>CM074721.1:509892420-511283485 GCA_037306005.1 Rhinophrynus dorsalis
TGATTGGTAGGAAGAGTTCCAGGAAGCCGTGTTTCTTCCCATTCCTGAGTTCTGTCCAAAGGGAAAGGTAATAGCAATATATTTGGAGATATACAATGTGAATGATTGTAAACATATGCTAAGTTATCCTTATGAAAAGTATTCAACTTGTGCCATGACCCGGATTCAACCAGGGTTGCTACAGCCACATCGCTGAGTACTAACCACTATACGATCATGGCAACTTGGGTTAAACAGTGCACAAAAACATGTTACTGTGATGCTGACTGAAGAGCCTGGTATCCCGTACAGGAAAGAAAGTGAATAGAAAGATGTACCTGAGGTAATGAAGAAAATTACAGAGTATGATTATGGAAAGATGACAGTGAAAAACCTGTGACAGATTAATTGATTTAGGATACAAAGAAAATGTAATCTTCATGAAAAGAAAGCTGTCTTTCACGTGTCTTTACTACACATTTTTTCTATGCAATGAGGAAAACTATCCCTTAGCATCAAATCGTTTATATTGTTAGTGCCAGTTGTTGAGACAAGGAAAACAGGTCTCATTCCCCTCAACTACTGTTCTGTCAAGACTCCATTGCACATGGTACTTTATATTATAATTGCAAAGCTGCAGTTGAAGCATGGATGGCTGCTGCTTAGATTGTAAGTAATTTTATCACTGTAAAATATGCTTTTTGTTTAACATTTCTTATCTGTTTGATGTGTAAATGTATAGAGAGAGAGAGAGAGAAAGAGAGAGAGAGAGAGAGAGAGAGAGAGAGAGAGAGAGAGAGAGAGAGAGAGAGAGAGAGAGAGAGAGAGAGAGAGAAGAAAAAATGTAGTTGAATATTTGACAGTAGAGATGGCGCATTGAATCTTTTTCTATAATTTGTGATATGGATTGGTAGGAGGAGTTCCAGGAAGCCGTGTTTCTTCCCATTCCTGAGTTCTGTTCCAAAGGGAAAGGTAATAGCAATATATTTGGAGATATACAATTTGAATGATTCTAAACATATGCTAAGTTATCCTTAGGAACAGAATTCAACCTGTGCCATGACCCGGATTAAAACCGGGGTTGCTGCGGCCACAACGCAGAGTACTAACCACTATACGATCATGGCAACATAGGTTTAACAGTGCACAAAAACATGTTACTGTGATGCTAACTGAAGAGCCTGGTATTCCCGTACAGGAAAGAAATTGAATAGAAAGATGTACCTGAGGTAATGAAGAAAATTACAGAATTTGATTATGGAAAGATGACAGTGGAAAAACCTGTGACAGATTAATTGATTTAGGGATACATAGAAAATGTAATCTTTCATGAAAAGAAAGTTGTCTTTCACGTGTCTTTACTACACATTTTTTCTATGCAATGAGAAAACTATCCCTTAGCATCAAATCGTTTATATTGTGAGTTGTACAAGTGCCTCTTTTTGAGACAAGGAAAACAGGTCTCATTCCCCTCAACTACTGTTCTGTCAAGACTCCATTGCACATGGTACTTTATATTATAATTGCAAAGCTGCAGTTGAAGCATGGATGGCTGCTGCTTAGATTGTAAGTAATTTTATCACTGTAAAATATGCTTTTTGTTTAACATTTCTTATCTGTTTGATGTGTAAATGTATGGAGAGAGAGAGAGAGAGAGAGAGAGAGAGAGAGAGAGGGAGAGGGAGAAAGAGAGAGAGAGAGAGAGAGAAGAAAAAATGTAGTTGAATATTTGACAGTAGAGATGGCGCACTGAATCTTTTTCTATAATTTGTGATATGGATTGGTAGGAGGAGTTCCAGGAAGCCGTGTTTCTTCCCATTCCTGAGTTCTGTTCCAAAGGGAAAGGTAATAGCAATATATTTGGTGATAAACAATTTGAATGATTCTAAACATATGCTAAGTTATCCTTAGGAAATGCATTCAACCTGTGCCATGACCCGGATTCGAACCGAGGTTGCTGCAGCCACAACGCAGAGTACTAACCACTACACGATCGTGGCAACTTGAGTTAAACAGTGCACAAAAACATGTTACTGTGATGCTGACTGAAGGGCCTGGTATTCCCATACAGGAAAGAAAGTGAATAGAAAGATGTACCTGAGGTAATGAAGAAAATTACAGAGTATGGATGGACCCTTGTCATGTGTCGACTGAGTCTGAGGAGGAGGAGGAGGAAGTTACTAGCAGTACTCAACCAATGCTGTCCAGTCCCCCTAAATCACCCCAAGGATCTTGGGGAATTTAATAAGAAGTGAGGGAGAAAAGGGAATGGGAAGGAAAAAATAAAGGATATTGAGAGCAGTACAGGTCAGCTGCCAGCATCTACTTCAAGACGTGCTGCCCCTGCTGCCAGTGCCACCATTTCTGATCCTGCAGCCACTAATGTTGTACCTGTTGCTAGACATGCTGGACCTTCTGCCAGTGCCACCATTTCTGTAACTGCAGCCACCAGTGTTGTACTTGTTGCCAGACTTGCTGCCCTTGCTGCCAGTGCCACTATTTCTGTAACTGTAGCCACTAGTGTTTTACCTGTTGCCAGATGTGCTGGCCCTTCGGCCAGTGCCACAGTTTCTGTTCCTGCAGCCACTAGTGTTGTACCTGTTGCCAAACATGCTGCCCCTGCTGCCAGTTCCACCATGTCACAGCTTACCTTGGGTTCAGCGGCCATTTATGCCGCACGGATGATGCAGGAAGATGTCATATGTCTGAGCAAGATGTGTCATCTGCAGACACGAGGTTTCATAGTGTAGCAGTCCTATGTTCTATACCATGCTTTTTGTAGTGTCCTTCTACCTACTTCCTGTCTCTGAGCCTGCTCCTCCTACCTACTACCTGTCTGAGTCCTGACTCAGTTGCCCTTGAGTTGTTGTACGAAGAAGTTCTCTGTCCTTGGGCTCCGTGTATGACCTGGCTTGTCTGACCATCCAATCTGGTGCTGACCTGTGGCTCTGTCTGACTATTCTCCTGCCTTATCCTTATTGTGGGCACTCAATCTGGTGCAGACCTGTGGCTCTGGCTGACTACCTGAATAGTATATGACCTGGCTTGTCTGACTACCCTCTCTGGTGCTGACCTGTGGCTCTGTCTAACTATTCTTCTGTGATTCCACTTAGCTAGCAGACACCAATCTGGTGCAGACCTGGGGCTCTAATAGACTAGCTAGTTACTGACCGCAGGCGTGAGTCAAGCTTCCACTTTCTCCATACAGACTGCAGATGAGAGTCAGGTATCCTCTGCTTCATTGCAGACTGCAGGTGAGAGTCAGGTAGCTCCTCTCTACATCAGATCAAGATCCTGTGTTCCAATTCCTGCTTCTGGTTCCAGCAGAGACTATCATTTGCATTTTACTATACGGTACTGACTCCTGAATATCTCTGGGGAACAGTGACACTGGCAGACAAAGAGCCCAGGGGATATTGGCCCACATGGAGCACAGACAAGGACAGTTGGCCTGCCCTCCTGGAGGTGTCCGTTCCGACTGAGGAACCAAGCGATTGGGGGATGTATCAGAAGGTTTTCTTGGCACATGGAACTGGCTCCGATAACTGGCTGCACCATATGCAGACTGTTCACTTGAAAGGATATCCAGCCAAAGAACTGAGAGACACAGGAGCCACCATCACCCTGGTTCAGCCCCTCTGCTTGGCCCCCTGTTTCCGAGCCGAACAAGTAGTGGAAGTACGTGTGGCGTGCGGCAGGATTTACCAACTTCCTATGGCAAAGGTCCCTCTAGAGTCGGGAATGGGCCAGGGATCCAGGATTGTAGGAGTTATGCCTGGATTACCAGCCAATGTATTGTTGGGCAACGACCTGGGACATTTACAGAGCTGGTTTTCTCCCGAAGAAAGTCTGAAGGATTGCCAGGTCCTTACCAGAGTGGAGGCTAGACGAACTGGGGTAAGCAACTCAGCTGATCTTCCCAAACCCACTAGTACTGACCCTCCCATTACTTGGCTACTCCCTGACAAATTCTGCAACGCCTTACAGACTGACCCTACCTTAGAGGGATATAGTAATCGAGCTGACATAGGGGAGACAGGGCCCAGGGGTGAAGAGTTCATTTGAGACAAAGACCTTCTATAATGGAAACTAAGGATGCTGGGCTGTTCTTAGCCATCGTTCTGGATTCCCCTCTCCTAAAGGTGGCCAGATGGAGACACTTCTCCTGGTGAATGGAGAATCAATGTGCTAGCTGGCTCCTCTAGTTGTCGAATTTGAGTCATTGACCTCGTGTCGAATGGACGGAGATGCTCATCGAATCCGAGTCGTCAAATCCAAATCGAAGATTCAGAGAAATCTGGCAGCTCTGAGTTGAAGTTGAATAGCCAGTCCCGAGATTCATCGAACAGGGCGAAGAGGCAAAGTTGGCGGCTCGGAAAGTTGACAAAGCTGTAGTCATACCTCTGAGTTCTTAGACAACAGTGGCTGGAAAGTGAATTTGACCCCAGTAAACCCAGCTCTTGGAGGGGAGTCAGAAGGGACTGTTTAAACCATCGCAAATGACAAGACACGACTCAGGTATCTTCCACACAAGTAACACACTTTACTGAAATACTCACAGCTCGTTTATAGGAAACTTTGTACAATAAACAATGGGTTTAGAAATTCATGTCTGAATTGAACATAACAGATTCTGGGTTGAATACACAAACTTACAATGGAACGTTAAACATCATGAACAAAAGGGGACAATAATGACAACAGAAATGCACCAGACTTTCAGTGGTTTTGCATAACTTGATTTAGTAGCTAAATTCCTGTCCAATAGGAACTGGAATTGACTGGAGGTAGGGAGCCAATCCGTATGGTCCACAGGAAAGTCCCAGTTCTGAAGTGACAGTTCCCTACGTCACCCTGGCTCGGCAGCCAACCCGCTAACCGCCTACTTTTCCAATCCAAACTCAATGGGAGCCCTTTAAACCCAGTTCCTTGGAAATGACCAATTAGAGCTCATTTTTATTTAAACCCAGACGCGGCAGTTCTCCTCTGCATGCCCAGTGGCCAAGTTAGTCCAGAAAACCATCCTAATTTGGGAAACCTGTGGTAACCCAGGGAACCCTTCCAGAGAGTGGCCATCGACATTATAAGCCCCTTGAACTGGTCTATCCGTACCAGGAAAAATTATATACTCACCATTGTGGACTTTTCCACCCGAAATCCTGAGGCCGTGGCCCTAGCCAACATCACAGCAGAAACCGTAGCAGATGCCCTAGTCAAGGTGTTCACCCGAGTAGGTTTCCCACAGGAGATATTGTCCAACCAAGGCACACAATGTTACAGCAGTTATGGAAATCCTGTGGAGTCAAACTTCTGCACACCACAATGTACCACCCCCAGACCAATGGCCTCTGCAAAAGGTTCAACAAAACCCTGAAGCAGATGTTACAGGTTTTCACTGACTCACAGCGAGATTGGGAAAAGTATCCTCCCCATATCTTGTTCGCCTACCTAGAGGTGCCTCAGGAGTCCACAGGCTTCTCCCCCTTTAAGCTTTTGTTTGGGTGGAGGGTCCGGGGACACCTGAACCTCCTCCGGGAATATTGGGAAGGCAAATGTGAGTCTTAGGAAACCCCGGTGGTCACGTATGTCATGGACCTCAGAAAGAAGTTAAAAACTCTCATGGGATTAGCCTTCCAGCATCTTCAGGCTGCCCAAACTCATCAGAAGCATTACTATGACAGGCAGGCTAAAAACAAAGAGTTCAGTCCCGGCCAGCAGGTCGTAGCACTGTGGCCCGTTAAAAACAACAAATTGCAGACTGCCTGGGAAGGCCCCTACCAAGTGGTAGACAGACAAGGTGAGACCACATACGTCATCGCCCGGAGGACTAGGCATCAGGACCAACGGACCTGCCATGTAAATGCCCTAAAGGCCTACCACTCTAGACAGGAAGAGACCTTAGCCATCTGCACCATTGCAGGAGAGGAATCAGAGTATCACGGTGCTTGTGATTGCCCTCTGATAGCGCTATTGCAGTCTGCAGGCGACATTGTCTATCACTTCCTGAATGTCGCGCTTATGTGCATTCGCTATTCTTATAGTCCTATGGTAATTGCCAGAGTGAGTCTCCACCTACTTGCTAGGCCTTATAGGCCTCAGTCTGCCAGTACTCATTTGCCCTTTCATGGTGTACCTGACTTGTTACCTTCTGCTCCAGTCTGACCCTTGGCTCCGTTTGACTACCCGCTCTGTGCTGACTCCAGCTCCGGCTGACTATTCAGTACGCTACTGACCTTGGCTTGGCTGCCTAAATACTCTGTGCTGACCCTGGCTCCTGCTGACTATCCGATATGGTACTGACCTTTGGCTTGGCTGACTAACTACTCTGTGTTGACTCCGGCTGACTATCCATGTGTTTCTGACCCTTGGCCTGACTGCATCTGCTCTCTAGCTAGATTGTGCTCTAGCTGGTACAAGCTGTGCTCAGTATCCTCCACTGTGCCGGACATTGGTTCTGGCTGTACTATTTTGCTTGTTACCAACGGTTAGTGCCTTTTGGTATTCCCTAGCATTCTGGGGATTTAAGTCACCATTGCCTTCGCTACCCTAGCGTTCTAGGATATCTCTAGTCACCATTGCCTGTGGGTTTACCCTAGTGTTCTTGGGGAGTTATTCTCATTTTGCTTGGGCATTTCCACTTCACCAATACTAGTAGCTACTGCTATCCTTGTTACTATTACATGCTGTAGTCAGATTGGGTTCAGCCTCACCTATGTCAGTGGACTCCATGCTGTCTCCATACCTGACTAGTGAGGGTTGGGGAAGTGCTTGTGCACTGTCTCCACACCTGGTCCTGTGAGTGTTGGGGAAGCGCTTTTCATATCTTTTCTGTTCTAATTTTAATAAAGATACTGATTTTACTGTATCTGTACTTGTCAGTGTCGTTATTCCTCAGTCACTCAGTGACACAGTGGAACATGACATTCCTGATCTCCTGGACAATGTCCACAACCCAGAACCCTTACACCACTCCGGCTAGACCCCCATCTGAACGCCACCCAACAGGCCCAGGTTCAGGAGATCATCAGAAAATGGACAACATTGTTCTCCCCCCCCGCCCAGCCTCACTTCCCTCACACAACACAAGGTAGAGACCCCAGGACAGACTTCCTCCAGTTGCCCGCCTATCAGGTTCCAGAGGCAGTGAAAAAGGACATGCAGGAGGAAATCCAGGACATTGAGAAGTCCATGAGTCCTTGGGTCTCTCCTGTAGTTTTAGTTCCCAAAAACAATGGCACTACTCGATTGTGTGTCGACTATCGGAGACTCAACGACCGAACTGTCACTGACGCCTACCCCATGTCTCAGGTGGATGAGCTGCTCGTCAAACTCGCTGAAGCTGGCATTGTTTCTGCCCTCGACCTTAGTCGGGAGTACTGGCAGATACCCTTGTGTAACGGATCCTACCCGTTACTTGAGCCCTTGCCTGGCCCTCTGATTGTTTAGCCAAAGACTGTGGACATTTTGCACTGTTTGGAGTCTGTGTTGTGCCCTGTCGTACGAACTGGCCAGCCATTACCTTAGAGAAAAGACTTATGTTCATAGACTTTGGTTCATGTACTGTCGTATGGTCTATGTTTAATATATTGTTGTGGTCGAGGGTTTACACACTCACCAACTACCAGTAGGCGGGTACAGGTGCGGTGTGCGATCAGCGCCACCAGATTGAACGTTCGGTGGCGGGGGCAAGAGGTGAAAGCTAGGTCACTCAAAACCCTGGAGTAGGCATGCAAATATCTTCCATAGGCTAAGCTGGGAAACCATAGACAGCTCAGGGATTGGTCAAGGTTGGAGCAGGGCATTCAAAGTAGTCAAACAAAGGCTCTAACCTTGGGCCACTGTCCCTAAGATGTGTATTGCAGCCAGTCCAGCCATTTGACTATGTGTACTGTAGCTAGACCCCCTGCTGTGTGCTAATTAAGCCATTGTGAACTGCAGTCAGACCCCCTGCTGTGTGGTAATTAGTTCAAGCCCTCAAGTCTTTGTTCATCAAACCCTTTTGTATCTGAAATGTAATCATGTCTGAGTTATTGTATCTGTTAAGACCATCTGTTGCTGGCCTTTGTCTGATGTATTGTGATTGGATAACGCCCTATTGTATCTGGTTTCCCTATACGTTTCAATGTGCTTACTGTGTATAAATATCTGTGGTTTGTGTCAATAAAGAGAGTTATGTTTTGGAGTGAACAAGAGTCCTGGAGTCTTGTGTGTTCTTATGGTATTAAAGCGGCCACTCTGACGCCCATCTGAGCCCAGGTTCCTGCATTGTTCGACCGTCTGCTGCCAGCATCCTGCTACCCAACTTTGGATGCTGTCAGGCGGCAATGTGGACTCTTCCCTGCTTCTTCCATTTCCTGTGAACCTTCGATTCGAGCTACGGAGTGCTCAAACTGCTTGGCGACCACTACCTTTGTTCCTGCTACACTTTAACCGTTTGTCGTAGCCCAGCAGTAGAGACCTCACTCTCTACTGCCCGGTGTTCCGGTTCTGCGAAGCTCGACTGTTTGAGAGCCTTTCGACCCCTCCTCGTTCCACACACTTCAACGTATAGTCGGCTACTCCTGGGTTCGACGCCACTTTGAGTCGACCACTGGACCGTTTATCTGCTCAACCTGTGCATCCAATGGCGCCAGTCCGGCGTTGAGAAGGAGAGACCCGGGAACGACCATGCGGTCCCTTCCTAGCTTCCATTACACCTTGGACCATGAGGTGGTGGGAAAATCGGCCTTCATCACCCCTTATGGCTTGGACCAATGTAAGGTCATGCCATTTGGGATGAAGAACACCCCAGCCACCTTTCAGAGGCTAGTGGACCATCTGCTAGCAGGAGCACAGGAGTTCCCCTTTGTCCCATTGACCAACTGGATAAAGGGCATCGTGAGACTATGTGGGAAACGTTGGCCGCCTCCTGATTGGCCGCCGACCAAGGGACAAGTTGAAAGGGACTCTATTGACTTAGCATGGAGAAATGTCGGCAGCCACCTGATTGGCCCATCTTCTTCAGTCGCTCGCACTCTCATTGGCTGAGGCTTAGAAGCGGCAGCTCCATCAAGTCTACTAGCTCTTTGTGTCCCTGATTACCCTGGTCCCATACATGAAGCCCAGCCCGGCCCTTTTTCTTATTGTGTATCGCAAAACATTCCCCATTGTGTACTAACTTAATCAGGCCTGACCCTTTTGTTCACCGGTCCCTACCCCCCATTGTATACACTCCTCACCATTCTTTTCTCTTTGGTTTATCTCTGTATAAAAATGTGTGCTCTTATGTTAATAAACAGTTCTGGTTACCCTGACACTAGTTTTGCCTGGTGATTCGTGGTAAATGGTGATATGTTATGGGAGTACTGTCTGGCTGATATTGGAAGAAGTGACCCTTGATGGTGACACCAACACTGGGTGTCTGCTGGTACCGTCACAACCTGCGCCTACCTGGATGACAAAGTCATCTTAATGACACCTGGGAGGACCATTTGTTGCATTCCCATTCTGGGAAGGATTCACTGGGCGGGGCTCACTATTAGACCAGACAAGTGCCAAATAGGAATGGGACTGGTACAATATTTGGGTCACCGGGTAGGCAGCGGGCAACAGCCATCCAAGCCCGCTAAGATAACAGCTATTTTGGACTGGCCTACCTCTAAAATGAAGAAACAGATTCTGGCCTTCTTAGGTACAGCCAGTTACTACAGGAAATTCGTACCGCAATATAGCTCCCTGGCCAAGCCCCTTACTGACGTGACCAAGAAAGCCCTACCTTGACAGGCGACCTGGGGACCTGAGTGCGAACAAGCCTTTCTGGCCTTGAACGAGGTCCTGGGACGAGAACTGTGTTAGTCGCTCTGGACTTTAACCAATCTTTTCTCGTCCACACAGATGCTTCCAGTTATGGATTAGGGGCCGTCCTGAGCCAAGTTAACAACGCTGGGGAGGAACATGCTGTTGCATACCACAGCCAGGAAACTGTTGCCCACGGAAGTGGCTTATGCTGCCATCAAAAAAGAATGCCTCTGTCATGGTTTGTTAAGACTCTCAGACGCAGAGTTAGATAAAAAAAACAACTTTATTGAAAAGTTAAGGGCAACCCCGTAGGGTATCATACACATACACACACATATATCTTTATTGACAGGAAAGCAAAGATAACAATAGCAATATGCCAATATACCGAGCAAGGCAGCCAGGGAGTTGGTACACTAATAGGCTCTACCGACCCTGCCAATATACCGGCCAAGGCAGCCAGGAAGTAGGAACTCAGGAGAAGAGGCTCTATCGGCCTTGCCAATATACCGGGCAAGGCAGCCAATACACAGGAGACAAATACAGGCTCTACCGGCCTTGCCAATACCGGGTAAGGCAACCCAAGGAAATAGGATAGGTTCTACCGGCCTTACCAATATACCGGGCAAGGCAGCCTGGTAAGGAGAGAATGGCAACCACTAAGCCTCAGTGACTGGAAGGTGGCAGCAACAGTCATAGGGATGACAAAGAGGCTAAGTCAGCATAAGTTGCCAGCCAATGAATAACAGGCTAGCACCCGTACCAGCGTACTGGGAAGACAGTAAAGCAGAAACGATAGAGACTAACGGGTGGTGGAGCGAACCAGTACCCAGCACAGGAAGCAAGCCAATAAGGTGAACGCAGCCAGAAGGCTAAGGAGCGATCAGGTACCTCGTACCGAGAGTGCTATACCTATACGTGGTAACAGCCGGATGGCTGTGGAGCGAACCAGTGCCCTCACACTTGGAACGCGAATCGATATGGTAATGACAGCCGGGTGACTGAGGAGCAAACCAGTACCTTGTACTGAAAGTGCGATACATAAATGTAGTACCAGTCGGGTGGCTATGGAGCGAACCAGTGCCCACCCACTTGGAACGCAATTAATCTTGAAGTAACAACCGGATAGTTGTGGAGCGAACTAGTACCCTATATGTGGAACGCTAAATGATCCTGCAATACAGCTGAGTGGCTAGAGGAGCGAACCAGTACCCTGTACGTGGAACGCTAATCAATCCTGCAATACAGCCGGATGGCTTAAGGAGCGAACCAGTACCCTGTTCATGGAACGCTAATCAATCCTGCAATACAGCCGGGTGGCTTGTGGAGCGAACCAGTACCCAGTACGTGGAACACCAAACGATTCTGCAATACAGCCTCTTGGCTTGAGGAGCGAACCAGCACCCAGCACGTGGAAAGCTACACGATACTGCAATAAAGCCGGTTGGCTTGTGGAGCGAACCAGTACCCAGTACGTGGAACACAAAACGATCCTGCAATACAGCAGGGTGGCTTGTGGAACGAACCAGTACCCTGTACGTGGAACGCTAATAGATTGTACAAAACAGCCGGGCGTCTGTGAAGCAAACCAGTACCCGCGTACTGAATAACGGGCAAAGATAGAAATGTCGCCAAGGCGACTCAGGAATGTCAGATGACTACAGGCGAACTGGACAGGAACCAGCAGGTGGAAGCAGGAACCAGCATACAGACGATCATCCGGAATCAGGAACGGCAGCGGCGACTGGCAGCAGGAAGCGGAGACTCCAACTGGATCAGACGGAAGCAGGAACTACTAGATAGGTAACACTGGAACAGGACGAATACAGGTAACAGGAACACAGCAGAGGCCCAGGATGCTCAGGAACGATGTGTAGACTCAAGCAGCATAGAGACAACATGAAAGGGCAACCAAAGGGTGCCCAGGCTAGGTTTAAATAGGCAATGCAGGGTGGGCTGAAAGCAGCCAGCCAATGGAGAGCCCCCTACTGGTAATAGACACAAAAGGAGAGCAATCACGGGCACCGTGATAGTACCCCCCTCTCAAAGACCCCCTCTCCCAGAGGAGGGTCTAGGTCTCTGAGGGTATTTAGAATGAAAAATTTGCAGTAATTTGGGTGCATGAAGGTCCTTACTATCCACCCAGGATCGTTCTTCAGGACCATAGCCTTTTCAATGCACCAAATACTGCACCGTTCCTCTAAGTCTGCGGGAATCAATGATACTCTGAACTTCGTACTCCTCCTGACTTTCCACTTCAATAGGCCCTGGCACCACAGGGTTAGTTGTATAGCGGTTGCATACAAGAGGCTAGAGGAGGGACACATGAAAGACATTATGAATACGCATGGATGCAGGGATGTCCAATGCATACAACACCGGATTGATTTTGCGAATGACTCTGTAATGACCAATGAATCGGGGAGCCAACTTATTAGATGGGACTTGAAGCTTAAGGTTCCTGGGACAGTTCAATAGGCTTAGTAGCCAAGGGAGGGATGGGTGGGCAAAAAGTACTGCTAGATCCATTAATCTTTTGCCGTGACCTGCGGTCTTTGGCCATTAGTCTCTCACGAATCCGTGTATCAATTAGAATGACATATTCAATGTAGTCATCAAGATCAGTGGGCAATTCTTTAGCAGCGGTCTCATCTTTAATCTGGTCACTTAGACCCTGAGCAAAGGCTGCCAATAATGCTTCATTGTTCCAACCTACCGCTGCTGCCAAAGTGCGAAATTCAATGGCATAGTCACATACCGTACGCCTGCCCTGTTGTATTTCCATAAGGCGTTTAGCAGCAGAGGTGGTTCTACCAGGAGGCTCGAACACTCTCCGAAATGACTGCACAGATTCTCTGAAACTCCTTGTGCAGGGTTTCGCATTTTCCCATAACGGATTGTCCCACGCCAATGCTCTACCAGTCAGCAGGGATATCATAAAACCAACTTTACTGCGGTCACTGGGGAAGGCATGAGCCATCAATTCCATAAATATTTCAAGTTGGTTAATAAACCCTCTGCAAAGGTTAGGGTCACCATCGTATCTGAGTGGCAAAGGGGCGGAGGCAGTTAACCCCTTGACTGCGGCCCCTGAGGGCATAGTAACGTTCTCAGGTGTCTGACCTGAGGAAACCATGGGACTAAGACCAGCCTTGTCTGAGAGTACAGTGCGTTTAAGAATAGTTTGGATCGCTACCGCTAGCTGATCCAGGCGTTGCTCATGTGCATCCATCCTCCAATGTATGTTTTGTGTAGTACCATCACTCTTATTATCTGAGGTCATGGCCCTTTCGTACTGTCACGGTTTGTTAAGACTCTCAGTCGCAGAGTTAGGTAAAAACACAACTTTATTGAAAAGTTAAGGGCAACCCCGTAGGGTATCATACACATACACACATATATATCTTTATTGACAAATAACCAATAAAAACAATAGCAATGTAGGCTCTACCGGCCTTGCCAATATACCGGGAAAGGCAGCCAGGGAGTTGGTACACGAATAGATAGGCTCTATCGACCCTGCCAATATACCGGGCAAGGCAGCCAGGAAGTAGGAACTCGGGAGAAGAGGGTCTAACGAGCAAGGCAGCCAATACACAGGAGACAAATACAAACTCTACTGGCCTTGCCAATACCGGATAAGGCAACCCAAGGAAACAGGATAGGTTCTACCGGCCTTACCAACATACCGGGCAAGGCAGCCAATTGACAGGAGACAAATACAGGCTCTACCGGCCTTGCCAATACCGGGTAAGGCAACCCAAGGAAATAGGATAGGTTCTACCGGCCTTACCAATATACCGGGCAAGGCAACCTGGTAAGGAAAGAATGGCAACCACTAAGCCTCGGTGACTGGAAGGTGGCAGCAACAGTCACAGGGATGACAAAGAGGCTAAGTCAGCATAAGTGGCCAGCCAATGAATAACAGGCTAGCACCCATACCAGCGTACTGGGAAGACCGTAAAGCACAAACGATAGAGACTAACGGGTGGTGGAGCGAACCAGTACCCAGCACAGGAAGCAAGCCAATAAAGTGAACTCAGCCAGTAGGCTAAGGAGCAATCAGGTACCTCGTACCGAGAGTGCTATACCTATACGTGGTAACAGCCGAATGGCTGTGGCGCGAACCAGTGCCCTCACACTTGGAACGCGAATCGATATGGTATTGACTGCCGGGTGACTGAGGAGCGAACCAGTACCTTGTACTGAAAGTGCGATACATAAGTGTAGTACCAGTCGGGTGGCTGTGGAGCAAACCAGTGCCCACCCACTTGGAACACAATTAATCTTGAAGTAACAACCGGATAGTTGTGGAGCGAACCAGTACCCTGTGCGTGGAACGCTAAATGATCCTGCAATACAGCCGAGTGGCTAGAGGAGCGAACCAATACCTTGTACATGGAACGCTAATCAATCCTGCAATACAGCCGGGTGGCTTGTGGAGCGAACCAGTACCCAGTTCGTGGAACGCTAAACGATCCTGCAATACAGCCGGTTGGCTTGAGGAGCGAACCAGTACCCAGTACGTGGAACGCCAAACAATCCTGCAATACAGCCGGGTGGCTTGTGCAGCGAACCAGTACCCTGTACGTGGAACGCTAATAGATTGTACAAAACCGCCGGGCGTCTGTGAAGCAAACCAGTACCCGCGTACTGAATTATCGGCAAAGATAGAAATGTCACCAAGGCGACTCAGGAACGTCAGATGACTGCAGGCGAACTGGACAGGAACCAGCAGGTGGAAGCAGGAACCAGCATACAGACGATCAACCGGAATCAGGAACGGCAGTGGCGACTGGCAGTGGGAAGCGGAGACTCCAACCGGATCAGACGGAAGCAGGAACTACTAGATAGGTAACACTGGAACAGGACGAATACAGGTAGCAGGAACACAGCAGAGGCCCAGGATGCTCAGGAACGATGTGTAGACTCAAGCAGCATAGAGACAACACGAAAGGGCAACCAAAGGACGCCCAGGCTAGGTTTAAATAGGCAATGCAGGGTGGGCTGAAAGCAGCCAGCCAATGGAGAGCCCCCTACTCGTAATAGACACAAAAGGAGAGCAATCACGGGCACCGTGATAGCCTCGCTCTGGTATGGGCCCTGAAAAATTTCCAACCTTACCTGTACAGATGGGAATTTACTGGATCGTTTTTCCGGAGCTTTGAAGAAGTTTCCCCAAAGGAACTGATTTTAATAGACTCACTTGGCCACCGGCATCCAGAGGAGGTTTGTTATGTCTGTAAAATGGAGCCTGGATTATTCGTCGACACAGAGTTTAATGGGCTCCCATTGAGTTGAATGGGAAGAGTAGGTGGCCTACGGATTGTCTGTCGAGCCCGGGTGACGTAGGGAGCTGTCACTTCAGAACTAAGTCTTTACCATGGACAAGGAGGTTGAACCCCAGTGGACACCTTTGTTAATCGACAATCATTCTCCTTGGTCCCACTGGTCGTGGAAATGGACCAGTCGGATTGTGTCCTAGCTCTGTCGCTCCAATTCCCATTGGTCAGGAATTAGAGCAGCTAAATCACATTATGCTAAGTTAATCAGAGACTGAATACAATTCTTTGTCCCTTTGTCCTTGCTGTTTACCGTTCCATTGTAAACTTGTGAATTCCACCCAGACTCTTTTCAACTGTGTAGTTTTAGCCCATTGTTTATTGTATCACATTTTGCTATAAAAGAGCTGGTTTTCAATAAAGTGTGTCACTTTGTGGAAGATACTAGAGTTATGTCTCGTCATTTGTGATGGTTTAAAGAGTCCCTTCTGACTCCCATCCAAGAGCTGTGTTTACTGGGGTCAAATTCACCTTCCAGCCACTGTCGACTAAGAACTCGGAGCTACGAATACAGCTTTGTCGACTTCCAGGGATGCAGACTTTGCCTTTTTGCCCAGTTCGATACATCTTGGGACTGGCCATTTATCACAGTGCACGTGCTATTCTGAGACATTCTGTCAGTCTACAGTCCTGCTTTACACCTATTGGCTGAACCGTGATTGTCCCGCCCAGTATTGCCCTTAAATACTGGGTTCTGGCACATCTCCATACCTGGGAACTCTCAGGGTTTGGAACCGAATCTCAGGGTCTCAGGGTGAAGGGCCAAATTCTCAGGGTGAGCAAATCCAGTCTGTCCTCCTATATGATTTACACCAATTTACTGCCTATTTATTGTCCAAATCCATGACATTTCTATCAGAAAGGCAGAAGGAGAAGTTCTGCTTGCCTTATGAGTGTGTAAAAAGTTATATCTCAGAACTGTAGCGTGTGAAAGGTTCCTTAAAAATTTATTGGATTATTTTTGGCTTAGAGCAAACATGGTCATAACACATAGAATCTGCTTTCTTGTGGGCGTTAAGGGTTAATATTTCAAAGATCTCAGGGTGAGCTCATTTAAAAAGTTCCCAGGTATGCACATCTCCGGTGCCCTTTTGTGGTGTTCCAGTACCAGTGCTTGTTCCTGATTATTGTGTGCTCTCAGTGTATCGACCCGACCTGCCTGACTACTCTGTATCTCGTTTCCTGCCTGTGCACCAACCCGGACTGCCTGACCATTCAGCTTCTCATCTCCTGTGTACTGACTTGGCTGACGTTCCTGCTCCATGTACCGACTTGGATTGGCTGAGGTTCCTGCTCTGTGTACCGACTTGGATTGTTTTATGTTCCTGTCCCGGTTGGGCTGCTGCCTCCTCTGCACGCCCTGACCGGTCTCCGGTTAAGGGTAGTGCTTATCTCTCACTGTCTGTGTACAGCTGTGCAGTTTGGTCTTGGTTGCCTCCGAGTCGCCCCAGCGACATTCCTATTGGTCTGCCTTACGAACCACTCCAGGTTGGCTGCCTTTCAGGGCGAGTTGCTCAGATTCCGTTACTGCTATGGCAGTGCTCAGGCTGCTCAATTCTCCGTTAATGCTACGGCAGTATCCAGTTGCCTAGTCTCTGTTACAGCCATGGCAGTGTCCAGTTGCCTAGTCTCCATTACTTCTATGGCAGTGCTCAAGTGGCTCAGTCTCGCTACTGCTACGGCAGTGCCCCTATTGCTCAGACTCCATTACTGCCACGGCAGTGCCTCAGTTGTTCAGTCTCCGTTAATGTTATGGCAGCATCCAGTAGCCTAGTCTCCGTTACTGCTATGGCAGAGCTCACGTGGCTCAGTCTCCGTTACTGCTACGGCAGTGCTCAAGTTGCCTGGTCTCCATTACTGCTATGGCAGTGTTCATGTTGCTTAGTCTCTGTTACTGTTACGGCAGTGCTCTAGTTGCTCAGTCTCTGTTACTGCTAAGGCAGTCCACAATTGTCTGGTATCCATATTCTTGGGCGTTACTCGTACTAAAGCTCTCACCTCTGTCTGAGCTCCTTAAAAGGCCTTACAACACAAGGGCCTGTCAACATTCTCTGTCTGCTATTAACCCATGCAGTACTGATATACTGGGACTCACTTAAGATCTGCCTGACCTGTGTCAGTATATTGTTCTATGGACTCTTTACTTATACTGTACCTGTGTGGGCTTCCCTCTGTATAACCTGTCTAGTGGCTGTACTATATTGAGTGTATATTACAGGACCTGTGAGGGTTATTGTGATCTTAATTGTTTAATAAAATTGTGTTTTAGCTAAACCTACTGTGTCAGTTTGTTGAACAAACAGTTACAGTACAAAAGGGCCATGACCTCAGACAGTAAAGGTGAAGGAAATGCACAAAATATCCATTGGAGGATGGACTTACATGAGCAGCGTTTGGACCAGTTGGCACTGGCCATACAAACTATCCTTGAGCGCACTGCTCACTTCGATAAACCAGCTCAGAGTCTGGTGGTCCCCCCCGTTTCGACACCGGAGACTCAATCCATGGAACATGTGGCCTCAGTTAAAGGGTTAACCGCCTCAGCTCCGTTACCGCTCAGATATGATGGTGAACCCACACTGTGCAGGGTTTATTAATCAGTTGGAGATTTTTCTGGAGTTACCCCCCACGCCTTTCCTAATGACTGCCGCAAGGTGGGGTTCATGATATCTTTATTGACAGGCAGAGCCCTGGCATGGGCCAACCCCCTGTGGGAGAATGCTAAACTCTGCACTAGGAACTTCAGGGAGTTTGTGTGTACCTTTTGGAGAGTATTTGAAGTTCCAGGGAGAGCCGCCTCTGCTGCCAAACGACTCATGGAGATACAACAGGGCAATCGTACTGTGGGCGATTATGCCATTGAATTCCGTAAACTGGCAGCAGAGGTAGGTTGGAACAATGAAGCGCTGGTGACAGCTTTTGCTCAGGGACTTGCTGACCGTATTAAGGATGAAATGGCAGCTAGAGAAGTACCTAGTGATTTGGACAAATATATTGATTTTGCTATATTAATTGATTCTTGCATCCGTGAGAGACTTATGGCTAAAGACCGCAAGCTGCGGGCCAGGAATGTTGGACAAACCAGCTTTAATGTCCCACCCATGCCTCCCTCACCTCCCATGCCTCTTGAGCGGACACATGACACAAGTGAACCAATGCAGCTTGGGTTCACCAAATTATCTAAGGAGGAACGGGCACACCGCCGGAGGCAGGGGTTATGTCTGTATTGTGGCAAAGCTGGGCACCTGCTGTGTACCTGTCCTGTACGTCCGGGAAACTAACGCACCTAGGGTACCTTGGGGACAGGCCCTAGGTGATGTTCAGCAGTCCCTAGATCCTATTATGCAGAAACCCACAATCCAGGTGGTATTTTCCTGGGCAGAACACTCGGTGGATGTTCTGGCCCTGGTTGATTCTGGCGCAGCCGGATACTTAATGGACAGTTCATTTGCTGCGCTACATCAGATACCGTTGGTCAAGAGGGAATCTCCCTTAGCTATTGAGGCCATTGTTGGCAGACCGTTAGAACCGGCTCAGATAACTATGGAAAATATTCTGCTGTCTATGACTATTGGGGCTCTCCACACTGAGAAACAGCGGTTTCAGATTATTCATTCTCCTCATCATGCGGTCATTCTGGGGTTTCCATAGTTACATTTGCATAATGTAACGGTTTTATCAGACACTCAGACCAGAGGTAAAAAATTAAACACAGTTTTATTGAGAACAAATGAGGAACACGGCCCCCTAAGGGCAGAAATAGGTAATGACACGTAACTGAAGGCAAATATGGTTGCTTGGCAGACACAGTATGGATAAGGAGCAATACTGTACAATGCAATGGGAACAGAGTATAACAAGGGTTAAAGTCCAATGCAAGTAATCAGTCTCTGATGTGGTGTGTAAAGACAATGCCCAGTAGATGACAAGAGCAGCCAGAGACTGAGGTGCGAGGTGGAGAGCACCTAGTAGTGAGTCCAAACAGTAGTCCTCAAAGGACTGGCAATATGCAAGACGAGCCAAGAGCACTCTGCCGTGTGTAACGGGATGAACCACACTGCGTGAGCTGAATGGGACCAGAGCCAACGGCACCATTTCGGTGCTGAACGGGTTAATGACACTGCGAGAGCTGAATTGGACCAGAGCCAGTAGCACCCCTTGGTGCGTCAGCGGATACACACACTGCAAGAGCTGAATGGGACCAGAGCCAGAAGCACCCCTTGGTGCGTTAATGGATACACAACACTGCCAGAGCTGAGTAGGACCAGAGCCAGTAGCACTCTTCCGGTGCGTAAATGGAACGAGTGTATTGCAAGAGCTATCTGTATCACAGTTAACGGAAGCCACAACTGCTCTGCAAGTATAGTGGACAGGCTTGGTAATGAAGGCAACCAGCACAGCAAGTGTTAACGGAGAGGCTCGGTATTGGAGGCAACAAGCTCAGCAAGTGTTAACAGATAGGTCCAGTATCTGAGGCAGCAAGCCCTGCAAGTGTTAAAGGACAGGCTCGGTAACGGAGGCAACAAGCTCAGCAAGTGTTACCGGATAGGCCCAGTATCTGAGGCAACAAGCACTGCAAGTGTTAACGGACAGGCTCAGAAACAGAGGCAACAAGCTCAGCAAGTGGGAGGTCAGCATATACTGCTCAAGATAAACAGTTCACAATGTCGCCAAGCGACATAGACTAGATCTCGCTGGAACAGGATCACAGGAAACCAGTCATGAAGCAGGAACGTCAGCCAGGCCGGGTCATACACGGAGCAGGGGTGTCAGACAAGCCGGATCAATCACGGAGCAGGAACGTCAGCCAGGCCAGGTCATACGCGGAGCAGGAGCGTCAGACAAGCCGGATCAATCACGGAGCAGGAATGTCAGCCAGGCCGGGTCATACACGGAGCAGGAACCAGTAGAATAGTCAGACAAGCCAATCGGTACATAGGAACGCAGGAACACAGCAACGGAAGCAATGGTACTGGAACACCACGAAAGGGCACCTGACAGGTGCCAGAGGCCCGGTATAAGAAGGCCACACTGGGCGGGCATAACCAAGCTCCACCAATAGGAACACACCACAGCAGAGAGTGACAGAAAATCATGGGAACCGGGATACATAATCCCCAGTTTGACTGGCAGACTTGTGAGATCACGTCTTGGTCTGAGTATTGTATGGGGCATTGTGTGACTCATCCGATTAAGATCATGTGTACCTCTCCCTCCGTGCCAGTTGAATATCACCAATTCAGTGACGTTTTCAGTAAGGGAGAGGCTAGCACTTTGCCCCAGCATAGGGCATACAATTGCGCTATTGATTTGCCTCCTGGCTCTGTGCCTCGTAGGGGTCGCACGTATCCGTTGTAGTGCGAGGAGAATCAGGCCATGGAGGAATATATTGATGATGCCCGTAAAAGAGGGATTATTAGGAAGTCTACCTCGCCCGCAGGGGCTGGTTTCTATTTTGTCAATAAGAAGAATGGCGAGTTGAGACCTTGTATCGATTACCGGGGACTGAATAAACTAATGTCCAAAAATGCCTACCCCATACCACTCATTACCGAACTATTTGACAGGTTAAAAGGTTCTTCTATTTTCACTAAATTGGACCTACTGGCTGCATATAACCTGATCAGAATAAGAGCTGGGCAAGAGTTGGAAATGGCATTTAATACCAGATCTGGACATTATGAATACCTAGTCATGCCTTTTGGCCTTTGTAACGCACCCGCTGTATTCGAAGAATTTATTAATGATATTGTGATGGTACCAGCAGACACCCAGCGTTGGTGCCACCGTCAAGGATAACTTCTTCCCAAAATCCACCAGCAAAGGCTCCCGCAGCATACAGCAATGTACCCTAAATCACCAGGCATAACTAGTGTCAGGGTAAACCAGAACTACACTCTGGATGCAGCAAGCTTACCCCACCAGACAACACCAGTGTAGGTAAGACAAAAACTCTTTTTATTGAAACAAACCACACATATTTATAGTCAAACCTTACATTCAAATAAATGGACCAAGCAAATACATTAGAACATAATTCAATCACACAGTAGACAAAAGGTCAATGGTTTAACAAATACAATGACTCAGACTTGATTACATATCAAATTAAAAAGGGTTGCTGAACTCACACAATGGACACAAAGACTGGAGGGACTTGAATGAATTATCACACAGTAGGGGGTCTCAATACAATGGCTTTAGTGCCTACAATACACATTGCAAGTAACATTAGGTAAACTCAAATTATTAACCCCTAATGGCCCTGTCCCCTGAAAGCAGGCTATGATTTTTAGTCCTTTTTGGCACATCTGTCCACCAATATAATATCCCAAAGCTCTACATAGCTTGCGTCACTGGGCTGACAATCTATTCGCCTAGACAAGGGTTGTTTTAGGCATGACAGAAATGTCCACAGTTCCTTGTTTAACAGTCTTAGGCCCAGTGGTTCCTGTGACAGATATCCTCCGTGCTATGCTACAGTCTTGCGTAGTAGTCTGCCTAGATGATATACTCATACACTCGTCTAGCCTGTCTCAACACATCAAGGATGTGTCAAAAGTCTTGCTCAGATTACGCAAAAATAAACTATTCTGTAAGATTGAGAAATGCGAGTTTCACAGGTCCATGGGGCCTTTTTTGGGCTTTGTGATTTCTAGAGATGGTATTGCAATGGATCAGGAGAAACTCGCAGTGGTATTACAATGGCCACGACCCAAAGGGTTACAAGCAATTCAGAGCTTTTTGGGTTTGCGAATTATTATAGGAAGTTTATTCAGGACTTTTCCACTATTGTTAAACCTCTGTCTGACCTCACGCACAAGGGTGCCAACCCATCTCAATGGTCTGAAGCAGCTGATCATGCTTTTGAGACACTTAAGTCCACTTTCGCAATTGCTCCAGTACTGTCCCACCCCAATCCTTCCCTTCCATTTAAGTTGGAGGTTGATGCCTCTGAGAATGGGGTAGGGGCAGAGTCCAGTTGCCGGGAGTACTCTGAGACCGTGTGGGTTATTCTCTAAAAAGCTGTCTAGTGCCCAGAGTGTCACAGTTTGTTTAGACTATCAGACACAGAGTTAAGATAAAATCACAACTTTTTTGAAAAGTAATAAGAACCCTCACGGGTCCTGAACATACATATATGAGACATACACACGATAGGTGCAAAATAGTAACCCGTACAAAGATACAGTATATTACACTCTACCGGCCTTGCCAAATACTGGGTAAGGCAGCCTGGAGACTGGCACAATGAGAAGACATAGGCTCTACCGGCCTTACCAATATACCGGACAAGGCAGTGGGGAACTGGCAACACAAGATTAAAGGAGGCTCTACCGGCCTTGCAAATATACCGGGCAAGGCAGCCTGGAGGATGGCACGACTATGAAGGAGGCTCTGCCGGCCTTGCCAAAATACCGGGCAAGGCAGCCTCACGCAATGAGTGAGTAAACAACCCCACAAGTGCTGTAACGTAGGTAGCATCAGCAATAGATGGTAATGTGGAGCAAACCAGTATCACGTACTGGACAACCAGGGAGGCCCTACCGGTGCTGTAAAGTTGGTAATGTAAGCAACCGGTGTAAATTGAGTAAACCAGTACCGCGTACTGGACAACACGTAAGCTCTACCGGTGCTGTAATGGAAGCAGCTAGCAACCGGTGTGTTATGGAGCAAATCAGTACAGCGTACTGGACAACACTGAAGCCCTACCGGTGCTGTAATGGAGGCAGCTAGCAAGCGGTGATATGCAGTAAACCAGTACCGCGTACTGGACAACACGGAAGCCCTACCAGTGCTGTAATCAAAGCAGCTAGCAACTGGTGTGTTATGGAGCAAACCAGTACCGCGTACTGGACAACACTGAAGCCCTACCGGTGCTGTAATGGAGGCAGCTAGCAACTGGTAAAATGGAGTAAACCAGTACCGCGTACTGGACAACACAGAGGCTCTACCGGTGCTGTAATGGAAGCAGCTAGCAACCGGTGATATGGAGTAAACCAGTACCGCGTACTGGACAACACGGAAGCCCTACTGGTGCTGTAATTGAATCAGCTAGCAACCGGTGTGTTATGGAGCAAACCAGTACCGCGTACTGGACAACACTGAAGCCCTACCAGTGCTGTAATGGAGGCAGCTAGCAACCGGTGATATGGAGTAAACCAGTACCACATACTGGACAACACGGAGGCCCTACCGGTGCTGTAATGGAGGCAGCTAGCAACCGGTGATATGGAGTAAACCAGTACCGCGTACTGGACAACACGGAGGCCCAGCCTGGTAATGGAAGTCAACGTAAGGAGAATCCAGTAGTCAGAATGTCGCCCAGGCGACCAAGTCCAGAAGGAGAATGAAGGTCTGGTCCAGGAGCAGGAATGACAGTCAGGCCAGAACAGGATACTGGAGCAGTAACGACAGCCAAACTAGGTCAGGAACGGAAGCAGGAATGTCAGCCAAACCGGTAGAGAAACGGAAGCAGGAACGTCAACCAAACCGGATCAGGAACGGAAACAGGTACCACTCAGGAGTGACACTGGACGTCTGGGCAAGGACACTGACACTGGGCAATAGGGAGCTCAAGCGGCCCAGTAGACACAGGACCCATAGGCAGGTGACCACTGACATAGAAACACCACGAAAGGGCAACCAAAGGGTGCATGAGCCCAGTCTATATAGGCAATACTGGGCGGACTAATGACAGGCAGCCAATGGAGAGCTCTTTCAACTGACTGAAAGCAAAAGCCAGCAATCATGGCACTGTGATACAGAGTCACTATGAAATTGGGGACAGAGAACTCCTGGCTATTATTCTCGCTCTGAAAGAATGGCGTCACTTGCTTGAAGGTATGAGAACTCCTGTATTAATCCTGACAGACCACAAAAATCTGACATATCTCTTGGTAGCTAAGAGATTGTCCTCACGTCAGGCCAGATGGGCCTTGTTTCTATCCCGCTTTAACTTTATCGTATCTTACTTGCCTGGCTCCAAGAATGTTAGGGCTGATGCCCTGTCCAGGCAATTTGGGCCAGAGATGGATAAGGATGAGGTTCCCGTACCCATTATTCAGCCTGATCGCATCTTGGCTACCTTATGTATGAGCATCACTTCGCCACTGGGGGAGAAATTCTGGCTACTCAGGCTGTTTTGTAGATGAGCCATTTCGTACCCGCTTGCTTGAAACCTACCATTCATCTAAAGCTGCTGGGCATATTGGGAGGGATCAATTAATTTGGTCTCTTTCACAAATATTTTGGTGGCCTTCCCTACGGGCCGACTGCTCCACATTCACTGCAGCCTGTAACACCTGTGCTAGTGCCAAAACCCCTAGACACCTCCCAGTGGGCTTACTCCAACCAGCACCGAATGGCGAACGACCTTGGTCCCATGTATCTATTGATTTCCTGGGAGAACTGCCAGTGTTCAGGGGTTACTCTTTCATCCATATGGTGGTTGATAGATTCTCTAACATGGCTCACTTTGTGCCCCTTCCTGTCCTTCTCTCGGCCCAGGAGCTGGCAGTTGTCTTTGCTAAAGAGGTGTTCCAGTTGCATGGGGTACCGAGAGTGCTAGTGTCGGACTGTGGGAGTGAATTTGTCTCCAGGTTTTGGAGAGCATTTTGTAACCAGATGGGCATTCAGCTGTCTTTTTCATCTGCCTACCGTCCCCAGAACAATGGAACCGCTGAGTGTGCCAATCAAGGATTGGAGTAATTCTTGTGCTGTTTTGTGTCCGATCATCATGATAATTGGGCAGACCTGTTGCCATGGGCAGAGTTCACCAGGAACTGTGCGGTTAATTTATCGTCCTGGAGTTCCCCGTTTCTCATCAACTACAGGTTTCAGCCATGTTTGCTCCCGGACTCATTCCAGTTGCAGCAGATTCCAGCTCTGGATGAGCATATTGAGCAACTCTGCTGCACCTGGGCACAGGTTCAGAGGACCATCAGTAGTTCCAGCGTTATCAGCGCCATGCTAATCGCAGGCAGCTGCCAGCGGTCTCCTTCCAGGTGGGGGACAGGATATGGCTTTCCTCCAGAAACTTAAACTTGCAAGTTCCATGTAATAAGATGGCTCACCAGTTTATTGGTCCTTTCAAGGTGATCCGCAAAGTTAACCCTGTTTCATATGCCCTGGATCTCCCAGCGTCCATGCGCATTCACAGTGTGTTCCATGTATCGCTGCTGAAACGTCTGGTATACCGTTATACTACCACTCCTGTGGTCCCCTGGTCCTGTGGAGGTTCAGGGTCAGGAGGAGTATGAAGTCCAAAGCATCATTGATTCACGCAGATTTAGAGGAAAATTGCAATATTTGGTCCATTGGAAGGGCTATGGCCCTGAGGAACGTTCTTGGGTTGATCAGAATGATCTTCAAGCTCCTAGATTGCTGTACAATTTTCACTCCAAATATCCACAGAGACCAGGTCCCTCTTCTAGGAGAGGGGGTCTTTGAGAGGGGGGTACTATCACAGTGCCCGTGCTATTCGGCGACATTCTGTCAGTCTACACTCCTGCTTTACACCTATTGGCTGAACTGTGATTGTCCCGCCCAGTATTGTCCTTAAATACTGGGTTCTGGCACATCTCCAGTGCCCTTTTGTGGTGTTCCAGTACCAGCGCTTGTTCCTGATTATTGTGTGCTCTCAGTGTATTGACCTGGCCTGTCTCACTACTCTGTATCTCGTCTCCTGCCTGTGCACCAACCCAGACTGTCTGACCATTCTGCTTCTCATCTCCTGTGTACCAACCCGGCTTGGCTGACGTTCCTGCTCCCTGTACCAACTTGGATTGTCTGACGTCCTGCTCCGTGTACCAACTTGGATTGGCTGAGGTTCCTGCTCTGTGTACCGACTTGGATTGTTTTATGTTCCTGTTCTGTGTTACTCTGCATGGTTGGGCTGCTGCCTCCTCTGCACGCCATGACCAGTCTCCGGTTAAGGGTAGTGCTTATCTCTCGCTGTCTGTGTACAGCTGTTCAATTTGTTCTCGGTTGCCTCCGTGTCACCCCGGCGACATTCCTATTGGTCTGCCTTATGAACTGCTCCAGGTTCGGTGCCTTTCAGGGTGAGTTGCTCAGATTTTGTTACTGCTACTTCAGTGCTCAGGCTGCTCAGTTCTCCGTTAATGCTACGGCAGTATCCAGTTGCCTAGTCTCTGTTACGGCCACGGCAGTGTCCAGTTGTCTAGTCTCCGTTACTGCTACGGCAGTGCTCAAGTGGCTCAGTCGCCGTTACTGCAGTGGCCCTATTGTTCAGTCTCCGTTAATGCTATGGCAGTATCCAGTTGTCTAGTCTCCGTTACTGCTACGGCAGCACTCACGTGGCTCAGTCTCCGTTACTGCTATGGCAGTGCTCAAGTTGCCTGGTCTCCGTTACTGCTACGGCAGTGTCTAAGTCACTCAGTTTCCATTACTGCTATGGCAGTGTTCACATTGCTTAGTCTCTGTTACTGCTACGGCAGTGCTCTAGTTGCTCAGCCTCCGTTACTGCTAAGGCAGTCCACAATTGTCTGGTATCCATATTCTTGGGCGTTATTCGTACTAAAGCTCTCACCTCTGTTTGAGCTCCTTAAAAGGCCTTACCACACAAGGGCCTGTCAACATTCTCTGTCTGCTATTAACCCATGCAGTAACGATATACTGGGACTCACTGAAGATCTGCCTGTCCTGTATCAGTATATTGTTCTATGGACTCTTTACTTATACTGGACCTGTGTGGGCTTCCCTCTGTATAACCTGTCTAATGGCTGTACTATATTGAGTGTATATTACAGGACCTGTGTCACGGTTTTTTATGAATCTCAGACACAGAGTAAGGTAAAAATCAAACTTTATTGAAAAAGTTCAATGGGAACCCCCATGGGTCAGTATATACACATGTATCAATTATGCAATCTGGGTGCAAACAGTAGTAGTAAGATACGGCAGTATAGGCTCTACCGGCCCTGCCAATATACCGGGCAAGGCAGTCAGTAAGATGGTTCAACAGAATGTAAATAGGCTCTACTGGACCTGCCAATATACAGGGCAAGGCAGCCAGTAAGATGGCACAACAGAATGTAAATAGGCTCTACCGGCCCTGCCAATATACCGGGCAAGGCAGCCAGTGAGATGGTAAACTGAATGAGAATAGGCTCTACCGGCCCTGCCAATATACCGGGCAAGGCAGCCAGTAAGATGGTACAACAGAATGTAAATAGGCTCTACCGGCCCTGCCAATATACTGGGCAATGCAGCCAGTAAGATGGTACAACAGAATGTAAATAGGCTCTACCGGCCCTGCCAATATACCGGGCAAGGCAGCCAGGAAAATGGTACAACAGACAGAAATGAGGCTCTACCGGCCCTGCCAATATACCGGGCAAGGCAGCCAGTAAGGATATGTAGACAGTGGAATAGCCCAACCGGTTCTATGCAACAGCGTCTACCACCGGTAATTGGAGTGAACCAGTAACATGTACTGGAGCCAACGGAACGCCCAACCTGTTCTTGTAACGGGATCATCAACCGGTAATTGGAGTAAACCAGTAACACATACTGGAGAAAATGGGATGCCCAACCGGTTCTAAGTAGCCGAATCAGCAACCGGCAAGATGGAGTAAACAGTACAGCATACAGAATAAAACGGAATGCCCAACCGGTTCTATGCAGCAGGATAAGCAACCGGTAAATAGAGTAACCAGTACCACGTACTGGAGCAGATGGAACGCCCAAACGGTTCTATGCACCGGGATCAGCAACCGGACATATGGAGCAAACCAGCACCGCGTACTGGAGCTAATGGAATGGCCATCCGGTTCTAAGTAGCGGAATCAGCAACCGGATATATGGAGCAAACCAGTACCGCGTACTGGAGCAAATGGAACGCCCAACCGGTTCTATGCCCTGGGATCAGCAACCGGATTTATGGAGCAAACCAGTACCGCCTACTGGAGCAAATGGAAAGTCCAACCGGTTCTACGCACTGGGATCAGCAATCGGCTATATGGAGTAAACCAGTACCGCGTACTGGAGCAAATGGAACGCCCAACCGGTTCTATGCACTGGGATCAGCAACCGGCTATATGGAGTAAACCAGTACCGCGTACTGGAGCAAATGGCACGCCCAACCGGTTCTATGCCCTGGGATCAGCAACCGGATATATGGAGTAAACCAGAACTGCGTACTGGAGCAAATGGAACGCCCAACCGGTTCTAAGTACAGGGATCAGCAACCGGTATATGGAGTAAACCAGCACCGCGTACTGGAGCAAATGGAACGCCCAACCGGTTCTAAGTACAGGGATCAGCAACCGGTATATGGAGTAAACCAGCACCGCGTACTGGAGCAAATGGAACGCCCAACCGGTTCTAAGTACAGGGATCAGCAACCGGTATGTGGAGTAGACCACAAATTAAAATGTCACCCGAGCGACAGGTAGCCAGAAGCAGAGAATACAGCACGGGAACAGGTTGCCCTCCAGGACAACCGCAGGAACGGCAGGATGGCCAACAGGGTCAGGAACGGAATCAGGAACAACGTCAGGGCCGGAGCAGAGCAGAATCAGGAACTTCGGACAACCGGATCTGGAACGAGGACAGGAACCATGCAGCAGCAGTCCTAACAGTGGATAAACGCTGACACTGGCAGAAGATCACAGGCCCAAGGAAACACCATACAGGTGACTGCTGGTACAAAGATACCACGAAAGGGTAACCAAAGGGTGCCTCAGGCTGGTTTAAATAGGCAGTGCAAGGCGGGTGTTAAACAGACAGCCAATGGGGAATACACACATCTGACTGACAGCAAGGGCGAGCAATAACGAGCACCGTGATAACCTGTGAGGGTTATTGTGATCTTAATTGTTTAATAAAATTGTGTTTTATCCAAACCTACTGTGTCTGTGTCGAACAAACCGTTACACCATTCAACTTCAAGTCAGAGCTGCCGGAGGTCTCCAAATCTCCGACTTGAATTAAAAGACTCGGATTCGACGGACATCTCCGTTCATTCAACATAAGGTCGACGATTTGAATTCGACGACTCAAATTCAACAGATAGTGTAGTCAACTAGCACATTGATTGTCTATTCAACGGGAGAAGTGCCTCCATCTGGCCGCCTTTAGGAGAGGGGAATCCGGAACAACCGCTAAGGACAGCCCAGCATCCTTAGTTTCCATTATAGGCCATTAGCCAATATTGCCCTACCAGCTGTTTTACTGGCCTCAACTGAATAGAGGTGTAACAGAGCATAGGCCGTTACTTGGGGCTCCTTTAAGAGCCATAGAAATACCACAAAAATAGACTGGAAGCACTGGGTGAAGTCCCAGCTCTGGGAGGCTGGACAGCCACAAAACACAGACAGACACTTAGAATTCCCCATGCCCCCTGTTGAAAGTAGGCAGCATTCTGATTGACTGCCTACTGTCCTATGTTAAATGTTATGGGAATGGTTAATACTGTAATACATGATGGACCCCTGTGTTAATTCTGGGCCTACAATCTTACCTGGGCAGCTAGGGGTTACATATTTGTATTTGTGTAATGATATTTCAAAGGTGTATTGTATCACTGTCTGGTCCAGAGTGTGATTAGGGTTTCACTTTACTAATCTCTTCTCCTCTGTTGTGATAGGATTAGTCTGGTGCCCTGATTGCCTAACACCTGTTACTATTGTACTGTTTTGATTGTATCAGTCCCACTGTATTGTCACGTTGTCTTGTGTTTACACTCTGTTGTTCCTTTGTCTGGCCCAGTGTTTACAGTAAACACCACAATTATTCACCAGTGTCCATTGTGTCTGACAGTTCTGTATAAAATGTCCCTGCCTGGTTCAATAAATTGTGTTTGTTTTGGAACAAGAAGGCATCCTGTTGTTTTGTTGTAAAATTGTGTAAAGGAGCTTCTCTTGCTTCCCATTCTAGGAGGAAGCTCTAGAGCAGTACTGGTGAGGCTACCCTTCAGTAGCTGACCTCAGGAGGGAGAGACCCGGAATGACATCCTACCCGTTACTTGAGCCCTTGTCTGGCCCTCGAACTATTCATCCAAAGACTATGGACATTTAGGGCTGTTTGGACTCTATGCTGTGCCTTGTAGTACGAACTGGCCATCTATCACCTAAAATCAAAGACTTAAATTCATAGACTTTGGATCATATACTATGTATAATGTATGTCGAACATTTTAGTTATTGTATGTAGTATGTTCTAGGGTTTACACACTCACCGATTACCAGTCGGAGGGGACCGGCGCGGTGTGTGATCAACGCCGCCGGGTTGAACGTTCAGCGGCGGGGGCAAGAGGTGAAAGCTGGGTCACTCAAAACCCTGGAGTAGGCATGCAAATATCTTCCATAGCCTAAGCTGGGGAACCGTAGGCAGGGATTGGTCAAGGTTGGAGCAGGGCATTCAAAGTAGTCAAACAAAGGCTCCAACTTTGGGCCACTGTCCCTAAGATGTGTATTGCAGCCACTCCAGCCATTTGACTATGTGTACTGTAGCTAGACCCCCTGCTGCCTGTTAATTAAGCCAATGTGAACTGCAGTCAGACCCCCTGACGTGTGGTAATTAGTTGAAGCCCTCAAGTCTTTGTTCATCAAACCCTTTTGTATCTGAAATCATGTCTGAGTTATTGTATCTGTTAAGACCATCTGTTGCTGGCCTTTGTCTGATGTATTGTGATTGGATCACGCCCTGTTGTATCTGGTTTTCCCCATAAAGTTCAATGTAAGATTTGTGTATAAATATCTGTGGTTTGTGTCAATAAAGTGAGTTACTTTTGGAGTGAACAAGCGTCCTGGAGTTTTATGTTCTCATGGTATTAAAGAGGCCATTCTGACGCCCATCTGAGCTGAGTATTCTGCATTGTTTGTCTGTCTGCTGACAGCATCCTGTGACCTAACTTTGGATGCTGTCAGACAGCAACGTGGTCGCTTCCCTGCTTCTTCAAGTTCCTGCGATCCTTCGATTCAAGCTACGGAGTGCTCAAATCTGCTTGGCGATCGATACCTTTGTTCCTGTTGCACTTTACCTGTTTGCTGTAGCCCGGTAGTAGAGATCTCACTCTGTACTGCCCGGTGTTCCAGTTCTGCTACACTCGGCTGCTTGTGAGCTCTGTCGACTGCTCCTCGATCCACATACTTCGATGCAGAGTCGACTATACTGGGTTTCAACGCCACTTTGAGTCAACCACTGGACCATTTTTCGGCTTGACTGGTGCATCCGACGGCGCCAGTCAATCGTCGAGAAGGAGAAAACCGGGAACGATGGCGGAAGGCAACGCGGTCCCTTCTTAGCTTCCGTTACAGATGGTCTAAGTCAGCCCAAGGACTTAGGCTTCCGTTACAAGAGGCTATGGTCTTTAAAGGGGAAGTTTACTCTAGTAAGAAGTGTCTCTTAATTTGTTTGTCAAGTGCTAACTCCAGTAAGTCTACTTTTTTGAAAAGTGGAGTAGAAATGGACTTATCTAAATAAGAAATGTCACATTGTATTTATAACGAAATTTGTTAATTACGCCTAAAATAAAGGCAGTTTTAGTGATTAGATCTTAATGTCAGGTATAAACTGTTCTTAATGGAAATATATAGTGACAGCTATGTATGCAAACACATATTTGCAGGGTTGAATTCTCTCAGAATATTCTCTGATAAACATATTTATAAACTTGACTTTACTTCATTATAAATATGACCCGTTCTGAATTTTAGCAACTATTCTTAAATCATTTTTTTTTTATAGGCTTTTTATACATCTGCTCCATAGTCCTTAATACTGCAGTCAGGTATGCATGTCTGTTTAATTTTTGCATTACATTAGTGGAATCCTGTATATAGTAATCTCTACTGAATGCTTCTTCTAAGTCACACCTCCTCACAGAAAACAATAGACTGTGTAACGGGCCATAGGCCGTTACTTGGAGGCCTCCTCAGGTCTATGTAACTGTATGGGAAAAGACTGCTGTTCACAAATGGTATCGGTCTTGCATGGCCGGGATTTCCAGGGGCCTGGCTCCCTATGTTTCAAAAGTAGGCATCCCACGGATTGGCTGCCGTCACCCAGGTGACAGGTTTAAAGGGCTGCCATAGAGTTTAAATGGGAAAAGTAGGCTGCTCAAGGATTGGCCTCCTAAAAATACGTTGCTCTGGCTTCTATTGGTCAGGAAGGCCGAAGAGATCTGATTCGTTGCTGGGGATGTATTGCATCTTGTCGCTCTTCTTCCTATTGGCTAGGAATTAGAGAGGCAAGATTGAATTAGCTACATGCTCCTCCATGTCTGCAGTCCCCTTTGTCCCTATATGTACACCCAAAACACTGCATTATTTTACTTGCCCCCACCCAGCCCCCACTGTATTCATGGTATGCTGCCCCACTGTGAGGTGTATTTCTCCATTGTTGCATTGTTCACGGTTCATGTATAAAATGTCCCTGTCTGAGTCAATAAAGTGTGTTAGTCGGTGCAGACTAAGGTTTCCTGTCGTTATTTGTGAATGGGTTAAAGGGTCCCCTTTGACCCCCATTCAAGAGACCTGCTTTTCAGTGATTCATCTTTTATTCAACCTCATCGGACCAGCCATACATCTTCAAGCCACTTCCAGGAGAGAGGACCCCGGAACGACGGCCCAGGACACCCTGGCATCTTGGGTTCCTGTTACAGACTGCAATAGACTTGAATGGATGGTAAGGGACACAAGTTATCAGATTTTAAAAGATTTGCAGTGGACTGCAAAACAGATCAAAGCCAAGTAAAATAGTATATTGTTAAACTATCTGAAGGACATCTACCTAGATAAGTCCTTTTATTAACCAAACTAAGAGTCACATTGTAACGGACCCTAGGCCGTTACTTGGAACACTATTTACATAAACAACATGTTTTCCTCTTTTGCTGGAGTAAGAGTTAGAAAGAGGTCAAACCTAGCTGAGAGAGCTGCGTTCACGGCATCACCGCATCTTGAAAGAGCAGTCCCAGACTTGAAAAGTCGCTGGCTTGTGATTGGCAGAGGGGAGTTACAGGGCCGCCGTAGGATTAACATGGCAGAAAGTTAGCTTCTCTCTCATCGGCTGTCCAGTTGACGAAATAGCAGCTGCCCTCTGATTGGCCACTGGAGTTAAAGGGACTCCATAGACTTTGCATGAAGAAAGTAGGCGGCCATTGGATTGGTGTATCAAGTTCATAGGTCCCTATCCCATTGACCCACAGGGTAACCGCGAACAGATTAAATTACCAAGGCCCCACTGAGTCTGTCCTGCCATTGTACCTATGTTTACCCCAACCCCAGAGGTCCCATTGTATTTTCCCTCAACCCATTGTGCTGGTAACTTTGTTAAGTATTGATGTTCATTGTTTAACTCTGCATAAAAGAGGTGAATTCAGCCAAAATAAAGTGTGTATTACTTTGGACCTTGACTGGTGTCCTGTCTCGTTTATTTGGGATGGTATCAAGGGTCTTCTTTTAGACCCCCATCCTGGGAATACTGGAGCAGAGTAGCGGTGCATTCGACGGTTCGCGGCTGACCTCAGGAGAGAGAGAGACCCGGCACGAAAGCCTAAGTCGACCCAAGGATTTAGGGAGCCGTTACACTGGGTGCGAGCGGAGGGACTGAACTGAAACCAGCCCAGCAGGTTGAAACATAGCTGCTGGCTTGACCCCGGTTTCAGCTGCATTAAGATCAGCCCAGCAGAGGGAAAAATAGCTGCTGGCTTGACCCTGGTCTTAGCAATGAGTGACTCATCATGACTGAGGTATACCGACATTGGTCAGTTACAGAGCTCCAACAAATGGCTGAGGAGCGAGGACAGGATGCCCAGGGCATGAGGAAACAGGAGTTAGTTAGAAACGGGCTTGGAACATGGACTTGTCGGCTGAGGATATATACATAGTGCGCTCCAACCCATCAGCATCTCCACCAGCTCCTCTGCTCGATGCGTCCTCTGCTGATGTGGTGAGCTAAAGGGCGACAGCGCTCTTGGCTTTGGCAGGACCAGACCCCCCTCCAGAGTTCTGAATCAAGACGATTCTTGCAGTAGAAAAAGAATATCTGGAGGAACTGGCACAGACCCGACAGAGTTCCCCTAGACAGCCCAATGATACCCGGTCGGACATTGTGGAGCACAAACGATGGCTGTGGCACCAGCTATTTAAGATATTTGATGACAATGGGGGGGCATTGACGACTTCCTAAAGGATTTTGAGTGCCAGTGCCAGGTGGTCCAGGTGGACCGACAAGATTGGGTGACCATCCTGGCGGGCAAACTAACTGGGAGGGCTGTGGAAGCCTATCAGGCCATCACAGATGCATGGATCACAGACTATGTGGAGGTAAAGCGGCGGCTATGACAAAAATTTGCGATGTCTCCGGATACCTACTGGCGTCAGTTCAGGGAAGGCCGCTGCCAGCACAAAGAGACCCACATGGAATGGGTTTTTCAAGATGGAATGGTCCTGCCACAACTATCTACAGGGCTGTGGGGCTCGCATGCTGGAGGACTGTTGTCAACAGATGCTGCTGGAACAGTTCTTTCATCAGGTTACTCCAGAGGTACGAGACTGGGTGTATGACCATGGGCCCCATACTGTCACTGTGGTGGCTTCATTAGAGAACAAATTTGAATCCCAGAGAGTGCGATCTTGGTCAGCTACCATCTATGGACCCCCTGGCATCAGCGGGAACAGAGCGGCCAGCTCTTCCACCAAAGTTTCCCAGACAGCACCTGCTGCAGCTCAGCGAGGCCCTCTGTCGGGTCCCTCTCATCATAGGACAGAAGGTGCTAGCCCTGCGGCCAGTTCGCTAGAACAAACTACAAACAGCTTGGGAGGGCCCCTATCAAGTAGCAGACCGTCAGGGGGAGACTACCTATCTAATAGCCAAAGGTCCCCAGCCGAAGGACAGATGGGTCTGTCACGTTAATGCCCTGAAGTCCTACGCGGAGAGGCCTGAGGAGATTCTGGCTATATGTACCCCAGCCAGTCAGGAAACAGAGGATAAGAACTCCCGGACCTATTAGCAGAAACTCACTGGAAGGATCCCCCTAGTCCAGTCCCCATAGGGGCCCATCTCACACCAGAACAGCAGAACCATCTCCGAAGCATTGTCACCCGATGGCCCACTCTTTTCTCGGCCTTACCCGGCCGCATGCTCCTAACAGACCATAAGGTAGAGACCTTGGGTCAGACCCCGATCTGCCAACCCACCTACTGGGTACCCGAGGCAGCCAAAGCCTCTATTCAGAAAGAAATTAGGGAGATTCAGAAGACTCAGACAGTCCTTGGTTCTCCCCGGTAGTCCTGGTCCCTAAAAAGGGTGGGACCACACGCTTATTCATGGCCTACCGACGGCTCAGCGAAAAAATAGTAACCGATGCCTACCCCATGCCCCAGGTAGACGACCTCCTAGACAAACTTGCTGGGGTCGCTTTGTCACCACCTTAGATTTAAGCAAAAGGTACTGGCAAATTCCCTTGGCTCCAGAGGCAGTGGCCAAATCACTCTTCATCACCCCGTTCGGCCTGTATCAATTCATGGTCATGCCATTCAGGATGAAAAATGCAGCAACTCTCTTCCAGAGGCTGGTAGATCGCTTGCTGATGGGGGATCTGGAATTTGCCTGTGCAAATTTGGACGACATAGCAATTTTTAGCGAGTCCTGGGAGGAGCACTTTTTGCATGTGGAAGTAGTGTCTTGGGGCGATTACAGCAAGCAGGGTTGACTATATGCCCGGACAAATGTCAGTTTTGCATGGGTGAGGTACAGATACAGTGACATAGCAAAACCACTAACTGACCTCACCAAGAAGGCTCTGCCTCAGGTAGTAAACTGGAACCCGGACTGCGCCCAAGCTTTTGACGCCCTAAAAACCTCTCTTGGACAGACCCTTGTACTCGATGCTCCCAATTTTAACCAACCATTTTTGGTCCATACAGATGCCTCAAACATTGGGTTGGGAGCAGTACTGAGTCAAGAAGACACCACTGGGGCTGAACATCCCATTGCGTTTCAAAGCCACAAACTGCTGGACCGAGAGGTGGGATACGCGCCCATAGAGAAGGAATGTCTGGCGCTGGTGTGGGCTATCAAGAGGTTTCAGCCTTACCTATATGGCAAGGAGTTCACGGTACTAACGGATCATCTTATGGCTGAACCGAACAGCCGGAGACAACAGGCGCCTGCAGCGCTGGAGCCTGGTCTTACAGCCCTACACCTTCACTGTGAAATACTGGTCTGGCAAGCATAATAGCAATGCAGATTATCACGGCAGGAGGATATTTAACCCAGAGGATTACTGCTTGATTTTGTTTCTCCAAGTTCCTCTTTGAACCCTTATCAGAGAAACTGGACGCTAGAAAGGGGGGGGGGGGTGTAATGGACCATAGGCCATTACTTGGAACACTATTTACATAAGCAACCTGTTTTCCTCTTTTTTTTGAGTAAGAGTTCAAACCTAGTGAGAGAGCTGAGTTCACGGCATCACCGCATCTTGAAAGAGCCGTCCCAGACTTGAAAAGTCCACAGGATTAACATGGCAGAACGTCGGCCTCTCTCTTGTTGGCTGTCCAGTTGATAAAATACCGGCCTCCCTCTAATTGGCCATTTAAGTAAAAGGGACTCCATAGACTTTGCATGAAGAAAGTAGGCGGTCATCGGATTGGTTGTTCAAATTCATTGCTCCCTATTCCATTGGCCCACAGGGTAACCGCAGCCAGATTAAATTACCAAGGCCCCAAGAGTCTGTCCACCCATTGTACCTATGTTTACCCCAACCCCAGGAGTCCCATTGTATTTTCCCTCAACCCATTGTGCTGTGTAAGTTAATTTTGTTAAGTATTGTTGTTCATTGTTCTAACTCTGCATAAAAGAGCTGAATTCAGCCAAAATGAAGTGTGTGTTACTTTGGACCTTGACTGGCATCCTGTCTCATTTATTTGGGATGGTATCAAGGGTCTTCTTTTGACCCCCTGGGTCATTTGACGGTTTGGGGCTGACCTCAGGAGAGAGAGAGACCTGGCACAACAGCATAAGTCAACCCAAGGACTTGGGGAGCCGTTACACACATCTTAGGGGACAGTTCCCCTGTAAAATGTTGGTCTGCTATATCAACAAGATAATGTTGATTTTTTACCATAAATATTAAAATTTCTTCTTTATCATCGATGGTAAAATATTTTTATGTGTTTAAATTAAAAAAAATACTTTAGTCATTTATAGTATGCTGTGGAATATATTTATTTTGTTAAAAAGCAAAGGTAAATGTTGTTGATGCAGGCAGACATTATCCCTGGAAAGAAATCAGCAATAGGGTGTTTCAGACAGAAAATTAAAATTAGTTTGGGCAGGTTCCAAAAAAAACACTTGCTTTGTAGTTGTGTCAGGTCACTTTAGCACCCAGCTGTATATTGACTCAGATTCCTCCCTTTGCAGTGGTTTCTCCAGGCAACCCTATGCATTAAAAAATACAAATTACAACTGATGTAATGCAAAACAATGTTGGTTAAGAAAGAACTTAAACATCCTTATAATAATAATAATACCCCCTCTTACCTAACTCTGGTCAGAAAATCCTAATGGCCTCACTGACATTCTCCCTTGCTCTTTGGTTGAAGGAATAACATATTGAATGTCATTCTCTTGGAGGCGGCCATGACAGTTTTTTTTTTCACACTGAAACAGGCAGAGTACATGAGGCTCCTTAGCAGAGTTGGAGACTCTGTGGCCCTTCTAGTGACTGTCATGTCTGCCTCCATATTTATGTTATCAAGGACTGATCCGAGAGATTATTTTTTTAACCCTTTGACTGTCAAATGGGTCTGCAAAGCACATAAAGGGTTAAATCAAGCTGCAAGGGAAACATTCATAGGGACCATAAGGATTTTTTATCATAATTTATATGGCAGTTAATATTCTCCTTTAATTTCATGACAGTTTATTTATGACAAGGGTAGGCAAACTGTGACCTTCCAGCTGCAGAGTCTGGGTAATGAATCAGTTGAACAGGGAATTTGTTTTGAGGGGCTTCTGACTAGTATTGAGAGGACAGTTAATAAAATAAATAAATAAATAAATAAATAAATAAATAAATAAATAAAATAAGAAATTTGTTTGTAAAGTGATGGAGACAGGAAGCCCCTGACTTAAGCTGCCACTTGGGTAGACTGATACTTGATGTGATAGAGGAGAGGATGATTTGTTAGATTTGTTGTTAGAGGCCCAAGCCCTGAGGAAACATTGATTTGTATGATTTATACTTAACAGAGGCACAAGCCCTGAAGAAACATTGATTTGTAGGACTTAGACTTGTTTGTCACAAGTCCTAAGGAAACATTGATTTTGTAGGACTTAGGCTTGTTAGAAACAAACCCTCAAAGATTCTTTTTTTTTTCCCAATATGGTTATTTTAATTAATTTTTTAATTTTTTTTAAAAGCACAAGCCCTGAGTAAAACTGTCCTAGAGCCAGCAGGTGAGGTCCTGTTGGCTAGTGGCCTCTGGTCATTGTCAAATGCCCTGATGTAGATGTGGAATTTGTGACTGCTGTTCTTGTTGCTGTTGATGAGTTGTTTAAGCAGGAGGATGATTAGGTAGCTAAAAGGGAATGGGATCAACAACAGCAGTAACATGAGTGATGGATGATGAAGGTTTCACTTGCCACGACTAGCTGTAGTGATGCGCCTGAGGCAGTAGAAGCATAATAAGTAGCCCCCAGTATATCTAAAGAAAAAGAAGAGGTTGGCCAGTAATTCTTCTCCACCTGCCCCTCTTCCAAAATCATGGGTGTCTTGTTAATAGAACAGAAATTTTTCCCTTGAGTGCAGGACCTGTGCCTCTCACCACCAACTGCAATGTGCACAGTGTGTGTGGTAAATAACACCTGAGGGCACAACTATATCCAAACACCATAACGCCAGAAACCAAGTACTGTTGCTGTCACTATACCTCTTGTCCACACCCCACTAAGGACACGTGACAACTTGCTGACAGTTTAATAGTAAAGATGAACCTTCCCAGCCACCATCTTAGCATATTCTGTGTGATGAAAGCTCCTCAGATGCGGCTTGATGCCCTGCTTGTGATTCTCCTCCACCACACTGCCATGTGTGGTCAGTGCACCACACAGAGTGCAATGGGTGGACAAGAACTGCCACATTCTAACATCTACAGAGTGGCTATCATTTTGCGTGGGAGGTACTGATGAACGAGGGGAATTGGCAGAAGATTTAATTACCCTAGAGGAAGAAGGTAATGGCAAGCTAGTTGCTTCGCTCGTCACTGAACTTCCATCCTCTGCCTGGGTTTCTCTATTCTTCCTCCTCTTTGATCTCCTCCTCACATCTGGGTGTCTTTCTGGAGAGTTAAGGGGTACAGCAAAAGCGGCACTCAGTTTCTGTGGTGGGTGTTTGGCTTTAACATGTTTAACTTAAATGTCATGGTGTCTGTGTTTCATGTGTGTTATCAGGGTGGTTGTGCTGAGGTGTGTTCCCTCCTTTCCCTTTCTCATTGACTTGTCATAAATTGTGCACAGTGCCATTGGTGATGCCTGCACTGTGCCTGCCCCATCCATGTCTTCCATTCCTTCTCAGTTTGGGCTAAAAAGGCCATCAATTTCTCTTCCACTCCAGCTTCTCTCATCATCATCACCACTAGTCCCAACATGCTGCTGCTGTTCTTTTACAGACATGTCACTGCTGCTTGGATGAGGTGACAAGCAATGTGACAGAGGGTCCCTGTAACGGACCCTAGGCCATTACTTTGCAGCGATTGGGAAAACTATGGCAGCCTGCCGCCTAAGGGTCATTGTGGCGGCCGTGGATCAGTGTCTGGCAGTCTGGTTAGGGGTTACATGAAGAACAGCTCCTCCAAAAAGACTGAATTCACGGCCATAGGCCGGTATATGGAACCTGGTGGAGTTATGGAGAATAAACCTTTTCCAAAAGACTGAAATCCACAGACTATAACCCGTCTACAGGCTGGCTGCTGTGTGGGGCAAACTATTCAGAAGCCCCATAGACTTAACATGGGAGGGTAGGCGGCTTCCTGATTGGCCAGTCTGAGTTAAAGGGACTCCATTGACTTTGCATGGGAAAAGTAGGCGCCCCTCGGATTGGCCAGTTAGCTGCCCGCCCACTGGTTCCGATTGGCTGAGACAGCAATGATGATCTTGGCCAGGATTGGCCATCGGATTCCAGGCTCCTGATTGGCCAGGGTTTGAAGCGGAATATTCAAAGATGCTTCAACCCCTGGCCATTGTGTAAAGATGTGTATTCGAGTCCCTCAGCCTTTTGTCACAGTGTTTACCTTTACTCAGTCCCTTTGTTTAAATAATGTAATCATGTCTGGCCCTTTGTGTTATGTTTACACCATCTGTCAATGTCCTTTGTCTAGTATTGTATCTGGATGTGGTTCAGCGTGTATAAAACAGTTGACGTTTGTGCAATAAAGTGTGTTACAGTTTGGACTTGAACTGGCTCCTGTCTCTCTGTTGCTGGATGGTATCAAGGGACTTCTGTTGTCCCCCATCCTAGGAAGAAATGCTGCTTGAGTAACCTGCGGAGCTGCCTACTTGTAGCTGACCTCTGGAGGGAGAAACCTGAAACGACCACCTGAGTCCAACCCAAGGACTTGGGTATCCGTTACAGTCCCCTTGTGTTACACTTGCCATTTCTTGATGACATGAAGAAGGCAGACTGGCAGCAGCATCACACAGACAATAGTGGATACACAACAGAGAGGAGATTAGTAGGTGGAACCCTAATCAACCTCTGGACCAGACAGTGATACCATACACCTTTGAAGTAGCATGGTACAGACACAAATAATTAACCCCTAACTGCCTAAGCAGCATCGTAGGCCCAGAATTAACACAGGCCAGTGTATTCCCGAGTCCCTTTAAAGCAAGCCAGGCAGAGTTGTCCACCAGTATAATGTCTCAAAGTTCTCCAGAGCCTGTGACAATAGGCTGACAATCCGTACACCCAGAGAGAGCTTCCAGTAACGGACTGTGGTCCATTACAGAAAGGAAGGGGGCTCCCAGGGCCAGAAGAATGGTGTGGGCTCCCTTGACCACTAGTCTGGAAGCTCTCAAATGCTTCCCCTACCACTCCCCTAAAACTAGTCCCACAGGCTGCTTCACCATTAGTGTTTCTACTACTAACACCAACCACATCAAGTTCAGCCCCTGAGTATTCCTCCTCACAGTCACTAGTAACATGATGATCACCCCCTCCTTCACTCCTAACACTAACAAGCTGCTGGATCTTCTTAGTAGGAGTACTAGTGCTGACAGTACTACTTGGGGATGGCAAGTGTGACTTAGGGTCCCCTGTTGACACATTTAGTATCATCTTCTCCTTTCCCCACTTCTGAGTATTACAAGACACACTGGCAGCAGGTTCAGCACTGGTGGCAGCACATTCAACACTGGCAGCAGGCACAGCACTGGTTGCACTAGGGGCAGCATATCTGACAGCAGGCACAGTAATGCTGGTATCAATAGCAAGGGCAGCACAACTGACAGCAGGCACAGTACTGGTGGCAGAAGGTTCAGCACTGGCAGCAGGCATAGCACTGGTGGAAGCAGGGGCAGCATGTCTGACAGCAGGCACAGTAATGGTGGAAGCAGTAGCAGGGGTAGCACATCTGACTGCAGGCACAGCACTAGTGGCAGCAGGTACAGCATGTCTGGCAGCATGTACAGGCAGCTGAACTGTCCTGCTTTCACTGCTACCCTTTTTTCCTCCCTTGACATTCATTTCCCCAAGATGCTGAACAAGATACGGGAGCACACCCAGCTCCGGAATAATTCATCATAATCATCAAAAAGGCATACACATGAAATAGCTGCTAAAAATCCTCTCCTTTATTTCACATATTAAAAACTTGCATAGACATGGAAATGGTGAAATAGCATCACAAAGTTGTTTAACAGAAAACTGTCTGAAGTGTTTCAAGCAAATAGCTCTTAATCAGTTTGCTCTAAACGCGTCAGACGGATTTCTATTAACCAACTTTGTGATGCTATTTTACCATTTCCATGTCTATGCAAGTTTTTAATATATGAAATAAAGACGAAGATTTTTGGCAGCTATTTCACGTGAATGCCATTTTGATGATTATGATGAATGTATCTTGTTCAGCATTCAATTTATGAGTTACTTTGGAGGACTCTGATGGACTGAGCACCCTGAAGCCATATCAGGATGTCAGTTGGTACTTAAGGGGTGGTAAGAAATTTGTAGTGACGTGTAGCACTTTATCTACTTGAAATTTTCTCCAAGATCCCTAGTGGTGATTTAGGGGGACTGGACAGCATTGGTTTTGTAGTGCTCACTTCCTTCTTATACTCATTGGACAGATAAAGGTCCTTCCAGTTCCTCCTTTTATTATTTTTAAAATATCTCATAGTGATAGCATTCACTATGAGCCTCTCCTGCCTCAATTTTCCAAACAAATTACAGCAGAACAGCACAGCATCTCTAACACACTCTATCTGCTTCTATTGTATTCCACATCCATGAATACATCATGTTTTTATTGTGAAAAGGCGAAAAACATGTAAACTGATGGGTGGAAATGATCTAGCCATTGAAAAAATGGCGAAGAATTTTGGTCAGTAGATGAAAAATGCGAAAAGTTTAATCACTGGTTTTAAAGAGGATTTTCCAGTGAAAAAACAACCAAGAATATGGTTTTTGCAGAATTTCTCACGGGAACATGGCAAGACCTTTCACCCACTCCTAGTCCGATGTTGACTGTAACATGTGTCAAAGGGTATGGAAAAGGAGGGACAGACCTCCAGTGCTGCTACAATCCCTCCCCATTTATCACGGTACCCGTGCTATTTGGCGACATTCTGTCAGTTTCCATTCTGACTTACGTTATTGACTACTCTGTTAATGTTTTAAAGAGGATTTTCCAGTGAAAAAACAGCCAAGAATATGGTTTTCGCAGAATTTCTCACGGGAACATGGCAAGACCTTTCACCCGCTCCTAGTCCGGTGTTGACTGTGCCATTGTCCTATTGTGTATGGTTTTATTATAAAATGTCCCCTGTCTCCTCAATAAAGTGTATTAGTTATTTTGAACTAAAGGTGTGTCCTGTATCATTCTTTGTGAATGGTTTAAAGGGTCCCCTCTGACCCCCATTCATGTATCCTGTGTTCCAGCTTCACCAGCCCATCTACCTGCTTATAGCTGACTTCAGGAGGGAGAATTCTTGCATGACTGCCCAAAACAACTCTGCATCTTGAGTTCCCATTACACTGGAGGTAGTGATGGGATACTCTCTCCTGAGATCCAAACCACCACCTGAGATCCACCCGGCGAAGAATGACTGAAGCATAAAAGAATCTTTCAGTTCATAATCTGCAGGACATGGTGGCACAACAAGGACGCAACACATTGGGACTCCAAAAAAAACTGAGCTCATTCTGTACTCTGGAAAATGAACATGGAGAGTGTGCAGCTGGCTCAGAACACCGACCTCCTCAGGACTCTAGCTCAAGTCCCCAATGCAGCACATCTGAACACCTGGAAGGTGTATGGAGAACTGAGTCCCTTGATCCAGTTTCAAGGAAAGCAGAATGGAGGTTGGCTTTCTTAGAACCTAATCCGGCTCCTGATGTGCTCCGTATCCTGCAGGATGCGGTAAATTAATATTTGGTGGAGTTACCCTAGCCTCGTCAGTCCGGCCAGTGAACCCCGCTCTGATGGAGAAAAGACCAGCCTTAGGGTCATCCACCAGAATCAGAGTCAACCTGCAGGAATGAGTTGTCATCCTGGCTGGTAAACTGACTGGGTGGTTTGCGGTTCACAACTATTCTGAAGTGAAGAAAAGACTTCTGCTCAGGTACGTCATCACTCTGGACACGTATTGTCAGAGGTTCTGAGAGGCCTGATGACAGACCACAGATACCCATGCAGAGTGGACACACACCTTGGACTAGGCATTCAGGAATTGGATGCACGGATGTGGTGTTCGAGCTTTGGAGGAATGTTGCCAGCAGATGTTATTGGAGCAATTTTTTTTGCACCTACCAGCCTACATACAAGACTGGGTATAGGACCAGGTACCCCGTACCCTCATGGATGCTTCTCAATTGACTGAAAAATTCAAGGACACCCATCGGATGGGTCCTCGGCCAGACTCTACCATGAGCACATCGATCATCGGGGAGTCCCTTGGTCTGCCCTCCTCAAGGAACCCTTCATGTACCCTGAATGGAGCCTGTAGCCCTAGACCGGGCAATTTCCCTCCCCACCGGTCCTTTGCTTCTGGGCCAGAATGCTGCGGTTGTCGCCAACAGAGCCATTTGCAACAACATTGCTTTTTGGCCCATGGTGGACCAGTCCAGGGTACAATTCCTCCCCGTTTTGGGGAATTTTCACATACCCACCACCCAACTCCCCGACAAGCCCACTGTATCTCCCAGGAAATTCCTTTTGTTCTCCTGGAAGATTTGCATCCAGAGGAGTACCCTTGGCCTACTCCCACTGAAGTCCCCATGTTGTAGGAGGACCGATTGAGTAGGCACAATATCATGAGTTAGCTTTGGCTCAAGGATCCATGACTGACAAATGCTGGCACCATATCCAGTCTGTGTGCATCAATGGATGTCAAACAGAGGGGCTCACCTGAGCAGCCGCCCGATAGACCCCGGTAAGTACAAGTACCACCTCCCAAGATGACCCTGAGTTAGGCACTCCTATCACTTGGTCCAATCTGGCGAAGTTCCACATTTCAGTGGCCATGATCACACTCTGGCAGGATACAGAAGTTGGACAGAGACAGGGGAAATTGGGCTCTGGGGAGGGCAGTTTCTATGGGATAATGGGCTACTGTAGAGAAAGACCATTACATCCTGTCCTGGAGAAACTGAGGACCCTGCAACTCCTGGTTCCATCCCAGCATAGAGCAGCCCTGTTGGCCCTGGCTCATGAAGTACCTTTGGCAGGATATCTAGGGGTCTGCTATACAGAATACCAGCTAACCCAGGCTTTCTTCTGGTCCCGGTTATCCTGGGATATATACTTATTTTGCTGCACCTGTAACATGTGTCAAAGGGTAGGGAAAAGGAGGGACAGACCTCCAGTGCTGCTACAATCCCTCCCCATTTATCACAGTACCCGTGCTATTTGGCGACATTCTGTCAGTTTCCATTCTGGCTTACGCTATTGGCTACCCTGTTAATGTCCCGCCCAGCATTTGTCCTTAAATGCTGGGTTCTGGCACTTCTCCAGTGTCCTTTCGTGGTGTTTCAGTACCAGTGCTTGTTCCTGTTATTTGTGAGATCTCAGTGTATCGACCCGGCCTGCCTGACGACTCTGCATCTTGTTTCCTGCCTGTGCAACGACCCGGACTGTCTGACCATTCTGCTTCTTGTCTCTGCCAGTGTACCGACCTGGATTGACTGACGTTCCTGCTCTGTGTACCGACCCGGCCCAGCAGACGTTCCTGCTCTTTTTTCCTGACTTGGATTGGCTGATGTTCCTGCTCTGTGTACCGACTTGTATAGGCTGAAGTTCCTGCTCTGTGTACCGACCCGGCCCGGCTGACGTTCCTGCATGGCGTACCGACTCGGATTGGCCTACGTTCCTGCTCTGTGTGTGTGGATCCTGCCCGGCTGGGCTGCTGTGGTGATGTGCCTCGTCTGCACTCCCTGGCCGGTCTCCGGTTAGGGTAGTGCCCATCCTTCGCTGTCTCCGGACAGCTCGCTGCCTCCCGTGCAGTTTCCGGTTGGGTGCCTCTCAGGGCAAGTTGCTCAATCTACATTACTGCTACGGCAGTGCTCTCGTTGATCAGTTTCCGTTACTGCTACGGCAGTGATCAAGTGGCTAAGTCTCCGTTACTTCTACGGCAGGGTTCAAGTTTGCTCAGTTTCCTTTACTGCTACAGCAGTGCTCAAGTTGCTCAGTCTCCGTTACTGCTACGGCAGTGTTCAAGTTGCTCAGTTTCCGTTACTGCTACTGCAGTGCTCAAGCTGCTCAGTTTCCGTTACTGCTACTGCAGTGCTCAAGCTGCTCAGTTTCCGTTACTGCTACAGCAGTGTTCAAGTTGCTTAGTCTCCGTTACTGCTATGGCAGTGCTCAAGTTGCTCAGTCTCTGTTACTGCTACGGCAGTCCACAATTGTCTGGTCTCCATTATCTTGGGCGTTACTCGAGTTGGAGCTCTCATCTTTGTTTGAGCTTCTTAAAGGGCTTTGCACTATTAGGGCCTGTTATCACTCTCTGCCTAATATTAACATATTCAGTACTGTTAAACTGAGACTCACACAAGAACTGCCTGACCTGTGTCAGTATATTGATCTCTGGACTATCTGCGTATACTGAACTTGTGTGGGCCTACCTCTGTATAACATGTCTTGTGTCTGTACTATATTATGTATATATTACAGGACCCGTGAGGGTTATTGTTTTCTTTATTGTTCAATAAAATTGTGTTTTATCCAAACCTACTGTGTCTGTGTGTCAAACAATCCGTTACACCATTGTATGAGAGCCCTTTCAGCGAGTGCCATCAATATAGTAGGTCCCTTGACCAGGTGCAGTCACAGTGAGAGAAGTTCATTAAGACCATGTTGAACTTCACCATGCATTACCACGAAGATTTTGCCCATATACTAGGGGAGGCTTTAGTTCAGGTGTTCACCCAGGTAGGATTTCCCCAGAAGTTGCTGTCAGATCAGGGCACCTAGTTGCCTCAGACCTGTTACAGCAGTTCTGATAGCTATGTGGGGTGAAACCTCTCCACACAACGGCATACCATCCTCCAATGGGGTATGTGAAAGATTCAGTGGGACCTTGAAACAGATGCTCTGGGTGTTCATGGAGGCACATTGTGATTGGAAAAAATATCTACCCCATCAACCTTGAGGTGCCTCAGAAGTCTACAGGATTCTTCCCCTTTAAGTTATTATTCGGGTGGGGAGTCCGGGGACCCTTGAACCTTCTCCAGGAATACTGGGAAGGTAAATGTGACTGAGAGGAAACTCTGTAGGTCACAAGCTAGAGTCCTTAATGAGTCTGACCCTGTAATACTTAACACTTACAGACTGCCCAAGTCAGATAGAAACACTATTACAACAGAGATGCCAGGGGCAAAAAGTTTAGTCATCACGGACCACAACCCCTTTGTGTGGCTCAACTGAGTGTCAGGGGACAATGGGCACCTGTTGCGCTGGAGCCTGGCACTCCAGCCCTTCAATTTTAGCATTAAGTACAGGTCAGGATGAGAGAAAAAAATGCAGATGGCCTATTCTGCCAGGAGGACTTGTAAAACCCCCTGAACCTGGGCTCCCAAGCCACCGTCAGCCAACTAGATGCAGGCTTGGGGACTTAAAGGGGGGGGGATCATGTAATGGGCAGTTGGCCATTACTGGATGGCTTTTCTGAGGGCCTTGGAATTATTGTTGAAAGACTGAACTTCCTGTACTAAGCCAGCACCCGAAGGAGGAATGCCACCTCTCTTTTGAAATGTAGGTGGGCATCTGATTGGTCGACGGCAAATGTTATATATATTGTATATTGTGTCTGTCCGACAGGTAGGCACTCTCCAGATTGGTCGCTGCTTGTCGAGCAACTCCACAAGATGTGTGACATTGCTTCGCCAAGTAGGCAGCTCAGTGATTGAAATTAGCCTGTCGGGCTAGGGTAATTCGACCAGAGTATGACTACAATAGCCTGGGTCCTGATCGGTCTCTTGTCCCTTGTCTCTCTGATCCCCTTTGGCTGGAGATCAGCGCTGCAAGAAAGAATTGTGTTAGTGTTCCCATTCTGTTTACTATGCCATTGTCCTATGTTTACAGTGCCATTGTCCCATTGTATATGGTTTTCTTATAAAATGTCCCCGTCTCCTCAATAAAGTGTGTTAGTTGTTTTTGTACTACAGGTGTGTCCAGGGTTGTTCTTTGTGAATTGTTTAAAGGGTCTCCTCTGACCCCATTCATGGATCCTGTGTTCCAGCTTCACTGGCCCAGCTACCTGTTTATAGCTGACTTCAGGAGGAAGAGAACAACAGCCTAAGACAACTCAGTGCCTTGGGTTCCCGTTACATCAATTTTTTTATTTTTTTTTGTCAAACCTTCTAACCCTCAGTCTGGGACACAATGAAGGACACAAATACTTTTAAAAAAATCTATAATTATTATTCTGCCTCACAATCAATATGACCAAATCCAAAATCATAATATGCATAAAATTTCAATAAAACACATTTAAGAGTCAAAATTCACATTCAAAGATAGAAAACATAGTTGCATCTCTGATCTTCACTGCAAAAAATGGAGCATTTGCTATTTTAAGACAGCATCAATTGATGTGCTATTTTTGATTACTCACATTGATGCAAGAATCATACTAATACCTTGATGCTAAATAGCTTGTGGTTCTCAATTATCAGCAAAGGTAGAACATGCTGATAAATTCACAGCTAATTTAGCCAGTATACAAATATGTGCAAAATGATTTGCTGAATTAAGTGCAATTGTTTATCCACTCACAAAACAACATACATTTTAGCCATGCCCACTTTTTGAAAAGCTTTCTATAAAAAAAAGCAGACATTTGCTAATTCATTAAAATTTTGACTCTAATCTAAAATATTTTGTAAATGGTGATTGCACATGTATCTTGAATTCTACCCACTGTTTTTGAAATCCCAAAGAAGACATCTTTGAAAATATATCTGTATACATGTGTATTGCACAGAATGAGTACTACATTCACTTTTCTTTAAGTATTAGACATTTTCTCTCTATTCTTTATCTTAAATATATCTGCTTGGATGTTTGTCATTTTTAACACACAATCAATTAGTTGCTCTGCTGAAATATTGTATGAATGTATGTATTTAAGCCTCATATAATCTACACAATTCACATACATTATTTTAAAGTTATTCAGCTCTCCAAAGATCTCTGCCCTCAATTCTTGCTACATATCTGCTCACCTTTGTTCTTAGCTATCTCTATTATCCATCCCATAGACATCTATACCATATTCAGGAAAGTAAATTAGATAAATTCTGGAACAAAATAATTGCAACATTGAGGAGATATTAAACTACACAAAAACGCAAAAAGGGGCTATAACAGACAATAGGCCGTTCATGTAAAGCCTTCTCAGACCTGAAACAGTTACCAGACAAAAAAGGACTAAATTCCCTACAAGGTGCCATTCCCTGGGCAGCGGGGATACAAAGGACATTGCCACCTTTCATTTAAATAGTAGGCATGCCCCAAACTGTGACATCACCGGCATCCTACACTGTATTCCCCAGTTGCATCGGACAAATAGGAGATCATCTGATTGGTCGCCTATCCTCTTTGAGGGAAATTAGGTGAATACTGTTTGAGGGAATGTCGATGAGCAATACCATATTCGACTAGTAGGTGTCGCCCTGCCTAGAACATAGTGTCAAAGGTTTGAGTGCATTATGTTACTGGGCAGGTAGGTGCTCTTCCTATTGGTTGGCGCTGTTACCTCTAGTTGTTGCTCCGGTTCCCACTGGTTGGGGAACTGGAGTGACATAATTGCGTTATACATCAGACCCTGGTGATTCAATCTTCTATGGAGGACAATGACCTGGGTCCTGATTGGTTGGTTGTCTCTTGTCACTCCAGTTCCTATTGATTGAGAATTGGAGCTGCAAGTTTGAATTATGTAGAAATGTTTTCACTGTGCACATATCTTATGTTTATGCCCTATTGTGCCCATTGCATTATGTTTCCACCTCACCATTGTCCTTTTTTGGAGTCTGTGTACCCTCACATTGTTTCATAGTACCAAGTTTATGTATAAAATGTCCCCTGTTCAACAATAAAGTGTGTTTGTTTTGGAACAAGAAGTGCATCCTGTTGTTTTATTCCTGAGTGGTCTAAAGTGTCTCCTTTTCACCCCATTCATAGGAGCTTTGCTTCACAAAGACCGGACTGGCTATCCACTTGTAGCCACAGCCAGGAAGGAGTAACCCAGAATGGACCCCAAGACAACCCAGCATCTTGGATTCCCATTACACTGGTGGTAGTGATGGGATTATCTCCCTCACCAAATCGGATTGCACTGGTGGAAGACAATGTGGAAACAACAGCGCACCTGGAGGCCCTGAGCTCATTAGCATTTCAGCTACAGTGTTATAGGAAATTATGGGCCTTTGGAAGGCTCTGTTAGGTGGACTTGCTCTGGCAGAATGGGAGGACCAGCTGGATAGCTTCATCCAAACCGAGATGACGGTACAAGATGGGTACTGGGCTCTGTGCAACAAAGCGAACCAGGAGTTTTTCCACTTGCCACACTACACCAGCTCCCTGCCCATTCTCTGATACGGCGGTCTAGGGCTGGCCATGAAGGCCTTGGAACAGGACATTAAGCTTGACTGCCAGGAGTACAGCCGATGCTGTGAGATATGACGCAAGAGAGATTATATCCTGGGTCACTGCCCTTTCCAAGATTTACAGAAGTAGTTGTGATGTTTAGTCACCAGTGAATAGACTGTCGAGCAGAGGTACACCGCTCTGCTACAAAGAGTGAAAGAGTACTGCTGCAACCAGATCTCCTAAAACCTCTATTTTGCCCCTGCGTGGTGAGTGGGACCATGGTCTTCACCAGCATCTCTACTGCCCCTGCCCTGGGGAGTGGGACCGATATCCTCCCCAGTGGCTCTGATACCTTTGGCCTGGTGAGGGGGAGTGCAATCCTCACCAGCTCCTGTGTCGCCCCTGCTGCAGTGAGTAGAGCTAGGTCCTCACCAGCAGCTCTGTTTCCCCTGCCTTGGGGAGTGGATCCAAAGACCTCCCCAGTGGCTCCATTGCCCTGGCCCTGGGGAGTGGGACCAGCATACTCCCCAGCAGCTCTGTTGCCCCTGCCATGGTGAAAGGGACCAGGGTCCTCACCATCAGCTCTGTTGCCCCTGTCTTGGGAAGTGGGAGCATGATCCTCCCCATCAGATCTAATGTCCCTGGTCTGGTGAGGGGGAGTGATATCCTCACCAGCCCCTGTGTCGCCCCTGCTGTGGTGCGTGGGACTAAGGTCCTCACCATCAGCTCAGTTGCACCTGCCCTGAGGAGTGGGACCAAGGTCTTCCCCAGTGGCTCTGTTGCCCCTGCCCTGGGGAGTGGGACCAGTTTTCTCCCCAGTGGCTCTGTTGCCCCTGCCCAGGGGAGTGGGACCAAGGTCCTCCCCAGCAGCTCTGTTGCCCCTGCCCTGGGGAGTGGAGCCGAGGTCCTCCCCAGTCCCTGTGTTACCAATGCCCTAGAGAGTGGGAACACCGTCCTCTCCAGTGACTCTGCTGTCCCTGCCCAAGAGAGAGGGACCACTGTCCGCTCCCATGGCTCTGTTGCCCTTGCCATGGAGGGTGGAACCACCATCCTCTCCAGTGGCTCTGTTTCCCCTGTTCTGGGGAGTGGGACAGAGATCCTCCCCAGAGGTTCTATTTCCCCTGGCCTGGTGAGAGAGACTGAGGTTCTCACCAGTGTCTGTGTTGCCCCTGCCCTGGAGAGAGGGACCACAGTCCTCCCCAGCGACTCTGTTGTCCCTGCCCTGAAGAGTGGGACCGATGTCCTCTCCAGCGGCTCTGTTGTTCCTGCCCAGGAGAGTGGGACCACCATCCTCTCCCACGGCTCGATTACCTCTGCCCTGGGGAGTGGGGTTGATGCCCCCCCAGCCTGCTTTTTTTTGCCCTGACCCGGATCTGTGGCATTGAGAGAGGGGACCCCGGAACCAGTTTCCCTCCAGCTCTCCCATTCATTTGGGGGTCCTTCTGCCTCACAGGGCTTTCCCCCACAGACATGCCCTGGATTCAGAGCACCTGGCCCCAGATCCAGTGGGGACTGATACAGGCTATGCCTGGGCAGCTGGAGCCCACATCAACTCATACAGGGCTGGGATGAGATTGTGGGGAAAAAAGCCTCAGGTTGCACAGAGCCGCGTAACTTGCTTTTCCCACTCCATACCGGATTATTGGAAACCCCTACAGACCCTGGGCCCCAAGTAAGAAAGACTCCTCTGACTACCAAGCTACCATTCACCAGGGTTGCTGATGGCTTGGGACTTGAAAGGGGGAGAAATGTAACGGCCCATAGGCCGTTACTGAAAGGCCTTCTCAGGCCTGAAACAGTTACCAGGGAAAAAGGACTACATTCCTTACAAGGTGCCATTCCTCGGGAAGTGTGGACGTATAGGACATTGCCATCTTTATGTGAGAGGAGAGAGCAGTACATTTGTTGAGCTAGAGAAGATAGGGGAATTGAAGTTTAGTTTAGGGAATCTTTAAGGTAGGACATTTGTTCTCTGTATTAGGAGAGTCAGTGGGGCACTCTGGGGAGAAGAAGTGAGGAAGGAGGTTGAGCCCAAATACCCCAAAATTCCACATGACTGATTGGCAAGACACAGGCATCTGTGGACCAATTTGCTTGCTGATCCTGCTGTTATTGTCTCTGTGCTGGGGAAGTCTAGGGAGTTGTTGTAAGAAGTTGTTGATTTAGTTTTTCAGTTGTAATTTTTTTGGACAGACTGTGATAAAACAGGGTGGGCAACTTAATAAAAATAAAAACTCAGCCACACACACCTCTGTTTAGTACCCAACAGCAACAACAGCAACACGGGTTATTAATATCCACAGTGTTAGATATCCCGAGTGCCTCTACTGCTGCTGTAAGTGCTGCACCTTTAACATCTAATAGTAGTGGCAGTAGAACTGCATCAACATCTAGCCCCAGTAGTAGTAGCAGCAGCAGCACCTCATGAACCCCTCAGTCCATGAAGTTCACAGTATGGAGATACATCACTCAGGATCCAAAAGCTAAGCATGTTGCTATCTGTTGTCTGTGCAAAAAAGCATGTGAGCAGGGGGAAAGCAGGCTCACACCTAGGCACCTCCTCTATGAGATCCCCCCTGAAGCACAACTACAGGTGTGACTGGTAGACGCACTATTAGCAGGTCAAAGGTACCACAACTAGCAGTAGTAGAAGCACTCTAAAAAGTTTGCAGGGCTCTAGGGCAGAAAAAAAGAAGTTTTGAAGTTATGTATGTGTCAAAGAGTGTTCTACTGCCAACAGTTAGCCCAGTCCAAATAAAACCTATGCATCCTGCTGCAGAGGAGTATGATGACTCTGGATTTTCTGTAGAAGATGGCAAGAGTCATAGACTGCCCACACATGCTGCCTCTACAGCCACCACCTCCTCTCGTCATGTTGTTAAAGCAAAAAAGTTTCAGGCTTCTTCTGCCATGTCCTGCCAACTCACACTGACTGAGTTCCTGGGAAAGAGTCAAAAACTTCACAAAAACAACACCTGTGGAATGGCAAGGTTGCCAAGATGTTGGCAGTGGACATACTGCCATATTAATTTGAACAAAACCGAGGTTTCAGAGAACTGCTGTCATGTGTAGCTCCAAACTGGAATATCACAAGTCGCAGTTATTTTTCCAGGATGGCTGTGCCTGAAGTATACAAGCAGGTGGTTACGTGGGCAAAGGGCTGGAAAGTGTGTATGGCAAGAAAATCCACCTGACAACAGATCTGTGGACAAGCGGGCAGAGCACAGACTATGTGACTGTTCACTGTGTTTAACTCCTAGCACCAACAGTGGATAACACTAGCTTACAGCATTAGGTGACAGCCAGTAATAGTGCTTCTGGTTCTTGCAGTGTGATTAAAATGAAGCAGCAGCAGCAGGATAGCCCATATCATCAGCATGCCATCTTGTGCATGCAGTTTTGAGACGATCTCACATAGCCATAGATGTTTTAAGTAACCTAGAGCAGGTGATAGAGGAATGGCTTGTACCCAGCTCCTTAAAAACTGGTTTTGTGTCTACTGATAATGGCTCCAACATTATTGCTGATTTGAGAATAGGTGGTATGGTGTATGTGCTCTTCTTTGCCCATGTGCTAAATTTAGTTGTGACCAGATTCCTGGCAGAATCTGAAACCCTCTGAGAGATGCTTACTATTGCCTGCAAAATCTGTGCCCATTTTAGTCACTCCTACACCGCACGCAACGCTCTATATTCTATACAAGAGAGTAACAATCTTCCCCATCACCAGCTGAAAATGGAGGTCCCTACCAGGTGGAATTCCACAATGTACATGCTAAAGAGTTTGGACGAGCAGAATAAGGCCATTACCGAGTACACCATTCAAAACTGGAAGACTTTGGAGGGAGCCTCTTTGTCACCTGGCCAATGGCAACTAAAGTGCGATGTATGTGAGCTGCTGAAACCCTTTGAGGAGGCAACCATGCTGGTGAGTTGCATTGGGACAGGAATTAGTGAAATTCTACCAAAGATATTTTTATTGCAGAAAAAATGACGAGCATGGCTGAGGATTCTTACCATAATGACAACACAGACATGCACCAGCTGGTAAAAGACATGTTAGCGTGCTTTGATCAAGATCCTTGCGTAGTATCTATTAAAAGCAATGAGGAACACATTCTTGCCACTTTGCTGGATCCCCACTTCAAACACAAAATTTCTGAATTTCTGCCAAAGAGCCATCAGCAGTTTGTCACAACAAGGAGTCATGATGATCAGCAGCAACTCTCTGAGGAATTGGATTCTGTCAAGGAATATCAAGATATGCTTATTGATTAAGTGGAGGGTAGACATGTGCGAATTCATTCGGAGACATTCGGATTTCGTCGAAAATGGGGTCATTCGGAGACATTCGGCCAATACGAAACTCAAGGGTCATTTGGAAAAAATGATCCGACTCCGAACAGCCCAGGTCCGGAATTTGTCTAAAGTTTCGGAAGTTTCGGCAATCGACACATTTCCAAAAGTTTTGACTACTTTTGACCAGGACTTTTTTGTACTTCCTGTGCGCACTCAATTACTTTCCCTCCATAATTTTTCCTCCATGTCTCTTGTCCAATTCCATTCTCCGTTTCATGCACTACTTCCCTCTTTTGTCTGTATTCGAATAGCCTTCTTCGTTTCATGATGGGGGTTGGACTAATGACACAGTCACACAGACAGACAGCCTGAATTTCCTCATTGTGTTGTTGGAGCTCAGAGAGAGAAGAGATTAGAGAGCATACAGTTGTTGTGTAGGCAGGGAGGTAGCATTAGGCTAGGCATAGGAAGGCAGCCAGCATTAGTTCCAGTTATTGCCACTGCAAGAGCAAGTAATATTTGTTCCTGTGCAAAATATACAAAAATATTAGGTATTTGTTCGAATACAGGGCCGGCCCTTACACAGGTCCCAGTGGGTCCATGGACCCAGACGGCACTTTGACAGGGGCGGCAATTTGCCGTCCCATACCATGTTTATTTTGTGCTCTTCCGCCAGTTCTGTGTTGCAGGGTGTCCCATCAGTGTGACTGTCAGCAGCCGGGCAGCCCTATGCTCACTCAGTGGTGATGCCTGCTGGCTGCTTCAGTGACGTGAATTATGTGATAGTGAAACATTATGCCTATTTTGTATTTTTTATCGCCCACCTAAAGTCAAGACTTGAGTAAATAGGTCTACCGTCCCAGATTTGCTAGAGAGGTTTTACAAATACAGGAGGGTGCCCCCTGTACGAAATGAGTCTAAACATTTGGGATCCCTAGTATGAGTGCACAACAGTGCATGATGTGTCCTGAACAGGATTGCTGTGAGGTGTCTCCACCCAGAAGGTGCTGGCTGGGCTGAGCTTCAACATTGTGACGAGTGACCAACTAAGAGCACCGTGCCAGACTTAATCTGCAGCCATAGCATCACCCCCTCCTACTCTCCGGGTCCCGCTGACTGGCAATAACAGGTGAGTCACTAAGAGATCTGAAGCCTTTCTGGAAGTCCTTTCACTTGGAAAGGGGCTAGGTATTACTTGGGGGAGTTGCCTCGTGTGTAAATAATTTCTAGGTGGGAGATGAAAGTGCATCACTTATGTGTTTCCTAACAGTAGTTAGAATACAACTCCCATCATCCCCTGATTATGACGTTGGGAAATGCCCAGCAATTACCGTAGAGCCCCGTATTGCACACTTACGGAAAACGGTGATATTGCTATACTAAGACAATGCTGTGGACCCCTCTTCAGAATAGATGTCAAGCATTTTTTTTATTTCTCTCCTGTGTTGCAGTTTGTTCACAACAGAATGTCTCAATTTTTCTTTTTAACACATTACATCTATCACATTACAATCATTGATGTTTATTATTGATGTAGTATGAAACACTACAATGTATATACACATAGAGTTATCTGATATGAGGGGAAATCAGGATGGGAAAACGAGAGAGAGGAATTTGGGTACTAAAGAGGGACAGTAGGGTAGGAGGCTGGTACCAGAAAATGAAACCTTAATCTTTACCCATGTACTAACATAGAATGTGACATGTAGTTTGTCCATGTTCGAGTCGACCACTTATGTTGAGTAGGATGTGACAGGCATGGGTTTTCGATGTTCGAGCATATGTTATATTGAAGGACAGGCATGGGGTTTCGATGTTCGAAAATATGTTATATTGAAGGACATGCATGGGGTTTCGATGTTCGAACATGCTAAATTGAATGACAGGCATGGGTTCTCGATGTTCGATGTTTGCATTGTGACTGGCATCCCATGCTGGAGTAGAGGTGACATGCACAGACTGGCAATGTACGACAATGTCCGTTTTTGGGATGGATCTTTTTCTAAATGCACACCCTGTCTGCAAAGAATGATAGCAGCGTGGACGGAGGCGCACTGCTATAATTTAACCCATGTTAAATTCGGCCGAATAATTCGGAATGGATCAGAATTTCGTCCAAATCGAATAGGCCCGGTCCGAAATTAGGATCATCCGAATTAGAAAAAAAAAATCGTCCAAATTCGAATTTTACCGAAAATTTTGCCCGTGCACAAGTCTAGTGAAGGGTTGTATTGTGCAGGATGAGGGCGAGAAAGTGAGGGCACAAAAACATCTAGATAGTATAGTTATAAGGATGAAAGCAAAACATTTCAGGCAGCAGAAACAGCTACATCATCAACCACAATATCCCAATTCATGGGTCTCAGCAGGGGTGGAAAAAAAACAACATTGGTAGTGATGGTGGTTGCACATCTCTTTGGGACTTGCTACCTGACTATGGGTTGGTAACTGACACACAGGAACACTGTGTAGCTCCTAGTAGTGGTCCCACTGCATGTCAGATGATTTCTGCATACTTGCAGGATATCTGCGTTCTAGGCAGCAACAATGACCCCTATGCAAGCAAAACTGTGTGTGTGGTCAACATTGGCATGTACTGCAGTGGAAACCCTTAGTTGTTGTCCAGCAAGTGTTGAGTCTGAGATGATTTTCAGTGCAGCTGGTTACATTGTCAATTACCACAGGACACGGCTATCAAGAAGCAATGTTGGGAGACTAGCATTCTTAAAAATGAACCAACATCTCATGCCATCTGAGTATCAGGTAGCAGAAACCACACATGACAGAGAAAGCCAGGACAAATATATTAACAGCAGCACAGATGAGGAGGTGGAGGAGGAATGTGAAGAAAGGTTGCCACCATCCACCCCACTTGGGACCACTGCTATGACCAGAAAGTAATGTGTGTCAATAATCTGAGGAGGATAGCAATTTGACACAAACATGGCAATGGTAAAAACTATATACATACACAAGTTACACCATTCCAGCCAGTCAGTAATATCCAGCCAGTTATTACTGGACATGATCATGAATATGTGCCAGTGTCACTTAAGCATGAAGTTAGCGTTGTGGGCAAAGGACAAATGCACTCGGCATGCTAACACAATTTTTCAAGGCATATGTTCCTGTAGGACACACAACTTTGACTTTTAACCACTTATTTCTAAACTACAGCCCTTATAAAAAGTAATATTGCAGTGTAAATGTAGAACCCATAGAAAATATAGGAGATAAATTTGTTAAAATAGGCAAAAAGGAGGAAAATTTTGTATTGGCAAAAAGGAGAAAACTTTTGCAATAAAAGAGAAAAATAGGTCAGTTTTCACAAAAAGTCATGCTGGAAATTTTTCCCACTTTTCGCCCACCCCTAGACATCACCACAATCTCTATTCTAGAATTGCCAACATTTTTATTTCACATCCATTCCTACATCTTGTTGATTCTGCCTCCATAGGTAATTATCACGGTGCCCTTGATTCCAGTTGCTCAGCGACATTGTTACTTCCGGGTTTACCATTGCCTCATTCTTATTGGCTCTGAGACTGTGGCTCCTCCCAGGGTTTGCCTTTATATACTCCCTCCTGTCATCCTTATGGTGCCCTTACATGGTGTACCCATACCTAGCGTTTATGACTGCATGTTCCTGTTTCCGTGGATGACCTGGCTCGCCTGACTACGCTTCTGATTTCTGACGCTCCTTAGGACCGGCTGACTAAATCCGTGTGTACCAACCTGGCTTGGCTGAGTATCCGATTCCGTTACTGACTAGGACTGGCTGACTAACCCCGTGTGTACCGACCTGGCTTGGCTGAGTACCCGATTCCATTATCGATTAGGACTGGCTGACTAACTCCGTGTGTACCAACCTGGCTGGGCTGAGTATCTGATTCCGTTGCTGACTAGGACTGGCTGACTACTCCATGTGTGCTGACCTGGCTGAGTATCTGGTTCAGTTTCTGACAGGACTGGCTGACTACCTCTGTGTGTACAGATTGGAGCAGCGCTGGCTTCAGATCTGTCAGGGTACGCACCCTGTATCTCATTCCACCTACTCCCACTCACTATACTGCACAGTGCCTGTCAGGCCTATCTACCATAGTAGTCTCCAGGGGTCTGTGGGAGTCCGGTCACTTGCCAGTGTCTGTGTTGCCTCCGGTAACCCTAGGGTACTAGGGTCAAGTCACTTCCAGAGTCCTGCCTGTGTTGCCATCGTTAACCCTTGTGTACTAGGGTCAGATTACTGCCAGTGTCCGGTCTGTGTTGCCTCTGTTAACCCTAGCATTCTACGGTCAGACAACTACCAGAGTCCTGTCTGTGTTGCCTCCGTTAACCCTAGCGTTCTAGGGTCAGACCACTGCCAGAATCCTGTCTGTGTTGCCTCCGTTAACCCTAGCGTACTAGGGTCAGGTCACTGCCAGAGTCCTGTCTGTGTTGCCTCCATTAACCCTAGAGTTCTAGGGTCAGGTCTCTGCCGGAGTACTGCCTGTGTTGCCTCCACTATCCCTAGCCTCCTAGGGAATTGCCCTGCAGTCACCCATCGCCTTATTTCACCTAGTGGCTGTGTGGGGCTGTTGTGGTTCTACTTGTTCCTGAACCTGTCCACGGATCAAGCCTACAAAGTCCTATTATATATTGCTACTGTGATATTCATACATCCTGACCTGAGTCAGATCTGTGAAGTACTTGGTACGGACCTCATCTGGACCTCAGTAGGGTGATTGTTTATTTATCTTCAATAAAGCTTTTAAACTACTGTCTGAGTGTTCTTACAAAACCATGACAGTAATATTAGTTGGTTGGACCATGCCTCGGGATACCTTTACTTATTTCCTCCTTCTGTGGTTGCAAAACCTAAATTATGGAAGCTTGATGAATACCTCCTTACTCACTCCAATGTCAAATACACCATAGAGTGGAGAATTAGAGTTCATTGACCTAAATATAACAACAGAGATATCTCCATAAATGGTCTGGACGGCGCATAAATGCATCATTAGAGGAAAATTCATTAAGTTAGCCTCCTGACTTAACCGACACTCTAAACAGATAGCTGACACACTTGAGGGCAACTCAGCACAAAATCTCACTCTTGTCTGCTCCTCTTCCATATCCCATAGAACTGTGCAAATGGCTAAAATCCTTACCTTTGGTTAAATTTGAAAGGCTTTTTGTAATGGTTTTCAGTACACTCAGAGGCAAGCAGTTTGGTAAAACACAGTTTTATTGAAACCAGACAGAATTAAGTAACCATTGCGGGTCCAGCAATAGTACACACTTAATACTGACACAGAACAGGGTACAAAATAGCATTAACCCACACTGGTCCAGTACATCTTTCAGAGAACATATACATATACTGACACAGGTCACGTTACAGTTCATGTGAATTAGTGCTATAATGATTGAAAGTGCTATTAGGCCGGGAAGCTGGTAGGCCCTAATAGCGAGGCCCAGGAAGCACTCTGTACAGGAGAGTGACACAATAGAGACTAAGCCTTCAAAGGGTGAGAGAGGCCCTGAAGGAATCACGGACTACCGCACAGTGCTGTAACTGGAGGAACAAAGGAACGCCAACCGTAATCTGCACAAACTGCGACCCAATGGTAATGGCACCGGACACCAAAGGTACAGACGCTCAGGCTTGATGGCGACTGCTAGGTGGAAGAGACGACTGAGGCGCCCAGGAGACCAACCTCAGTAGGGGAGCAGTAACAAGCCAAGCGTATAGTGAGCAAACGAGATCAGCTTCACCCCCAGGGGAACGGAGATACTAGGCACAGGAGCGTAAATGGGTTGCAGTAACAGAATGGTTAAACAGCACTCGAGGCAACCAATGGGTCAGCACGGTAGTGAAACGGACCAGAGACACACAGAGCAGTAACGGAAGCCAATCCGGGTTGATGCACAGAACAGGATGTCAGCCAGGCCGGGTCAGTACATGGAGCAGGAATGTCAGCCAATCCAAGTCGGTACACAGAGCAGGAATGTCAGCCAGGCCGGGTCGGTACATGGAGCATGAATGTCAGCCAATCCAAGTCGGTACACGGAACAGGAACGTCAGCCAGGCCGGGCCGGTTCAAGGAGCAGGAACAGGATCAGAGAGAGTAGTCAGGCAGTCTGGGTCATACACCAGATTCACACGATAACAACAGCAAGCACTAAGCAACGGGAACACCACGAAAGGGCCCTGCATGAGTGACAAGGCACAGTACTTAAAGGCTACCACTGGGTGGAGCAATCTCACACTTGCCAATAAGAAGGCGTCAGAAACAATGTGTCAAAATGTCACCAGCAGTACACGGGCACCGTGATACTTTTCTTGTAGACCAAACAATCCTTCTTCTAGCATGGCAACAAAGCAGGGTCTTTGTTACTAGGTAATTTAGACAGAAAACTCAGTTTACCTACATACTCTCAATCTGTTCCCATTATGTTACCCTGCTGCACAAAGACTTGGGCATTTTGGCCATCTCTCTTAAGTATTATGAATCCTTATACAATCTTTAGGATTCCAACTCCCCTGATCCAGAGCATTCATACCAAATTTACTCATATCTGAATTCTGCAAACTTACTGAAACTTTCCCAGAATACACACGAGGCCCTAGAAGAACCAATCACAGAACATGGACTCTTATTAGATCAGTCCCTGCCAGGAGGGAAGAGCCCTGATCCTGAGGGCTTTTCACAGGCCTGCTATCAGGCTTTCCAACATGGTCTTGCTCGACTTTTAGTGGACTCCTTCACCTCTCTGCTTGAGGCAATCTGGCTTCATACAGCAGTGTTGGAAGCTCACGTCACAGTTATCCCCAAACCTGATAAAAGTAATATTCTCTGTACTAGCTACAGGCCCATATTTTTATGAACATGGATGTTAAACTAATTGCAAAAATTCAGCAGAACAGCTCAAATATTCACCCTGATCAGGCAGGGTACACACCCGGAAGGGAGGTGAGAGACACCAGAAATCTATTAAAACTCCTGCATTTCTCCTCAGGTGCCTCCATGCGTTCCATCTTCATTTCCACAGACACTGAAAAAGTGTTAGATTTAAACTGTCTTTTTTATCTCTTTAGCTGCTTTTATTTGGGTTTGGTGCCAGCTTCATATGTAATGATTTTACACTGCATACCAATCCTACAGCTAGTGCCAAGACAAAAGGTTGCCTTTCTACTTCATTCAAACTTTCCAACTGCACTCACTAAGGATGTCCCCTTTCCCCCTTACTATTCATTCCAGTGATGTAATCTCTTGAGCAGCACATTAGACTGCACCCTGATATTACAGGGATATATTACCCTCATCACACAAAACTCTCTATGTTTTCTGATGGTGTTCTAGTTACCATCACTCGGTCTACTACCTCCATGCTGGCTTTGATGTCAGAGTTCCAATTCTTCTCTGATCTCTGATTTCCAAATCAACTTCATAAGTGTTGCATACTTGCATCCCCTCTGCCACACTCACCACTCTACATGCCACGTTTCCCTTCCATTAAGTATCTTGGCATTCGCCTCACATTTTCTGTGGACACACTATACCTTGCTAATTTTACTCCCTAACTATTGAATATACCCAAGTGTAATGGGCCGTAGACCATTTCTGTAGGCACTTCTAAGTGCCAGTGGAAATATTACAAAGAATGAAACCAAGTTTACAGCATAACCACTTGGGCATCTGAACTTCCCACATCTGGCTTTGAAAGGTATGCAGGGTTATGATTGGTCACTTACCTGTCCATGCTAAAGTATGGTGCATTATTTCCCACAAGTATGCTCCCCTCCATTAGCCACAGCTTGTCAAGCAACACTATGCCAGGCACGATGTTGTGTTGATAGACGGCTTTGTGATTGTTCTCCTCTTGTTCCCATTTCTTCGCTCCAGTTCCCATTTGCTAGGGTGCTGGCACAACAACATTGAATTAGTATGTCGGGCCAGGGTAATTGGATCACTCTCAACATACAATGTTGGCCAATCCTGGACTGGTTAGTTTAGTCATGCATCTTGTCACTCCAATTTTCATTGGCTAGGGATCAGAGCAGCTAGATTGAAGTATGCCCTGCTGTTTCATTGTTCTATTCTGTATAGTTTTATACCCCATGCCATATCCCCGAAATAAACAAATTCATTTTGGAACAAAAAGACTGTGCTGTCCTTTATGCTGGGTATGGTTTAAAGCATCATTTTTAACCCCCATTCTAATACCTTTAGTTTCAGAGATACCTGCATGGCTAACCCTTGTAGTCACTTCAGGGAGAGGGAGACCCAGCACAATGGCCAAGGAAAACCTTGCGTCCTTCGTTCCCGTTACACTGGTGGTAGCGGTGGGATCCACTCTTCCCTGAGGTCCAAACCACCACATGGGACACAGCTGGCACCGACAATGCGGAGGATTATAGGCATCTCATAGACAACACATTGCAGGACAAGGTGGCACAAAGAGGCCGAGTTACAACTGGGATGAAGAAACTGGAGTTTTAGCAACTCTTTGGGAGATGGACGAAGAAATTGCCCAGCTGACCAGAAGCACAGATCTGCCCCAGGACTTTAGTCCCAGTGCACAGTTCATAGCATCTCACTGTCCAGTGGGACCCCTAGAAGAAACTTGTGCTGCAAATGTCATATCACAGAAAGTTCAGAGGTGTCTGGCACTCTTTTGACCTAATCCCCACAGGACCTGAAGTGAACCAGAGCCGTTTTGGCCTGAGCAGCCCCACAAGTGAGTCGCAAACTGACCTGAGGAAACACAATATCTGAGTCACCCACCAGTCTTTTATGGCTTTCAATGACCCGACAGGGGACATTGATGGGTTTTAAAGACCTTGAGAGGCAGTGCTTCCTCCACAAAGTAGATCGTCAGGACTGCGTTGCCATACTGACAGGGAAGCTAACTGAACAATTACGCCAGAAACTTACCATCTATGGTTCAGAGAGGCCCGTCGGCAACCAAAAGAGACCCATGTGTAATGGGCATACACGTTCAACAGGGCCTGACAGAACTGGCTTTGAGAAAGACGGGCCAATTAGTTTATGGAGTGTTGTCAGTAGATTCTGCTGAAGCAATTCTTTCACCACATCTCCTCAGAGGTACAGGACTGGGTCCAGCTAGTGGACAAATTTGAGGAGTGGGTGGGGCCCCGGGACTCCACTAAACCTGGCCCCACTGCCTCCTCAGGATCTTTTGGAAATTGGATCCCCGCAATAGGAGCCCCATCCTGACTCAGGGAGCCCCAAAGGCACAGCGATCGACCTCAGGTGTACCTGAATGTTATGAGTGCCATCAGAGGGGACACTTGCAGCAGCAATGCCTGCTAAACAGGGCAGGACCCACTCAAGCTGTTGTCCCATCCCTTTTTGCATCTCCCACACCCCAGGGGAGGCCCCTGCCAAGACAAGCCCATTGCATTTCACAGAAATCAACCTGGAAAAATATGTCAGGCCCGGGATTGAGTCAAGTGAGTGATGCTGCTTCCACGAGGCAGCCTTGGCTCAGGTGCCACTGACGGATAAACGGCAGCACCATGTCCAAACCATGCAGTTGAATGGATGCCCTAATGAGGGATTAGTGGACACGGGAGCCACCTTTACCCTAGTCCAGCCGCGATGCTTCAGCAACCTATTGCACACACCAAGCAGCGGAAGTATAAGTGGACGTGGGCAAAATTTATAGGCTCCCATTGGCTAGAGTTTACTTGGATTGGGGCTCGGGTCAAGCTTACAGAACCACTGGAGTGATGCCTGGCCTACCTGCCAACGAGCTACCGGAAATAACCTGGGCTGACTGGAGATTAGTTTTGTTGCTGAGTATCTGAGGGCTGTGTTCCAAGTTCATACACAAGTCCAAGCAAGACAATCCATGGTAAGGCCACCTAACAATGCCCTGGACCAGGTTCCCAGAGTTAGAGCTCTAGAGTGGTAACCCCTGTGGAGCAGGGTATAGACAGCGGGTAGAGACAAGGGAGTCAGGACATAGCAGGGAGACCTTTGTCTGGGAAGATGGGCTCCTGTATACTAAAACCATGACAAATAGTCAGGGATCCATGGAAGTACCCAGGACTAGGGGTTGGTGAAAAGGGAGAAAAATATCCCACATGACATTTCGCAAAAGTTTTCTCTTTTTCTTCAATGCAAAATTTTCCTCCTTTTAGCTTATTCCAGCAAATGTTTCGCCAAAGCCAACACATTATTAGGGGTGGGCAAAAGTTGTCGCCGTGTTCCCACAGGAAATTTAGTGAAAACCACATTGTCATCTGCTTTTTCGCTGGAAAACCTGCTTTAAAACTAGCGGTTAGAATTTTTGCACCTTTCGTCCACTGGCCAAAATCTTTCTCCATTTTTTCAATGGCTAAAACGTTTTAGCCCATTGATTTACATTGTTTTCACACTTCCGCTATAAAAACGTGACATTTTTGCTCAAGGCAGACACAGTAGAAGCAGCTACAGAGCGAGATAGATGTGCTGTGCTGTTCTCTTGTGATAGTTAGGAAAAATTAAGGCAGGAGAGGCTCATAGTGACTCCTATCATTATGGGCAGCAAAAAGAGGAACTGGTAGGACCCTTATTATGTGCCCACTGAGTCTGAGGAGGAAGTGTCTAGCAGTACTCAACCAATGCTGTCCAATCCCCCTAAATCACTCCAAGGGATCTTGGGGAATTTAATAAGAAGGGAGGGAGAAAAGGGAATGGGAAAGAAGGGAGAGAATGGAAGGAAGAGAGGAAAGGGAAGGAAGGGAGAAAAGGGAATTGGATAGTTAGAGCAGGACAGGTCAGCTGCCTGTTCCTGCTGCAAGATGTGCTGCCCCTGCTGCCAGTGCTACCATTTCTGACCCTGCAGCCACTAGGGTTGTACCTGTTGCCAGATGTGCTGTCCCTGCTGCCAGTGCCACCATTTCTGTAACTGCAGCCACTAGTGTAGTACCTGTTGCTAGTAATGAACCTGCTGCTAGTACTGAACCTGCTGCCAGTGCTGAACCTGCTGCCACCAATACTTTGCCTGCTGCTAGTGTTTCTTGTAGTACCTGGGGGGGGGGGGTAGAGACAATCATTCCAAGTGTGACAGCAAGGGACCCTAAATCACACTTGCCATTCCCAAGCAGTCCTGCCACTGCTAGTACTACTGCTAGTAAGGTCCAGCAGCTTGTTAGCCTTAGGAGTGAATGAGGGTGTAATCAACAATATCCTTATATTACGATTGACTGTGAGACTGAGGAGGAAGACTCTGCGGCTGAACTTGATGTGGTTGGTGTTAGTAGTAGCAGTAATGGTGAATCAGCCGGAGTGGTAGGGCTAACATTTTACAGCATCCAGACTAGCGGTCAAGGAAGCCCACGCCATTCTCCTGACCCTGGGACTGGGTGTCCTCCCCTTCTCTTCACTACAGTGTCCAGGTGGAACATGAACCTGAAGAGTCCAGAACTGGTGTGGGGGAGGGGAGGAGAGCAGGCTAAAAATGAATACCACCACCATCAGCAGGAGCACAGATCAGCTGCCTGTGCCTTCTGCTACTTCTGCTAGTGCTAGTCTGCCTTCTTCTTCAGGTCAAAAGGCAATGGCAAGTGTGTCATTAAGGGACCCTCTGTCACATTGCTCGTCACCCCCTCCAAGCAGCAGTGAGATGTCTGGAATAGAGCAGCAGCAGTAACAACAGCATGTAGGAACTAGTGGTGGTGGTGATGATGATGATGATGGAGAAGCTGGAGTGGAAGAGACATTGATGGCCTTTTTAGCAGAAACTGAGAAGGAATGGGAGACAGGAATGAGGATAGGCATCACCACCACCACTAGCAAGGACATCTTGGAATTAGAGGAATTTGCAACTGCTCTAATTCCTTCTGATGCTGAGATGCGAGGGCAGCAGGATGCTGAGGAGCAGGCTAGTGTGCCACAGACCATCGTGGACACAGTGGGAATGGGGTCAACAAGCGATGCGGGACTAGGACAGGTTCCACTTGCCAGCTGTAGCAATACTCCTGGTCTTAGTTGCAGTGCTAACTCTGAGGCAGTGGCAGCAACAGCTGCAACATTATCCACTGCGACAGACAATGAAGGGGAATGTGAAGGACAAGAAGAAAGAGGCCATTCTTCACACACTGACTGGTAGGCCCAGACTAGGCGGAAGTAATAATGTCGCCCAGCGACACGATGAGCAGGAACTGGAGAGCTGGACTGGATCACGGATCAGGAACGTCAGACAAGCCGGGTCAGGTCACGGAGCAGGAACGTCAGCCAGGCCGGGTCAGATCATGGAGCAGGAACCAGAAGTTGAGTAGTCAAACAGGCCAAGTCGGTACACAGGAACACAGCAACTCAAGTATGCACTGGTACAGGAACACCACGAAAGGGCATCAGACAGGTGCCAGAGGCCCAGTATAAAAAGGCCATACTGGGCGGGCCAAATCAAGCTCAGCCAACAGGAGTGCAACACACAGAGACTGACAGGAAAAGCACGGGCACCGTGATAATTTTAGCCCTTTGTTCCATTAGACAGAACAAGCTGCAGACAGCTTGGGAGGGACTGCATCAGGTAGTAGACAAGCAAGGGAAACTATATACGTGATAGGTAAGGGGTCCCAGCAGCATGACAGGAGGGTCTGTCTTGTGAATGCCATAAAAGCATATCAAGAGAGACCCTAGAATATAATGGCCATCTGTACCCTATCCAATCAGGGCACGGAAGACAAGGAAATTCCAGACTTACTGGAGGAGACCTGGAACACCCAGCCTACAGACGCCGTTCATTTGTTCACCTCAGATCAGCAAGCCCAGCTTGGGACAGTTATGCAGAGGTGGCCGACCCTGTTCTTGGCTCTGCTAACTGGGTCGAGACTATGGGCCAAACCCCTCTCCATCAGCTTGCCTAACAGGTGCCGGAGGCTGTCAAGGCCCACATTCAGAGGGAGATCTGGGAGATGCAGGCTTAAGGGGTTATTGAGGGTTCAGACAGTACTTGGCCTTGCCAGTAGTCCTGGTGCCCAGAAAGATGACCACTAGATTTTCTGTAGACTACATGTGGCCCAAAGAAAAAGACAGTGACGGACGTGTACCCCATGCCCTGGGTAGATGAGCTCCTTGACAGACTCGCTGGGGTTAGCTTTGTCTCAACCCTCAACTTTAATTGAGGGTACTGGAAGATTCTACTGGCTCCTGAGGAGGTGGCCAAGGCAGCCTTCATCACCACGTTTGGCTGCCTTCCAGAGGTTGGTGGACCATCTTCTAGCAGGATCCCAGGAGTTCACCTGTGCCTACCTGGACAATATTGCTATATTTAGCTAGTCCTGAGAAGACCATCTGTTGCATGTTGAGACCATCCTGGGGAGGCTTCAATACCTAGGCCACCAGGTGGGAAGTGGGCATCAGCACCCAGAGCCCAGACAAATGCAAATGGAGATGGGTGAGGTTCAATACCTAGGCCACTGTGTGGGAAGTGGGTGTCAGTACCAAGAACCAGCCAAAGGAGCAGCTCTCCTGAACTGACCCAGTCCCCAAACTAAGAAGCAGGTGATGGCTCTCCTGGGAATGGTCGGCTACTACAGAAAATGTGTTCCCCCGGTACAGCAACCTAGCAAGCCCTTAACCAACTTAACCATGCTCTGCCCTGTATGGTGATGTAACGGTTTGTTTGACACACAGACACAGTAGGTTTGGATAAAACACAGTTTTATTGAACACTCACGGGTCCAGTAATATATCAGCAATATAGTACAGACACAGGACAGGTCACAATGAGGTATACCCACACGGATCCAGTATATGCAAGTAATACAGAATACAATATACTGACACAGGTCAGGCAGTTTTCGTGTGATACTCAAGTTAGGCAGCACTGAATGGGTTACTATTAGGCCGGGAGGACTGACAGGCCCTAATAGCGCGAGGCCCTTTAAAAAGCTCAATCTTGAAGAGAGAGCACAATCTCGAGTAACGCCCAAGCAGTAACGGGACCAGAGCAACTTGTGGACTGCCGTAGCAGTAACGGAGACTAGAGCAACTTGTGGACTGCCGTAGCAGTAACGGAGACCAGGTAACCTGTGGACTGCCGTAGCAGTAACGGATACCAGGCAACTTGTGGACTGCCGTAGCAGTAACAGAGACCAGGCAACTTGTGGACTGCCGTAGCAGTAACGGAGACTAGACAACTTGTGGACTGCCGTAGCAGTAACGGAGACTAGAGCAACTTGCCCGGAGAGGCACCCAACCAGGGACTGCACGGATGGAAGGAACACACAGTAATGTTGCCTGGGTGACACCGGTTACAATGGAGACTAGACTGCAGAGAGTGACTGTCCAGAGACAGAGAGGATCCTGTCATAACCCCAACTAGAGGCCACATATGGCGTAGCAGGAGGGATACGCAACACCAGGGTCCCAGTCGGGCCGGGTCGGTACACAGAGCAGGAACGTCAGCCGGGCCGGGTCTGTACACAGAGCAGGAACGTCAGCCATCCAAGTCGGTACGCAGGACAGGAACGAGATGCAGAATAGTCAGACAGTCCGGGTTGGTACACAGGCAGGAACAAGATGCAGAGCTGTCTGGCAGGCCGGGTTGGTACACAGAGATCACACGAAATACAGGAACAAGCGCTGGTATGGAAACACCACGAAAGGGCACCGGATAAGTGACAAGGCCCTGTATTTAAGGACAAATACTGGACAGGGACAAGTCACTTCAACCAATGAATGAGCTCAATAGAGGAAACTGACAGAATGTCACCTGCATAGCACAGGCACCGTGATAGGTGACTAGGACCCTGTAGTGTGACCTCACTTTTGATTAAACTAAAGGCAGCTCTAAGACAGGCAACGGTGTTAGACAATCCAGATTTTAACAAAACTTTTTTGATCCACACAGATGCCTCCAACTTTGGCCTTGGGGCTGTATTAGGCCAGGTGGACCAACAAAGAGAGGAGCACCCCATCACCTTTCAGAGCCGAAAGCTGTTTGGAGTGGGAGGTCGGGTATGTGGTGGTAGAGAAAGTGTGTTTGGCATTGTTTGGGCCATCAAGAGATTTCAGCCCTACTTATATGGATGGGAGTTTATGGTCCTCATGGATCACAACCCACTTATCTGGCTAAATAGGGTCTCTGGGAAAAATGGACACATGCTGTGCTGGAGTTTGGCTCTACAACCATTCAATTTCACTGTACCGTACCAGTCCGACAGGAACAATAGCATTGCCGATGGCTTGTTCTGGCAGGAGAATGCATAGCCAGACTGGAGGGAACCTTCTCTACCCACCCTCCAGAAATGTCTGCTTGCTTGGGGACTTGAAAGGGAGGGTGATGTAATGGGCAGTAGGCCATTACTGGAGGCACTTCTATGTGCACTGATACAAAGACTGAAACCATGTTTACATCCCACATTTATCTTTGAAAGGTAGGCTGCTCTCTGACTGGTCACCTATCCGTCCATGTTAGCCAGCTACCTCTGGGTCAGGTGCATTATATCTGACAAGTAGGCACCCCTCCCATTGGCTGCTGCTTGTTTAGCAGGCATGGCATTGCTTCAATAAGTAGGCAGCTTTGTGATTGGTCACCTCTCGTCCCTGTCTCGTCGCTCTGGTTCCCATTGGCTGGGGTGCTGGTGCAATGAGATTGAATTAGTATGTCGGGCCTGGTAAATTCATCACTCTCCACATAAAATGCTGGGCGGGTCCCTGATTAGTTAGTTTAGTTATATTACTTGTAGCTCTGACTTTCATTGGCTGGGGATTGGGACAGCAAGATTGAATTATAAACAGAGCTGTACTGATGGTTTTTACTGTGAATATAAGGTAAATATTGTTAGATACTCACACAGTGTATTTGAACAGCACCACTCCAAGGTAACCGGTATAATTGCTTCCAGGGATTTTTGATGCTGATTTTCTCTGCTAAAGAATCATTTTGCCAAGCATCCTATGAACATTCCAATCTTTGCCAAATGTAGACCGATAGTGATTCAGAAAACAGCAGACCAGTCCAATTCAAAAGTATAAAATGTATTATTAAAAGAGATATTTAAAACTCTTCAACATGTTTTGTGGTAACAAACCACTTCTTCGCCACCACCGCCACTACTACCAATGTTGGGTTTTTGTCACCCCTGCTGAGACCCATGAATTGCCCTGTGTTCCGAATGGGATATTCTGGTTGATGATATAGCCGCTTCCTTGTTGAAATGCTTTGCTGTCTCTTCCTTTTTGCTATACTGTCTAGATGTTTTTTGTTCCCTCACTTTCTCCCTCTCATCCTCCACAATGCAATCCACCACTCAATCAATAAGCATATCTTGATATTCCTTGATATTCCACCTGGTAGGGACCTCCATTTTCAGCTGGTGATGGGGCAGGTTGTTACACTCTTGTATGGCATATAGAGCATTACTTGCACTGTAAAATGGGTTCAGATTTTGCGGGCAATAGTAAGCATCTTTTTGAGGGTTTCGGATTCTGCCAGGAATCTGGTCACAACTAAATTTAGCACATGGGCAAAGAAGAGCACATGCACCATACTACCTATTCTCAAAGCAGCTATAATGTTGGAGTCATTATCAGCAGTCACAAAACCAGCTTTCAAGGAGCGGGGTACAAGCTATTCCTCTGTCACCTGCTCTAGTTTACTTAAAACATCTACAGCTTTGTGGGACTGTCTCTCAAAACTCTGCATGCACAAGGTGACGTGATGATGGTTTGGGCTACCCTGCTGCTGCTGCTACCTTTTAATCACACTGTCAGAACCAGAAGCATGATTACTGGCTGCCACCTGATGCTGTAAGCTAGTGTTGTCCACTCTTGGTGCTGGGAGGGAAATTCAGTGAGCAGTCACAGTCATATAGTCTGTGCTCTGCCCGCTTGTCCACATGTCTGTTGTCAGGTGGATTTTCTTGCCATACGCACTTTTCAACCCTTTGCCCACCACAGTAACCACCTGGAAAAATAACTGCAGCTTGGGATATTCCAGCGTTGAGCTACACACGATATCAGTTCTATGAAATCTCGGTTTTCTACAAAAGAATACGGCAGCATGTCCATTGCCAAAATCTTGGCAACCTTACCATTCCACAGGCATACTTTGGAACCATTTTTGTGAAGTGTTTGACTCCTTTCTAGGAACTCAGTCAGTGTAGGTTGGCAGGACATGGCAGAAGAAGCCTGGAACTTTATTGCTTTAACAACATGACTAGAGGTGATGGCAGTAGAAGCAGTATGTGTGGGCAGTCTATGACTCTTGCCGTCTCCTACAGCAAAGCCAGAATCATCATCCTCCTCTGCAGAAGGAGCCATAGGTGTTACTTGGACTGAACTAACTGGTGGCACTGACAGTAGCACACTCTCTGACACATAAATAACATCACTACTTCTTTTTTCTGCCCTAGAGCCCTGGTTATTTTTAAAGTGCTTCTGCTGCTGCTAGTTGTGGGACCTTTGTCCTGCTGATAGTGAATCTTCCAGTCAGACCTGTGGTTGTGCTTCAGGTGGGATCTCATAGAGTAGGTGCCTTGGTGTGAGCCTGCTTTCCCCCTGCTCATGTGCTTTTGCTTAGCCTGATGATCCTGAGTGATGTATCTCCATACTGTGGACTTCATGGAATGAGGGTTCCTGTGGTGGTGCTGCTGCTAATACTACTACTGGGGCTAGATGTTGATGCAATTCTGCTGCCACTAGCAGGTTTCAAAGGTGCAGAACTTACAGCATCAGCAGCAGAGGCACTCGTCATATCTAACATTGTGGATGTTAATAACCTGTGTTGCTGTGTACTCAAAGCAGGTATGTGTGGCTGAGTGGGACTTGGAGTTTGAAGAGGTGACGATGCTGACAATGACTGATAAGATGACTGTGTGATTTGTGACATCTGTGCTTGTTCAGGGTCAGAATTTCCAATTGCTTTCTCAAACTATTTATAGACAGGCATAGTGCTCCTTAAAAGTGATGGAAGATTCAACTTTTGACTTTCTGCTAACCTTATAGCCATATCATCATCCTCTCAACTTCATCTGTATCTGAACAAGAGAAGGATGCTGGAGGGATATTATCACAGTGCACCTTGGCATCCATGTTGCCAGTTACCCTTATGCTTCTTCTCAGCTCTATCTGGTGGTCACGGGTGCAGTCGCACGTTGCTGTCTCTGGACACTGCACTTGTTTATACGTGCATATTCGATTTGCCTAATTGATTGCCGCCTTTGTATATGCCTATTTAAACTTCCCGGGGCCTAGTGTTAGTCACCCTTATGTGGTGTTCCTGTTAGTACTCGTTCCGTTTGCTCCATGTCATTGTGACCCTTGCTTGGCTTCCGCTCAGTGTATGACCCCGGCTTGTATGACTAGCCACACCGGTTCTAACCTGTGGCTCTGGTTGACTATTCGTTCTCTGTATGACCCGGTCTGTCTGACTATCCACATCGGTTCTGACCTGTGGCTCTTGCTGACTACTCGCTCTGTGTATGACCCCGGCTTGTCTGACTACCCACTCCGGTTCTGAACTGTGGCTCTGTCTGATTACTCGCTCCATGTTGCCTAGGCTGGTCTGGTTATTTGCATTAGCGGTACTGTGGCTTGTGCTGTCCCCTCTCCTAGTGCTACTGTCTGAATTGAGTACCGTGCGGTACTACGCATGTACCTTTGGGCTCTTGGTCATACCAGGCAGATAGAACCGTAGGCGAGGTTCTTCATTTCACTATCCTACTCCAAGTAGTGCAGGCCTCTGCCCAGTGTCAGTCTGGGTAGTGGACTGTGGTCTGTCTGTTCACAAGTTCTGGGGTTAAGCTGGGGAATTGCTCATAATAATACGTGTATTATCAATAAAGGTGGTTTTATCCCAATTTACCTGTGTCTGACCTTCTTTGTATTGGATACTGTGACAGATATATTCTAGATCTGCATCATCATCAGTCGTCAAAAGGTCATCCTCAGCAGCATCAGCATCACTTGACAATTCTTGCCCACTACCCTTATATTCCTCTAAGCTTTTGGAGGTCTCAAACAATTTATTTTCACTTTTACTGTGACAATGTTCCCTAATCCCTACTACTTTAAGAATGGGTGTTTTGGTGGTTGTTTGTCTCACTATCTGATGCAGCAGGATGTTCAGCTGCTACACCTTCCTCTGTTATGCTATTTCCAGCATCATCAACACTTGAATTAGACTTGTTGTCATCTTCAGTGGTCTACTTATATGGTTCTTTATTTGTACTGACACTGGTGGTGCTGGAACTAGTTTTGCTTGGACCTTGAAAAACTGCATCCTCCCTTGGAGTAGAGGGATCATCATCACTGATTGCACACGCTGCAGAAACAATTGCAGCAGTCAGTTTTTGAACTACTATTTTACTCTCATGTCCCTAAGTCCCTCGATCCTTCTACGGACACAACACAATTGATGGAGCTTTATGATGCCTTGTCTAAGCCCAGTCAGCCGTCTGTCACTGTCACCTATTATATTTAGTTCTTTACTCTTTTTTTTTTTTTTTTAAGTTGTCCACCCTTTTGTCTTATCACAGTCTGTCCAAAAAAAATTATAACTGAAAAACAAAATCAACAACTTCTTTCCCCAGACTTCCCCACCCAGCAAAGAGACAATAACAGCAAGATCAGCAAGCAAATAGGTCCCTAGCTGCCTGTGTCTTGCCAGTCAGTCACATGGAATTTTGGAGTATTTGGGGTCAACCTCCTTCCTCCCCATTATGCCCCCAGACTCCCCTATTACAGAAACAAATGTCCTACCTAAATGACTCCCTAAAACAGCTTCAATTCCCCTTTATTTGCCTATCTTCTCTAGCTCAAAAACATGCTGCTCTCTCCTCTCACAAACACAGAATGGCATACTGTGAGAGCCTGACACCCTTTTATATGACTGTAGAAAACTTTCTAGTGGTGGAGAAAATTTTTTCTTCCCATTGATTTCAAAGGACAATGAGCTAGGTGAAAAAGGCAGGAAAAAAACAGAAAAACTGCACTTTTCTCTGGAAATTATTTGCCAAGTGGAAAATGGCATTATTCTCCGATTTCAGTTTGACCATCCCTACTCATAATTATATCACCAAACTTTGGGCTCAAAAAGAACATTCCTTTTTCCATCAATGCCATGTTCTTGTGGATTTTTTTCTGCCTGAACATACCAGAAATCCAGCTTTGAAAACCCACCCTATCATTGCTCTGGTGATGCAGGTATGGAACTGGTGGACTAAATTTAAACAAGTACTGACTATCCCCTCTCCCCACTCTCCAAAGATTTCTATTCTAGGTTCATACCATACTATCCCGGCCCCTTCATTTTCCAAGTGGTCCTCTCAACTAAATCTGTGCATCCAAGAATTCTTTCAGAGTTCTGAGCTTTGTCCATTTCAATCTTTGCAAGATAAACTTTCCCTTCCCCTGAGTGAATTTTGGCTGTGACTCAGGATAAAATATTTTCTGGACCAACCTACAATTCACTGAGGTACAGTTTGCCCCCGAACACTGTTTGAAATCTTATGTTTGGCCTCGAAGCCCTCTTGTAGATACATGGGCAGGGTATACTCTATTCCACTAAGTGCTTCCTCGACACTGCTGCCTGGATACACCTCAGCCTGGGAGAAGGAACAAGGGGTCTGTCTTGATGCTTCTGTCTGGATGGCAATCTGAAAAACCACTGCATCCTCTTCTATTTTGTCCCAAGCTCTCAAATTCAATTACATGCTTCTTTATAGATGGTACTATCCCCTCCAGACTACACAACATGAATCACTCCATAAACACCTTATGCTGGCAATGCTCCTCCCATAAAGGTACATATCTGGTGGTCTTTCCCCAAGATCCAGATCTTTTGTCTCAGTGCCTCCTTCCCACAGGACCCCCTATCCATTTTCTTTTAAAAAAGGACTATCCCCGCTTTCCACAACACAAAGATGTATCCTACTAATAATGCTTAATGCTGCCAAATCACTGATACCCTCATATTGGAGGGACCAGTCACCCCCATTTTTGTGGAGTGGTTTGTGAGAGTGGAAGACCAACTCATCAAGCCAGCCAGGCTTCTGTGTGGTATGGATCCAGGTTCCCTCACACCCTTCCTATCATTGTGGAATTCCTCTAATACCGGTATCCCCATGTACCTGAACCACACTGTATAGCTACTGCTGGGATTCAAGATTAAGAGGCTTGAGAGGAGAGGTTTTGGCTCAATCATATCTTTCTAATCTTACCTTCCAGCCTCTTTCTTTTGTCGTCTCATCCTTCTTCATTTCACTTTCAGCACCGCTCCTCACCGATTGTGTCTTTTTGCCTTAATCCAGAGTTGGTCTGTCCTTACAAACCTTCAACATCTTTACACTCTACATAGGGAACCAGATCCCCCAACCCCCCTTTTCTTCTTCCCCTCTAACTCCTCCCACCTTTATTTCTCCTTTCTTCCTACCTCTCATCTCTCTTACCCCTAAGACCCCCCTTTCCTTATGTACCTTAAAATCTTAGCGTTCGTGCTCTCAGGTTCACATTTGTTCCATAGCTGCTATTGCACTTAAATTGACCAAAACACCACGTCTTACTTCTGTGAACTTTTAACGCTATTTTCATATGGCCCCTTGATTTATGCTCATTGTAACTATGCCTGCCATTATATTAAATAAGAATTTCAATTATAAAAAAAATACACAAAATCCTATTGATTTAGATGGGAATTTTAACTCCGTGAGTACTAGTACAATGATGAAATTCAATCTTCCCCTTCCCCATTGTGCCTGCCCTCAGTCATGATAACCCCTAGAGTTAGTCCCATCATCCAGAAGGCTAGTTTACATGCTCAGATATAATGTTATCTCTTAGATTGTGCAGACTACCTGTCACACTGAAAGCTAATCTTAGTCCCAAGTTCGGCACTGTTCATGGTGCCAGATGTGGAGTCCTTGTGACCTATAACTTAGGGAAAGTGTGTGTGTTTGTGTGTGTGTGTTGTGGGGGTGGAAGTTAAGTAGTGTAGGCAACATAGTGTGGAATAGTGGAGGAGAATTAGTGCTATTGCCACAATGGTCCAATCATGGACAGTCCTAAGGAACCAATCAGGGACTGTGTTCTAGTCCTCAATCAGAGTCCCCCTTGTTGTGACATTGCCCATAATTACATGGGCAATGTCACAACAAGCGGGACTCTGATTGAGGATTAGGACACAGTCCCCGAATGGTTCCCTAGGGCTGTCCATGATTTTCTTCAAGATGAACACTCACTGTTTAAACCAGAAGCTTGTTTTTTTTTGGGGGGAAATCTTCACTCTCAGGGGCCCAGCAACCATTAGGTTAGATAATCAATTTTACTAGGCCTCTAGCTGGATCTATTTCAGACTTCAACATTTTCCCTTTGTCTTTTATTTCCTTAACTCTCCCAGTCACTTCAAAATTTTCAGGTGGGAACAAAACCCCAATTGTCACCTGAAGTGTGGTTTTGTGAATCCGCAAAATATTGTGTATCATGTCACAATGCACTGAATAAATTAGTTTAATCCCATTGAATTTAATGAGGGTGGCCCTCTTATTTCTATACTTTAGATAGAGCCAATGGGGTATAATGTGTATTGCAGTCAGTAGGCACAGTTTGTGTAAATATCTTCATTGGGCACAGGAATGAGCAGTAGAATGTATTGTCATAAATGTGTTTATAACCATTCGTGTGGTATAAGCATTTGCATCGACAATGAGGTCAGTGGCAAGACCAAAAGTGTGAGTGAGGGCTCAGGTATGTGAATGAGAGAAGATGTATTTGGACATTGGTAGGTGGGTATAGGGGTAAACATTCAGTGGCTACCCAGGTGCAGTTACATTCAGAGGATATATAACATAAAAACTACCATTCCCATCATCCTCAGGTAGCAAAAGTCAGGTAGTATTATGAGAGAGGGTTGAAATATTATCTTATTGGCTAGAAAATGAGGCAGTGTACACAATGCATGATGTACTACAGATACAATTTTTTAACAGAATATCGAAACACATTTACCATTTGTTAGTTTGTTTTAAGGTAAGAGTAAATGGGGTGAAGAGAGAGGTTGTGCCAAGCCATTTTCTTTTCCTTAATATAACATTTTGGCCTCATTCATCAAGATAGAGAAGTGTAATTCTGGAGAAAACCAACTGCATCATACTGAAATGAAAATTATGCTAATTTCCTTTGATTTAAATGAGACATTTAACAACACAATTGATACAATACAGTCAAAGGGTTATAAGCCCAGTTAAGTCAATGACAATATTCACCAATCCCCATAGTGCCACTGGTTTGCTCTAGAATTGCCCATCTTTAGTATGATGACTAGGACCCTATCTGTCTATGTTTTTGTGGCTAAAAATCAGCAGAACATTAAAGCTAAAATTAACAAAATCACTCACTTTCTTAGCGTTTTTCCAAAGTTATGTTAATGTCATTGCCTCCATCTTTTTTGGGTCAATGTGGTTCGGATAAATGTACCAAAATCTCAGGATTTGATAAGGTTCTAATCACTTCAGTTTAAAAAATTCAAATTTTTAATTTTCAAATATCTCAGAGTAAACAAGAAAACAACATTTTCTTACCATGCTGACATTCCATTGGGGTCTCTTACAATTCTCTTAGCACATTCAATGTCATCGAGGATGTTATCATTTAATAGACCTAAATGATGAAATGTAAAAATGGTGACATGACTGACATAACAGATCAAGACATGACTGTGCAAGACCAAATCATTATGGATCATAAAATTATTCCTATATAAAAGAATGTGTAGGGCTGACTAGTTCTTAAAGTAGCAGTACATTTTTGAGTGTGGAGGGAAATATATCTACTTATATAAATATATGTACACACACACTAAATGGCTAAAGGTATGTTGACACCCCTTCTAAGTAGTGGATTTGGCTATTTCAGCCACACCATTGCTGACAGGTATATACAATCAGGCAACCTTTCAATCTCCATAAACAAACCTTGGCAGCAGAATGGCCTGTACTGCAGAGCTCAGTGACATTCAATGTAGCACTGTCATAGGATGCCACATTTTCAGCAAGTAAGTTAATGAATGACGTTATGGAAAGGGGCAGGTGGGTGAAACTTTTGACTCAGTTTTCAAGAATAACACAAAGATATGGACAGTACAAACTATACTGTGCATTATATAAAAGTACACTGAACAATCCCATGTATGTTTATATTATGACATTACTGTCTCTTTAATGCTACAGCATACAATGGCATTCTAGATGATTCTGTTCATCCAACTTTGTGGCAGCAGTCTGGGGAAGGCCCTTTCCTGTTTCAGTATGACAATTATTTATTTATTAAAGCGGAACTTTGAGGTAATACCAAGTCGCCATGCATTCATTAAAAGCATGGCGACTAGCTTGAAAATGAATGAATATGTTTATTTATAAAGCACCACAAGTGTACGCAGCGTTTTACAGTTTAAGGGTTTAAACAATACAGGGTTACAGGTGCTTTGTAGAGTGAAACACTGGGTGGGAGGCCCCTGCCCGAAAGCTTAAAATCTATAGTAGATGTCTTACCATTAAATAATAGCTCTGTCTAAAGTAATCCGTCTCATTTAGGGGCTGACTGGTAGGTTAGTGCGGTCTGTGTGCCTGCACTGTCAGTCCCTTCCGGTAACCATATGGTGCACTGCAGTCTACTCAATGGAGACCGGGACCGATGGCGCAGGCGCACAGACAAGATGTCTGTGTTGTAGCCTGGGTTCCAGTCTCCAAACGGGACGGATTACTTAAGACAGAGCTATTATGTAACAGTAAGACATCTATTTTCAAGCTAGTCGCCATGCGCTTAATGAATCCATGGAGACTTAGTATTAACTGAATGTTCCGCTTTAAAAGAGAATAAGGAAGAGAAGAACGAAGACAGACAGTAGCTGATCAGGATGCTGAAGACTCCGCTGGACATCAAGATTAATGGTAAGTGTTACTTTTTATGTGATGTTGGTTTGTTACTTACTTGGGTTAACCCCATGAGTGCTGAAGGGGTAATTATACCCCACTGGAACTCATAGGGTTAATTCTACTAACACTGAACACTTTTAGGCACTTTGGATGTATTGATATAGGGCTTATTGCCCCATATCAGTACATGCACTGGGGGCTTAGGTATTTTTCTGCCTTTCAATAGCTGCGTTGGCTGACTAAAGATCTGATAAGGGACTTTAGTCAAAAAAGTACTGGGTCTTAAATTTCATGTGCTAAAGTGGGTCCCTTTTCGGATCTTTTGGGCTAACGCAGTTTATTGAATGGTAAGGAACTTGTGGCATATTTTTTATTTTAATTGGGCCAAAGCTCATCTAAATTTAAAGGCCGGCTGGGGGTTTTTTGCTGGCATTTTTTCATAGCACTGGTAACTGAATCGCTTACCGTGCTTGAAAAAATGCCGTCACCTGTTTTTTTCGGTGTTGACCGTCTTTAAATTGAGGTCTGTGTGTCCTCTGTTTTTTCTGCTTCTTCCCCTCCTTTGTAGACACAGAAAGTGTTTAACCTTTTGACTGCCAGACAGTTATCCAATGCATTGCCTTGCATTGCAATATACCTACTTCTCTGGCACTCAAAGGGTTAACTGTATGTGAACGGTATATGCACATTTTAACCCTTTCACTGCCAATCACTTCACAATGCATTTTTTCAGAATGCATACACTCAAAGGGTTAACCCTTTCAGGGAAAAAGGGCAATGCAACACATTCACAAACAATACATTCTGCATGAACATTTTGGTGCCAGCCACTGCACAGCTCATTGCTTTCAAATGCACTGCATAACCCTCTACCACTCAAAATTATAACCCTTTGAGTGTCGGAGGGCAATACTACCTATTCAGAAACAATGCATTCTGCACTGTCTGCCACTCAAATGGTTACATTACATTGCACCATTTCAACTTTACAAAAAAGCTTCAGTGGCAACTGCAAGAACAAGAAGGAAAAGAAACAAAACAAAAAACAGTAACCATCTTACAACAAAAAACATGCAATTTAATGATCACGTTCCCTTTTACAAAACACATATAATGCACTGTCTTCCCCTACCATTCATACCTTCCACTCCCTACCATTCATTCCTCACACATTCACCTACCACATGCTATACATATATCTAAAAAAAACATATATGCTAAACCTCTTCAGCAGTGCATGGGTGCACAACAAATGAATGCTTAAGAAATATTAATATTACTTTCACAGACATATAAATAATATCTTATGTACAATCACACACACATACCTACACACATCCACCCACAGACAAACACACACACCCCCATACACATCCATATACACAGGGATTTTGCCAACATCAGGCATTTTTCTGCTACCTTACAATTCCACTTTGCATTACTAAATACAAGGATACAATAAAAAAAGACAAGAAATGCCGTCCCACACAGCCAGTATATATATATATATATATATATATATATATATATATATATATATATATATATATATATATATATATATATATATATATATACAGGGCTCAAAATTTCCACTTGCCACTGGCCAATGGCGAGTGAAAATTTAGCCCTGGCGAGTAGAAATTCAGCCCTGGTGGGTATGTTTTGGCTTGCAGTGGCGAGTAACTTTTCAGGTCTGGCTAGTAGCAAAGGACTTAATGTTATAAGCCCTGATATATGTATATATATATATATTTTTTTTTTTTTTTTTTTTTTAAATAAATTAAAAAAAATGATTAGAGGGCTTTTCCTGCTGATTAAAACCAGGCTATATCCACTGTTGGCAGTTGGTTACTCAAAAGTTGCAACCATTTATACTGTCAGAAAGTGACAGAGCTGCTGCTACCACATTGTCAAGAATCATAGTTATTGAGACTGATGTACTATGAAGAACTTAAATAATTATGGTATAAACCAGCTGCACCATAAGGCACAAATACAAATCCCCAATTATTCAAATGGTGCTCATAAAAAATTTTATGTGAGAAAAGACTCCAGCCCATTGCAATGGGTTGGAGGCCTTTTTAGCATTCAAGGAGTTAAAAGACTGATTTCAGCCAAATGTTTATTTCTGTCCTATACTGCACTTGGCAAGTCCCAGAATTGCTCCAGCTCAAAACTGATTACAGTAGAACTGTAAGTGAACTGTCTGGACATCCAAGAACATATTGAGGTGGGATTGTGGGAACAAACATTTTAAACTTTAAAGAGGATCTATCACCCTTATACAGGTTTCTCTTAAATGTTAGGTTATATAGCAATTATGATGAATATTGTATCACTATCTTGTTTTAAAATGCTATTTGGCTGAACTGAATTGCTAAATACTGCCCTGAACCCCACTTCCAGACAGACTGCGGGTACCTGCTCTGTAGCACAGTCTGTCACTCTGTCTCTGCTCCCCACTCTCTATCCAGCCTCCTCCAATGATGGAGGCTTTCTGCCTGTAAGCGGGAGTGATCTCTGGCCAATAAGAGCGCTCCAGCTTACAGGCAGAAAGCCTCTGTCATTGGAGAAGGCTGGATAGAGGGAGGGGAGCAGAGGCAGAGTGACAGACTGTGGTACAGAGCAGGAAACCGCATTCTGTCCAGAAGTAGGGTGCAGGGCAGTATTTATTAATACAATTTCAGCCAAATAACATTTTAAAACAAGAAAGTAATACAGTATTCATCATAATCTCTATATAACCTAACATTTAAGAGAAACTTGTATGGGAGTAATAGATCCCCTTTAATAACTTTGGAACAACTCATTAGCCAACAGTAGGAGTACCCATGGTCTTCACTAAAAGTTTATTACTCCTCTATAACTATGCTTGAGTGATAAGAATACTTACTTTGGCAACTAATCCTACATGCGTTTACACTTCCTTTAGTCTTCCCATCATTACACCAATATCTGCTGTTGATCTGAAATATGCCATAATCTCGGCTTGGACCATTGTTGTTTACTGCTGAGGTGCTGAATCCACTCTCATACTTGGCTAGGCAAATCCCTGTCAAATGAACAAATAAAATACAAAGTAAATGGCAATGCTTTTTATATATGCAAAACAAATTAAATGGAAAAATTAATGTGCGGGGGTGGGGACAAAAACAGGTAGGGGTGTCTCTTCAAAATGGATAAAGTTAGGATGGGTCTCACTATCTCTCCATCTCAGTCAGTAAGACTAACACACACAAAAGGGATGACATACATCTCCAGAATCCCTTACTGATTTTCTTTCTCCACAATCTATGGAACCAATATCAGCACAGAGCATTAGTAAATCAGACATGCAGAGTTAGCCCTCAGATAAGATTTGATATATTATCCTTAGACAGACATATTTATTCTTCCCTAGTCCTTGCCAGAGACTAAGGTAAACCAATAACACTGGGGATAGAAAATAATATGTCCTTTGATGACTGACTGTGAATTTTTGATTAAGCAATGTGTTCTGATTGTCTCATAGGATTGTGGAGGGGTGCTTTTTTTAGACCAGAGGTGGGCAAACTGAGGACCCTACAGTTGTTTATGACTAGAGTCCCAATTATAGCGGGCTGTAGTCCATTTCTGCAGGCAACCTTGGTACCAAGGACCTATGTCATGTAAGAACTGAGTTCATGGACTAACCACCCAGCAGTTCTAACCTGCGGTAGGTCAGTGTATCTGGCCAGCCCTTCAGTTGCTTCATCATCAGTCTCAGGAAGGAGGTTGAGTAATTCAGGTTTATTCAGTCCATTGCCATTTCGTCCCGTCTGGGTTAACAAGTCCTAAAGGTTGGCCACAGTCAGATGTCGGTATGTCTCGGTCATACCAACCATCATAATCCCAAGTGGGCCCTTGGTTAGCGAGAGAAATGTTCCACTGATGCCAACAGTGTAACAGGAAACAGGCAACCCATGTGGTCTTTGGCCATCATTGCCAGGTGTCCCTCTCTGTGATGCGGCTACAAGGGGGTAACTGTGTCGATCTGGCCTAATACCATGCCAGGCCGAATAACAGAAATCCAACACTTTATTTTGCTGACACAGGGAAACATATATAGGACCTAAATCCAAAATTAAACATAGAATACATTGCAATCTTGCTGCGCCAATCTCCAGCCAATGGAGATTGGAGTGACAAGGGACAAACAGATGGCGACCAATTAGAAGGCCACCTACCTGTTACAATGTAATTCAATCTTGTCACTTAGGACATGGAACATAATTCAATCTTGTTGTGCCAATGGACAAGGGACAACAAGTGGTGATCAACCAGTTAGACATCTACATTTCAATCTGGGGAATGGGAGACTCTGACTGCCCCTGCTTAGAATCTTTAATGTGGCCAGGCAGCCAGAGTAGGCGTGGGGACAGTAAGCCATAGAGGAATCACAGGGCATTAGACCACAACACTAGTATATGTTAAAAGACATTGAAACATAACAATATTTATTAACAGGCAAGCTTGTAAAAAACTGAAGGTCTATTACAGTGCCATTTTTCGCCTATTTCTGTGTTGAGGCAAAAACTTTCGTCCATCCCTACTAAGGTCACATGATAACAAGAAGACTTATTGATAACGATGATCCCTCCCTGCCACCATCTTATTGTATTCTGTGTCATGGAATCTTGTCAGATGCAACTTGATTTCCTGGTGGTGTTTAGTCATGTGTGGTCAGTACACCACACAGTGTTCAACTGGTGGACATGAAGTGCCATATCCTTACATCTACAGAATCACTATCAGATGGTGGGGCAGGTAACCATGATGGAGGTGGTACACCAGAAGAGGAGAGGTAGAGGACCCTGAGGGTGCTGGGGGGACAGTTGCTATGTCTTTGCCATCTAAATTTCAGACTCAGACTAGTTTCTCTACTTTTCTTCCTCTTTGATTTCCACTGACGTTCTTGGTGTCCTTGGGGAGTGACAGGGGCTATAGTGACAGTGGGGTTTTGGTTTTAACATGCTTTACTTATGTGTCATGATGTCTGTATTGCATATATTCTATGAGGGTGGTTGTTCCAATGTTTGTCCCCTCCTTTCCCCTTTTCACTGACTTGTCACACATAGTGCATAGTGCCATTGCTGATGACTGCACTGTTCCTGCCCCAAGAGAAAAAAATTCCCACACTCATGATTTCAGGGAGGGGGCAGTTTTCCCCTTCACTTGTTGAGGTAGAGGATGCTGCTGCCTCATAATCAACAATAGAACTAGCACCAGGATTATTGGTGGGGAGTGCAACCTGTCCTAGTCCCAAATCTACTACTGGAGCCCAGCTCCATGGTGGCCACTGTAGTGTGTGGCATACTAGCCTGCTCATCATCAACCTGCTGCTGATGCAGATGTATGTCTTAGCATGGTGACTCAGCAGCAGGAATTACAGCAGCAGAAACCTTGCAATGCCACTGCTGGTGGTGATGTCCATCCCCATTTGCATATCTATCTCCCATTACTTTTCACTTTCTACAAACAAGCCCTCATCCTCTCTTCCACTCCAGCTGCTACACCATCATCCTCACTCTCATCACCACCACTTTTACCATAAGTCTCTTGTTGCTGCTTTATGGGAGTGCTACTGGCTGGTGATGGAGACAAATGTGACAGAGGGTGCCCTACCATCACACTTGCCATATCTTCAGGTGAAGAAGGCACACTGGCAACACTAGCAGCAGGTACAGACAGCTGATGTATGCTGATGCTCATACTCTTATCCAGCTTAGGTCCAAGGGGGAATGGGACTCACTGGGTCAAGGGTATTTTGTGGGATACTTTGACAGCAAGTCTGGTTGCTCACTTCCCCTCCTATCTCAGTATTAGGTTCCATTCTGGAGCTAGTTCCAGCAGCTGCTTCACAATCATCACACCAACCCTCACCCCCCAAAACACTCTAGCTGCTGTGTTGTAGTGGGACTGCTTGGGATGACAAGTGAGAGTTATGGTACCCTGCTGTCACACTTGTCATCATCTCCCCTTCTCCTCAAAATGACAAGGCAGACTGGCAGAAGTAACAGCAGGCACAGCCAACTACCCAGTCCTTTCTATGTATTTGTCATTGTCTTCTCCCAGATGCCAAGTGAATTAGTAGCGGGACTGTTCATCACTGGGTCTGGGAATCTGGGCTCTGGGACTCTGGGCTCTGGTGGGGGTGACTTTATCCTTCTCCTCTGAGTCACTGGATGCATCACAGTCCTTCCAGCTCCTCTTTTTTTTAAATACTGGTGTTCATAGTGTTATCCAACACTATGAGCCTCTCCTAGCCTTATTTAGCTCACTAAATAGCTAGAAAATTGCCTTCTGCCCTTTCTAGCTGCTTATTTATCTTTTTCACTTCCTAGTAACCTCAATGTTTTTGGAGCAAGAATGCTAGATACACATAATAAATCAACGGGAAGTTTGTACCCATTCAAACGCATAGGCAAAAATGTTTTTAGTGTACGTGAAATGGAGATTTTTTTTATTGGTTAATGGTTTTGTTATAGGTGAAATTTCTCAACAAAAATGAGAGAAGCACATGGATTTCTGACATTTCTCACAAGAACACAGTGGGGCATTTCGCCCATCCCTAGATGTTGGAAATATGCTGAGAAGGCTGAAGATGATTACTGCACTACACAACAAGATATACAAAATTAAAGGATTATATTCATGTACATCAGCAAATGTTATAAATATGATACAAAGCACTGAATGTGAATCTGGATGTTACATCGGTGAAACAGGTCTAACACTAAATCTAAGGATGAATACACATAGACAATCTAGTGAGAAATACCATTAAACAAAGATCCATAGAAACCACTCCATTCATAATCTTAAAATGAAAATACTCAGAGGGAACTTCAAAAATACAAAGGAGAGAAAGATATTTTAAATTAACATGATCGTTTTTTTCAGCATCAAGCACACTGGACTACGTAAGGACTTTACATTCCTTGAACATTACAACATTTTTACATAATATTTCCTTTTATTTACTTTGTTCTGGTACGTGTTTACCCATCTTTCTCATATTATTTTTCTCTTTATATATATGAACTATGGTTCTGCTGCTTTGTCTCTGTCTCTCATACCCCCCTTCCTCCTCATTCCTCTATTAAAAACTTTAGGTGATTTATTACTTTTCAGTTATAAGCTTTGCATGTCGTTACGAAACGTGTAGAGTGAAAGCTACTTTGTAACAAATCTAATAAAATACTTCCTTGTCAATACTTGGCTACTTAAGTATACATAGAAATCACCCAGGCTCTATACTCATTACCCCGAGTAAGGTCCTGACATTAAGAACATTTGGTATATTTGGAGCAGGGATTGTCTCTTTTGGTGTATACAGTATTACCCCTAGAGGGCCTGGTGCCCAGCGTGTCTTTTTATATTTTTAAGCTCTGCTGACGAAAATAACTTCTTTGGGAAACTGTGACGGTAACTAAGGCAAATAATCACACGACACACTAAAAGTGAATTTAACCAGTTTATTGAAGCAAATAATAATAGTAATAATAATAAAAAGAAGAATAACAATAGGAGCAAACATTTCCTCAACCTTGGGGAGGCGTAAGGACATTGTCTTGTCCACTACCTAAGGGCTGACACTGAACTGCAATCAGTACAGTAGATATCAAGGGTACAGAACCAGACTTGTCTCTCACCAACAGATAGAAACCTGGAACTCCAGGGGTCAGTAACAGTGCATACCCGGACAACCTCCAGAGAGGGATGTCAGATAACAGCTTGGACAGCTAGAGTACCTGAATGGTACAGACCAAAAGCCACACAGCAGAGGCACACCAGCAGGCTGCCAGAGATGGGATTGCAGTAGCACAGTGCGGGACTCAGGGCGAGTACAGGCAGGGACAGGAATAGTATATGGTAGTGTACCAAAAGGCAACGGATTGAGAGATACAGGTAACACTACCAGCCTGGAGGCAATGGGATCACACAGTGCGGAGGCAACTAGCAATGCTACCAACAAGGTAGTAATTATACTGGATAGGTAGAGAGCACCTACAGCTATACCTGGAGACAGTGGTAGTCAGACAGGAGCGGGAGGAGTGAGGAGCTTAAGTCAGACAAGCCACAGTCAGGAACCGGATCAGGTAGTCAGCCACAGCCTGGGTCAGCACAGAGTGGATAGTCGGACAAGCCAGAGTCATACATGGATCAGATAGTCAGACAGAGCCAATGATCAAAACCAGATCAGATAGTCAAACAAGCCAAGGATTGAGAACCAGGAGATATCAGAAGCCAAGCAAGGGTCAAAACGAGCAACACTGTAATACGCACAGAAACACCACGAAATGGTGATTAAGCACAGTTCGTGGACAGATTATAAGGCTGCCACCAGAAGGTGGAGCACAGTCAGCCACGCAGACAGGAAGCTACAAAATAGCGAGCGAAATGTTAGAGACACGCGTCCTCAGATAGCGGCAGACCAGAGGATGCAGTACCAGTGCCACACCACTGGATAGAAATGCAGGCCAGCAAATCATGGGCACCGTGATAGAAACATCTCTGTGGTAACTGTTCTGGCTCCTGAGAGATCTCTCTGATATCTGGAGATTCTTTTAATGCAATTCAAATTTTCATTGTGTGAGTACAAACACTTTAGATAGGGACACTTCCTGATATATGCTTACAGATATTACTCTCAAGGGGTTTTTGCACTTCTTTTTCTTTCCTTTTCTGCCTTAGAGTTGTTGCATGGAGGTGCATCTGTGGACAATCCAATAGAACTACAACCCTTGAGAAGAATGAATACTAGTTCAACTGAGGAACTTATTGGACTATATACCTAAGAAACTGTTGGATTTGTATGTTTCCTATATGAACTGTTTTTACAATATGGTGCAGGATTAGAGCGCAAAGCGTGTTGTTATTCCAAAATTGTATCTATACCACTTACTGATCCAAGTTTTGATTAGGTGGCAGTTCCCTAATCCTTTCAACTCCCTTGTGTACACACTATTGTCGTCTGTGTCATAGGATTAGTCTGGTGTCATTGTTGTCTGTAACACCTGGTTCCATTGTACTGTGTTGTTGATTGCATCAATCACACTACCTGTCACAGCCTCCGTATTGTCCCATTGTGTTACCTATCCACACTACCATTGTTGTATTGTAACCGGTTTTCCCTTTAAAATATCCCCTTTTCCTTCAATAAAGCAGTAGTCTGTGAAGAATTAATGAGTACCAAACAGAGGAGGTCTTCCCCAGTGGCTCTGTTACCCCTGCCCTGAGAAGTGGGACCGAGGTCCCGTGGCTATGTTGCCCCATGCCTGGTGAGCGAGACCAACATCTGTACCAGATCCATGTTGCCCCTGCCCTGGAGAGTGGGACCGATGTCCTTTCCAGCATCTCTGTTGCTCCTGCCCCGGGGAGTTGGACCAAGGTTCTACCCAGTGGCTCTGTTGCCCCTTCCCTGGGGAGTGGGACCAAGGTCCTCCCCAGTGACTATGTTGTCCCTGGCCTGGGGTGTGGGATCAAGATCCTCCCCATCCGCTCTGATACATCATGTCTGGTGAGGGAGAGTGTGATCCTCACAAGCAGCTCTATTGCCCATGCCCTGGGGAGTGGAACTGAGATCCTCCCTAGTGGCTCTGTTGCCCCTGCCCTAGTAAGTAGGACAGAGATCCTTCCCAGCTGCTCTGATACCCCTGGCCAGGTGAGGGGTAGTGTGATCCTCACCAGCCCATGTTGCCCCTTCCCTGGGGAGTGGGACTAAGATCCTCCCAAGTGGCTCTGTTGCCCTTGCCATGGGGAGTGGGGTCAAGATCCTCCTCAGTGGCTTTCATACCCCTGGCCTGATGAGGGAGAGGGTGATCCACACCAGTGGCTCTGTTCCCCCTGCCCTAGGGAATGGAATCAAGAGAATTATATTAACATCTCTGCTCATGGAGATCCAACAACATCATATACTGATATTCTCAAACTATTGGCCGACTTACCATCCAAAGGTGACACAAAAGCCTTAATTGAAGAACTTCGCAGCTGAAATGCAGTCTCTTTGAGCTGATATAACTCAGCTTAATCAATGTCTGGCCTTCCTTGAAGAAGAGAAAGCGATCGTGGACGAATATTTCAATAATTTGGATCAACTAGTCCTTGAGCAAACAGAAAAAATTTTGCAATTACACCAACAAGTAGAAGACATGGATAACCGTGGAAGACATAATAATATAAGAGTCAAGAATCTTTCAGAATTGGTTTCCCAGACAAATCTGCATTCCATCCTAATACCATTGCTCAAGTCATTACTTAATGAGATACCACAGATGGAAGTTAACATACAAATAATTCATCAAGCACTTCTACCTAAGAAAAATGGTGCCCATTTGCGATGTTGTTATATGCTTCCACAGATTTGAAGTAAAAGACCTGAATATGAAGAAAGAGATGGGAAATTTGCAATGTGCAGGATATACAATCCAAGGGCTAGATTCTATTATAGGTGCTAAATGTTAACTCCAGTTTTATCAAACATTTTCCTGTGGAAGGCTATGGGGAAAACTGGAGATAAAAGCAGAGATAAAATTAGCACCTGTAATAGAATCTAGTCCCAGATCTGCAATGTCATTTCTCCACACACTCTAATGATGCGCAAATCAGTCAGACGCCTAAGTAAATATCTCAGACATCTCCAAATATGCTATAGATGGGGATTTCCTTCTCTCTCACTGCCACTCATAATGGAGTTTCATCAGCTCTCCATTTCCCTGATGAGACAACGACCTTCTGCTCTCTCCTGGGGATATCCCCTCCATATAATCCGGTGCTTCTAATTACACCTCAACTTGTGAAGACAAGACACAGAGGAAAATGGAGTGGTCACCAGATTCCCAATAGGTGAAGCTGAAGCAGCAAAGACTTGAGTTACCCGCTTTTCCTTCTTCCCCTCCTCCGGCCAACTGGATCTGAAACTCCTGTAATATCCCAGTTCTTTATCTTTCTGAAATGCTCTGGCATACCTGGGATCCTGGACGGGATTCACAGTCCTTATGGACAATTTGGTTTGACATGAGTGTTTGTAACGGATCCTACCCATTACTTGAGCCCTTGTCTGGCCCTAGAACTATTTAACCAAAAACTGTGGACAATTTGTACTGTTTGGGACTCTGTGCTGTGCCTTGTCATACGAACTGGCCAGCTACTACTTAAGAGAAAAGACTTATGCCCATGGACTTTAGTTAATATATGTCAAATGTTTAATGTATTGTTGTGGTTGAGTGTTTACACACTCACCGACTACCAGTCGGCGGGTACTGGCATGGTGTGCGATCAGCACCACCGGATTGAACGTTCGGCGGTGGGGGCAAGAGAGGAAAGCTGGGTCACTTGAATCCCTGGAGTAAGCATGCAAATATCTTCCATAGCCTAAGCTGGGGAACACTAGGCAGCTAAGGGATTGGTCAAGGTTGGAGCAGGGCATTCAAAGTAGTCAAACAAAGGCTCCAACCTTGGGCCACTGTCCCTAAGATGTGTATTGCAGCCACTCCAGCCATTTGACTATGTGAACTGCAGTCAGACCCCCTGCCGTGTGGTAATTAGTTCAAGCCCTCAAGTCTTTGTTCATCAAACCCTTTTGTATCTGAAATGTAATCATGTCTGAGTTATTGTATCTGTTAAGACCATCTGTTGCTGGCCTTTGTCTGATGTATTGTGATTGGATCATGCCCTGTTGTATCTGGTTTCCCCCATACAGTTCAATGTAAGAGTTGTGTATAAATATTTGTGGTCTTTGTTAATAAAGTGAGTTACTTTTGGAGTGACCAGTGGAGTTGTGGTGTCTTATGTTCTTATGGTAAAAGTGGCCACTCTGATGCCCATCTGAGCTGAGTATCCTGTATCGTCGACCGTCTGCTGCCAGCTTCCTGCGACTGGACTTCGCATGCTATCAGGCAGTGACATGGACTCCATCTTCTCATCCTTGTGTTCCTGCGACATCTTCCAGTGATCCTTTGACCTGGAATAGAGCCCTGACTCTCTACTGCCCATGCTTCCCTGCTTCCAGTGATCTTGCAGTTGAAGTATGGACCAGTGACCGTCCATACTTCAACTGGTGCATCCGACGCCACTTATCTGGCGTCGAGAGGGAGAGACCCGGGAACGACGGCGGAAGGCGACTCGGTCCCTTCTCAGCTTCCGTTACAGTGTTGATTGATGTTCATTTAATTGTTTTTCCTAAATTGAATATCTTAACATCTCAGACCCTTTAGTGGGTTTCTTATCCATCTATTTAAGGCACTTTCATTGTTCCATATATGCATCCCCAAATTCTCCCCCTAACTCCCTTTTTCATCTATAGCAAGCTTCACTTGCCTTATCGAGAATCACCCCCCGATTAAAGAAAGTATAAAGAAATCCTTCAAAAAAGGAAAAAAAAAAAAAGAGAGAGAAAGGGATAAAAAAAAAAATAGGGGGAGATCTCTCCATCTTGCTCCCTTTTAGGGTTATGGCGAGACGGAGAAGGGATGAGAAAAATATGTTAGCCTATGGTGAGTTTGCTCTGAGACATAAAGCTTACAATAGTACCCTTTCAAAATGTATTTATCTTGATCCCCATGTTCTATCCTCCCCGTACGTGATGAGATGGCTTTAAAATAGTACTTGCTCTAAAGATGGTGTTTTCAATACAAAACATTCTCTTTATTCATCATATTATATTATGTGTCAAGAGAACTATGACGTTGATATACTTCTATGCAAATCACCCTATCCGGCTACTGTGAGAATTATGACTGAGGGCCCTTCCTGCTGCTCCGTATTGTAGAAGTGTTGATTCCTCCATATACCAGCCACACTATAAATGTATAACAAAGGGAAGAGGGGAAAAATTATATATATTTACACCTCTCTATGATTTTCCTTCTCGAGACGTACTCAGATTCCTCACAGGTCAAATTTCTGTGATTTCACATCTCTGGGATTCAGTTACATGGTGTTTGTCTTAGACGCATCTTCCAAATTGAAATAGATAAAGGTAATCCCAACCAAAAATCCTGTTGGAGACCTCATGACATGCTGGATAGATTGGCTGCCAATATAGTATTGATCCAAGAAACTCATTTCCACAAGTCTTCAACCCCTAAATTCACCAATCGTACATTTCCTTACTCATATTTTTGTTCTTCCTCTGTAAAAAAATGTGGCGTTGGCATTCTTATCTATGCTCAAATACCCTGGACACTGCTAGAAATGCTACATGATGATGAAGGGCTATACATACTCCTAAAAGGCAAACTTTACAATAAACCATTTGTTTTTTTGAACACCTATTGTCCTCACTAGAAACAAATATCATATCTTCATAAGATTCTTGCTCTTCTCAGAGACAAAGTAAAAGGGCATATTATATTTGGTGGAGATTTTAATATTGCGTTAGATCCAGAAATTGACTCCTTTACTGGTAGACCCGCCTTCAAATTATCCCGCATATGCTCTCTCCGTAAGTCCATAAACAATCTTCATATTGTTGATATTTGTAGAACTCTACACTCTAATGATCAGGATTACACCTTCTTTTCCCATTCCCATTCAACATATTCCATAAGAGATTACCTTTTTATCTCCCAGTCTCTACTGCAACATATCTTATCTGCTACAATTAATCCTATTGCATGCACGGATCATTCAGAGGTCTCTGTCTCACTGTCCTTAGATGCAACGCTTACCACTTTTTGCATATGGAGACTTCATGAATTGTTACTTCATGATGCAAACATACTTGATTCCCATATGAACAATTTCATAAAGAATACTTTGAACTAAATAACACTCCAGAGGTCCAAGTCGGGAACCTTTCGGAGGCACACAAACGTGAGGACACCTCATTAAACTTAGTTCTCAGAAATGCAAGGAACATTGGAAGCATATTTTAGAGCTACTAGCGACCATTAGATTATATGACTCTCATCATAAGAAATCGTCATCCTCTTCACAATTTCAAAATGCTAAAACACACCTGAATGAAATACTTCAAATAAAAGTTCTTAGATCCTACATGTGGTACAAATACCGTAACTTCCTCATGAATAATAAATGTGTCAAATCTCTGGCTAGATTAATTTAAACCCTTCAACTTCAGGGGTCAAACCAAATCATACCATTAAACAGCAGCTGCATTTAGGGAGTACTATCTATCATTACATAATTGCAAGGAGAATCAGCTAATCAAGCTAATTGTCTGAAACTTTCCTCCATCAATAGTACGTCCTTGTAAATTTAAATTCAAGAAGAGGAAATCCTACTTGCCATCAGATCCATGGCATTGAGGAAAAGCCCTGGCCCTGATGACTTCTCACTAGCATATTATTGGGTTTTCTCCTCCACTTTACTCCCCTTTATGCTCCGAACCTTTAATTTAGTGGAGCAAGGTCAACCATTCCCCAAACAATCTCTAGCAGCACATATAGCAGATATATAGTAGTTATACCCAAGTCTGAAAAAGACCCCACACTATGTAGCAAATATCATTCCATCTCACTGTTGAATGTAGATTTAAAGATATCTGCCAAAATACTAGCCACCTGCTTCCTCCCTTACTTAATCTCTGCTGACCAAAGTGGATTTGTCCCACTCAGGGAAGCAAGACACAATACTGTTGCCTCTGTTTCTTTAATTCTCTTGGCCCAAAAACAGAACACTCCTTCCATTTTTTATATACCGATGCTGAAAAAGCACTTGATAGAGTTTTTGGAGGGAGAATATGAGATACACGTAATAAATTGGTGGGAGGTTTGTACCCAATCAAAGACATAGGCATAACATTTTTGGTGTAGGTGAAATGGAGAATTTTAATGGTTGTTTTTATGGGTGAAATTTCTCACCAAAAACGAAGATAACCACATGGTTTTCTCTGGTTCCTCACGAGAACACAACAGGGTATTTTGCCCATCCCTAGTTGTTGGAAATAAAGCTGAGAAGGCTGAAGATGATTACTGCGCTACGCAACAAGATATACAACATTAAAGGATTATATTTAGGTACATCAACAAATGTTATATTTACGATACAATGCACTGAATGTGAATCTGGTTGTTACATTGGTGAAACACGCCTTCTTTCTAAGGTGCTGAAAAAGCATTTGATTGAGTTCACTGGAAATGCATTGAGGAAATCTTGTCACCTAGGTTTTGGACCCATAATGACTCGTAGCATTTTAAGTCTGTACTCATGCCTTCAGAAATGGTATTAGTTAATGGAGTCCCATCAGAACCTTTCAAAATTACCAGTTGTACTAGGCAGGGCTGTCCCCTATCTCCAATAATCTTTATTCTAACTTTAGAACCTCTTCTCAGCAGGGTTTGGAACAATATCTCTATAAATGGTAAACAATTGACAAAAAAGTTTATAAAATGGTTGCATTTGCAGATGACACTATTTTCTACATATTGTCCCCCCCAGCTTTCTCTACCCCCCCCCCCCCTAATAAATCTGGTAGAGGAATACTGTTTCTTATACATTAATCTTAAACATTAATCTCAACTCACAAACATAGCACATTTTGAAAAACAGCTACAATTTAAAACAAAAAAGCAATTAAATATTTAGGAATTAATCTCTCCCCCTGTATATCATCACTCGATTAACTAAATCTCACTCCTCTTATCTACACCATCAAATCATAGTAAAATTGAACATCCCTTTCATCTCGTGGATTGGGAGAATCAATATCATTAAAATGATGGTATTACCCCTATATAATTTTACATTTTTTTACATTTTTAAAGTTCTCCCTGTCCTCATTCAATTAGATTCAATTAGAATCACTGAACTCCCCAATATTCACCTATATATGGGCCTCCAAGAAACCAAGAATAAGGCTCTTTATTCTTTCTGAGACAACTGAGCAAGGTGGACTGGCATTACTGGATATTATTTGATATTACAAAGATGTGACCCTCTCAAGGATATTTGATTTCAACCACCCACACCCAAGGAGATGAGTAGAGACTCTAGAAGAATTATTGAGACATATAGATCCATCACAACCTGTTTGGATGGCTTCTCCTACCTCTATACCCAAATTTAAACATCATCCTATACTAGGATGTATATTACACACATGGTCAGTTCTTAACCAATCTTTGCACCTAGCTCCTTATTCTTTTCCCCTGAAATCAGTGGTTGGGAATCCAAATTTCCCCCAAGGTCTGAGACGCACCCTCTTTGAAACTCCAAAAATTGGGTACTATCCAGTACATGGCCCTAAATCCTCATCCTAACACTTCTGTCCAAACTATAGAATCAAGCCAATGTGACCTACCCAGTTGGTTGTATACTCATCAAGTTCAACAATGGATGAACAAAGCATGTCTATAATCTATATATATAAAAGAATAAGCCTCATTGCATAATTTATGGTACCCCACACACAGAACATAATTTATGTCTCCTCAGAAAAGAAACTCGCATTGAACAGAATGTCTAATTACATAATTTATGTCTCATTAGGAGACACAACTCCTATTGGGTGATTGAATGGGGACTTTACTGCTCTCATTGGGTGATTCAATGGGGGTGTGTTTATCATACAGGGAGTTGGCCCGCCCCCTCCAGCCCGCCCACCAGTATCCAACTGACAAAAAAAAATATATATAACTGCCACTCGCTCCTGAGGTAAGGATATCAGTAACTTCTCCTGGTCCACTCACACTCTCACTCAGGATCATGACCCCACAAACACACTGTTTCATCTCCCACAGATAATTGTAACCCTCCATACACTGTGTGTCACCTCCCACAGATAACTGTAACCCTCCATACACTGTGTGTCACCTCCCACAGATAAATGTAACCCTCCATACACTCTGTGTCACCTCCCACAGATAACTGTAACCCTCCATACACTCTGTGTCACCTCCCACAGATAATTGTAACCCTCCATACACACTGTGTCACCTCCCACAGATAACTGTAACCCTCCATACACACTCTGTTTCAGTACGAGGGTGTAATGTTCCCATAAAATGCAAACTCAGGGATAAACTTAATAGCAACTCTTATTTAACTCATCATCTCTTCAGTCACCTCACTGTCTCAACTGTCATTCCTCCACTTCCTGCTTCCTGATTCCCACCCTTTCTCCTTAAAGGGAGAGAGACGCTTTGCTGTATGTTACAGAGGGCAAGCCTCAAACACCACTTTCTATTTGATACCTCAGCATATTGCTACATTGCCTCAACTGAAGAGCCACCGTGTGTTATATTGCTATGTTATCTCAACTTAACCCTTTGAGTGCCAGAGGGCTAAGCAATGCATTGCAAAGCACACATTCTGTCTCACACGCTCACAGTCTCTCACACAGTCTCACACACAGTCTCGCAGTCTCACAGTCGCAGTCTCACACACTCTCACACAGTCTCACACTTTCACACAGTCTCTCACATTCTCTCACACTCTCACATAGTCTCACACTTTCACACAGTCTCACACTTTCACACAGTCTCACACTCTCACAGTATCTCACAGTCTCTCTCGCAGTCTCACACAGTCCCTCACACTCTCACAGTCTCACACACTGTCAGTCTCTCACACTCTCACAGTCTCTCACACTCTCACAGTCTCTCATACTCTCACAGTCTCTCACACTCTCACAGTCTCTCACAGTCTCTCACACTTTCACACAGTCTCACACTCTCAGTCTCACACTCTCACAGTCTCTCACAGTCTCTCTCGCAGTCTCTCTCGCAGTCTCTCACAGTCCCTCACACTCTCACAGTGCCTCACAGTCTCTCACACTCTCACAGTCTCTCACACTCTCACACTTTCACACAGTCTCACACTCTCGCAGTCTCTCACAGTCTCTCTCGCAGTCTCTCACAGTCTCTCTCGCAGTCTCACACAGTCTCTCTCGCAGTCTCACACAGTCTCTTACACTCTCAGTCTCACAATCTCACACAGTCTCTCACACAATCTCACAGTCTCTCACACTCTCACACTTTTACACAGTCTCACACTCTCACAGTCTTTTACAGTCTCTCTCGCAGTCTCACACAGTCTCTCTCGCAGTCTCACACAGTCCCTCACACGCTCACAGTCCCTCACACTCTCACAGTCTCTCACACTCAGTCTCACACTCTCACAGTCTTTCACAGTCTCTCTCGCAGTCTCACACAGTCTCTCTCGCAGTCTCACACAGTCCCTCACACTCTCACAGTCCCTCACACTCTCACAGTCCCTCACACTCTCACAGTCCCTCACACTCTCACAGTCTCTCACACTCTCAGTCTCTCACACTCTCACACAGTCTCACACTCTCACACAGTCTCACACTCTCACACAGTCTCACACTCTCACAGTCTCTCTCACAGTCTCTCTCGCAGTCTCTCTCGCAGTCTCACACAGTCTCTCACACTCTCACAGTCTCTCACAGTCTCTCACAGTCTCTCACAGTCTCTCACACACTCCCTCACACACACTCCCTCACACACTCCCTCACACACTCCCTCACACAGTCACAATCTCACACTCTCAGTCTCACACTCTCACACAGTCTCACACTCTCACACAGTCTCACACTCTCACACAGTCTCACACTCTCGCAGTCTCTCTCGCAGTCTCTCCAGCAGTTTCACACAGTCCCTCACACTCTCACAGTCTCTCACACTCCCACAGTCTCTCACACTCCCTCACACAGTCTCTCACACAGTCTCTCACACAGTCTCTCACACAGTCTCTCAAACAGTCTCTCACACAGTCACAATCTCACACTCTCAGTCTCACACTCTCAGTCTCACACTCTCACAGTCTCGCACAGTCCCTCACACTGACAGAGTCTCTCACAGTCTCACACACACAGTCTCACACTCTCTCACTCTCACAGTCTCTCACAGTCTCTCACTCTCACACTCTCTCACAGTCTCGCACACAGTCTCACACTCTCTCAGTCTCACTCTCACACAGTCTCACACTCTCACACAGTCACACAGTCTCACAGTCTCTCTCACACTCTCAGTCTCTCTCAGTCTCTCACAGTCTCTCACAGTCTCTCACAGTCTCTCACAGTCTCACACTCTCTGTCTCACACTCTCACACTCTCACACACAGTCTCACAGTCTCTCTCACACTCTCAGTCTCACACAGTCTCTCATAGTCTCTCACTATCACAGTTTCACACTCTCAGAGTCTCACACTCTCTCACACACAGTCTCACACTCTCTCACACACAGTCTCACACTCACACACAGTCTCACACTCTCTCTCACACTCTCTCAGTCTCACACTCACACACAGTCTCACACTCTCTCACTCTCACAGTCTCACACTCTCTCACACAGTCTCTCTCTCTCACTCTCACACACAGTTTCACTCACAGTCTCTCTCACACTCTCAGTCTCACACTCTCTCACAGTCTCTCACACACACAGTCTCTCAGGCACTCTCTCAGGCACTCTCTCAGGCACTCTCTCACGCACTCTCTCACGCACTCTCTTACACTCTCAGTCTCACACTCTCAGTCTCACGCACTCTCTTACACTCTCAGTCTCACACTCTCAGTCTCACACACTCACATACTCTCAGTCTCACATACTCTCAGTCTCACACACTCTCAGTCTCTCACACACTCTCAGTCTCTCACACTCTCACAGTCTCTCTCTCTCTCACTCTCACACTGTCTCACTCAGTCTCACACACACAGTTTCGCACACACAGTCTCGCACACACAGTCTCACACAGTCTCACTCTCACACAGTCTCACACTCTCTCTCTCTCACTCTCACACACAGTCTCACACAGTCTCACACAGTCTCTCACAGTCTCACACTCACACACAGTCTCACACAGTCTCACACAGTGTCACACTCTCTCACTCTCACAGTCTCTCTCTCTCACTCTCACACTCAGTCTCTCTCGCACTCTCAGTCTCACACAGTCTCACACTCAGTCTCACACTCAGTCTCACACTCTCTCAGTCTCACACTTTCTCAGTCTCACACTCTCACACAGTCTCACACACAGTCTCACACACAGTCTCACACACAGTCTCACACACAGTCTCACAGTCTCTCTCACACACAGTCTCACACACAGTCTCACACTCTCACACAGTCTCACACTCTCACAGTCTCACACTCAGTCTCACACTCCCAGTCTCACACTCTCAGTCTCTCTCTCACTCTCACAGTCTCTCTCACAGTCTCACACTCTCTAACAATCTCTGTCTCACACTCTCTCTCACACTCTGTCTCTCTCACACTCTCACAGTCTCACACTCTCAGTCTCACAGTCTCACGCTCTCACAGTCTCACACTCTCAGTCTCACAGTCTCACACTTTCTCACACACAGTCTCACACTCTCTCACTCTCACAGTCTCACACTCTCTGACACAGTCTCTCACTCAGTTTCACTCACACTCTCAGTCTCACACTCTCAGTCTCACACTCTCAGTCTCACAGTCTCATTCTCACAGTCTCAGTCTCACACTCTCAGTCTCACCCTCTCAGTCTCACAGTCTCAGTCTCACACTCTCAGTCTCACACTCTCAGTCTCACAGTCTCACAGTCTCAGTCTCACACTGTCTCACACTCTCTCACTCTCACAGTCTCACACTCTCTCACACACTCTCTCACACACTCTCTCACACACTCTCTCACTCACAGTCTCACTCTCAGTCTCTCACACTCTCAGTCTCTCACACTCTCAGTCTCTCACATTCTCAGTCTCTCACACACTTTCAGTCTCTCACAGTCTCTCTCTCTCACTCTCACACTGTCTCACTCAGTCTCGCACACACAGTCTCGCACACACAGTCTCGCACACACAGTCTCGCACTCACAGTCTCGCACTCACAGTCTCACACTCACAGTCTCACACTCTCACACAGTCTCACACTCTCATACAGTCTCACGCTCTCTCTCTCTTACAGTCTCTCTCTCTTACAGTCTCTCTCTCTCACAGTCTCTCTCTCTCACAGTCTCTCTCACTCTCACACACAGTCTCACACACAGTCTCACACACTCTCACACACTCTCTCACTGTCTCTCACTGTCTCACACTCTCACACACACAGTCTCACAGTCTCACACACACAGTCTCACACACACAGTCTCACACTCTCACACACAGTCTCACTCTCTCTCACACTCTCTCAGTCACACTCTCACACAGTCTCACACTCTCTCACTCTCACAGTCTCTCTCTCTCACTCTCACACACAGTCTCTCTCACACTCTCAGTCTCACACAGTCTCTCACTCACAGTCTCTCACTCTCAGTCTCACACTCTCAGTCTCACACTCTCAGTCTCACAGTCTCAGTCTCACAGTCTCACACTCTCACAGTCTCACACTCTCAGTCTCACAGTCTCACACTCTCTCACACACAGTCTCACACTCTCTCACTCTCACAGTCTCACACTCTCTCACACAGTCTCTCACTCACAGTCTCACACTCTCTCACACAGTCTCTCACTCACAGTCTCACTCACAGTCTCACTCACAGTCTCTCACACACTCAATCTCTCACACACTCAATCTCTCACACTCTCAGTCTCTCACACTCTCAGTCTCTCACACTCCCAGTCTCTCACAGTCTCTCTCTCTCACACACAGTCTCACACACAGTCTCACACACTCTCACACACTCTCACACAGTCTCTCACTGTCTCACACAGTCTCTCACTGTCTCACATTGTCTCACACTCTCACACACACAGTCTCACACTCTCACACACAGTCTCACACTCTCACACTCTCTCTCACACTGTCTCAGTCACACTCTCACACAGTCTCACACTCTCACACAGTCTCACACTCTCTCACTCTCACAGTCTCTCTCTCACTCTCACACACAGTCTCTCTCACACTCTCAGTCTCACACAGTCTCACACTCTCACACAGTCTCACACTCTCACACAGTCTCTCTCACTCTCAAAAACTCTCAGTCTCACACACTCTCACACACACTCTCACATACTCACACACACACACACACACACACACACACACAGTATATTTCACAGTCTCTCTCACAGTCTCTCTCACACTCACAGTCTCTCTCTCACTCTCACAGTCTCATACTCTCTAAAAATCTCTGTCTCACACTCTCTCACAGTCTCTCTCACACTCTCACAGTCTCACACTCTCTCACACACAGTCTCACACTCTCTCACACACAGTCTCACACTCTCTCACTCTCACAGTCTCACACTCTCTGACACAGTCTCTCACTCACAGTCTCTCACACTCTCAGTCTCACACTCTCAGTCTCACACTCTCAGTCTCACACTCTCAGTCTCACACTCTCAGTCTCAGTCTCACAGTCTCTCTCACACTCTCAGTCTCACAGTCTCACACTCTCTCTCACACAGTCTCACACTCTCTCACACACAGTCTCACACTCTCTCACTCTCACAGTGTCACAGTCTCACACTCTCTCACACAGTGTCTCACTCACAGTCTCACTCACAGTCTCACTCTCAGTCTCACTCTCAGTCTCTCACACTCTCAGTCTCTCACATTCTCAGTCTCTCACACACTCTCAGTCTCTCACAGTCTCTCTCTCTCACTCTCACACTGTCTCACTCAGTCTCGCACACACAGTCTCGCACACACAGTCTCGCACTCACAGTCTCACACTCACAGTCTCACACTCTCACACAGTCTCACACTCTCATACAGTCTCACGCTCTCTCTCTCTTACAGTCTCTCTCTCTTACAGTCTCTCTCTCTCACAGTCTCTCTCTCTCACAGTCTCTCTCACTCTCACACACAGTCTCACACACAGTCTCACACACTCTCACACACTCTCTCACTGTCTCTCACTGTCTCACACTCTCACACACACAGTCTCACAGTCTCACACACACAGTCTCACACACACAGTCTCACACTCTCACACACAGTCTCACTCTCTCTCACACTCTCTCAGTCACACTCTCACACAGTCTCACACTCTCTCACTCTCACAGTCTCTCTCTCTCACTCTCACACACAGTCTCTCTCACACTCTCAGTCTCACACAGTCTCTCACTCACAGTCTCTCACTCTCAGTCTCACACTCTCAGTCTCACACTCTCAGTCTCACAGTCTCAGTCTCACAGTCTCACACTCTCACAGTCTCACACTCTCAGTCTCACAGTCTCACACTCTCTCACACACAGTCTCACACTCTCTCACTCTCACAGTCTCACACTCTCTCACACAGTCTCTCACTCACAGTCTCACACTCTCTCACACAGTCTCTCACTCACAGTCTCACTCACAGTCTCACTCACAGTCTCTCACACACTCAATCTCTCACACACTCAATCTCTCACACTCTCAGTCTCTCACACTCTCAGTCTCTCACACTCCCAGTCTCTCACAGTCTCTCTCTCTCACACACAGTCTCACACACAGTCTCACACACTCTCACACACTCTCACACAGTCTCTCACTGTCTCACACAGTCTCTCACTGTCTCACATTGTCTCACACTCTCACACACACAGTCTCACACTCTCACACACAGTCTCACACTCTCACACTCTCTCTCACACTGTCTCAGTCACACTCTCACACAGTCTCACACTCTCACACAGTCTCACACTCTCTCACTCTCACAGTCTCTCTCTCACTCTCACACACAGTCTCTCTCACACTCTCAGTCTCACACAGTCTCACACTCTCACACAGTCTCACACTCTCACACAGTCTCTCTCACTCTCAAAAACTCTCAGTCTCACACACTCTCACACACACTCTCACATACTCACACACACACACACACACACACACACACACAGTATATTTCACAGTCTCTCTCACAGTCTCTCTCACACTCACAGTCTCTCTCTCACTCTCACAGTCTCATACTCTCTAAAAATCTCTGTCTCACACTCTCTCACAGTCTCTCTCACACTCTCACAGTCTCACACTCTCTCACACACAGTCTCACACTCTCTCACACACAGTCTCACACTCTCTCACTCTCACAGTCTCACACTCTCTGACACAGTCTCTCACTCACAGTCTCTCACACTCTCAGTCTCACACTCTCAGTCTCACACTCTCAGTCTCACACTCTCAGTCTCACACTCTCAGTCTCAGTCTCACAGTCTCTCTCACACTCTCAGTCTCACAGTCTCACACTCTCTCTCACACAGTCTCACACTCTCTCACACACAGTCTCACACTCTCTCACTCTCACAGTGTCACAGTCTCACACTCTCTCACACAGTGTCTCACTCACAGTCTCACTCACAGTCTCACTCTCAGTCTCACTCTCAGTCTCTCACACTCTCAGTCTCTCACATTCTCAGTCTCTCACACACTCTCAGTCTCTCACAGTCTCTCTCTCTCACTCTCACACTGTCTCACTCAGTCTCGCACACACAGTCTCGCACACACAGTCTCGCACTCAGTCTCACACTCACAGTCTCACACAGTCTCACACAGTCTCACACTCTCACACAGTCTCACACTCTCACACAGTCTCACACTCTCATACAGTCTCACGCTCTCTCACTCTCTCTCTCTCTTACAGTCTCTCTCTCTCTCACAGTCTCTCACTCTCACAGTCTCTCTCTCTCACAGTCTCTCTCACAGTCTCTCTCTCTCACTCTCACACACAGTCTCACACACAGTCTCACACACTCTCACACACTCTCACACATACAGTCTCACAGTCTCACACACACAGTCTCACACACACAGTCTCACACTCTCACACACAGTCTCACACTCTCTCTCATACTCTCTCTCACACTCTCTCAGTCACACTCTCACACAGTCTCACACAGTCTCACACTCTCTCACTCTCACAGTCTCTCTCTCTCACTCTCACACACAGTCTCTCTCACACTCTCAGTCTCACACAGTCTCTCACTCACAGTCTCACTCACACTCTCAGTCTCACAGTCTCACACTCTCACAGTCTCACACTCTCACTCTCACACTCTCACACTCCCTCACACACTCCCTCACACACTCCCTCACACACTCCCTCACACAGTCTCTCACACAGTCACAATCTCACACTCTCAGTCTCACACTCTCACACAGTCTCACACTCTCACACAGTCTCACACTCTCACACAGTCTCACACTCTCACACAGTCTCACACTCTCACAGTCTCTCTCGCAGTCTCTCCCGCAGTTTCACACAGTCCCTCACACTCTCACAGTCTCTCACACTCCCACAGTCTCTCACACTCCCTCACACAGTCTCTCACACAGTCTCTCACACAGTCTCTCACACAGTCTCTCACACAGTCTCTCAAACAGTCTCTCACACAGTCACAATCTCACACTCTCAGTCTCACACTCTCAGTCTCACACTCTCACAGTCTCGCACAGTCCCTCACACTGACAGAGTCTCTCACAGTCTCACACACACAGTCTCACACTCTCTCACTCTCACAGTCTCTCACAGTCTCTCACTCTCACACTCTCTCACAGTCTCGCACACAGTCTCACACTCTCTCAGTCTCACTCTCACACAGTCTCACACTCTCACACAGTCACACAGTCTCACAGTCTCTCTCACACTCTCAGTCTCTCACAGTCTCTCACAGTCTCTCACAGTCTCACACAGTCTCACACTCTCTGTCTCACACTCTCATACACAGTCTCACACACAGTCTCACAGTCTCTCTCACACTCTCAGTCTCACACAGTCTCTCATAGTCTCTCACTATCACAGTTTCACACTCTCAGAGTCTCACACTCTCTCACACACAGTCTCACACTCTCTCACACACAGTCTCACACTCACACACAGTCTCACACTCTCTCAGTCTCACACTCACACACAGTCTCACACTCTCTCACTCTCACAATCTCACACTCTCTCACACAGTCTCTCTCTCTCACTCTCACACACAGTTTCACTCACAGTCTCTCTCACACTCTCAGTCTCACACTCTCTCACAGTCTCTCACACACACAGTCTCTCAGGCACTCTCTCAGGCACTCTCTCAGGCACTCTCTCAGGCACTCTCTCACGCACTCTCTCACGCACTCTCTTACACTCTCAGTCTCACACTCTCAGTCTCACGCACTCTCTTACACTCTCAGTCTCACATACTCTCAGTCTCACACACTCTCAGTCTCTCACACACTCTCAGTCTCTCACACTCTCACAGTCTCTCTCTCTCACTCTCACACTGTCTCACTCAGTCTCACACACACAGTCTCGCACACACAGTCTCGCACACACAGTCTCACACAGTCTCACTCTCACACAGTCTCACACTCTCTCTCTCTCACTCTCACACACAGTCTCACACAGTCTCACACAGTCTCTCACAGTCTCACACAGTGTCACACTCTCTCACTCTCACAGTCTCTCTCTCTCACTCTCACACTCAGTCTCTCTCACACTCTCAGTCTCACACAGTCTCACACTCAGTCTCACACTCAGTCTCACACTCTCTCAGTCTCACACTTTCTCAGTCTCACACTCTCACACAGTCTCACACACAGTCTCACACACAGTCTCACACACAGTCTCACACACAGTCTCACAGTCTCTCTCACACACAGTCTCACACACAGTCTCACAGTCTCTCTCACACTCAGTCTCACACACAGTCTCACACTCTCACACAGTCTCACACTCTCACAGTCTCACACTCTCAGTCTCACACTCCCAGTCTCACACTCTCAGTCTCTCTCTCACTCTCACAGTCTCTCTCACAGTCTCACACTCTCTAACAATCTCTGTCTCACACTCTCTCACAGTCTCTCTCACACTCTGTCTCTCTCACACTCTCACAGTCTCACACTCTCAGTCTCACAGTCTCACACTCTCACAGTCTCACACTCTCAGTCTCACAGTCTCACACTCTCTCACACACAGTCTCACACTCTCTCACTCTCACAGTCTCACACTCTCTGACACAGTCTCTCACTCAGTTTCACTCACACTCTCAGTCTCACACTCTCAGTCTCACACTCTCAGTCTCACAGTCTCAGTCTCACAGTCTCAGTCTCACACTCTCAGTCTCACACTCTCAGTCTCACAGTCTCACAGTCTCAGTCTCACACTGTCTCACACTCTCTCACTCTCACAGTCTCACACTCTCTCACACACTCTCTCACACACTCTCTCACTCACAGTCTCACTCACAGTCTCACTCTCAGTCTCTCACACTCTCAGTCTCTCACACTCTCAGTCTCTCACATTCTCAGTCTCTCACACACTTTCAGTCTCTCACAGTCTCTCTCTCTCACTCTCACACTGTCTCACTCAGTCTCACACACACAGTCTCGCACACACAGTCTCGCACTCACAGTCTCGCACTCACAGTCTCACACTCACAGTCTCACACTCTCACACAGTCTCACACTCTCATACAGTCTCACACTCTCTCACTCTTACAGTCTCTCTCTCTTACAGTCTCTCTCTCTTACAGTCTCTCTCTCTCACAGTCTCTCTCTCTCACTCTCACACACAGTCTCACACACAGTCTCACACACTCTCACACACTCTCTCACTGTCTCTCACTGTCTCACACTCTCACACACACAGTCTCACAGTCTCACACACACAGTCTCACACACACAGTCTCACACTCTCACACACAGTCTCACTCTCTCTCACACTCTCTCAGTCACACTCTCACACAGTCTCACACAGTCTCACACTCTCTCACTCTCACAGTCTCTCTCTCTCACTCTCACACACAGTCTCTCTCACACTCTCAGTCTCACACAGTCTCTCACTCACAGTCTCTCACTCTCAGTCTCACACTCTCAGTCTCACACTCTCAGTCTCACAGTCTCAGTCTCACAGTCTCACACTCTCACAGTCTCACACTCTCAGTCTCACAGTCTCACACTCTCTCACACACAGTCTCACACTCTCTCACTCTCACAGTCTCACACTCTCTCACACAGTCTCTCACTCACAGTCTCACACTCTCTCACACAGTCTCTCACTCACAGTCTCACTCACAGTCTCACTCACAGTCTCACTCACAGTCTCTCACACACTCAATCTCTCACACACTCAATCTCTCACACTCTCAGTCTCTCACACTCTCAGTCTCTCACACTCCCAGTCTCTCACAGTCTCTCTCTCTCACACACAGTCTCACACACAGTCTCACACACTCTCACACACTCTCACACAGTCTCTCACTGTCTCACACAGTCTCTCACTGTCTCACATTGTCTCACACTCTCACACACACAGTCTCACACTCTCACACACAGTCTCACACTCTCACACTCTCTCTCACACTGTCTCAGTCACACTCTCACACAGTCTCACAGTCTCACACAGTCTCACACTCTCTCACTCTCACAGTCTCTCTCTCACTCTCACACACAGTCTCTCTCACACTCTCAGTCTCACACAGTCTCACACTCTCACACAGTCTCACACTCTCACACAGTCTCTCTCACTCTCAAAAACTCTCAGTCTCACACACTCTCACACACACTCTCACATACTCACACACACACACACACACACAGTATATTTCACAGTCTCTCTCACACTCTCAGTCTCTCTCTCACTCTCACAGTCTCACACTCTCTAACAATCTCTGTCTCACACTCTCTCACAGTCTCTCTCACACTCTCACAGTCTCACACTCTCTCACACACAGTCTCACACGCTCTCACACACAGTCTCACACTCTCTCACTCTCACAGTCTCACACTCTCTGACACAGTCTCTCACTCACAGTCTCTCACACTCTCAGTCTCACACTCTCAGTCTCACACTCTCAGTCTCACACTCTCAGTCTCACACTCTCAGTCTCAGTCTCACAGTCTCTCTCACACTCTCAGTCTCACAGTCTCACACTCTCTCTCACACAGTCTCACACTCTCTCACACACAGTCTCACACTCTCTCACTCTCACAGTGTCACAGTCTCACACTCTCTCACACAGTGTCTCACTCACAGTCTCACTCACAGTCTCACTCTCAGTCTCACTCTCAGTCTCTCACACTCTCAGTCTCTCACATTCTCAGTCTCTCACACACTCTCAGTCTCTCACAGTCTCTCTCTCTCACTCTCACACTGTCTCACTCAGTCTCGCACACACAGTCTCGCACACACAGTCTCGCACACACAGTCTCGCACTCAGTCTCACACTCACAGTCTCACACAGTCTCACACAGTCTCACACTCTCACACAGTCTCACACTCTCACACAGTCTCACACTCTCATACAGTCTCACGCTCTCTCACTCTCTCTCTCTCTCTCTTACAGTCTCTCTCTCTCTCACAGTCTCTCACTCTCACAGTCTCTCTCTCTCACAGTCTCTCTCACAGTCTCTCTCTCTCACTCTCACACACAGTCTCACACACAGTCTCACACACTCTCACACACTCTCACACATACAGTCTCACAGTCTCACACACACAGTCTCACACACACAGTCTCACACTCTCACACACAGTCTCACACTCTCTCTCACACTCTCTCTCACACTCTCTCAGTCACACTCTCACACAGTCTCACACAGTCTCACACTCTCTCACTCTCACAGTCTCTCTCTCTCACTCTCACACACAGTCTCTCTCACACTCTCAGTCTCACACAGTCTCTCACTCACAGTCTCACTCACACTCTCAGTCTCACACTCTCAGTCTCAGTCTCATAGTCTCACACTCTCACAGTCTCACACTCTCAGTCTCACACTCTCACACTCTCTCACACACAGTCTCACACTCTCTCACTCTCACAGTCTCACACTCTCTCACACAGTCTCTCACTCACAGTCTCACACTCTCTCACACAGTCTCTCACTCACAGTCTCACTCACAGTCTCACTCACAGTCTCACTCACAGTCTCTCACACACTCAATCTCTCACACTCTCAGTCTCTCACACTCCCAGTCTCTCACAGTCTCTCTCTCTCACTCTCATACTGTCTCACTCAGTCTCACACACAGTCTCGCACACACAGTCTCGCACACACAGTCTCGCACTCACAGTCTCGCACTCACAGTCTCGCACTCACAGTCTCACACTCTCACAGTCTCACACTCTCACAGTCTCACACAGTCTCACAGTCTCACACAGTCTCACACTCTCACACACAGTCTCACACAGTCTCTCACTGTCTCTCACTGTCTCACACAGTCTCTCACTGTCTCACACTGTCTCACACTCTCACACACACAGTCTCACACTCTCACACACAGTCTCACACTCTCACACACAGTCTCACACTGTCTCAGTCACACTCTCACACAGTCTCACACTCTCACACAGTCTCACACTCTCACTCTCACAGTCTCTCTCTCACTCTCACACAGTCTCTCTCACACTCTCAGTCTCACACAGTCTCACACTCTCACACAGTCTCTCACAGTCTCACACTCTCACACAGTCTCTCACAGTCTCACACTCTCACACAGTCTCTCTCACTCTCAAAAACTCTCAGTCTCACACACTCTCACACACACTCTCACATACTCACACACACACACACACACACACTCTCACACACAGTATATTTCACAGTCTCTCTCACAGTCTCTCTCACACTCTCAGTCTCTCTCTCACTCTCACAGTCTCACACTCTCTCACAGTCTCTCTCACACTCTGTCTCTCTCACACTCTCACAGTCTCACACTCTCTCACACACAGTCTCACACTCTCTCACTCTCACAGTCTCACACTCTCTGACACAGTCTCTCACTCACAGTCTCACTCACACTCTCAGTCTCACACTCTCAGTCTCACACTCTCAGTCTCACAGTCTCAGTCTCACAGTCTCAGTCTCACACTCTCAGTCTCAGTCTCACACTCTCAGTCTCACAGTCTCACACTCTCTCACACACAGTCTCACACTCTCTCACTCTCACAGTGTCACAGTCTCACACTCTCTCACACAGTCTCTCACTCACAGTCTCACTCACAGTCTCACTCTCAGTCTCACTCTTAGTCTCTCACACTCTCAGTCTCTCACATTCTCAGTCTCTCACACACTCTCAGTCTCTCACAGTCTCTCTCTCTCACTCTCACACTGGCTCACTCAGTCTCGCACTCACAGTCTCGCACTCACAGTCTCGCACTCACAGTCTCACACTCACAGTCTCACACTCTCACACAGTCTCACACTCTCACACAGTCTCACACTCTCATACAGTCTCACGCTCTCTCACTCTCACAGTCTCTCTCTCTCTTACAGTCTCTCTCTCTCTCACAGTCTCTCACTCTCACAGTCTCTCTCTCTCTCACAGTCTCTCTCACAGTCTCTCTCTCTCACTCTCACACACAGTCTCACACACTCTCACACACTCTCTCACTGTCTCTCACTGTCTCTCACAGTCTCACACTCTCACACACACAGTCTCACACTCTCACACACAGTCTCACACTCTCTCTCACACTCTCTCAGTCACACTCTCACACAGTCTTACACTCTCACACAGTCTCACACTCTCTCACTCTCACAGTCTCTCTCTCTCACTCTCACACACAGTCTCTCTCACACTCTCAGTCTCACACAGTCTCTCACTCACAGTCTCACTCACACTCTCAGTCTCACACTCTCAGTCTCACAGTCTCAGTCTCACAGTCTCACAGTCTCACACTCTCAGTCTCACACTCTCTCACACACAGTCTCACACTCTCTCACAGTCTCACACTTTCTCACACAGTCTCTCACTCACAGTCTCACTCACAGTCTCACACTCTCTCACACAGTCTCTCACTCACAGTCTCACTCACAGTCTCTCACACTCTCAGTCTCTCACAGTCTCTCTCTCTCACTCTCACACTGTCTCACTCAGTCTCGCACACACAGTCCCGCACACACACTCTCACAGTCTCACACAGTCTCACACTCTCACACACAGTCTCACACACTCTCACACACTCCCACACAGTCTCTCACTGTCTCACACAGCCTCTCACTGTCTCACACAGTCTCTCACTGTCTCACACTCTCACACACACAGTCTCACACTCTCACACTCTCTCTCACACTGTCTCAGTCACACTCTCACACAGTCTCACACTCTCACACAGTCTCACACTCTCTCACTCTCACAGTCTCTCTCTCACTCTCACACACAGTCTCTCTCACACTCTCAGTCTCACACAGTCTCACACTCTCACACAGTCTCTCACAGTCTCACACTCTCACACAGTCTCTCTCACTCTCAAAAACTCTCAGTCTCACACACTCACACACAGTATCTCTCACAGTCTCTCTCACAGTCTCTCTCACACTCTCAGTCTCTCTCTCACTCTCACAGTCTCTCTCACAGTCTCACACTCTCTAACAATCTCTGTCTCACACTCTCTCACAGTCTCTCTCACACTCTGTCTCTCTCACACTCTCACAGTCTCACACTCTCAGTCTCACAGTCTCACACTCTCTCACACTCTCAGTCTCACAGTCTCTCTCTCACTCTCACAGTCTCTCTCACTCGCAGTCTCACAGTCTCTCTCACACTCTCACAGTCTCTCTCACACTCTCAAAGTCTCACACACTCTCTCACTCTCACACTCTCAGTCTCACAGTCTCACACAGTCTCTCTCACTCTCTCACAGTCTCACTCAGTCATACTCACACACTCAGTCTCACTCTCACACTCAATCACTCAATCACACTCTCACAGTCTCACTCAATCACACTCTCACACTCAATCACACTCTCACTGTCTCACGCTCTCACAATCTCACACTCAATCACAGTCTCACACTTACAGTCTCGCAGTCACACTCAATCACACTCAATCACACTCTCACCCTCAATCACTCACACCCTCTCACTATCATACACACTGTCACTCACACACTCTCACTCAATCACACACACTCACTAACACACTCACTCAATCACTCACACGCAATCACTCAATCTCGCACTCAAACGCAATCACTCACACGTAATCACACCCCGGGAGCCAGCACGATCCACCTTCCACCATAGTCTCACTGTCACTCACACCCCGGGAGCCAGCACGATCCACCTTCCACCATAGTATGTGCAATTACCACACGCATTTCAACTACATGAATGAATGCCAGTCACTCACATCCTGGGAGCCAGCATGATCCACCTTCCACCATAGTATGTGCAATTACCACATGCGTTTCAACTATATGAATGAATGCCACAGTGGAGGCATAAGTACAAACACAAACTCATTACAATGACACATAAGTCAACCCCTTATGACTCACTTCTGTGTGTGTGTGTCTCTGTGTGTGCCTGTGTGTTTCATGTCTGTATCACACTCTATGTGTCTGCATGTATGTGTGTATGACTGTCGCTCTTTAAGCATCTCAGTGCATGCGTGTGCATTTGCATGTGTGTCTCTGTGTTTGTCTTTCATCCGTGTGTGTGCATTAATTCCCTACATATCCTGACGGGCAACGCCGTCCCACATTGCTAGTATATATATATATATATATATATATATATATATATATATATATATATATATAGTGAGGTAATGAATTATCCAGATTGTGGAAGCATACACTACATCCCTATAGTCCATGACTGGCATTAGAATCTGTTGAACAATATTTCTTTTTTTTTTTTACCAGGGGCCTTAGACAGCATTTGTTTCTAAACAGAGCACGTATATTACGATAAAGTTTGAATGTTAATTTATCTATATGAAGAACAAAAGTGATGTTGGGGTCAAACCACATGCCAAGATATTTGCAGGAGTTGACCTAGGCCAAGCTACAATTAGACATTGTTATGCTGGTTAAATGGGTATTTCGGAATTTAAGTACTTTGTGGTTTGTACCAAATACCATTGTTTTGTCAGTTTTTTGCCTTGGTTTTTCAAACTAATGCTTATGCTGAGACCACTAGCTTCTCTCGGTATAAGGACCTTTTACCAGATGTTATATATTACTACTGCTTATATTAATTTTATTTGTTTCTGCTTGGGTCTACCCATATGTACTTACGTATTAATAAGAATCATTTTATTTTTATCAATATATATTTATTTTGTGTTATTCACAGTCACATCTTGTTGTTTCACATTTACTTTAAATAGTACCTTTAAATCACACTCTAGATACTGACTATATTTCTTTAAGGTTGCATTTACATTGAAGCAAGTTCAATTACAATACAATACAATTATGTGGGTTCCTAATGTCTAAATCTTCATGTGCTACTCATGTACTAATTAAGCATATTTAGGATTAGAGTTTATGGATCAAGTGTAAAATAACTAATTTCTACAGATGCTACCTGTAAATATCTAATATTTAAAAAATAGTTTTCCTATATTTAAGAAACAATAAATTGTTAGTTATGATGTTACATACAGTTAGCAGCACTGTAGCCATGGTATCCAGCCAGCCCAGTTTCCTTGAAAATTTTCAGCAGCTCACACTGTGTGTAATATCTTCCCTGGGTTGTAAATATCAGACAGGTAAGAAGAGCTAGAGACAGGATTGCCTTCATGTTTGCAGGCTTATAAGGTTCCAACCTCTAGGAGATGTCCACCTAAAAAATTAGATGAGTAAACCCATGTAAGCGTTTTTGAGCAAAAACTGAAAATTATACCGAATTGGCAGATGGGATATATTTCATGAAACAATAGTGAAATTAATGTACAAGTCTGTTAGCAAAGCTCATTTTCTCACCTAGTACATAGCCTTGAAATTGTGTACATTTACCAGTGATTATATTCAGATATCTTTAGTGTAGGCGTTTTCAGTCTGTGATCCCTGGAACCACTGGGCTCCCCAATGCTGTTTCCTTGAATTCAAGCTTGTATATTTGAAAACTTAATTAAAATATGCCTAGGCATAATGTTTACTGTAACAGGAGCCAGGCAATTATCTCTTTGAGTGCCAGAAGGGTAAGGAGCGCATTGCAAAGCAACAGCTCTATACAACAACAGCCTAATTAGATTTCCATCTGTACCCTGATTTTCCTGATGATCCCTATGAAGAAGGCCATTGTTCTCATGCAGTTTACACATTCTCAGAGTTAATGCTATCCCTGTGTTTGTGCAGACTACTTGGTGTTACGTGTTACATAATCCAGGGGTACCCACGGTTGCAACCCCAATTATTTCCCTATCCTGGAACTATACATTCCCTGTTGAAAGAGTGACATTCACCAGCCCAGCACCGGCAAACGGGACTATACTGAGCTGCCAGGGTTTTGAATGTCGGCAGGCTCCTGATTGGCCCGTCCAAGTTAAAGAGCCTGCATTGACTTTGCATGGGGAAAGTAGGCGCCTCTTGGATTGGCCAGTTATCGGCCCGCCCCGCTGTTCTGATAGGCCAAGACTATTAGGACACTGGTGATCAGGATTGGTCAGACGATTCTGGACTCTTGATTGGCCAGGGGTTGAAGCGGAATATTCAAAGATGCTTCAACCCCCTGGCCATTGTGTAAAAATGTGTATTCCAGTCCCTCAGCCTTTGTCTTAGTGTTTACCCTACATCAGTCCCCTTTGTCCAAATAATGTGATCATGTCTGGGCCATTGTATTATGTGTACACCAAATGTTTATTTCATTGTATGTTTTGTCCAGCCCATACTGTTACCAGCCCATAAAATAGCTGAGTTCACCCACTATAAACAGTTCCTGTTCTACCCGCAATACTGGTCCTGTCTAGTTATTGAGGGAACCAGCGACACCAGAGATGAAGTTTGGGAGATAGGTGCACTGTGACAGCTAACGTGACGGTGGTACTGACCTGCTGTACCGGGACTCACGTCACACTTGGTTTCTCTAAGCGATCCTCATACATCAAGTGCTCCATTTCCTTAATTCATTTTGTTGTACTCTCTCAAGTTCTAGAATATCCTTTTTCAGAACTGGTGCCTAAAGCTGCACTGCATATTCAAGGTGAGGTATTACCAACAATTTGTACAGTGGCAAACTTATGTTATCCCCTCTTGCTTCAGTACCAATTTTTATGTTTGCTACTGCTCTTTGACACTGGTCACTGTTTCCAAATTTGTAGTTTACAAGGATTCCCAGGTCTTTCTCTAGCAATGAGTCTCCTAAAATATTTCCATCAAGTTCATAAGTAACATTGTGATTTTTTTGTTCCCAAATGCATAACTTTACACTTTCCCACATTAAATGTCATATTCCATTTGTTTGCCCAATCTGCCATTTTATGTAAGTCCCTCTATAGAGAACAAACATCCCGTTTTTAATTTATTACCCTACATAATTTAGTGTCATCTGCAAATATTGAAATTTTGCTTTATATATCTATTTCCAGATTATTTATAAACATGTTAAAAAGCAGTGGACCAAGTACTGAACCTTGAGGTACTCTGCTCTCAGCTATAACTGTATTGGAGACTTTTCCATTTACATCAACACACTGTTCCCTATCCTTCAACCTGTTTTCTATCCAATTGTAAAGGCTATCCCCTAGCCCCATTTCCTCATTTTAAACCTCAGCCTCCTTTGTGACACTATATCAAATGATTTTTTGCAAAATCTAGATATACTTCATAAACTGCTTTACCATTATCTAGTTTGCTACTTACTTCTTCATTCAAGCTCAAAAGATTAGTTTGGCACGGTCTGTTTCTCATAACACCATGTTGATTCTTGCTAATAATCTTATTTTCTGTGGTGTAATCCTGTAATTCTTTATTACCCCTTCTACCATTTTAACCACTACAGATGTCAGTCACAAGTTTATACACAGGTTCTGTTTTAAGTCCTTTCTTAAATAAAGAAATTGGCTTTCGCCAATCTTGTGGCACTGAGCCTGTGATGAGTTCTTTAAAGATCACACATATAGTTCCTTGATCCTGTATAACATCTGAATGTATAGATCCTTCTTCTGGAGGTAGTTTACTAAATACCATTTCAGCCCTATCATGAGTCTTTATCAAGGTTATAGAAAAAGAATATACATTGCATGTAACCACCCTAACAAACACAAAGAAGCACCAAATGATATTCAAAGATGACATGGGATGGGAGAAATTGTGATGTCAATAATTATGCAGTTATTAATTAGATACTCAATAATGAATTTTCTACCATATGTAAAGATCCCCATTAAAATAGGAAGCTATACATCCCCAAACAGAGGAAAAGAAAAAGAGAAGACACCAAATGAATATATAAACTATATACAAACTGTACATAACACAGAGAATAATATGAGCCCAGATTGGAGACCACTGAGAATACTAGAAGCTTTATTGTATGACAATTTGTCACCCATGGCAAATGGGTAAAAATGTTGCTTAATAATAATATGTGAGTACCAGCTGTGATATCAAAAGATGGAAAGAAACAGAGGAGAAAAAATATATAACACATGACTTGAAGAAAAACTGATACCTGTGCTTGTCCTGTGTAAGTAGCCACATACCACTATTAGAAGCAGTACTGTAACGGAAGGTAGGAAGGGAACCGGGTCGCCTTCCGCCGTCGCTCCCGGGTCTCTCCTTCTCGACGCAGGACTGGTTCCGTCGAATGTACCGGTAGAGCAAATCAGCGTTCCGGTGGTCGACTCAGAGTGGCGTCGAACCCCGGGATGACTGACTCTATCTCGAAGGCTGCGGATACCGGTGGGGTTACGGGCACTCGAACACCGTAGAGTGTTCACAGAACCGGATCAGGAAAAGTGTAGCAGGAACCAAAGTGTCTGTATCCCAAGCCGTTCGAGCACTCTAGTACTCAACTCGAAGGTTGAAGCTTGTACAGGGAAACCCCAAGTCAGAGTCCACGTTGCCGCCTGACAGGATACGAAGTTCGGTAGCGGGATCCTGGCAGCAGACTGACGAACGTTACAGGAACCTGGTTCGAATGGGCGGCAGAGTGGCCACTTTAACCATGGGAACAAACAGACTCCAGGACTCTGGTTCACTCCAAATGTAACACACTTTATTGAACAACCATCACATCTTTTATACAGTTACAACATAATACCACAATAGGGATGGGAAGGGCCAGGTATTCTAATACAGGCTTGGCCCAGGGACCAATCAGACACAATGGGCATATGACACAGGGAACAAAAGACCAATGGTAACTGGAGACAATGGACCAATGGCAGAGGGTGACAAAAGGACCAATGGCAGTTAGAGGAAAAGGGCCAATGGCAGATGAACTACTGAACACAATACTGACCAGATTAAGGTCAACATGATTGATTACTGTCTGGACAAAGACAAAGGGTTGATGAGAGGGAATACACATCTAGGAACTAGGCCAGGGGTTGAAGCACGTACACACTAGTTTGAAATATGCGGCTTCAACCCTGGCCAATCAGTGTGCGCAGGGAGTTGTACGTTGGCCAATCCGGCATCGACTCACTGCCTCCGGTTCCCGCGTTCGCGGCAGCATTGATGCCTCGAACAATGGAACCGGGGAACCCCCGTACATCTTCCATACTATACAACACATTAAACATACGACATTCGACAATGTATAAAACGTATGACTTTCGACAATATATTAAACATAAATCTTTTAACATAATGATAGTGGAAGCCCTTATCAAAGTTCAAATAAGGCCACAGGGCCATAGTCTTTGAAAAACTGTTCGAGGTCCAGACAAGGGCCCAAGTAACGGATAACATCCATTACAAGTACTATGGATATGTATAAATCCCAGGGTATGTGTCTGGGCACCCTAGGCCTCAATATTTTCCAAGACACCCGCACACCCAATCTGGGACCACCTACACGATGTAGTTCGTACTATGATCAGGAGTAATCTAGAGCTATCTAAGGGAATGTGAATACTAAAATGCAATAATATAAAAATGCACCTTAGTGGGACATTACCATCTACCCACAATGCAAAAATATAAAATCTGGTACCATGTGAAAGTGAAAGTAATGTAATAAGTTTAAAATGAATAAATAAATAAAAATTAGAAATCACAACAAAAATAATCAAAATTTAAAAAAGCAAAAGGCGTGTATAGTCTATGGGCTAGATTTAAAGGTCCGCGTTAAGCCAGCCACTAAGTAAAAAAGGCACATTGGCCACTGCGGATTTAAAAGTGTACGAGAATAGCTAACGAGTGTAGGCACAACAAAAACACGTAACACAAAAACCTAAATCGCACCTGTTTTTGCATCACTGTGCTCCCCAAATACCCGTTAAAACACAACTTAAGTCAAAATGTAACATTATGGCTGCCATTGGCTAGCAACCCTGATATATGCACAAACAAAATTCAAAGCTACAGCCAATCCCAAGGCCCCAAAGTAGCAAAAATGTTCAAATACACCTATATATACCCTAAAATAACGGTCACACCCTGAGTTTTAGCAAGTTAGGGCACAGGACCCAGGAGTGGAGGCTAGTGATTGATCGAGAGAGAGGTGTGTACACTTGAGGTAGAAGGAGTTTTTGGAGTATGGAGTTCGGAGAGAGGTGCACTTAACTATACACATGTTACACTTTTGCACATATTACATACACTCATACAAATATTAACACATACACACATATAGTCTTTTTTTTATAACACCTAACATATTTTTTAAACTTTATTTTCTCAGTGTGAATCTGTGAGTGACAGAGTGTGACAGAGAGTGAGTGGGATCGAGTGTGTCTGTGAGGGCCTGTGCGAGTGCCTGGGTGTAAGTGGGTGAGTGATGGCTAGGAGAGGAGGACAGGAGAGAGGGATGGGGAGAGTAGTGGAGGAGGAGGAAGGAGAGCAGGACATCCCTGTTAAGAGCAGGGGTGGGAGAGGGAGATCCACAGGGTGGAGGGGGAGCCGGACAAGAGCAGGCACACAAAGGAGAGGGTCAGCTGTCTCAGTGGGATGAAGGGTAACTGTCGAGGAGCACCCTACACAGTCAGGGGCAGAGCAGGCAGAACAGTCTGGTTCAGGCTCCTCGCAGGCTGGAGCTGAGGGGGACAGGATCAGGGATCCCAAATATACAGAGGAGGAGAACATGGCTCTTGCGGAGGCTGTCCTGGTGAGAGAGAGTGTCCTCCACCTGGGTGAAAAGGTCCCTGGCCTGTCAGCGAGGAGGAAGGGAGCCTGGAACCAGATCTGCACCCGGGTGAATGCTGTGTCCAATTGCAGAAGGGATGTGGACTCAATAAAGAAGAGATGGGGTGACTGCAAGAGGATGGTCAAGAACAAGTTGGCCGAAATTGCCAAGCACGCCCGAGGCACCGGAGGTAGCCCACCTGTCCAAATCACCTTCAGTCGATGGGAGGAGACGATGCAGCAGAGCATGTCCGCCACACTCATAGAGGTGATCCCTGGATGATCGGACACTGGGGAAGAGAGGAGCCTTCATACTACCGGTAAGTGCAGCATCACATAACCACACACACCACATCAACCCACACAACCATTACACACAAACACAGTCACGTCCCAACATATGCCCATCATTCATCCACACAACTGCACCAACACAGCATCCTGAGGGTTAAAACAGGATGCAAGACAAGGACAAATGTCAAGGTTCAACAAAGCCCAAACCTGTCCAACTCCCTGTTTAACCCTCATGTTGCTGTGCTGATCACACACAATCCACACAAACCATGCTCATAGAAGTGTTGTATGTTAAATATCACAACTGTTCCTACACAATGTCACCCATGTACCTACAGGGAAACCAGCACATAACCCCTTGAGTGCTAGAGGGATTATCAATGCATCGGTCAACAATGCTTTGGCAACCCCTCCGGTACTCAAAGGGTTAATCAGACAACAAACACAAGTCGATAGACTAATGATTACATGATACACAGGGGACATTCACTAAGTGGTAAAAAAGAGATGATGGAGAGAAATTAACCCTTATATACCCTCACTTCACCAATCCTGATGTTAGCCTATGGAGAATATTCAATAACATGAATCAAGTTGCAAAGGTCCCATTGTATAGACTCCGTAGAAAACATTGCAAATAGGCAAATGAGATCACTGGAGAAGTCAGCATCATGTTCAGTTCACCAGGTCTACTTCACCGCTTACTGAATCACAAAAAGGATGGAGCAGGTCACAAATCACAGTGGCAATGAGAATAACTGGCTGTATGTGCAACACACAGGCCTGAATCAATTCCACAGAATTAAAGGTGAAAAAGTAGGCCTTGGTGTTGTGTATGCAATCATTTATCCTAACTTGAAGTTACATATCTCACATTTGATTCACACACAGATTTTCAGGAGTCCTGATGCCTTGGATGGATGGTACAACAGCCACTATTTGCAGAATACATATGTGAACCAAATATGAACCATTGTAGTTTGGTCAATAACAGTCCATGAATTATGGATATCTATGATTGAGTATGGCTGCCTCACTCAGAAGGATGGATGGGGTCATCCAGAAAATAAAAAACAGGCCTCAATCAAAGATATCCTTCAATACTAGCTTGATTGTTGCCCTTCAGGATTCAATTTGGACAGACCTCATGGACAGGATCCTGTCAAGTACATCAATCTCTGATTGCCAGGGTGGTATATCATGCATCACAATGCACTGCATAGGATACCATCATGACAACCAGAGAGTGACATGTAAAATCAGACAAAATCTTGCATTGTACCTGATAAACTGATAACATAGGGATAAATACCACTTGAATCACACTGCAGATCTGTTCCAAAAAGATATGTACACAAAGAAAATGGTCAGATATGTATGTGGATAGTTACCTTTCACATGGGTACAAGTATGTCCCAAGATGTGAACCCAGAAATCAGTTCAGTACGTGTGATTGTCTTACTGCCCATATATGTGCACCTATCACAAACCAACTCTTACTGATATCGTCAAAATACACATCCCACCTTACTTAGATGGGATATATGAGGTATGTTGTTAGTTATGATGTCAATAAAAGTTAGTTTGAGATGGGTGCACATATATAGCCAGTAAGGCAATCAAACATACTAAACTAATCTCTGGGTTCATATCTAAGGATATATTTTTACCCGTATGAAAGGTACATATCCACATACATATCAGACCATGTTTCTTCCTGTGTACCTTTAACTGGATAGCAATGGTTAATTTCAACTTGATGTCATATTGTAGGCATTGAGATAAGATGTGGTTCGATGTTAGTCCTATCCCTCCAACCCTCATGGTTAGACAGATATTGCTCTATGTGACAGATGGAGATTTCAGTCATTTGACCACACATAGGCTCTTCAGCAGAGCCAGAATTTCCCCATTTAGAGATAAATACTTAATTGGAATGGTCTACAAAGTGTGCATGGTTTGCAAGCACGCTCTGTGGACCATTCCAAAGAAGTATTTATCTCGAAATGTGGCAAATTTGGCTCTGCTGAAGAACCTCCGTGTGGTCAAATGACTGAAATCTCCATCTGTCACATAGGGCAATATCTGTCTAACCATGAGGATAAGAGGGATAGGACTAACATCGAACAACATCTGTTTTCACGATGCCTACAATATGACATCAAGGTGAAATTAACCATTGCTATCCAGTTAAAGGGATAGTCATCCCTAAAATGTGAAAAGACAAATATATGTTGTAGGATTCATCCCCAGAGTAAAACAATGGTATTCCCACTGCTGAAAGGTGTTTCATTCAAAAGGTATCCTATCTCAAACTTGAATATGTCAGGAGCAATATCACAGTGGCCTGAAATTGTACAGTGGCGCGGTTACTACACTATCATATGGACAGCTCTGGTCCCGGGACCAGAAAGCTACATGGGATGGTGTTGCAACAGCCCCACTGTACTATTTCAGGCCACTGTGATATTGCACCTCAAAATTAAACCTTTACCTTTAATAACTTAAGTATAAAACACCTTTCAGCAGTGGGAGTTCCCTTGTTTACTCAGGGGTATTAATCCATCAACATATACTTTTCTTTTCAACATTTTAAATATTACTGTCTCTTTAATCCTATGACATCTCATTTCTCCACACAGCTTACAGCCCTCCAGCACAGTGGGAACCTGTGGAGGAGGCTACGTCACCACCCAGTGAGGAATACACAGAGGAGGGGACCAGCCGGTGGTCACCATACCCACCATCCTCATCTCCTCCAACACAGTCTGCACCACCACTTTCTGCACCACTACAGGCTGTTCCACCACAGGCTGCACCACTACAAGCTGCACCTCCCCAGTACAGTGGCTGGATGCAACAGGAGGAGAGGTGGATGTATCCAACCACCTCCACCAGCTACTACCCTCCAGCAGCAGCACCACCACCACCACCAGGGAGGCAATGGCTGCCACGGACAGTGGCCACCACCCAATATGGGCCATATCTGTCCCAGATGAACCTACCCTCCTGGATGGCTCCCCAGCATGGCCCAAGGTATGATCCCAGGTGGGGTCCAAGCACCTACCAGTGGCCAAGGTATGACCCTTGGTCACTGGACTACCAACACGTGGGCCTGATTGGGGAGCCCTAGAGCCCTCTACCCAGGGATGACTTCACACCAACACCTCCACCAGCACAGACATCAGTGGGCAGCTCGGAGTCACTTGATGTGGTGGGCATTTTCCCATCATCTGCACCAGTCACTCCAACAGCTGTCACAGCAGCAGCAGCCACAACACACTCAGCAGCAGCAGCAGAGGACACAGCACACACAGAAGCTGAGGACACAGCAGCTCAGGATACAGCAGCTGAGGACACAGCAGCTCAGGATACAGCAGCTTAGGACAAAGCAGCTCAGAACACAGCAGCTCAGGATATAGCAGCTGAGGACACAGCAGCTCAGGATACAGCAACTGAGGACACAGCAGCACCAGGGTCACCGGGCACATCCACCTCCAGCACTGCAAACCCCACGGGGATGAAGGCGGAGTGTATGGCTCTACAAAGGAGACTACTCCGGTCAAGCCATAGCACAGATGCGAATATCACCAGGAGCCGGAGGGAATCCCGGAGGAACACCAACAGAATAGAGGCAAGGATCCATGCCCTGGAGTCGGAGGTCTCAAGGATCAACACTCAACTCCATCAGCTCCACATGCAGGTGACGGACATGTTTGCACAGGTGCTGGTGGAGATGAGAGAGCTGAACTGCAGGGAGAATCTACGATTAGAGAGGGAGAACCTGCATTCCACAGAGGGGTCCACTGCACCCAGCACTCCATCCAATGTGACCCCTGAAGCCACACCTAAGGGTAAAAGGGTGACAAGGTGATCATACAGGGCATCCACCTCTGGCACCCAGTCTGAGGCCCCCCCCAAAAAAAAAAATAAAATGGCCAACTTGTCATCTTCTCCCTGAATAAAGGAACATTATGTTTTTGAATCCTGTCTGATCTGCTTTGTATTTAGTTGTAGTTTGGGTGGCAGAGTTGTCTCCAATGCATTGCCAAACAATGCAGTGAACACAACTTTTGCCTAGGTAAATTGTTTGTTGGATGTTACACCATGGGTTCACACACATACCGTTGTCCAAATTCAACTGACAATCCATCCCTGGAGCCATATAACACGACAGTGTTATATGGCGATGTTGTGGATTGAATTTGGACAAGAAAACATACCCCTTAGCACAACAACTGGTGCAACACTGAACATTCGTCTGCATCAATTGTTGTGTTTAAGGGGATAACCAAACAGCTGTTTGACTTAGCAAAGAACTAACAAGCAGGACATATGGAACATGCAGTCAAATAGTCTTTCATTCAAACTATTATTGTGAAACTGACTTACTGAGGAACCCAATGTCCACCCTAGGATTACGATGTGTAGTACACACATTGAAACCCTGGGGTGAGCATTGGGTTCTCCAGTAAGTTGAGTTGTTGTTTTACTAAGGTTGTAACACACTTCACCAGTGATAACACTTGTCCACTTAATCTGGTTGTTCGTTGATGTAACCCATGTACTGAAATATGTCAAACTAAAGCAATCTCAGAACATTGATTATATTGAGTAACACAGAAACTGTCAACATGAAATCACTGTGGAAATATGTCCCCTGGATCACCTCTTTATCACTCCAAACACACACTAGTGTATTACTGCCATCATCTGTTTGCATGAATACATCCCAGAGTTCACTCACTGGGAAACAAGTAGTGGACTTCTGTGATGTGGGTCATGCCTTCCCATGTATTGGGTATACTCTAGCCTTGAGTGTGGTTACACATTGACAAATGTGTAATCCAACATTTCATCATACAGACCCAGAATGAATAATGATGGTTCTTATTTATTGTGTCTCAAAGTACATTAGAACGTACATGTGTTTTCTGGGTATATTGCATATATGCAGGGCTCAAAATTTCCACTCGGCACTAGCCAATGGCGAGTGAAAATTTAGCCCTGGCGAGTAGAAATTCAGCCCTGGTGGGTATGTTTTGGCTTGCAGTGGCGAGTAACTTTTCAGGTCTCGCTAGTAGCAAAGGACTTAAAATTATAAGCCCTGATATATGCATTAAATACTTGTATGAGGACACTAAATGTACTTTGAATCTAAATCTTACTACTTTAGTAACACTACTGTCCTACTCATGTGTTGCCCACATGGTTTGAAAACGCTGTAGATAAGCATCCTAACTGTACAGGTTAGTACACACATGAATTTGTGTTTTGTGTGTCTATATGAGAATGTTCCAGTAGAGGTTTCTGTGAACCTCAGGTCAAACGTTGCATCACCAACACAATCACTTAAAACAGCAAGGGGTGAGCTTCATAAAAGTGTTGTCAAGACATCAATCCAGTCAGGCCAGATAGGACATGGTCGTGGGGGTAGATGGGATACATCTGATCCTTGATGACCTCATACAAGGCAATGATGCTGTGTGGCCTCAACCTGTAGCGATCAATCACCTCATCATCGGTCATTCCAAAGATGTTGACCCTTGGGCCTTGGTGGTTGTCCATACATCCTCCGCTGCTTTAGGGGTCCCTGTAGAAGCTGGGAAGCATCCTGTTACTGGAGAGCATCCTGTTGCTGCAGCTGTGCATCTGCAGGCAGGTGCAGTCCTCCAGGTGGTGATGGGCTCCTGTGTGGCTGTTTAGTCAGAACCTCCTCTCTTGCAACAGGTGAAGGGTGCTGATCAGGTGTGCCTGGGGCTTGCTGGTGTTTCCTAGCTCTCGCCCTTGCACGCATTCTCCGCAGTCTTCTCATCAATAAGAATCCCAACATACTATTGTTCTCTCTCTATCTCTGTCTTTCTCTCTCTGTCTCTGTATCGTTCTCTCTCCCTGAGTGGAAAACAATCCACAAGTGAGGCTGGTGAGCTGTCCCTTTAAGTACCTGTTAGGGAGTTGTGTAGATGTGGTGATGAGGTGAGTGATGACCAAAGAGAAGGTGTTTGTTGTCCAGGTAAGTGTTTGCAGGTGTGTCTGTGTTTTAAAATGTGGTGTGTTCTGAATGTTGTGTCTCTGTCAGTTGTGGGTGTGAAGTTGTGGGGTGCAGGCTGCATCTGGATCATGTGGTGATGTTGCACAGGTGAGCTTGTTTTGTATTGGCAGGTGTCCGTGTTGTGTGATAACCTGCATTGTTCCATGCCATGTTGTGTTGGTGATTTTTTGGGGATCCTTGTCCCTGTGGTGTTGCTTGTTGTTGTGTGTGACAGTGATTTGTGGTGTTTGTTCATGTTTTTGTCTTATTTTGGAATTGCACGGGTTAATTTTTCCATTTACATGCTTGTGCAGTAAGCCTTTTGTCTGTTTTATATGTAATGGGTGTTTTGTTTTGCCCGTTAAGTGTCTAACGGCTAAGAAGAGTGGGTCTTAACTTTTTGTCCGTTAAGTGTATCTTTTTTCCACTGTTAACAGTACCGCAAGCCTTTAAATGGCTCTGGGGACTCTTGTTCTATGCATCTCAATGCACGTCAGTCTATCGGCCATAAGGATTTGTGAACTGCCTTTAGCTGTTCTTAACACGGACCTTTAAATGACTTACAAGACGTTAACACACCCGTTAGTGTTTTTTTTTTTTACTAACGCCTGCCTTTGACTCTACCCCTATGAGTCTTATCCTGTGAGCTGTATATTCAAACAAGTCATATACAATGCAAAAACTCTTATAATAACAGAAATAACCACTCCACTTATCTGATACAAATGGATATGATGACTTAAATGTAGATGTAGGTTAGGATGAAAATTATACTAATGAGGTGATGATGAAGTGATGAATATGATGAGTATGGATGGGCGGAAATTCCTGTTTTGTTCCCATGGAATATTTCACAGAAAACACATGGTTTTCCACTTTTCCCATGGGAAATCTTGCCCTTAGAGAAACCCATAGATTTTCTGCCATTTTGTTAAGAGTACAGAAAATGTAGCAAGAATATTTCCATTTCCCACCTTTGTTACTCAATGGGGCAAAACTTCCCACCCACAAACTATATAAACACATAATTTCTAGCATTGTAGTGTGGTGTAATTTAGGAGAAAAGGAAAGTGGAAGAATATACAGAGAGAGAGAGAGAGTGAAATAAATACATTTAAAGGGATAGTAATACTTAAAATGTAAAAAAAAATATGTTGTAGGGTTTATCCCCCTGAGTAAAACAAGAGTACTCCCACTGCTGAAAGGTGTTTCATTCAAAAGTTATTAATTTTCAAAGTTGAATTTTTTAGGTGCAATATCACAGTGGCCTGAAATTGTACTGTGGCGCTGTTGCTACACAATCCTATGGACAGCTCTGGTCCCGGGACCATACATCTCCATAGGATGGTGTAGCAACAGCGCCACTGTACAATTTCAGGCCACTGTGATATTGCACCTAAAAAATTCAACTTTGAAAATTAATAACTTCAGCAGTGGGAGTATTCTTGTTTTACTCAGGGGGATAAACCCTACAACATATTTGTTTTTACATTTTAAGTATTACTATCCCTTTAAAATAAAATAAAGTGGTTACCAGTTTATAGTGCTAGCTGACAATATCCCCACCACCACCACCGGTAAAAAAAAAATAGAAGATGGATGGACCCTGAGGCTAGTGATACAAAGGTGGAAGAGGAAGTCATCAGAAGTGACACCACCAGTGCAAAAGACACTGGGATCCCACATTCCCCAGACCAGTTGATGCCCAGTCCCCCAACATTGTCCCTTAGCATCTGGGAGAAAATGTAACTATCTGAGCAGCACAGCTCATCTACCTGAGCCTGCTGCTAATGCTCCCAACGGGGTTTCTTCTTCTGAGGAGGAGGAGGAGATGGCAAGTGTGAAAGCAGAACACCCTCAGGCACACTTGTCATTCCCAATCAGGGAGCAGAAAGAGACTGGTGGGGGTCTTTTGAAGAGACTAGTGAGGGTTGTGGTGGAACAGTGATTCACATTTCCCCGGGATTGTCCCTCTGGGGAATTATGATGAAGAAGGCAGAACTGGATAGTAGCTTTAGCAGCAGCAAATGTCAGCTGCCTTTGCTTGCTGCTACTGCTGACAGTGTGCCTTCTGTGCTTCAGGTGGGATCTCAGTGAGGAGGTGCCTAGGTGTGAACCTGCTCCCCCCGCCCCCCGCTCACATGCTTTTTTACACAGAAGACAGATAGCAACATGCTTAGGTTTTGGATCATGAGTGAAGTATTTCCATTCTGTGGACTGTGGGGTTCCTGAGGGGCTGCTACTACTATTTGGGCTAGATGTTGTTGCAATTGTACTACTACTATGTGTCAAATGTGCTGCACTTCCAACAGCAAATGGGAAAGGATGGGTGAAAACGTTTACTTCAAAAGAGAAACAGGAGAAAAATGGTACTGTCCCCTAGAGTTTCTTTTTGGGTTTTTTTTCACCTAATTCATTACTTTGAAAACACACCACATAGCAAATGTCCTCTATTTCCCTCAGGCATGGTATAACAGGGGTCTCAGGGTACCATAGCATACCATTCTGTGTTTGTGAGTAGGGATGGGAGAAAGTTTTCACCTTAACGCAGAAATAGGCGAAAAATGGCACTTCACTCCTAGCAGAAAATTTCACACGAAAAGTGACATTTCCCTGCTTTTTTTTTGCTTTGCTCTTTGCATTGAAATCAATGGAAAAGCAGAATTTCTCCTCAACACATAATATTTTTTTTATTTTTTTCCTGCAGGCATATAAAAGGGTGTCAGGAAAATGCCATTCTGTGTTTTGTGAGAGGGCAAAGAAGCACATTTAGAGCTAGAGAAGGCAAGCTAGTAAAGTGGAGTTGAAGCTTAGTTTAGGGAGGAAATATGTTCTCTGTATTATGGAGTCTGGGGGACTCCAGGGGATAGAAAGGGAGAAAGGAGTTTGACCCAAAATACCACAAAATTCAGTGTGACTGCCTGGAAAGACACTGGCAGCTGTGTATGCAGTTTCTTCCTGAACTACCTGTTATCTCTGTCCTGTGGGAGTACGGGGGTGTGAGAAGGGAGCAAATGTGTTTTACCCCATTACCCCCAAATTTTATGTGATCGAGTAGGCACAGGCAGCTGTGATCCAAGTTTCTTTTTGTTCCGGCTGTTATCTCTATCAGGGGAGTCTGGGCAAAGGAGAATTACCCCAAAATTATGTGTGACTGACTGGGAATACACAGGAAGAGGTGATCCAAGTTTCTTCCAGTTCTTATTTTTATATCTGTCCTAGGGAAGTCTGTGGGTGTGAAAAGGGAGCAAAGGAGTTTGACCCAAAATACCCCAACATGCTGATCTTTCTGCTATTATCTCTGTGCTAGGGAAGTCTGGGGAAAGAGGTTGTTGATTTTTTTTTTTTTAGTTACAATTTTTTTTGGATAGTGATAAGATAGGGTGGACAACAATAAAAAAAACAAAAAAACAGGTGACAGACAGCTGACTGGGACCCTGACGTGAGTTGTGTGACTGATGCAGACTTGATAGATAGCAGACAGGATTGGGTATTTTGTTAAAAGCCAAGGAAAGAAATTACTCTCTCTCTTATGTACTTTACAGTAAAAACACACACATACAGTAGTTGAGTAATGTCCAGCAAACACAAAAGGAAAGGGATATGAAGAGCAGTGCAAGAACATGACATTAAAGCGTAGTTAAGCCAGATAAGGGGGTTGAGGTCGGTGAGTAAAGTGAAGGAGCGGCCGTATAGTTAGGGCTGCAGTTTCTTTAGGGCCCAGACCAGCGCCAGACATTCCTTCTCGGCGGCTGCATACCCCACTTCCTGGGGCAGGAGCTTCTGACTGATGTAGACCAGCAGGTGCTCGCTGCCGTGGGGTCCCACCTGGCTCAATACTGCTCCCAACCCGAACATGGAGGTGTCTGTATGGACACAAAAATGTTTGGTGGGATCAGGAGCAGCCAACACAGGGGCAGAAATTATTGCACGTTTTAGATTGCTAAAGGCAGCGTCACATTCCAGAGACCACAGGACCTGTCAGGGAAGGTTTTTCTTGGTCAGGTCGGTCAGGGGTTTGACGTTAGTGCTATAGTCGGGTACGAACCCGGCCGTACCCAGAAAGGTCATGACCTGGGTTTTTGTTCAGGGGTGGGCCAATTGGTGACAGCTTCGATTTTAGCGGGCTCTGGCCGCTGGCGCCCACTGACCCAGGTACTGGACTTCAGACATCCCTACACTACACTTGTCTGGTTTTAGGGTCAGCCCAGCCATCCGGATGTGATCCATTACAATACCCAAATGGAGCAGGTGGTCCTCCCAGGTGTTGCTGAAAATCGCTACATCATCCAGGTATGCGCAGACCTACTCCTGGAGACCATCTAGGATCTGATCAATCATCCGCTGGAAGGTGGCTGGAGCATTCTTCAGTCCAAATGGCATGACCTTGAACTGGTACAGGCCAAATGGAGTGATGAAGGTCGATTTGGGGATGGCTATCACGGTTCCCGTGATCTGTCTGTCACTCTTTGTTGTGGTACACTCCCATTGGCTGAGCTTTGTTTGGCCTGCCCAGTATGGCCTTCATATACTGGGCCTCTGGCACCTGTCAGGTGCCCTTTCGTGGTGTTCCTGTACCAGTGTTACTGTGTTGCTGTGTTGCTGCATTCCTGTGTGCCGACTTGGCCCGTTTGACTACTCTCTTTGGTTCCTGCTCCGTGATTCGACCCGGCCTGGCTGACATTCCTGCTCCGTGACCTGACCCGGCTATCCAGACGACCCTGCTTGTGTTCCAGCTGTGTTCCTGATCCTGTGTCGCTTGGGTGACATTCTGACTTCCGCTGTGCTGATATAGGGCAGACTGAGTTGTTGCCTCTGATTTACTGGGCCTTCCCATTAACTCTTGCAGAGCACTGTTGCCTCCGTTACACTGAGTCTCCCGTTAACACTTGCAGAGCACTTTGCCTCCATTACATCGAGCCTCCCGTTAACACTTGCAGAGCACTGTTACCTCTGTTAACCCTGAGCCTTCCGTTTACACTTGCAGAGCACTGTGGCCTCCGTTAACACTGCTTTTCCGTTACCCTCGCTGTTCGCAGTGCTCTCGTTACCGCACCGTCAGGTGCTATTGGCCGATTCCATCAGCTCTTGCAGTGTACAGCCTCCTGTTACTGCACAGGTCGGGTGCTATTGGCTCTAAACACCTCAGCTCTTGCAGTGTACATTGTCTCCGTTTACCACACCGGTTGGGTACTATTGGCTCTAAACACCTCAGCTCTTGCAGTGTACATTGTCTCCGTTTACCGCACCGGTTGGGTGCTATTGGCTCTAAACACCTCAGCTCTTGCAGTGTCAGTGTCTCCGTGACCGCACCGGTTGGATGCTACTGGCTCTAACTCCTCAGCTCTTGCAGTGTACATTGTCTCCATTTACCACACCGGTCGGGTGCTCACGGCTCTACGTGTGCTAGCTTTTGCAGAGTACTGTGGCCTCCGTTCCCTGCTCAGTAGTAGTCTCAGTTCTGCCTTATTGACTGGTGCTCTTACATCTTGCACCACAGTCTTGCTCCTTTACCATCTTATGGGCGATATCAAACACACCACAACAGAGACTGATTGCTTTCCATGAACTTTAAGCCATGTTGTACTTGTAAAGCCTGATTATGCCTGTCCTGTGACAGTATATATTCATTTCCCTGTATACTGGGCCTGAGAGGGCATCTGTACATGATTGTCATTTTCCTGTCATATTAATTGCCTGTAGGAGGCAGTGTTTTGTGTCTTTTAATAAAACTGTGTTTTATTCTAACCTACTGGTCTGAGTGTCTTACAAAACTGTTACAATGGCTTCCCGATCCAGCAGAATCTGCCAGTATCCTTTACACAAGTTGAGGGTGGTCAAGAAGTTAGCCCTAGCAATATTGTCTAGTAACTTGTCAACCCGGGGCATAGGGTAGGCGTCTGTGGTGGTGTGGTTGTTTAATTTACGGTAATCAATGCAGAACCTTGTGGTCCCGTCCTTCTTGGGGACCAGGACGACTGGGGAGGCCCAGGGGCTGTTGGATGGTTCAATGATTCCCAATCCCTGATTGGCACACTCGGCGGCACCATTGGTCTGGGGATGGTAGGCAGAAGAAAAGGACCACTGTTTGCCCATCTGGTCAAAGAATGCTCTCCAAAATCTGGACACGAATTGGCTCCCGTGGTCTGACACCAGTACCCTGGGTACCCCATGCAACCGAAACACTTCTCTGGCAAAAACAATAGCCAACTCCTGGGCCGAGGGAAGGCCAGGAAGGGGCATAAAGTGTGCCATCTGAGAAAATCTATTGACTACCATCAGAATGAAAGAATAACCCCTGGCAGTTCTCCCAGGAAATCAATAGAAACGTGGGACCAAGGACGCTCGCCATTAGGCACAGGTTGAAGTAATCCAACTGGGAGGTGTCTATGGGACTTGGCACAGGCACATGTAGTACAAGCTGCTATGAATGCGGTGCAGTCAGCACATAGAGAAGGCCACCAAAACAATTGTGAAAGAGACCAGATCAATTGATCTCTCCCTATGTGCCCAGCTGCTCGAGATGAGTGATGTTTCAAGTAGGCGGGTACGAAATTGCTCCACTACAAAACACTTGCCCACTGGGGTGTCAGGGGGTGCAGCAGCCTGGGTAGCAAGAATCTCCTCTCCTTGGGGCAAAGTGATGCCGGTACGTAAGGTAGCTAAAATGCGATCAGACTGAGTGATGGGTACGGGGACCTCATCTTTATCTATCTCTGGATCAAATTGACTGGACAGGGCATCTGCCCTAACATTCTTGGAACCAGGCAAGTAGGATACAATAAAATTGAAGAGGGACAGAAATAAGGCCCATCTGGCCTGTCGAGAGGACAACTTCTTAGCCTCCGAAAGATACGTCAGGTTTTTATGGTCTGTCAAGATCAACACCGGAGTCCTAGTACCTTCCAGCAAGTGGAGCCATTCTTTGAGAGCGAGGATAATTGCCAGGAGTTCTCTGTCCCCAATCTCAGAATTACTCTGGGCACTAGACAGCTTTTTGGAGAAGAACCCACATGGTCTCAGTATACTCCCAGAGACCGGACGCTGTGACAATACTGCCCCTACCCCGGTCTCAGAGGCATCAACCTCCAAGGTGAATGGAAGGGAGAGGTTAGGGTGGGATAACACAGGAGTGGATGCAAAAGCAGACATAAGTGTCACAAAGGCCTGTTCAGCTGCCTCAGACCATTGGGATGGATTGGCTCCCTTATGAGTAAGGTCAGACAGTGGCTTAACAATCGTGGAGAAGTCTCGCTGGATTGCCTCGCTGGATTGCCTTGAATCCCTTGGGTTGTGGACATTGCAACACTGCTGCGAGCTTTTCCTTATCCATAGCAATGCCATCTTTAGAAATCACAAAGCCCAGAAAAGGCACCATGGACTTGTGGAATTTGCAGTTCTCAATTTTGCAGAATAATTTGTTCTTAAGTAATCTGAGCAGAACTTCTGACACATCCTTGATGTGTTGCGACAAGCTAGTATATCGTCAAGATAAACCACCACCCTCGACTGTAGCATATCACGGAGAATGTTGTTAATAAACTCCTGGAACACTGCAGGAGCGTTATATAGCCCAAACGGCATCACTAGGTATTCCTAGTGTCCAAATTTGATATTGAACGCCATTTTCCACTCGTCCCCGGCTCTTATTCTGATCAGGATATAAGCAGCCCGTAGGTCTAACTTAGTGAAAATAGAGGAGCCTTTCAACCTGTCAAACAGTTCAGTGATGAGTTGTATCGGATAGGCGTTTTTGGACATAAGCTTATTCAAACCACGATAATCGATGCACGGTCTTAACTCACCATTTTTCTTTTTACAAAAAAAAAACCAGCCCCCGCGGGCGAGGTTGACTTTCTAATAATACCTCTTTAGAGGGCATCAGAGATATATTCCTCCATGGCCCGATTTTCCTTGCACGACAATGGGTACGTGCGGCCCCGGGGGGGACGGTGCCAGGAGGCAGATCAATAGCACAATCGTAAGTTCAATGCTGAGGCAAGGCACTAGCCTCTTCCTTACTGAAAACATCACTAAATTGATGATACTCAGCTGCCACGGAGGGAGAGGTACACATGATTTTAGTCGGATGAGAAACACAATGCCTCATACAAAATTCAGACCAAGACATTATCTCACAAGTCTGCCAGTCAAACTTAGGGTTGTGTAGATGTAACCATGGGAACCCCAGGATGACCGCATGGTGAGGGGACTGGATGATCTGGAACAGCTGTTTCTCCGTGTGAAGCGCCCCAATACTCATAGATAGCGGTATCGTTTCCATAGTGATCTGAGCTGGTACCAGGGGTCTGCCATCGATGGCCTCAATGGCTAAAGGAGATTCCCTCTCAACCAGCGGAATCTTGTGTAGCGCAGCAAATGAGTTGTCCATAAAATATCCGGCTGCACCGGAATCAACCAGGGCCAGAACCTCAACCAAGTGTTCTGCCCAAGAGATTACAGCCTGGATAGTAGGTTTCTGATTTACTGGATCTAGGGACTGCTGAATGCCACCTAGGGCCTGTCCCCCAAGGTAACCTAGGTCCATCCGTTTCCCGGCCGTATAGGACACGTATGCAACATGTGTCCAGGTTCACTACAATACAAGCAGAGACCCTGTCAACGACGATGCGCCCGTTCCTCCTTAGACAACTTGGTGAACCCTAGCTGCATGGGTTCACTATTCTCTTGGTTACGTTCGGGAGGCAAGGGAGGCATGGATGGGAAATTTTGACTTGCCTGTCCAAAAATTCTGGCCCGCTGCCTGTGGTCTATTGCCGCAATACGTTCACAGATGCGGGAATCGATTAGAATAGCAAAATCAATGAACTCATCCAGATTGTTAGGCAAATCTCTGGCTGTCGTCTCATCTTTAATATGATCAGTGAGTCCCTGAGCAAATGCTGCCACCAGCGCCTCATTGTTCCAACCTACTTCTGCTGCCAATGTACGAAATTCAATCGCATAATCCGCCACCGTACGAGAACCTTGTTTTATCTCCATTAATCTTTTGGCAGCAGAGGAGGCTCTACCTGGAACTTCAAACACTCTGCAGAAGGCACGAACAAACTCACTGAAGTTTTGTGTACATGGTTTGGCAGATTCCCACAAGTGGTTGGCCCATACCAGTGCTCTGCCCATCAGTAACAAGATCATAAAGCCCACCTTAGCTCGGTCATTAGGAAAGGCTTGAGGCGTTAGCTCCAGGTATATCTCCAATTGGTTGATAAACCCTCTGCACAGGTTAGGTTCACCATCATATCTTAGAGGTAAAGAAGCTGTGGCGGTTAGCCCTTTGTTCGAGGCCACTTGCGTCAGGGATTGAGCTCCCAGTGTCATAACGGGGGAGACCACCGAGGCTTAAACCGGTTTATCTAGATGAGCGGTGCATTCTAGAAGGGTTTGTACGGCCAGTGCCAGCTGGTTCAAACGCTGCTCATGTAAATCCATCCGCCAATGGATACTTTGTGCATTACCTTCACCTGTACCGTTTGAGGTCATGGCCCTTTTGTACTGTAACGGTTTTATTTGACACTCAAACACAGTAGGTGTGATAAAACACAGTTTTATTGAACAGACTCCGTAACGATAACCCTCACGGGTCTAGTAATATATATATATACTATATAGTACTGACACAGGACAGGTTACAGTAATTTATACCCATACGGGTCCAGTATATGTACAATACAAAAATAACAATATACTGACACAGGTCAGGCAAAGTTCGTGTGATACTCAAAGAGGCAGCAATGAACGGGTCACTATTAGGCCAGGAATGCTGACAGGCCCTAATAGCACGAGGCCCTTAAGACTTTCACTCTGCAGAGAGTGCACAAATAGACAACGGAGGCCCAGGATAAGCTTGTGGACTGCCGTAGCAGTAACTGAGGACTGTGAAGGTATGCCCGGGAGGGCACCCAACGGAGACTGCACGGTAGAATAGCCGGTGAATAATGGCACCTTCCATGAAGGGGTTAACAAATGCCGATCGTAAGCACAGCCTGAGGTGCCCAATGTAAGAACAACCTCAGTGTATTGGCAGGAAGGAGAGTCAAGAGTACCATGGTGCACAGATGGAAGATAGACACTGGAATGTTGCCCTCGCGACACAGACTGAACTGAGACTAAACTGCAGGAGTGGCACTGAGGCAACAGTGGTTCTGTCGGGAGACAGAAAGAAGCCCGGAGGTGAAACCCAAACCGAGGACCGGAATGGGACAGCAGGCAGGAGTGATACACAGGTGATGTAGCCTAACAGGGCCGGTACACTGTGCAGGAACGTCAGTCAATCTGAGTCGGTACACAGAGCAGGAACGTCAGCCAGGCCGGGTCGGTACACAGAGCAGGAACTTCAGCCAATCCGAGTCGGTAAACAGAGCAGGAACATCAGCCGGACCAGGTCGGTACACAGAGCAGGAATGAGATAGCAGAGTAGTCAGGCAGTCTGGGTCGGTACACAGGCAGGAACGGATACAGCAGAGTAGTCAGGCAGTCCGGGTCGGTACACAGAGATCACACGAAAACTGGAACAAGTGCTGATAACGGAAACACCACGAAAGGGCACCGGAGAAGTGACAAGGCCCAGTATTTAAGGACAAATACTGGGTGGGACAAAGTCCGCAGTAAGTCAGCAGTAAGCAAAGACTGACAGAATGTCGCCAGCATAGCATGGGCACCGTGATAGATACCCATACAGAGTGGGTGCACACCTTAGAAAGGGCATGCAAAAACTGGTTGCAGGGTTGTGGAGCAAGGACTGTCGAGGACTGTTGCCAACAACTGCTGTTGGAGCAATTTTTCCATCATGTTACCCCAGAAGTATGGGACTGGGTGTATAACCACTTCCCCCGCACGGTTACAGCTGCTGCCGAGCTGGCAGACAAATTTGAAGAGTCCAGATGCCTGGGACCATGAGCAGCCACCATTTATGGAGCTGTGGGGACGGCTGGGACCCATGTCGCTGGGGGTCTGACCCATGTTCCTAGCCTCACGCCTCACCATAACCCTCACCATAACCCTTTCCAGTCTCTTTTGGACCTTACCCTCAGTAAGCCATGTACATGATGGAGGAAACTATGTGGTTTTGTCTGTTTGCCCATAGCCTGTCATTGCTGCTTCCTTTATATATACTGAAGCAAAGAATGTATTTAGGGAGTCAGCCCTAGCCTTATCCTCACTAATCAATTCACCTGTCTCAGTCCTATGAGGACCAATATCAACCTTAACTTTTTTGTTATTAATATACTTGTAGAATTATTTAAGGTTTTTCCTTATCTCTTAGCAATATTTCTCTCTTTTGAAATTTTAGCTAGCTTAATTGCTTGTTTGCAGATTTTATTACATTCTTTATATTTTTAAATGGTGCATCTGACCCATTTGACTTAAACACTTTATAAGCCTGTTTTTTATTTCTAATTTCCTTGCAAACCTCATTATTAAGCCACTTTGGTTTCACTTTACTCCTCTTGTGCTTATTCCCCAATGTTAAATATTTAAGTGTATATTTGTCTAAGAGTATTTTAAACACATTCCATGATTCTTGTGCATTTTTATCTTTGAGAATTACATTCCACTGAATATCCTTTAATACTTCTTTTAGCTTTGTAAAATTAGCCTTTTTAAAATTGAATGTTTTGGTTAAACCCTTGCTTATGGGTTTTTCACATCATATTTCAAAGGATACCATATTGTGGTCACTTCTGCCCAAATGTTCACTTACCTGTACATTGTTTATCATGTCAGAATTGTTTGAGAGCAATAGGTCAAGCAAGGCCTCTTTTCCAGTTGGCTCTATGGGTGGCTGAAAAATTTCCTGCATTACTTTTCGTGAAAACGTAATGAATTTTCGCTTTTCCCGCAAACAATTTTTCCTTTCTGCCTATGCAAAAATGTCCTCCTTTTTGCCTAGTTTAACAAATTTTCCATCTATATTAACTAATTTTTCGCCTATTTTAACACATTTTTTATCTATATTTCTTATGGGAACTACATTTCCCACAGTAATATTACTTCTTCTGAGGGCTGAAGTTTAGAAATAAGTGGCTGAAAGTCAAATTTGTGAGTCCTACAGCAACATTTGGCTTGAAAAATATGTTAGCATGCAGAATGCATTCGTCCTTTGCCCACAACACTAACTTCCTGCTTAAGTGACACTGGCACATATTCATGATGATGTCAAGTAATTAAAAAACTAAAGTACAACCTACAATGTGGCAGATGTGTATTGTAGTGGTGGTGTTGGGGGACTGGCATGGTGTGATTTGTGTATGTATATTGTTTTTACCACTGTCATACGCTATCCTCCTTCTCAGATTACTGACACACATTACTTATCGGTCATAGCAGTGGTCCCAAATGGGGTAAATGGTGGCAACCCTTCTACACATCCCTCCTCCACCCCCTCATCTGTGCTGATGTTAATATATTAGTCCTGGCTTTGTCTGTCATGTGTGGTTTCTGCTACCTGGTACTCAGATGGAATTAGATGTTGGTTCATTTTTAAGAATGTTAGTCTCCCAACATTGCTGCTTGATGACTGAGAGGGTGATTGTGTGCTTTTTGACATTTGTCCAGGGTCAGACTTTCCAATGGCTTTCTCAAACAGTATATAGACAGGCACAGTGCTCCTTAAAAGTGGTGGAAGATTCAGCCTTTGACTTTCTGTTAACCTTATAGCCCTGTCATATCCATACTCTCAACGTCATCTGTATCTGAGCAAGAGAAGGATGTTGGAGGAATATATTCTAGAACTTCATCATCATCAGTCATCATTAGGTCATCCTCAACAGCATCAGCATCACCTGTCAGTTCTTGCCCACTACTACCCTTATATTCCCCTAAACTTTTAGAGGTCTCAAACAATTTCTTTTTACTTTTACTGTAACAATGTTCCCTACTAATTTGAGGATGGGTGTTTTGATGCTTGTTTGTCTCAATATTTGATGCAACAGGAGGTTCAGCTTCTACACCTTCCTCTATTTTTCTACTGCCGTCACCATCAACTGTCATAGTGCATACCTTAGTTCCAGCGTTGCCGGACTGGGTGACGCTGGGAACCTGCAGCCAGGAGGGACACTCTGGTGTCATGTTGCACATCTTGCCGGGCATGCGGTCTGACCATGTCTGATGCCCCTAGTGGCAGCCCATGTCCTCATCCTGAACAGCACGGTTGCTCAATTGGACGCAAGACTGGAGGCAAGTGGTGACTCTTATCAGGTTGCTGCATTACTCTTCAGACGGGAGGCAAATCTGACGCAGTCCTCAGTTTTGTCTATGGGGAGGTGATAGACTCCACCCTCCTACTTCCTGCCGGGCTTTAAAAGGGAGTTGGACACCAACTCAGTTACCCTTACGTTGGTGTCCAATGTAGTTCATTTTGTTTATTCTCCTGATCTCCGTGTATGACCTAGGCTTGTCTGACCATCCATCCTGGTGTTGACCTGTGGCTCTGTCTGACTATCCTCTCCTTGTTGCCTCCTTATTAGTGGACGTCCAATCTGGTGCAGACTTGTGGCTTTGGCTGACTACCCGCTCTTGTATGACCTAGGCTTGGCTGACCATCCAATCTGGTGCTGACCTGTAGCTCTGTCTGACTGTCTTCTCCATGTTGTTCCCTGGCTAGTAGACACCCAATCTGGCTCTGGTTGGAGACCCATGCAGACTGACTGCAGGCGTGAGTCAGTAGTATCTCACTAGTTGCGTTCCTGATTGGAGATCTTGAGTGTTCTGTGCATTCCTCATTCATTCTGAGACTCCAATGGCCTGTGCCTAGTCTCTAGCAGTGTGGTTTACTTCTGGACAGTCTCCTATTTCTGATAGATGTTGCTAGCTCCTCTAGATGCACTCTGCACCTTCCTGTTCAGTTGTTCTTGTGATCATTACTTTAATAAAGGTGATTTTACTATATACCGCACTGACTCCTGATTTATTCTTGGGTCCCCGTGACATCAACACTTGAATGTGACTTTTTCTCATCTTCAGTGTTCCTCTTTTGTGGTTCTTTATTTCTACTGGCACTAGTTTTGCTGGGACCTTGACAAACTGCATCCTCCCTTGGAGTAGAGGGATCATCATCATCATTGATTGCACACACTGCAGCAACCATTGCTGCAGTCACTTTTTGAACTAATACTTTACTCTCACATCACTGCATTGCTCCACCCCTCCCCCTTCCTCTTCCCCTTGTGCGTTTGCTGGACACTACTCAACTACACTGTGTTTTTTTACTGTACTGTATACAACACAACTGATGGAGCTGTATGATGCCTTGCCTAAGCTCAGTCATCTGTCTGTCACTGTCACCTAATATATTCAGTTCCTTATTCTTTTTTTATTTATTTTATTTAATTTTTTTAAGTTTTCCACACTGTTGTCTTGTCACAGTCTGTCCAAAAAAAATTTAACTAAAAACCAAAATTCACAACTTCTTTCCCCAGACTTCCCTACCCAGCACAGAAACAATAACAGCAAAATCAGCAAGCAAATAGGTCCCTAGCTTCCTGTCTCTTGCCAGTCAGTCACATGGAATTTTGGAGTATTTTGGGTCAACCTCCTTCCTCCCTTCTTCTCCCCAGAGTGCCCGACTGACTCTCCTAACAGAAAAAAATGTCCTACCTAAAAGATTCCATAAACTAAACTTCAGTTCCCCACTCTGTCTTCTCTGGCTCAAAAAACATACTGCTCTCTCTTCTCACAAACACAAAATGGCATGCTGTGAGAGCCTGACAGCCTTTTATATGGCTGTAGAAAACTTTTCCTATGGTGGAGAAATATTTTTCTTTCCATTGATTTTAATGGGTGAAAAAGGCGAGAAAAAGAAGAAAAACTGCACTTTTCGTGGGAAATTATTCACAAAGCAGAAAGAGCCATTATTCGCCAATTTCAGTTTGAGGCAAAAATTTTCACCCATCCCTAATTGTTACCCTAGAAGAAGAAGGTGATGGTGATTGTGAGCTAATTGTGTCAATCATCATGGAACTTCTAGTCTCTGTCTGGGTTTCTCTATTCTTCCTCCTCTTTGATCTCCTCTTCTCTTCATATTGACTTTCTGGAGAGTCAGGGGGTACAATAACAGAGGTGCTTGATTTCTGTAATAGGTATTTGGCTTTAACATGTTTGACATAAATGTCATGGTGTCTGTTTGAAGTGTGATATCAAGGAGGTTGTGCCAAGGTGTGTTCCCTCCTTTCCCCTTCTCAATGACTTGTCACAAATTGTACACAGTGCCGTTGGTGATGACTGCATTGTGCATGCCCCAAGATTATAATAGTCCCACACCCATGACTTCGGGGGGAGGGAACAGGTGGAGAAGAATGGCCTCTTTCTTCTTGTCCTCCACATTCCCCTTCACTGTCTGTGCTGGCAGCGGATGATGTTGTTGCTGTTGCTGTTACTGCCTCAAAATCAGCACTGCAACTAGGACCAGGAGTATTGCTGGTGATGGCAAGTCGAACCTGTCCTAGTCCCGCATCACTTGTTGACCCTATTCCCACTGTGTCCACGGTGGTCTGTGGCACACTAGCCTGCTCCTCAGCATCCTGCTTCCCTTGCAACTCAGAAGCAGCAGGAATTAGAGCAGTTGCAATTTCTGCAAATTCCAAAAGGTCATTGCTACTGGTGGTGGTGGTGGTGATGCCCATCCTCATCCCTGTATCCCATTCCTTTTCAGTTTCTGATAAAAAGGCCATAAATGTATCTTACCCCCAGCTTCTCTACCATTAGCATCACCACCACTAGCCCCCACGTGCTGCTGCTGCTACTCTATTACAGACATCTCACTGCTGCTTGGAGGAGGGTACAATTATGAGTCCCCTAATGTCACACTTAGCATTTCTTTTTTTTACCTGAAGAAGGCAAACTGGCAGCAGTAACATCAGGAATCAAAAAACAGAGCAATTACTAAAGAAGGAAATAGCCAGTATGACCCTTAGGGTGCACTCGTATGTACTTCCCTTGGTCATATACTATAATGACCTTTTCAAAGGGTAATGACCTAAAATTGTAAACTACAATAAAAACACTCAAACTTTACTGATCATTTTCTTAAAAGAAAAAATAATTAAAAAGAAAGTATTCCCAATATAATATAGAGAATAGTGATGATTATCTAATGCCGTAAATTGGCAGTTAGAACTCTGTACATGTGCAAAGTCCCTAATCAATCATCAATTAGATCGAAGTAGAGAAAGGAAAAAACATTTCATGAATGTTCTTGATGTATGTAAAATAATTTGCAATCAATTATATAAGAGATGGTCTGCCTTTAGGAGAAGATTGGTAATAATTCCCTTGTGGGAATATCAGTAGTGATTATTAGGGATGGGTGAAAGTTGTCGCTGTTTTCCCCGAGAAATTTTTTGAAAACCATGTTGTTATCCGCTTTTTCACGGGAAGATCCTCTTTAAACTAGTGGTTAAAATTTTCGCATCTTTCGCCCATTGGCCAAAATCTTTCGCCATTTTTTCAATGGCTAAAAAGTTTTTGCCCATTGATTTACATTGTTTTCGCACTTCCGCTATAAAAACATGACTTTTTGCTGAAGGCAGATACAATAGAAGCAGCTACAGAGCGAGATAGATGTGCTGTGCTGTTCTTTTATGATATTTAGCAAAAATTGAGGCAGGAGAGGCTCATAGTGACTCCTATCACTATGTCACGGTTTTTGAAGACTCTCAGACTTAAGGTTTGGTAAAATAATTTAACTTTATTAAAAGTTAAAGGCAGTCCCCGTAGGGTAAACATACATAACAATACAACAGTAATAGAACATACAATAGGTTCTACCGGCCTTGCCTAAATACCGGGCAAGGCAACCCAAGTGACAGTTTTAATGACAGGCTCTACCGGCCTTGCCTATACCGGGTAAGGCAACCGTGAGATGACGTATACCGGTTCTACCGGCCTTACCAATACCAGGCAAGGCAGCCCAATGGAATGCTGAATGTAGGCTCTACCGGCTCTGCCAATACCGGGTAAAGCAACCTTAAAGATGGTGAATACAAGGTTCTACCGGCCTTACCATTACTGGGCAGGGCAGCCCAAAGGAGTACTGTAGTAGACTCTACCGGCCCTGCCAATACCGGGTGAGGCAACCTACAGGATGGATCATCAAGGTTCTACCGGCCTCACCAATACCGGGCAGGGCAGCCTGAGCAAGTAGACCAGCTGTCAGGTGACTAAGACAGCAGAGAGCATAAGTATAGAGACCTTAATCAGCAGAAGTCTATTGCCAGGGATAATCAGACAACTGCAAGGAAGTGGACAGCGACTGACCACAGTACTGGATGTTCAGGATCAAACCAACGTCCACACGTTGGGACTAATGGTAAATAGCGCCACCAGGTTTAATGGAGCAAACCAGTGACCGCACACTGGAACCAACAATGTATATCACAACCAGGTTTAGTGGAGCAAACCAGCGTCTGCACACTGGAACCGACAATGTATATCGCAACCAGGTTTAGTGGAGCAAACCAGCGTCTGCACGCTGGAACCGGCAATGTATATCGCAACCAGGTTTAGTGGAGCAAACCAGCGTCCGCACGCTGGAACCGGCAATGTATATCGCAACCAGGTTTAGTGGAGCAAACCAGCGTCCGCATGCTGGAACCAACAAGGTATCTCGCAACCAGGTTTAGTGGAGCAAACCAGCGTCCGCACGCTGGAGCCAACAAGGTATCTCGCAACCAGTTTAGTGGAGTAAACCAGCGTCCGCACGCTGGTTCCAAGAATGTATATCGCAACCAGGTTTAGTGGAGTAAACCAGCGTCCACACGCTGGAACCAACAATGTATATCGCAACCATGTTTAGTGGAGTAAACCAGCGTCCGCACGCTGGAACCAACAATGTGTATTGCAACCAGGTTTAGTGGAGCAAACCAGCGTCCGCACGCTGGAACCAACAATGTGTATTGTAACCGGGTTTAGTGGAGCAAACCAGCGTCCGCACGCTGGAACCAATAATGTGTATTGTCACCAGGTTAGTGGAGTAAACCAGCGTCCGCACGCTGGAACCAACAATGTGTATTGCAACGAGGTTTAGTGGAGTAAACCAGCGTCCGCACGCTGGAACCAACAAGGTATATTGCAACCAGGTTTAGTGGAGTAAACCAGCGTCCGAACGTTGGAACCAACAATGTGTATGCAATAGCGAGGAGAACAATGTCGCCGGAGCGACAGCTGGAGCGAGAGACTCAGGAACTCGTACAGGTTAATCCGCACGGTGCTGGAGCACAGGAACCCCGGAATACAGGCACACAGGAACGCTGGAACACTGGAACACCGGAATGTTAGCATACAGGAACACTGGAACGCTGGAGCACCGGAACATTAACGTACAGGAACACTGGAACACCGGAACGTAGCATACAGGAACACTGGAAACAGGCCCAGAGATCTGACAAGCAGGTCAGGCAGAGTGGAGTCAGAAACACCATGAAAGGGCAACCTGGAAGTGCTCAACCTGGGTTTAAAAAGGCTGTGTGAGGAGGGCTAATGACAGACAGCCAATCACGTATACTCAGCAAGTGACAGACACAGAGCAGCACGAATCACGGGCACCGTGATACACTATGAGCAGCAAAAAGAGGAACTGGAAGGACCCTTATTATGTGTTGTAATGGAAGCTAAGAAGGGATCGCATCTCCTTCCACCATCGTTCCCGGGTCTCTCCTGCTCGATACCGGACTGGGGCCGTCAGATGCATCGGTTGAGCAGATAACCGGTCCGGTGGTCGACTCAAAGTGGAGTCGAACCCCTGAGTAGTCGACTCTACATTGAAGGTGTGGATTGAGGCGGGGTCGACGGACTCTCAAACCGTCGAGCTTCGCAGAACCGGAACACCGGGGAGTAGAGAGTGAAGTCTCTACTCCGGGCTAAAAGGAACAGGAAAAGTGTTGCAGGAACAAAGGGTAGCAGTTGCCAAGCCATTTGAGCACTCTGTAGCTCGAATTGAAGGTTTTACTAGAACTGGAAGAAGCAAGGCAGAGTCTACTGCATCCGAAGTTCGGTAGCAGGATACTGGCAGCAGACGGTCGAATGATGCAGGAACCTGGGCTCGCATGGGCGTCAGTGTGGCCGCTTTAATACCATAGGAACACACAAGACTCCATGACTATGGTTCACTCCAAAACATAACTCACTTTATTGACAAAAAAACACAGATATTTATAAACAAATCTTACATGGAAACTTATGAGGAAATCAGATACAATGGGCAACACGACTTAATCACAACACATCAGACAAAGGCCAGCAACAGATGGTCTTAACAGATACAATAAGCCAGACGTGATTACATTTCAAATACAAAAGGGTTGATTAATTCAGACACAAGATACAAAGACTTGGGGAGCAGGAATACACATTCTATGAACAATGGTCAGGGGTTAAAGCACATACACACTGGTTTGAATATTCAGCTTCAACCCTGGCCAATCAAATCGTACAGTGAGTCGGCTGGTCAACCAATCCCCGAGCCGCCTAATTTTCCCCATGCTAAGTCTATGGGAGACCTTTAAACCTCCTGCTCAGGGATTCGACCAATCTGGCGTCGACTCACTGCTCCCGGTTCTCCATGCTGGATACGGTGTCGTTCTCTAACCGCAAACCTCTAACCCATATTTGGTGAATGTATAAACCCTCTAACACACATCGTATATTAAACATTAAACGTTCGACATATATTATCTAAGGTCCACGAACATAAGTCTGTTATCTAACTAATGGTTGGCCAGTTCGTACGACAAGGCCTAAAGCATAGTCCCACAGAGCAAAATGTCCACAGTCTTTAATTAAATAGTTCTAGGGCCAGACAAGGGCTCAAGTAACGGGTAGGATCCGTTACATGTGTTCACTGAGTCTGAGGAGGAGGAGGAGGAGGAAGTGACTAGCAGTACTCAACCAATGCTGTCCAGTCCCCCTAAATCACCCCAAGGGATCTTGGGGAATTTAATAAGAAGGGAGGGAGAAAAAGGAATGGGAAGGAAGGGAGAAAAGGGAAGGAAGGGAGGAAAGGGAAGGAAAGGAGAAAAGGAAATGGGAAGGAAGGGAGAAAAGCTGCCTGTGCCTGCTGCAAGATGTGCTGCCCCTGCTGCCAGTGCTACCATTTCTGATCCTGTAGCCACTAGTGTTGTACCTGTTGCCAGACGTGATGCCACTGCTGCCAGTGCCACCATTTCTGTAACTGCAACCACTAGTGTTGTACCTGTTGCCAGACGTGCTGCCCCTGCTGCCAGTGCCACCATTTCTGATCCTGCAGCCACTAGTGTTGTACCTGTTGCTAGTAATGAACCTGCTGCCAGTGCTGAACCTGCTGCCATCAATACTTTTCATGCTGCTAGTGTTTCTTGTAGTACTCGGGGGGGGGGGAGAAAATGATGCCAAGTGTGACAGCAAGGGACCCTAAATCACACCTGCCATTCCCAAGCAGTCCTGCCACTGCTAGTACTACTGCTACTAAGGTCCAGCAGCTTGTTAGCCTTAAGAGTGAATGAGGGGTAATCATCAATATCTTGATATTACTAGTGACTGTGAGACTGAGGAGGAAGACTCTGCGGCTGAACTTGACCTGGTTGGTGTTAGTAGTAGCAGTAATTGTGAAGCAGCCGGAGTGGTAGGGGAAACATTTTACAGCATCCAGACTAGTGCCTGCTTGGCCTGTTACTCCCTAGAATACCTGGGAGACTGAGTTGCGAGTAGCTACTGTTGCTGCTTCTCCCTAGCATTCTAGGGATCCGGTCACTTGCCAGTATCCGGTCCGGGTGTTGCCTACTATCTCACTAGCATTCTAGGGATCCTGTCACTTGCCAGTGTCCTATCCGAGAGTTGCCTCCGCTATCTCTAGCATTCTAGGGATTCAGTCACTTGCCAGTATCCCATCTGTGAGTTGCCTACCATACTCCCTAACGTTCTAGGGATTTGCCCTGCAGTTACCTGCCGCTAGTGTCTGAGTGCCTTTCTGCGGCTTTGATACTGTTGTTGTTTACTCTGTTCCAGTATCCAGTCTACAGATCAAGACTACTTAGTTACTGTAGTATTGTTTTGCATTTCCATATTTATTCTGTTCATCCTGACCTGTGACAGATTTGGTACTGTCCTTATCTGGGCCTGAGTAGGTTGATCTTTCCTTGTTGATTATTTATTTTCAATAAAGCTGATCTTAACCTTACCTAATTTGCCTAAGTGTTCTTACAAAACCGTGACAACTGTGCACAATTTGTCAGTGAAAAGAGGAAAGGAGGGAACACATCTTGGCACAAGCACCCTCATATCGCACATGAAACACAGACACCATGACCATTTACTCCAAAAATGTTAAAGACAAACACCCACCACAGAAATCAAGCACCGCTTTTGCTGTCCTTGACTCACCAGAAAGGCAACAAGAGGCGAGGAGGAGATCAAATAGGAGGAGGAATAGAACAACCCAGGTTGAGCCTGAAAGGTCCAGGACTAGTGAAACAACTAGCTCGCCATCACCTTCTAGGGTAACTACATATTCTGCCAATCCTCCTTGTTCATTACCTCCCCCGCCAAATGATAGCCACTCTGTTGATGTTAGGATGTGGCAGCTCGTCTTTACCCATTGCACACTGTGTGGTGCACTGACCACACATGCCAGTGTGGTGGATGAGAATCGCAATCAGTGCATCAAGCGGCATCTGAGGAGTTTCCATCCTGCAGAATATGCTAAGATGGTGGCAGGGAGAGTTCATTACTACTATTAAACTGTCTGCAAGTTGTCATGTGTCCTTAGCGGGTGTGGAAAAGGGTAACAGTGACAGTGGCAGTACTTGGTTTCGGGTGTCATGGTGTTTGGATACAGTTGTGCCCCCGGATGTTATTTACCACACACACACATACTGTGCACATTGCAGTTGCTAAGAAGACCCACTGATCCTGCTCTCAATGGAAAAAATGGATTCTAATTACAACACACCCATGATGATTTTGGAGGAGGGGCAGGTGGAGAAGATTTAATGGCGAACTTCTTCTTTTCTCCACATAGACTGGAAGCTACTTATACTGCTGCTATTGCCTCAGATGCATCACTGGAGCCAGTCGTGGCAAGTGGAACCTTCATCATCCATCTTCCATGTTACTGCTATTGTTGATCTCATTCCCTTTCAACTGCCTAATCATCCTGCTGCTTAAACAACTCAGCAGCAGCAGCAGTACGAACAGCAGTTGCAACTCAGGGCTCAGGAGGACATTTGACAGTGGCCAATGGCCAACATGACCTGCTGGCATTAGGCTAGTAGGGTATTTTTATTTTTTTCTCAGGGCTTGTGTTTAAAATAAATAAATAATTCTAGTCCTACAAAAAAATTAACAATTTTTGGGGGGGTTGTTTCTAACAAGCCTAAGTCCTTCAAATCAATGTTTCCTTAGGGCTTGTGCCAAAGAAGCTTAAGTCCTACAAATCAATGTTTCTTAAGGGCTTGGGCCTCTAATTAGTCTATGTCCTACAAAGGCCTCTAACAACAAATCAAACAAATCATCCTCTACAAAATACTCTATCAAGTCAAGTATCAGTACATCTCAGTGGCAGCTTATGTCAGGAGGTTCCTGTCTCTGTCACTTTAAATACAAATGTCTTATTTTATTTTATTGATTTATTTTTTTATTAACTGTCCCCCCAATAGCAGTCATGAAAGCCCCCCAAAACAAATTCCCCGTTCAAATGATTCATTCATTCACCAACACAGGCACCCTCCTCAGACTCCTTTATGCCATATCTTATGATTTTATTTTATTTTATTTAGGATTTATTTTTTATTAAGTGCCCCCTAATCCCAGTAAACAACCCCCCAAAAACATTCCCTGTTCAACTGATTCTTTCCCCACACCCCACCAACACTGTCATCCTCATGCCCCTTTTATACAATGCCTTTGGGAAATAAAATATTATTTGCAATGTGTTGTGTGTAACTTCTATGATCCCATCGATTTCAATGGGTGAAAAAAGCGGAAAATCGACACTTTTCTACGGAAATTTTTCACCAAGCGGAAAGTGGCATTTTTCTCCAATTTCAGTTTGAGGCAGAAAGTTTTGCCCATCATTAGTGATTATACCTATTAATGTACAGTCTCTTGAACACTTGTGCAAGTTCGCTCATATCTAAGATCCTACAGCTGTTGTAGCTGATTAAAACATGATCAGAAATACACTTCTCCCTAAGTAAGATCTAAGGATTGTAATCTGAGTCTTCACACCAAATCCTTCTATATTAAACACCAATGAATTCTTGTTGTTAAAAAGTAGCCTGGAAAATAAAGTTCCAAATTGTCTGAATCAGTTTGACTCTGGTTTACATTGGACAATAATGCTCTTAATGAATTCTTAGGCAGTATTTTGGTGTAACAGCGATCTACTTTTGTCAGTCAGTAATTAGATTGTTATTATACCAAGAGGACATAGCAAGTGTACAGTATCAAACTAAATACAAGTACTATACTGGGATAGCTCAGAAGTTCTAGACAAAATAATGAGGACTTGTACCAGTGCTCTGTATCAAACCAATTGTAGTACGTAGGAGAGGACAGAGAATCAATTGCTTCTCTAATAAGGAACAAAGTTTCCGATCGCAGAGAAAAACAAATGATGCTCTGCAATGCGGTGGATATCCGCTTCTCGATTGAGCAGACTACAATATACTTAGTGGATCAGTGGATAGATCGCTATTATGTAAGAGGGTTGAAGCATGTATCTGACATCAGAGAATGTAATTGTGATTTAAATGCTTCACAACTCATTGAAGGCCCGCTTTGTTATGCGGTAATAAGTCACTTCTAGATATCAAATGAGATGCAGAAGCATGTAAGCCAGTAAATCTCGGTCACGATAAGAATACAGTTCCAACCTGTAATAATTGCCCTCTGCAATGTGATAGATACCCACTTTTATTAGTGCACGCAAACACCCACTGTGATTTAGATTCAAATACTTCACAAAGCGGTAAAGACATGCTTCAATGTGCAATAAAAGATCTCTTAATGTGAACTAAGTATCAGTTGGTCAGTGGGCAGATCGCTGTTTTTTCTTAGAGCAGATAAGAAACATCAGTGGTAGTGATTAAAATTCAAATGCATTACAATGTGACAGAGAATCACTTTGGTGTGCGGTGATAGATCACTTATAGTATTGTAAATTGAATGTGAAGTGAAAAGAAAAAGCAAAGGATTCACTATCACAATTCAAGTAATTGAAGTTCTAACCCATAGAGAGAGACAGACTATACTTGATGATGAAAGCCTGCTCTCATTTATGCTGACCTACAACCTCTACGATTTAAATGGAAATGCTTCACAAATGAGGTGGAAACCCACTTTTATGTGTAAATAAGGTTCACTTATCTTAATGTCTGAGAAGTATCAAATGATCTGAAAGCTGATAAGAAAGTATGTGGTGTCTCCACCGTTGGTGGTTTCACAACAGTCAAATTGTAGCAATATGGATGCAATGATTCAAAGGACTCACTAATCAAAGCTGTCCTAACAACATACTGTTGGGAGAGCAGGAGGGACCTAAAACACAGCGTTGCCTATCTGCCATACACACAAAGTACTGGGGCATATCAGGCTTGACATTTTAAATTGCAGAGAGGGGCAACGCTCACGCACACAGATAATCACACATATTTAACTATTCTCTTATAATTTATATTGAAACAAGGCTTCAAAATTCTAAGGCCACAAAAGTCAGTGCTCTAGTTGTTTCCACAGATTAAATGAGTCTGCAAAGTACTCAGTTACAGACATCTCACTGCTGCTTGGAGGAAGTGACGAGCAATGTGACAGAGGGTTCCCTAATTTCTTTTTTACCTGAAGAAGGCAGACTGGCAACAGTAGCTCATCTGTGCTCCTGCTGGTGGTGGTATTAATTCTGAGCCTGCTCTCCCCCAACACCAGTTCTGGCCTCTTCAGGATCATGTTCCACTTGCACACTGTAGTGAAGAGAAGGGGAAGAGGACTCCCAGGGCCAGAGGAATGGTGAGGGCTCCCTTGACCTCTAGTATGGATGCTCTAAAATGCTTCCCCTACCACTCCAGCCACATCATGTTTAGCTGCAGAGTCTTCCTCCTCAGAGTCACTAGTAATACAAGGATATTGATTACCCCCTCCTTCACTCCTAACACTAATAAGCTGCTGGACTTTCTTAGCAGTAGTAGTACTAGCACTGGCAGTACTGCTTGGGGATGGCAAGTGTGACTTAGGGTCCCCTGCTGTCACACTTGGCATCATCTTTTCCTCCCCCTTCCTCCTAAGTATTACAAGACACACTAGCAGCAGGTGCAGCACTGGTGGCAGAAGGCTCAGCACTGGCAGCAGGTACAGCACTGGTTGCAGCAAGGGCAGCACATCTGACAGCAGGCACAGTATTGGTGGCAGCAGGTTCAGCACTGGCAGTAGGCACAGCACTGGCTGTAACAGGGGCAGCACGTCTGACAGAAGGCACAGCATTAGTGGCAGCAAGGGCAGCAATGGTGGCAGAAGGGGCAGCACATCTAGCAGCAGACACAGGCAGCTGACCTGTCCTTCTCTCACTAGTACTACCCTTTTTTCCCGCCCTATGAACCTCTCCTGCCTCAATTTTTCCTCAAGATCACAGCAGAATAGCATAGCACATCTACCTCGCTCTGTGACTGCTTTTATTGTGTTTGATTTCCACAAATATGTCACCTTTTTATAGCGAATAGATGAAAACAAAGTAAATCAACAGGCGGAAACTTTCTATCCATTGAAAAAATAGTGAAAAATTTTGGCCAATGGGCTAGTTTTAAAGTGGATTTTCCCTTGAAAAGGCAGGCAACGATGTGGTTTTCATGTAATTTCTCATGGGAACGTGATGAAAGATTTTGCCTGCCCCTATTCTGTAGGATGGAATCTCCTCAGACGCTGCTTGATGCCCTGATTGAGATTCTCCTCCTGTGGTCAGTGCACCACACAGTGTGCAATGGGTAGAGACGAACTGCCACATCCTAACAACAACAGAGTGGCTATTATTTGGCAGGTGAGGTAACAATGAACGAGGTGGATTGGCAGAAGATGTAGTTACCCTAGACGGTGATGGTGAGCTAGTTGTTTCACCCATCATGGAACTACCATTCTCTGCCTGGGTTGCTCTACTCTTCCCCCTCTTTGATGTTTGCCTCACCTCTTGTTGCCTTTCTGGTGATTCAGGGGGTACAGCAACAGCTGTGCTTGATTTCAGTGGTGGGTGTTTGGCTTGAACATGTTTGACATAAAGGTCATGGTGTCTGTATTTAATGTGTGATATCAGGGCGCTTGTGCCATGGTGTGTTCCCTCCTTTCCTCTTCTCACTGACTTGTCACAAACTGTGCAAAGTGCTGTTGATGATGACTTCACTGTGGCTGCCGAAAGAGAAAAATAGTCCCACACTCATGACTTCAGGGGGGAGGGAACAGGTGGAGAAGAATGGTCTTTTTCTTCCTGTCCTCCACATTCCCCTTCACTGTCTATGGCAGCTGATAATGTTGCTGCTGTTGCCAGGGCCGGATTTACATCTCAGGAGCCTGTAGGCACAGAACTGTAGAGCGCCCCCCACCATTTGCCAACTCCACTTGGACACCTCCACAATGCTCATCAGCTCCATATTGCCCCCCATCTGCTCCATATTGCCTCCCATCAGCTCCATATTGTCCCCCATCAGCTCCATATTGCCCCTCACCTTGCTCCCCATCAGCTCCAACTTGCCCCCATCATCTCCATATTGCCCCCATCAGCTCCAACTTGCCCCCATCATCTCCATATTGCCCCTCACTTTGCCCCCATCATCTCAAAATTACCCCCTCACATTGCCCCATCATCTCCATATCCCCTCACATTGCCCCCAACCCCATCAGCTCCAACTTGCTCCCCATCAGCTCCACATTGCCCCCACCATCTCCATGTTGCCCTCACATTGCCCCCCCTTCGGCTCCAACTTGCCCCCACCATCTCCATGTTGCCCTGACATGGTCCGTTTCCTACCTCCCTGGTAGGAGATCTGTCATCTGTGCCTCCTTAGCACAGTCCTGTAGCTGATGGAGCTCCCACGCGGTCTCCTATTCAGGAATGCAGAGCGCTGGGAGATGATGTCATCTCCCAGCGCTCTGCATTCCTAAAGACGTGACGAGGGAGCTCACCACCTACAGGACTGTGCCAAGGAGGCACAGACATGTCCTGCCGCCTGGGAGGTAGGAAATAGGGAACGGGGGGGGGCAGCGCCAGCGCCAGAGCCAGTGAGGTGGCTACTTTTTTTTTTTTTATTTAAAAAAAAAAAAAAACCCAATGGCAGACGCCCCTCAGTGGCGTGCGCCTGTAGGCAGGTGCCTACTTTGCCTAATGGCAAATCCGGCCCTGGCTGTTGCTGCTACTGTCTCAGATTCATCAGCACTGCAGCTAGGACCAGGAGTATTGCAGGCACTGGCAAATGGAACCTTTCCTAGTCCTGCATCACTTGTTGACCCCATTCTCACTGTGTCTATGGTGGTCTGTGGCACACTTGCTTGCTCCTCTGCATCCTGCTGCCCTGGCATCTCAACAGCAGCAGGAATTAGAGCAACTGCAAATTCCTCAAATTCCAAAATGGCGGTGGTGATGCCCATCATCATCCCTGTCTCCCATTCCTTCTCAGTTTCTGCTAAAAAAGGCCATCAATGTCTCTTCCACCCCAGCTTCTCTAGCATCATCATCAGCACCACCACTAGTCCCACTCCCTACATGCTGCTGTGCTACATTATTACAGACATCTTACTGCGCTTGGAGGAGTTTAAGAACGATGTGACAAAGGGTCTCCTAATGTCACACTTGCTATTTCTTTTTAGCTGAAGAAGGCAGACTGGAAGCAGTAGCAGCAGGCACAGGCAGCTGAACTGTGCTCCTGCTGGTGATGGTATTAACTGTGCTCCTGCTCTCCCCAACAACAGTTTTAGCCTCCTAGTCTTTAGGTTCATGTTCCACTTGTACACTTTAGTGAAGGGAAGTGGAGGACTCCCAGGATCAGATGAATGGTGTGGGCTCCCTTGACTGCTAGTCTGTATGCTCTCAAATTTTTCTCCTACCACTCTGGCTGGTTCACCATTACTGCTACTACTAACACCAACCACAATAAGTTCATCCACAGAGTCTTCCTCCTCACAATCACTAATAATATGAGGATTTTGTTGATTACCCCCTCCTTCACTCCTAATGCTTACATGCTGCTAGACCTTAGCAACAGTAGTACTAGCACTGGTCGGACTGCTTGGAGATGGCAATTGTGACTTAGGGTCCTTTGCTGTCACACTTGGCATCATCTTCTCCTCCCCCCCTCCTGAGTATTACAAGACACACTAGCAGCAGGTTCAGCACTGGTGGCAGCACGCCTGACAGCAGGCACAGCAATGGTGGTATTAGTAGCATGACCAGCATGTCTGGCAGCAGGCACAGCATTAGAGGAAGCAGGGGCAGCATGTCTGGCAGCAGGTGCAGCACTAGTAGCAGCAGGGGCAGCATGTCTGGCAGCAGATACAGCACTAGTGGCAGCAGTGGCAGCACGTCTGGCAGCAAATACAGCACTAGTGGCAGCAGGGGCAGCATGTCTGGCAGCAGATACAGCACTAGTGGCAGCAGGGGCAGCATTTCTGGCAGCAGATACAGCACTAGGGGCAGCACATCTGGCAGCAGGTACAGCAAAAGAGGCAACAGGTACAGGCAGCTGACCTGTCCTGCTCTCATCCTGTTCTTCCTCCCATGCCAGTCATTTCCCCAAGATCCCTTGGGGTGATTTAGGGGGACCGGCCAGCATTGCTTCTGTAGTGCTCACTTCCTCCTCAGACTCAGACTCATTGGACACATAAGGGTCCTTCCAGTTACTCCTTTTATTACTTTTAAACTTTCTCATAGTGATAGCAGTCTCCTGCATCAACTTTGCAAAAAGATCACAACAGAACAGCACAGCAAGTCTGCCTCGCTCTGTAGCTGCTTCTATTGTGCTTCACATCCACAAATACGTCACGTTTTTCTAGCAAAAAGGAAAAAACTATGTAAATCAATGGGCAGAAACTTTCTAGACACTGAAAAATTGGTGTGGTATTTTGGCTAAAGGGGCAAAAAACACAAATATTTTAATCACTGTTTGAAAAGTGGATTTTCCAGTGAAAAAGCTGACAATAATATGATTTTCGCATGATTTCTCACGGCAACAGGGCGACAGCTTTCACCCACCCCTAGACAGTATATGTGCACTGGGACAAGAGTGGGGCAGTCAGTGTGTGTGGTTTTATGGCTACCATGGGATGTTGCTGAGGGTCAGTATGTGTGATTCAATGACTACCATTGCAGTGGGTCAAGGTAGGGGGTTAGTATGTGCAAGTCTATGGCTGCGGTGGCCAAAGTGAGGTCCTCCATCTGCTGCTAGATCACAACTCCCATCTTTCCCCACCAGTGTTGGAAAAAAAAGTAAATGTTTGCAGGATTTCCTGCAGAAGGCAAAAAAGTGCAGTACTTTTCTCTTTTGATGCTAATGTTTTTACATTTCTCTAAATGTGAAACACTGGCTTAACAAGCCATTTATAGCCCAGTCTGTAGTAAAAGAGCATATATATGTGTTCATAGTCCTAAAAATCAAGAATCCCCAATAAAACATTATAAATTATACATATTCAACATTAAAAATGTATGCTAAACAACATTACATGTCTAACTTATTCACTCAATAGCACTTTCCAGTTGATGACTAGTGGTCCCATTCCTCAGTTATCATATTTTGGAGAAATATGACAGTTCTCACATACACTCACACACATTGATACAGTACAGATTTGTATCTTTGCAGTAAACACTGTATAGTTCAACTGTACATCATTTCTTTGATAAATTGAGCATGAAACACACTTGATAGATCCAAAAGAAGTTGAAAATAATAGAAATAATAATAGTATCATAATTACAAGTTGAAAATAATGGAATTATGCAATTTTTAAATTATAAAAGAAAAGAAAAAAAATAATTAGAATGATACATTTGTTGATCATTCTCTGTAAACAAGCTTGAACAAATATATTCCATGGCACCCCTGTGCTTTGTAGGTTATATACTATGTGTAATTGATTAAAGCAATTCACATGATTGTCATGGAGTTATCTCCTCAAACTATCACTCAAGTGTACGAAAGCATGGGAATGAAGAATTATAGTTTAAGCATTAATTCCATCTCCTCAATACTTTTCTTTTTTGGACCAATTTACATCTTAGGTCATCAACAAACCGTGGGAGGAGGGAAGACACTGGGTTAAAGTTTGACAAACTAAAATCCTGATTGTACGTGCTTATGTAAATTTAATATAACAATCTTCAACATAATTTTCTTTGCCTTTTTATATATGTTATATACATATATGGTAACATGATCTAAGTAGTGCTCAAACTATTCAACTCCTATGTTATTAGCCTATTTGTAAAAGCATGTGAAAACTCTCACTAAAAATAGGTTCCATAGAAGAAATAGGAATTAGAGAGATTTTTCTTGCTGGAGTTTTTTGTGTTGGCACTTCCTTCTATTTTCCTGCAACGTGCTGGTTCAGTAAAAGGTATTGGTACTTTACATGTACTCTTTGAGTACCAAAAGGGAACAGAATGCATTTCCAAGCAATGCGTTCTGCACGCCTCTGACCCTCAAAGGATTAAAACTAAGATGCAACTTGAAGATGCTATGTTTATCTGTTAAGTTTACATTTCAGTTTTATGTATGAGCTTTATGTTCTGTATCTATTCTCAATGTTTGGATCATATCTGTACTTTTGTCTACGACTTTGTAATATGTTTACTTTTTGTTAATAAAGCTTCTTAAAAAAAATAATAATATACTTAGTATGATACTTAAATAATAATATCAATGAGTCTTTTCACAGCTTAGTCTAAATATATTACACTATCATGCAAAAAATATACAGTGGCTGATATACTATGGAAAAGTGGAGCAATTGTGGTGCTTACTATCTGCAAATAAAAATTCCCAAAATTATTTTAATTTAAATTGGTCTTCAACACATTGAGAAGCAAAATATAGGGGACTTCAAAGATTCAAGGGGTTAAAAACTCCATTTAAATCAAGGAGAATTTTTTTCTTGTTGCCTATGGTACAGTTGGTTTGCCCCATAATTACTACACTTTTGGTTATAGAACAACTTCATTTGGTTCAAACAATAAGTATAAAAATATACAAATCTTTTCTTACTTTACCCAAACTCTTGTGCCGTCTGCACTGAAAGATGCAAAGTGTTGGGATTTTATTCATGCGGCCTCATCAACCAGAAGGGGAGAACAGAGAATGGAATGTACTATATTTTTTTTACAGAAACAAATGTTCATAAATGTATACAAGATGTGTATAGAAAAATAAGTTAAAATTAAAAATAACGAACTTTAAAATATATTTTAACCTTAAAATGAATATTCCAAAAATATAAAACAAATATCATTTACATTTTTCTCCCCTCCATTCATCAACATGGAAACTTCAAAAGTTTGCCCTTAGAGTTATTGTAACTTCTGTCATATTGATAAGAAAAAAAAATACAGTGACTCATGTACTATGAAGTGCCAGTCTTGAAGGTCTGGTGGTGCTGATTATTCTCTTATGTTTGCATTCATGCACTCCTTGCCAGCAATATCCTGAGTGCTCAATGGGCTGTATGCCACCACATGACTCCAAACTCCAAGTGTAAAATAAGTCAAGGCAAATCCAAGGAACTTCCCTACACATCTACTCAAATCCACGTACATGGTCAAACATGCATTCACATACAGGCAGAATCAAGAAGAAAGAGATATTCTGGGACAGCCAAAATAATCAAGGAAAGGGCATATCCAGGCATACACACATATGCGCATCCACACACACACTCATCCACAAACTAACAGAAACATAAAAGCACATCCAGACACACCATTGCACATCCATACAAATCCAGGCAATCACATGGAAAACGGAGAAATAAGAGAACTGTAATGGACCCCTAGGCCCTTACATGGAGGCCTTGTCAGGCCTCCCAAGAAACTCCCTGACGAACTGACTTTCACGTTAAAAAGACTGGGATTCGCAAAGAGAACAGAGACTGAACTCCATGGTTACAGAGCCCATAGACTTTGCATGTGAAAGTAGGCAGGCTGCTGATTGGCCACCACCCGTGTAATGTATGCAAGGGTTTGGCATAGATTTTGCAGGGAACAGGTAGGCGGCCTGGGGATTGGTCCCCCTTCTCCAGGCATCTGGTGACTCACTCAGCCAGGATTGGTCTTTGTATTTTGTCATTCTGAATCCTATTGGTCAGGATTCAGAGCAGCAAGATTAAATTATGTAGAATGCCCTTCTTTGTGTACAGCCCATTGTGCCTTTTGTTCTACTGTTTATGTTTCATTGTTTAGATATGTATTGCACCCAGACACTATTGATTTCCCCCAGTATGCTTTTGTACTACCCCCATTGGGTATTGTATGAACAACTGTATAAAAGCTGATTTTTGACTCAATAAAGCAGAAGTCGTTTTGGACTTGAAGCTGTGTCCTGTCCTTATTCTGAATGGTTTAAAGGGATCCCTCTGTCCTCCATTCAGGCATCTGATGTTCCAGGGTTCCAGTTCTCAGTAGTGATCAGAAACTGCCACTGAGGCCAATACTTGATCAAGCAGTAATGTTTATTGTAGAATAGGGATGGATGAATATTTTTACCTCAAAAGCCAGAAAAAAGGTAGTACCATATTAGCCAGTAGAATAGATGGGATTCAGTGTGCATTTGTAGCAAAAATCTCACAAGAGTGATATAAAGGTAATACATTTTAATGGCTAACTGAGGACATAGAAAGTGCAAGCTTTCAGGACACTAAGGTCCCTTCTTCAGGCATACGCTAAAAATAAAGATGGACTAGCACTGGATTTGTATTTACAGAGTATGACATTAGTGTTGAGCGAGCACCCCGATGCTCGGGTGCTCGGGTGCTCTGACCGAGCACCCCCTGAGGCTCGAGTGCTCGGCCGAGCACCCGAGCCCCATTGAAATGAATGGGGCGACACGAGCATTACACCAGGCACCCCCTGCTCTGATGAGGGGAGGGTGCCTGGTCAATGCCCCCCTTCATCTCCGCTATGCCCCCTTCATCTCCGAATGCCCCCTTCATCTCCGCAATGTCCCCCTTCATCTCCGCTATGCCCCCTTCATCTCCGCTATGCCCCTCTTCCACAATGTCCCCCTTCATCTCCGCTATGCCCCTCTTCCACAATGTCCCCCTTCATCTCCTCTATGCCATAGAGGAGATGAAGGGGGACATTGTGGAAGAGGGGCATAGCGGAGATGAAGGGGGACATTGTGGAAGAGGGGCATAGAGGAGATGAAGGGGGACATTGTGGAAGAGGGGCATAGCGGAGATGAAGGGGGACATTGTGGAAGAGGGGCATAGAGTCTATGCCCCTCTTCCACAATGTCCCCCTTCATCTCCGCTATGCCCCTCTTCCACAATGTCCCCCTTCATCTCCGCAATGCCCCCTTCATCTCCGCAATGCCCCCGTACCTCCAGTCCCTGGTGGTCCAGCGGAGCGTCTTCAGATCTGTGCCTCTTCCGGCACAGATCCCCGCCACCCGAACATGGCGGGCGAGCACATGGCGGTACTCGACGAGTACCGCCATGTGCCGAGCAGAGCGATGCTCGAGCCGATCCGAGCATCGGCCGAGCACGCTCGCTCAACACTATATGACATACATTTAAAACAAATTATATGAGTACACAGTGGGGGAACAATTAACTTAGTAAACATCCAGTCTGCAGAGATATAAAATGAAATGTATAGGGTTAGATCAAAGTCCAGGAAACAATGAAACGTTTATTAACACAGAAGTGTGAAGAGCCTGTTAGTCTGGGAGATGGCAAGATTTATCTTGATACAATCTTATGAGTAGGGGTGGGAGAAAAGTGAGAAACATTTCCTGCATGACTTTTTGTGAAAAACAGCCAATTTTTCTCTTTTTTTTGCGAGTTTTCTCTTTTTCTCCAATGCAAAATTCCCCTCCTTTTCTCCTGTTCCAGCAAATTTTTTTGCACATTCCAACACATTATTCTCCTATTCTAACACATTTTTTTTTGCCTACTCAACACATTTTTCTTCTATTCTAACACATTTCCTCCAATTCCAATACATTTTCTCCTATTCAAACACATTCTAACACATTTTCTCCTATTCCAACACATTTTTTCCTATTCCAACACATTTTTTTCCTATGTTTAATACGGTGCAACAATTCCCAGCACAATATTACTTCTTCTGAATTCTGCAGCAGAGAAATAAGTAGCTGGAAGTCAAAGTTGTGAGTCCTACAGCAACATACACAACACTTCTTTCCTGCTTAAGTGACACTGGTACATATTCATGATGATGTCAAGTGATTAAAAAAAATAAATAAAATACAACTTTCAATGTAGAAGATGTGTATGGTAGTGGTGGTGGGGGACTGGAGTGGTGTGATTGGTGGGACCTTGACAAACTGCATCAACCCTGGGAGTAGAGAGATCATCATCATTTATTGCACATGTGGCTGCAGTCAGTTTTTGCACTTTACTCCCACATCCCTGCACTTCCTCCACCTTTCCCCCTCCCACTTGTGCATTTGCTAGACATTGCTCAACTACTTTGTGTGTTTTTACTCTCTACAGTACACAACTGGTGGGGTGTGTTGTTTTGCTTTGGCCCTCAGCAAAATTCTCAATGTCGTCTGCTGTCTATCAAGACTGCCTCAGTCACAGAGCTTCCACTTAGCTGTGTAATATATTTGTTAAATTATTCATGTTTTTTATTTATTTATTTATTTATTTTTTTAGGTTGTCCACCCTATCTTATCACAGGTAGTCCCAAAAAAAATATATATAACTAAAAAACAAAATCGATAACTTAATTCCCCAGAGAAAATAAAAGTCAGCAAGCAATTTGAACCCCAGCTGCCTGTGTCCTGCCAGTCAGTCACACCAAATGTTGGGGTATTTTGTGTCAATCTCCTTCCTCCCTTCTTCTCCCCATTGTGCCCCCAGACTCCCCTAATACAGAGAACAAAAGACCCACCTAAATGACTCCCTAAAACCAAGCTTCAATTCTCCTTTATTTGCCTATCTTCTCTAGCTCAAAAACATGCTGCTCTCTCCTCTCACAAACACAGAATGGCATGCTGTGAGAGCCAGACACCCTTTTATATGGTTGTAGAAAACTTTCAATTCAACGAGCTAGGCGAAAAGAACGAGAAAAAGCAGGAAAAACTTCACTTTTCGCAGGAAATTTTCTACCAAGCTGAAAGTGACATTTTTCACCAATTTCAGTTGAAAATTTTAGCCCATCCCTACTTATGAGACATAACGCCCATCCCCAGGTTGAGAACTGTTTTTAATGTGTCAAATATAACCATTAATTTAAATTCATAGATTTTCCTTTCTCTCTGTGTTCTAAAGTTCCCTTTGAGTATGTTGACCTTCCTATTTAAAAAAAATGAAGGCCAACTGGTGTCTCGACCTTTTTTTTGTATACTTGTGACGATGGTGGTTCATTCTTTTCCTCAATGTCTGGAAGGTCTTGTGGGTGTCCTATTGAAATGTCATCATGTATTGGGCGACCATCCAAACAGTGAGTTTAAAATGTTGCGTAAATCAAAAAGGCGATACCAGAATGCTGGGAGAATGAAAACACAGACATTCTGATGTTGCATGGTTAAAGGACACGTGCTACCTCTTTGGCACTCATAGTGTTAAATGATAATTATAACACATAGGATCCTAGCAAGCAATTGGTTATATTGCCTAAGAGCATGCAACTTTTGCCTTTAACCCTTTGAATGCAATAATGGCAATGCTTCTGGCACTCAAAGCATTATACACATGCCTCATGGTCTTCAATGGGTTTTTTTTCAGCTAGTAAAGCTACTCCACCTCTTATAATTTTTGACACATTTGTGTGGCACAGCTTCTTTTTTACAACTACTTATGTCCTCTAACAGAAGGAAGGGGAGACCTGTTAGAATTTGTACCGCAAATTACCTCCTACCTCCCGGTGCACTGTACTTTTGTGGAGATCCCCATGGCACCTGCAGACTCAGATCCCTTCCTTCTCATTCCCTGGGGAGATCCAACTGCTGAAGATGCAAAAGTGGAGCACTCTTAGGCTTGAAGTTTAAGATTCCTGGAGGAAAGCCACACTCTATCCCCAACCTGAAAGGAAACCGCTGGCAGTCTTCTGCGATTAGCATGGCGCTGATGGCGCTGGAATGATTGACCGAGTGCCCTCTGAATCTGTGCCCATGTGGAGCGGAGTTGCTCGATATGCTCATCCAGAGCTGGAATCTGTTGTGCCTGAAAGGAATCCAGGAGCAAACAAGGCTGGAACCCATAATTAATCAGTAATGGAGAGCTCCCGGTTGAAGAGTTAACTGCACAGTTCCTGGCGAACTCTGCCCAGGGCAACAGGTCGGCCCAATTGTCATGATGGTCAGTAATGAAACAGCGCAAGAACTGCTCCAATCCTTGATTGGCACGCTCAGCAGCCCCATTGGTCTGGGGATGGTAGGCGGAGGAAAAGGACAATTGTATGCCCATCTGTTCACAAAATGCCCTCCAAAATCTGGACACGAACTGGCTCCCCCGGTCGGACACCAGCACTCTAGGTACTCCATGCAACCGAAATACTTCTTTAGCGAAAACCACCGCCAATTCTTTAGCAGAGGGAAGGCCACGGAGGGGCACGAAATGAGCCATTTTAGAAAACCTGTCCACCACCATAAGTATAAAGGAATACCCTCTAGACACTAGCAATTCTCCCATGAAGTCAATAGAAACGTGGGACCAGGGGCGTTCACCATTAGGTACCGGCTGAAGCAGACCCACCGGGAGGTGTCTAGGGGTGTTGGCACGGGCACAAGTGGCACAGGCATTTGCAAAATCAGCACAATCTGCCCTCATAGAGGGCTACCAAAAGACTTGAGAGAGGGACCATAACAATTGGTCTCTGCCAATATGTCCTGCAGCTTTAGAGGAATGGTATGTCTCGAGCAATCGAGTGCGGAATGGCTCATCAACAAAACACTTGCCCACTGGGGTTTCTGGGGGAGCGGAAGCCTGGGAGGCCAGAATCTCTTCCCCTAGCGGTGAAGTGATACTAGTACGTAGAGTAGCCAATATTCGGTAAGGCTGAATAATAGGTGCTGGCACCTCATCTCTGTCAATTTCAGATTCAAATTGTCTTGACAGTGCATCAGCCCTAACATTCTTAGACCCTGGCAGGTAAGATACAATAAAATTGAATCGAGAAAGGAACAGTGCCCACCTGGCTTGGCGTGAGGACAATCTTTTAGCTTCCGAGAGATAAGTCAGGTTTTTGTGATCAGTCAAAATGAAGACAGGGTTTCCAGTGCCTTCAAGTAGGTCGCGCCATTCCTTTAGTGCAAGGATGATGGCCAATAATTCTCTGTCTCCTATCTTATAATGGCTTTGAGTCCCGGTCAATTTTTTAGAGAAAAACCCGCAAGGTCTGAGAGTTCCTCCTTTAATAGGTCGTTGAGAAAGCACTGCCCCAACCCCAATATCTGAGGCATCAACCTCCAATGTAAACGGGAGAGATGGGTTTGGGAGGGATAATACAGGAGCATTTACGAAAGCAGATTTCAATTTCTCAAAGGCCTCTTCTGCAGCCACAGACCATTGAGATGGGTTAGCACCCTTGTGCGTAAGGTCAGACAATGGTTTAACAATAGTAGAGAAGTTCTTAATAAACTTCCTATAATAATTAGCGAAGCCCAAAAATCGTTGGATGGCTTTTAGACTCTTGGGCCGTGGCCATTGCAGGACTGCCGCTAGTTTCTCTTTGTCCATGGCAATGCCTTCTTTGCCAATTATGAACCCCAGGAATGGCACACTAGTTCTGTGAAACTCACATCTCTCCAATTTGCAGTATAATTTGTTTTTATGTAGACGAAGCAACACCTCAGACACGTCTTTAATGTGTTGTGACATATTTTCGGAATGAATGAGTATGTCGTCAAGGTAGACAACCACACAAGACAGCAGCATATCCCTGAGGATATCATTGATTAATTCTTGGAATACTGCGGGTGCGTTACAGAGACCAAATGGCATGACTAGATATTCATGGTGCCCAGATCTAGTGTTAAAGGCAGTTTTCCACTCATCACCAGCTCTGAATCGAATCAAATTATACGCAGCACGCAGGTCCAACTTAGTGAAGATTGAAGAACCTTTAAGCCTGTCAAATAGCTTGGTGATAAGTGGTATCGGATAAGCATTTTTAGACATCAACTTGTTTAAGCCACGGTAATCAATGCATGGTCTCAGCTCGCCATTTTTCTTTCTTACAAAAAAGAATCCGGCCCTGTCCGGAGACATAGATTTCATTATGATCCCTCTCTTAAGGGCATCAGAAATATATTCCTCCATAGCTTGGCTCTCATCACAAGACAATGGATACGTGCGTCCCCTAGGGGGCACCACCCCCGGTGGCAATTCAATACTACAGTCATAAGATCTGTGCTGGGGTAGGGTGCCAGCCTCTCCCTTACTGAATACATTGCCAAACTGCTGGTACTCGTCTGGCAGTGAAGGGGAGGTGCACAAGATCTTAACCGGGTGGGTTACGCAATTCTCCATACAAGACTGAGACCAAGCAGAGATTTCTCACTTTTGCCAATCGAACTTTGGATTATGCAACTGTAACCAAGGAAATCCCAATATTACTGCATGGTGAGGAGAATTGATAAGTTGGAACTTCTGTTCCTCCTTATGAAGTGCCCCAGTAGTCATGGATAATGGCATTGTTTCAAAACTAACCTGTGCAGGTTCTAATGGTCTGTCGTCAATAGCTTCAATAGCGAGAAGGGCTTCTCTCTCAATCCGTGGAACCCTATGCAATTCAGCAAAGGTATTATCCATAAAATACCCAGCTGCGCTGGAATCAACCAGGGCCAAAACCTCCACTGAGCGTTTTGCCCATGAAAGTACCACCTGCATGGTAGGTTTCAGTGTACCCAAAGAAATCTAAAAATGAAGGGCGCAAAAGAGAGATTCCATCTAAAAGCAATGTTTAATATTTTAAAACAAACTGCGCATGTATATAAAAACACGTACAAGATTAAAAATTCAAAACGCTTATCTGTCTCCCGGTGTTGACATCCACATAGCAGTCTCTACTCCTCCGTATAGTATGCCAGCCTTGACCTCGCTTATTTGTCGGTATAATCACTCAAATCTTCAAAGGGTCCGTTTATCCGAGTCCTTTATGGGTTTCTCACAAATTAGAAGATAACCAGAGTCACTTAGACGAGGATCGCAACGTGTCCCTCACTAAGGCCAGAAAATACTTCTGGACTATATGAATTTTGCCTTAGTTCAAGAGAGAGAACATCAATCAATCAACGTCATGCCAGTGGAGGCTGACATAACAGTTGCAGGCAGATTTTCCAAATTGAAGCAGACAGAATGCTAGTGAGACTTGCAGTGAGACGTCTTAGTGAGGGACACGTTGCGATCCTCGTCTAAGTGACTCTGGTTATCTTCTAATTTGTGAGAAACCCATAAAGGACTCGGATAAACGGACCCTTTGAAGATTTGAGTGATTATACCGACAAATAAGCGAGGTCAAGGCTGGCATACTATACGGAGGAGTAGAGACTGCTATGTGGATGTCAACACCGGGAGACAGATAAGCGTTTTGAATTTTTAATCTTGTACGTGTTTTTATATACATGCGCAGTTTGTTTTAAAATATTAAACATTGCTTTTAGATGGAATCTCTCTTTTGCGCCCTTCATTTTTAGATTTCTTTGGATGCATGTGTGAAAGAGGACGCTTAGAGGGAGCCGCAGAGAGAAGGACCATATAAAGAGTAGTATCATCTCCATCTTGTTCATCATTCCATCTTGTCATCTTCATTTCATTTATCCATCTCATCCATTGAATGCATGTGGACTGGAATAACTATATGGACAGTTAAGATAAGCCATTGTGGATAGGGTAGTAAGCCCTGTGTGCCTTTTCTCTCCATTTGTTATCTCTTTGCTTCTTATACCCTATTGAGATTCTAACAATATCTAGTTATTCATTCTCCCTATAGTCTGGGTCTTATATAGGCGCACTCTATTTTCTTTATTTCTTCAGTGTACCCAAACCTGGGGACGATTGAACACCACCTAGAGCTTGTCCCCCAAGGTACCCTAGGTGTGTTCGTTTCCCGGACGTACAGGACAAGATCTTAGCAGGTGCCCTGCTGTATCTCCATAAGGCGTTTAGCAGCAGAGGTGGTTCTACCAGGAGGCTCAAACACTCTCAGAAATGACTGCACAAATTCTCTGAAACTCCTTGTGCAGGGTTTCGCACTTTCCCACAACGGATTGGCCCACGCCAATGCTCTACCAGTCAGCAGTGATATCATGAAACCAACTTTACTGAGATCACTGGGAAAGGCATGCGCTGTCAATTCCATAAAGATTTCAAGTAGGTTGATAAACCCTCTGCAGAGATTAGGATCACCATCATATCTGAGTGGAAAAGGGGCGGAGGCGGTTAACCCCTTGACTTCAGCCCCTGAGGGCATAGTATCGTTCACTGGGGTCTGACCTGGGGAGACCACCGGACCAGGAACAGACTTGTCTGAGAGTACAGTGCGTTCAAGAATAGTTTGGATCGCTACCTCTAGCTGATCCAGGCGTTGCTCATGTACATCCATTCTCCAATGGATATTTTGTGTATTACCATCACTCTTATTGTCTCAGGTCACGGTTTGTTAAGACTCTCAGATGCAAAGTTAGGTAAAAACACAACTTTATTGAAAAGTTTAATACAACCCCGTAGGGTATCATATACGTTCATACATCTATATATAGCAATGACAGAGAATAGTGATACAGGCTCTACCGGCCCTGCCAATATACCGGGCAAGGCAGCTTGGAGACTGGTACACGTAAAATAGGAGGCTATACCGGCCCTGCCAATATACCGGGCAAGGCAGCCTATTGCCAGACAGCAACTATAAGGCTCTACCGGCCGTGCCAATATACCGGGCAAGGCAGCCAGGGAAGTAGGTACAAGGAATAGATAGGCTCTACTGGCCCTGCCAATATACCGGGCAAGGCAGCCAGGAGACTGGTAAGGGGGAACGAGGCTCTACCGGCCCTGCCAACATACCGGGCAAGGCAGCCAGGAGACTGGTAAGGAGGAACGAGGCTCTACTGGCCCTGCCAATATACCGGGCAAGGCAGCCTGGAGACTGGTACACGTAAAATTGTAGGCTCTACCAGCCCTGACAAAATACCGGGCAAGGCAGCCTATTGACAGACAGCAGCTATAAGGCTCTACCGGCCTTGCCAATACCGGGTAAGGCAACCCAAGATGGTACAGAGAGGAATAGGTTCTACCGGCCTTACCAATACCGGGCAAGGCAGCCTAATATAGAGAAGGTGGCAACCACTAAAGCCTTGGTGACTGGCTAGGTGGCAACAACAGTCACACAGATGACATGCGGAGGCATAAGGAGTTAAGGTGGCAAGCCAAGGATATTACAGGAGACCACCAGTACCTGCGTACTGGAGAACCAACAGAGCTGCCTAGGACTTCACAGCAATAGTATAGCATAAATGGAACCAGTATCCGCGTACTGGAGACACAATATCTCTCAACCAATGCAACGATACTCAGATGTAGTGGAGCAAACCAGTACCCGCGTACTGGGGATAGCAATCGCTCATCCGGTGCGAAAGCAGCCAGTGAAATAGGAGTGAGCAGTACCCACATATAGGAATCAATAACGGTTACTGGCGCACGGTAGCCGGTTGTAGGTGGAGCAAACCAGTACACGCGTACTGGGGAAACCGTCTCTCTTCCGTGCACAGCAGCCGGTTGAATGTACCCGCGTACTGTGGATCAATGACTCTATCGGTGCAACTGCAACCGAGTGCGAATGGAGGGAACCAGTACCCGTGTACTGGCAACCCAAACCAATGGTGCAACAGCAGCCCAGTGAATGTGGAGCGAATCAGCACCCGCATACTGGGAACCCAAATATCTACCAGTGCAACAGCAGCCAGGTGAAGGTGGCTCGAACCAGTACCCATGTACTGGAGAAACCCAATAATCTACCGGTGCAACAGCAGCCGGGTGAAGGTGGAGCGAACCAGTACTCGCATACTGAAGAAACCCAATAAACTACCGGTGCAACAGCAGCCGGGTGAAAGTGGAGTGAACCAGTACCCATGTACTGAAGTAACCAGCCAGGGATAGGAATGTTGCCAGAGCGACTAAGGAGGACTAGCCCACTACAGGCGATACTGGATCAGGAGCACAGCAGAGAGAAGTAGGAACCAGCACTCCAGACGGTGAACCGGATCAGGAATGGCAGCCGGGACTGGCAGCAGGAAGCAGCGACACAACAGCAACCTCAACCGGATCAGGAATGGAAACAGGAACCAAGAAACTGGTCTCTCAGGAACTAGACGATCTCAGGCTATCAGGAACATAACCAAGGGCCCAGAGAACTCAGGAACTCAATGGAGAAACGAGCAGCATAGAGACAACACAAAAGGGCAACCAAAGGGTGCTCAAGCTCATTCTAAATAGGCAATGCAGGGCGGGCTGAAGACAGACAGCCAATGGAGAGCCCCTTACAGGTAACTGACACAAAAAGGCAGCAATCACGGGCACCGTGATAGTTAGGCTTAGTAGGGGTCTTATTTAGCATCACTATTTCCTTAAATGGCACAGGAATGGCAACAAGAAAAGTGGTTAGAATATCAGTTGCACTAGTCATATGGGTTAAACAGAATTCAATCACATTCATAACATCCCTAACTAAGGTCGTCCACACATTACTCTCATGAACTTCCCTCCTTTGCTTGGGGTCAGGGCGTCCCAATGCAGGGGGTGTTTTCCCTTCATCTTTAGGGTCAGGGTATAGCACAGGAAAAAGAAACGTAATCAGTGATAGACCAAGGAGAACCCCAAAAGCAATCAGGTAGACCCTCCTTATTGATTTGGAAAAAGCTTTGGTCTAGTCACTCATTTCAAGTGGGGCATAAACTGGCTTATCAAGGGAGTACTCTGAGGACAACTGAGTATGTTCTAGTTCATCCATGGGGCTTTCTTTATCCGGCTGGCATGTATCCATGTTGGGCTGTCATCCGTCAATACTTCTGTTCTGGTTACAGCAAGGATGGCTGTTGGGTCACCAAAGGGATGGTAAGGGATATGGAATTTCAATTCTATATACAATTTCTGGAAGATTAATTGCGTAATTTGTGCCGTGAAAGGTGTTCCTTTGTCACTGTTGATCACTAGTGGATATCCAAATCTAGGGATGATTTCTTTGCATAATATGCTACCCACAGTTGCAGCATTTTCCTTGACCACAGGAAAAGCCTCAACCCATTTAGAGAAATGTTCACAGATGACCAACAGATATTGAAACCCCTTTGACTTCTGCATGTGTGTGAAATCAATCTGCATATTCTGAATGGGACCATCTGGGGGTGGCAAGTGTTCATATTTACCATGTACAGCACCTGTAGGGTTATTTCTAGCACACAACAGACATCTAGACAACTGGTTGTCAACTAAATCTTTCAATTTAGCCATCTGTTGTTTACCTATGAGCCCAAAGCTGTGAAAGTGACTGATAAAAATGGGTGCTGCTGTCTTGGGAATATCCAGTCTTCCCTCCTTATCTGACCATAACCTGTCCGGTTTAAGGGTCAGATTCTGTTTAGTCCAAAAGTCCTTGTCTGAGTCAGATGCCAATGCCTGCAATGCCACAATATCCTCTGTGGGGGTAAGGGGTATCATCAGCATTGCAAGCTCTACATCAGTAGTAGAATTGTAGTCTTTGTGCATAGGCCCTGTGAGAGGGGCCTCCCTGGCAGCTCTCTCAGCCAAAGCATTGCCTTTTGCCACATCTGAATCCTCAGGACTGTGGCCCTTACATTTAACAATAGCCAGGGTTGCGGGCATCCAGCAAATCATTAACCAATTGAGCATGAGCGATACCTTTGCCATCTGCTGAAACAAATCCCCTATTCCTCCAAATCACACCCAAATTATGTACAACTCCATAGGCGTACCTAGAGTCAGTATAGATGGTGACATCCTGATCCTGAAACTTCCTGAGATGGATAGTACTTAGTTGATAGGTTTTGTGAGGATGTAAGAATAGTTTCATACCCCGAGCGTTTCTGAGTGGTCATATGTTGAGTGGTAATGTTGTTGAGAATCTGCAGCACCTGATGTGTAGTGTGTAAAATAGTAGGATGAGAAAGCACAATCAACTGAGATATCTCAACTAAAAGAACACAAGCAGCTGCTGACCTTAAGCATGTGGGCATACCCTTAATTACTGTAGGTAATACTTTAGAATAATAGGCTACAAGCCTGATTCCACTTCCATGCTCCTGTCCCAGCACACCAGCAAAGGTAGCCCCTCCCTCAGTGCAATACAGATGGAAAGATAAATCATAGTTTGGTAATCCCAGTGCTAGAGAACACATTGATGTTTGTAGAGCAACAAAGGCAGAGTCCATTTCTGGAGTCCAGCCAAGTATCACTGGTACATCTTGCAAAGTACATTGTCTCAAAATATGGTCATGGTATGAACAGTCAGGAACCCATTGTTGACATTGTCACCATATCCAAGCAGGACATCATAACCTTTTTAGTCTGGGGTTTGGACAGCTTGAGAATTGCCTGTACTCTGTCAGGTGAGAGCTGTCTCTGTCCATGTGATAGAACAAAACCCAAATATTTCACCTTTGGCAGATAGTATTGAAGCTTCTTGGGTGACACCTTGTGGCCATAAGTAGCTAAGTGTAGTATCAAACAGTGAGTATCTTCCTGACAGGAATCTTCATCAGCACTAAAAAGTAGCAGATCATCAATGTACTGTAATAGCTTAGAACCTCTCTGGGGGAGCCAACCCTTCAGTGTTTTGCAGACTACCATGCTATAGGAAGTCGGACTGTCGCAGAAGCGCTGTAGAATCTGCCTGTATATATACTGGCTACCTCTATAAGTAAAGGCAAAAAGTGGCTGTGTGTCAGGATGTACTGGTATGCTAAAGAAAGCACTGTTCAAATCAATAACTGTGAACCTAGTGCTAGAAGCTGGAATAGCGGACAATATGGAATTAACATCCGGCATCAGAGGTTCCAGTGGTTTTACTAGTTCATTGATACGTCTCAAATCCTGTGTCAATCTCCATGTCCCAGTTCCTGGTTTGGGAAGTGGGTTGATGAGCGTATTGTAGGGTGATATTGTGGGCACAATGATGCCCTTCTGCCGTAGTTCCTGGATAATGGGTTCTATTCCTGTCTCTTTTTCGTGAGAGGGGGTACTACCTGGTTTGAGTGTTGCCTGATGGGGGAACAGTCGATATACCCAGGATCAGTAGATGAGGTGGCCCACAGTGTATGTGATAAATCAGTCAATGCTAGTGGAATGTCCGGGTCAGGGCTTATGTGGGTAAAAGTCATTGTGGTAACAGGGTAAAGAGGAATGTACATTTTCTTGCTGACCAGACATTTTCCCTCAAGCCACAAGTAAACTCCTTCAGTAGTAACAATATACACACATTGTTCACTGAATCATAGACCATGAATCTGCTCCAGACCCACCCCACGGGCAGTCCCTAGGACATACTCAGGTGTCCAATGCTGTACAGTAATGGTAGCCTTGGGTGAACATACCCTACCACAAATGTTGTTAAGCACGGTCAGAATATCACCCTATATTGACAAAAATAAATGCATAGAATTAACCTCTGCCATGCCAGGTTGTTCCACATTGCTCATAAGGGGAAGTGAAAAAGCAGGAGAACACACTACCCCTCCCTTCTCAGTAATCTACAGTGACAACTGCAGCTGAGACATCAAATCCCTGCCCAACAAATTTACAGGGCAATTTGGCATGATTAGAAAAGCATGTTGCATTTTCACATCAGAATCAGCAATCACAATTTCCAATTTTGGAGTGATCTGATATTCAATTTGTATCCCTCCTACACCCACAGAGGATTGGCTCTCAGCCGTTAACCCCTTAGTGACCGGCCGCGCGCTCATGAAGCCAGCACTTAACGCCCGCCTAACTTTTTTCCCCAATTACCTTCAAGACTTCCCGGACGTACATGTACGTCCTCTGTCGCTAAGTGACATATTCCGCGGAACGTACATGTACGTCCATTGTCGCGATGGGGTTAAAGGACCCGTGTATGCTTTCCCAGAGATAGTACTTTTAGCAGCCTGTGTCCACTAGGAAATCATACTTGTGTCCCTCAACCTCAAGAGTAAGCACGGGGAGCATATCCCATCTCTCCAAAAGCTGGGCAGTAAAGCAAGCTAGGGGTATCCTCGGGCATCCCTATTGTGGTTGTGACATCCATTGCATCTGATGGGTCGGAGGTCCCCCTGACTCCTATTGGGTGGAGTACCCTGTGTCTGTTCATTCTGTCCTCATCCAGTCTGTGGAGGGAAATTTGCCCTCAAATCCCAACAATGCCTCCTTATGTGTCCCATTTTACCGCAGTGAAAGCAAGCACCCGTTTCCCGAGCCCTTGTTCCTCCTGCATATCTTCTCCCTCTACCTTGTGCATTCTTCCATCTTTCCCCATCTTGTCCCTGGCCTCTCCAGTAGTCCGGATGGGAATACATAGTGGCAGTTGCCATATCCTCAACAGCATTATTAACTTGATCTGACCCCACATAACCTGCAACTGTCCCTGTCTTCACCTGAAAAGCCCCTGCTGCATCTTTCCCCCTAACTGTTGGCTCAAACATCTCAGCATCCAGCTTGTGCCAATTATCCACACTAATTGTAACAGTCTGGGCTATCTTGGGCTTCATGTTGGTAAGTAAATGTTGCACATGCAGTGGACCCAGGGATTTATCCTTTTTATCAAGTACACACTCATTTGCCATGTGTCACCAAAATGCTTCAAAAAGTCCGTAACGCTCTCTCCAACTTTCTGCTTACATCCAATAGCTGTTGTGATGTCTTTTGTGTCCCCACCTATAGCAGTCAGTTGATCTTTAACCTCTCCACACATCTGTTCAATATGTGCTTCTTTCATCCACACATTTGCACTCAAGTGTTGTGGAAAGTCATTCCTAGGGTGTAATGTGGGTCAATACTGGCAATACAGTGAATGACCAATGTGTTTGGTACATGCATCCAAAAGAAACCTATAGTCTCTACTAGTCAACTGTGCTCCCTGGGTGCATTTCTTCAAATAAGCAATAGCTGCACTAGGGGACTTAACTGGATTTGGGCAATCTTTGGCCCACGCATTCATTGTGAGTACATCAGGGGGCTTATGCATAACCTGGTCACCCATAGTCATAAAAGGCATCGACACTATGCCATCTGGTGTTATTTGGAGTCGATGAACAGATCTAGTCTGAATCCCCCTTCTAGGTGTGTCCTGCATGCTTCCTCCTGCCTGTTCTTTCATCTGTCCCTGAGATCCAGCGATTCCCTGTGGATCCACTGCTCCTTCTTCACCCCTTTTAATGCTCTCTTCTTTTTCTGCATAGCAATGGCCATCATCTCATCCTCCTCTGTCATCCCTACCTCTGTCAAAGAGGGGTAAATAGAGTGGGGAGTCTTACTATCATGGTAGGGAGGGGGCAGTGAAGGTTCTGTGGGGTTGTTGGGAGTTTAATATGTCTTAAGTATGGAGCGTGCACAAGCATATGGGGCTAACTGTACCCACACCCTAGCACATTCAGCCATGTACTTCATATCCCCATATAATAAGCATTAAATGCCCTATCCCTTGGCTACCGGTTAGAGGAATGCAAAGCCTCTGTCTACCCAGCCAAGTTGTCACAGAAAGTATCTGTGTAATAATAGTCAGTCTGTTCTGTGACAAATTCCTTAGGGGTCTGACCGGGTTTCATTTTACATGGGCTAACTTTAACATTTTTATTGTCCTTTTTAATAACTATCTTAGGGGGCTTCTCCTTGCTCTGAATAGTTCCCATTCTAAAGACACTTCTGCTTAACTCAAAAATCTGCAGTATATGAAAGGCAAGGCTGTCAACTATTAGCACTATAGCAAATGTAATCAATATCAAGTAAGGTAATATTTCACACCAAATCAATTCAATGAAAACTAGTAAGTGCAATATAACAGTGTAGGCATTACAAGATCACCAGAATTAGAAATGCACCTATCACGGATAAAATCAAAACAAACAATAATGACCATGACATTGCATGCAAAATTATCAGCAGAAAAAAACATCAATTGCCCTTAGAAGCATATAACAATGAACACACACACACACACACACATATATATATATATATATATATATATATATATATATATATATATATATATATATATATAAAAAAGAATAAGCCTCATTGCATAATTTATGGAACCTCACAAACAGAACATAATTTATGTCTCATAAGAAAACAAACACACATTGAACAGAATGCCTTATTACATAATTTATGTCTCATTAGGAGACACAACTCCTATTGGGTGATTGAATGGGGACTTTACTGCTCCCATTGGGTGATTGAATGGGGGCATGTTTATCATTCAGGGAGTTGGCCCGCCCCCTCCAACCCGCCCACCAGTATCCAACTGACAAAAAAATATAACTGCCACTCGCTCCTGAGGTAGGGGATATCAGTAACTTCTCCTGGTCCACTCACACACTCACTCAGGATCATGACCCCACAAACACACTGTTTCACCTCCCACAGATAACTGTAAACCTCCATACACTCTGTTTCAGCACGAGGGTGTAATGTTCCCATAAAATACAAACTCAGGGATAAACTTAATAGGAACTCTTTTATTTAACTCTTCATCTCTTCAGTCACCTCACTAACTGTTTTCAACTGTCACTCCTCCACTTCCTGCTTCCTGATTCCCGCCCTTTCTCTTTAAAGGGAGAGAGATGTTTTGCTGTATGTTACAGAGGGCAAGCCTCAAACACCACTTTCTATTTGTTCCCTCAGCATATTGCTATGCTGCCTCAACTGAAGAGCCACCGTGTGTTATATTGCTATGTTACCTCAACTTAACCCTTTGAGTGCCAGAGGGGTACACCAGGGGCGTTTCTAGGTTCCAAAACAATCTGGGGCTAGAGCCCACAGCAAAATTCAACAGAGTGCCTGCCACCAGTGGTAGTGATGATAACGCTATAGTGTGGAGTGAGTTATCCTTACACAACATATATGTTTATTTTACTAATCTATATATAATGCAATGCAAAGAGTTAAGAAGTAAGTCATTTTATGTTCAACTCTTGCCATTGTTTTTTGTTCTAACTAACTGAAGTTATTGTGGTGTAAACCAGCTGTACCACAGGGAACAAATCAAAATTCCTGTCACATTAAACAGGGGTTTTAACTCCTTGAAAGCTAGAGCGGTCTTCAATACATTGCAAAGCAATGCATTGGAGACATCTCTAGCATTCAAGAGGTTAAAAACTCTATTCAAGTGCAGTGGATTTTAAGAACTTTTATTTGTCCCCTATTGTGCAGTTGGTTTACTCCAGAATAAAACCAGGTTGTTTTAATACATATGAGCCATTGATGTAACTGAATAAATTATCAAGAACACCAAAGTATTTTATTTACACAGATAATGTATAAACAAATATAACTATGTTTAAACAAACATTAATGTGAGATTTATTGCTGTGGAGCAAAGTGATACACTTATATACCCACCACACAGTCTGATGTCCTAAAAAGAGGGACACCAGGGTTTGAAAGAGGGACAGAGGGATTTGGGGCTCGAAGAGGGACACTTGGGAGGTATGCTTATACCCAGCATTGTTCCATTGCCCACTGGTAGCCATAGAACCCCTCATACACTGCCTGATAACCTTGCACTTCTAGCCCCTATTAGCTACACATCCACTGTCTGATACTCCAGTGGTTTGCCACCGGTAGCACCAGGCCCACACATGAACTGATATCTCAGTCTTCTTCTACTGGCAACTGGTATCCATAGATACCACAGTGTGTGATACCCCATCATTGTTCCACTGGTTACCTGTAGCCAATCATACACTGTCTGATTGCCAGCATTTTTCCATTGGCCGCTGGTAGCCACAGAACAACGCACATAAACTTTATGATACCACAGCCTTATTCCACTGGCCACTGGTAGCCACAGCCATGTTTCTCTGCCCAGATTCCCCAAATACACTGTGTTACCCCACCAGCCTTCTACAACTGCCTACTGGTCGCCACAGATTTCCCTCATACATTGTGCATCCCCACCAGCCTTGTTCTCCTGCCCACTGAAAGCCACAGATTCCCCACATACACTGCACATGCCCCCCCCCCCGCCCACTGGTATCCACAGATTCCTCACATACACTATGTGATTCCCAACTGCATTTTACCCCTGCCCACTGATAGCCACAGATTCCATACATACATTATGTGACCCCCCCAACAACCTTATTCCCCTAACCACTGGTAGCCACAGATTCTCTACATACACTATATAACCCCCCTAGCCTTGCTCCCCTGCCCACTGGTAGCCACAGATTCCTTATATACACTATGTGACCTCCCCCCCAGCCTTATTACCCTGTCCACTGGTAGCCACTGATTCCCCACATACACTGTGGACCCCACCAGCCTTATTATCCTGCCCACTGAAAGCCACAGATTCTACACATACACTATATGACCACCACCATCCTTATTCCAATACCCACTGGTAGCCACTGATTCCCTACATAAACTGTGTGACCCCACCAGCCTTGTTCCCCTGCCCTCTGGTAGCCAGCCCACAAATTCTCCACATATACAATGTGACACCCACCAGCCTTGTTTACCTGCCACTGGTAGCCATATATTTCCCCCATCTATACTGTCCCTCATACCTTCTCTTCTGCTCTGCCCCATTCTGCTTTCTGTTTCAGTGTAGAGCCATGGGCTCCACACTGCCTCCTCTGGTACTTCAGGTGCATGTTGATGACCTCATCGCAAAGCACCAGGAAGTGCTAGAAGAGCCAGTGTGGAGCGATGGCTGTGGACTGAAGCTGAGAACAGAGTAAGGCAGCAGCCTGCTGTTCCAAGCTATATATGCCCACAAGTTGCTGGACAGCAGCCAGCCAGCCAGCCAGCCTCAGGATAAACAGCAGGAGGAGTGAGTCTGCTGATTGTCTGACATTTGGGGCTGCCCACTGACACACTCGAGGCTTCAGTCCCCTTAGCCCACCCCTAGCGACGCCCCTGGGGTACGCAACGCATTGCAAAGCAATGCATTGCGTACCCCCTCTGGCACTCAAAGGGTTAAGTAAGGAGGAGTTACTGCTCCCATTGGGTGATTCAATGGGGGAGTGATTTAAATCATGCAGGGAGTTGGCCTGCCCCCACTATCCAGCCCGCCCAGCACTATCTAAGTAACTGAAAAAACAAAATGGCTCCTACACCCCAGACACAAACACATCAGCCAAAAAACACACACACATCACAAACACACTCTCAATCCCACACACTCTCACACTCTCTCACTCACACTCTCTCACTCATACAATCATTCACTCTCTTACTCACACCCCGGAAGCCAGCACGATCCACCTTCCATCATAGTCTCACTCACACCCCGGAAGCCAGCACGATCCACCATCTACCATAGTATTTGCAATTCCCACAGGCATTTCAACTACATGAATGAATGCCACTCGCTCACACCCCGGGAGCCAGCACAATCCACCTTCCACCATAGTATGTGCAATTACCACATGCATTTCAACTAAATGAATGAATGCCACAGTGGAGGCATAAGTACAAACACAAACTCATTACAATGACACATAAATCACCCCCTTATGACTCACTTCTTTGTGTGCATGTGTGTCTCTGTGTGTGCCTGTGTGTTCCTCACTGTGTGTGTTGCATGTCTGTATAACACTCTATGTGTCTGCATGTTATGCATTGCATGTATGCATGTATGTATGACTGTGTCGATCTTTATGCATCTCAATGAATGTGTGTGCATATGCGTGTGTGTCTCTGTGTCTTGCATCCGTGTGTGTGCGCTTTAATTCCCTATATATTCTGACAGGCAACGCCGTCCCACATTGCTAGTATATATATTATATATATATATATATATATACAGGGCTTAAATTTTGAAGTCTTTTCTACTAGCCAGACCTGAAAAGTTACTCTCCACTGCAAGCAAGTAGCATACCCACCAGGGCTGAACTTCTACTCGCCAGGGCTAAATTTTCACTCGCCATTGGCTAGTGGCGAGTGGAAATTTTGAGCCCTGTATATATTTCTATATATATATATATATAAAATAACAGTACAAACAGTTCTGAAAGATTAAGCAGGAATATGATGGCAGTCACACAAATTAAGTAGCGAGACCACTTACCAAAGTCCATAAAGCAAAAAAAACACTTATTGCAAGCAACTGTTAGTAACTGCAGACAGTAATTTAAAGACACATCATCAAAATAACACACATATCACAGAGCAGCATCAATTACCCTCCCTGCCATTCAATCCCCAGGAAGGATGCGTGTCTTTGGTGGGTACTCTACACTATACCTACTACCCACATCTACCTACACTCCCATAGCATTAGATCTCCAGACTCCCTGGACCTACCTAACTCTAGTGACTGGAACCTTTCCTCAGCCACACCCTAGATCTCTGGACTCCCCGGACCTCCCTGAATATATTCCTATCACTATATCTAGTAGCACTATTACATATACCAGAGGGAAAGGCCTCTAGTTGCAGTGATAATTTGCAGCAATTTTTGGAAAAAGGAAAGCAGAATACTATCACGGTGCCTGTGATTGCTTTCCTGTTGTGTCAATTACAAGTAGGGGGCTCTCCATTGGCTGTCTGCTTTCAGCCCGCCCTGCATTGCCTATTTAAACCTAGCCTGGGCACCCTTTGGTGTTGTCTCTATGCTGCTTGAGTCTACTCATCGTTCCTGTGCATCCTGGGCCCTTTGCGGTGTTCCTGCTTCCAGTATTCGTCCGATTCCAGTGTTTTCTATCCAGTAGTTCCTGCTTCCGTCTGATCCGGTGCGATTCTCCGCTTCCTGCTGCCAGTCCCCGCGGCTGTTCCAGATTCCGGTTGATCGTCTGTATGCTGGTTCCTGCTTCCACCTGCTGGTCTCCATCCAGTCCTACCGCAGACAACTGACATTACTGTACCGCCTTGGCGACATTTCCATCTCTGCCGGCTATTCAGTACGCAGGTACTGGTTTGCTCCACAGCCGTCCGGCTGTTTTGTGCGTTACCCGCTAGCGTTCCACGTACAGGGTACTGGTTCGCTCCACTAGCCACCCGGCTGTATTGTCAGTATCATTTAGCGTTTCATGTACATGGTACTGGTTCGCCCCTCTAGCCATCCGGCTGTATTGTCACAATCATTTAGTGTTCCACGTACTGGGTACTGGTTCACTCCACAAGCCACCCGGCTGTATTATCACGATCATTTAGCGTTCCACGTACTGGGTACTGGTTCGCTCCACAAGCCACCCGGCTGTATTGTCACGATCATTTAGCGTTCCACATACTGGGTACTGGTTCGCTCCACAAGCCACCCGGCTGTATTGTCAGAATCGTTAGCGTTCCACGCACTGGATACTGGTTCGCTCCACAAGCCACCCAGCTATATTGTCAGAATCGTTAGCGTTCCACGCACAGGGTACTGGTTCGCTCCACTAGCCACCCGGCTGTATTGTCAGTATCATTTAGCGTTCCATGTACATGGTACTGGTTCGCCCCTCTAGCCATCTGGCTGTATTGTCACAATCATTTAGTGTTCCACGTACTGGGTACTGGTTCGCTCCACAAGCCACCCGGCTGTATTATCACGATCATTTAGCGTTCCACTTAGTGGGTACTGGTTCGCTCCACAAGCCACCCGGCTGTATTGTCACGATCATTTAGCGTTCCACATACTGGGTACTAGTTCGCTCCACAAGCCACCCGGCTGTATTGTCAGAATCATTAGCGTTCCACGTACTGGGTACTGGTTCGCTCCACAAGCCACCTGGCTATATTGTCAGAATCGTTAGCGTTCCACGCACAGGGTACTGGTTCGCTCCACTAGCCACCCGGCTGTATTATCAGAATCGTTAGCGTTCCACGTAGTGGTTACTGGTTCACCCCACAAGCCATCCGGCTGTATTGCAGGATTATTTAGCGTTCCACGTACTGGGTACTGGTTCGCTCCTTAGCCATCCGGCTGTTATGTTTCAGCGTTCCCAGTGTGTGGGCACTGGTTCGCTCCACAGCTCCGGCTGTTTTCACGTATGTGTATAGCACACTTCAGTACTAGGTACTGACTCGCTCCTTAGCCACCTGGCTGTCATTGTTCGATTGTTTGCGTTCCAGGTACAAGGTACTGGTTCGCTCCACAGACATCCGGCTGTTACCACGTTTATGTATAGCACTCTCGGTACAAGGTACCTGTCACTCCTTAGCCTCTTGTCATCCCTGTGACTGCTGCTGCCACCTTTCAGTCACTGAGGCTTAGTGGTCGCTATTCTATCCTTACCAGGCTGCCTTGCCCGGTATATTGGTAAGGCCGGTATAACCTATCCTATTCATCTTGGGTTGCCTTACCCGGTATTGGCAAGGTCGGTAGAGGCTGTATTTGCCTCCTGTCTATTGGCTGCCTTGCCCGGTATATTGGTAAGGCCGGTAGAACCTATCCTGTTTCATCTTGGGTTGCGTTACCTGGTATTGGCAAGGCCGGTAGAGCCTGTATTTGCCTCCTGTCTATTGGCTGCCTTGCCCGGTATATTGGCAAGGCCGGTAGAGCCTTTCTTTCCTGAGTACCTACTTCCTGGCTGCCTTGCCCGGTATATTGGCAAGGCCGGTAGAGCCGCATCGCTATTGTTATTATTGAATTCCTGTTAATAAAGATATATTTGTGGATGTGTACGTTACCCTATGGGGTTGTCTTTAACTTTTCAATAAAGTTGTGTTTTTACCTAACTCTGCATCTGAGAGTCTTAACAAACCGTGACAGTACGAAAGGGCCATGACCTCAGACAATAAGAGTGATGGTACTACACAAGACATCCATTGGAGAATGGATGCACATGAGCAACGCCTGGATCAGCTAGCGGTAGCGATCCAAACTATTCTTGAACGCACTGAACTCTCAGACAAGGCTGGCCTTAGTCCGGTGGTCTCCTCAGGTCAGACACATGAGAACGTTACTATGCCCTCAGGGGCCGCAGTCAAGGGGTTAACTGCCTCCGCCCCTTTGCCACTCAGATACGATGGTGATCCTAACCTTTGCAGAGGGTTTATTAACCAACTTGAAATTGACGGCTCATGCCTTCCCCAGCGACGGCAGTAAAGTGGGTTTTATGATATCCCTGCTGACTGGCAGAGCATTGGCGTGGGCTAATCCGTTATGGGAAAATGCGAAACCCTGCACAAGGAATTTCAGAGAATTTGTGCAGTCATTTCGGAGAGTGTTCGAACCTCCTGGTAGAACCACCTCTGCTGCTAAACGCCTTATGGAAATACAACAGGGCAGGCGTACGGTATGTAACTATGCTATTGAATTTCGCACCTTGGCAGCAGAGGTAGGTTGGAACAATGAAGCCTTATTGGCAGCCTTTGCACAGAGTCTAAGTGACCAGATAAAAGATGAGATTGCTGCAAAAGAGTTGCCTACTGATCTTGATGATTACATTGAATATAGGAGGCAAATATAGTGTCCTGAAGGAAGCTGGGTGTTTGTTTTACCAGGGGTTTCAGGGTATTTTTTACCCAGCAAGATATATTCTCTGTGAGTGTACCAATCCCTGAAATTATGGGTCTTCCTGGGTTTCCTTCCTTGTGTATTTTTGGTAGCATGTAGAAGGAGCCTATTTTTGCCTACAAAAGAGATGTGAAACTTGTGCACACATTTACACCACGGACAACATACCAATTCCAAACACCCAGTTACACCATAAGATCAATGGTACCTTCACCTGTAAATCATCCAATGTAATATACCTTATAATGTGTGCAAAATGCCCAACAGCTCTGTATGTGGGAGAAACTGGACAAGCACTACATAGGAGATTTAATTCCCACAGATCCAGTGTTAATAACAAAAAGACATAGACACCAGTGGGAGAACATTTTTGCCAAAATGGGCACAGTGTCAAGGATATTAAGTTAACTGTATTGATGGGACTGTTCCGCACTCAGAGGGACAGAAGGGTATGGGAGGTAAAATGAATGTTAAAATTTAATGCAATTTGTAGTGGTTTGAACAGGGATAAGGAATTTATGTCAAAACATAATTTAGTTGATTGACCTTTCCAACAGACCCAAGAGCATCGTAAATACCTCTAAAGCCTCAGAGGAAGAGTGCAATTTACCATTGACTGATCAAAGACATCTGGATCTGGACTGCATTCTGTTATCTGATTTCCATGCTAAACGATGTGATTTGTACTTGTATTTAAGAGAGATGTTTTCATATTTATCTGTATAACATGCCTGAGGAAGAGACCTAAGGTCTTGAAAGCTTGCATTTAAATCTGCTTAGTTAGCCAATAAAAGGTATCAAAAACTATATTTGCCTCCTGTATTTCTACGGCTAACACGGTACCAACTCTCATCTGTTACATTGAATATGTTATTCTAATTGACACACGGATTCATGAGAGACTAATGGCTAAAGACCGCAGGTCATTACAAAAGATTAATGGATCTAGCAGTACATTTTGCCCACCCATCCCTCCCTTGGCAACTAAGCCTATGGAACAGTCTCGGGAAACAGGTGAACCTATGCAATTAGGTTTCACTAGGCTAACCAAGGAGGAAAAAACATATCGCAGAAGACAAGGGTTGTGTTTATATTGTGGTAAAAATGGGCACCTGCTAAGATCTTGTCCTGTACGTCCGGGAAACGAACACACCTAGGGTACCTTGGAGGACAGGCCCTACGTGGTGTTCAGTCATCCCCAGTGTGTGGTATACTGAAACCCACCATACGGGTGGTACTTTCTTGGGCAAAACGCTCAGTGGAGGTTTTGGCCCTGGTTGATTCCGGCGCAGCTGGGTATTTTATGGATAATACCTTTGCTGAATTACATGGGGTTCCACGCATTGAGAGGGAGACCCCACTTGCTATTGAAGCAATTGATGGTAGACCCTTGGAACCTGCTCAGGTTACCTTTGAAACCATGCCTTTATCCATGACTATTGGGGCACTTCACAAAGAGGAACAGCAGTTCCAACTTATCAATTCACCTCATCACGCAGTGGTTCGCTCCAAAGCCTTGTGGCTAGATTATACAAACTCTGTTGGCTCCCAGCGTGCGGACGCTGGTTCGCTCCTGGCCCTCGTAGCTCACTACTCAGTTATTGTTGGCACTTGTGTGCTCTCTAGTCTTTACTGCCGTTATTCCATCTACACCCTGTCATAGGGTCTCATATATTCATTAGTATTGGGCTACGCATATTATTACATCTTCAACTGTCATCTCTTCCTGACAGTATTGGGCCACTTGGGTTGACACCTCTTCTCTTAGGTTGCCCTGCCCGGTATATTGGTAAGGCCGGTAGAACCTATTACCTTCCATTTTATGGTTGCCTTACCCGGTATTGGCAGGACCGGTAGAACCTAGCCTGTCTGTGTTCCTTCAGGCTGCCTTGCCCGGTGTATTGGCAGGGCCGGTAGAGTCTGGTTTGCTGGTTTCCGTTAGGCTGCCTTGCCCGGTATATTGACAGGGCCAGTAGAACCTGTACCATCTTGACTATTGTTTGGCTGCCTTGCCCGGTATATTGGCAGGGCCGGTAGAGCCTGTACCATCCTGATTATTGTCTGGCTGCCTTGCCCGGTATATTGGCAGGGCCGGTAGAGCCACCTTTACATTGCATGCTCAGGCTGCCCTGCCCGGTATATTGGCAGGACCGGTAGAGTCTGATTTCATATTACCATTCCACTTACTACTTACGTATTGTATGTACGTGTATGCAATCCTATGGGATTATTTTAAATTTTCTCAATAAAGTTATGTTTTTACCTAACTTTTCGTCTGAGAGTCGTAACAAACCGTGACAGTATCATACGCGAAGCTCTAATGTCGCCTGTGTTAGTTTTCTACCTGTTACTGCTTAGCTCCACCTTGCTACTTCCTGTTCTCAGGGGTTAAAGGGCAGCTTCAACACTACCAATCTGCCCTTGCTGTCACGTTTTTTTTTTTTTTGTTTTTTTTTAATAAAGTTTTTATTAAGGTTCTTAAGTAATATACAGAAGGAAGCATAAATGCATAGCAGCGTAAAGGACAATAGTATAAGTATAGTTCACTTACAAACAGATTATCAAAGGAGACAATATAGAACATATGGCAACAAGACCATAATAGCTGTACAAGCAGCAAGAATTCAAATGCATAAACATATAAGCATACCTAATAAGTAATGTAGGTGTGGAGGAAAAGAGTCTCAGTAGAAAAGTGAGACCACTACCAGACTATTACAAAAACACATCACCACCCGCACTCCCTCTTGTCTTGTATGGACTAGCATGTGAGAACAGTCAAAAGAGTTGGGAAGTCTTAACAGAAAGCAGGTGTAAATGTGGACTAAGTATAGATGGAATATCAGGTATAACAGGATAGATAGAAAGGATGAAATGAGGATAGCAGAAGAGAAAAAAGAAAGCAAGGAGGGGGGAGGACAGTGGGGGAATAGAGAGGAGAGAGGTGCGGAGAAGGTGAGCCCGGGGAAATGAAGAGCCGAACCCTGAAAGCAAGCCGACCATAGCATCTCTGTAGAAATGCGCTGTAGCTAAAATATTGTGGCAAGGCTCATCACTAAGGGAATAATCAGGACTGTATTCCCCCGTATGTAGAGAACAGAAGTGAATAGGTAAATATTAATTAGATGCCATCCAGTGACCCCAAATTCGATCAAATTGGTCTGTGGTATTGTTTGCTAGTGCGTGACATTTCTCCATTTGAAGTAGGGAATCTACTCTCTGCGACCATAATTGAGCTGTAGGGACCTGCGTGGATTTCCACAAGCTCGGAATGACAGCTTTCGCCGCATTCAGAAGTGGAACTAGAGTCCGTAGTGATACATGGGAAGTGGCCAGTGAGGGGGACTGACTATAGGAAAATAGGAAGATCAAAGGATCAAGTGAAAGTGCTATCCCTAATTTTCTGGAGATGGTTGCGCAGACTTCTTCCCAATATGGGGTGACTCGCGGACATGACCACCACATGTGATACAAAGAGCCCACATACAAAGATCACGCTGTCACGGTTTTTGATGAACACTCAGACCAGATTGTAAGGTTAAAATTACTTTATTAGGATAAAGTACATACAATGTGTTAGTGTTACGGTTTTCAAGACACTCAGACCAACTGGTAAAATAAAACACAGTTTTTTTTTAAATAAAAGAAATAACAAGGAACACCCTCTACAGGCGACAATAGGAATAGCGGACACCAGTAGAGTTGCTATTACTAGTGATGAGCGAGCACCCCGATGCTCGGGTGCTCGGGTGCTCTGACCGAGCACCCCCTGATGCTCGAGTGCTCGGCCGAGCACCCGAGCCCCATTCAAATGAATGGGAGCACTCGAGCATTAAACCAGGCACCCCCTGCTCTGATGAGCGGAGGGTGCCTGGTCAATGTCCCCCTTCATCTCCGCTATGCCCCTCTTCCACAATGTCCCCCTTCATCTCCTATGCCATAGCGGAGATGAAGGGGGACATTGTGGAAGAGGGGCATAGCGGAGATGAAGGGGGACATTGTGGAAGAGGGGCATAGAGTCTATGCCCCTCTTCCACAATGTCCCCCTTCATCTCCGCTATGCCCCTCTTCCACAATGTCCCCCTTCATCTCCTCTATGGCATAGGAGATGAAGGGGGACATTGTGGAAGAGGGGCATAGCGGAGATGAAGGGGCACATTGTGGAAGACGGGCATAGCGGAGATGAAGGGGGACATTGTGGAAGAGGGGCATAGAGTCTATGCCCCTCTTCCACAATGTCCCCCTTCATCTCCGCAATGCCCCCTTCATCTCCGCAATGCCCCCGTACCTCCATTCCCTGGTGGTCCAGCGGAGCGTCTTCGGATCTGTGCCTCTTCCGGCACAGATCCTCTTCACCCGAACATGTCGGGCGAGCACATGGCGGTACTCGTACGAGTACCGCCATGTGCCGAGCAGAGCGATGCTCGAGCCGATCCGAGCATCGGCCGAGCACGCTCGCTCAACACTAGCTATTACAAGTAAGTAGATGAACAGGATTGTAATGATAACATATACTGCTAGGTAAACAGTAGCCAGGCTACTCAATGGTAAATACAACAGAGTCAGTCTCAATTGTGGAGTTTGGCACACCCAAGGTGGATAAAGCTGTTGATGGTGGTGCACAGGAGGCTTAATGCACAATCAGTACTGCCTGAGATGATAGCGGTGCATAGCCTCCACGGGCGTAGCGAAAAAGACCACAGTGTAGGCTAGTGCTAGAGTCGGTAGTCCCCACAGGCGTCACTAATAGAGACTGCTATACTGCAAGAACTGGCCAATAGCCACCACGGGCGTAATAAATGGAAACCAGCAATGCAACGAATAGAGCCTTTAGCCCCAGCGGGCGTATACCGGAGAAACCTGCAAGAGCTTCAACCAATAACCCCGACGGGCGTAATACTGAGACTGCTGTAATGCTAGAGATGGCCAATAGCCCCGCGGGTGTATACCGGAGGCCACTCTGTGCTGCACGAGAGGTGAACCAATAGCCCCCACGGGTGTATACCGGAGACAATCGCTGAAGCCAATAGCGCCACTACCGGACGCGGGGAGCAATACCGACTACCCTGCTAGGTGGAGGATTTAGCTGCCATCCAAAATACACATACAATGCGGCCAGCTTGGCAGTAGTAGCAGTGATACTGGAAACAGGCTCAGCAATAAGCGTTTAAGGCTCACAAGAGGTATGCCAGCACTGAACAGGTTAAGCAGCTCGTAGGAATCAAGCTTAGTGAGAAATGAGAAATGCTCTGCAAGTATCAGGAAGGCTCTGCACGGAGGCACAGTTCAGTATACGGTAAAGGAGACTAAGCACAGGATGCCCAACACAGAAGGAGTACTGTGGCGTGAGACAAACAGTCTGGTACTCGGCCTCAGCGGAAGTCAGAATGTCGCAATGGCGACGGTGGAGCAGGAAGCTGTACACTCAGGTCACTGGAACAAGCCAGTTCAGATCACGGAGAAGGAAGTCAGCCAGGCCGGATCGGTACACGGAGGAGGTTCTCAGACAAGCCGGATCAATCATAAGCAGGAACGTCAGCAAGACCGGGTCAGTACACGGAGGTGGTACTCAGACAAGCCAGATCAGTCACAAATCAGGAACGTCAGCCAGGCCGGGTCGAATCACGGAACAGGAACACAGGAGCGTACTCAGGACAGGCCAATTCGGTACACAGGAATCAGGATCCACTGAAGATAGCAACAGCAACACTGGCTCAGGAACACGACGAAAGGGCAAGTGACAAGTGTCAATGGCTGGGTATCAAAAGGTCACCGGGGGTGGGCCAAACCTCCTCAGCCAATAGGAGAGCACCACAAGTGAGAGTGACAGAAGGGGATCACGGGCACTGTGATATTACCCTCCTCTCAAAGACCCCTTCTCCCTGCATGAGGTCTTGGTTTCTGGGGATATTTAAAGTGGAAGTTGCACAAAAGCCTAGGTGCATGGAGGTCCCTCTGATCCACCCAAGAACGTTCCTCCGGGCCATAACCCTTCCAATGGACCAAATATTGCAACTTCCCCCTAAATCTCCTAGAATCAATGGTACTCTGGACCTCGTACTCCTCCTGACCCTGAACGTCCACCGGTCCAGGAATCACTGGAGTGGTAGTGTAGCGGTTGCAAATCAAGGATTTCAAGAGAGATACATGGAACACATTATGTATACGCATAGAGGCTGGGAGTTCCAATGCGTAAGAGACAGGATTGACCTTACGGATAACTTTGAACGGGCCAATGAACCGGGGAGCCAACTTATTGGAGGGCACCTGCAAATTGAGGTTTCTGGAGGAGAGCCATACCCTATCCCCCACCTGAAATTAGACCGCTGGTAGCCGTCTGCGATTAGTGTGCCGCTGATGTGGCTGAAATGACTGACTGAGGGTCCTCTGAACCTGTGCCCATGTGGAATGAAGTTGCGCCATATGCTCATCCAGGGCAGGAATCTGTTGCTACTGAAATGAGTCCGGGAGCAGGCATGGCTGGAACCCGTAATTAATGAGAAACGGGGAGCTCCCGGACGATGAATTAACCGCACAATTCCTGGCAAACTCTGCCCATGGCAACAGGTCTGCCCAATTATCATGATGATCAGTAATAAAGCAACGCAGGAACTGCTCCAGTCTCTGATTGGCACGTTCAGCGGCCCCATTGGTCTGGGGATGGTAGGCGGAGGAAAAGGACAATTGGATGCCCATCTGGCCACAAAATGCCCTCCAAAACCTGGACACGAACTGGCTCCCATGATCAGAGACCACCACTCTGTGTACCCCACGCAAGCGAAACACTTCTTTGGCAAATATGATAGCCAATTCCTGGGTCGAAGGAAGACCAGTGAGAGGCACGAAATGAGCCATTTTAGAGAACCTACTGATCACCTTTAGGATAAAAGTATACCCCCTAGATGCAGGCAGTTCTCCCAGAAAGTCAATAGATATGTGGGACCATGGACGTTCGCCATTAGGTACAGGCTGGAGTAGGCCCACTGGGAGATGCCTGGGGGTCTTAGCACGAGCATAGTTGGGACAGGCTGCGGTAAAAGCGGAGCAATCGGCTCTGAGGGAGGGCCACCAAAACAATTGTGACAGAGACCATATCAGTTGATCCCTCCCAATATGCCCAGCAGCCTTGGAGGCATGGTATGTTTCCAACAATCGGGTTCAAAATGGCTCATCCACAAAACATTTGCCTACTGGGGTTTCTGGAGGAGCCCAAGATTGAGAAGCTAAAATCTCCTCCCCCAGTGGCGAAGTGATGCAAGTGTGGGTACCGGGTCTTCATCCCTCTCAATGTCCGATGTGAACTGTCTGGACAGGGCATCTGCCCTAACGTTCTTTGAGCCTGGTAGGTAGGACACTACAAAATTGAACTGAGACAGAAAAAGTGCCCACCTAGCTTGTGGAGAGGATAGCCGTTTAGCTTCCGAGCGATAAGTCAAATTTTTGTGGTCCGTTAGGATTAACACCGGGGCTCTGGTACCTTCCAATAGGTGGCACCACTCTTTGAGAGCAAGAATAATAGCCAGAAGCTCTCTGTCACCAATCTCATAGTGGCTTTGGGCAATGGAGAGTTTTTTAGAAAAGAACCCACAAGGTCTCAGAGCGCCACCTCACACAGGACGTTGGGACAGCACTGCCCCAACCCCAACTTCAGAAGCATCCACCTCTAGGGTGAATGGCAGGGCAGGATTGGGGTGGGACAGCACTGGAGCAGAAGCAAAGGCAGATTTCAGAGCCTCAAAGGCAGATTCAGCCGCCTCGGACCATTGAGAGGGATCAGCACCCTTATGTGTCAAGTCAGACAATGGTTTCACAATGGTAGAAAAGTGTTGGATAAACTTTCTGTAATAGTTGGCAAAGACCAAAAAACACTGGATGGCTTTTAACCCCTTGGGACGAGGCCACTGTAAGACAGCTGCCAATTTTTCTTGGTCCATAGCAATGCCATCTTTAGAAATTACGAACCCCAGGAATGGTACTTGTGACCTATGAAATTCGCACTTCTCTAGTTTACAGAACAGTTTATTCTTGCGTAATTGCAGCAAGACCTCAGAGACATCCCTGATATGCTGGATAAGGTTGGCAGAGTGACTCAATATATCATCTAGATATACCACCACACAGGACTGAAGCATATCACGCAGGATGTCATTAATAAATTCTTGGAACACTGCAAGAGCATTGCATAGTCCAAATGTCATCACCAGATATTCATAGTGCCCATTTCTGGTATTAAAAGCCGTCTTCCACTCATCACCAGCCTTAATCCTGATCAGGTTATATGCTGCCCGCAAATCAAGTTTAGCAAAAATGGAAGAGCCCTTTAACCTGTCAAATAACTCTGTAATGAGAGGAATAGGATAGGAATTCTTAGGCAACAGTTTGTTTAGTCCCCAGTAATCAATACATGGTCTAAGCTCGACATTTTTCTTTTTCACAAAAAGAACCCAGCCCCAGCCGGAGAGGTAGATTTGCGGATAATCCCCCTCCTCAGGGCTTCCTCAGTGTACTCCTCCATAGCCCTGTTCTCATCACAGGACAGTGGATAAGTGCGACCCCTTGGGGGCACCACACCCAAGGGCAGATCAATAGCGCAATCATAGGGTCTGTGCTGGGGCAATGTGCTAGCCTCCCCTTTGCTGAATGCGTCACAGAATTCTTGGTATTCAGCTGGCACAGTAGGGGAGGTACAGAGAATCTTAACAGGATGTGATAGACAGTTCCTGGCAAAATGCTCAGACCAAGATTTAACTTCACATTTCTGCCAATCAAACTGGGGATTATGTGAGAGTAGCAATGGAAACCCCAGGATGACCGCATGATGAGGAGATCGAATAATTTGGAACCGTACCTCCTCCTTATGGAGAGCCCCAATAGACATAGTAATAAGAGTAGTCTCCCTGGTAATAAATGCTGGTTCCAATGGTCTGCCATCAATGGCCTCAATAGCCACGGGATACTCTCTATTGAATAATGGGATTTTATGCAATTCGGCAAAGGATTGGTCCATAAAGTACCCAGCAGCACCAGAGTCCACCAATGCCCTGTCTTCTACGGACAGGTTTGCCCAAGAAAATACCACCTGGATGGTGGGTTTCAGTGAACTTGTGTCTAGGGACTGCTGTACACCACCTAAGGCCTGTCCCCCAAGATACCCTAGGTGCGTCTGTTTCCCGGCCTTACCTGACAAGTGCGTAATAGGTGACCAGCTTTACCACAATACAAGCAGAGGCCCTGTTTTTTACGGTATGCCCTCTCTTCCTTAGTAAGTCTAGTAAACCCAAGCTGCATTGGTTCTCCAACCTCCGGTAACCGTTCAGGAGGTTAGGGTGGGTTTAAAAGACTACCTTGCCCTTTTTTTGCCAACCATCTCTCACGGATGCGGGAGTCAATAAGCATGACATAGTCAATGTACTCCTCCAGATCACTAGGTACTTCTCTGTCATCTATTTCATCCTTAATGGATTCGGACAGACCCTGAGCAAAGGCTGCCACTAACGCCTCATTGTTCCATCCCACCTCTGCTGCCAAGGTCCGAAATTTGATGGCATAATCGCCCAAGGTACGATCGCCCCGCTGTATCTCCATTAACCTTTTGGCAGCAGAGGCAGCTCTGCCAGGAACCTCAAACACTCTGCGGAACTTCTTACAAACTCATTAAAGTTCAGAGTACAGAGTTTGACATTTTGCCTCCAGGGGGTTAGCCCATGCCAGTGCTTTGCCCGTCAATAGTTATATCATAAATCCAACCTTGCTCCTATCATTCGGAAATGCTTGGGACGTGAGTTCCAAGAATATCTCCAACTGATTAATAAAGCCCCTGCATTGGTTCGGTTCGCCATCATATCTTAATGGTAATGGCGCCGCCGCTGTTAAGCCTCTCGAATGTGTAGTGGAAATCACAGACAAATTATCTGGTGTCGAAACTGGGGGGACCACCGGATTCTGGTTAGGTTTGTCAAGGTGTACCGTACGCTCAAGTAAAGTTTGCAAAGCCAGTGCCAACTGATCTAGGCGCTGCTCATGAACATCCATTCTCCAGTGGATGTTCTGTGTGTTACCTCCACCCTTGCTGTCTGAGGTCATGGCCCTTTCGTACTGTTACAGTTTTCAAGACACTCAGACCAGCTGGTAAAATAAAACACAGTTTTATTAAATAAAAGAAATTACAAGGAACGCCCTCTACAGGCGACAATAGGAATAGCGGACACCAGTAGAGTTGCTATTACAAGTAAGTAGATGAACAGGATTGTAATGATAACATATAATGCTAGGTAAACAGTAGCCAGTCTACTCAATGGTAAATACAACAGAGTCCGTCTCAATTGTGGAGTTTGGCACACCCAAGGTGGATAAAGCTGTTGATGGTGGTGCATAGGAGGCTTATTGCACCAATCAGTACTGCCTTAGACGATAGTGGTGCATAGCCCCCACGGGCGTAACGAAAAAGGCCACAGTGTAGGCTAGTGCTAGAGTCGGTAGCCCCCACGGGCGTCACTAATAGAGACTGCTATACTGCAAGAACTGGCCAATAGCCCCCACGGGCGTAATAAATGGAAACCAGCAATACAACGAATAGAGCCTTTAGCCCCCGCTGGCGTATACCGGAGAAACCTGCAAGAGCTTCAACCAATAGCCCCCACGGGCGTAATACTGAGACTGCTGTAATGCTAGAGATGGCCAATAGCCCCACTTTGTGCTGCACGAGAGGTGAACCAATAGCCCCCACGGGCGTATACCGGAGACAATCGCTGAAGCCAATAGTGCCACTACCGGACGCGGTGAGCAATTATGACTACCCTGCTAGGTGGAGGATTGAGCTGCCGTCCAAAATAAACGTACAACGCGGCCAGCTCGGCAGTAGCAGCAGTGATACTGGAAACAGGCTCAGCAATAAGCGTTTAAGGCTCACAAGAGGTATGCCAGCACTGAACAGGTTAAGCAGCTCGTAGGAATCAAGCTTAGCGAGAAATGAGAAATGCTCTGCAAGTATCAGGAAGGCTCTGCACGGAGGCACAGTTCAGTATACGGTAAAGGAGACTAAGCGCAGGATGCCCAACACAGCTGTTACTCAGCTTCAGCGGAAGTCAGAATGTCGCAACGGCGATGGTGGAGCAGGAAGCTGTACACTCAGGTCACTGGAACAAGCCAGCTCAGATCACGGAGAAGGAAGTCAGCCAGGCCGGATCGGTACATGGAGGAGGTTCTCAGACAGCCGGATCAATCAAAAGCAGGAACGTCAGCAAGACCGGGTCGGTACACGGAGGTGGTGCTCAGACAAGCTAGATCAGTCACAAATCAGGAACGTCAGCCAGGATGGGTCTAATCACGGAACAGGAACTCAGGAGCGTACTCAGGACAGGCCAATTCGGTACACAGGAAACAGGATCCTCTGAAGACAGCAACAGCAACACTGGCTCAGGAACACCATGAAAGGGCAAGTGACAAGTGTCAATGGCTGGGTATAAAAAGGTCACCGGGGGCGGGCCAAACCTCCTCAGCCAATAGGAGAGCACTACAAGCGAGAGTGACAGAAGGGGATCACGGGCACCGTGATAGTTAGGCCCACAAGCCCACAATAACAGGACATATATATATATATACACAGCAATAACAAGCCAGTCCCTTGAGATATAGGAGGAAATGGAGGCAGCAGCTGGCTGGAGAGAGTTCTGAGCTTGAACCCTGATGACTGGAGGCACGCAAGATCGTAGGCAATCTGTTGCACCTCCTTCGGGCTTAGCCGCTTCTTCCTGTTCTCTGCCAGCTCCGTTTGGCGCAATGAGGTGACGCGCCGTCCCCTCTGCCCTGGCTGCATTCCTCTATGGTCAGCTCTTCCGGAGTTCAGGTACATGCTCCCTGGTTTCTCTATTCCTATCTGCTAGGGCGCATGCGCGCCTCCCGTCTTGTCTGTCTTCCCAGCCTTGCCCTTTCTGGTCCTTTCCCTTCTTAATGAGGGTGAGTTCAGCACTGAGACGCATTTGTATAGCGTCTCAGTGCTATTGCTTGTGTAGCAGCTCTGTTCTTGCCTCTCTGGCTTCTGCTCTGTGTTTTCCTAGCTCCTTGTAGGACTGACTGGCCCATTTGACTCTGCTTATCTCTTGTTCCTTGTGCCCTCCAGATCTCCTGTGTATGACCCGCTGTTTCCTGACTCCTCTTTTGCCTTATGTTCCTGTCTGAGTTCCTGTCCGCACCATGTATGACCAGGCTTGGCTTCTGACCTCTCTCCTGCCTGCTCATTATTCCTGTGACCCCAGTGTATTACCTGGCTAGCCTGACTACGTCCCAGTTCCTCGCAGACCTCTACTCCATCCGCCTGACTACCTGAGTGAGTATTAGTTCCTGCTGGAGTATTAGTGTTTCTCCCTGAGGATAGGGTAGTAAAGTTTGTCTAGAGGCGGTTATCGAGGGTCCCCTTTGGCTCACCAAAGGGGGCTAATCTAGCTTTGCGGCTAGCATCTTTATACAGCCTTGGCTGCAGCGCAACTTCCTCTAGGCAACCACCTCCTGCTAGCATCAAGACCCAGCGTCACTCCCCAGCCTCTAGCTATCTTATCCCTTGTTGGAGGAGGTTGACCTTCTTCAACTCCTCAGGGTGGTTGGTGGATTCTTGGTGGAGTACTTTTCTCTGGGCCTAGTGCGGGGTATTCATGACACAATCCAACCCTAGCAGACTAGGGGATAGCAAAGGCTACGCAGCCCAGGTACTGACGTCAGGACTCTAGATGATTAGTAGTCCAGTAGTAGGTAACTGGCACGAGACCCAGATGTCTGGGAGACACTGAACCCAGAAATAGCGAGGCAACACTGACCCTAGGACTAGGGTCACAGAAAGACCAAGGCAACCGCTTATGGTAGGCAAACCCTAGAACGCTATAGGTAGATCGAGACACACAACACGAAGGCAACGTGTGTCCCCGCACACTTGCAAGTGTGATGTAATGCAACTGCTGGCTCTTGAGCCCAAAAGGCTACTGTAGAATGGAATGGAGCACTGGCCCTGCCTAGAGGATCTAGGCACTGAAAGGGTCAATAGATAACACCCAGAGTGAATACTGCAACTCCCACAGGGAGTGAGCCCAGCTATGAAATGGAGGAGGACACAGATTAAGATCAGAGTAACTCAGTCAGCGCTATACAGTACTGTACCGGTACTTCGCTTGTGCACACCGTCTGAGGAGGTTATTCAGTAAGCGGCTATAGCACGAATGCTCAGCCTACAGTCAGCGAAGAGAATGAAAGCGCCACGCGGCGCACTGCAGACAAGCGCAACAGGAAGGCAGCAGTGTGTAACGCTGGCCAGACAGAAGCAACCGAGTGGGTTCAGCCAGGCACTGATGGCAATGGAGCGGGTTCTTAGCCAGAGACAGTTAGTAGCGTAACGAGTTCTCAGCCAGATACTGTCAGCAACGTAACGAGTTCTCAGCCAGATCAGTCAGCAACGAAGCGGGTTCTCAGCCAGATCAGTCAGCAACGGAGCGGGTTCACAGCCAGATCAGTTAGCAACAGAACAGCAACACAGGAAGTGCAGGAATGTCGTCAGGCAGGCCAGGTCATACACGATCAGAGTACCACAGGAACAAACGTCAGGAACAGGTACACCACGAAAGGGTACCTCAGTATAGACATGACAGGGTATTTAAAGGCTGGCTCTAGCAGAGTCAGGATAGTCAGACCAATAAGAGAGATGCAGTGAATCAAGCAATCATAATGTCGCCACCTACGGCTAGAGCACGGGCACCGGGATACTTGCATTGGTGTTATACTGCGGTAGTTGCCGCTTACTGTATAACCATTCTACTGAGAGAACCGCTCTGTGTATGACCCGATTCTGACTGCAAACCCGCTCTGTGCATGATCCCATTTGGCTACAAACCCGCTCTGTGTATGACCTGTTTCTGGCTGCGGACCCGCTCTGTGTATGACCCAGTATGGCTACAAACCCACTCTGTGTATGACCCAGTTTGGCTACGAACCCGCTCTGTTTATGACCCATTTCTGGCTGTGAACCTGCTCTGTGCATGATCTAGTTTGGCTATGAACTCACTCTGTGTATGACCCAGTTTGGCTGAGAACCCGCTCTGTGTATGACTCGTTGCTGAGTAACTTACTTGTGGTATGAACACACTGGCTGTTCTATATTGCTGCTGCCTACCTTGTTAGATAGCCACAGTGTGTGTATCTGGGCTTCTGTTATCTGACCCGTGAGTCAGAGGGTTCTGTAACCTACTGTGTGTCCTAGCCTGAGGGTCCCGAATCTGACTGATGCGTGTATCAGAGGGTTCTGTATTGTATAGTACTCTAGCCTAGGGTTTCCCACCTGGCAACAGGTGTGCGTCTGAGGGGTTCCTTGCTGCACGTTATTAGCCAGAGGGTTCTCGCTAGTCTGCAGGTGCGTACCTGTGATTCACTTATACTACCACTGACTTGGGGCTATTCTACTGTTCCTGAGCATCCAGGTTTCCTGTTCATCGGATCAAGATTGCCATTCCATTTGCTGCTTATTTCATGTCCTTGTATTGTGAGACTACCAGTGACCTTGGTTTAGTCTTCAGCAGGGTGGTGTAGGACCCAGCCTATTATTTCTGTACTAGGCTTTCTAACTAGTACTCTCTGTTTGCTTATGGTCTACTTCTTTGTTTGTTTATTTAAATAAACTGTACTAACTATACCATACAGACTCTGAGCCTTGCTGAGCATCCAATGGCGGTCCTTTAACTCCAACTGGCCAATCAGGAGCCAGCAGACTTTTAAAACCATGGTGGCTTTCGTGAAGTTCTGCTGGCTGAGTGAATTCAGTCTTTTCGGAAGTGCTGGCGGTCCATAATCCTTTCGTAAAGTCCCAAGTAATGGCCTACAGCCCGTTACACCACCCCCCTTTTCAAGCATCCAAGTCCCCCAGATAATCCAAGATAGGGGACTTGGGAACAAAACTGAGGGGTAACTCCACTGGGTTTAGACGTCCTCCTGTCGAGAAAACCCATCTGCATTCCAGTCGTTTTTCCCTGACCGGTACTGAACAGTGAAGGTATAGGGCTGTAGGGCCAAGCTCCAGTGTAAGAGACGTCCATTGTCCCTTGACATTTTGTTCAGCCATACCAGCTGGTTGTGGTCCGTTAGTACAGTGAATTCCCATCCATAAAGGTATGGCTGAAAGCGTTTAATTGCCCAAACCAGAGCCAGGCATTCCTACTTCCTGGTTGAGTAGCTTGCGGCTTGACAGGGTGTTCGTCTCCAGCTGTGTTCACTTGACTCAAAACTGCTCCCAGCCCAACGTTTGAGGCATCTGTGTGGACCAGGAATTATTTGTTAAAATTTGGAGCAGCGAGCACTGGTGCCTGTCCTAAAGTAGCCGTCAGAGCCTCGAATGCTTGGGCACAGACTGGGGTCCAGGTGACTAGGCAAGGTAGGGCCTTTTTGGTGAGGTCGGCCAGGGGTTTGGCCAGATTGCTGTACCGGGGGATGAACCTCTGGTAGTAGCCAGCTGTCCCCAGGAAAGCTAGGACCTTTTTCTTGGTTTGAGGTTGGGGCCAGTTGACAATGTCCTCTATTTTGGCTGGTTCCGGACATTGGCACCCGCTGCCCACCCGATGGCCTAGGTATTGGACCTCCCCCATACCTAGTTGACATTTGTTGGGGCGAATAGTCAATCATGCATTATTGAATCTCCATAGAATGGCCTCCACATGTAGTAGATGTTCCTCCCAGGACTCACTGTAGATCGCTATTTCATCTAAGTAGGCACAAGCAAATTCCTGAGCCCCAGTGAGTAGGCGATCCATCCAGAACGGCATGACTGTAAAATGGTACAGGCCAAACGGGGTGATGAAGGAGGATTTGGCCATTGCCTCAGGGGCCAAGGGAATCTGTCAGGACCCTCTACTTAGGTCCAGGGTGGTGACAAAGCGGGCTCCAGCAAGTCTGTCAAGGAGGTCGTCTACCCGGGGCATTGAGTAGGTGTCAGTCACTGTCTTCTCATTAAGCAGCCGGTAATCCATGCAAAAGTGGGTGGTCCCATCTTTCTTGGGGACGAGGACTACCAGAGAGGCCCATGGGCTGTCAGACCCATCAATCACCCCCAACTCCTGCATTTCCCTGATCTCTCACTGGATGTGGGACTTAACTGCTTCTGGCCCCAGTAAGCAGGTTGTTGAAGGGGGGCTTGGTCTAACGTCTCCACCTTATGGTCTGTTAGGGCTGTACTTTTGGGCAACGGGGAGAAACAGGGTGGGTATCTGCCAGGAGGTTGGGGAGTTCCCTATTATCGGTCTCCTGAGTGGCCAGGGCACATATAACAAAAATGTCCTCAGGGTGCGCATCATAGGGTTGAGGGCGTTAATGTGACAGACCCTCTGGTCTCTCAACTGGGGACCCCTGGCTATCAGATATGTGGTTTCTTCTTGGCGATCCACAACCTGGTAGGGCTCTTCCCAAGCTGTCTGGAGCTTATTCTGATGTACCGGGCAGAGGGCTACCATTTTCTGCTGTACCATAAACTCTCTGAACCTGGCCTGCCTAAAGTACTTTTTTTGCTTGGCCTGAGTGCTCTGGAGGTTCTGTCGGGCCATGCCCATCAGAGTTTCCAGGCGATCTCGCAATGCTAGTACATAGGTTACGACTGGGGTTTTCTCTGTGTCACACTTCCCTCCCAATATTCCCAGAGGATGTTCAGGGGTCCCTGGACTCGTCTCCCAAGCAATAGTTCGAATGGAGAGAAGCTCGTGGACCTCCCGGTAGTCAAAGAGAAGGTGAGGCAGCTACTGCTTCCAGTCTCGGTGGGAGTCTGTGAAGGCCCTGAGCATTTGCTTCAAGGTTCCATTGAGCCTTTCACAAAGCCCATTAGTTTTGGGATGGTAGGCAGTGGCTTCCAAACTTGCTGTAGAAATTCAGAAGTGAATTGTGTTCCCTAATTGGATAGGATCTCCTGGGTGAACCCTAACTGGGTAAAGATCGTGACCAACACATCAGCCATGGACTCTGCGGTTATGTTGGACAGGGCAATAGCTTCAGGGTACTGGGTGGCAAAATCCACCACAGTAAGAATGAATCTTTTCCCTGAGCTGCTGCACCAGGCCAAGGGACCCACAATGTCCACGGTGACTCATTGATAGGGCATCCCGATAATGGGAAGGGGCTACAAGGGAGCTATGAGTCTGTCCCCATGCTTACCAACCCGCTGACAGGTGTCACAGGCCCGACAGAACATGCAAACGTTCTTAGATATCTGGGGCCAGAAGAAGGCATGGGTGAGCCATTGTTCTGTACACCTGGCGCTAAGGTGACAGGCAAGCGGCACCTCATGAGCCAGAGCCAGCAAGGCGGCTCAGTGACCAGTGGGAAGAGAAACTGGGTTTTAGCTACTTTGGTGTGCCCCTGCCCTACTGACAGAGTCTGTCTGTACAGCAACCCATTCTCCCAGAAAACTGTCTCCTCACTGGACCCAGTCACCCCATGTTAAGTCAATGTTGGCCCTTTAGCTCCAACTGGCCAATCAGGAGTCAGATGACTTTTAAAACTATGGCGGCTTTCATGTAATTCTGCTGGCTGAGTGAATTCAGTCTCTTGGGAAGTGCTGGAGGTCCATAATCCTTTCATAAAGTTCAAAGTAACGGCCTACAGCCCATTACACAGTGCAGATAAATAAACTTCTGTGACATCTGCATAGAGGTGATATTTGAGTCTGAATGAGTTAATGTGTTATTGTGTAAAGAGAGAACAGAAGGGGTCCTAGAACAGAACCTTGAGATACACCAACAGAGAGGTAGATGGAAGAAAATGAAGAGGTGGCAGAGGAGACAGTCTTAGATAAGAGGATAGCCAGTCCAGTTCCAGTTTCCTAAGGAGTGAAGAATTTGGAGGAGGAGCGCATGATCAAAAGTATCAAAAGCAGCTGAGAAATCAGGTTGGATAAGTATAGAATAGTGACCTTGCGATCTGGCAGTGTGAAGATCAATGACCACTCTTGTGAGAGCAGTTTATGTGGAGTGAGCAGTTGCGAAAGCCAGATTGTAAAGAGCAGGTTGTGCACGTTAAAGAAGTAGGCTGGAGGAGGCTAGGCATTCCAAGACCTTAGAGGCAAAAGGCAGGAGAGAAACTGGTCGATAGCTAGAGGGTGTGGTACTGTCAGAGGAATTGTTCTTGAGGATGGGTGTTACTATGGCATGTTTAAAGTCATCAGGATATGTAGCAGTGACAAAGGAGGAGTTAAAAATCTGTAATAAGATAGGAATTAGTGTAGGGTGGACGGACTGGATAAGTTGAGAGGGTAGCGGATCAAATGCGCATGTAGTGGAGGGAGAGGTGAATAGTAGTGTTGAGCGAGCATGCTCGGCCGATGCTCGGATCGGCTCGAGCATCGCTCTGCTCGGCACATGGCGGTACTCGTACGAGTACCGCCATGTGCTCGCCCGCCATGTTCGGGTGGCAGGGATCTGTGCCGAAGGAGGCACAGATCTTACAGACGCTCCGCTGGACCACCAGGGACTGGAGGTAGGGGACATGTGGAGATGGAAGGGGGCATTGCGGAGATGAAGGGGGCATTGCGGAGATGAAGGGGGACATTGTGGAAGGGGGACATTGTGGAAGGGGGGCATTGCGGAGATGAAGGGGGCATTGCGGAGATGAAGGGGGACATTGTGGAAGGGGGACATTGTGGAAGGGGGGCATTGCGGAGATGAAGGGGGCATTGCGGAGATGAAGGGGGACATTGTGGAAGGGGGGCATTGTGGAAGGGGGACATTGTGGAAGGGGGGCATTGTGGAAGGGGGACATTGTGGAAGGGGGGCATTGCGGAGATGAAGGGGGCATTGCGGAGATGAAGGGGGCATTGCGGAGATGAAGGGGGACATTGTGGAAGGGGGACATTGTGGAAGAGGGGCATTGTGGAGATGAAGGGGGGCATTGACCAGGCACCCTCCCCTCATCAGAGCAGGGGGTGCCTGGTGTAATGCTCGAGTCCTCCCATTCAATTCAATGGGGCTCGGGTGCTCGGCCGAGAACTCGAGCCTCCGGGGGTGCTCGGTCAGAGCACCCGAACCCCCGAGCATCGGGGTGCTCGCTCAACACTATAGGAAGTTAGTCAATTCCTCCTTCGTGACTAATAAAAAAAGAGTCCATCTTGGCAGGAGGGGAACGAGGGAGGATAGGAGGGTATTTACAAGGTGAGATATTTTCCCAGATGGAGTCTACCTTGTCTTTGAATAAGTCGGCAAAGTCTTGGGCTGTTTGAAAAGGAGGCAGATGTAGGGAGGAGAAGGCAGTCAAAGCTACAGAAAAGCCTGTGGGGGTTGGTTTTATGAACGTTAATTAGTTGTCAGAGACAGAGCAAGGGTAAAGCAAGAAAGGAGGAGTCTATAGTGAAGAAAGTCTGCCAGAGAGCACAATGTTCTCCATAGTCATTCAGCTGAATGGGTACAGGAGTGGTGGAATCTGGTGTCCTTATTAAGCCATGTCCATGGATTAATTTTACGGATGAGTAGGAGAGAGAGAGGAGCATGCAGGTTCAAGGAGGATGACAGGATTGAGTTTTAGGTTCTGCAAGGCTGTTAGTGTAAGGATTAGTGGGAATGTATAAAAGTCCAGTAGCAAGGGAGGATTGGAGGGTGGTGAGATTAAGTAATTAAATAATTAAGACTCTAACAACGAATGAGAGTGTACAGACAACGGACACAGCACTTTGGCCAAACACAGGATTGGTGCCCAACCGGGAGGCTGGCAACAGCAACAGAAATCGCCAACTGGAACAGCAGAACAGGAACCTCGCCCGGATGGGCAATAGCGAGATCAGGAACGTCAACCAGGCCAAGTCAGCACACGGAGCAGGATCCTCAGACGCGCCAGTTCGGTACACAGAGCAGGGTCGTCAATCACACCGGGTCGGTACACGGAGCAGGAACGTCAGCTGGGCCGGGTCAGAACAGGAAGCAGGAACGTCAGCTAATCCGGATCAGTGCACAGCAGCAGCAGGAACGAGACTAGAGAGTGGTCAGACAGTCCAGGGTCATACACCGGATCAGAACAACGATACTAGCGCTAGGCATCAGGTACACCACGAAAGGGCACTCGCAGAGTGACAGCCCAGGGTATATAAAGGCTGTCACTAGGAGGAGCAGTACAGGCAGCCAATAGGAGAATAGAATCAGCCCTGATGGATAGAATGTGGCCCAGATCACGGGCGCCGTGATAGTACCCTCCTCTCAAAGACCACCCTCCGAGAAGAGGGGCCAGGCTTCCGAGGGTACTTGGTATGGAATGTGCGTTGTAACCTGGGAGCATGAAGGTCCTTGGAATCAACCCATGAACATTCCTCTGGGCCATAACCTTTCCAATGGACCAAATACTGCAACTTGCCTCTGAATCTGCGACAGTCAATAATATTTTGCACCTCATATTCCGCCTGGCCTTGGATTTGAATAGGCCCCGGTGCCACGGGGGTAGTAGTATAACGATTACAGACCAGAGGTTTAAGCAGTGATACATGGAACACATTATGGATACGCATGGATAAAGGAAGGTCCAGCGCATAAGACACAGGATTAGTTTTGTGCAAAATTTTGAATGAACCAATGAACCGGGGAGACAACTTATTGCAAGGAGTCTGAAGGTTGAGATTCTTAGAGGAGAGCCAGACCCTGTCCCCAGCCTGGAAAGAGACCGCTGGCCTCTGCCTGCGATTAGCTTGGCGCTGATACCGCTGGAACGAAACATTCAAGGTCCTTTGTATCTGTGCCCAAGTGGAACAGAGTTGCTCCAAATGCTCATCCAGAGCTGGAATTTGTTGTGACTGAAACGAGTCTGGAAGCAAGCAGGCTTGAAACCTGTAATTGATGAGAAACGGGGAGCTTCCAGACGATGAATTGACCGCACAATTCCTGGCAAACTCAGCCCAAAGCAACAGGTCAACCCAGTTATCATGATGGTCAGCGTAGAAATTGTTCCAAGCACTGGTTGGCACGCTCAGCGGCTCCATTGGTCTGGGGATGATAAGCAGAGGAAAATGATAACTGAATGCCCATCTGCGCACAGAAGGCCTTCCAAAATCTCGATACAAATTGGCTCCCACGATCAGATACCAATACTCTGGGTACGCCATGTAAACAAAACACTTTCCTGGCAAATACCCTTGCCAACTCCTGAGCTGAGGGAAGAACGGGCAGTGGCACGAAGTGTGCCATCTTCGAAAATTGATCCACAATCATCAGAATAAATGAATGTCCCCTAGACACCGGTAACTCGCCCAGAAAATCAATGGAAACATGAGACCAAGGACATTCACCATTAGGTATTGGTTGCAGCAAGCCCAGAGGCAGGTGTCTAGGGGACTTGGCATGGGCACAGGTAGAGAAGGCTGCGGTAAAAGCCGTGCAATCAGCATGCAGGGAAGGCCACCAGAATAGCTGTGAGAGTGACCAAATTAATTGATTTCTGCCGACATGCCCAGCGGCCTTGGAAGCATGATAAGTTTCAAGGAGACGGGTACAGAGAGGCTCAGCAACTAAACATTTGCCCACTGGGGTCTCTGGAGAATTTCGGACCCCAGAGGAGAAGTAATGCTGGTACGTAATGTAGCCAAAATATGATCTGGATGGATATTTGGTACCGGAACCAACTCCCTCTCTGTGTCAGGGTTAAACTGCCTGGACAACGCATCTGCCCTGACATTCTTGGAACCAGGCAGATAAGACACAATGAAGTTAAATCGTGATAAAAATAAGGCCCACCTGGCCTGACGTGAGAACAACCGCTTAGCCTCAGAGTGATAAATACGATTTTTGTGATCAGTCAGGATTAGGACAGGGGTACGGGTGCCCTCTAGCAGATGCCGCCATTCTTTGAGAGCCAAAATGATTGCCAACAACTCTCTGTCCCCAATTTCGTAATGGTTCTGAGCAGTAGATAATTTCTTAGAAAAAAACCCACAGGGTCTTAGCACACTCCCAGGTTCCAGACGTTGAGATTGTACTGCCCCTACCCCAGATTCTGAGGCATCAACCTCCAAAGTGAACGGTAGGGAGGGGTTGGGGTGGGATAGTACTGAAGCAGAAGCAAATGCAGATTTCAGAGACATAAAGGCCTGTTCAGCCTCTTGAGACCACTGAGACGGATCAGCACCCTTGTGAGTTAGGTCAGACAGAGGTTTGACTATGGTCGAGAAATTCTTAATAAACTTCCTATAATAATTGGCAAAACCGAGAAAGCGTTGGATGGCCTTGAGCCCTTTGGGATGTGGCCACTGGAGGACTGTGCCAACTTGTCCCTGTCCATAGAGATGCCATCCTTAGAAATAATAAATCCCAGGAAAGGTACCATGGGCCTATGGAATTCGCATTTCTCGGTTTTGCAATATAGTTTATTCTCACGAAGTCTGCGCAACACAGCTGTGACATCCTTAATGTGTTGTGACAAGTTGGCAGAATGGATAAGAATGCCGTCAAGATAAACAACCACACAAGACTGTAACATGTCACGAAGAATGTTGTTAATAAATTCTTGGAATACAGCAGGTGCGTTACACAGTCCGAATGGCATTACCTGGTATTCGTAGTGCCCTGACCTGGTATTGAATGCCGTTTTCCACTCATCACCGTCTCTTATCCTGACCAAATTATAGGCGGCACGTAGGTCAAGTTTAGTAAAGACGGAGGAGCCCTTAAGGTGATCAAATAGCTCGGTGATGAGTGGTACGGGGTAAGCATTTTTTGGCATGAGTTTATTCAAACCCCTGTAATCAATACAGGGGCGCAGCTCCCCATTTTTCTTTTTCACAAAGAAGAATCCTGCCCCTGCGGACAAGGAAGACTTCCTAATAATGCCCCTCTGCAGGGCATCCACAATATAATTCTCCATTGCCTGATTCTCCTCGCAAGACAACGGGTACGCACGACCCCGAGGAGGAACGACACCCAGAGGCAGATCAATCACACAGTCGCACGCCCTATGCGGCGGCAAGGCGCTTGCCTCCCCTTTACTAAATACGTCTCTGAATTGCTCATATTCAGCTGGCACAGAAGGGGAGGCACACATAATCCTCGTAGGGTGGAAAATGCAGTTCTTGTCGCAAAACTCGGACCATGCCGTAATCTCACAAGTCTGCCAGTTAAACCTAGGGTTGTGCATATGCAGCCACGGAAACCCCAAAATGAGAGCATGGTGAGGAGAAAGGATAATCTGAAAATGTTGTAATGTAAAGCCCCAATGCACATCCTCAGGGGAACCGTTTCCATGGTAATCTGGGCAGATACCAACGGCCTCCCATCGATAGCTTCAATGGTTAACGGAGTCTCCTTTGCCACCAAAGGAACATTATGTGAGCGAGCAAAAGATTCGTTCATGAAATATCCGGCCGCGCTGGAGTCAACAAGTGCCAAGGTTTCCACATTTAGGTCTGCCCATGAAACTACCACCTGTATGGTAGGTTTCTGACTGGTTGGGTCCAGGGACTGCTGAACACCACCTAGGGCCTGTCCCCCAAGGTACCCTAGATGCGCTCGTTTCCCGGCCGGGTCAAGCAAGTACGCAACAAATGGCCCGCCTGGCCACAATACAAACATAACCCTTGTCTGCAGCGTTGCGCCCTCTCCTCCTTAGACAGCCTAGTGAACCCTAATTGCATATGTTCACAACTCTCGCCAGCAGAAGTTGGAGGTAAGGGAGGTGAGGGAGGTAAGGGTGGGAAATTTGATCTCACAGCCCCCTTTTCTCTCGCCCTTTGCTTGCGGTCTTTAGTTGCCATCCGCTCCCTGATACGGGAATCCATTAGTATAGTGACATCGATAAGCTCATCAAGGTCAATTGGTAATTCACTAGCAGCTGTTTCATCCTTTAATCGATCACAGAGACCCTGAGCAAATGCCGCTACCAATGCCTCATTGTTACAGCCCACCTCTGCTGCAAGGGTACGGAATTCTATAGCATAATCCGCCACAGTACGGGACCCTTGTTGGATTTCCCTCAATTTTTTAGCAGCAGAGGCGGCTTTACCGGGAACCTCAAATACTCTTCGAAATGCCCTTATGAACTCAGAGGAGTTCTGAGTACATGGTTTAGCAGACTCCTGGAGCGGATTTGCCCAAGCCAGGGCTCTCCCCGTGAGCAAGGAGATCATAAACCCCTCTTTACTGCGATCAGTGGGAAACGCATGAGGGGTTAATTCCAGGAAAATCTCCAACTGGTTAATAAACCCCCTACACAGGTTTGGTTCGCCATCGTACCTGAGAGGTAATGGAGCGGTAGCCGTCAGCCCTTTAGTAACGTTAGTGAGAGTACTCGACTGAGCCTCCGGTGTTAAAACGGGGGGGACCACCGGGGCTGGTACTGGTTTGTTCATGTGTGCAGTGTGCTCAAGAATCGTTTGTACAGCCAATGCCAACTGATCTAAACATTGTTCTTGGAGATCCATTCTCCAATGGATATTCTGCGCATCACCTTTACCGTTACTGTCTGAGGTCATGGCCCTTTCTTACTGTTACAGTTCAGTACACTCAGACAAGGAGGTATAGGTAAAAAACACAGCTTTATTGAAACACATGATGAACAAGGAAACCCTCATGGGTCCAGTTTAGCACATTGACACAAGACAGGTTACAAATTGTTAACCCACACGGGTCCAGTATAGTGAACACAATACTGACACAGGTTAGGTATACAATAGATACAATGTATGACGCCCTCTTAACTAGTGAAGTGCTGGTCGCAACACTCTGCAGGCTCAATGTCGCCTGAAATAACGGAGGCCACAGGAACGGACTGCCAACTCAGGCTCTGGACGCCTGTGAATGTGACCAATAGTGGACGCCCACCAACGACTAACGGAGAGGTCAGAACTCGTGCTTAACTGAGGCCCTACCGAAATAACCCAGCTCTGTGTGCACGTACTACCTGACAGGGTTAATGGGCTATGGTATATATGGATGGCCACAGGAAGCGCCCTACTCAACAGCAGAATACCAAGCCCAAACAATACTGCCCAACGGAACCCAATGGTAGTGATAACGAGGCCCTTCCTCCAAAGGGGTTAATGTGCTGTGGTCTGTACAACGGAATGTAACTGAGAAGCCCTAATCAGGGGCGGATTGTAAGGTAATACCAGCCTGGGCATTTTTTTTAAAACAGCCCACTAGCTGCATCGACGTCCCTATCGACACCCCCTTGTGGTCCCTGTGCGGCATCCAAGGTTGCCACAGAGAGTGCTGGTGGCAACACAGACCTCTCTTTCAAAATATTGTGGGACGGTGAGATCCTCTGATCTCGCCCACCGACCCATGATCTAGCGGCCCACCGGGCGATGCCCGATCCCCCGACAGGACAATCCGCCCATGGCCCTAATGAACCAACACAGACCAAGCGAGTGCAACATGGAGTGGAAGTAGCGAGACTCTAACAACGAATGAGAGTGTGCAGACAACGAACACAGCACTTTGACCAAACACAGGATTGTGCCCAACCAGGAGGCTGGCAACAGCAACACAAATCGCCAACTGGAACAGCAGAACAGGAACCTCGCCCGGATGGGCGATAGTGAGATCAGGAACGTCAACCAGGCCAAGTCAGCACACGGAGCAGGATCCTCAGATGCGCTGGTTCGGTACACAGAGCAGGGTAATCAATCACGTCGGGTTGGTACACGGAGCAGAAACGTCAGCCGGGCCGGGTCAGAACAGGAAGCAGGAATGTCAGCCAATCAAGATCGGTGCACAGCAGCAGCAGGAACGAGACTAGAGAGTGGTCAGACAGTCTTGGGTCATACACTGGATCAGAACAACGATACTAGTGCCAGGCATCAGGTACACAATGAAAGGGCACTCGCAGAGTGACAGCCCAGGGTATATAAAGGCTGTCACTAGGAGGAGCAGTACAGGCAGCCAATAGGAGAATAGAATCAGCCCTGATGGACAGAATGTCGCCCAGATCACGGGTGCCGTGATAACCACCTTATGGGCGTGTCAGTCACAACACAACAGAGACTGATTGATTTACATGTACTTTAACCATTGTATACCCTTAAGTTTGCCTGTCCTGTGACAGTATATGTATATTTATTTCCTTTGTATACTGGGCCTGAGAAGGCATCTACACGCCACTGTTCTTTCAATTTACCTGTATTGCCTATAGAGGGCGGTCTTTCTTGTTTTATTAATAAACCTATGTTTTATTCTAACCTGCTGGTCTGAGTGTCTTACAAAACCGTTAAAAGGGGTATCGGATAATATAGATCACAAATTGGGAGCTACACCCCAAATTATACTGAATAGGTATTTTAAATCCTTTATGGGGATGATAGAAAAAAGTGCCACTTATCATGTAATTACAAGTAATACATGTTGCACATTTGAAACAGCCCTTTTTCTTCTTTTCTTCCTGTTTTTTATAACAGTTAGTAGGGTCAGTTTTGACCAATAGGTCCCTTAGATTTTTTCTTCTCCTGTATGACATTATTGGTGTTTTTTTAAAATTTTGTGGAAGATTGGCATCACTGGATAGAATGGACCACTTATCCTTAATCACTGCTTGTATATTTTTTAATGCTGTGTTATAATCAGAAACAAAAACAGTCCTATCTAAACTCTTCTTAGGTTTTGTAGCCAATGCTTGTTCTCGATTAATGTTATTGGCTTTTATTTGACAATTCCTAATGTCCTTAGGGGTGAACCCCCTTTCAATAAATCGTTCTCCCATTTTATTTAATTCTGATTTTACTGCTTCTTCTTTACTCTCAATTCTTTTTACCCTCATCATTTGTGAGTAAGGGAGTCCTTTTTTCAAGTGTGCTGGATGATTACTGGTGGCAAAAAGCAAGTTGTTTCTATCTGTAGGTTTTTGGTAAACATTTGTGGACAATTGTCCATTATCTAAAGTCACTAACACGTCAAGAAAGGCTTTTGAAGTAGAACTGTAATTTAATGTTAAAGAGATTGGAGTATCAGTGTGATTAAGGTCATTCACCATGTTAATAAGCAACTCGTCACTGCACCTTCACGGCAGGAACATGTCTTCTATGTATCTAGTGTACAATGCAACATGTCTCCCAAATGATGGGTGGGCAGTGAAGATCTCCTCCTCATAGATTGACATATAGGCATTGGCATAAGAGGGGGCCATACATGCCCCCATAGCTGTGCCCGTGCATTGTAAATAGAAATCATTCTCAAATTTGAAATCATTTCTAGTAAGACACAGTTCTAGCAGGGTCAAGAAGTATTCAATGGGGGGACCTTTGTATAAAGCATTAGATGTTAATAATCTGCGTATTGCTTTCATACCGGATGTATGCGGGATCACTGTATAGAGGAACTTTACAACCATGGTACCTAGTATTCCCTCTGTTATTTGGCCAAAATCTTTAATTAGATGTAAAAAGGCTGTTGTATCTTTTAAAAAATAAGGTATCGCCTGTACACAGGGTTGTAAGTACCAGTCAATGTATTTACCAATAGGACGTAGAAGAGACCCAATAGCTGATATGATGGGTCTGCCAGGGGGAAGAGTGAGACTCTTGTGTATTTTGGGAAGGGTGTACAAAATAGGGAGTTTTGGGTGATCTTGCATTAAAAAACTTTTTGTCTGGTCATCCAACCATCCCGCTGTGTACCCATGTTCAATGATCTTATCTATTTCTTTTTTAAATTTGATGGTGGGATCAAAAGACAGCTTTTTATATGTATTTGTATCAGACAATTGTTAAAGTATTTCTGCTTTGTAATCATCATAATTGAGTATCACTATGGCTCCTCCCTTGTCAGCTGGTCGGATAACAATACTTGTATCATCTTATAAGGTTCTCATAGCTCTCTTTTCCTCCTTAGAGAGATTACTATATATTTTATGAGGTGTTTTAGCCTCATTTAGTATTTGTGTTTTGACCAACCTGGAAAATGTTTTAATGAGGGGTTGAGACATATTGGATCAAAAGATGAAGGTACCTTAAATGGAGTAGTACTATTTATATTATCAGAACCGTTAAAATGTTCTTTTAATCGTAACATTCTATTGAATTTAAAAAAATCAACTCTCCAGTCAAATGAACTAAACTGATTAGTAGGGACAAATGATAGTCCTTTCCGTAGTAAACTGGTTTTGTGAATGGTCAAAATATGGGATGACAACTTTATACTATGTTTTGGGTAAAGGTGGCTTGTTTGTTATTACGTCGGTTTTTACCCCCCCTCCTCGTGTTTGTCCTCTGCCTCCTCCTCTGAGTCCTTGCGCTCTTGTGGTCACCCCTAAAAAATTAGACAAAGTTGAGGGTTGTGCTAAATCTGAGTCAGTGTCTGAGGAGGATAGAGTGATGTCCTTGTCCGTTTGACTTTGTATTCTTGGTCTATTGGGATTGTACCTTCTAGGGAATCGTCTAGAAGTGCTTGTTCCCCCTAAGAGCCACTTGTATACTCTGTGTTCTTTATAATCATCTATAACCTTATTGAACTTGTCTCTTTTGTATTGTGCAAGTCTAGCCTTATAAGTTCAATCTGTGTCTGTAATTTATTTCACCAGTCAGTGCCTTTGTCTGCTTTAATGGTTTCTAAATGTTTAGTGTCAAAATCATTTATATCTTTCCTTACCTCAGTCAATTCCTTGCCAACTTCTTCTACCACCGATGTCATTAGATCCAGGGAGCATTGGTTTAGGATACCAGTCCATCTTTTACAAAAGTCAGCACTTGTGCGTCCAATAGTTGGTGCATTCTTTATCTGAAAGCCTCGAGGAATCTTCTTATCTCTATAGTACTCTGAAAGAATTATCCCATGGAGGTATAAGTCCGTCTCTTTTTTCTTTAGACGCAAGTTTTGATTATATAGTTCTGTAGTAGTAGATGTACCAAAAGTGGTGCTGAAATTATCTTTAACCCCTTAGCGTCCGGTGACGTACCCGGACCGTCACGCTGGTCCGGCACTTAAGGACCAGTGACGGTCCTGGTACGTCACGTACTATTACTCACCGCGCTCCTGCAGGAGCATGGTGAGTAATACCGGGGACTGAATTTGATCGCTCCACGACCGGAGCGATCTCTTTCAGTCCCCCAGTTCGGCATGCCGCTCCACGTGATCAGTCACGTGGGGCGGCACGCTGAAATTCTCTATCGGGTCCTAAAAGGACCACACACCCCGTGACTGCTGGTCGTTAAGGGGTTAAAGAGAATAGAGCCTATTTTTGTTTGATCTATCTTATATGTAGAGGCTTCTGTATCATGGCCTCCCACTTGCTCAAAAATATTTTTTATAAATGCAGTAGCCAGCTTGAAAGGTGTTAGTTGCTATTCAGGGGAAGTTCACCATTGTAATATTATATAAAAGTCTTTTTATTTTTCAAAAAAATCGATGGGTGCTCCATAGAACATAATGTCCGTCTGGCATTTGTTATATACAGAAAGTGATGATGGGCACACCAAAATTCCAAATTTCTTGCCTTGGTACTCTTGCTAAAATTAGTAACAGTATAATTCTGTTGTATCATGAAGGATGATATCAGAAGCAGGCACTCACAGATCTTCATAAAAATAAAAACTCTTTATTGGGAACAGAAAAAGAAAAAAATGTTGACGTTTCGACCCAAACAAGGGCCTTTCTCAAGACCGTATGACACAAATGAACTGACCCTGTCCTTAACCCCTTAACGACATGTGACGTACTATGACCGTCACGGTCCTTGAAATACTCAAGGACCGATGACGGTCATAGTACGTCACGTACTTTTTACTTACAGCGCTCTACCGGGAGCGCTGTAAGTAAAAATAGGGCCTGAAATTGACTGCTCCAAGATCGGAGCGATCTCTATCAGGCCCCATAATGACGCGCCGATACACGCGACAGGTCACGTGTACCGGCGCGTCCAAGTGGTCCTATGCGTTCCTTATGGGACGGAAATGTCCCAGGACCGCCGGTCGTTAAGGGGTTAATATACCTAAAAAACCATGTGTTAAGAGAAAAACGCTATCCCTGTGTCTATTCTTAGTGACGTCATAATCATTATATACAGTAATGAAAACTGGCAAAATACAGTAAGAAACAGTGAAACTTACAGTTCCACATTTTGATTAGTTGTCCAAATGTACAGATCATCTAGAAAATAGAAAATAATTATAATCAATTGGGTGCAAGACCCCGAGTCAACAATAAAGCAAATACATCACAAGTAAAGGAAGAAAAATCAAATTTTTTACCTATGGGCCCACAAACACCAATAGAAGCTTGGGTGAGAAAGGAATGGAATCAATAGAGAGACAAGTCTCCCAGAACACCAATGAGGAGAAAAAGGACAGAAGATTTAAAAGGGGAACCAGAGGAGGCAAGAGAAAACAAGAGAAGAAACCAAGCAGTAATTCCAACAATTTAGGTGGAATCTTTAATTTATCCTCTTACATCCTCTCACCAAATGATATTTCATTACTTAATAAGGGTCTCAAGTATGTTCCCCACAGCAAGCCAAATGAATTCGAACTATTCATAGATATGCACAAATTTGTCAGAAAACTTACCCTCAAAAGATATTTTTTGAAAAAAGAGGAAGAGGCTGTTTTGACACAAAGTTTAGCAAATACATTGGATGAAGCAAACGATGAGAGTATCTTAGAAACCCTGCTGAATTTATGGACTGAAAACCAAAATGGTCAAGATCATCCTTATACAGATGATATAGAAATAGGACCCCAATTCAGACATACTTAGTTGAAATCTGTCTCTAAATTTAATCCCACACAATCCTGAGGGCATCATATAGAAACCTTTCTAGAATTGGTGGTTAAGGATGTTAAAAAAAATGTTCCAGACTCCAATTAAAATCAAATATAATCTATCTAGAGATGAGAAACTAAGTCTTGAAAAACTTATGAAGGACAAGAACCTTATATTCAGGAGGCGGACAAAGGAGGAGGAATTGTTATCCAGGATAGGATGGATTATATAAAAGAATCCAGAAGGATACTTGGAGATCAAGAGTTCTATGAACCACTACCCCATAATCCTATTACCAAATATAAAACGAAATATGATCAGCTCATCTCTCAAGAATTCCAGATCGGCATCCTCTCTAAGCAGGAATATACCTATCTATTAGTTCAACATCCGGTCACACCCATTTTTTATCATATTCCCAAAATTCATAAAAACCATCAAAATCCCCCTGGTCACCCAATCATTTCAGGGATCCAGTCACTTACAAGCAACTTTTCTGAATACATTGACCATATACTACAACCTTACGTACATAAAACACCCTCATATATAAAAGATTCATCACACATTCTGAGAAAACTGGAAAACATACAGTGGACAGAAGGATACCTATGAGTAATGTTTGATGTAACATCATTATACACAATCATAGAACATCAAGAAGGTATTAAAGCAGTGGAAAAAGCTTTACGTAGAGATAAACAACTATCTCATGAACAGATCTATTTTCTATTGGATGGGATTGCTTTCATACTCCATCACAATTATTTTATGTTTGAAGGAAATGATTTTCACCAAATAAGAGGCATAGTGATGGGAACTCGCTTTGCTCCCAGTTTTGCGAATCTATTCCTAAGTGTATGGGAGGAAGAACATATATGGAAGAACCATATTGAAAATATGGCAATGTACGGACGGTATATGGATGACATTATCCTAATTTGGAAGGGAGGCGAACAGAAGTTAAATGATTTTATCAATTCCATCAATCAAAACCAGTTGGGTCTGCATTTTACTCATACAAGTAGCCCCTATACAGCAACTTTTCTAGATCTACAAATTGTAACAGAACCTAATGGAAATATCTGTACACACACCCATCATAAACCAGTGGATATCAATGGATTCATAGGGACTACAAGTAACCATCACAAAAAATGGCTTCAAAGTGTGCCTTACAGCCAATTTCTTAGATTAAGAAGAAACTGCTTAAAAACACAAAACTTCCTAATGGAAGCTGAAGTACTCAAAACTAGGTTTCTTGAAAAAGGTTATAAAGAAAACGATAGTCAAAAAGCTTTCTAGAAGGCCCTAGACAAACCAAGGGAACAGTTGCTAATAGACAAAAAAGAAGAAACTCAAAATGCCACTATAACCCAAAAATCCAAAAGACCAGAATTGCCTTTTATAACAAGATACACGTCTTCTACAAAAAAGGTTGAAAGGATTATACGCAAACATTGGACTATACTAGGGAGTGACAAGTACCTTCAGAAGATACTCCCAAAAAACCTCAACTTCATATACAAAAAATCATCTGATTTAAAAAACAAGCTGGCTCCATCTATGATAACAGGTATCCAAAAAATGGAAGCACCACAGAAAGATCTGACAGGAGTACCAATAACTGGCACATACAAATGTGGCCATAATAGGAGCATTACCTGTGATCACATAAAAAACAGATGCAAATCCTTCACCTCTAACAGTACAGGGGAAACCTTCCAAATTCGACAATTCATTAACTGCACAACAGATTATATCATTTATCTTTTAGAATGTAAATGTGGATTCCAATATATTGGACGAACAACGAGACCCTTAAAAATGAGATTCTTGGAACACTGAAATAATATTCTTAAGAAAAATAAACAACATACAGTCCCAAAACATTGTCTAGGCTGCACTTCATTCAAGAACATTACGGATATAAGGATGTCAGGAATTGAACATATTCCTATAACAGCAAGGGGTGGGAATAGATTTATGAAACTCTCCAGGCAAGAGACCTATTGGATTTACAAACTTCAAACATTAACACCTTTGGGCCTCAATGAGGAATTAGACCTGTGGTGTTTGTAAGATCAATTTTTCCTCAAGTGATTTTACAATATAAGAAAATGAAAAGAACCTCTAAATATGCAATACAAAATAAAAAACCATAAAAAAATCCCCAAATAAATATATAATCAAATCACCTAGATCCTTCAATCAAATTAAGAATTAGTCCTAAAAAAATCCTTTAATAAAAAAAAAAATCCTAAAAATATGTATTTTGTCTGTGCATCATATAACAAGTCTCTCTTCCAAATAAATCAGTAAATACATGTATATAAATCAAAACATAATGCCATTAATGATATGGCATTGCGTTCCTCCATTTCAAATGGTCTCATAAATACATTTTCATAAATTGAAGGGTAATGTGAAGCTCACAGTATAAGTCAGAATTTTTATATCATTTTCGAAATTAGCTCGTTCTTTTTCCCATCTCAAAAATAGTTACTGAGTAAATAAACAAATAATCATTTGAAATCAAGTTCTGTGTAGTCTTGCGATGTTCCGATTACCTCTTTATACCGATACATCGCAAGACATACATGGGATCAAACTCATTGATAAAAACAGTCAGTCAATGCAGTGGTCCAAAAATATCTTTTAGTTTAGTATAGGAGCTTTGCGATGTTCAGGATACTCTGTTGTTTCCAACACATCGCGAAGCATTTATAAGAAGAAGAACCCAGATGAGAAACAATAATGGCATAGTAAACTCCATTATAAATACTATCCAAGTAAATTATATGTCCTTAGGGAGAGGAACCTATGGTGTCATCTATTATATTGTCATGATCTTATTAATATATCCTTCTATAAGTGTACCCCTTCTTTTAATTATCTTAATACACAGAATATTATTCCCCGATGTAGGGAAGAATTTGAGTTTTATAATAAAAGGCATGATAAATATATAACGTTTATAAAACATGTTTTAAGGTCATAGTTCATTACCTTTGAACTTTTGTTACATTGAACTTTGGTGTGATTGGTCGCACAGAGTTTAAAGTGTTTAAATGTCTGTATCAAATTGTAACACAATCATTGTATCTTGAGAAAGGGATATAATTTTTTCCCAAAATGTGTCGATAACTGATTGAATTTTAAACAATATTGAGGTATAACGGAAAAGGAGTAAACGAGTGGACTAACTGTGGAACTAAACAGTGATTTGTTGGCGGGCAGAGAACCAGGGGAATTGCGGAAGGACCGAGAGACAGGAGACCAGCCACCGGAGAAAATATTACAGGCCCGGTAACAAGAAAAAATCTGGTGAGCAGTTACTAAGAACTTTGTAACAGTCTCTATACTACTTGATTGAAGAAATTTTCAATACAAGTTGTGTCCATATATGCCTGTAAACGCATACCCCATAATAGGTGCCGTTTGTCCACCTAGCCACTTGGGCTCCATAACATTACTAGTTTAACTGTTTATATACTTTAACATACACCTCTCTTGTTTACAATCGTACATTTATTTTAAAAAAGAAGTTTTATATGATTCTATTTTAAATGTGCAAAAGATTTCTTGTGCAATATACTATCAATAAATAACTTAACTGAACTACACTTAGAGGTCCCTGTGCGCTGTCTTTTATCTCTTGTTTTGGCCCAGGGATTGGCCAGTTAGCTGCCCGCCCACTGGTTCCGATTGGCTGAGACAGCAATGATGATCTTGGCCAGGACTGGTCATCGGATTCCAGGCTCCTGATTGGCCGGGGGTTGAAGCGGAATATTCAAAGATGCTTCAATCCCCTGGCCATTGTGTAAATATGTGTATTCGAGTCCTTCAGCCTTTTGTCAGTGTTTGCCCTTACTCAGTCCCTCTGTATAAATAATGTAATCATGTCTGGCCCTTTGTGTTATGTTTAAACCAGCTGTCAATGTCCTTTGTCTAGTATTGTATCTGGATGTGGTTCTGCATGTATAAAAGAGTTGAAGTTTGTACAATAAAGTGTGTTACAGTTTGAACTTGAACTGGCTCCTGTCTCTCTGTTGCTGGATGGTATCAAGGGACTTCTGTTGTCCCCCATCCTACGAAGAAATGCTGCTTGAATAACCGATGGAGCTGCCTACTTGTAGCTGACCTCTGGAGGGAGAAACCTGAAATGACGGCCTGAGTCCAACCCAAGGACTTGGGTATCCGTTACAAGGAACGTCAGCCAAAGCCGGGTCAGAGTCACGGAGCAGGAATGTCAGCCAAGCCGGGTCGAATTACGGAGCAGGAACCTCAGAGAATAGTCAGGCAATCCGGGTCAGAACACAAGGGCATCAGACAATATGCAGAATAGTCAGGCAGGCCAAGTCGGTACACTGGGAAACATAGAGCGGATAATGCACTGGCACAGGAACACCATGAAAGGGCACCGGAGGAGTGCCCCTAGCCCAGAATATAAAGGTCACACTGGGTGGGACTAACACACAGTAGCCAATGGGAGCAAGTCACAGACTAGACTGACAGAAAAACAAAAACAAAAAAGCACGGGCACTGTGATAGTACCCCCCTCTCAAAGACCCCCTCTCCTGGAAGAGGGGCCTGGCTTCTGAGGATATTTAGAGTGAAAATTGCGCAGAAGTCTTGGGGCATGAAGGTCGCTCTGATCAACCCAAGAATGTTACTCAGGGCCATAGCCCTTCCAATGGACCAATTTTCCTCTAAATCTGCGAGAATCAATTATGCTTTGGACCTCGCACTGGTTGGGGATCCAGACTGGCTATCTGGCATCTCCACTGTAGGTGCCCCTCTGCCTCCATATTTACAATGATATGGGCCATGGGCTCTGTCTCTCCATATGATCTGGGCAGCCCCTCTGTCCATTCCCTCTGTTGCAGCAATTCCTCCTCATCTTGGAGGACCACTACTGGACCTCCCTCCATCTCTTCTCTCTCCATATTTAGAGGTATTCCCACTCTATATCTATCTGTCGGCCCATCAGCAAACCCAGGGAGTCTCCTCCATGCCACATCTGGCACAAATGACAGCTCCTCTGGCCATCTTGCCATTAACTCATCCTACTCCTCAGGACAGTTTTTTCTAAAATCCATGTAATGTAGAAACGCATCTTCCACTGGGCCTCCTGGATAGGCTACAATACAATAATGGAGGTGTACACAGTGAACACAGTGGGGCCAGGCATGGGAACAATGGATCAATCCAGACCCGGGCCATTGTGCTCCATAGGAGATTGAACTACCCTGGTCCGTCACGTAACTCATATCATATCATATTGTGCCGGCTCCCCAACCAATAGGCGCCAGAGTGACAAGCTTTCTGGACAAGGGTGAGACCAATGAGCGGAGCACCTACCTGCCCCATAAAACACATATAGTACACAATACAAAATACACAGTACACATTACAAGGGGATGCCAGACACTCTGATGCTCACCTACTTTTGAAAAGAAAGTCTTCGGTCCCCTAATATTCCGGCCGTCTGGTACTGTTTGAATCTGTAAATCACAGTCTTTTGTTTTAATAGTTTGCAGGCCTAAAATGACCTTCCAGTAATGGCCTACGGCCCATTACATTTTTCCCCCTTTCAAATCCCGAAGCCAGCAGTAGGGAACTGACGGTGGCTTGGGAGTCTAGGTTGGAAGTTGTTTCACAAGGTCTCCGGTTAGGATAGGCCATCTGCATTCTTATTGTCCAGTCTTGACCGATATTTGATACTAAAGTTAAAAGGTTAGAGGGCCAGGCTCCATCGCAATAGGCATCCATTGTCACCTGATACCCTATTCAGCCACACCAGGGAATTGTGGTTGGTGATTACCGAGAACTCTCGGCCATAAAAATAGGGCTGAAACTTTTTGAGGGTCCATACTAGTGTGAGGCATTCTTTTTCCATGGTGGTGTAGGTGACCTCCCTGCTCAGCAATTTATGGCTGAGGTAGGCAACGGGATGCTCCTCTCCAGCATCACTGATCTGGCTTAGCACGACCCCTAGTGCATAGTTGGAGGCATCTGTGTGAACCAGAAGAGAACAATTAAAGTCTGGAGCTGATAATACTAGTTCCCATCCCAGAGCCTTCTTAAGAGTGTCAAAAGCTTGCTCGCAATCGGGGGACCATATCATATTCAGGGGTAGGCCTTTCTTTGTTAAGTCAGTGAGAGGTTTTGCCAGAGAGCTATAGTGGGGCACAAACTTTCTATAGTGCCCAGCTGTTCCCAGGAAGGCTAGAACTTGTTTTTAAGATTTGGGGATTCACCAGTCCAGTATGACGGCTATTTTGTCGCTGTTTCCCACTGTCTACTCAGTGTCCCAGGTACTGCACTTCCCCATCCCTATCTGGCACTTGTCAGGCCTTATAGTTAGTTCAGCCTGGTGGATTTGTCCTAAAATGGCCTCTAGATTAGCAAGTGTTATTCACAGATATCAGTGAATATGGCAATATCATCCAGGTAAGCACAGGTAAATTCCTGTGCCCCTGCCAGCAGATGGGCCACCAGCCGCTGGAAAGTAGCTGCAGTGTTCTTCATCCCAGATGGCATTACCTTGAACTGGTAGAGGCCATAAGGGGTGATGAATGCGAAGTTGGCTACTGCCTTAGAGTCCAGTGGGATCTGTCAGTACCCTGTACTAAGGTCGAGGGTAGTGACCACGCCAGCTCCAGCAATCCTGTCCAGGAGCTCATCCATTCAGGGCATAATGTAGGCATCAGTTATGGTGCGGGCATTGAGCCTCCGGTAGTATACACAAAATTGAATAATCCTATCCTTTTTGGGGACAAGGACCACCGGGGAGGCCCAAGGACTAGAGGACTTCTCTATGATCCTTAGGGCTAGCATATCCTGGATATCCTGGTAGATATCCCTCTTGACTGCCCCGGAACCTGGTAGGCAGGTTGTGGAGTGCTGCCTTCCTTGGGGTATCCACCCTCTGCTGAGTAAGGGAGGTGAGACAGGGTCAGGGGGAGAAGAGAGTGGACAACTTCTGGATCATTTCTTTGATCTGTCCCTGCTGGTCAGATCAATATGGGCGTCCAACGGGAGAGGGTCAGAAGGGACAGGGACCTGTGCATCAGCCAGAAGATCATGAATGTCCTACTCCTCTGGCTTATCGCTGGCTAGGGTGCAGATGGGAAGGGCTGCTTCCCCTCTAGAGTTATAGGCTTTTAGGGTATTCACATGACAGGTTCTCTGATCCTGCTGCTTGGCCCCTCGGGCTATCATGTATGTGGTATCCCCCTGCTTATCAATTACCCGGTAGGGCCCTTCCCAGGCAGTCTGCAGCTTGTTCTTTTTAACTGGCTGCAAGGCCCAGTCTAAACTCCTTGTACCTGGCCTGCCTATCATAGAAATGTTTCGGCCTGGCCTGGGCTGCTTGTATGTGCTGCCAGACTAACCCCATTAAAGACTCCAGTTTTTTTCCTCAGCATCAGGACATATGTGTCTGTCAGGGTTTCATCAGAGTTGCATTTGCCCTCTCACTACTCTCAGAGGGGACCTTCTGTCACATTTATCATCACCTCCTCCAACTAGCATTAAGATATCTGTAATAGAGCAGCAACAGCAGCACGGAGGGACTAGTGGTGGTGGTAATGATGATGGTGGAGAAGCTGAGGTGGAAAGACATTGATGGAACTTTTAGCCCAAACTGAGAAGGAATGGGATACAGGGATGGGGATGAGCATCACCATAACAAACACCAGCAGCAGTGAGCTTTTGGAATTTGTGGAATTTTCAACTGTTCTAATTCCTACTGCTGCTGAGTTGCAAGCGTAGCAATATGTTGAGGAGCAGGCTAGTGTGCCACAGACCACTGTGGACACAGTTGGAATGGGGTTAACAAGTGATGCAGGACGACTAGGACAGGTTCCACTTGGCAGCAGCAGCAATGCTTCTGGTGCTAGTTGAAGAGCTTATTCTAAGGCAGTAGCAGCAATATCGGCAACATCCTCCTCTGCCCCAGACAGTGAAGGGGTATGTGGACTATGGGTGTGGGACTATTTTTCTCATGGGGCAGGAACAGTGCAGTCATCACCAGCAGCACTATGCACAATTTGTCACAAGTCAGTGAGAAGAGGACAGGAGAGAATGTGCCTTTGCACAATGGCTTTGATAACATACATGAAACACAGACACAGTGACATTTATGTCAAAAATGTTAAAGCCAAACACCCACCACAGAAATCAAGGACTGCTGTTGCTGTATTGCTGACTCTCCTGAAAGGCAAAAAGAGGTGAGGCGGAGATCAAAGAGGAAGAAGAATAGAGAAACCCAGGCAGAGGATGGAAGTTTGATGACAAGCAAAACAACTAGCTCACCATCACCTTCTTACAACTTTTCCCAATCCACCCCATTCATCGCGACCTCCCCCACCAAATGATAGCCACTCTGTAGATGTTAGAATGTGGCAATTCGTGTTCACCCATTGCACACTGTGTGGTGCCCTGACCACACATGGTAGTGTGGTGGAGGAGAATCATAAGCAGGGCATTAAGCACCATCTGAGTATATTCCATCCCACAGAATATGCTAAGCTGGTGGCAGGGTTCATCATTACTATTAAACTGTCAGAAAGTTGTCATGTGTCCTTAGCAGGGTGTGGACAAGGGTTATAGTGACAGCAGCAGTATGTGGTGTCTGGGGTCATGGTGTTTGGATACAGTTGTGCCAGGTGTTCATCTTCCAGCACTTTGCAATGCTAAAGTGTTGACAAGGGAGCTCAGCAGCTAGAGGTCTGTGTCGAAGAAGGCACAGACCTCAGCTTACTTCTTGCAGGTGCTGTGTGTGTGGGGGGGGTCACAGGGGGCGGCTGGGCCCCTAGAGTGACAGGTCAAGTCATAGGTGCAACCCCTATTGTTACACCAGTGCCAGTGCTCATTTTACTGCTGTTGTTGATCCCTGTAATGGAAGCCTATGTCCTTGGGCTGACTTAGACTATCATTCCGGGTCTCTCCCTCCTGAGGTCGGCTACAGAAGGATAGCAGCGCCGGTACTGCTCCAGAGTTTCTTCCTAGAATGGGGAGCAAGAGCAGCTCCTCTACAACAAACTGACAGGACACTTCTTAGTTCAAGAACAAACTCAGTTTATTGACGCAGGCAGGGACATTTTATATAGACCTTCCAGATGTCAGTACAACAGGAATACACATAACTACACAAAGGGACAATGGTGAATAACTGTGGTGTTTACAGTAAACTGTGGGCCAGACAATAGAACAACAGAGTGTATACACAAAACAAAGGGACAATACAGTGGGATTGATACAATCAAAACAGTACAATAGAAACAGGTGTTACAGGCAATCAGGGCACGAGACTAATCCTATCACAACAGAGACGAGATTAGTAAAGTGAAACCCTAATCAAAGTCTGGACCAGACAGTGATACAATACACCTTTGAAATAGCATTACACAAACACAAATATTTAACCCGTGACTGCCCAGGTAAGATTGTAGGCCCAGAATTAACACAGGGGTCCATCATGTATTACAGTTTATGAAAACACATTAAAGGGATAGTAATACTTAAAATGTAAAAAAAAATATGTTGTAGGGTTTATCCCCCTGAGTAAAACAAGAGTACTCCCATTGCTGAAAGGTGTTTCATTCAAAAGTTATTAATTTTCAGAGCTGAATTTTTTAGGTGCAATATCACAGTGGCCTGAAATTGTACAGTGGCGCTGTTGCTATACGATCCTATGGACAGCTCTGGTCCCGGGACCATAAATCTCCATAGGATGGTATAATCAACAGCGCCACTGTACAATTTTAGGCCACTGTGATATTGCACCTAAAAAAATCAACTTTGAAAATTAATAACTTTTGAATGAAACACCTTTCAGCAGTGGAAGTACTCTTGTTTTACTCAGGGGGATAAACCCTACAACATATTTTTTTTTACATTTTAAGTATTACTATCCCTTTAACCATTCCCTTATCATTTAACATAGGACAGTAGACAGTCAATCAGAATGCCACCTAATTTCAACATGGGGCATGGGGAATTGTGTGTCTGGCCGTGTTTTGTTTCTGTCCAGGCGCCCAGAGCTGGGACTTCGCCCAGTGCCTTCCAGTCTATTTTTGGGGTATTTTTATGGCTCTTAAAGGATCCCCAAGTAATGGCCTATGATCCATTACAATCCCATTCTCTTTTAGCTGCCTAATCATCCTGCTGCTTAAACAACTCAGCAGCAGCAAGAACAGCAGTTGCAAATTCCACATCTACATCAGGGCATTTGTCAACGGCCAGTGGTCACTGTCCAACAAGACATGACCTGCTGGCACTAGACCAGTAAGGCATTTTTTTTTCCGTGCTTGTGCTTTAAAAAAACAAAACAAACACAGAGGCCTACAAGAAAATAAACAATTTATTGGGGGGGTTGTTTCTAACAAACTTAAGTCCTACATATCAATGTTTACTTAGGGCTTTTGCCAAACAAGCTTAAGTCCTGCAAATCAATGTTTCCTCAGGGTTTGGGCCTCTAACAACAAATCTAACAAATCATACTCTACAAAATACTCTATCATGTCAAGTATCAGTCTACCAGTGGAAGCTTATGTCAGGGATTTCCTGTCTCTATTACTTTACATACAAATGTCTTATTTTATTGATTTCTTTTTTAATTGTCCCCCGAATACCAAACAACTCCCCAAAAAACCAAATTCACTATTCAATTGATTCTTTCCCCAGACTCCACCCACCAACACAGACACCCTCCTCAGTCCCCTTTTATACCATGTGTTTTTATGCCATGTTTTTTTAATTGTATTTAGTTTTAATTTTTTTATTAACTGTCCCCCCAATCCCAGTAAACAACCCCCCAAAACAAATTCCCTGTTGAACTGATTCTTTTTCCACACACCACCAACACAGGCACCCTCATGCCCCTTTTATACTATGTCTTTGGGAAACAAAATAACATTTGCTATGTGTTGTGTGTAAATTGAATGTTCCCATTGGTTTCAATGGAATGAGCTAGGTGAAATACAATGAAAAAACAGCACTTTTCACAGGAAATTATTCGCCAAGTGGGAAATGCCATAATTTGTAGGGAGGGGTGAAAGTTGTCGTCGTGTTCCCATGAGAAATTTTGTGAAAACCACGTTGTTATCCGCTTTTTCGTGGGAAAATCCGCTTTAAAACTAGCGGTTAAATTTTTTGCATCTTTCGCCCATTGGCCAAAATCTTTTGCCATTTTTTCAATGACTGTAAAGTTTTCACGCATTGATTTATGTTGTTTTCGCACTTCCGCTATAAAAATGTGACATTTTCGCTGAAGGCAGACACAATAGAAGCAGCTATAGAGCGAGATAGACGTGCTGTGCTGTTCTCTTGTGATGTTTTGCAAAAAGTGAGGCAGGAGAGGCTCATAGTGACTCCTATCACTATGAGCAGCAAAAAGAGGAACTGGAAGGACCCTTATTATGTGTCCACTGAGTGAGGAGGAGAAGGAGGAGGAGAAGGAGGAGGAGGAAGTGACTAGCAGTACCGAACCAATGCTGTCCAGTCCCCCTAAATCACCCCAATGGATCTTGGGCAATTTAATGAGAAGGGAGGGAGAAAAGGGAATGGGAATGAAGGGAGAAAAGGGAAGGAAGGGAGAAAAGGGAATGAGAAGGAAGGGAGAAAAGGGTAGTACTTGTGAGAGAAGGACAGGTCAGTTGCCTGTGCCTGCTACAAGATGTGCTGTCCTTGCTGCCAGTGCCACCATTGCTGTTCCTCCTGCAGCCACTAGTGTTGTAACTGCTGCCAGACGTGCTGCCCCTGCTGCCAGTGCCACCATTGCTGAACCTGCAGCCATTAGTGTTGTACCTGTTGCCAAATGTGCTGCCCCTTCTGCAAGTGCCACCATTGCTCTACGTGCAACCACTAGTGTTGTACCTGCTGCCAGTGCTGAACCTGCTGCCACCAATACTTTGTCTGTTGCGAGTGTTTCTTGTAGTACTTGGGGGGGGGGGGAGAAAATGATGCCAAGTGTGACAGCAAGGGACCCTATATCACACTTGCCATTCCCAAGAGGTTTACTATTAAATTGTCGCATGTAAATTTCGTTTCATAAAATGTCTTTGGCCGCGTGATTTGAAGTGTCGCAATTAAAGTTTTGCGTCTTAAATTGTCGCAAATTCTACATTTTGCATCAATGGCGCATTCGCCATAGCATGCATTAACATGTCGCAACAATAGGGTGCAATAATGACGCTATATGGGTGCATTAAGGACGCAATATGGATGCAATATGGGTGCATTAAGGAAGTAATATGGGTGCAATAATGACGCTATATTTATGTGACGGAACCGTCACGGAGCTCTGGATTCTGCATTGTAAAGTGGTCCTGGCCAGATACTTTTTCCCCGTTAAGGAGTGAAATTCACTGGGCCGAGGATGGCCGGCAGAACTATGACAAGCCGCCATTGACACAACATGGGGAAAGTAGGCAGCTTCCGGATTGGACGAAGCCCTGGGTGACAGGTTTAAGGGTCCCCCATAGAGTTAACATGGGGGAAAGTAGGCCACCCAGGGATTGTTCAGTCAGCTGCCCACCCAAAGGTTCTGATTGGCCGAGACAGACGTGACGAGCTTGGCCAGGATTGGTCAGCCAATTCTAGGCACTGGATTGGCCAGGGGTTGAAGCAGAATATTCAAAGATGCTTCAACCCCCTGGCCATTGTTTTAGAAATATGTATTCCAGCCCCTCAACCTTTTGTCCCATTGTTTAACCATTGTTATATGCTTTGTCTAGATAACCTTATTATGTCTGACCCTTTGTACTGTGTATTTATCATATGTCTCAGCCTGGTTCTTGTGAGTAACTGTGTATATAAGCCCAAAGAGTTGTTCAATAAAGAGTTCTAAGTTTTACCCTCCAAACTGGCCCTGTCTGGTTCTTGGAGGGGTTATGCTGAACGAATGATGGATATTGGGATGTCAGTGCAACAGAAGCAAAGAAGTGACGGTGGTACTGTCCTCTAGTACCAGGACTCACGTCACATTTGGTGGCAAGTGGTGGGATGATCCTCTGTTGCCTGGGACATCCAAACCTCTACCTTGTCGCTGGTGAATGGAACAGCGCTACGATCTGCTAAAACATAATACGCTGAAGGATTTACTGGGATCCGACATCTCCCAAGGAACTGAAACTGAGACCAGCATCCAGGGAGAGATATAGCCGCTGGCTTGACCCCGGCCTCAGCAACGCAGAGAGCACTGGATGGAGCAACACCAAAACTGAGACCAGAATCCAGGTGGAGATATAGCGTCTGGCATGATCCCGGTCTCAGCAAGGCAGCAAGCAGTGGATGGAGCAACACCGAAACTGAGACCAGCATCCGGGGGAGATATAGCCGCTGGCTTGATCCTGGTCTCAGCAACGGAGCAAGCAGTGGATGGAGCAACTCTACTTGGGTCTGAAGCGCAGCACCCTAAAAGATTAATTAATGGAGCGGGACAAGAGTAGCAACCTCTCATCCGGGATAATGAACTTTAAAGAGTTTCAGCAAGAGGTTATGCGACGCCTGGACTTCTACTGCTTAAACCTCCCTCACGAAGTGATCACACAGATCCTTGAAGAGGTAACCCAATTAAGATTGGCGTCATTTGACCAGCCCTGGAGGGTGAAAGAGAGAGAGGAAAGATTGCATCAGAGGGATGCTGTTCTCTGCCCAGCACCACGAGACACAACTCCAGCAGAAGCACTGGCAACAGGGCAGAGGAACCCTGTCCTCTGCCCGGCTTACAGCTCATAGGCCTCACCTGCAGGGATGCTAGCCTTTGCCCAGCACGGGTATCAGCTTTTGAGTGCCAGGGAGAGGGCGCAACCGGCAGTTCTCCCCAGCGGCTGTCTGAGCTACAGGGAGAGGGGGTAGTCGATCTTTCTCCTCAGCGGAAGATGGCGTTGGAAACTGAAAGTGTCGTGGATGAGACTTTTGTCACCACGGGCACTCTGCAAGTGGAAGAGTGGGCTCCTCCAACTCTTCCTGAGTCTGACACCAGTGACTTGTTATGGTCTGGTCAGCGGGTAGCAGGTGCGCCGCTGCCCCTTCCTTTACGTATGTCCCAGCATCAAGGTGTGGTGTTCCAAGGGATGGTGCAGTCAGCTCCTCACAGCAGCAGCCGTGCCTGGTCCCGAGAGTGGATGTTGCTGCCCTCCCCAGTGGGAGATCTGAGCTTTCCGAGGGGAGGTGGCCGGCCTCCCTCTGCAGCGGAAGTGTGGGGAGCTGGGAGTGGGAGCTGTCGTGCCCCCCCTCCAGCTAAGGTGGGTGTTTTCAGAAGTGGAGTTGATCAGCATCACTCCTCGGCAGCTGAGTGAGATGCAGGGGGAGATGGAGTATTGCGGGCTCCCTTCCCAGTATCCAGTGCAGCTCCAGTGGGGGAGCCCAGCCGGCTCTCCTCCCCAGAAGACAGCAGTGACCCCAGCGATGACCGGGAAGAGGAGCCGCAACAGACTCTACACGCTTCTATCATCATCATCAGCAGCAAGCGAGGAAAGCAGCAGAGAACCCAAGGAAGTATTGCCCGGGAGGGAACTTTTGTTTGGAAGGGGGTTTTTACTGGCTCAGAGCCTTCTGTGTACCGGACCCTGGGCTCAAGGAGTCTTATGTCTAAGTCACCCTGTACATGGAAGTGCAGGGTCCCAAGCCAGCCAGACCCCAGGGTTGTAGGGGCTGGCTGGGGACAAGACTTTTGGGACACGTACTGTTGCGGACATGGCACTACCAAACTATGTGTCCACTCAAGACAGCAGATAGCTGACCAGTGTGAATCATGCTGTGGCTGTCGGAGGTGGACAAGGGGGAGATATGTGACGGAACTGTCACGGAGCTCTGGACTCTGCATTGTAAAGTGGTCCTGAACAGATACTTTTTCCCCGTTAAGGAGTGAAATTCATGGTGCCGAGGACGGAAAGCAGAACTATGACAAGCCACCATTGACACAACATTTGGAAAGTAAGCAGCTTCCGGATTGGCCGAAGTCCTAGGTGACAGGTTTAAAGGTCCCCCATAGAGTTAACATGGGGGAAAGTAGGCCACCCAGAGATTGCTCAGTCAGCTGCTCACCCAAAGGTTCTGATTGGCCGAGACAGCCGTGACGAGCTTGGTCACGATTGGTCAGCCAATTCTAGGCAATGGATTGGCCAGGAGTTGAAATGGAATATTCAAAGATGCTTCAACCCCCTGGCCATTGTTTTAGAAATGTGTATTCAAGCCCCTCAACCTTTTGTCCCAGTGTTTATCCATTGTTACATCCTTTGTCTAGATAACCTAATCATGTCTGACCCTTTGTACTGTGTATTTGCCATATGTCTCAGTCTTTGGTATGCTTTGTCAGTAACTGTGCATATAAGCCCAAAGAGTTGTTCAATAAAGAGTTCTAAGTTTTACCCTCCACTCTGGTCCTGTCTGGTTCTTGGAGGGGTTATGCTGAACTAATGATGGAGATTGGGATGTCGGTGCAGCAGAAGCAGAGAAGTGACGGTGGTACTGACCTCTAGTACCAGGACTCACATCACAGGTGCATTAACCCCTTAAGGACCCTTGACGTACCAGGACCATCACGGTCCTTGAACTACTCAAGGACCGATGACGGTCATGGTACGTCACGTACTTTTTACTTACAGCGCTCTACCGGGAGCGCTGTAAGTAAAAATAGGGCATGAAATAGACCGCTCCAAGATCGGAGCGATCTCTTTCAAGCCCCATAGTTACGCGCCGATACACGTCACAGGTCACGTGTACCGGCGCGTCAAAGTGCCCCTATGCGGTCATTATGGGATGGAAATTTCCCGTGAATGCCGGTCCTTAAGGGGTTAAGGACGCAATATGGGTGCATTAAGGATGCAAATTGGGTGCTATATGGGTGCATTAAGGACGCAATAGGGGTGCAAAACCCACCAAAACCAACACAATAGGAACCCAAAAGCCACTAAAACCTACCCAAAAACCAACCCAAACCCAACCCAAAAACCACCAAAATCTCACAAACACCAACTCAAAACCAACAAAAACCAACCCAAAACTCAACCCAAAGCCCAGCAAAACCAACCCAAAACCAACTCAAAAGCCACAAAACCCAACCCAAACCAAACCCAAAACCCACAAAACCCAACCCAAAACCAACTCAAAACCAACAAAAACCAACCCAACCCAAAACCCACTAAACCAATCAAAAATCCAACCAAAAACCAACGAAAAAAATCAGAAAACACAACCCAAAACCAACTCAAAACCAATAAAAAACAACCCAAAACCCACCAAAATCAATCCAAAAGTCACAAAACTCAACTCAAAACCCAAACCCAAACCGAACCCTAAACCCACTACACCCAATCCAAAACTAACCCAAAATCCACAAAACCCAGCCCAAAACCATCCAAAAACTCACAAAACCCAACCCCAAATCAACTAAAAACCAACAAAATCCAACCCAAAACCTAGCAAAACCAACCCAAAACCAACCAAAAACTCAAAAAACCCAACCCAAAACCAACTCAAAACCCACCAAAACCAACCCAAAAGCCACAAAACCCAACCCAAAACCCACTAAACCCAACCCAAAACCAACAAAACCCAACCCAAAACCCACCAAAACTAACCCAAAACCCAACCCAAAACCAACCAAAAACTCACAAAACCCAACCCAAGGCCAACTAAAAACCAACCCAAAACCAACCCAAAACCCAACCCAAAACCAAACAAAAACTCACAAAACCCAAGCCAAAAGCAACAAAACCCAATCCAAAACCCAAACCAATACCCAAACCAAAATCCACTAAACCCAACCCAAAACCAACTCAAAACCCTCAAAACCCAGCCCAAAACCAACTAAAAAACAAAAACCAACCCAAAACCCACAAAACCAAACAAAAATCCCAACCCAAAACCCACTAAACCCAATGCAAATGAATTAAAAACCCACAGAACCCAACCCAAAACCAACTCAAATCCAACAAAACCCACCAAAACCAACCCAAACCCAACCTTATGCACCAATTTTGTACCCATATTGCGTCCATATTGCACCCATATTGCTTCCTTAATGCACCCATATTGCACCCAAATTGCACCCAATTTGAGTCATTAATGCACCCATATTGCGTCCTTCAAAAGACGCGGCCAAAGAAATGCACCCATATTGTGTCCATATTGCACCCAATTTGCGTCAATAATGCACCCATATTGCTGCACTTCAAATGACGTGGCAAAAGACATGCACCCATATTGTGTCCATATTGCACCCAATTTGTGTCATTAATGCAACCATATTGCGCCCTTAATGCTGTGACATGTTAATGCACGATATGGTGAATGCGCCATTTGGAACGACGCAAAATGTAGAATTTGCGACACTTTAAGAAGCAAAATTTTAATTGCGACACTTCAAATACTGCTACCAAAGACATGCAACATTTTATGGTGCAAAACTTTACATGCAACACTTCAAATGGATACCTTCCCAAGCAGTCCTGCCACTGCTAGTACTACTGCTACTAAGGTCCAGCAGCTTGTTAGCCTTAGGAGTGAAGGAGGGGGTAATCAACAATATCCTGTTATTACTAGTGACTGTGAGACTGAGGAGGAAGACTGTGGCTGAACTTGATGTGGTTGGTGTTAGTAGTAGTAGTAATGGTGAAGCAGCCGGAGTGGTAGGGGAAACATTTGAGAGAGTCCAGATTACCGGTCAAGTGAGCCCACACCATTTCTCTGGCTCTGGGATTCCCCTTCCCTTCACTACAGTGTCCAAGTTGAACATGATCCTTAAGAGGCCAGAACTGGTGTTAAGGGAGAGCAGGCTCAGAATTATACCATCACCACCAGCAGGGGCACAGATCAGCTTCCTGTGCCTGCTGCTAGTGCTAGTCTGCCTTCTTCTTCAGTTCAAAAGGAAATGGCAAGTGTGACATTAGGGGACCCTCTGTCACAGTGTTCGTCACCTACTCCAAGCAGCAGTGAGATGTCTGGAATAGATCAGCAGCAACAATAGCATGTAGGGACTAGTAGTGGTGGTGATGATGATGATGGAGAAGCTGGGGTGGAAGAGACATTGATGGCCTTTTTAGCAGATCCTAAGAAGGAATGGGAGACAGGAATGAGGATGGGCATCACCACCACCACTAGCAAGGACATCTTGGAATTAGAGGAATTTGCAACTGCTCTAATTCCTTCTGATGCTGAGTTGCAAGGGCAGCAGGATGCTGAGGAGCAGGCTAGTGTGCCACAAACAAACGTGGGCACAGCAGGAATGGGGTCAACAAGTAATGCGGGACTAGGACAGGTTCCACTTTCCAGCAGTAGCAATACTCCTGATCCTAGTTGCAGTGCTGAATATGAGCTAGTAGCAGCAACAGCAGCAACATTATCTGCTGCCACAGACAATGAAGGGGAATGTGGAGGACAAGAAGAAAGAGGCCATTCTTCTCCATTTGTTCCCTTCCCCCTGAAGTCATCATGGGTGTGGGACTATTTTTCTGTTGGGGCAGGCACAGTGCAGTCATCAGCAATGGCACTGTGCACAATTTGTGACAAGTCAGTGAGAAGAGGAAAGGAGGGAACACACCTTGGCAAAGCGCCCTGATATCACACATGAAACACAGACATCATGACATTTACATCAAACGTGTTAAACACAAACACCCACCACAGAAATCAAGCACTGCTTTTGCTGTCCCTGACTCTCCAGAAAGGCAACAAGAGGCGAGGCGGAGATCAAAGAGGAGGAGGAATAGAACAACCCAGGCAGAGAATGGAAGTTCCACGATGAGCGAAACAGCCTTCTAGGGTAACTACATATTCTGCCAATCCACCTCTTTCATTACCTCCCCTGCCAAATGATAGCCACTCTGTTGATATTAAGATGTGGCAGGTCGTCTCTACCCATTGCACACTGTGTGGTGCACTGACCACACATGCCAGTGTGATGGAGGAGAATCACAATCAGTGCATCAAGAGGTATCTCAGGAGATTCCATCCTGCAGAATATGCTTAGATGGTGGCAGGGAGTGTTCATTATAACTATTAAACTGTCAGCAAGTTGTCAAGTGTCCTTAGCGGGTCTGGAAAATGGGTACAGTAACAGTGGCAGTACTTGGTTTCGGGTGTCATGGTGTTTGGATACAGTTGTACCCCCAGATGTTATTTATCACTGTAACGGATCCTACCCATTACTTGAGCCCTTGTCTGGACCTCGAACAATTTATCTAAAGACTATGGCCCGTTGGCCTTATTTGAACTTAGTTGGGGGCTCTAACATGCGAACTGGACACCCATTCTTTATGTTAAAAGACATATTTCATATACTGTCGAATGTCCCACGTTTAATGTATGTCGAACGTCGGATGTTTCATGTATATCAAATGTTACTATCATATGTAATATGTGCAAGGGATACACGATCACCGAATAGAGGCCGGTGGTTCCAAGGTTCCTTTGTTCGAGGCATCCATGCCGCCTCGAACGCGGGAAACCAGAGGCAGTGAGTCGATGGCAGATTGGCCGATGAACGACTCACTGTGCACACTGATTGGTCAGGGTTGGGGCCGTGTGTTCAAACTAGTGTACGTGCTTCAACCCCTGGCCTGGTCCGTGAATGTGTTTTCTCTCTAATTAAGCCTTTTGTCTCGGTCTACAATTAATCAGATCTGTTTGTATTAACATTAGCAGTATTGTGTTTGTTAGGTCACTTGCCATTGGCCCTTTGTCCCCAACTGCTATTAGCCCTTTTGTCGCCATCTGCCATTGGCCCTTTCTTCCTACCTGCTATTGGCCCTTTGGCTCCATCTGCCATTGGCCCTTTTGTCACCGGTGTCACCTGCCTATTGTGTCTGATTGGTTCTTGGGCCAAGTCTGTATTAGAATACCTGGCCCTTCCCATCCCATTGTGGTATTGTATTATATTGTATAAAAGATGTGCTATTCGTTCAATAAAGTGTGTCATGTTTGGAGTGAACCAGAGTCCTGGAGTCCTTTATGTTCTTATGGTTAAAGTGGCCACTCTGCCGCCCATCTGAGCACAGGTTCCTGTATTGTTCGTCCGTCTGCTGCCAGGATCCCTCTACCGGATTTCGTATCCTGTCAGGTGGCAACGTGGACTCTGCCTTGTGGTTTTCCTGTTCCAGCTAAAACCTTCGATTCGATCACCGGAGTGCTCAAACGTCTTGGCTACAGCTACTTTGGGTTCCTGCAACACTTTTCCCTGCTCCGGTTCTGCGAACGTTCGACGGTGTTCGAGAGCCCGTGACCCCTCCAGTATCCGCATCCTTCGAGGTAGAGTCTGTCATCCCGGGGTTCAATGCCACTTTGAATCGACCACCAGAACGTTGATTTGCTCGACCGGTGCATCCGAAGGTGCCAGTCCGGCATCGAGAAGGAGAGACCTGGGAATAACGGCGGAAGGCGACGCAGTCCCTTCTTAGCTTCCGTTACATTCACACACACACACATTGTGCACATTGCAGTTACTGATGAGACCTGCTGTTCCTGCTCTCAAGGGAAAAAATATATTCTAATAACAACACACCCATGATGATTTTGGAGGATGGGCAGGTGTAGAAGTTTTAATGGCCAACTTCTTCTTTTCTCCACATATACTGGAGGCTACTTATTCTGTTGCTATTGCCTCAGATGCATCACTGGAGCCAGTCGTGGCAAGTGGAACCTTCATCATCCATCTTCCATGTTACTGCTATTGTTGATCTCATTCCCTTTCAACTGCCTAATCATCCTGCTGTTTAAACAACTCAGCAGCAACAGAACGAACAACAGTTGCAACTCAGGACTCAGGAGGACATTTGAAAGTGACCACTTGCCAACATGACCTGCTGGCTGAGGGCTTGTGCTTTCAAAAAAAAAACAAAAAACAAAAAAAAACATAGTCCTACAAAAAAAGATAATTGGGGGGGGTGTTTCTAACATGCCTAAGTCCTACAAATCAGTGTTTCTTCAGGGCTTGGGCCTCTAATAAGTCTACAAAGGCCTCTAACAACAAATCAAACATATCATCCTCTACAAAATACTCTATCAAGTCAAGTATCAGTCCACCCCAGTGGCAGCTTATGTCAGGAGGTTTCTTTTTATTATTATTAACTGGCCCCCAATAGCAGTCAAGAAACCCCCCCAAACTTCCCTGTTCAAATGATTCATTCATTCACCAACACAGGCACACTCCTCAGACCCCTTTATGTCATGTCTTATGGTTTTTATTTTGTTTAGGATTTCTTTTTTGTTAAAGGGATAGTAATGTTTCATAATAAAAGCAGCTATAATTAATCATCATAGTATTTGGACTTTGGAGAGTGTTATATCAATACTGTCAGAGTTGTAGTTCAAGAGTAATTCAATGACAAAGTATAACCCTCCCGCCCCTTTTACTGATGTAACACTGTTCAGCCAAATCAGAAGGGAGCTGCCCAGGTAGATTGCAAAGAGGGACAATCTTCAATTAAGATAAGGGAAAAACCTGAAAAACTTGTCAAGGGGGTCAGGGCTTTCATTGTTCTCATAGCAAGAAGATTGTCCCCTGCTGTTATCTGTCTGGTCTATGGACTGCATTCCACATCTGAGAAGAGATGGCTTACACTAGGTAAAAGGGGCAGGAGGGGAAACTTTGCTTGTGAATATCTCTCAAACCATAAAGGTTTGAGAGATAAGACTTATATCGTTCTTCATGTTTTTTAATGCCTACAAAATAAAATAAAGATAAAACTATCCCTTTAAATGCCCCCCAATCCCAGTAAACAACCCCCCAAAAAAGCATCCCCTGTTCAACTGATTCTTTCCCCACACCCCACCAACAAAGGCACTCTCATGCCCCTTTTATTCTTTGCCTTTGTGAAATTAAATAATATTTATTTTATCTTATGTGTAACTTATGTGTAACAATGGAATGAGCTAGGCGAAAAAAGCAGAAAAAAGATGAAACTCGGCACTTTTCGGTGAAATTTTCCTCCATGCGGAAAGTGCCATTTTACACCAATTTCAGTTTGAGGTGGAAATTTTCGCCGATCCCTAATTATTCACCAATTTTAGTTTGATTTGAAAATGGTCACCCATCCCTAACTTCTAGTAAAGGTCACTTATGATTACTTTATGTGTACTGTATATACCCCATCCCTATCTATAACATTTCCATCCACCACAGGAGAATTGCCACTTTACGCTGAAGAATAAATCTAAAAAATGGATTTGGCTGAAAAACAGGGTATGGTTAAATTAGATGGGTGCAGTTAGGGGTGGGACCAAGATGGGGCTAAGTGGAACAGAGGGTGCTGTGACTAGGAGCACTTTAGATGTAAATCCTGCCCTGCCTATAAGCTTGCATTCTAGAGTCTCTAGCCTGTTATACTAGTCTCCTGCTGTTTCTAAAACAGCACCAACTTTTACCTATAGTATTGGTACTAAACTGACCATGCCATCCATGTAGAAATTTGGTTTGTCCTCTAACCTAACCCCTAAGTGTCCTTAAAGACTAAAGTTGGCAACACACCTAAATAATATTACGTTATAGCTCAATAATTTTTACTAAAATAAAAAATATTTTCCTTTCTCTGGCGTGCAGCTAATGTTGATTTTGAGTCTTGGACTTTACTCAATGTAAATATTATTATGGAAATATTGCACTTAAACTCCTTTAGTCTGAAATAGAATTTTCTGTGATGTAGTGCCAAAATGATAACTATCACATTTTGGAGATTATACCTTTTGTGCATGAGATTGTATTATGTTGTAGACAAGTCTCCTTCTTCACATCATACTTGATCATTTTAGTTCCAGCTTCTTCCAAAAATTGGTACTCTTTTCGGCTATCATAATTTAAAATGTGTTAACAATAATTCCATTAAATCTTTTTATGTTTTACTCTGATTCTATAAGAAAGAAATTACAATTTGTTATCATAGTAACATAGTAAATTAGTTTGAAAAAAGACACAAATCCATCAAGTTCAACCTCAAAACCCAGAAAAATTAGAATTATATAAGCCTTCCTATTATCAAATGAGTGTTAGTCTATTACCAGAATTTCCTGCTTTATCTACTAAATTAAAGCAGAACATTCATCCGATAATGCCCTTGTTTAGTTCTGCCTCTGTGTCATGTGCCAGTAATGTGCTTCAGTGTTCCTGTTGTGTAACATGATAACATAGTAATAACATTTAATTAGGTTGCAAAAAGACACAAGTCCATCAAGTTCAACCTTTGCTCATATTCAAGAAAAATTAAAAATTATATAAGCCTTCCTGCCACCAAAATGAGTATTAGTCTATGCATTGGAACTTCCTGTTTTACCAAATAATACACAGTATAACCCTATATGTTTCCTCTTGAAATGTAGCTAATCTTCTATTAAATGTATCCATTGTATCTGCCATTACTACATCCTTGGACAAAGAATTTCACAATTTAACAGATCTTACTGTGTAAAACCACAGCCTCTGCTGAAGTCAAAACCTTGTTTCCTCTAATCTTAAGGGGCGGCCCATAGTTATTTGATCAGTCCTTGGAATGAAAAACTCACTAGAGAGATCCTTGTATTGCCCTCTCATATACTTGTATATTGTTACAAGATCTCCTCAGTTGTTTATTTCCAAAATAAATAAACCAAGTTTGTCTAGCTGTTTGTCGGAGCGGCGCTTACCGTGGGCGGTGTGTGGCGCGCTCACTTCCGGGTAGCGTCGCTAGGCAACGGCGTCGCGGCGTTGGTCATGCCGTCGGGCTGCAATGACGTCGCCATGGCAGCATATATATGTCGCGGCGCAACGCTACCCGGTGCTCAGTCTGAGTACTCTCTCAAGCGGTTAGGCTGTATTCCCTCCTTGTACAGCCAGCCTCCTGCTCAGTACTTAGCCAGCCAGCATCCAGTCTCTTGCTCACTACTTGGCCAGCCTTCAGCCAGCATCCAACCTCTTGCTCAGTACTTAGCCAGCCTTCTGCCAGCATCCAGTCTCTTGCTCACTACTTGGCCAGCCTTCAGCCAGCATCCAACCTCTTGCTCAGTACTTAGCCAGCCTTCTGCCAGCATCCAGTCTCTTGCTCAATACTTGGCCAGCCTTCAGCCAGCATCCAGCCTCTGTTCTTCTGGTCAGTCTCCTGCTCCAGTCCCTCTGGTCAGTCTCTTGCTTCAGCTTCTCCAGCCGGTCTCCAGCTCCAGTCCTTCTGGCCAGTCTCCTGCTTCAGCTTCTCCAGCCAGTCTCCTGCTTCAGCTTCTCCAGCCAGTCTCCTGCTCCAGTCCCTCTGGTCAGCCTCTTGCTTCAGCTTCTCCAGCCAGTCTCCAGCTCCAGTTCCTCTGGTCAGTCTCCAGCTCCAGTCCTTCTGGCCAGTCTCCTGCTTCAGCTTCTCCAGCCCGTCTCCAGCTCCAGTCCTTCTGGCCAGTCTCCTGCTCCGGTCTCCAGTTGCCGGTCGGTCTCTCACCCTGCAGGCCTCAGGTACTCAGTACGTTGCTCTCTCTTATGTATATGCATGGTCCCCTGTGAGTGTATATATGTAATAGTTTTGTGGGTAACTTCCTGGGTTTCTCCAGTCCTGCATCTGGGTATCCTCCTATTCCTCCCTCTTCCAAATTATATTGCTGCCTGCGCATGCTCGTTGTGGCCCTCTCTACATCGGGTGAGGGTTTCATGCAGCATACATATACCCCTTAATAGGGTAGAGCTGTCACTGTTCCTCAAATGTCAGATCCTCCATTCCCATAATTAATTTTGTTGCTTTTCTTTGTACTGTACTAGAATATGCTTTTTCAGAACTGGTGGCAAAACATTGCAGTTCAAAAGTTTTATTGGGATTATTTCTTCCAAAATTCATTAACTTAGATTTTTGAATATTAAACCTCATATTCTATTTGTTTGTCCTATCTGCCATTGCATGTAAATCCCTCTGTAGAGAACAAATTTCCTGTTCTGCATTTATTACACTAAATAATTAGTGTCATCTTCAAATATTATACTGTAACGACAAAATGGAAAATACAGGGGGTGCTCCTTGTGTAATACAGCTTGATACCGAAACCTCCACCATATCACCTCCAAGTGGGTACTCACATACAGTGACGTCAAAGAGGGCTCCCAATAGTGTAATATTGTCACAATAATCCTAAGATAAATTTGGCGTTGCACTCACATTTGATGGTAATCAATGTCATCATGCGGAGGATTCTTAACCCCTGTCTCTGCTCAGAGTCTCTGGCTCCCATCAAAGAACTGTATAGATGTCTGTACCAATTAGACTCATCTGATGCGGGATAGGGAAGTTCTCACCTCCTGTTATCTCCTTTCTTTAGGTGGTAGTTGTTAAAAAAACATTAACATCCAAAGGCTGTGATTTTCAAAATGTAGCAAAATTTTTTATTAATATAAAAGACACATATTTCTACAGCATTTAAAATTAGATACACATTTCATGACTATCCCTGCATTAGGAGAGCCTGGGGGCACTCTGGGGGAGAGGAAGGGAGAAAGGAGGTTGACCCCAAACACCCCAAGATTTGGTGTGACTGACTGGCAAGACACAGGCAGTCATGATCCAAGCTCCTTCCTGACCTGGCTGTTATTCTCTCTCTCTCTATGGTAGACACGTCTGGGAGTATGAGAACAGAACTGTCATGGTTTTTGATGAACACTCAGAACAGTTTGGTAAGGTTAAAATAACTTTATCAGAGAAAAGTTCAAAGACAAAGGTAGACCTATGGCCCATACAACAGAGTAGATATACAGGCAAGTGAATACAACAGTGTCAGGCCAGTATTGGAGTTACATGTGAGGATAGTGACAATCTCTACACAGTAGAGGTCTTGGCTTGGGTCAGGACAGCTCGCAGGATCAGTAGGCAGTGGGCTGACCACAGGACCTAGATGGTAGATGGTCCAGAGGAAGGTGACTGGCTCAACCCAGAGGAGAGATGCAACTCTGCTGGCACAACCCAGGTGCCTGGAAGGCACTGAACCCAAGGAGTGAGGCAACACTACTGGCACAACCCAGACACCTGGGCGGTACAGAACCCAAGGATCGAGGAACCACTGACCCTGGCACCGGATGGTAACAGACCGAGATAACTCTCCCAGAAATAACCCTAGAACGCTAGGGGTGGATTGCAGCACAGCAACTATAGTGGTGTAGACAACCAGTGTCCCCTCTATGAGGATGGTGCAACGTAACGCTGGCTCTTGAGCCGGAGGCTCCTGCAGATGGAGATAATCAACACTACCTGGAACGTCCAGGTACGCAAGGGGTCAATCGGGAATGCCCAGAATACTGCAACTCCCAAAGGGAGTGAGCCCAGAGAGGTATGAGAGGGGGACACAGAGAGATCAGAGTAACACAGTCAGTGATAGAACACTGCACCGTTACTTCGCTTGTTCACTCTGCCAACTGCGGTATGGAGAGAGGCTTGGCATGAAGCCTAGCTAATGGTCGACAAGATACAGTGCCCCGCGGCACAACCGACTAACTTACAGCAACCACTAAGTGTAATGAAGGCAACAGCGAGGCCACAGTGGTATGCTGGAGATGCACGGTACTCGAGACAAGGAAGCCCACACAGCAACCAGCAGCCAGAGGGGTGAGATACAGAACAGGTACACAGACCAGCACAGAGTAAACAGAAGCGGGTTCTCAGCCAGATACAGTCTGTAATGGAAGCGGGTTCTCAGCCAGACCAGCTCAGCAACGGAGCGGGTTCTCAGCCAGATACAGTCGGTAACAGAATCGGGTTCACAGCCAGTCCAGGTCAGCAATGGAGCGGGTTCTCAGCCAGATACAGTCGGTAACAGGAACGGGTCCTCAGCCAGATACGGTCGGCAACGGAGAAGTCAAAAGCTGCAGAATAAGGGACGTCGTCAGGCAGGCCAGGTCATACACAGTCATCAATAACGGATCAGAATGCAGGAACAAATACACCACGAAAGGGCGCCATACCTACGAAATGACAGGGTATATAAAGGCCATCACTGGGCGGTGACAAAAGGTGTTAGCCAATCAGTAACCAGTAATGCAAACTAGCAGTCAGAATGTAGCCGTCTGCTGCACAAAGCACGGGCACCGTGATAAGAGCAAAGGAGGTTTACCCCAAATAATCGAACATTCTGTGTGACTGATTGGAAAAAACACAGGCAGCTGTGGCCCAAGTTTCCTACAGATCTAGCTGTTATTATATCTGTGTTAAAAGAGTCTGGGACTGTATGAAGAAGGGAGCAAAGGAGGTTTATTCCAAACATTCTTTGGGACTGATTGGAAAGACACAGGCAGCTGTGGTACAAGTTCTTCATTGATCTTGCAGTTATTATCTCTAGGATTCTGAAACCTAGGACTTGGGACAGGAAGCCCTCTGCAAGCCTTAAAGTGGAACTGTGACCTATATTAACCCCTCCCCACCATATACAGTAAAATCTCAGGTATAATATACACCTGTGTATAATACGCAGGTGCATATTATACCAAAGATTTTAAGGGAAAACAAGAGTGCCTATTAGTGATGATCGAGCACCCCAATGCTCGGGTGTTCGGGTGCTCTGACCGAACGCCCCCGGAGGCTCGAGTGCTCGGCCGAGCACCCGAGCCCTATTGAAGTCAATGGGAGGACTCGAGCATTACACCAGGCACCCCCTGCTCTGATGAGGGGAGGGTGCCTGGTCCATAGGAAAAGGGCAGAAAATGATGGAAACACCACAGAAATGGTTCAGGGACAGCATAGGGAGGATGTCTGGATGCATCTTGGACTCCAACATCGCTGCTGGGAACGATGTTTCGCCCGTAGTACGCCATTTTTACAGACTGACCGTAAAACACACAAAAAGGAAGATAAAAACGACTTTAGGCGAAAAATTGTTACCAAACAGTATTTGCTGTATATTTACTTGTATATCATCTGCAAATTCTGCAAAAAATGTCATCGATTTTTCGGAACTGGGGCCATGATTAAGAGGGAAACGTGCGCAGAGGCAAATTCTGCAAAAAATTTCCTCGATTTTTCGGAACTGGGGCCATGATTAAGAGGGAAACGTGCGCAGAGGCAAATTCTGCAAAAAATTTCCTAGATTTTTCTGAACTGGGGCCATGATTAAGAGGGAAACGTGCGCAGAGGCAAATTCTGCAAAAAATTTCCTCGATTTTTCTGAACTGGGGCCATGATTAAGAGGGAAACGTGCGCAGAGGCAAATTCACCCAAAAATTTCCTAGATTTTTCTGAACTGGGGCCATGATTAAGAGGGAAACGTGCGCTGAGCCGACCATCTAAAACATTATGGGTGAGGGTCTGCTGCGGAGCTGACCATCCTAAACATTATATGCGAAGGCCCGCTAGTGAGCTGACGCTATAAAACATTATATGAGAGGGCCCGCTAGAGAGCTGACCCAATAAAACATTATATGAGAAGGCCCGCTGGTGAGCTGACCTATACAAAAATTGTCAAACAGGGCCCGCTGGTGAGCTGGCCCTATATAAAAATTATATCACAGGGCCCGCTGGTGAGCTGGCCCTATATAAAAATTATATCACAGGGTATATGGAAGAGAGTCAACCATATACCCGTTTTTTGGGTGGAAGGGGTGAATACAGAGTATTCACATCATAATAAATAACATATATAAAGTGACTTTATGTTCCCCCGGGGCTTTCCTCCAGTGGAGTGGAGAAGTCAGGGGAAATCCAGGCCTTGTTCATTTTTATAAGTGTCAACCTATCAGCATTTTCGGTGGAAAGGCGGATACGCTTATCTGTTATGATGCCACCAGCAGCACTAAATACCCGCTCAGACAGAACGCTGGCGGCAGGGCAGGCCAGCACCTCCAAGGCGTAGAGTGCCAGTTCATACCACGTGTCCAGCTTGGACACCCAGTAGTTGTAAGGCACAGAGGGATCATTGAGGACGCTGACACGGTCTGCTACGTACTCCTTCACCATCTTCCAAAACTTTTCCCTCCTTGTGACACTAGGCTGCGCATCAGGGTGAGGGTGCTGGCGGGGTGTCATGAAGGTGTCCCACGCCTTGGAGAGTGTTGCCCTGCCTTTGTCGGAACTGCTGTGTGCTCCCCTTTTCTCCCCTTCTCGGTTGGCCAAGGTAGCACGTACTCTGCCGCCAGCGTTGTCAGATGGAACATTTTGGAGCAATTTTTCAACAAGAACCTTCTGGTATTGCACCATTTTGCTTGTCCTCTCCACCGGAGGAATGAGAGATGAGAAATTCTCTTTGTAGCGGGGGTCCAGAAGGGTGAACACCCAGTAATCCGTGTTGTCTAAAATGCGTATAACGCGTGGGTCACGGGAAAGGCAGCCTAACATAAAGTCAGCCATGTGTGCCAGAGTACCAACAGGCAAGATTTCGCTGTCCTCACCAGGAGGATGACTCTCAATCTCCTCATCCTCTTCCTCCTCTTCTGCCCACCCACGCTGAAGAGATGGAACTAAAGTTCCATGGTTACCCTCTGTAGCGGAGGCAACCGTGTCTTCCTCCTCCTCCCCCGCCTCCTCCAATTGTCGCTGAGAAGACGAAGTGAGGGTGCTCTGGCTATCACTTTGTGTAAGCTCTTCCTCCCGCATTTCCACCTCTTCCACATGCAAAGCATCAGTTTTAATTGTGAGCAGCGAGCGTTTCAGTAGACACAGAAGTGGGATGGTTACACTGATAATAGCGTTATCGCCGCTCACCATCTGTGTCGATTCCTCAAAATTGCGTAAAACCTCACAGAGGTCTGACATCCATTCCCACTCCTCACTTCTGATTACAAGAAGTTGAACGGAGAGGCGACGACCGTGTAACAGCTGGTACTCCACTACTGCCCTCTGCTGCTCACAAAGCCGGGCCAACATGTGGAAGGTGGAGTGCCAGCGCGTGCTCACGTCACACAGCAGCCGGTGAGCTGGCAATTGTAAGCGCTGCTGCAGCTTCAACAGGCCGGCTGAAGCTGTTGATGACTTACGGAAATGTGCACACACGCGGCGCACCTTGGTCAAGAGATCATGCAAACTGGGGTAGGTTTTTAGAAATCGCTGAACCACTAAATTAAATACATGCGCTAGGCATGGTACGTGTGTGAGCTTGCCGAGCTCCAAAGCCGCCACCAAGTTACGCCCATTATCACACACAACCATGCCTGGTTGCAGGTTGAGTGGCGAGAGCCACTGCTCGGTCTGGTGACTAATCCCCTGCAACAGCTCTGAGGCCGTGTGCTGTTTGTCCCCAAGGCAGATCAGCTTCAGCACGGCCTGTTGACGCTTCCCCACTGCAGTGCTACACTGCTTCCAGCTACCGGCTGATGGGTGAGTGGCGCTGCGCGCAGAGAATTCGGAGGTGGAAACGGAGGAGGAGGAGCCAATAACGTAGGTGCTGGCGGAAACCCTGATGGAGGTAGGGCCCGCAATCCTCAGCGTGGGTAGCACCTGTGCCATCCCAGGGTCCGAGTCGCTCCCAGCCTCCACGACATTCACCCAGTGTGCCGTCAGGGAAATGTAGCGTCCCTGGCCACAAGCACTTGTCCATGAGTCAGTCGTTAAGTGGACCTTCCCAGTAACTGCGTTGGTCAGGGCACGGGTGATGTTACGGGACACATGGTGGTGTAAAGCGGGGATGGCACACCGGGAAAAGTAGTGGCGGCTGGGGACTGCGTACCGAGGGACAGCTGCTGCCATCAGGCTGCGGAAGGACTCAGTCTCCACAAGCCTAAATGGCAGCATTTCGATGGCCAGTAATTTGGAAAGGTGTGAGGTTAGTGCTATGGCCTGTGGGTGGGTGGCTGGGTATTTTCGCTTGCGCTCAAATGCCTGGGGTAACAACATTTGGATGCTGCGCTGGGACAGGGAAGTGGATGTGGTCGCTGATGGTGCTTCAGATGGTACAGGTGCAGGGCGGGAGGTATGCGGGCCTGCGCCTTCGACAGGCGATTGGCCGGCACCGAAAACAGGGGAAGAGGAGGCAGTGGTGTGGCCTTCAGACACAGATTGGCGATCCGGGCGTTCCTCCCACTTATTACGGTGCTTGGATGCCATGTGTCGGATCATGCTGGTGGTGGTGAGGTTTCTAGTGTTCATGCCTCGGCTCATTCTGGTGTGGCACAGGTTGCAAACTACAATTCTTTTGTCGTCCGCACTTTCCTTAAAAAAACGCCATACCGCGGAACACCTACCCCTTGGCAAGGGAGATTTACGCAAGGGGGTGCTCCGTGGAACATTTGCGGGCCGGTTTGGTGCGGTCCGCCTTCTTTCTGTAGCCACACCACTGCCTCTTCCAGCCTGTTGCGGTGCTGCAGATGGCTCACCCTCAGGACTGCTGTCATCGCTCGGCTCTCCACCTTCCCAGGTGGGGTCAGTCACCTCATCGTCCACCAAGTCCTCCTCCACTTCCTCACTCTGATCATCCTCCTCATTTCTTGATCCCACCACATACTCAGTCATTGACAACTGTATATCATCCTCTTCATCAAGGTCTTGAGACAGTAAAAGTGGTTGATTTGATGGAAACTGTGTCTCATCATCATCATCATCCACTTCCTTTGACCTTAAATGCCGTTCCCCTCTGTCATCTTCTTGTGATTGGGTACCCTCTAGAGGTTGTGAATCAGGGCACAAGATTTCATGTTCCTCTGCAAGCGTGCTTGGAGAGAGGTTCAAATGAAGGATTGGTGATGAGACGAGCTCCTCACTATATCCCAGTGTGGGATCACTTCTTTGACCAGACCCTCTATGGTGGGAGGAAGGATGATCAGGGTGAGGATTATGTTGACCAGACTCTTGGCTACTGAGAGTGGACTTGGTGGAAGACAGGGTGGTGCTTAACCGACTGGAAGCAGTATCAGCTGAAATCCAACCGACCACCTGTTCGCAGTGGTCTGACCTCGAGAGTGATGTCCTGCGACGCCCTGTAAACTGAGACATGAAGCAAGGTATGGTGAATGTCTTTCTTTCTTGTGCTCTGGCATCAGGCACAGTTTCTACGCGTCCTGACCCGCGCCCTGAACTATCAGGATCACGTCCACTTCCCCGTCCCTTTTTACCCGCCTTCTTCATATTACACGGAATATGTGCTGCAAATCTGCAACTTTGCACACTAAACAGAATGTGCTGCTTATCTGCGGCTAGGCACAGTGAACAGAATATGTGACTTTTATTTTTAACACTTTGCACACTAAACAGAATGTGCTGATAATCTGCAACTTTGCACACTAAAAAGAATATGCTGCTTATCTGCGGCTAGGCACAGTGAATGGAATATGTGACTTTTAGTTTTTACACTTTGCACACTAAACTGAATGTGCTGATAAACTGCAACTTTGCACACTAAAAAGAATATGCTGCTTATCTGCGGCTAGGCACAGTGAATGGAATATGTGACTTTTAGTTTTTACACTTTGCACACTAAACTGAATGTGCTGATAATCTGCAACTTTGCACACTAAAAAGAATATGCTGCTTATCTGCGGCTAGGCACAGTGAATGGAATATGTGACTTTTAGTTTTTACACTTTGCACACTAAACTGAATGTGCTGATAATCTGCAACTTTGCACACTAAACAGAATATGCTGCTTATCTGCGGCTAGGCACAGTGAATGGAATATGTGACTTTTAGTTTTTACACTTTGCACACTAAACAGAATGTTCTGCTAATCTGCAACTTTGCACACTAAACAGAATGGGCTGCTTATCTGCGGCTAGGATCAGTGAACGGAATAAGTGACTTTTATTTTTAACACTTTGCACACTAAACAGAATGTTCTGCTAATCTGCAACTTTGCACACTAAACAGAATGTGCTGCTTATCTGCGGCTAGGCACAGTGAATGGAATATGTGACTTTTATTTTTAACACTTTGCACACTAAACTGAATGTGCTGATAATCTGCAACTTTGCACACTAAACAGAATATGCTGCTTATCTGCGGCTAGGCACAGTGAATGGAATATGTGACTTTTAGTTTTTACACTTTGCACACTAAACAGAATGTTCTGCTAATCTGCAACTTTGCACACTAAACAGAATGTGCTGCTTATCTGCGGCTAGGATCAGTGAACGGAATAAGTGACTTTTATTTTTAACACTTTGCACACTAAACAGAATGTGCTGCTAATCTGCAACTTTGCACACTAAAAAGAATATGCTGCTTATCTGCGGCTAGGCACAGTGAATGGAATATGTGACTTTTAGTTTTTACACTTTGCACACTAAACAGAATGTTCTGCTAATCTGCAACTTTGCACACTAAACAGAATGTGCTGCTTATCTGCGGCTAGCATCAGTGAACGGAATAAGTGACTTTTATTTTTTACACTTTGCACACTAAACAGAATGTGCTGATAATCTGCAACTTTGCACACTAAAAAGAATGTGCTGCTAATCTCCAACTTTGCACACTAAACAGAATGTGCTGCTAATCTGAAACTTTGCACACTAAACAGAATGTGCTGCTAATCTGCGGCTAGGCACAGTGAACGGAATATGTGACGTTTTTTTTTTAAACTCTGCCCCCCAAAACAAAATATATCTGCTGCCCCCACACACAGTAGTCCTAAAAAGGACTTTTGGGTCTTTTTTTTGTTCAAAAACACTTTTCTTCTCCCTACACTGACTTTTCCTTCCTATCCTCATCTCTCCCTGGCTAAGACTGAGCCGAACTCGCTGGTCAGGTGCTATACAGCACCCGATCACGGGTTCTGGCCAGCCAATCAGTGTAATGCCAGCAGCCAACATGGCTGCTGGCATTACACTGATGTCAGAGCCTCCCCGCACGTTTATTGGCTGTGCAGCAGCCGCAAAACGTGCGGGGAGGAGACCCGAACATGGCGGGCGAGCACATTCGGTACTCGTACGAGTACCGCCATGTGCCGAGCAGAGCGATGCTCGAGCCGAACCGAGCTTCGACCGAGCATGCTCGCTCATCACTAGTGCCTATGTATAATACGCACCCTTGTTTTCCCCCTTGGTAAAAACATTTTTTAAGGCTTCCCTCCCTCGCCCGGGCCAAAACCGCTGCCAAACCAAGACTTACTTGGTTCAAATTTAACTCCCCACTGAAGTCCGCATCTCTTGAATTGGTGGAAGGAAAAAAACAAAGCTTCCCAGCGGGCGGCATGCGGCAAATGGAAGCTTTGTATTTTGCCTTCCATCAATTCAAGAGATGCGGACTTCAGTGGGGAGTTAAATTTGAACCAAGTAAGTCTTGGTTTGGCAGCGGTTTTGGCCTGGGCGAGGGAAGGAAGGTATCTGCCAACCCTAACTTTTTTTTTTTTTTTTTTTAACTCTCGTGTATAATATGCACCCACCACTTTACATAAGGTGAAGTGGGGTAAAATTGTGCATATTATATCCGAGATTTTATGGTATTTGTAAATGTGTGGAATAGTGCAAAATGACCAATTTTATGTAAAATAAATTATTTCCTACTGTAATGGATCATAGGCCATTACTATGGACTCTTGTAAGAGCCAGGGAAGTGAGTCACAAAGTATCACAGTGCCTGTGATCCTCCTGTCACTTTCATCTGTGGCATACTCTGATTTGCTGAGTTGGTTTGGCCTGCCCCTGGTGACCTTTTTATACCTGACTATCACATCTGTCAGATGCCCTTTCATGGTGTTTCTGAGCCAGTCTTGCTGTTGCTGTGTTCCTGTATCCGGATTCCTGTGTACCGACTTTGGCCTGTCCTGACTACGCTCCAGTGTTCCTGATCGTGCTACGACCCGGCTTGTCTGAGAACCTCCTACGTGCTACGACCTGGCTTGTCTGAGAAACTCCTACGTGCTACGACCCGGCTTGGCTGACTTCCTGCTTCGTGATCGACCACGGCCTGTTCCAGCGACCTGTGTTTGCCTGTTGTCGCCACCGCGACATTCTGACTCCTGCTGTGCTGAGTGCTGACGCAGTGTGACCATTGCACTCCAGGGTAACCTTTCTCCAGTGCAGAGTTCCTTGCTGACTTGCAGAGCTGTGCTCCTTGTACCGAGCCTCCATACGCTTGCAGAGCTTAGTTACCATACCGAGCCTGGGAGATTTAAACGTACCCTTTAACCCTTGCAGTGCCGCTGCTCTCTTGCCGAACCTCCATTCCAGTCATAGAGCCTTTACCTTATTGGTCTACTTCTGCTGAGTTGTCCGCTAACGTGGACGGCGACTCCTATATACAACTGCAGAGTAGTCAAGTCTTGTCGGTCCGGTTGGGCGCCTTAGGCTCTCGGTATTACGTTGATTACCGGAGGTATCCATTGCGGCTATTGGTTCTGAGAGAAAGCAAGGTTAGGCTCCAAGCTCTTGCAGGTTCCGAAGGTCTCCGCCCGTGGGGGCTATTGGCTTGTGTTGTGCTCACTTTGGTCTCCGGTTATACGCCCGTGGGGGCTAAACGCAAGCTTTGCATCTCAGGCTATTCTCCGTTTACGCCCGTGGGGGCTACATACTCTCGCACTTGCAGTATCAGTTGTCTCATTGGGAACGCCCGCGGGGGCTATGTTTGGGTCACTGTTCTGCTAAGCTTATGCTGGTCACTGAACACCTACTATCCTCCATTGCATGAACTCTGTGCTGTGCACATATTCTCAGTTTATCACTACACCATTTGGGCGTGCCAAATCCCACAGCTGAGACGGACTGATTGTTCTCATTTACCCTTTAGTGACCAGTTCACTATTATCTGTACCATTTCGTGTGTGCCTTCTATTCAGTATAGTGAATCTCTGTGTACTAGTGTATTCACTTTGCAATTGCTGCTGTCACCTGTAGAGGGCGATTATTTGCACTTATTTTCATTCAATAAACGTTGTTTTATTTTACCTACTGGTCTGAATGTAAAAAAAAAACCGTTACAGTACGAAAGGGCCATGACCTCAGACAGTAAGTGTGAAAGTAACACACAAAACATCCACTGGAGAATGGATGTCCATGAGCAGCGCCTAGATCAATTGGCACTGGCTTTACAGACCCTACTTGAGCGTACGATACACCTTGATAAGCCTAGTCCGAATCCGGTGGTCCCCCCAGTCTTGACACCGGATAATCTGCCTCTAGCTCCTCCTACTTGTGCCAGAGGCTTAACGGCAGTGGCGCCGTTACCATTGAGATATGATGGCGAGCCTTCCGTATGCAGGGGCTTTATCAATCAGTTGGAGTTCTATTTGGAATTGACGCCCCAGGCATTTCCTAACGACCGGAGCAAGGTCGGATTCATGATATCGCTACTAACAGGCAAAGCGTTGGCTTGGGTGAACCCATTGTGGCAGAGTGCCAAACCTTGCACTCTGAACTTTAATGAGTTTGTGAAAAAGTTCCGCCGTGTGTTTGAGGTTCCTGGCAGAGCTGCCTCCGCTGCTAAGAGGCTAATGGAGATACAGCAGGGTGAACGTACACTGGGCGACTATGCAATAGAATTCCGGACCCTGGCAGCGGAGGTGGGCTGGAATAATGAGGCGTTATTGGCAGCATTTGCTAAGGGGCTCTCTGAACCAATTAAGGATGAAATAGCTGCCCGAGATGTACCTAGTGATCTGGACGAATTCATTGATTATGTAATGCTCATTGACTCTCGTATCCTTGAGAGACGGTTGGCAAAAAGAGCGAGTTCCAGAAACCATGGGCAGGGCAGTTCCTTTGACCCAACCTCTCCACCCTTTCCTACTGAGCGTCCAGTAGAGGCAGCAGAGCCAATGCAGCTGGGTTTCACTAGACTCTCAAAAGAGGAGAGGTCTTTCCATAAAAGGCAAGGCCTATGTTTATATTGTGGCAAACAGGGGCACCTTTTGCGCAATTGTCCATTAAGGCCGGGAAACGCACGCACCTAGGGTACCTTGGGGGACAGGCCCTAGGTGGTGTACAACAGTCCCTAGATCCGAATACTGTTAAACCCACCATCCAGGTGGTATTCTTTTGGGCTGACAAGGTCGTAGAAACATTGGCACTGGTAGACTCTGGTGCAGCCGGGTACTTTATGGACCAATCTTTTGCTGTATTGCATAATATTCCTCTTTGCAAGAAGGAGTCTCCTTTGGCAGTAGAGGCCATTGATGGCAGACCATTGGAACCCGCATTTATTACGATGGAAACCATTCCTATTTCTATGTCAGTTGGGGCTCTCCACAAGGAGGAGGTACGGTTTCAAATTATTCGTTCACCTCACCATGCAGTCATTTTGGGGTTCCCATGGTTACTTCTGCACAATCCTGAATTTGATTGGCAAAAATGTGAGGTTAGTTCCTGGTCCGAATATTGTAAAAAGAATTGTCTATCATTTCCTGTCAAGATTATGTGTACCTCTCCCTCTGTGCCAGCTGAATATGGGGAATTCAGTGACGTATTCAGCAAGGGGGAGGCTAGCGCATTGCCCGAACATAGACCCTATGATTGCGCTATTGATTTGCCTCCTGGTGCGGTTCCCCCGAGAGGACGCACGTACCCACTGTCATGTGAGGAGAACAAGGCAATGGAGGAGTACATTGAGGACGCCCTTAGGAGGGGAATTATTCACAAATCTACCTCCCCGGCTGGCGCCGGATTCTTCTTTGTAAAGAAGAAAAGTGGCGAACTCAGGCCATCTATTGATTACCGGGGGCTTAATAAGCTGATGCCCAAGAACGCATACCCTATTCCACTCATTACCGAGTTATTTGACACATTGAAGGGCTCTTCTATCTTCACTAAACTTGATTTGCGGGCCGCCTACAATCTAATTAGAATCAGTGAAGGTGATGAGTGGAAAACGGCATTTAATACCAGAACTGGGCACTACGAATATCTGGTAATGCCTTTTGGCTTATGTAACGCACCTGCGGTATTCCAGGAGCTTATTAATGATATCTTGCGTGACATGCTTCAGTCCTGCGTGGTGGTATATCTGGACGATATATTGATTCATTCCGCCACCCTCTCCCAACATATTAAAGATGTCACGGAAGTCTTGCTTCGACTTCGTGAGAATAAACTGTTTTGTAAATTAGAAAAATGCGAATTCCATGTGTCTCAAGTACCATTCTTGGGGTTCATAATCTCTAATGATGGAATCGCTATGGACCAAGATAAGTTGGCAGCAGTATTACAATGGCCTCGCCCTAAAGGGTTAAAAGCGATTCAGCGCTTTCTAGGGTTTGCCAACTATTACAAAAAATTCATACGTAACTTTTCCACAATTGTGAAACCTTTGTCGGATTTGACACATAAGGGCGCTACTCCCTCTCAGTGGTCCAAGGCTGCTGAAAATGCGTTTGAGACCTTAAAATCTGCCTTTGCGTCTGCCCCAGTGATGTCCCATCCCAATCCCTCCCTGCCATTTACCTTGGAAGTTGACGCCTCTGAGGTTGGGGTTGGGGCAGTACTCTCCCAGCGTCCTGTGGGAGGTGGTACCTTGAAACCTTGTGGGTTTTTCTCAAAGAAGTTGTCCAGCGCACAAAGCCACTATGAGATTGGCGACAGGGAGTTATTGGCCATTATTCTGGCACTGAAGGAGTGGCACCACCTGTTGGAAGGTACCAAGAACCCAGTACTAATCCTTACCGATCACAAGAATCTGACATATCTCTCTGAGGCTAAGAGATTGTCTTCTCGACAGGCCAGATGGGCACTCTTTTTGTCCCGGTTTAACTTTATAGTATCCTACCTCCCGGGTTCTAAGAACGTGAGGGCAGACGCCTTGTCCTGACAGTTCGCGTCGGACACTGAGAGGGAAGAAGAACCAGTACCTATCATTCAGCCCGACCGTATTATGGCTACTATTCGCCACTGGGAGAGGAGATTTTGGGGTCTCAGTCTAGGGCTCCACCTGAGACTCCAGTTGGTAAATGCTTTGTGGATGAGCCATTCCGTACCCGTCTATTGGAGACCTATCACTCGTCAAAAGCGGCTGGGCATATCGGCAGGGATCAACTGGTATGGTCTCTTTCACAATTATTCTGGTGGCCTACGCTCAGACCCGATTGTTCCGCTTTTATTGCCACTTGTGCCACCTGTGCCCGTGCTAAGACCCCCAGGAATCTCCCAGTTGGCCTGCTTCAACCTGTGCCTAATGGAGAACGGCCCTGGTCTCATATAATCTATCGACTTTCTGGGAGAATTGCCAGTCTCTAGGGGGTATACGTTTATCCTCATGGTGGTTGATAGGTTCTCTAAGATGGCTCATTTTGTGCCTCTCAAGGGGCATCCATCGGCTCAGGAATTGGCAATAGTCTTTGCTAGAGAAGTGTTTCGCTTGCACGGGGTACCCAGAGTTGTGGTCTCCGACCGTGGGAGTCAATTCATGTCCAGGTTCTGGAGGGCATTCTGTGGCATGATGGGCATTTAATTGTCCTTCTCTTCCGCCTACCATCCCCAGACCAACGGAGCCGCTGAGCGTGCCAGTCAGGGATTGAAACAGTTCCTGCGCTGTTTTATTACTGATCACCACGACAATTGGGCCGACCTGTTGCCATGGACGGAGTTTGCCAGGAATTGTGCAGTTAACTCATCGTCCGGGAGCTCCCCGTTCTTAATCAATTATGGGTTCCAGCCGTGTTTGCTCCCGAACTCATTCCAGTCACAACAGATTCCTGCTTTGGATGAGCATATAGCGCAGCTCCGTTCCACTTGGGCACAGGTGCAAAGGACCCTCAGTCAGTCTTTCCAGCGTCATCAGCGATATGCCAGTCATAGACGGCTGTCAGCGGTCTCTTTCCAGGTTGGGGACAGGGTATGGCTCTCCTCCAGAAACATCAATCTGCAGGTCCCCTCTAATAAGCTGGCTCCTTGGTTCATTGGTCCCTTTAAAATCATCCGCAAAGTTAATCCCGTCTCCTATGCATTGGAACTTCCGCCATCTATGCATATTCATAACGTGTTCCATGTGTCTCTGTTAAAACCCCCTGGTTTGCAATCGTTACACTACCACTCCGGTAATTCCTGGGCCGGTGGACGTCCAGGGCCAAGAGGAATACGAGGTTCAGCGCATTATTGATTCTAGGCGACTCAGAGGGAAGTTGCAATATTTGGTCCACTGGAAGGGTTATGGCCCGGAGGAGCGCTCTTGGGTTGAACAGAAGGACCTCCATGCGCCCAGACTTGTGCGAAACTTCCACTCTAAATAACCCGTGGGGGCTAAACGCAAGCTTTGCATCTCAGGCTATTCTCCGTTTACGCCCGTGGGGGCTACATACTCTCGCACTTGCAGTATCAGTTGTCTCATTGGGAACGCCCGCGGGGGCTATGTTTGGGTCACTGTTCTGCTAAGCTTATGCTGGTCACTGAACACCTACTATCCTCCATTGCATGAACTCTGTGCTGTGCACATATTCTCAGTTTATCACTACACTATTTGGGCGTGCCAAATCCCACAGCTGAGACGGACTGATTGTTCTCATTTACCCTTTAGTGACCAGTTCACTATTATCTGTACCATTTTGTGTGTGCCTTCTATTCTGTATAGTGAATCTCTGTGTACTAGTGTATTCACTTTGCAATTGCTGCTGTCACCTGTAGAGGGCGATTATTTGCACTTATTTTCATTCAATAAACATTGTTTTATTTTACCTACTGGTCTGAGTGTCAAAAAAAAAACGTTACACAAGGTCGTTCACCATTCTGTACTGGTTGGATTAAGCCCACTGGGAGGTGTCTAGGGGTCATGAATGCAGAGCAGTCGGCCCGGAGAGAAGGCCACCAAAATACTTGTGAGAGAGACCATATTAATTGATCCCTCCCAGCAGCCTTAGATGAATGGTATGTCTCGAGCAAACGGGTACGAAATGGCTGCTTCACAAAGCACTTGCCCACTGGGGTCTCTGGGGGTGCCGTTGCCTGGGTAGCCAGAATCTCCTCCCCCAGTGGCGAAGTGATACTAGTACGTAGGGTAGCCAGTATGCGATCAGGCTGAATGATGGGTATTGGGACCTCATCCTTCTCCATCTCTGGACCAAATTGTCTAGACAGGGCATCAGCCCTAACATTCTTGGAGCCCGGCAAGTTGGATACTATAAAGTTAAAATGAGATAGAAACAGGGCCCATCTGGTCTGACGTGAGGACAATCTCGTAGCTTCCGAGAGATAAGTCAAATTTTTGTGGTCGGTTAGGATTAACACAGGAGTTCTAGTACCGTCCAGCAGGTGAAGCCATTCTTTCAAAGCGAGAATGATAGCCAGGAGTTCTCTGTCCCCAATTTCATAGTGACTCTGGGCACCAGACAGTTTTTTTGAGAAGAACCCACATGGTCTCAAAGTACCCCCAGCAACTGGACGATGTGACAGTACTGCCCCTACCCCATTTTCAGAGGCATCAACCTCCAACGTGAATGGAAGGGAAGGGTTGGGGTGGGACAGTACAGGAGCAGATGCAAAAGCGGACTTAAGTGTCTCAAAAGCATGATCAGCTGCTTCAGACCATTGGGATGGATTAGCACCCTTGTGTGTAAAGCCAGACAGAGGTTTAACAATAGTGGAAAAGTTCCAGATAAACTTCCTGTAATAATTAGCAAACCCAAGAAAGCGCTGGATCGCTTTTAACCCTTTGGGTCGTGGCCATTGCAATACCGTTGCCAGTTTCTCCTGGTCCATAGCAATACCATCCTTAGAGATCATGAAACCCAAAAAAAGGCACCATGTACCTGTGAAACTCGCATTTCTCCATTTTACAAAATAGTTTATTTTTGCGTAATCGAAGCAAGACCTCGGACACATCTTTGATGTGTTGAGACAGGTTAGCCGAGTGTACGAGTATGTCATCTAGATAGACTACTACGCAGGACTGTAGCATATCACGGAGGATATCATTAATAAATTCTTGGAATACTGCGGGTGCATTACAAAGGCCAAACGACATGACTAAGTATTCATAATGCCCTGATCTGGTATTAAATGCAGTTTTCCACTCACCCCCAGCTCTTATTCTGATTATAGGCAGCCCGTAGATCTAATTTAGTGAAAATGGAAGAACCTTTTAACCTGTCGAATAGTTCGGTAATGAGTGGTATGGGGTACGCATTCTTGGACATTAGTTTATTCAGTCCCCGGTAATCGATATAAGGCCTCAACTCGCCATTCTTCTTTTTAACAAAAAAGAAACCAGCACCAGCAGGCAAGGTAGATTTTCTAATAATCCCTCTTTTAAGGGCGTCATCAATGTATTCCTCCATGGCCTGATTCTCCTTGGACGACAGCGAGTACGTGCGGCCCCTAGGAGGCACATCGCCAGGAGGCAAATCAATAGCGTAATCGTACTCCCTGTGCTGGGGCAAAGTGCTAGCCTCTCCCTTACTAAAGATGTCACTGAATTGGTGGTATTAGGCTGGCACGGAGGGAGAGGTACACAAAATCTTGACTGGATGAGTCACACAATGCTCCATACAGTACTCGGACCAAGATGTTATCTCACAAGTCTGCCAGTCAAACTGGAGATTATGCAAATGTAACCATGGAAACCCCAGAATGACCGCATGATGAGGAGAATGGATAATCTGAAACTGCTGTTCCTCCATGTAGAGGGCCCCAATAGTCATAGATAGTGGAATAGTTTCCATAGTTATTTGAGCTAGTTCTAACAGTCTGCCATCAATGGCCTCAATGGTTAAGGGAGATTCCCTCCTGACCAACGGAATCTGATATAACGCAGCAAATGAACTGTCCGTGAAGTATCCGGCCACGCCGGAATCAACCAGGGCCAGAACCTCCACTGCATGTTCTGCCCATGAAAATGCCACCTGGATTGTGGGTTTCTGCATAATAGGATCTACGGACTGCTGAACACCACCTAGGGGATGTTCCCCAAAGTACCCTAGGTGCGTTCGTTTCCTAGAAGTACGGGACAGGTACGTAAGAGGTGCCCAGCTTTGCCACAGTACAGACATAACCCCTGCCTCCTGCGGTGTGCCCGTTCTTCCATAGATAGTTTGGTGAACCCAAGTTGCATTGGTTCACAGGTCTCCTGTGTATGTTCAGGAGGCATGGGAGGCATGGGTGAGACAAAAAAAAAATGGTTTGCCCAACATTCCTGGGCCGCAGCTTGCGGTCTTTAGCCATAAGTCTCTCACAGATGCGAGAATCAATCAAAATAGCGAAATCAATGTATTCGTCCAAATCACTAGGCACTTCTCTAGCTGTCGTTTCATCCTTAATATGGTCAGTCCCTGAGCAAAAGCTGCCACCAGCGCCTCCTTGTTCCAACCTACCTCTGCTGCCAATGTACAGAATTCTATGGCATAATTGCCCACAGTACGATTGCCCTGTTGTATCTCCATCAATCGTTTGGCAGCAGAGGCGGCTCTACCAGGAACTTCAAATACTCTCTGAAAAGTACGTACAAACTCCATGAAGTTCCTGGTGCATGGTTTAGCATTCTCCCACCGAGGATTGGCCCACGCCAGGGCTCTGCCCGTCAACAGGGATATCATGAACCCCACCATACTGCGGTCATTAGGAAAGGCGTGAGGGGTTAGTTCCAGAAAAATTTCTAAATGATTAATAAACCCTCTGCAGAAGGTGGGTTCACCATCGTATCTGAGTGGTAACGGAGCAGAAGTGGTTAACCCTTTACCTGAGGCCACCGCTGTCAAGGATTGAGTCTCTGGTGTTGAAAGTGAGGGGACCTCCGGACTCTGAACTGGTTTATCGAGATGCACCATGTGCTCAAGAATAGTTTGTATGGCCAGTGCCAACTGGTCCAAACGCTGCTCATGTACATCCATCCTCCAATGGAGGTTCTGTGCATTTCCCTCACCTTTACCGTCTGAGGTCATGGCCCTTTCGTACTGTAACGGTTTGTTTGACACACAGACACAGTGGTTTAGGATAAAACACAGTTTTATTATGAAAACAGTAATACAAAAACCCTCACAGGTCCTGTAGTATTTTATCAGAATAATACAGACATAAGACAGGTTACAGTTATATATGCCTACACAGGTCCAGTATAAACATAGAGTCCATAGCAAGATATACTGACACAGTTCAGGCAGAGTACGAAGGAATCACAGTGTATCAGTACTGCATGGGTTAATGGCATTCAGCGAGTGTAAACAGTCCCATGTGAAGAGAGGTCTGATAAGGAGCTCACTTAGGATAGAGAGCTCATAGTTGAGTAACGTCCAGTAATAGGTTAGCAGATCAACGTGAACTGCCAGGTCAATAATGGAGACTGAGCCACATAGAGCACTGCCGGAGCAGTAACAGAGACTAGGCCACTTGCACTCTGCCGTAGCAGTAACGGAGACTAGGTCACTTGTACACTGCCATAGCAGTAAACAGATACTAGGCCATTTGCACTCTGCCGGAGCAGTAACGGAGACTAGGCCACTTGCACACTGCCAAGCAGTAATGGAGACTAAGTGAATGGAGACTGCCGTGACAGCAGTGGAGACTGTGCAACTGAGCACTGCCGTGACAGTAACGGATAAGCAACTGAGCAACTCGCCCTCAGGTGGCAACCAACCGGGAGCATCACGAATCACAAGCCAAATAGAAATGTCGCTGAGGCGACACAGAGGCAACCGGAGCAGGAACGTCAACCAAGCTCGGTCGGTACACGAAGCAGGAACGTTAGTCAAGCCGGGTCGGTACACGGAGAAGGAACGTCAGCCAAACCGGGTCAGTACACGGAGCAGGAACGTCAGTCAAGCTGGGTCGGTACATGGAGCAGGAACGTCAGCCAAGCCAGGTCGGTGCACAGGAGCAGGAGAAGCAGAATGGTCAGGCAGTCAGGGTCGGTTCATAGGCAGGAGACGAGATGCAGAGTAGTCAGGCAGGCCAGGTTGGTACACTGAGAATACTGAGATCAAGAGAGGTGCCAGAACTCAGCATATAAAGGTCATACTGGGCGGGACAAGCACAGTATGGCCAATAGGAGTAAAGCAAAGTGTAGACTGACAGAATGTCGCAAGAGGAAGCACGGGCACCGTGATAGCGGGCTGCATAGTGGGGGTGGGCCAACTCTCTGCATGATTTTCACACCAATTGCAATGGCCCATGGCCACTGCAATTGGTGTGAAAATCACTCCCCCATTGAATCACCCAATGGGAGCAATAACTCCTCCTTTCTGCCTCCCATGGGTGTGTTTTGGCAGGCACAAAGTCTTCTTTTATAAATATATAAAACAACCTTTGACACAGCTGCACCTGCAACTCCACATCACCCCCGCACAACCCCACTACGACCCTGGCACACAAGACAAATGCGATACCTCCAAAGGTGCTCATGCACAGCCAAAAGGTAGTAGAGGAAATCGCACTCCACAGCTGACTTTATACACTACAAATTCATTCTCCGTTCTTATAGAGCTGCACTCTCCCTGGCCAAACAGTCATACTTCTCTCTAATCTTTCTTCAAACTCAAAACGCCTTTTCTCAACCTTCAAGTCACTTCTACACCCACCAATGCAAACCCCTTCCACTAACTTCTCCGCCCAAGATCTCGCCACCCACTTCAAGGACAAGATCGACTCCATCAGACATGATATCTCATAACTTTCACTCCCACCCAGCCAGCTTAGCCCCGCCACCTTCCCCACACACTCACTAAGCTCCTTCTCACCAGTCACCGAGGACAGTTTCCCTTCTCCTCACTCACTCAAACCTACCCACATGCCCTCTTGACCCAATCCCATCTGAACTCACTCAAGAACTTTCACCTCTACTAACTCCACCCCTTACTCACTTATTCAACCTCTCTCTATCAGCTGGCACCTTCCCATCCTTTTTCAAACATGCACTAATCACACCCATTCTAAAGGAACCCTCCCTGGACCCAAACTCACTGTCAAACCACTGGCTCATTTCCCTACTTCCATTCACCTCCAAACCCCTTGAGCGTCTCGAATATAACCAGCTCACTAAATTCCTCTGCTCCCATTCCCTGCATGATACCTTGCAATCTGGACTCCGTCCTCATCACTCCCCTGAGACTGCCCTCATTAAGGTGGCCAATGACTTGCTTTCTGCCAAGTCAAAAGGCTGCTACTCCCTACTCATTTTATTGGACCTGTCAGCTGCCTTTGACACAGTAAACCATCCACTCCTCCTCCAAGCCCTCCACTCTCTAGGTCTCTGTGACACTGCCCTCTCTTGGTTTTCATCATATCTCTGCAACCGCTCCTTCAGTGTGTCCTACTCTGGCTCCATCTCCCCACCCCTCCCACTTTCTGTTGCAGTGCCTCAGGCCTCAGTCCTGGGCCCCTTGCTCTTCTCAATTTACACTGCATCCCTGGGCAAACTAATAAACTCCTTTGGATTTCACCATTAGCCCTATGCTGATGACACTCAAATCTATCTTTCCTCCCCAGACCTCTCTCCTTCCCTCCTGTCCCAGGTATCTAACTGTCTGTCTGCTGTGTCTTCCTGAATGTCCTCCCATCAACTCAAACTTAACCTTTGCAAAACCAAAGTAATTCTCTTACCTCCCTCTCCTAACAGCCCTATCCCAGATATTACCCTCACTGTCAACAACACTACAATCACACCAACCCCTACAACACATTACCTGGGTGTCACATTTGACTCCGCCCTATCATTTATTCCTCACATCTAGTCAATCTCCAAATCATGCCGCCTCCACCCCCGCAATATCTCTAGAATCTGACCCTTCCTCACCCAAGACACATCTAAAATTCGAATCCAAACACTCATTGTAACGGATCCTAGGCAGTTACTTGGAGGCGAGTGACAGGACTATAAAACCTGCCACAGGCTGGCTGCCCTACAGGGCAACCTATTCAACAAGCCCCATAGACTTTACATGGGAAAATAGGCAGCTTCCTGATTGGTCAGTCTGAGTTAAAGGGACTCCATTGACTTTGCATGGGAAAAGTAGGCGCCCCTCGGATTGGTTGCTTGTTCGCCCGCCTGCCAGTTCTGATTGGTTGAGATGGCCATGATGATCTTGGCCAGGACTGGCCATCGGATTCCAGGCTCCTTGTAATGGAAGGTGGGAAGGGGACCGGGTCTCCTTCCGCCGTCATTCCCGGGTCTCTCCTCAACGCCGGACTGGCGCCGTCGAGTGCACCGATCGAGCAGATCAGCATTCCGGAGGTCAACTCAAAGTGGCGTCGAACCTCAGAATGACCGACTCTGCTCCGAAGGATGCGGCTACCGGAGGGGTCACGGCACTCGAACACCATCGAACGGTCACAGAACCAGATCAGGAAAAGTGTGGCAGGAACCAAAGTTGCTGTATCCCCAGCCGTTCGAGCACTCCGGTGCTCGACTCGAAGGTTGAAGCTTTAAGCAGGAGAACCACAAGGCAGAGTCCACATTGCCGCCTGACAGGAAAGGAAGTTCGGTAGCGGGATCCTGGCAGCAGACGGACGAACGTACAGGAACCTGGTTCGAATGGGCGGCAGAGTGGCCACTTTTACCATGGGAACAAACAGACTCCAGGACTCTGGTTCACTCCAAATGTAACACACTTTATTGAACAACCATCACATCTTTTATACAGTCAAATACAATACCACAATAGGGATGGGAAGGGCCAGGTATTCTAATACAGGCTTGGCCCAGGGACCAATCAGACACAATGGGCATATGACACAGGGAACAAAAGACCAATGGTAACTGGAGACAACGGACCAACGGCAGAGGGTGACAAAAGGACCAATGGCAGTTAGAGGAAAAGGGCCAATGGCCGATGAACTACTAAACAAAATGCTGATGAAGTTAAGGCAAACATAGTTGATTACTGTCTAGACGAAAACAAAGGATTGATGAGAGGGAATACACATCTAGGGACTAGGCCAGGGGTTGAAGCACGTACACACTAGTTTGAAATATGCGGCTTCAACCCTGGCCAATCAGTGTGCGCAGTGAGTCGTACGTCGGCCAATCTGGCGTCGACTCACTGCCTCCGGTTCCCGCATTCGCGGCAGCATTGATGCCTCGAACAAAGGAACCGGGGAACCACCGGCTTCGGTGTTTGTGTTTCCCTCGTACATTTCCCATACTATACAACACATTAAACATGCGACATTCGACAATGTATAAAACTTACGACTTTCGACAATATATTAAACATAAATCTTTTAACATAGTGATAGTGGAAGCCCCTATCAAAGTTCAAATAAGGCCACAGGGCCATAGTCTTTGAAAAAACTGTTCAAGGTCCAGACAAGGGCCCAAGTAACGGATAACATCCATTACACTCCTGATTGGCCAGGGGTTGAAGCGGAATATTCAAAGATGCTTCAACCCCCTGACCATTGTGTAAAGATGTGTATATGAGTCCCTCAGCCTTTTGTCCCATTGTTTACCCTTCATCAGTTCCTTTGTATGAATAATGTAATAATGACTGGCCCATTGTGTTATGTTTACACCATCTGTCACTGTCCTTTGTCTAGTATTGTATCTTGATGTAGTTCACCATGTATAAAAGAGTTGAAGTTTGTTCAATAAAGTGTGTTACAGTTTGAACTTGAACTGGCTCCTGTCTCTCTGTTGCTGGATGGTATCAAGGGACTTCTGTTGACCCCCATCCTAGGAAGAAATGCTGCTGGAATAACCGGTGGAGCTGCGTACTTGTAGCTGACCTCTGGAGGGAGAAACCTGGAACGACGGCCTGAGTCCAACCCAAGGACTTGGGTATCCGTTACACTCATCATATTCCGTCTTGACTACTGTAACTCTCTACTAACTGGCCTTCCTCTTGCCCGACTAACCCCACTACAGTACATAATGAACTCAGCAGCACGACTAATCTACCTCACCAACTGCTTCTCCAACACCATTCCCCTCTGCCAATCCCTACACTGTCTCCAATTAGCATATGGAATTAAATTCATTACTAACTTAAAAAAAAAATTAAAAATTTAAAAATGAAATAAAAAAATTTAAAAAACATTACTAACACATCAACCCCCTATATCTCATCTCTCATTTCCAAATACACTCCCACTCCCATATTCGTTCTGCACATGACCTTCTCTCCACAGCTCTTATTACATCCTCCCACTCCCGCCTACAGGACTTCTCCCGTGCTGTACCCGAGCTCTGGAATTCCCTCCCACTCCCCATCAGACTCTCCCCTAGCCTTCAGAAATTCAGATGCTCCCTGAAAACTCACCTCTTCATGGAAGCATATCAACTACCTCCATAAATACTATCACCAAGAACCAACCATTCCCTGGACCACTGCACTCACTAGCACTTCTCTCCCCCACCCACTGACCGGCAGCTTATGTGGCAGGAGAAGCTTACAACCAACAGCACTTAAACCGTCTGTATCCTACCCACCTTACTCTAGACTGTAAGCGCTCATGAGCAGGGTCCTCTGATCCTTCTGTTCTCCACATGTGATTTGTACTATTTAATATCTCTATATGTCTATCCCCTATTGTAAAGCGCTGCGGAATAAGATGGCACTATATAAATAAAGATTATTATATATACATATATATATATCTATACATAAATATATATATATATATATATATATATATATATATACTAGCAGTGTGGGATGGCATTGCCTGTGTGTTTTTTTGGGGGGTATCCTGGTATTCAGTTACACACACATACATAGACAGGCACAGATACACACATACATACATACATACATACATACATACACATTTTTACATGTTACATGAGTTCTGGTACTAGAGGACAGTACCACTGTCACTTCTCCGCTTCTGCTGCACCAACATCCCAATCTCCATCATTAGTTCAGCATAACCCCTCCAAGAACCAGACAGGACCAGTTTGGAGGGTAAAACTTAGAACAGTTTATTGAACAACTCTTTGGACTTATATACACCGTTAATCACAAGAATCACGCAATGCACACAAAAGACTGAAACATAGGGTAAATACATGATACAAAGGAGCATACATGAATAGGTTATGTAGCCAAAAGGATGTAACAATGGATAAACATTGGGACAAAAGGTTGAGGGGCTCGGATACACATTCCTAAACAATGGCCAGGGATTTGAAGCATCTTTGAATATTCCGCTCAACGCCTGGCCAATCCGGTGCCTAGAATTGGCTGACCAATCCTGTCTGCGCTAGTCATGGCCGTCTTGGCCAATCAGATCCTTTGGGCGAGCAACTGACTGACCAATCCGAGGGGCACCTACTTTTTCCCAAGTTGTGTCAATGGCGGCCCTTTAACTCCGATGGGCCAATCAGGGGGCGGCTGATGGCTAACATCCAGGCGGCTTAGTATAGTCTGGTCAGCCAGCACTGGGCTGATGAATTCCATTCTTTTAACAGGGAAAACGTATATTTACAGGACATGGGACATTTCCCACTCCTGTTTCCCATAGCAAATCCAGCACACAAACCCTTAGAAACCCTGGCACATGTAACATTGCTCCCCCCTTGACCCATAGTCTGACAGACCCAGCTAGATCCTTTGCAGGTCTGCTTGGGGCTGACTGGGAGGAGCCTTTTTAGGTATCCAGCTCCATTTGATGGGACAGGCCATCCGCATTCCCATTTTGGCTGCCCGGACGGTACTGGATGGTGAAGTCGTATGCTTGCAGGGCTAAGCTCCAACGCAATATCCTGCCATTGTCCACAGATACTGTATTGAGCCAGATTAAGGGGTTGTGGTCTGTGAGGATGGTGAAAGAGTGCCCATAAAGGTATGGTTGAAGCTTCTTGAGGGCCCATACTAACATGAGGCACTCTTTTTCCACGGTGGCGTACCCCACCTCCCGGGGTAGTAGCTTCCGGCTGATGTAGGCCACCGGGTGCTCACAGCCATCGGGTCCCACCTGGCTCAGCACGGCTCCCAATCCAAAAGTAGAGGCATCTGTACAGACAGAGAAATGTTTGGTTGAGTCTGGTGCTCCAAAAACAGGGTCCAATACAAGTGCTTCTTTTAGTTTCTGAAAGGCTGCCTTCCACTCGGGAGACCACAGTGTAACGGATCTTATCCATTACTTGGGCCCTTGTCTGGACCTCGAATGTTTATCAAAAGACTATGGCCCCTTGGCCTCATTTGACCTTAGGTGGGAGCTTTTTACTATCTTTATGTTAAAAGATTTATGCTTTATGTATTGTCGAATGTCGCACGTTTTCTGTATGTCGAACATCTTATGTTACATGTATCTCGAATGTGTTATATCGTATATAATATGTGCGAGGGATACACAAAGGAACAGGGGAACCACCGGCTTCTGTGTTCGTTAGAGGCATCAATGCTGCCACGAACACGGGAACCAGAGGTAGTGAGTCGACGTCGGATTGGCCGACGTACGACTCACTGCGAACACTGATTGGCCAGGGTTGAGGCCGCATATTCAAACTAGTGTGTACCTGCTTCAACCCCTGGTCTAGTCCCCTAAATGTGTATTCCCTCTCATCAACCCTTTGTCTTTGTCTAAACCTAATTAAACATGTTTGTACTGCAGATGTTGAGCAATATGTTGATTAGGTCACTTGCCATTGGCCCTGTTTCTCTGCATGCTATTGGCCCTTTGGTTCCATCTCCCATTGGCCCTTTTGTCACCAGTGTCACCTGCCTATTGTGTTTGATTGGTCCCTGGGCCAAGTCTGTATCAGAATACCTGGCCCTTCCCATCCCATTGTGGTATTGTGTTTTACTGTATAAAATATGTGGTTTTTGTTCAATAAAGTGTGTTATGTTTGGAGTGAACAAGAGTCCTGGAGTCTTTTGTGTTCCCATGGTTAAAGTGGCCACTCTGCCACCCATCTGAACCAGGTTCCTGTAACGTTTGTCCGTCTGCTGCCAGGATCCCGCTACCGGACTTCGTATCCTGTCAGGCGGCAACGTGGACTCTGCCTTGTGGTTCTCTTGTTTCAGCTCAAACCTGCGATTCGAGCACCGGAGTGCTCGAACATCTTAACTACAGTTACTTTGGGTTCCTGCATCATTTTCACTGCTCCGGTTCTGTGACCGCTCGACGGTGTTCAAGTGCCTGTGACCCTTCTGGTATCCACAGCCTTCGAGATAGAGTCGGTCATCCCGGGGTTCGACTCCACTTTGAGTCGACTACTGGAAAGTTGATTTGCTCGACCGGTACATCCAACGGCGCCAGTCCGGCGTCGAGAAGGAGAGACCCGGGAACGACGGCAGAAGGTGACCCGGTCCCTTCTTAGCTTCCGTTACACACAGGACCTGTCGGGGAAGGATCTTTTTGGTGAGGTCTGTCAGGGGCTTGGCTATGTTGCTGTAGTTAGGAACAAAGCGTCGGCAGTACCCCGCGGTACCCAGGAACGCCAGCACTTGGGTTTTGGTACGGGGAGTAAGCTAGAGTGAGATGGCTTCTACGTTTGCAGGGTCAGGACATTGCTGCCCGCAACCCAACCGGTGACCTAGGTAGGAAACTTCTGATACCCCGATCACACACTTTTCGGGCTTCATGGTTAAACTGGCCCCCTGGATGTGATCCAAAATGGCACAAAGGTGAACCAGGTGGTCCTCCCAGGTATCGCTGTAAATGGCAACATCGTCCAGATAGGCACAAGCATAATCCTGGGGCCCGTCACAGATCCTATCTATAATCCGCTTGAACGTGGCCGGCGGGTTCTTCATCCCAAATGCCATGACTCAAAACTGGTATAGGCCGAATGGGGTGATGAACGCTGACTTGGGAATGGCCTCTGACTCCAGCGGAATTTGTCAATAGCCCTTGCATAAATCTATCGGGGTGAGAAACTTCCCTCGGGCAATGTGGTCCAGTAGCTCATCTGCCCAGGGCATGTGGTATGCATCTGTAAGTTTTCTATAGTCCACACAAAATCGGGTGGTGCCATCCCATTTGGGTACCAGTACCACTGGAGACGCCCAGGGACTGGTGTATGGCTCATTGTCCAGCATTTCCCAGATCTCCCTCCTCATACTATCCCTGATGGAGTCGGGTACCCGGTAGGCCGCCTGACGGAGAGGCGGTTGTCCCGGGGAATCTATTTGGCGCACGGCCAGGGTAGTGTACCCTGGGATCGTGGAGAACATATCCCTATGCCTGCGGAACACTTCCTGAACCTGCCTTTGTTGGGATGCCTCCAGTTGGTTGGCGACCCTTACTGCCTCCATCCCTACTGGGGCCTGACCCTGATGGGGTAATTCAGGGAGTCAAAGATTCTCTGAATCCTTAGTTGCGTGGGCACATATGGCGGCAATGTCCTTTGGTCACTCCTGGTAAGCCTTGAGCCTATTCACATGAAAAGTTCTTTGGAGTCTTTCATCCGAACACATGGCTACCAGGTGAGTGGTGTCACACAGTTGCTTCACCACCCGGTATGGTCCCTGCCAGGCTGCCTGCAACTTATCCTGCTTGGTAGGCTTCAGAACAAGCACTTTCTATCCCACCTCCAGGGTCTGGTTCCGAGCAGTACGGTCGTACCATATCTTCTGCCGGCCCTGAGCCCCCTGAAGGTTCTCCCACACCAAGACGGTGAGGCCAGGACATACTTGAGGATGGGGATCCCTGGTGACTCTACCTGTCCTTCCCAATGGGCCTTAATTAGATCCAGGGGCCCCCTCACCCTCCACCCATACAGAAATTGAAAGGGGTAAAATCCAGTCGATTCCTGGGGCACCTCCCTGTAGGAGAACAGGAGGTGCGGCAGGTATCTCTCCCAGTCACGGTGGGAAGTGGTGAAGGTGCGTAGAAGCTGTTTGAGGGTCCCATTGAACTGCTCACACAGCCCATTGATCTAGGGATGATAAGAGGCACTGAGTAGGGCTCAGATCCAACATAGTTTCCACAGTTGATGGGAAATTCCGTCCGTAAACTTGGTCCCCTGGTCGGAGACAATCTCCTGGGGGAACCCCACTCATGCGAAGACCCGCAGCAGGGCGTCTGCCACTGTCTTGCCATGGATATTGGATAAGGGTATGGCCTCTGGATACAGGGTGGCATAGTCCACCACAGTTAAAATATATTTTTTCCCTGAGGGGCTGGGCCTGGGTAAAGGGCTTACCAGGTCTATAGCTATCCAGCTGAATGGTTCTTATATAATGGGAAGAGGGTGGAGGGATGCTCGTTTCTGATCCCCCTTCTTTCCCACCCATTGACAAATGTTGTAGGTGCGGCAGTACTGCCGGATGTCCCCAGTGATCCTGGGCCAAAAGAAGGACTGGGTTAATCGGTGGTGGGTCCATGTCACCCCCAAGTGCCCTGCCAGGGGTATGTCATGCCATATGCGCAGCAGCTGGTGCCGATATTTCTGCAGCACGACCAGCTGCCACTTTAGCACTGGAGTAGTCCCCTGACCGTCCGTGACTCGATACAGCAGTCCCTGGCTCCACTATACCCGCTCCCCCTCTAGCCCCCCCAGGTCCCTTCCTGCCCGTTCCCGGTAGCCTGCCAAGGTGGGGTCCACTTTGGTCTCCTGAACAAGTCATTTGGGGTGGGCCAAGCACATGGGGCAAGGTCAGCCAAGTCTGTCGGGTTTCGGTCAGGACTAGGGGTTCTTACCTGGGTCTCGTGAGAGGTGGGAAGATCAGCCCTTTTTGCCTGTTGTCGGATCACCTCAGTACAGGTGGCTGGGTCCTGGTGGTCACTGTAGGTCGAGGGGAGACACCACAAATCATTGCCTGTCAGAGGGAGAGGACAGGTTGCGTCCGAAGGATGTTGTTCTCTGCCCAGCACCGCGAGACGCAAGCACAGCAGAAGCACCGGCAACAGGGCAGAGGGACCCTGTCCTCTGCCCGACTCACAGCACAGAGGCCTCATCTGCTAGCAGGAACGTTGGCCTCTGCCCAGCATGGGTTGCAGCCTTTGAGTGCCAAGGAGAGGGCGCAACCAGAGTCTCACCTCAGCAGCTGTTGGAGGTACAGGGAGCGGAGGTAGTCGAACTCTCTCCCCAGAGGAAGATTTGTATGGGCACTGACGGTGCCATGGATGAGACTGCAGTCGCCACAGACACCCCGCAAGCAGAAGAGTGTGCTCTTCCTACGGCGGACCCCAGCAACCTGTTACGGTCTGGTCAGCCGGTAGCAAACGAAGCTACAGCCACCGCTACCCCTTTCATTGAGGCTGACACCAGTGACCTGTTAGAGTCAGGTCAGCAGGTAGCAGGCGAAACTACGGCTACCCCTTCCTTTGAGGATGTTTCAACAGCCAAGTGCGGTGCTACAGGGTTTGGTGCAGTCATCCCCTCACGGCAACAGCCGTGCCTGGTTCCGAGAGCAGAGGTGGCTGACCTCACTCCCCAGCGGGAGATCTGTGTTCTCAGAGTTGAGGTAGTTCACCTCCCTCTGCAGCGGCAGTGTGAGGACCCGGGGATGGGAGCTGCTGTAGCCCCCCTCCAGCTAGAGGTTGTGTCTCCAGGAATGGAGGCAGTCAGCATCACTCCCCAGCAGCTGTTTGAGCTACCGGGAGAGAAGGTAGTCAACCTGTCTTTCCAGCGGCAGATTAAAGCACCCAAGGTGCCACCGGGAGACGAATACCCAGCGGAAGAGCTGGCAACAGGGCAGAGCGCCGTGTGCCTCTGTCCATCTGAGCAATTGCCCCAGGGAGCGGGTGCTGGCTGCACCACTGCCCTACAGCAGAACGAGATCCAGGAGGAGATGGAGTGTTGTGTACTCTCACCCCAGTATCCAGAGCAACTCTACCACCCACTCTCATCATCCTCAGCCAGCAGCGGAGATTCCGGTAATGTGCTGACTGGGAGGGCACTGTTGTTTGGGTGGGGGTTTTTACTGGCTCAGAGACTCCAGGGTACCGGGACCTGGGCTGGACGGCCTCCCCTGTTCAAGACATCTTATGTCTAAGTCACCCTGTACCTGGAGGTGCAGGGTGCAAAGCTGGCCAGACCCCAGGACTGTAGGGGCTGGCTGGGGACAAGTACTGTGCGGACATTGCACTAGCAGACTATGGGCTAGATTTAAAGGAAGCCGTTAAACCATCCGCTAAGTAAAAAAGGCACATCGGCCGCAAAGAACACATGGTTTACGGCAGATTCAAAGGTAAGCGTACAAGAATAGCTATCGGGCGTAGGCACTACAAAAACACGTTACACAAAAACCAGCGTCGCACCTGATTTCGCATCACCGTGCGTCCCAAACACCCGTTTAAACACAACTTAAGTCAAAATGTTACATTACGGCTGCCGTTGTCTAGCAACCCTGATAGATGCACAAACAAAATTCAAACCTACAGCCAATCCCAAGGCCCCAAAGTATCAAAAATGTTCAAATACACCTATATATACCTCAAAATAACAGTTACACCCTGTCTGTGTTTCGAGTTTCAGCAAGCTAGAGCACAGGACCCAGGAGTGGAGGATAGTGTTTAGAGAGAGAGAGAGAGAGAGAAGCATACACAGGAGTAAGGTAGAGGGATCTCGGAGAGAATTACATTTAAATAGACACATAGCACACTTTTGCACATAGCACATACATCCATACAAACACAAACACATACACATACATACACATAGTCTTTTTTTTTTCATCACACCTTACACATTTTAAACTTTATTTTTACAGTGTGAATCCGTGAGTGAAAGTGTGTGACAGAGAGTGAGTGGGATCGAGTGTGTCTGTGAGGGCGTGTGAGAGTGCCTGGGTGTGAGTGGGTGAATGATGGCTAGGAGAGGAGGACAGGAGAGAGGGATGGGGAGACTAGTGGAGGAGGAGGAGGAAGGTCAGGAGGGGATCCCTCAGCAGAGCAGGGGTGGGAGAGGGAGATACACAGGGCAGTGGGGGACCAGGCCCACAAGAACAGGCAAACTAAGAAGAAGAGGGACAGATCCTGCAGTGGGACGAGGGGTAGTGCCTGGGGACCACCACACACAGGCAGGGGCAGAGCAGGCAGGACACTCCGGGTCTGACTCCTCGCATGCCGGAGCTGAGGGGGACAGGGTCAGGGATCCCCGATATACCGAGGAAGAACACACGGCCCTCGTGGAGGCTGTGCTGGAGAGGGAGAGTGTCCTCTTCCCGGGGGAGAGACTCCCTGGCCTGTCTGCGAGGAGGAGAGCTGCCTGGAGTCAAATCTGCAGCAGAGTTAATGCGGTGGCCACCTGCAGACGGGATGTTGACTCAATAAAGAAGAGATGGGGCGACTGCAAAAGGCAGGTGAAGAAGAAGATGGGGGATGCCGCCCTGCACACCCGAGCCACCGGAGGTGGGCCACCTGTCCCCATCACCTTCAGCGCATGGGAGGAGAGGCTGCGTCAGACACTGTCGTCTACCCTCATTGAGGGGGTCCCTGGAGGATCAGACACTGGGGATGAGAGGAGCCTCCACACCACTGGTAAGTGCATCACCCCAAAACCACACACCACCTGAAACCACACACCCATCACAAACAAGCACTCACATCCCAACATCTGCCCTTCATTCAACCACACAATTGCACCAACACAGCACCCTGAGGGTTTAAACAGGACGCAAGACAAGGACAAATGTCAAGGTTCAACAAGGCCAAAACCTGTCCAACTCCCTGGTTAACCCTCATGTTGCTGTGCTGATCACACACAATACACACAAACCATGCTCAGTAAAGTGTTATATGTCAAACATCACAATTGTTGTCACACAGTGTTACCCATGTTCACACAGGGAATCCAGCACATAACCCCATGAGTGCTAGAGGGATCATCAATGCATCGATCAACAATGCTTTGGCAACCCCTCTGGTACTCAAAGGGGTTAACCAGACAACAAACACATGTCAATAGGTTAACAATTACATGACACATAGGGGACATTCACTAAGCGGTGAAAAAGAGCTGATGTAGAGAATTTGACACTTACATACCCTCACTTTACCAATTACAATGTTAGTCTATGGAGAACATCCAATAACAGGATTCAAGCTGCACAGGCCCCATTGTGTGGACTCCATAGAAAACATTGCAGATGGGGAAATGAGGTCAGCGGAGGAGTCAGCATCATAATCAGTTCATCAGGTCCACTTAACCGCTTACTGAATCACCAACAGGATGGATCAGGTCACAAATCACAGTGCCACTGAGAATAAATGCTTGTATGTGCAACACACAGGCCAAAAACAATCACACATAACTAAAGGTGAAAAAGTTGGCCTTGGTGTTGTGTATGCAATCATTTACGCTAACTTCAATTTACATAGCTCACATTTGATTCACATATAGATCCTCAGGAGTGCTGATGCCATGGATGGATGGTACACCAGACACTATTTGCAGGATACATATGGGAACCAAATATGAACCATTGAGGTTTGGTCAATAACAGGCCAGGAATTATGGATATCTATGATCGGGTCTGGCTGCCTCACACAGAAGGATGGATGGGCTGATCCAGGAAAAAAAAGGCCTCAATCAATGATATCCTTCAATACTGGCTTCATTGTTGCCCCTCAGGATTCAACTTGAACAGACCTCATGGACAGAATCCTGTAATGTACATCAATCCCTGATTGCCACGGTGGTATCCCATGCATCACAATGCAATGCATAGGATACCATCATGACAACCAGAGAGGGACATGTCTAATCTGACTAAATCCAGCACTGTACGGGATGAACTGATAACATAGGGATGAATACTACTTGAATCACACTGCAGATCTATTACAAAAAGATATGTACAGAAAGATAAACGACCAGATATGTATGTGGATATATCCCTTTCAAATGGGTACAAATAGGTCCCAACAAGATGTAAACCCAGAGTTCGGTTCAGTACGTGTGATTGTCCTACTGCCCATATATGTGCACCCTCAACAAAATAACTCATATTGATATCATCATCAGAGTACATATACCTAGTATATTACACCTTACTTGGATGGGTATCAGTGGTATCTATGAAAGTTCATTTGTGATGGCTGTACATATATAGGCAGTAAGACAATCACATGTACTGAACAGATCTCTGGGTTCATATCTATCAAGGATATGTTTGTACCCATATGAAAGGTACATATACACACATATCAGACCATATTCCTCACTGTGTACCTTGGCATGGCAATGGTTAATTTCACTTTGATGTAACCTTGCAGGCATCATAAAGAGATGTTTAGAAAGATGTTACTGTATGTGACAGCTGGAGATGTCAGTCATATGACCACATGGAGGCTCTTCAGCAGACCCAAAATTGAAACAATTGGAGATGGATCCATCATTGACATGGTCCACAGAGCGTGCTTACAAACCAGGAACACTTAGTAGACAATGGCAAAGATGTAGTTATCTCCAAATGGGTCAATGTGGAGTCTGCTGAAGAGCCTCCGTGTGGTCAAATGACTGACATCTCCAGCTGTCACATACAGCAACATCTTTCTAAACATCTCTTTATGATGCCTGCAATGTTACATCAAGGTGAAATTAACCATTGCTATCCCGTTAAAGAGATAGTAATACCTAAAATGTGAAAGGAAAAATACATGTCATAGGATTGATCCTCCGGGTAATGCAAGGGTATTCCCACTACTGAAAGGTGTTTCATCACAAGAGTATAACAGCTCAAAGTTGAATATTCCATGGACAATATCACTGTGGCCTGAAAATGTACTATGCCAATGTTGCCAGACCATCCTCTGGCTAGCTTTGGTCCAGGGAGCAGAAATCCACAAAGGATGATGTGGCAACAGCGCAAATGTACAATTTCAGGCCACTGGGATGTGGCACCAAAGGAATTCAACTCTGAGCTGCAATACATGTAGAATAAAAACACCCATCACCAGTAGGAGTACCGTTGTTTCACACAGGGGGATAAACCATACAACATATATGTTCCTTTACACATTTCAAGTATTAATATCAATTTGACACCATCATGGCTAAGTTTACTGATCACACAATCTCAATCCTCCACACAGGTTATGTGTCTCCAGCACATCAGGAGCCCATGGAGGAGGCCACCTCACCACCCAGTGAGGAGTATATGGAGGAGGGGACCAGCCAGTGGGCACCGTACCCAACGACATCCACACCTCTTGGCCAGCTGGATGCCCCAACTCTGCCTGCACCAACTCTGCCTGCACCAACTCTGCCTGCACCACCTTATTACAGTGACTGGATGCCCCCCACCACCTCCAGGAGCTATTATCCTCCAGCAGCAGCAGCAGCAGCACCACCACCACCAGGGAGGCAATGGCTGCCCGGTGATGTGGCCACCACCCAGTACGGGCCATACTCATCCCCGACTGACCTACCCTCCTGGATGGCTCCCCAGCATGGCCCCAGGTATGATCCCAGGTGGGGGCCAAGCACATACCAGTGGCCAAGGTTTGACACTTGGCCACTCGACTACCAACACCTGGGCCTGCTTGGGGAGCCCCAACAGCCTATGCGAAGGGACATGTTTACCCCACCACCTCCACCAGCACAGACATCGGTGGGCAGCAGTGGGTCAATTGATGTGGTGGGCATATACCCATCTGCAGCACAACCAGCACCAGCAGAGGAGGACACAGCACCAGCAGAGGAGGACACAGCACCAGCAGAGGAGGACACAGCAGCAGCTGATTCACCAGGCACGAGCATCACCAGCAGTGAACGGCCCACGGGGATGGAAGCAGAGTGTATGGCTCTGAAAAGGAGACTACTCAGGTCAAGCCTCTGCACCAATGACAACATCACCAGGAGCCGTAGGGAATCCCGTAGAAACACTAACAGGATAGAGGCAAGGATCCATGCCCTGGAGTCGGAGGTCATGAGGATCAACACTCAACTCCATCAGCTACACACGGGGGTGATGGACCTGCTTGCCCAGGTACTGGTGGAGTTGAGAGAGCTGAACCGCAGGGAGGACTTACGGTTGGAGAGGGAAAACCTACGCTCCACAGAGGGATCCACTGCCCCCACCACCCCCTCTAATGTGACCCCCGAAGCCACACCTAGGGGGCAAAGGGTGACCAGGAGATCATCCAGGTTATCCACTTCTGCCACACAGTCTAAGCCCCCCCCTAAGAAAAAAAAATAAAATGCCCAACATGTTACATTTCCCCTGAATAAAGGAACATTGTGCTTTTGAATCCTGTCTGATCTGCTTTGAATTTGGTCATAGATTGGGTGGCAGAGTTGTCTCCAATGCATTGCCAAACAATTCAGTGAATACAACTTCTGCCTAGGTAAGATGTTTGTGGGATGTTACAACATAGGTTCACACACACATCGTTGTACAAATTCAACTGTAAAAACATCCCTGTAGCCATATTATACAACTGTGTTATATGGCAATGTTGTGTGTTGATTTTGCATAACAAAACATTCCCCTTAGCCCAACATTTGGGACAACATTGAACATTCATCTACATCATACGTTGTGTTTAACCCTTTGATAGCCAGAGTGGTAGGCAACGCATTGCAAAGAAATGCGTTGGGTACCACTCTGGCACTCAGAGTAACCCTCTGAGATAACCAAACAAACGGCTTAGCGGTGAGATAACAAGCAGGACAGATAAATGGGACATGTATCCATATTGTCTTGGATTCACACACTCATTGTGCAACAGACTGACTGGGGAAGCCAATGTTTTTAACCTAGAATTTCAATGTGTAGCACACACATTGATATCCTGGGGTGAGCATTGGGGCCTCCAGTAAGTTGAGTTGTTGTTTTTCCTAAGGGTGTAACAGACTTCCCCAGTGACAACACTTGTCCACTTGGTCATGTACTGTGATATGTCCCAGTGGAGCAATATCACTGAACATTGATTATACTGAGCAACACATTAACTGTGGACAGGAATTCACTGTGGAAGTATGTCCCCTTTATCACCTCTTTATCACTCCCACAACACATTAGTGTATCACTGCCACCATCTGTTAGCGTGAATACATCACTGAGTCCACTCACTTGCAAACAAGTGGTGGAGTCCTGTGATATGGGTGATGCCTTTCCATGTATGGGGATACTCTACCCTGGGTGTGGTAACGCATTGACAAATGTGTTCTCAAATATATCCTCCTACAGACACAGATAGAATGGTGATGGTTCATCTTTATTGTGTCTCAAAGTACATTAGGATGTACATGTGTTTTCTGTGTATTGCCTATATGCATTGAACACCTGTATGAGAACACTAAATGTACTTTGAAACTAAATCGTACTACTTCAGTAACACTGCTGCCCAGCTCATGTGTTGTCCACAAGGTTTGACAACTCTGTAGCTGAGCATCCTAACTGTACAGGTTATAACACTCAAGAATTAGTGTTTTCTGTGTCTATATGAAAATGTTCCAGTAGAGGTTTGTGTGAACCTCAGGTCAAACTTTGCATCACCAACAACATCACCATAAACAGCAAGGTGTGATCTTCATGAAGGTGCTGTCAAGACATCAATCCAGTCACATAGAAGATCTTCAGTTCAAGGATGGATCATGTTACGGATGCCTGTGGAAGAAGAGGACAGGATTTGGAGCAGTAGACCTGAACTGATCATCAAGCAACAACAATTTAGTCTTTTTAATCCCCTCAATTTTCACAGTTACAGGTGAGTACACAAACCATTGCTTGACAATGTGTTGTGTACTCATCTGTAACCAATTATGTGGAGAACTAAGGACATGTGCCCCAGCCCTATGGATATGTGCCCCTGACATGGATACACACATCAACAAGTGTTCTGAGAGCTCCATGGAAGTAATGAATTTGGGCTGCCACTGTGAAAGTGACAGTAGCAGCCCAATGTCATTTGTTCCATGGAACTGTTAGGACACATTTGTTGATGTGTGTATTCATGTCGGGGGCACATATGTCTGCACACTCACAGGTCAGCATGGAGTCCCTGGTAATCTGATCTACGTCTCATGACCTCTACATTGTGTGACCATACCACTGTACATCCACCCCTGTGCTGCTCTTCTCAGCTGTAGCACAGTACAGGTCACATATTGAGTCCAATGGCCCTTTAACCCCTGATGTGACGGAGTATTATCCAATGCATAGCACTGGATAACACTCTTTCGCTACAAGGCTAACATGGTTGCTCTGGCTATGCTCATGGCAAATCAAGTTAGCTGCTGTCAATCAAGCCCTGTAAGGCGATGAACATGGGTTATGTGTTGTACCTTGTTTCTCCTGAGGGTGTGCGTGATATCCTTGGGGTCTGTATGTCAACGTGGAGAGTGGAATGGAGGATGGTTTTTGAGTCCACACACACAATTTGCCACGTCCGCTGCCAGTGCAGTGCTGTGTCACTGTTCCTGTGGGGTGAGACAGAACAAAATGTGCAGTGTGGTTAGTGTCACAGGACTGATGGGGGACTTGCATGGATTGTTTGCATGCCTGTGTTATACTCACATGTAAAGTGTTCCGTGATGAGCCTGTCTCTGATCTGTGTCCCTCTCAGGGTCTCCTCAACGTGGCCGATGTCCATGGGCACTTCCTGTATGGGGGGGGGCCTGGATGTGCTCCAGCAGCCTGGTGTCCACTGCGATGTTGTGCAGTATTGCGCATGCCACAATGATGTCGCACACCTTTCCAGGTGCATACTGCAGTGCTCCCCCCGAGTGGTCCAGACATCGGAATCTTGACTTGAGGAGGCCAAAGGTCCGCTCAATGGCATTCCTCGTTCTGCCATGAGACTGGTTGTACCTTTCCTGGGCATGTGTTCGAGGATTGGCCAGAGGGGTCAGTAGCCAGGACTTGCATCCATAGCCAGCATCACCTGTGTAATGTGAGTGACATGGTGAGACAGGGAGCACATGTTGTGTGAATGATGTTTTGTGTGGTGGACGTACTAGCTGTGGGTCAGGAGCATGCTAAGCAGCGTTGTGTGTACGCCTGTGTATGTGATGTGATTTTGTATTGTGAACTCACCCAGAAGCCATCCCCCTGTAAAAGTTCCATTCTCGAAATCTCTGTGGACTGAGGAGTTTTGGAGAATGTATGAATCATGTGAGCTGCCAGGATACTTTGCACAGACATTCATTATCCTCATATGGCTGTCACACACCATCTGCACGTTGATGGAGTGAAAGTTCTTCCTGTTGATGAATATCTGTGCGTCACGTGCTGGGGCCTTAATTCGGACATGGGTGCAATCTATAGCACCCATGACCCTGGGCATGCCTCCCCTGGCGTAAAAGGCCTGCTTGACTTGTATCCAGTCCATGTTGGTGGTGGGGAAATGTATATAGGTATTGGCCTTGTTTTTGAGGGCTGGCAGGACCTGGGCCAGCACCCTGGAGAATGTGGCCTGTGACATGCCAGATGCGTAACCCTCTGTGGACTGGAAGGCCCCGCTTGCCATGAAGTGTATGGCACAGAGTAGTTTCTGCAGGCCAGTTAGGGCATGGTTGTGGATGTAGATGGGATCCACCTGCTCCTTGATGACCTCATACAAGGCAATGATGCTGTCAGGCCTCAACCTGTACCGATCAATTACCTCATCATCGGTCATTCCAAAGAGGGTGACCCTTGGACGGTATACCCTGGGCCTTGGTGGTCGTCTATACATCCTGTGCCCTCCAGGTGGGGATGGGCTCCTGTGTGGCTGCTGAGCCAGAGCCTCCTCACTTGCAACAGGTGGTGGCTGTTGATCAGGAATGCTTGGAGGTTGCTGATGTTTCCCAGCTCTCTCCCTTGCACGCCTTCTCCGCAGCCTTCGCAACAATATGTAACCCAACATACTGTTTGCTCTCTCTATCTCTCTCTATCTGTCTCTATCTGTCTCTCTATCTCTATCTCTCTCTCTCCCTCCCTGAGTGGAAAACAAGCCACAAGTGAGTGTGTTGAGTTGTCCCTTTAAGTACTTGCTAGGGCGTTGTGTAGGTGTGGTGATGAGTGCTGACCAATGGTGAGTTGTTTTTGTCCAGGTAAGTGTTTGCAGGTGTGTGTGTGTTATAAGATGTGGTGTGTTGTGCTTGTTCTGTGTGTGCCATTTGCGGGCGTGCAGTTGTGGGGTGCAGGTGGCGTGTTGATGTTGCCCAGGTGAGCTTGTATTTGCAGGTGTCCGCTTTGTGTGATAACCCCCATTGTTCCGTGCCATGTTGTGCTGTTGTTTTTTAGTGTGTCGTTGTCCCTGTGGTGTTGGTTGTTGTTGTGTGTGTAGTGATTTGTGTTGTGTGTGCATGTTTTTGTGTTGTTTTGGCATTGCACGGGTTAATTTTCCCATTTACATGGTTGTGCGGTAAGCATTTTGTGTATTTTCTTATGTAACGGGTGTTTTGTTTTGGCCGTTAAGTGTCTAACGGCTAAAAAAAGTGGGTCTTAACTTTTAGCCGTTAGGTGTGTCTTTTTTTTCAGCCGTTATCAGTACCGCAAGCCTTTGAATAGCTCTGGGGTATGTTTTTCCATGCGTTTGAATGCACGTAAGTGTATCGGCCGTAAGGATTCTACAACTGCCGTTAGCTGTTCTTTAGACGGATCTTTGAATTGCAACATGTCACTTAACGCACCCGTTAGTGATTTTTTTTACTAACGGCTGCCTTTAAATCGAGCCCTATGTGTCCACTCCAGACAGCAGCGAGCTGACCCGTGTGGATCATGCTGTGGCTGTCGGAGGTGGACAAAGGGGAGAAATGTCACAGGAACCACTGGGCCTAAGACTGTTAAACAAGGAACACAAGGAACTGTGGACATTTCTGTCATGCCTAAAACAACCCTTGTCTAGGCATATGGATTGTCAGCCCAGTGACGCAAGCTATGTAGAGCTCTGGGATATTATATTGGTGGACAGATGTGCCAAAAAGGACTAAAAATCATAGCCTGCTTTCAGGGGACAGGGCCATTAGGGGTTAATAATTTGAGTTTACCTAATGTTACTTGCAATGTGTATTGTAGGCACTAAAGCCATTGTATTGAGACACCCTGCTGTGTGATAATTCATTCAAGTCCCTCCAGTCTTTATGTCCATTGTGTGAGTTCAGCAACCCTTTTGTATTTGATATGTAATGAAGTCTGAGTCATTGTATTTGTTAGACCATTGACCTTTTGTCTACTGTGTGATTGAATTATGTTCCTAATGTATTTGCTTGGTCCATTTATTTGAATGTAAGGTTTGACTATAAATATGTGTGGTTTGTTTCAATAAAGAGGAGTTCTTGTCTTAACCTACACTGGTGTTGTCTGGTGAGGTTAAGCTTGCTGTATCCAGAGGGTGCTTCTGGTTACTCTGACACTGGTTCTGCCTGGTGATTCAGAGTACATTGCGGTATGCTGCGGGAGCCTTTGCTGGTGGATTCTGGGAAGAAATGATCCTTGACGGTGACACCAACGCTGGGTGTCTGCTGGTACCGTCACATTGCCCAACAATACTTCAGCCGGCAGGTTGTGCATGACCCCAACCTCTACATCGCGGGCCCCAGCACCCCAATCCAGGTGAATCCGGGCAGTCAGGATCTGATGGATATTCCCTCCTGCGACTCTGACAGCAACGGAGTGGCCCATCTGTTCGGTGGTTGTGACGAGCCTGGGCTGGATTAGGGTGATGGTGGCTCCGGTGTCCCGCAATCCTTGAGCCGGTCGGCCATTAACCCAGACCGCCTGACGATGATGAGCTCTGTTATCAATGGCGGTGGCTTGTATGAGGTCCGCTTCATGCAAGAGTCCCCAGTCCTCCTCAGTCCATCCCCTAGTGCCTAGAATTGGCTGATCATTCCTGGCCGTGCTAATCATGGCCTCCTCCGCCAATCAGACCCTTTGAGCAGGCAGCTGACTGACCAATACGAGGGGCACCAACTTTTTCCCATGTTGTGTCAATGGTGACCCTTTAACTCCGACAGGCCAATCTGGGGCGGCCGACGGCTAACATCCAGGTGGCTTAGTATAGTCCGGTTGGCTGGCGATGGACTGATGAATTACATCTTTTAACAGGGAAAACGAATATTTACAGGACGTGGGACGTTTCCCAGTTCTGTTTCCCGTAGCAAATCTGGCACACAAACACTTAGAAGCTCCGGCACACGTAACAATACATACGTACACACATATGTAGATTATACATAGAGACCCACACACACACACAAACGTAGATATAGATACATAGAAACACACATACATATACAGACATATACATACATACACACACACACACACAGAGATACATGCATGCATACACACACACACACACACACACACATAAATACATACAGACATATACCCATCATTTGCAAAAACGAATGAAATTGGTATGTGGCTGCTGGGGTTGTGTTTTCTTGACTGAGAGGCAATGTGAAAACAATGCAGAATGAAATCACAAAGTGTTTTAAAAACAGGCTACTTTTAGTGCTGAGCAAACATGTCCACTATTCAAGTACAAAGTGAGATATAAAGGTCCCTATAATCATGTGGATGGACAAAAATTATGAATGAATTGATCATACTGTAAGTTGGTGTAAGGTTGCTGCCACCTACAGGTCAGCGTGTGTCAATAGCATTGTTTCTGTATTTGTGTTTTGTGTAAAGCAGATACAATGTATAAGGATTGCAACTGTAACGGACCCTAGGCCGTTACTTTGCAGCGATGGGAAAAACTATGGCAGCCTCCGCCTAAGGGTCATTGTGGCGGCCCGTGGGTCAGTGTCTGGCAGTTTGGTTAGGGGTTACGTGAAGAACAGCTCCTCCAAAAGACTGAATTCACGGCCATAGACCGGTACATGGAACCTGGTGGAGTTACGGAGAATAAACCATTTTCAAAAGACTGAAATCCACAGACTATAACCCGTCCGCAGGCTGGCTGCCGTGCGAGGCAAACTATTCAAAAGCCCCATAGACTTAACATGGGAGGGTAGGTGGCTTCCTGATTGGCCAGTCCAAGTTAAAGGGCCTCCATTGACTTTACATGGGGAAAGTAGGCGGCCCAGGGATTGGTTGGTTAGCTGCCCGCCCACTGGTTCCGATTGGCTGAGACAGCAATGATGATCTTGGCCAGGACTGGCCATCGGATTCCAGGCTCCTGATTGGCCAGAGGTTGAAGCGGAATATTCAAAGATACTTCAACCCCCTGGCTATTGTGTAAAGATGTATATTCGAGTCCCTCAGCCTTTTGTCACAGTGTTTACAATTACTCAGTCCCTTTGTATAATTAATGTAATCATGTCTGGCCCATTGTGTTATTTTTACACCATCTGTCACTGTCCTTTGTCTAGTATTGTATCTTGATGTGGTTCAGCATGTATAAGAGTTGAAGTTTGTGCAATAAAGTGTGTTACAGTTTGAACTTGAACTGGCTCCTGTCTCTCTGTGCTGGATGGTATCAAGGGACTTCCGTTGTCCCCCATCCTAGGAAGAAATGCTGCTTGAATAACCGGTGGAGCTGCCTACTTGTAGCTGACCTCTGGAGGGAGAAACCTGGGACAGCGGCCTGAGTCCAACCCAAGGACTTGGGTATCTGTTACACTGGTGGCAAGCAGTCAGATCACACTGAAACCAGCCCAGCAGGGGGAAAAACAGCCACTGGCTTGACCCCGGTTTCAGCAATGGTTCGTGGGATTGCAACGGATCCTACCCATTACTTGAACCCTTGTCTGGCCCTAGAACTATTTATCCAAAGACTGTGGACATTTTGCCCTGGTTGTGCACTAAAAAAAGACTTTTGATACACTTTATGTGAATGGGGCTAATGTACAAACTGCCCTGCGTTAGAGTTCTGGCTTGCTTCCAAGGGAAAGGGAAGTGAGGGGTTAATTCTTTGAATGTGTATCGCAGTCCCTCAAGCCATTGTATTGTGTATTGTAAGATGTATTGAGAACTGTCCTGAGACCCCCTGCTATGTGTTATTCCATTCACGCCCCTCAAGTCTTTGTTCAATCAAACCCTTTTGTATCTGAAATTAAATCCTGTCTAAGTTATTGTAACTGTTAAGACCATCTGTTGCTGGCCTTTGTCTGATGTATTGTGATTGGATCACACCCTATTGTTTCTGGTTCCCCATAAGTAAGATTTGTGTATATATATCTGTGGTCTTTGCTAATAAAGTGAGTTATGTTCGGAGTGAACAAGGAGTCCTGGAGTCTTGTATTGCTTATGGTCTAAAGTGTCCACTCTGATACCCATCTGCGCCAAGTATCCTGAATTGTCAACCACCTGCTGCCAGTTTCCTGTGACCTAACTTCGTGGACTGTCAGGTGGCGACGTGGACTCTTCCATCCTCTCATCCTTGTGTTCCTGTGACATCTTCCAGTGATCCTTTGACTGGGATTAGAGGCCTCACTACTACTACTGCCCGTGTTTCCCTGCTCCAAGCAATCCTGCGACTGTTTCAGAGACCGTCCGTACTTCAACCGGTGCATCTGATGGCGCTTATCTGGCGTCGAGAGGGAGAGACCAGGGAACGACGGCGGAAGGCAACGCGGTCTCTTCGCAGCTTCCGTTACACTGGTGCAAGACGAGTACTGGGACTTGATCAAGTACATGGACCGGGAATATGGTACCGAGGACCCGAGAGCATGGTATTGAAGCCGCTTGCGATGTGAGATCCAAGGGCTAATGTGGGAAGCCTACCATGCCGACGCTACCTTTGGTTGCCTGGGCTTCAGCCGATACTGGGAGATCCGGGACAAGAGAGAAGCCATGCTTGGGGGGGTACATTCCTGAGGATATCCAGGGAAATTTCAATGTCCTGATTTTATGGGAATGGGACCTGGAGCAAAGATACACTGGCTTTTTGTGAGAAATCAAGGAGTTTCAACGAGAGGAAGAAGAATGGGGGGGGGCACTCATCTGAGGAGGACCTCAGTGAAGCGGAGGACTTGGATGGTGCTGGTCCTGTTCACTCCACACTGGTGAGTGGGAATGCACTCCTCACCAGTGCCCTTTATGTTGCCCCTGCTTCAGGAAATGGGACAACGGTCCTTCCTGAGGCCCCTTTTTCCCTGGAGAATGTTTTGCCTGAGCTGAGGAGTGGGGATTCATTCCTCCTCAGCCAAGAAGATGCCTCTGCATCAGGGGATGGGACAGGCGTCTCCCCTGATAGGCATGTTGCCCATTCCCCTGTTTTCCCAGCTGATGTGGATGAGACGCAGGTCCCCACCAGCAGCAATTGTATGCCCCAACTGATGGGTGGGAGAGAGCCCATCAGTCCCCAGGACCCCCCTGCTGGGGTGAGTGTAGAAGAGCGCACCAGCAGCCCCCTGGTTTGTTGGAGAATGCCCTGGGAGCGGAACAGTGTGTGCTCCCCAGGGTCATGGATGATGCCGCCTTGAGGGATGATCTCCCTCAAGGCAGAAGAAGGGCCTGTGAGTGATGGCCTACAAGAGGAGGACCCCAGCGGACTGGGAGAGAGAAGTGCTGCTGGCCCTCCTGAGGAAATGTTGTGTGACCTAATGGGTGGAGAAGAGTGCCCCATCAGCCCCCCTGTGACCCCTTGCCTGGTGAGTAGGAGTGAGCTCACCAGTGCCTGGGATACCCCTGCTGTGGTGAAGGAGATGCAGGTCCCCACCAGCAGCCCCAGTCCATCCCCTGTTACTACTGTCCTGCAGAAAGGGAAGATTGCCCTCCTCCCCAAGACAAGAGATGGCCCTGATGTGGGGGGCCAGGAAGAAGAAGGATCCAGCAGGCTGCCACCCTGCAGTGTTGCTGCTGGCCCTGGAAACCCTATGTGTTACCCTAAGACCCCCATGCTGGAGAGTAGGAGAGAGCTCTTCAGTCCCCTTGTAACCCCTGGTTTGGTGCGTGGGAGCGAGCACACCAGGTCATGTGAAGCCCTGGCTGGGAAGAGTGGGACAACAGTCCTCATCCCCAGCCCAGAATTTGTCACCCCTTTTACTGAGATCTCTGGCCTGGTGAGTGGGACCACGGTCCTCACCCAGGAGTCTGTATCACGGTGCCCGTGATTGCTGCATTTCCTTGTCTATCACCAGTAGGGGGCTTCCGTTGGCTGCCTGCCTTTAGCCTGCCTCATATTGCCTATTTAAACCTGGATTGGGCACCCTCTGGGTGCCCTTTCGTGTTGTTTCTGACCTTTATCGCTATCACTATGTCCAGTGATAGTTGGGCCTCTTTTCCTGTGTTCCTGAGTTCCTGATTGCAGCTGTTCCAGTACCTCCTGTATGCTGAGTTGTTCCAGTCCTTGTTCCGGCCTAGTCCTCTGGGGTTGCAGTTCCTGCTGACCATCTTCATTGCTGTTTCCTGACCTGACTGATCGTTCTGCTGGTCCCTGTCATCTCCTGGCCCGTCTCCTGTGATCCTGGCGACCTTCTGCTTGGTCGCGACATTGCTTGTCAGTCCCAGCATACGGACGCTGACTTGCTCCAAAGCCTTGCGGCTACACGATTTAGTTGTTGGTCCCAGAGTGCGGACGCTGGTTTGCTCCAAAGCCTTGCGGCTACACTATTCAGTTGTTGGTCCCAGCGTGCGGACGCTGGTTTGCTCCAAAGCCTTGCGGCTATACGATTCCTTGTAGGTCCAGTGTGCGGACACTGGTTTGCTCCAAAGCCTAGCGGCTATACGATACACTTGTTGGTCCAGTGTGCAGACACTGGTTTCCTCCACAGCCTTGCGACTACACGATTCAGTTGTTGGTCCCAGCGTGCGGACGTTGGTTTGCTCCAAAGCCTTGGGGCTACACAATTCAGTTGTTGGTCCCAGCGTGCGGACGCTGGTTTGCTCCAAAGTCTCGCGGCTACACGATTCAGTTGTTGGTCCCAGCGTGCGGACGCTGGTTTGCTCCAAAGCCTTGCAGCTATACGATTCCTTGTTGGTCCAGTGTGCGGACACTGTTTGCTCCAAAGCCTATTGGCTATACGATTCACTTGTAGGTCCAATGTGCGGACACTGGTTAGCTCCAAAGCCTTGCGGCTACACGATTCAGTTGTTGGTCCCAGCGTGCGGACGCTGGTTGGCTCCAAAGCCTTGCGGCTATACGATTTAATTGTTGGTCCAGTGTGTGGACACTGGTTTGCTCCAAAGCCTTGCGGCTATACGATTCACTTGTTGGTCCAATGTGCGGACACTGGTTTGCTCCAAAGCCTTGCGGCTACACGATTCAGTTGTTGGTCCCAGTATACGGACACTGGTTTGCTCCAGAGCATAGTGGGCATCCGATTCCCTTGTTGGTCCCAGTGTGCGGACACTGGTTTGCTCCTAAGGTCTTAGTCACTACTGTCATTATCATCCGACAGCTATTGGTACCACTGGGCTGCCTTGCCCGGTATTGGTAAGGCCGGTAGAACCTTGCTCCGCATTCCTCTTGAGGTTGCCTTACCCGGTATTGGAAAGGCCGGTAGAGCCTACACCGCAGGTTACTGGGCTGCCTTGCCCGGTATTGGTAAGGCCGGTAGAGCCTACACCGTGTTTTATTGGGGCTGCCTTGCCCGGTATTTAGGTAAGGCCAGTAGAACCTTGACGCTATTCCATCTGCAGGTTGCCTTACCCGGTATTGGCAAGGCCGGTAGAGCCTATTATTCCATTGTCCCAGACTGTCCTGTCCGGTATATTGACAGGACCGGTAGAGTCTGTATATTGTCATTGCCATTCACTCTTGGTATATATGTATGTAATTGCCATTCTAAGTGATAATTTTAATAATTTCAATAAAGTTGTGTTTTTACCTAAAACTTGTGTCTGAGAGTAATAACAAACCATGACAGTCTGTTGTTGCCCCTGTTCTGGAGAACCCCACCTTGTTGAGTGGGACCACGGCCCTCACCAAGGACCCTTTTGTTGCTCTGGCCCCAAGGAGTGGGACCACCGTCCTCCGTGGGGTTGTTCTACTTGCCCCAGTACTTTGGATGCTTCTACGCTGGAAGAGGGAATCACCAGTTTGTCCAGAGACCTTCTGAGTACTGCCCCAACCCAGGAGAGTGGGAAGAACATCCTCTTCTGTCCCTCTGGGGCACTTGCCCAACTAAAAGGGGGAAATGTGCCCCTCTCCCCACACTTTGATTCCCAGGTCACTAAGGATCCAGAGACACAATTGCCCCAGGGATATCCACTGTATGGCTGGCTGTGGATCCTGAGCCACTGGCCCCAGACCCAGGAGGGTCTGTCCCCAGCACTGTCTGGAGCATGGCCCAGAAGAAGCCGCATAATTTGGTGCTCACCAGGAACAGAAGGCACCAATTTCCCTGGCCCAGGATCAAGGACCAAAGTTGTACCCCTGGCCCAGAACAAGGGGCTTGCTTACTATTTCTAGGCCCGGACAAGAGGCTCACATTTTCTCCTGGCCCAGGACAAGGGGCTTGCTTATTGTTTCCCTGGCCAAGGACAAGGGGCTCCACAAGTGTTTCTGGCCTAGGACCAAGGCGTACGGACTGACAAACTGTCCAGACAAGCGGCTCACAGCAGTAATGCTCTTGTAGAGCCCCAAGCCAGAATTTACTACTGCAACCGCTGGCTTGGTACAAAAAAGGGGGAGAAATGTAACTGATCCTACCCGTTACTTGAACCCTTGTCTGGCCCTAGAACTATTTATCCAAAGACTGTGGACATTTTGCCCTGGTTGTGCACTAAAAAAAGACATTTGATAGACTTAATGTGAATGGGGCTAATGTACAAAACTGCCCTGTGTTAGACTTCTGGCTTGCTTCCAAGGGAAGGGGCAGTGAGGGGTTAATTCTTTGAATGTGTATCGCAGTCCCTCAAGCCATTGTATTGTGTATAAGTTATTGTAACTGTTAAGACCATCTGTTGCTGGCCTTTGTCTGATGTATTGTGATTGGATCACACCCTATTATTTCTGGTTTCCCCATAAGTAAGATTTGTGTATATATATCTGTGGTCTTTGCTAATAAAGTGAGTTATGTTTGGAGTGAACAAGGAGTCCTGGAGTCTTGTATTGCTTATGGTCTAAAGTGTTCACTCTGATACCCATCTGCGCCAACTATCCTGAATCATCGACCGCCTGCTGCCAGTTTCCTGCGACCTAACTTCGTGGACTGTCAGGTGGCGACATGGACTCTTCCATCCTCTCATCCTTGTGTTCCTGTGACATCTTCCAGTGATCCTTTGACTGGGAGTAGAGGCCTCACTACTACTACTACTGCCCGTGTTTCCCTGCTCCAAGCGATCCTGCGACTGTTTCAGAGACCGTCCATACTTCAACCGGTGCATCCGACGGCGCTTATCTGGCGTCAAGAGGGAGAGACCCGAGAACGACGGTGGAAGGCGAAGCGGTCCCTTCGCAGCTTCCGTTACAGGGATCTTCTCTCTCACTCCACTGAGGGGATCCAGCCAGTTACGTATGGCAGCTCTAGAACCCTGGGTCTATGTTGCACCCAACAGGAGAAAGACAGAGGAGCTACTGGCACTGCGCTGGTCGCTGTTGGGGGATAATCCTCTACCAGAGTGGGAAGAAAGTCTGGCCTGCTAAGTTGAAAGGAAATTCGTCTGCAAGACTGGTACACAGCCTTTCACCATAAAACGAGGCGGAAGGGCTACATCGCTGCACCACATTATGGTGTCCTTGATGGCTATGGCTCTGGCGGCTCCGGAATAGTACGGGCGCTCTTGTAGAGTGACCACAACTTTGGCAGCAAGGAGGACGGCCGCTTTTGGGATATCCGGGATGCCCGGGAGAGGATGCTAGGACTCCGTGACACCCCAGAGCTGGAGGGGGAGCTTTGTGACTTGGCAGAGCAGGAGTGGCATCTTGAGAGAGCCTACCAGAGTCTTTTCCAGAAGGTAGAAAGGCATGGTACAAGAGAGAGACCAGGGACTGTCCTCCTGTATCCTGCACCACTGGAAGAGATGACCCTGGCGACCAACCCGCTCTGCCATGGCGGCTACGTTCCATCAGATGAACACCCATTTGATGAGTTCTGTGATCCAGTGTTGGAGGGGGTGCAGAAACTGTTGCCTCGCCTGGGACCCAACCCATTGGAAGAAACGGTGGCCCAACTTACAATGGCAGTAGAGCAGCACTACTTTCAAGAACTCTGGCACTCCAGTAATTACCCAGCCCTGGGGAGTGGGACCATGGTCCTCCCCAGTGGCGCTATTTCCCCTGGCCTGGGAAGCGAGACCAGGGGTTGCACCAGGCCCTGTGTTAGCCCTGCCCTGGAGAAGGAGAAATGTGTACTCTCCAGGGGCACGGATGTTACTGACCTGAGGAATGGGACTACGGTCTTCCTCAAGGCAGAGAATGGCCCTGAAGTGGGTGGCCTTGAAGAAGAGGATGCCAGCGAACTGACGGGAAACAGTGCTGCTGATCCTCTTGTTGTCCCTGTGGACTGTGAACTGGTGGGTGGGAGCGAGCCCACCAGTGCCCCTATGCCTTCTGATATGGTGAGTGGGACACAGGTCCTTACCAGTATCCCTTGTGCTGGGCCCGACGGAGGTGGCCCCAACAGGCTGACTGGATACAGTGCGGCTGCATCCGGCAATCCTGAACTGGTGGGCGGGAATGAGCCCACCAGCCTTTATATGACCCATGACCTGGTGAGTGGGAGCGAGCACACCAAGTCCAGGGGAAACCCTGCTGTGGTGGACGTGAAGCAGGTCCCCAACAGCCGCCCCTGTCCTTCTCCTATTGCTACTGCCCTGGAGAAAGAGGGAAGTGTGCTATCCTGGTGCATGCACACAGTTGCCAGGAGGATTGTAAATGTATTCCGCCTCCGAACGAAAAGAGGCCTGGAAGTGGATTGCCTAGCAGAAGAGGAGCCCAGCAGGCCACCCCAAGGCAGTGCTGCTATGGTCCCAAGTAACCCTGTACTGGTGAGGGAAAATTAGGTCTTATGGCCATAACATACCATTTAGAACGGTATAGTGGATATACAAAGCCATTTTGTGAGTTTTTAGTCAAGGTGATATCCTTTTTGTTGCAAAACAATTACTTTTTGTTTAATGGGGTGTTCTATCTGCAGAGACGTGGGACTTCTATGGGGGCGAAATTTGCACCCTCATACGCCAACCTGTTTATGGGTTGGTGGGAGGAGTCCCACGTCTTTGCGGATGGATGCCCATTTAGAAATAACATTGTATTCTTTAAACGTTACATCAATGACGTCCTTGTCATTTGGCGTGGTGACAGGGAGGCTATCTATAAGCAGCTTTTACCATATTGGAATAATAATTGTTATAATTTAAGGTTCACCTCCACTTATCATTCTCATGTTGTAGCTTTTTTGGACTTACTTATTTCTTCTTCTGAGTTAACTGGTATTATACATATATAATATCGGAAGTTCACTTCTGCAAATACTCTTTTGCGAGCAGATTCGTGTCATCCACGTCATACAATCAGAGGCATACCGGTTGAACAGTTTCTCCGATTACGGAGATCCTACTCAACCGATGGAGCCTTTGAAGAAGCTAGTAGAGATTTAAAACAAAGATTTTTGGTTAGGGGTTATCCCCAATGAATGTTAAATCGGGTCATTTCTATCTCTAAAAGAAACCACTAGGGAACAATTATTGATTGATAAACCAAATATTGACAAAACACATATGAATATGACAGAGAAGAGTGGTAGAAGTATTGTTTTTTCTACTAGTTACAGTTGTGAATATACACAAATAGTACAGGTGGTTAAAAAACATTTACCTGTACTTATGGCTGATAGACAGCTACAATCTATTTTGGAAAACAATAGTTGTAGATTTGTTTCAAGAAGAGCACCTACCTTGGCACAAAAATTGTCACCGAGTGTACATTTTAATGACAGTTCTAGAAAGAAAAAACAAATTTGGCTTAATGTAGTTGGCACATATAAATGTATCCATGTTAGATGTCAATGTTGCAGGTGGATTACTCCTTCAAAAAAATTCTGTTCAGCAGTTTATGCTGCTGAACATGATATGAAACAATATATCAGTTGCAGTACACGGAATGTGATATATATGATAACGTACATCTTGCAACATTCAATACGTTGGTAAAACCAGTAGATGTTTAAGAGAAAGAATTAGGGAACATGTCAGCAACATCAATTGTGGGGATTTTAAAACAGGAGTAGCTTCACATTTTTGTACAATGCATAATGGAAGATTGGATACGTTTAATGTGCAAGGTATAGAAAGAGTTAATAATTCTTTCAGAGGAGGGGATTTGTCATCAAAATTATCATATCGAGAGGTATATTGGATCTTTACACTGGGAACGCGTGTGCCAAATGGCCTTAATAAAGAATACGAAGTAACGTTTTGTGTGTAGAGATCCAATGTAATGATTACATATAGACTATTTATATTGTAGCCGAACCTTTAACTTGTATAGAATTATACACTTAACAAGAGGATATGTTTTTTATTGGTTATTAGATTTACTCTACAATGTTTTTAGATTGCGAATAATAAACATATTTTTATTGCATTTGTGATCTCTATTGGTGCGGTAGGCTATCTAGTCTGCATAGTGATATAAAGAGTTAAATTCTATGACAGAATAGAGTTAAATCTCCAGAGCTTGTTCAGCTAATAGTATAGTATTTCGTAACCAATAGTAGTATGGAGGAGTTAATTAATCTAACTGAGTTCTGTGAGAACATTGCTTACGAACTATTGACTGGATGTTTTGAATTGAAACCATTACATTGTAGACTAGATAGCTGAGACTGCATTGAATAAGATTTCATCTATGAGTCAGCAACTTGTTGTGCGAAATGCGTTAGATGTGAAAGCGGGTGTATACGTTATGTCTGTTTGCCTATATGTAGCCTGAAATAAATTGCTTTTATTATATTTTCTACTTCTGCATATGAGTGCCATTCAATCTTTTGTGTAAGTGCCTGGTGAGGGAAAAGGCATGTCTCACCAGCAACCCTGCATTTTGCCCTGAAAACGACCTGTGAAAATCCCGCTGCGGTGAGTGGGACAAAGGTCCTCACCAGCAGCCCACTGCTTGTTGCCCCTTTGCCTGAGTCCCCATCCTTGGTGAGTGGGACCACAGTCCTCACCAGGGATGTTGGGGTGTCCCCTGGATTCCTTTACTCCGTGGGGAATGCGTTCCCCACCAGGACAATTGATGGCTTTGCCCTAGGGAGTGGGACCACTGTCCACCCTAAGGGGCATACTGACCCCTTGGGTGCGTGGACCCCCGTGGACCCCAGACTGGTGGGTTGGAATTCATTCCCCACCAGGCCCACCGTTATCCCAGCCTCAGGGATTGGGACCACCGTCCTCCATGGGGGCTGTTTGATTTACCCCTGCGAATTTATTTGCCCTGGCTTGGTGAGTGGGAGAACACTCCTCGCCGGTCCTCTGGATGCCCCTACCCTGGGCAAGAGGTCCACCAGTTTTGACAGCGGTCCTTTCAATGTTGCCCCAACCCAGGAGAGTGGGAACAGCATCCTCTCCTGGCCCTGTGGGGCACTTGCCCAACAAAACGGGGCAGATGTGTCTATCTTCCCCCATTTGGATCCCCAGGTAATTGAAAGCCCAAAGACCCAGTTACCACAAGGTGATTCCCCCCTATAGACTGGCTATGGACCCTGAGCCACTGGCCCCAGACCCAGAAAAGTTTAACCCCTGCTCTGCCTGGAACATGGCCCAGGAGAGGCCTCACAACCTGGGGCTAGCCAGGATCAAGAGGCACCAGTTTCCCTGGCCCAGGACCAAGGATTCCAGTTTTACTTCTGGCCCAGGACAGGGGGCACATCTTTTGTTTCCTGGCCCGGACAAGGGGCCCAACGCTTTCCCTGGCCCGGACAAGGAGTCCAGACTTTCCCTTGCCCGGACAAGGGGCTCCAGACTTTCCCTCGCCCGAAAATTGGGCTCCAGCCTTTACCTGGCCCGGACAAGGGGCTGATGTTATCCCCTGGCCAGGACAAGGGGCCCAACGCTTTCCCTAGCCCGGACAAGGGGCTCCAGACTTTCCCTTGCCCATAAAAGGGGCTCCAGCCTTTACCTGGCCCAGAGAAGGGGCTAACATTTTCTCCTGGACCAGGACAAGGAGCTCAAGTTTTATTGCTCAGTCCAGGACTAGGGGCTAATAATTTCCACCTGAGCCAAGACCAGGGTGTAACGGATCCTACCCGTTACTGAGCCCTTGTCTGGACCTCAAACTATTTATTCAAAGACTATGGACATTTATTACTGTTTGGACTCTGTGCTGTGCCTTGGCGTACAAACTGGCCAGCTATTCCCTAAGAGAAAGACTTAAATTCATAGACGTTGGATCACATAGTATGTTTAATGTATGGCGAACGTTTTAGTTATTGTATGTAGTATCTTGAGGGTTTACTCCAAGGTAATAGGCAGTGAGGGGTTAATTATTTCATTATGTATTGCAGACTCCCAAGCCTTTTGCTTAATTATTCAACCCCTGGCCATTGTTAAGGAAATGAATATTCTGGCCACTCAAGTCCTTGGAGTGAGAACTGTCCTGAGACCCCCCTGCTGTGTGTGTTAATCCATTCACACCCCTCAGTCTGTGAGTCACCTATTGTATAGCCTGAAACTCTGTTGCCAGCCCTTTGTATTATGTTGTGAGTTGATTACCTCTGTGAATGCTCTCATTGTGTCAGCCCTTGCCTTTTGTCTGATGTGTTTGATTTAATCAAGTTCCCTATTGTATCAGGTTTCCCCATGTGATCCAATGTACTGTACTGTATTTAAATATCTGTAGTTTGTGTCAATAAAAGAGTTCTGTTTTGGAGTGAACAAGGAGTCCTGGAGTCTTGTATTGCTTATGGTCTAAAGTATCCACTCTGATACCCATCTGCGCCAAGTATCCTGAATCGCCGACCACCTGCTGCCAGCTTCCTGCGCCCCAACTTCATATGCTGTCAGGCGGCGACGTGGACTCTTCCCTGCTTCCCTGCTTCCAGCGATCCTGCGGCTGTTTCCAGTGACCGTCCATACTCCAACCGGTGCACCTGACGGCGCTTATCTGGCGTTGAGAAGGAGAGACCCAGGAACGACGGCGGAAGGCGACGCGGTCCCTTCGCAGCTTCCGTTACATTGGTGGCATAGCGGTGGGATTTCTCCTTCATATTGGGTGCAGCAATTTAGGCATGGCAGATGAAACAGTGCTGGCAGACACTCTGGGAGCATACGAGGATCGCTACAGCGCCATCCGAATACAGTGGTGGACCCAGCTGGGTGATGTTATCTACGACTTCGTTCCAGAGTTGGATGCGTGCATTACAGAAGAGCTCAGAGTACAGGAGGAGTACTGGGACTTTGTTAAATACCTGGACCAGGAATATGGATCCGAGGGCCTTTTTGACTGGTGCCCAGCCCGCTTGCGATGGGACATCCAAGGGCTGGTATGGAACGCCTACCACATGGACTCTACTTTTGGGTGCCCTGACTCCAGCAGATACTGGGAGATCCGGGACAAAAGAGAGGACCATTTTGGTGGATACATTCCGGCGGACTGCCAGGGAAATTTGGATATTCTGGCAGGATGTGAATGGGACCTGGAGCAACTATATGCTGGGTTCATTCGAGAGGTCCGGGAATTCCAAAAAGAGGAAGAAGAATGGGGGGGTAACGCATCTGAGGAGGACTTCAGCGACATTGAGGGCCAGGATTGTGTTACCCCTGTTCACTCCACACTGGTGAGTGGGAATTCGTTCCTCACCAGTGCCCCTGTTGTTGCCCCTGCATCAGGAAGTGGGAAAATTGCCCTGCCTGATACCCCTTTGCCCCTGGACTGTTTGTTGCCTGAGCTGAGGGGTGGGAATTCGTTCCCCCTCAGTGAAGAGAATGCCTCTGCATCAGGGGATGGGACGGACGTCTCCCCTGATAGGCATATTGCCCCTTCCCCTGTGTTCCCAGCTGCGGTGGACGAGACGCAGGTCCCCACCAGCAGCAATTGTATGCCCCAACTGATGGGTGGGAGAGAGCCCATCAGTCCCTGTGAACCCCCTGCTGTGGTGAGGGGAGAAGAGCTCACCAGCAGCCCCAGAAAGATGCCCCCTGTTCTATTGGAGAATGCCCTGGGAGCAGAGCAGTGTGTGCTCCCCAGGGTCACGGATAATGCCGCCTTGGGGGATGGGACTGCGGTCTCCCTCAAGGCAGAGAAGGCCCTGGAAAGTGATGGCCTACAAGAGAAGGACCCCAGCGGACTGGAAGAGAGCAGTGCTGCTGGCCCTCCTGAGGATATGTTGTGTGAACTGATGGGTGGAGAAGAGTGCCCCATCAGCCCCCCTGTAAACCCTGACCTGGTGAGTGGGAGCGAGCTCACCAGGGTCTGGGAAACCCCTGCTGTGGTGAAGGAGATGCAGGTCCCCACCAGCAGCCCCAGTCCGTCCCCTGTTGCTACTGCCCTGGAGAAGGGGAAGAGTGTCTTCTCCAGGTATGTGACTAAGATTGCGAGGAGGATTGAGACTGCCCTCCTCCAGAAGACAAGAGATGGCCCTGATGTGAGGGGCCAAGAAGAAGAGGGGTACAGCAGGCTGCCACTCTGCAGTGCTGCTACTGCCCCTGGAAACCCTGGATGTTGCCCCAAGTTCCTCATGCTGGAGAGTAGGAGCGAGCTCTCCAGTCCCCCTGTAACCCCTGGCTTGGTGCGTGGGAGCGAGCGCACCAGGTCATGTGAAACCTTGGCTGGGATTAGTGGAGCAACAGTCCTCATCCCCAGCCCAACGATTGTGTTCCCTTTCCCTGTGACCCCTGGCTTGGTGGATGGGAGCAAATTCACCGGGTCCTGTGAACCCCCTGCTGCGGTGTGTAGGAGTGAGCACACCACCCCTTGTTTTGCCCTGACACTGGTGAGTGGGAGCAAGCTCACCAGAAGCCCCAAGAAGGCGCTCCCCAACAATTCCCCTTTGAGCCCTGATCTGGTGAGTGGGACCACCGTCCTCATCAGGGATGTTGCTGGGGCCCCTGAATTTCCTGAGCTCTGCCTGGAGGGTGGGAATGTGTCCCAGAACGTTGCCCCAGCCCAGGAGAGTGGGACAAACATCCTCTCATGTTCCTCTGGGGCAGTGGCCCAACTAAATGGGGGAGATATGCCTCTCTCTCCACACTCTGATGCACAGAAGCCAGAGACACAATTGCCCCAGGAAGATCCCCCTTATAGACTGGCTTTGGACCCTGAGCCCCTGGCCCCAGACCCAGGAACATTGAACCCCAGCTCTGCATGGAGCATGGCCCAGGAGAGGCCACCCAATTTGATGATTGCCAGGACAACCAGGCACCAATTTCCCTGGCCCAGGATTAAGAACCGAGACTGTACCCCTGGTCCAGGACAAGAGACCTGCTTTCTATTTCCAGGCGTGGACAAGGGGCTTGCATTTTCTCCTGGCACAGGACACCAGGCTGAGTCATTGTTTCCCTGGCCCAGGACAAGGGGCTCCTCCTTTAAGACTGGCCTAGGACTAAGGCCTCCAGACTAATGAACTGTCCAGACAAGTGGCTCACAACCTCAATGGTCTCCTACAGCTCCAAGTCAGCGTTTACTACTGTCCCCGCTGGCTTGGTACAAAAAGGGGGAGAAATGTAACGGATCCTACCCGTTACTGAGCCCTTGTCTGGACCTCAAACTATTTATTCAAAGACTATGGACATTTATTACTGTTTGGACTCTGTGCTGTGCCTTGGCGTACAAACTGGCCAGCTATTCCCTAAGAGAAAGACTTAAATTCATAGACGTTGGATCACATAGTATGTTTAATGTATGGCGAACGTTTTAGTTATTGTATGTAGTATCTTGAGGGTTTACTCCAAGGTAATAGGCAGTGAGGGGTTAATTATTTCATTATGTATTGCAGACTCCCAAGCCTTTTGCTTAATTATTCAACCCCTGGCCATTGTTAAGGAAATGAATATTCTGGCCACTCAAGTCCTTGGAGTGAGAACTGTCCTGAGACCCCCCTGCTGTGTGTGTTAATCCATTCACACCCCTCAGTCTGTGAGTCACCTATTGTATAGCCTGAAACTCTGTTGCCAGCCCTTTGTATTATGTTGTGAGTTGATTACCTCTGTGAATGCTCTCATTGTGTCAGCCCTTGCCTTTTGTCTGATGTGTTTGATTTAATCAAGTTCCCTATTGTATCAGGTTTCCCCATGTGATCCAATGTACTGTACTGTATTTAAATATCTGTAGTTTGTGTCAATAAAAGAGTTCTGTTTTGGAGTGAACAAGGAGTCCTGGAGTCTTGTATTGCTTATGGTCTAAAGTATCCACTCTGATACCCATCTGCGCCAAGTATCCTGAATCGCCGACCACCTGCTGCCAGCTTCCTGCGCCCCAACTTCATATGCTGTCAGGCGGCGACGTGGACTCTTCCCTGCTTCCCTGCTTCCAGCGATCCTGCGGCTGTTTCCAGTGACCGTCCATACTCCAACCGGTGCACCTGACGGCGCTTATCTGGCGTTGAGAAGGAGAGACCCAGGAACGACGGCGGAAGGCGACGCGGTCCCTTCGCAGCTTCCGTTACACAGGGGTACCCTCCTCAACGCGGGAACCTGTCGGACTTCTCAAGCCAGAGTTCATCCAAGCTGCCTCTGGCTTGGGTCTCGGAGGGGGGGGAAGTGTAACGGACCATAGGCCGTTACTTGGCAGCGATTAGCCAAGGGTTGAAGAGGAATATTCAAAGATGCTTCCATCCCCTGGCCTATTGTGTCAAGTGTGTATTTGAGTCCCTCAGCCTTTTGTCCCAGTGTTTACCCTTCCTCAGTCCCTCTGTATACATAATGTAATCATGTCTGGCCCTTTGTATTCTGTTTGCACCATATGTCACTGTCCTTTGGTATTATATCTTGATGTGGCTCACTATGTATAAAAGAGCTGAAGTTGTGGAATAAAGCATGGGTCACTTTGGAACCTGAACTGCGTCCTGTGTCTCTGTCACTGGGTTTTATCAAGGGTCTCCTTTTGACCCACATCCTAGGAAGGAACGTTGGGAGATCGACCGGCAAGGCTACCTGCTCGTAGACCCTTCAGGAAAGAGAAAACCTGGCGCAATGTCTTAAGTCCATCCGCGGACTTAGGTATTGGTTATAGTCACATATCTCCCCCCAGGTCAAATCTGGCAGACCCTGCATGACCCTAACGGGTTCGCCAGAGGTTGTCCGGGCGGCCCCATAAAATCTACATGTCCGTCCGTCAAGTCCATTGGTGTAGGCCTCTCTCTCTGGGTAGGTGGCCCACCTGTGAAGTGTGGGCTTGTGGCAGCCTTCCATGGTAGTGGAGGCCCGGACCATAGTCCGTGGGTAAGAGGCCAGCGTCCATGCCTCTACAGTAGTTTAGCAGTTTTAGCTCCATCGGCAGGCTTACTTGACCAGCATTTCCAGTGTTCCAGCGTTTAAGCTTTCTGCATTCCAGCCAGCTAACGTGAACCAGTCCCTTGGGGTACACTTAGCAGCCTACTTCATCCAGCTATACATCTGGTAACTTAGGACAGGAGGTCTGCATTCGAGAGTTCCAGACAGCTATCCAGCTTCACCGGCCAGGTTACCCATCTGTAGCCATTCTAGGAGAGAGAACCTTGGAACGAGGGCTAAGGACAACCCGGCATCCTTAGCTTTTGTTACACTATTTTTAAACAAAAGGTGGCCTTTGCCTTCCCTTTCTGTGTGAAATAACAGCCCTTTAACTTGAAAGGTCCTTCTGAGGTCTGGTGCGACCTCCAGTAACCTCCTACGGCCTGTTTCAAAGAACAGTCTGGCCTTGACAGATTAACTCATAACCCATGAGGTCCCTCAGAGTCATCATTCTTCTCCTCCGTAAAAGTCCATCTTCATTTTGATGTTGTCTTCCACTTTGGTAGACAGTCATAGTGCAAAAAGAATTAAGCTCTGGCACTACTTCATTTGACCCCTTCTTATAAAGTGAGTTCTGCTCTTCAATACTTAATAGAGGAGGACATTTTAGATTTTTAAATCAGTTGGTTAACCAGTTTGTTGGAAAGTTTCTCCGGGTAACCCGACTCTGGATTCTGCATTTGAATCAATAGTGCTGCTAGTCTACCAGTGTGTGGACATAATTTCTTCTTGAGCTCTGCTTGATCTAGGACAATAACCCATGGTATACTCTTAGTCTGGAAAATGTATTTCATCACATCTCCTATTGGGTGATTTCATGACCCTGGATGAATAAGTAACAGAGGAAAGTGAGGCACATGCAACTCTAAAGGTTAAGCAGGTGTGTGTGTGTGTGTGTGTGTGTGTTTGTGTGTCTGGGGAGAGTTGCATTTACAAGAACCTCTCTGAGCTACAGCCCAAGGTTTGCACCATGGAAAGTGCAGCGTTGAGGTCCAGTTTCTAGAAGGACCCCTCATCACTGGTGCTTTCACAACATGAGTTCAGGATTGCAGTGATAAATGCCAGGCCCTGGGCACATGGCATAGAAAACTGATTGAAAGTTTTTGTGAGGGGGGCACAGACTCAGGTCATGGACTGATGACACGTTTGCGTTGAATAGGTGTTCCAGCAGTTGGGTATAGAAGTGAGGGATCATGTTATGTTTGCTTGTTACTGTTACAGGTATTGTGGGTGAAATAGGCTGAGGTTCTGTTCTAACGGCCCTTTTTTAATCTTCATTGTTTCAATACATATAATTTTGTTGGCATTACTTTGCTGCAATCAGGAGTGTTACTTTGGAGATTACAGCAAACCCACTTCAGTGTCCCAAATCCAGCATGGTGCTTTCACCACCAGCAGTACCGCAAACAACATGTCAAATTAACAGTATCACAAATCAGCAACACATGTGCCCATCATCTTTTTACAAGAACTGTCAATCCTGCCGATAATGCATAGCCCGTGTGTTACATGTGCTGATACAGAAGACCCACCCTTCTTCTCATAATTCTTTAAAGCACAGGTTGCCCCGTGGGTAACATAAGGGGCATGTCCTTGTTTCAGTTGTGTAAGCATGAGCTACAAATATTGGAAATAAGCAAATAAATCGTTGATCAATCAGAGGTGGATGAAGTGAATCTGAAAGCTACCAAAGACCATGTCAGATTTATCTGACACACCTGATGTGAGCCGTTGAAACATTCAGGGAACTATAGCCTAAATGGCAAGGACACTTCATAACTTGCATTTCACATCTGAAGGGGAATATTTTTAAAAGTCATATTAAACATAAAATGCAAGCTTTTGCAAGTCTGGAAGCAAAACATGAGCACAACTTTCAAGTCGCATTGCATTTTTTACTGGTGGGAGGAGTCAAACACATTGCCCAATCCGGAAACAAGAGGCCCTCGCTACGGCTTCCAATCACGACACACCGATACGTCTATATAAAAACCAGTGGCTTAAAGAAGTGAATAGATGGAGATGAGACGGAAGGCAGTTCGGCAGACACGTGATTGACGGCTTCGATTGGAACAGATGATTCTTTCACTCTGAGACTGACCACCATTCGGCAGAGATTGATTCAGAGGATTGATTCATTTGGAGATTGAGTCAGAGATTACTGCAGAACAGCAGATACACGTTGGTATTGATTCTACCGAGATCCATCACTGATTGGAACATACTCTCACTCAGACAGGCTGAGAGAGTTAGAGGCAGCAGACGTTGATCACCCTGCAAAGAGCTAATTCACAAATGCTCTTTTAAGAGCAATTGCAAGCAAACAATTTAGGGTGCTGAAACTGAGCGTCTTGACCACACTGAACAGCTAGACTGAAGGGTAGCTGGAATCTGTGCTCATTGAGCCCTTTTTCCCACTAACTCTTTAGTTGCAAAAGAGCCTGCATTCACAAGTGTCCTTTTTAGGGCAATTTTCATTTTCATTTTTCACATTTCATATCCTTCTACTTTAGGATGGCAGAAATGCAGAAACCACTGCTTGAAGACACCACTGAGAAGATGGAGTTCTCCCTAGTGCAACGGAAACGTGGGCGAAATAATTCCAACAGCTCCTCTCCGCCAGCCTCCCCATCAAAGGTAAAAGTGGCCAAACATGTGGAAGAGAGAGGCGTAGAAACCAGAAACAGCTTTGCACCACTTCAGGATCTAGACACCTGCCCTGGAACTAGTGCGACACCCAAGAAGGTCAGGATTCCACCGGTGTTTGTTAAGAGCCTGAAGACTCACAAGGACCTGGTTGACTTGCTGCGAGATCAGTGTGCTGTGTCTTCCTTCACGACCAAGCCCCATGGCGAACACGTGAAGATTTCACTCACCACGGTGGAGGACTACAGGAGCGTGACAGCCACCTTCACGGAACAAGGTCTACAATACTACACCTTCCCACTGGAACGAGCGAGGTCCCAGAGGTTTGTGATCCGAGGCCTCCCGGCAAACACAAACACTACAGACATCGCGGAGGAACTTGCAGAACTCTGCCTCCCGGTGAAGAGTGTCGTACAGCTTACCTCGCCAGCGGACAAGAAAAGGAAATTCCCGCTATTTGTAGCCACCCTGGCACAAACCAGCGATGGCAAACCAGCAGACTTAACAAAGATTACACGGCTATGCAGCTGTGTAGTTACAACAGAGGCACCAAAAAGCAGACGAGGACTGATCATGTGCTACAACTGCCAGCGTATCGGCCACACATCCGCCTTCTGCCACCAGGAGCCACGCTGCGTGCGATGTGGCGAGAATCACGCATCGCAACACTGCACCCGAGAGCGAACGCAACCAGCAACATGTGCCAACTGCAAAGGGCCTCACCCTGCCAGTTACCGCGGATGCCCAGCCCTGACCAAGGCAAAACAGGAAGAGCATCAGAGGAGAGTACCACGCCTAGCGCAAGCACCACAGAACCCAGCTACCACTGCAATTGACCCGAAGAGAAACAGCGGACAACGCCACCCACGGCAAAGCACCACACATCGCCAGGAAGCAAAACAACCTACCACGCGGAAGAACAACCCACCTGACCCACCAGCACAGACCCAGAAGACACCCACTACATCCGGGCTGAGCTACGCGGAAGTCCTAAACCCGCCACCCAACCCACCACGAGCTTCCACCCCGGCACAGGAAGAGGAAACTGCAAGCTCCATCAACTGGAAGACCATGATTTTGAAGATAGCAGTGTTTGTCGCAGAGCTGAATATTGACCCCACCATAACGATGGTGGCAAGGCTCGTCCTGAGCCTATTCCCGGGCGAAGAAGCAAACCAACATGGTATCTAAATCCAGCTACGCCATCGTGATGTGGAATGCCAATGGGGTCAAGAAGAAGACAGATGAACTTCTCCACCTCATGGAAACAAGAAAGATGAGTGCTGCCTTACTGTCAGAGACCCACCTGCAAGGAAATCAGAAGCTAAGCCTGGCAAACCACAGAGTGTACCGGACCGACCGACCAGCAGGGACCAAAGGAGGAGGTACAGCAGTGATAGTGAAGACTACGATCGACCACCACGAGATTGCACTCCCACCCCTCAGAAGCATAGAAGCTACTGGAGTGCAAGTCAAGACTGCAACAGGACCACTCCGGCTTATTGCAGCCTACTGCCCCCCAAAAGCAAAGCTAGACCTTGGTGACCTGGACATTTTGCTGGATTCCGCTGTTCCAACAATCATTGGAGGAGACCTCAATGCCAAACATCGATGCTGGAACTCCAGGACTCCTAACAAGAGAGGACTGACACTGCTGGCATATTCCAGGAAGAACGATTGTGTGGTAGCAGGCCCGACTGAGCCCACACACCACCCAAGTGTAGCAAGCCACAACCCAGATGTGCTGGACATTGTGCTACTTAAGAATCTGCAACACTCTGTGGAGCTGGAAACACTGGTAGAGTTGACCTCAGACCACAACCCAGTAGCAATCACTGTGGGGGACGAGATGGAACCCTACCAGCAAGTTGAGAAGTACAACTTCAGAAAGGCAGACTGGATCCGTTACAAGGAAGAGCTGAACAGCAAGGTCACACCAAACCCGCTGAACACCAAGGAAGACATTGACACTGCTGTGGAACACTTCACGATGGCAATCCAACAAGCAATCAAGAACAGCGTTCCAAAGCAGAAGACAAGTCGATGCTCCGTCTACGACCTACCGAGAGGAATTCAGCAGTCAATTGCTGAAAAGAACCGGGCCCGACGCCAGTGGCAAAAGTTCCGCACACCAGATCTCCTGCAGAAGTACAACACGCTTGCAAAACTCCTGCGGCAACAAATCAGACAGCACCGCAGAGAGAAATGGGAGGCTGCAACAGCCAAACTAAAGGAGGAGGACAATTCTGTATGGGGAATGGCTCAACGCCTAACTGGGAAGAAGGAACCAAGCCCACCAATCCAGGGAAGAACTCACCTTGCATGCAGCAACAAGGACAAGGCAGAGGTCCTCTCCGAGACACTGGAGGCTTCTTTCACCCCAAACAAGGCAAGCAGGCTCACGGACAGAGTGGAGGAAGAAGTTGAGAAGCATCTCGCAGAAGACCAAACCGGGTTGGGAGCAGAAGACATTGAGGAGTGCACACGCGCTGAGGTAGCAGGACTTGCAGAGAAGCTGTCAAACGGCAAAGCACCAGGGAGTGATGGAATAACGAACCTAGCACTCAAAAACCTCCCGACAGCATCAATAGAACACCTTGCAAACATCTTCAATGCATGCATGAGGCTCCAGCACTTCCCAAAATGCTGGAAAGAAGCAAGGGTCATTGTTTTCCCAAAGGCTGGCAAACCACTGAGGGATCCTGCGAACTACCGCCCCATCAGTTTACTCTCTGGACTATCGAAGCTCCTGGAGAAGGTCCTTCTTGCCCGACTCAGTGACTTTGCCTCCGAAAGAAGCCTACTAGCAAATGAACAGTTTGGATTTCGAAAGGAGCATGCAACAACCCATCAGCTGCTGAGAGTGGTAGACACCATCAGCCACGGGTTCAACATCAAGAAATCCACGGGAATTGTCTTCTTGGATGTCGCCAAAGCATTCGACAGAGTCTGGCACAAGGGATTGCTGCACAAGATGATTGGCCTGGGATTTCCAAACTACCTGGTAAAGACAATTGCAAGCTACCTAGGAGAGCGCACCTTCCATGTCGCCATGCGGTCGGAGATGTCCTCATCACATCCCATCCGAGCAGGCGTGCCACAGGGATCGAACCTTGGACCCTTTCTTTTCAACATCTTCACCAGTGACATCCCGACAGATCTGCATAAGACCGACCTGGCACTGTATGCGGATGATGTCGCAATCATCTCCCAGTCATTCAGCGAAAAGGAAGTGGCAAAGAATCTGCAAGCATCACTAGATACCATCTCAACCTGGTACAGCGACTGGCGAATAGAACTCAACATCAGTAAGACTACTGCAACACTGTTTACCAGAAAGAAGATCAAGGAGCACCCCCACATCAGCCTCAATGGGGAGACCATCAAGTGGGAGAGCAGCAGCCGTTACCTCGGTGTGACCCTGGACAGCAAGCTCAACTGGGGAAGCCATATTGAGAATACCCAGCAGAAGGCAACAGGAAAGATGGCAGCACTGTACCCACTCCTGAAGACCAAGTCCATGCCACTACGGACAAAGATTAACGTCTACAAGGCAATCATCAGACCTACCCTGACGTATGCCTCCCCAGCATGGATCACTTGCCATGAGCGACACCGGAAGAGTCTTCAGAGAGTCCAGAACAAGGCCCTGCGGATATCGTCCGGAGCTCCAAGCTTCGTAAGGACAGCTGACCTTCACAGGGAGCTGGACATCGAGATGTTGGACGAACACCTAGAGAAGCTGAGTAGGAAATTCTGCCAAGGACTGGATCAGAACCCAAACCCTCTGATCAGAAAACTCACTGCCACCACTGCAAACCCCTTCGACCGCTACCCGCGGCCCATCACAGAGAAGACCCTGTGAAACTAACCCAACTGTGACAAGTCAACACAGATCAAGAGTAATCCAAACCTGTGACTTAAAAACCCAACCCGAGAATATGGAGTAGTGAGGCTCAAGCCTCGGTATCCAAAATCACCGCTGATGGATAAAATCTATCAGCAAGAAGAAGACGACTGGCTTGAGCGGTTACTTTACACGGCTGGTTTGCAGTAGGGAGAATGTCTGGTCGTGGAAAAGGCGGAAAGGGGCTTGGGAAAGGAGGTGCCAAGCGCCATAGAAAGGTACTCCGTGATAATATCCAGGGCATCACTAAGCCAGCTATCCGTCGCTTGGCTCGGCGAGGTGGAGTGAAGCGTATCTCTGGTCTTATCTACGAAGAGACTCGTGGGGTCCTTAAAGTCTTCTTAGAGAATGTTATCCGTGACGCTGTCACATACACAGAACATGCCAAGAGGAAGACTGTTACTGCTATGGACGTAGTTTATGCTTTGAAACGACAGGGACGCACACTCTATGGTTTTGGAGGTTAAATAAGCACACGTTACCCACTGCCTGAACACAAAGGCTCTTTTAAGAGCCACCCACACATTCCTACATAGCTGTAATCACGAATTCTCTTTTCAGAACTTCATCTGCACAGAAATGTGCACTCTTGATGATTCTTTGCTGTGTGGCTCAATATAAAGACTTTAAAACCCAAAGCATCAGAGGGCTGTGCAATGCCCTGGATTTCTTGCTCGTTAAACGGGTTAACCCTTTGAGTGTAAGAGTTGTCTTGCAATATGTTGGCCACTTCTCTGCCACTACAAGGGTACAAAACCACCAGTCCTTTTGGCCAAGCGCTCTGCATCTTTCCACTCCCCAGCTAAGACTTAAAGGCTGGAGGAGCCATGGAGGGCCAAGTTGTCCCTGGGGCAAAAAGGCCTCATGGACTCTGAACGAGTATAGCAAGTCCCTTTAAACCTGTGGCCAATCAGACAAGTGCCTACTTTCCTACCTAAAGTCTATGTGGCTCTGTGAACCTGTTGTCCCTTAAGGCAGCCAACCCGGGTGCTGCCGGTTTCAAATCTTGGGCACCAGAGTAAAGAGCACAACATAGTCCTTCGTCCTTGCAGGCCAGACCAGGCTTTCCAGTAACGGCCTGCGGTCTGTGGAGTTCAGTCTTTTTAGGGGGTGTGCATGGGTCCTAAAAGAGCCCCCTAGTAACACCTTGTGGTCCATTACAAAGGCTGCCCGGCTTTTGAACGTCAGCCAGCTCCTGACTGGCCAGTCTGAGTTAAAGGGCTGACATTGACTTTGCCTGGGCAAAGTAGGTGTCTCTGGGATTGGCCACAGGTTTAACCCCTTAAGGACCGGGAAAATCAGAGGTGGATTTGACTTAAGGACCGGAGCAATTCTGACCTTTTTGACTATGTCTTTGTTCAACAGTGTTTTCCCTCTTAGGTTTTTATTCCACCCCCATAAATTATATACTGTTTTTTTACAAACAAATAGGGCTTTCCTTTGATACCCCACTTATATGGATAACCCACCATTTACTTTATTAAAATTAAAGAAAAAGGTAAAAAAAAATGTGAAAAAACCATCATTTTTGTTTTTTCTCTTGGGATCAATTGGGTGCAAAGGGTTAAATATTTATGGAGACTGCATGAAAGGTATGACTAGTCAGTCATACCTACAAAATGTGCAGTTTAAAGTGGTCACTGTCCCCCCCTGGGTGAAAATCCCCATGTCCCTTTTTCCCACCCTATTTTCCCACTTTTTTGTTCATTACATTTGGCAGTGTGTGTAAGTGTATTACATGACTCCACAACAGTCACACTTCCAATTTTGTTTCTTGAGATGTTTTTTTTTTTTAAATAAAATCTTTTATTTGTAAAAAAAAAAAAAAAAAAAAAAAAAAGTGTCTTGTTTTTATTTAAAAAAAAAAAAGTGTATTTAGCAGGTCAGAAATTGACCTGCATTTAGCCATCCTCCTGTACCAGCAGTGAAGGGGTTAACAACACCTCCATGGCAAGGGGCCATCAGGGCAGAGATTAGTCTGAGGGGAAGGTCATACCCTGTTCCAGGATTAGGTCCATAGTCTGGGGGCAAGAGGCTGGCCCTCAGGCCCATCCAGGGGCCCGGTGGTTCCTGTGACACGCAATATTCTTGGGGCTGCTGGTGAGGAACTGCATCCCACTCACCACAGCAAGGGTAGTAGGGGAAGGGGCAACAACAGTCACATGGGCCCCCCTTGCCCTGGTTGGTTACGAATTCCCACCCACCTGGTTGGAGTCCTGTAACGGACCCTAGGCCGTTATTTGGCGGCGAGTGACAAGACTATGAAAGCCCACCATCTAAGGGACATTGTGGCAGCCAGTGTACCAGTGTCTTGCAGTTTATTTGGGGGTTACATGAAGAACAGCTCCTCCAAAAAGACTGAAACACACGGACTATAAAACCTGACGCAGGCTGGCTGCCCTACAGGGCAACCTATTCAACAAGCCCCATAGACTTTACATGGGAAAGTAGGCGGCTTCCTGATTGGCCAGTCTGAGTTAAAGGGACTCCATTGACTTTGTATGGGAAAAGCAGTCCCCCCTCGGATTGGTCGCTTGTTTGCCCGCCTGCCAGTTCTGATTGGCTGAAATGGCCATGATGATCTTGGCCAGGATTGACCATCGGATTCCAGGCTCCTGATTGGCCAGGGGTTGTAGCGGAATATTCAAAGATGCTTCAACCACCTGGCCATTGTGTAAAGGTGTGCATTCGTGTCCCTCAGCCTTTTGTCCCAGTGTTTACCCCTCATCAGTCCCTTGTATGAATAATGTAATCATGTCTGGCCCATTGTGTTATGTTTACACCATCTGTCACTGTCCTTTGTCTAGTATTGTATCTTGATGTAGTTCACCATGTACAAAAGAGTTGAAGTTTGTACAATAAAGTGTGTTACAGTTTGAACTTGAACTGGCTCCTGTCTCTTTGTTGCTGGATGGTATCAAGGGACTTCTGTTGACCCCCGTCCTAGGAAGAAATGCTGCTTGAATAACCGATGGAGCTGCCTACTTGTAGCTGAGGGAGAAACCTGGAACGACGGCCTGTGTCCAACCCAAGGACTTGGGTATCCGTTACACTGGTGGCAAGCGGTCAGATCACACTGAAACCAGCACAGCAGGGGGAAAAACAGCCGCTGGCTTGACTCCGGTTTCAGCAACAGTTCGTGGGATCTTTCTCTCACTCCACTGAGGATACGTATGGTAGCTCTAGAACCCTGGGACTATGTTGCACCCAACTGGAGAAAGACGGAGTAGCTACTGGCACTGCGCAGGTCGTTGTTGGGGGACAATCCTCTACCAGAGTGGGAAGAAAGTCTGGCCTGCTACGTCGAAAGGAAATTCATCTGCAAGACGGGTACACAGCCTTTCGCCATAAAACGGAGCGAAAGGGCTACAGCACTGCACCACACTATGGTGTCCTTGATGGCTATGGCTACGGAATAGTAAGGGGGCTCTTGTGGATCGACCACAACTTTGGTAGCAAGGAGGACGGCCGCTCTTAGGATATCCTGGATGCCCGGGAGAGGATGCTGGGCCTCTGCGACAGCCCAGAGCTGGAGGCGGAGCTTTGTGACTTCGCGGAGCAGGAGTGACATCTTGAGAAAGCCTACCAGAGTCTTTTCCGGAAGGTAGAAAGGCATGGTACAAGAGAGGGACCGGGGACTGTCCTCCTGTATCCTGCACCACTGGAAGAGATGACCCTGCTGACCAACCTGCCCTGCCATGGCGGCTCCATTCAATCAGATGAACACCCATTTCATGAGTTCTGTGATCCAGTGTTGGAGGGGGTGCAGAAACTGTTGCCTCGCCTGGGACCCAACCCATTGGAAGAGACAGTGGCCCAACTTACAGTGGCAGTAGAGCAGCACTACTTTCAAGAACTCCGGTGCTCCAGTAATTACCCAGCCCTGGGGAGTGGGACCATGGCCCTCCCCAGTGGTGTTATTTCCCCTGGCCTGGGAAGCGAGGCCGGGGGCTGCACCAGGGCCTCTGTGTGCCCTGCCCTGGAGAAGGAGAAACGTGTGCTCTCCAGGGGCACGGATGTTACTGACCTGAGGAATAGGACTGCGGTCATCCTCAAGGCAGAGAATGGCCCTGAAGTGGGTGGCCTTGAAGAAGAGGATCCCAACGGACTGACGGGAAACAGTGTTGCTGTTCCTGTATCCTGCACCACTGGAAAAGATGACCCTGCTGACCAACCCGCCCTACCATAGCGGCTCCGTTCTATCAGATGAACACCCATTTGATGAGTTCTGTGATCCAGTGTTGGAGGGGGTGCAGAAACTGTTTCCTAGCCTGGGACCCCACCCATTGGAAGAGATGGTGGCCCAACTTACAGTGGCAGTAGAGCAGCACTACTTTCAAGAACTCCGATGCTCCAGTAATTACCCAGCCCTGGGGAGTGGGACCATGGCCCTCCCCAGTGGCGTTATTTCCCCTGGCCTGGGAAGCGAGGCCGGGGGCTGCACCAGGGCCTGTGTTTGCCCTGCCCTGGAGAAGGAGAAACGTGTGCTCTCCAGGGGCATGGATGTTACTGACGGGAGGAATGGGACTGCGTGCTTCCTCAAGGCAGAGAATGGCCCTGAAGTGGGTGGCCTTGAAGAAGAGGATCCCAGCGGACTGACGGGAATCAGTGTTGCTGTTCCTGTATCCTGCACCACTGGAAGAGATGACCCTGCTGACCAACCCGCCCTGCCATGGTGGCTCCGTTCCATCAGATCAACACCCATTTGATGAGTCCTGTGATTCAGTGTTGGAGGGGGTGCAGAAACTGTTGCCTCGCCTGGGACCCAACCCATTGGAAGAGACGGTGGCCCAACTTACAGTGGCAGTAGAGCAGCACTACTTTCAAGAACTCCGGTGCTCCAGTAATTACCCAGCCCTGGGGAGTGGGACGATGGCACTCCCCAGTGGCGTTATTTCCCCTGGCCTGGGAAGCGAGGCCGGGGGCTGCACCAGGGCCTGTGTTTGCCCTGCCCTGGAGAAGGAGAAACGTGTGCTCTCCAGGGGCATGGATGTTACTGACCTGAGGAATGGGACTGCGGTCTTCCTCAAGGCAGAAAACGGCCCTGAAGTGGGTGGCCTTGAAGAAGAGGATGCCAGCGGACTGACGGGAAACAGTGTTGCTGATACTCTTGTTGTCCCTGTGGACTGTGAACTGGTGGGTGGGAGCGAGCCAACCAGTGCCCCTATGCCTTCTGACATGGTGGGTGGGACACAGGTCCTCACCAACAGGCTGACTGGATACAGTGTGGCTGCATCTGGCAACCCTGAACTGGTGGGCGGGAATGAGCCCACCAGCCTTTATATGACCCATGACCTGGTGAGTGGGAGCGAGCTCACAAGGTCCAGGGGAAACCCTGGACAAGGAGCGCAAGTTTTATTGTTCAGCCCGGGACCAGGGGCTAATAATTTGCTCCTGAGCCCAGACCAGGGACTACCCTCCTCCACGTGGGAACGTGTCCGACTTCCCAAGCCAGCGTTCATCCAAGCTGCCTCTGGCTTGGGTCTCGAAGGGAGGGGGGGCAGCGATTGGCCAAGGGTTGAAGCGGAATATTCAAAGATGCTTCCAACCCCTGGCCTATTGTGTCAAATGTGTATTTGAGTCCCTCAGCCTTTTGTCCCAGTGTTTACTGTAACGGATCCCGGCCGTTACTCCAGGGAAATACGTCAAAACTTCCTACACACACACCTTTTCCCTCTCAGGAACTGCAAGGCATTACCTTCAGCAACCAGTAGGTGTCATTATATCTGCAGGAATGCAAAGACTTGATACCATGTGGAACATTATGGTGCTTGGGCAGTAGGCAGCTCTCTGATTGGCCAAAGCTCTGGGTGACGAGTTTAAAGGTCCCCTATACAGTTAACATGGGGGAAAGTAGGCCACCCAGGGATTGGCTAATCTAAGACCTGCCTCAAGGTACCGATAGGTCACCTACAGTTAAAGGGACTCCATAGACTTTACATTGGCAAAGTAGGCGGCCATCGGATTGGCTGCTCGAATCCAGCTATTCCTCTCTTATTGGTCTAAGGGTTAAAGCGGCCAGATTGAATTACTACGACTCCAGGGAGTCTGGTGTCCCACTGTACCAGTGTTTACCTTAACCCTAGGGGTCCCATTGTATGTCACCCCAACCTATTGTACTGAGTCAGTTAACCTTGTTATGCATTGTTGTTCTTTGTTCTAAACCTTCATAAAAGAGCTGAATTCAGCCACAATAAAGAGAGAGTTCTGTTGATCCTGAACTGCGTGCTGTGTCTGCATTACTGGGTGGTATCGAGGGTCTTCTGTTGACTCCCATCCTGGGAAGCTGTTTGGAGGGACTGACCGGGAAAACCAGCTACAGGAAGCCGTCATCTAGAAAAAGGTAGTCGGCAGAACGAGCAACGTCCATCCAAGGACTTAGGATCTGGTTACATTTACCCTTCCTCAGTCCCTCTGTATAAATAATGCAATCATGTCTGGCCCTTTGTATTCTGTTTGCACCATATGTCACTGTTCTTTGTCTGGTATTATATCTTGATGTGGCTCACTATGTATAAAAGAGCTGAAGTTGTGGAATAAAGCATGGGTCACTTTGGAACCTGAACTGCGTCCTGTGTCTCTGTCACTGGGTTTTATCAAGGGTCTCCTTTTGACCTACATCCTAGGAAGGAATGTTGGGAGATCGGCCGGCAAGGCTACCTGCTCGTAGACCCTTCAGGAAAGAGAAAACCTGGCGCAATGGCTTAAGTCCATCCGCGGACTTAGGTATTGGTTATTGTAACGGATACCCAAGTCCTTGGGTTGGACTCAGGCCGTCGTTCCAGATTTCTCCCTCCAGAGGTCAGCTACAAGTAGACAGCTCCACAGGTTCTTCCAGCAGTAGTTCTTCCTAGGATGGGGGACAACAGAAGACCCTTGATACCATCCAGCAACAGAGAGACAGGAGCCAGTTCAAGTTCAAACTGCACACACTTTATTGTACAAACTTCCAGTCTTATATACATGGTGAACCACATCAAGATACAATACTAGACAATGTACAGTGACAGATGGTGTAAACATAACACAAAGGGCCAGACATGATTACATTATTCATACAAAGGGACTGATGAGGGGTAAATACTGTGACAAAAGGATGAGGGACTCAAATACACATCTTTACACAATGGCCAGGGGGTTGAAGCATCTTTGAATATTCCGCTTCAACCCCTGGCCAATCAGGAGCCTGGAATCCGATGGCCAATCCTGGCCAAGATCATCATTGCTGTCTCAGCCAATCGGAACCAGTGGGCGGGCAGCTAACTGGCCAATCCAAGGGGCGTCTACTTTTCCCATGCAAAGTCAATGGAGTCCCTTTAACTCAGACTGGCCAATCAGGGAGCCGCCTACTTTCCCATGTAAAGTCTATGGGGTTTTTCTGTACAGGTTGCCCCACATAGTAGTCAGCCTACGGCTCCGTTCTACCCCTCAATTCAGTCTTTTGGAGGAGCTGTTCTCCACGTAACCCCAACCAAACAGTCAGACTCTGATCCACGGGCCACCAAAATGACCCTTGGGCAGCGGGCTGCCGTACTTTTATAAATCGGGGCCAAGTAACGGCCTAGGGTCCGTTACATTTATAGTCACATCTCCCCCCAGATCAAATCTGGCAGACCCTGCATGACCCTAACGGGTTCGCCGGAGGCTGTCCGGGTGGCCCCATAAAATCTACATGTCCGTCCGTCAAGTCCGTTGGGGTAGGCCTCTCTCTCTGGGTAGGTGGCCCACCTGTGAAGTGTGGGCTTGTGGCAGCCTTCCATGGTAGTGGAGGCCCGGACCATAGTCCGTAGGTAAGAGGCCAGTGTCACGAGAACCATCATGCCCTTGGCTCCTGGAGGGGCCTGGGGGCCGGCCACCTCCCACAAGAAAGTGGACTCCATGCCCAGGGAAGCTCCTTTGCCCGCTTCAACTTTCCCTCTCGGGTCTAAGTCACCCTGTGCTTATTGGGGGCACAGGGTGACTGGGAACACCCAGTCTGGTCTGCCCCGGGCAGACCCAACAGACTCTGTGGACTGTGTTGTTAGTGTGTCGGGGGGTTTAGAGCTTGCCACTGCCCTATTCCTCGGGCCTCAGGGCAGGGAAGCGTCCCATGCCCTGGAACTATACTTTCTTCCCCTAAGGAGTGGAATTCACGGGGCCGTGGACAGCCGGCAGAACTAATCAAAAGCCCCATTGACTTTACATGGGGAAGTAGGCGGCTTCCTGATTAGCCAATGCCCTGGGTGACAAGTTTAAAGGTCCCCCATAGAGTTAACATGGGGGAAAGTAGGAAGCCCAGGGATTGGTCAGTTAGCTGCCCGCCTACAGAGTCTGATTGGCCGAGCTAGCCGTGACTAGCACCACCAGGATTGGTCAGCCAATTCTAGGCACTGGATTGGCCAGGGGTTGAAGCGGAATATTCAAAGATGCTTCAACCTCCTGGCCTTTGTTGTACAATGTGTATTCCAGCCCCTCAGCCCTTTGTCCCAGTGTTTACCCCACAACAGTCCCCTTTTGTCCAAATAATGTAATCATGTCTGGTCCATTGTACGATGTGTACACCAAATGTTTGTACCATTGTGTGTTTTTGATCAGCCCACCATTGTATAGCCCCTCCACCCCTCTTGGCCTTTTGTGTAAACCTGTATAAATATGTGTGTCTTGGTTCCAATAAACCAGTCCTGTTTTAACCTACACTTGTGTTGTCTGGTGAGGTTAAGTTTGTGGCGTGTAGAGAGAGAGTTTATGTTATCCTGACACTAGTCCTGCCTGGTGATTGGGATACTTTGGGAGAAGCTGGTGGAGTTTTCATGTTCCATAGCGAGGGAAGCGGCGACTGACGGAGCCACCCAAGGCTGGGTGGCAGCGGTATCAGTTACATTGCTGGCAAGCGACGGGATCTAACTTTTTCACAGAAAACCGCAACTGGGACCAGCATCCAGGGGGAGATACAGCCACGGGCTTGACCCCGGTCCCAGCAACATAACAGAGGCCAGCATCCAGGGGGAGATACAGTCGCTGACTTGACCCCGGCCTCCGCAACATAGGGCATGGTGGATGGAGCAGGGCTACAGCCACCTAAAGCGTAGCACCCTGAAGGATCTACTGGAAGCCCGGGGCCGAGCGGCCAGCAACAAAAGCAAGGCTACCCTTATCGTAGAGCTAATGGAGGAGGATCGTTTCGCCTGAAACAGATAAAGTCAAGGAACTAAGCTGAACAGTTCAGGGGAACAGTGGAAGCAATGACTGACTCACCATGCCGAGGCGAGCTAAGTCTGATTCAGCGGCCAAGAAAGCAGCGACTCAGACCCAGAGGAAGGGAGACCGAAGCGGTAGCTCTCCACCGGCCGCCTCCAACATGTCAGAGGCTGAGATAGAGGCTATGCTTTGCCAAGCCCTATGCAGCTACGAACAACAGAGGGCCGCGCTAGAGACAGAGGGATACTCTTTCTCCTCCAAGGGCATCAGCCCTTATGCAGAGAGGCACGAGAGGGAGAGACAGCAGTGGAGCCCCTGCATCCTCTGGCCGAATCCGGACCGCCGGACAAGCGAGGTGCTGGCATCCTGGATTGGAGATATTATTTTCCTTGATCTCCGGTATGGGGCTTTCCGCGACGTGACCGGATTTGAGTGGTTTGGGTTCCCCGCAACTCCTCTCCCATGCTGCGGCTTTGCCTACCAGGGTCCCAGCTCGCTGTGGTATGCCAAGGCTGAGGAGCCGGACTTTGGGAGCCGCAGCGAAAGCCGATTCTGGGAGATCCGTGACAAGCGAGCCGTGCAGCTGGGGGTTTCCGAAATACCAGAGGTATGGAGAGAGCTGGAGGATATCGTAGCCCAAGAGTGGGGACTTGAGATTGAGTGTTGGAACCTCCAGGAAGGGGTTATGTACACCTCTTCTCAACAGCAAATTGGTATGGATGTTGAAGGTGCAGTGGATGAGAATGTGGTCACCACAAGCACCTTGTCCGTGGAAGAGTGGGCTCTTCCTGAGGCTGACTTCAGCGACCTGTTATGGTCTAGTCAGCGGGTAGCAGGCGAAGCTACGGCCACCGCTAACCCGTTTGGTATGGATGTCCCCACAGCAGAGAGGTGCTGTATTTCGGGAGTGGATGCGATTGGCGTCACTCCCCAGCGGCTGTTCGTATTACAGGGAGAGGAGGTAGCTGACCCCTCTCCCCAGTGGCAGATGTCTGATGGAACTGGGGGTGGCGTGGCTGAGATTGCGGTCGCCACCAGCGCCCCTACACTTGCCCTGGAGAGTGGGACCACTGTCCTCTCCAGCGGCTTTGCTACCCCAGCCCTGGAGAGTGAGACACCTGTCCTCTCCAGCGGCTTTGCTACCCCAGCCGTGGAGAGTGGGGCAACGGTCCTCTCCAGCGGCCTTGTCGCATCTACACTATTCCTGGAGAGTGGGACAACTGTCCTCTCCAAGGGCCTTGTTTCTCCTGCCCTGGGGGTTGGGGTTGAGATCCTTCCCAGTGGGGCCGTTACTTCTACCATGGTGAGTGGGACCGAAGTCCTCACCATCGACATTCTTAAGTCTACCATGGGGCGTGGGACTGCGGGCCACAACAACCCCCAGCCAGCTGACTCTACCGTGTTCCCCCTGCAGAACAGAATACCATACTGGCAGAGGGGGACAGATATCCCAAGGATGGTGCAGGAGATGGGATGGACTGAGAACATGACTAACCTGCTGGCAGACCCGGTAAGGGTCTGGCCCCAGGTTAGTCTTACTTGGAAGGGGGGGAAATGTCACAGGAACCATCATGCCCTTGGCTCCTGGAGGGGCCTGGGGGCCGGCCACCTCGCACAAGAAAGTGGACTCCATGCCCAGGGAAGCTCCTTTGCCCGCTTCAACTTTCCCTCTCGGGTCTAAGTCACCCTGTGCTTATTGGGGGCACAGGGTGACTGGGAACACCCAGTCTGGTCTGCCCCGGGCAGACCCAACAGACTCTGTGGACTGTGTTGTTACGTGTGTCGGGGGGTTTAGAGCTTGCCACTGCCCTATTCCTCGGGCCTTAGGGCAGGGAAGCGTTCCATGCCCTGGAACTATACTTTCTTCCCCTAAGGAGTGGAATTCACGGGGCCATGGACAGCCGGCAGAACTAATCAAAAGCCCCATTGACTTTACATGGGGAAGTTGGCGGCTTCCTGATTGGCCAATGCCCTGGGTGACGAGTTTAAAGGTCCCCCATAGAGTTAACATGGGGGAAAGTAGGCAGCCCAGGGACTGGTCAGTTAGCTGCCCGCCTACAGAGTCTGATTGGCCGAGCTAGCCGTGACTAGCACCACCAGGATTGGTCAGCCAATTCTAGGCACTGGATTGCGAGGGGTTGAAGCGGAATATTCAAAGATGCTTCAACCTCCTGGCCTTTGTTGTACAATGTGTATTCCAGCCCCTCAGCCCTTTGTCCCAGTGTTTACCCCACAACAGTCCCCTTTTGTCCAAATAATGTAATCATGTCTGGTCCATTGTATGATGTGTACACCAAATGTTTATACCATTGTGTGTTTTTGATCAGCCCACCCTTGTATAGCCCCTCCACCCCTCTTGGCCTTTTGTGTAAACCTGTATAAATATGTGTGTCTTGGTTCCAATAAAGTAGTCCTGTTTTAACCTACACTTGTGTTGTGTGGTGAGGTTAAGTTTGTGGCGTGCAGAGAGAGAGTTTGTGTTATCCTGACACTAGTCCTGCCTGGTGATTGGGATACTTTGGGAGAAGCTGGTGGAGTTTTCATGTTCCATAGTGAGGGAAGCGGCGACTGACGGAGCCACCCAAGGCTGGGTGGCAGTGGTATCAGTTACAGCCAGCGTCCATGCCTCTACAGTAGGTTAGCAGTTTTAGCTCCATCGGCAGGCATACTTGACCAGCATTTCCAGTGTTCCAGCGTTTAAGCTTTCTGCATTCCAGCCAGCTAATGTGAACCAGTCCCTTGGGGTACACCTAGCAGCCTACTTCATCCAGCTATCCATCTGGTAGCTTAGGACAGGAGGTCTGCATTCGAGAGTTCCAGACAGCTATCCAGATTCACCAGCCAGGCTACCCATCTGTAGCCATTCTAGGAGAGAGGACCTTGGAACGAGGGCTAAGGACAACCCGGCATCCTTAGCTTTTGTTACACTATTTTTAAACAAAAGGTGGCCTTTCCCTTCCCTTTCTGTGTGAAATAACAGCCCTTTAACTTGAAAGGTCCTTCTGAGGTCTGGTGCGACCTCCAGTAACCTCCTACGGCATGTTTCAAAGAACAGGCTGGCCTTGACAGATTAACTCATAACCCATGAGGTCCCTCAGAGTCATCATTCTTCTCCTCCGTAAAAGTCCATCTTCATTTTGATGTTGTCTTCCACTTTGGTAGACCATGATACAGTCATAGTGCAAAAAGAATTAAGCTCTGGCACTATAAACTTCATTTGACCCCTTCTTATAAAGTGAGTTCTGCTCTTCCATACTTAATAGAGGAGGACATTTTAGATTTCTAAATCAGTTGGTTAACCAGACTGTTGGAAAGTTTCTCCGGGTAATCCGACTCTGGATTCTGCATTTGAATCAAAAGTGCTGCTAGCCTACCAGCGTGTGGACATAATTTCTTCTTGAGTTCTGCCTGATCTAGGACAATAACCCATGGTATACTCTTAGTCTGGAAAATGTATTTCATCACATCTCCTGTTGGGTGATTTCATGACCCTGGATGAATAGGTAACAGAGGAAAGTGAGGCACATGCAACTGTAAAGGTTAAGCAGGTGTGTGTGTGTGTGTCTGGGGAGAGTTGCATTTCCAAGAACCTCTCTGAGTTACAGCCCAAGGTGTGCACCATGGAAAGTGCAGTGTTGAGGTCCAGTTTCTAGAAGGACCCCTCATCACTGGTGCTTTCACAACCTGAGTTCAGAATTGCAGTGATAAATGCCAGGCCCTGGGCACATGGCATAGAAAACTGATTGAAAGTTTTTGTGAGGGGAGCACAGACTCAGGTCATGGACTGATAACACGTTTGCGTTGAATAGGTGTTCCAGCATTTGGGTATAGAAGTGAGGGATCATGTTATGTTTGCTTGTTAGTTACAGGTATTGTGGGTGAAATAGGCTTAGGTTCTGTTCTAACGGCCCTTTTTTAATCTTCATTGTTTCAATACATATAGTTTTGTTGGCATTACTTTGCTGCAATCAGGAGTGTTACTTTGGAGATTACAGCAAACCCACTTCAGTGTCCCAAATCCAGCATGGTGCTTTCACCACCAGCAGTACCGCAAACAACATGTCAAATTAACAGTATCACAAATCAGCAACACATGTGCCCATCATCTTTTTACAAGAACTGTCAATCCTGCCGATAATGCATAGCCCGTGTGTTACATGTGCTGATACAGAAGACCCACCCTTCTTCTCATAATTCTTTAAAGCACAGGTTGCCCCGTGGGTAACATAAGGGACATGTCCTTCTTTCAGTTGTGTAAGCTTGAGCTACAAATATTGGAAATAAGCAAATAAATCGTTGATCAATCAGAGGTGGATGAAGTGAATCTGAAAGCTACCAAAGACCATGTCAGATTTATCTGACACACCTGATGTGAGCCGTTGAAACATTCAGGGAAATATAGCCTAAATGGCAAGGGCACTTCATAACTTGCATTTCACATCCGAAGGGGAATATTTTTAAAAGTCATATTAAACCTAAATTGCAAGCTTTTGCAAGTCTGGAAGCACAACATGAGCACAACTTTCAAGTCGCCATTGCATTTTTACTGGTGGGAGGAGTCAAACACATCGCCCAATCCGGAAACAAGAGGCCCTCGCTACGGCTTCCAATCACGACACACCGATACGTCTATATAAAAACCACTGACTTAAAGAAGTGAATAGTTTTTTTTGTCCTAGTCATTACTTCTAAAGGGTTAAAAATGCCTGAAAGTGCGCCAGCTGCTGTTTCGGCTTCTGCTCCGGCTGAAGCTGCAACTACCAAGAAAAAGAGGCAGCCTAAGAAAGCGAGCGGGTCTTCCAAGTCTAGCAAGCCGTCTGGCCCCAGTGTGTCTGAGCGGATCGTGAAAGCTGTGTCAGCCTCTAAAGAACGGGGCGGAGTTTCTCTGGCCGCTCTGAAGAAGGCCCTGGCTGCTTCAGGCTACGATGTGGAGAAGAACAACAGCCGTCTCAAGCTTGCAATCAAGGGCTTGGTCAGTAAGGAGACTCTTGTTCAAGTGAAAGGAAGTGGAGCCTCTGGATCCTTCAAGCTGAACAAGAAGCAGCTGCAGACTAAGGAGAAAGCAGCCAAGAAGAAACCAGCAGCAGCCAAGCCCAAGAAACCTGCAGCAAAGAAAGTGGCCAAGTCTCCGAAAAAGGCTTCTACAGCAGCAAAGAAGAGTCCGAAGAAGGTGAAGAAACCGGCAGCTGCCAAGAAAGCGTCGAAAAGCCCTAAAAAGCCTAAGGCTGTCAAACCCAAGAAGGCACTCAAGAGCCCGCTTAAAAAAACAGTGAAGCCTAAAGCCGCCAAGAGCCCAGCAAAGGCTAAGACTGCTAAACCCAAAGCGGCCAAACCAAAGAAGGCCGCGCCAAAGAAGTAATGAAGAGAGCGCCACACTTGCTGCAGAAGCACCAACGGCTCTTTTAAGAGCCACTACTCCTTCCCAAAAGAGCTGGGCACAGGGTTAGAAATAAACGTGTGTGATCATAACAAGCTAGCACAGACACACAGAGCAGCAGCCAGTCAGGGTTCGCAATAACGAATAAATATGTACACATCTACATCTATATATGTTAAAGGTTACACATATTTATCGGTCACTAGTTCCTCCTCATAGGTACAAAAGACGTGTGTATGTAGGAGGCACCTCCTATATCCAGTGGTGATGAAAGTCCTATGTCTGTTTCATACACTTATGGCTCAAGCCCTGCCCTTTCCCTAGTCTGTCTGGCTGTGAGGATACAGTCCCCGTACACGTATTGAACTTTCTGTTCAATACATACACTATCGGAGAAATAAAAAAGCATGAGCCTATGTAATGCTGACTTAACCCTTTGAGTGCCAGAGTGGTACGCAATGCGTTGCGTACCACCCTGGCACTCAAAGGGTTAAAGAACAAGTGTCCCACATCCAGAGAGTCAGTTGAACCATTGAGTATACAACGCATCGCGAAGCTGACACTCAAAAGGTTAAAGATCACCTCTAACACCTTGTGGAGAACAGTACACGATATGGCCGTTCAAAGGCATGTTTTAGTTTACTTATGTTTCCATAGATACGGCAAATGAGGTATGAACTGATTATTGTAGGGAGCTAAACCGGTGAAAATCCCTTACTCTGCATAGTGAAAGGCCTGCCTAATAAATAGGGTTACCACCCAGCCGGTATTTTACGGAATGCCATGGACGGAATGCCACGGCCGGTATTTTTTGGAAGAAAAGGTGGCAACCCTACCAATAAAGTTGCCATTAAAGCAGCCGTGACGATGCATACAGTGCAGTAGTATGCGCTATTAACCCTCTTGAGTGCCAGAGAGATGCCCAACGCAGTGCAGTGCACACCCGTCTGGCACTCAAAAGGTTGAAGCTACAGGCGTCTGTTTTGGCGGTATGTTCTTCATTTTAAAAGACCAAGGGTTTTCCTTCAGCCAATGACAGTTAGAGGGAGGAGGGACGTTTAATCAGACGTAACCAATCACGTGTCTATGCAGTGTATATATGTAAAAAATTCAGGGAACAGACTCTTGACTCGTTACTAGCTGCTTCTGAGTTTTGTCTGTGTGCGTGAATTTACACATTATGGCCAGGACCAAGCAGACCGCCCGGAAGTCTACCGGAGGAAAGGCTCCCCGCAAGCAGCTGGCAACCAAGGCTGCCAGGAAAAGCGCTCCTGCTACCGGTGGCGTGAAAAAGCCTCACCGCTACCGTCCTGGTACCGTTGCTTTGCGGGAGATCCGCCGCTATCAGAAGTCCACAGAGCTGCTCATCCGTAAACTGCCCTTCCAGCGCCTGGTCCGCGAAATCGCACAGGACTTCAAGACCGATCTGCGCTTCCAGAGCTCTGCGGTCATGGCTCTGCAGGAGGCCAGCGAGGCTTATCTGGTGGGGCTCTTCGAGGACACCAACCTGTGCGCCATCCACGCCAAGAGAGTCACAATTATGCCTAAAGACATCCAACTGGCCCGCAGGATCAGGGGAGAGCGAGCTTAAACCGGCGGCCTCATTCGAGCAAGACACTGACCCCACAAAGGCTCTTTTCAGAGCCACCAATCCCTTCTTAGAAAGAGCTGGACTGCCCTGCTTCAGGGAATCGCCTGGTCTTACTAACCCAGAGAGGCATACAATGCCTTGGCTTTCTCTCTTAAAACCATAGCTTTATAGATCGGCGTAGCACTAGCCAAGCCCTGCTTAGGTTTCACTTCCACTGCTTTCCATTCTCACAACTGCCCCTGTCCCGTAACGGGCCTGAAGCGTTCCTACCTTAGCTTCCCTTAATAGTGCCTTATTCGTAGAGCACCCCTTTCCGATGACTGCCTAATCCATGCTTGTGCAGAGTGGTGCCCGTGGGGCTGTGCAGGGGAAATGAATGCAGGGGTTCAGCATGCCCCGACTTAACGGGACCGCACGTTCCTTCAATAGGGCGAGGCGGCTAGAACCCCTGCAAAGCAAGGGACACTTGGGCTTGACCCAGATCTAGCGTGACAGCTGGCCTTGGTGTAACTCAAGCCACTCATTGTTTCGAAGGGCACGGATACAAGTGACTAACCTCTGGGCACCATAGGTGTGAGCAATGCGGGCCACACATCTCTAGCGCTCAGAGGGACAGCGAGGGGATGCGGGCAATAAGTTACACTTGGCCTAATGAGTGAAGTGTACGTTTTCTATACGTGACAAAGCGCTTCAAAGACACTGTAGGTGGCTCTTAAAAGAGCCTTTGTGTTTAATATATGCGGCTTCTACTTGGCCAGCTCACTTGCCCTTTGCTGGCTTGTGGCTCTCGGTCTTTTTAGGCAGCAATACGGCCTGGATATTAGGCAGGACACCACCTTGAGCAATGGTGACCCCACCCAGCAGTTTGTTGAGTTCTTCGTCGTTGCGCACAGCGAGCTGCAGATGTCTAGGGATGATGCGGGTCTTCTTGTTATCCCGAGCAGCATTGCCAGCCAACTCCAAGATTTCAGCTGTCAAGTACTCGAGCACGGCTGCAAGGTAAACTGGAGCACCAGCTCCCACACGCTCCGCATAATTGCCCTTTCTCAAGAGGCGGTGAACACGTCCGACTGGAAACTGCAGCCCTGCCCGAGAAGACCGCGTCTTAGCCTTTGCACGAGTCTTCCCGCCTTGCTTGCCTCTGCCAGACATGCTGTATTCTTCTTCTATTGCCTAGTACTACAAACTGAAAGCGAGAGAAGAAATTGCACAAGTCCTCCCCCTTGCAGGTCACTTATAGCCTCCCTCAACCGGCACTTGGGTGTGCTGTGGTTGGTTAACGTTCAAATTCTCCTATCCCAACGTTGATTCTACAATGCACCAATCATTGCCCTCATGTATAGTGGGAGGACCTTAAAAGTCACATGACAGCAAGGACCACTTGTAGGAAATGTGACATGGAAGCCTTATTTGCATGAGCCGTTTATAAACAGGGCAGACAGGAGAACAGTAGAGCACATTTTCATTCGACGAGAGCAAGCTAGCGTGAAGCAGAAGCAATGCCTGATCCAGCAAAGTCAGCGCCTGCCGCGAAGAAGGGCTCCAAGAAAGCGGTGACAAAGACGCAGAAAAAGGATGGGAAGAAACGCAAGAAGAGTAGGAAGGAAAGTTATGCTATCTACGTGTATAAAGTCCTGAAACAGGTTCACCCTGATACTGGTATTTCTTCGAAAGCTATGGGTATCATGAACTCATTTGTGAATGACATCTTTGAGCGTATAGCAGGGGAGGCTTCCCGCCTGGCTCATTACAATAAACGCTCCACCATCACTTCACGAGAGATCCAGACCGCCGTCCGACTTCTGCTTCCTGGGGAACTGGCTAAGCACGCTGTGTCTGAAGGCACCAAGGCTGTTACCAAGTACACCAGCGCCAAATAATCCCAATCTGCTCCACCATTTCCATTAACCCAAAAGCTCTTTTAAGAGCCACCCACCAACTCTACATGAGAGCTGTCATTGTAACACCCACGTCTTTAGCTATTACTAGAAAAGTGTCTGTCCCACAAAGTATCAATTGTCAAATTCAAGTCAATCCCATAGGGACCCTGGGCGGGTATAGGTTATTAGTTTGGAAAGTGCTGTACTCTCCTCAGTTCCTTGAGGCGTTAATACCCACCTGGAAACTGCTATCCATACTCTCTTCTACGCAGATTTGTTCTATAGAGTTGTAAAGAACCAGCCCAGTAAAATCTCCACTCCCTAGTCCTGGATACATGTCATTGCTATCGATTCCCCTCTAGGCCTCTCATACGCCGCTAAATGCTGCTGAGCTGCTGCTTAAACCTTTGGGTGCCGCGGATGTCTTGCATACTTCACCGGCACCCAAAGGGTTAAACGGTGCACCTTTTTGTCGTTGCTCTTTTTCGGAAAACCAGAATCCTAGCTTGAAACCCCCGAAAAACAATTCCTTATGCAGCAGCGCCACCACCAGCCGCTTTGCTGAAAGTGCAAAGCGCAGAACAAAGACCCTTTAGGCGCGCACAGAACAAAGACCTTTTAGGCTCGCCCATCAATCTATGCTCCCCTGGCCACGTTAAGATCACCATTTTGCCTGCATTCCATGCTTTATTAATAAATTAATTCGTCCTACTACAGTGTTTTACTTATTTGTGCCTTGTTTCCTTGCAATTGTATTCAAGCTCCTTTCTCTCGGCCGTTGAGCAACTGAGGATGTTTTTTTCCTACTTAGCCAATTAGCGACAGAGAAAGTCAGGGGCCCGCCTACTGTCTTCAGTCCTCTCTCAGGTCCCCTTATCGTGTATATAGACGAGCGGGAGCGCGGTTACTTTACACGGCTGGTTTGCTGTAGGGAGAATGTCTGGTCGTGGAAAAGGCGGAAAGGGGCTTGGGAAAGGTGGTGCCAAGCGCCATAGAAAGGTACTCCGTGATAATATCCAGGGCATCACTAAGCCAGCCATCCGTCGCTTGGCTCGGAGAGGTGGAGTGAAGCGTATTTCTGGTCTTATCTACGAAGAGACTCGTGGGGTCCTTAAAGTCTTCTTAGAGAATGTTATCCGTGACGCTGTCACATACACAGAACATGCCAAGAGGAAGACTGTTACTGCTATGGACGTAGTTTATGCTTTGAAACGACAGGGACGCACACTCTATGGTTTTGGAGGTTAAATAAGCACAAGTTACCCACTGCCTGAACACAAAGGCTCTTTTAAGAGCCACCCACACATTCATACATAGCTGTAATCACGAATTCTCTTTTCAGAACTCCATCTGCACAGAAATGTGCACTCTTGATGATTCTTTGCTGTGTGGCTCAATATAAAGACTTTAAAACCCAAAGCATCAGAGGGCTGTGCAATGCCCTGGATTTCTTGCTCGTTAAGGGATAGTAATACTTCTTTTTAACTTTATTTTATTTTGTAGGCATTAAAAAAACACGAAGAATGATATAAGTCTTATCTCTCAAACCTTTATGGTTTATGAGATATTCACAAGCAAAGTTCCCCTCCCCGCCCCTTTTACCTAGTGGAAGCCATCTCTTCTCAGATGTGAGTCTGGTTGTATGACAGTACAGATAACAGAAGGGGGCAATTTTCTTTGTATGAAAACAATGAAAGCCCTTCCCCCCCTTGACAAGTTTTTCAGCTTTTTCCCTTATCTTAATTGAAGATTGTCCCTCTCTGCAGTCTACCTGGGCATCTCCCTTCTGATCTGGTTGAACAGGGGGGGGATACTTTGTTTGTGAATATCTCTTAAACCATAAAGGTTTCAGAGATAAGACTTATATAATTCTTCATGTTTTTTGAATGCCTACAAAATAAAATAAAGTTAAAATGAAGTATTACTATCCCTTTAAAGGGGTTAACCCTTTGAGTGTCAGAGTTGTATTGCAATATGTTGGCCACTTCTCTGCCACTACAAGGGTACAAAACCACCAGTCCTTTTGGCCAAGAGCTCTGCATCTTCCCACTCCCCAGCTAAGACTTAAAGGTTGGAGGAGCCATGGAAGGCCAAGTTGTCCCTGGGGCAAAAAGGCCTCATGGACTCTGAACCGGGAGCCCCAAAACACAGTGGTAGAGTATAGCAAGTCCCTTTAAACCTGTGGCCAATCAGACAAGTGCCTACTTTCCTACCTAAAGTCTATGTGGCTCTGTGAACCTGTTGTCCCTTAAGGCAGCCAACCCGGGTGCTGCCGGTTTCAAATCTTGGGCACCAGAGTAAAGAGCACAACATAGTCCTTCGTCCTTGCAGGCCAGACCAGGCTTTCCAGTAACGGCCTGCGGTCTGTGGAGTTCAGTCTTTTTAGGGGGTGTGCATGGGTCCTAAAAGAGCCCCCTAGTAACACCTTGTGGTCCATTACAAAGGCTGCCCGGCTTTTGAACGTCAGCCAGCTCCTGACTGGCCAGTCTGAGTTAAAGGGCTGACATTGACTTTGCCTGGGCAAAGTAGGTGTCTCTGGGATTGGCCACAGGTTTAACCCCTTAAGGACCGGGAAAATCAGAGGTGGATTTGACTTAAGGACCGGAGCAATTCTGACCTTTTTGACTATGTCTTTGTTCAACAGTGTTTTCCCTCTTAGGCTTTTATTCCACCCCAATAAATTATATACTGTTTTTTTACAAACAACTAGGGCTTTCCTTTGATACCCCACTTATATGGATAACCCACCACTTACTTTATTAAAATTAAAGAAAAAGGTAAAAAAAAGTGAAAAAAACATCATTTTTGTTTTTTCTCTTGGGATCAATTGGGCGCAAAGGGTTAAATATTTATGGAGACTGCATGAAACGTATGACTAGTCAGTCATACCTACAAAATGTGCAGTTTAAAGTGGCCACTGTCCCCCCTGGGTGAAAATCCCCATGTCCCTTTTTCCCACCCTATTTTCCCACTTTTTTGTTCATTACATTTGGCGGTGTGTGTAAGTGTATTACATGACTCCACAACAGTCACACTTCCAATTTTGTTTCTTGAGATGTTTTTTTTTTTTAAATAAAATATTTTATTTGTTTAAAAAAAAAAAAAAAAAAAGTGTATTTAGCAGGTCAGAAATTGACCTGCATTTAGCCATCCTCCTGTACCAGCAGTGAAGGGGTTAACATCCCCAGCTGCTGTATTTTGTATTTCCACTAGGTGTCTCCTCTCTGCTTTTGTGTCCCTTACTTTGATGTAAGGGACGCTTTAGCAGAGAGGAGACACTAGAGGCAGTGAGTAGCACTGCCTCATTCACAGATTTAGAATGCTGGTACATGTGATAGCTGACGCAGCGATCACATGACCCGGCACTACCGACAGAGGCTGAGACTGAACGGTCCGGTACTGGACCGCTCAGTCTCAGCCTGGATTGAATGGTAGCAGCGTGCACGGCGGCGCGCTGCTACCATTTAACTCTTGACATACCAGGACCGTCACTGGTCCTTAAAGCAAATTTACTGCAACGGATACCCAAGTCCCTGGGTTGGACTCAGGCCGTCGTTCCAGGTTTCTCCCTCCAGAGGTCAGCTACAAGCAGGCATCTCCACCGGTTACTCAAGCAGCATTTCTTCCTAGGATGGGGGACAACAGAAGTCCCTTGATACCATCCAGCGACAGAGAGACAGGAGCCAGTTGAAGTTCAAACTGCACACACTTTATTGAACAAACTTCCAGTCTTATATACATGGTGAACCACATCAAGATACAATACTAGACAATGGACAGTGACAGATGTTGTAAACATAACACAAAGGGCCAGACATGATTACTGTCACAGGAACCACTGGGCCTGGACTGGAAGCGGCCATTTGGCCATACAGAATCATGGGCCAAATTACAAAATGGAGAAGGGTGTCAGCCAGACTCCAGGGTGGCACTAGGCCTGAGACCCTATTATGTATTGGGGGTGGGGCAGTGACTACCTGGGACAGTATCTGGAGACTGGGAGTCAAATATCCTATTGCCTCACCCATTGTGTGCTGTGTTATTGTTTAAATGCAAAGTAGGTTTCCTGGGGTTATGTGGTTCCATTTGTTGGTTTGTGAAACTGATTGTATTATGTCAGTCACTGATGTAATTACCTGAGCAGACCTGATAGAGGGCTGTGTGTTTTGTATTCTATTGTGTGTTAATGTATTTAAGTCTCAGCAAGACTGGTGGTGTTGTGAATCTTATTTGCTATTGGTTGACTGTGATCACAAACCTGTATATAAACCTTGTTTGTGTCCAAATAAAGCAGATCTTGTTTCAACCTACACAAGTGTTGTCTGGTGAGGTTAAGCTGCTGGTATGCTGGGAGAGTTCTTGTTATCCTGACCCTAGTCCTGCCTGGTGATTGGGATACCTTGGGAGAAGCTGGTGGAGTTTTCCTGTTCCAGAGCGAGGGAAGCGGTGACTAACGGAGTCACCCAAGGCTGGGTGGCAGCGGTATCCATTACAATTACATTATTCATACAAAGGGACTGATGAGGGGTAAATACTGTGACAAAAGGATGAGGGACTCGAATACACATCTTTACACAATGGCCAGGGGGTTGAAGCATCTTTGAATATTCCGCTTCAACCCCTGGCCAATCAGGAGCCTGGAATCCGATGGCCAATCCTGGCCAAGATCATCAATGCTGTCTCAGCCAATCGGAAACAGTGGGCGGGCAGCTAACTGGCCAATCCTAGGGGCGCCTACTTTTCCCCATGCAAAGTCAATAGAGTCCCTTTAACTCAGACTGGCCAATCAGGGAGCCGCCTACTTTCCCATGTAAAGTCTATGGGGTTTTTCTGTACCGGTTGCCCCGCATAGCAGCCAGCCTACAGCTCGGTTCTACCCGTGAATTCAGTCTTTTGGAGGAGCTGTTCTCCACGTAACCCCAACCAAACAGTCAGACTCTGATCCACGGGCCGCCAAAATTACCCTTAGGCAGCGGGCTGCCGTAGTTTTATAAATCAGGGCCAAGTAACGGCCTAGGGTCCGTTACATTTCCCCCCCCTTCGAGACCCAAGCCAGAGACAGCTTGGATGAACGCTGGCTTGGGAGGTCCGACACGTTGCTGCATGGAGAAGGGTAGCCTCTTGTCCGGGCCAGGTAAAGGCTGGAGCCCCTTGTCCGGGCCAGGGAAAGCATTGGGCCCATTGTCCGGGCCAGTAAACAGCAGATGTGCCCCTTGTCCTGGGCCAAGGGTTAAACTGGGCCCTTTTGGTCCTAGGCCATGGAAGTGGTGCACAAGGCCCTTGTCCTGGGCCAGTGAAGAAAATGCAAGCCCCTTGGTCCTTAATACTGGACCAGAGGTTGGAACAGTCTTTTTGTCCTGGGCCCGGAGAAAACATGAGCCCCTTGTCCGGGCCAGGGGAACAGCGCACAGTTCTTTTGTCCTTACTTCTGGGCCAGGGAAATTGTTGCTTGGTTGCCCTGACCAACATCAAATTAGGTGGCCTCTCCTGGGCCCCTCTCCAGGCAGTGCTGAGGACAAATCCTTCCGGGTCTGGGGCCAGTGGCTCAGGGTCAAGAGCCAGTCTATAAGGGGGATCTCCCTGGGGCAATTGTGACTCTGGCTTCTGGACGTCAGAGTTTGGGGAGAGAGGCACATCTCCCCCTTTTAGTTGGGCCAGGGCCCCAGAGGGACAGGAGCAGATGCAGTTCCCACGCTCCTGAGTCAAATCAGTTAGGGGCCTGATGGGGAATACATTCCCACCCACCAAGCTGGGGTCAACAGGGGGCAGGGCAACACAAATGTCCTTGGTGAGGATCGCGGTCCCACTCACCAAGGTGGGGATCTCCAGTGCAGGGGTACAAACAGGCTCCTTAATGATGACCGTGGCCCCACTCACTAGGCCAGGGGTCTCAGGGGGAGGCAGAACAAATGCTGGGCTGGGGATGAGGACGGCGGTCCCACTCATCCCAGCCAGGACTTCACATGACATGGTTCGCTTGCTCCCATGCACCAGATCCGGGGTTTCAGGGGGACTGATGGGGCACTCTTCCCCACCCATCAGGTCATGCAAAACATCCACAGGGGGTCCAGTAGCACTACTCTCTTCCAGTCCGCTGGGGTCCTCCCCTGGTAGGCCATCACACACAGGCCTTTCTTCTGCCTTGAGGGAGACCGCAGTCCCATCCTTCAAGGCGGCATTATTTGTAATCCTGGGGAGCCCGCACGGCTCCGCTCCCAGGGCATCTTCCACCCCCACCAGGGGCAACATTTTGGGGCTGCTGCTGGGTTCTCTCATGCCCATTACAGCAGGGGTTTCAGGGGGGCTGATAGGCTGGCTCCCACCCATCAGCTCACATAACACATCCTCAGGAGGTCCAGCAGCACTGCTTCCTTCCAGCCCGCTGAGGTCCTCCCCTTGCAGGCCATCACACACCGGCCTTTCTTCTCCCTGGAGGGAGACCGCAGTCCCATCCCTCCAGGAGGCATCACTCATAATCCTGGGGAGCACGCACGGCTCCGCTCCCAGGGCATCTTCCACCCCCACCAGGGGCAACATCTTGGGGCCGCTGCTGGGTTCTCTCACACCCATTACAGCAGGGGTCTCAGGGGAACTGATGGGCTCACTCCCACCCATCAGTTGGGGCACACAATTGCTGCTGGTGGGGACCTGCGTCTCGTCCACCGCAGCTGGGAAAACAGGGAAAGGGGCAACTGGCCTCTCAGGGGAGACGTCCGTCCCATCCCCTGATGCCAAGGCATCTTCTTCACTGAGGGGGAACGAATTCCCACCCCACAGCTCAGGGAAAACATAGTCCAGGGAAAAAAGGGTGTCAGGCAGGGCAACAGGGGCACTGGTGAGGCACGCATCCCCCCTCACCAGTGTGGAGTGAACAGGGGCAGCTCCATCCAAGTCCTCAGCTTCACTGAGGTCCTCCTCAGATGAGTGCCCCCCCCAATATTCTTCCTCTCTTCCTGTACAAAGTTCAGGCATGTACCGGTCATGCACCATATCCATCAGCCTATCAATCTTGGCCACCGATGGCTTGTATCCCAGGAGTGGCATAAGGTTCACCATCCTCTGGTACACGGGGTCATCACTTGGTCCGATCCCAAAAATGGTCCACTTTTCCTTCACTAAAAAGTCAATGTACTTCCAGTCGGGCTCTACAGCTCTGAGGCACTTGTGGAAGTCACTGAGACCCCATGCGGGTCCAACTGATTCAACAAGTTCCAAGAAGTCCAGGAAACTCCATTCAGGCACTACTGCTCCGCCAGGTCCTCGTGTCGCCATGCTGCATTTGATACAACCGATGAAAGAAGGAGAAGATCCCACAAACTGTTGCTGAAACCGGGGTCAAGCCAGCGGCTATATCTCCCCCTGCTGGGCTGGTTTCAGTTCGATCCCACCGCTGCCACCAGTGTAACGGATACCCAAGTCCCTGGGTTGGACTCAGGCCGTCGTTCCAGGTTTCTCCCTCCAGAGGTCAGCTACAAGCAGGCATCTCCACCGGTTACTCAAGCAGCATTTCTTCCTAGGATGGGGGACAACAGAAGTCCCTTGATACCATCCAGCGACAGAGAGACAGGAGCCAGTTGAAGTTCAAACTGCACACACTTTATTGAACAAACTTCCACTCTTATATACATGGTGAACCACATCAAGATACAATACTAGACAATGGACAGTGACAGATGTTGTAAACATAACACAAAGGGCCAGACATGATTACATTATTCATACAAAGGGACTGATGAGGGGTAAATACTGTGACAAAAGGATGAGGGACTCGAATACACATCTTTACACAATGGCCAGGGGGTTGAAGCATCTTTGAATATTCCGCTTCAACCCCTGGCCATTCAGGAGCCTGGAATCCGATGGCCAATCCTGGCCAAGATCATCAATGCTGTCTCAGCCAATCGGAAACAGTAGGCGGGCAGCTAACTGGCCAATCCTAGGGGCGCCTACTTTTCCCCATGCAAAGTCAATGGAGTCCCTTTAACTCAGACTGGCCAATCAGGGAGCCGCCTATTTTCCCATGTAAAGTCTATGGGGTTTTTCTGTACCGGTTGCCCCGCATAGCAGCCAGCCTACAGCTCGGTTCTACCCGTGAATTCAGTCTTTTGGAGGAGCTGTTCTCCACGTAACCCCAACCAAACAGTCAGACTCTGATCCACGGGCTGCCAAAATGACCCTTAGGCAGCGGGCTGCCGTAGTTTTATAAATCAGGGCCAAGTAACGGCCTAGGGTCCGTTACATTTACCCTTGACTGTCCTGGTACGTCAAGGGCCGTTAAGGGGTTAAAGGGACTGTATGCAGGGTGAATAGTATTGTCGAACAGTAATACCTTTGACGACCAGTAGGTCTCGCCCTGCTCAGTGTCATGGTGTCAAGGAGTCGTGGTACATTATGTTGCTGGGCAGGTAGGCAGCCTCCTGATTGGCCAAAGCCCTGGGTGACATGTTTAAAGGCCCTACAAACACTTAACATGGGGGAAAGTAGGTGGGCCAGGGTTTGGTCGGGCCGGCTTCTCGTCCACAGCATCGGATGGGCTGGAGGCGGCTATGACGTTCATGGCCCAGCCAGCTGACTCTACCGTGTTCCCCCTGCAGAACAGAATACCATACTGGCAGAGGGGGACAGGTATCCCAAGGATGGTGTAGGAGATGGGATGGACTGAGAACATGACTAACCTGCTGGCAGACCCGGTAAGGGTCTGGCCCCAGGTTAGTCTTATTTGGAAGGGGGGGAAATGTCACGGGAACCCTCATGCCATTGGCTCCTGGAGGGGCCTGGGGGCCGGCCACCTCCCACAAGAAAGTGGACTCCATGCCCAGGGAGGCTCCTTTGCCCGCTTCAACTTTCCCTCTCGGGTCTAAGTCACCCTGTGCTTATTGGGGGCACAGGGTGACTGGGAACACCCAGTCTGGTCTACCCCGGGCAGACCCAACAGACTCTGTGGACTGTGTTGTTACGTGTGTCGGGGGGTTTAGAGGTTGCCACTGCCCTATTCCTCGGGCCTCAGGGCAGGGAAGCGTCCCATGCCCTGGAACTATACTTTCTTCCCCTAAGGAGTGGAATTCACGGGCCGTGGACAGCCGGCAGAACTAATCAAAAGCCCCATTGACTTTACATGGGGAAGTAGGCGGCTTCCTGATTGGCCAATGCCCTGGGTGACAAGTTTAAAGGTCCCCCATAGAGTTAACATGGGGGAAAGTAGGCAGCCCAGGGATTGGTCAGTTAGCTGCCCGCCTACAGAGTCTGATATGTGTGTCTTGGTTCCAATAAAGTAGTCCTGTTTTAACCTACACTTGTGTTGTCTGGTGAGGTTAAGTTTGTGGCGTGCAGAGAGAGAGTTTGTGTTATCCTGACACTAGTCCTGCCTGGTGATTGGGATACTTTGTGAGAAGCTGGTGGATTTTTCATGTTCCATAGCGAGGGAAGCGGCGACTGACGGAGCCACCCAAGGCTGGGTGGCAGCGGTATCAGTTACAGCCAGCGTCCATGCCTCTACAGTAGGTTAGCAGTTTTAGCTCCATCGGCAGGCTTACTTGACCAGCATTTCCAGTGTTCCAGCATTTAAGCTTTCTGCATTCCAGCCAGCTAACGTGAACCAGTCCCTTGGGGTACACCTAGCAACCTACTTCATCCAGCTATCCATCTGGTAGCTTAGGACAGGAGGTCTGCATTCGAGAGTTCCAGACAGCTATCCAGCTTCACCGGCCAGGCTACCCATCTGTAGCCATTCTAGGAGAGAGGACCTTGGAACGAGGGCTAAGGACAACCTGGCATCCTTAGCTTTTGTTACACTATTTTTAAACAAAAGGTGGCCTTTCCCTTTCTGTGTGAAATAACAGCCCTTTAACTTGAAAGGTCCTTCTGAGGTCTGGTGCGACCTCCAGTAACCTCCTACGGCCTGTTTCAAAGAACAGGCTGGCCTTGACAGATTAACTCATAACCCATGAGGTCCCTCAGAGTCATCATTCTTCTCCTCCGTAAAAGTCCATCTTCATTTTGATGTTGTCTTCCACTTTGGTAGACCATGGTACAGTCATAGTGCAAAAAGAATTAAGCTCTGGCACTATAAACTTCATTTGACCCCTTCTTATAAAGTGAGTTCTACTCTTCCATACTTAATAGAGGAGGACATTTTAGATTTCTAAATCAGTTGGTTAACCAGACTGTTGGAAAGTTTCTCCGGGTAATCCGACTCTGGATTCTGCATTTGAATCAAAAGTGCTGCTAGTCTACCAGTGTGTGGACATAATTTCTTCTTGCATTCTGCCTGATCTAGGACAATAACCCATGGTATACTCTTAGTCTGGAAAATGTATTTCATCACTGTAACAGACCCTAGGCCCTTACTTGGCCGCGATTTATAAAACTACAGCAGCCCGCTGCCTAAGGGTCATTTTGGCGGCCCGTGGATCAGAGTCTGACAGTTTGGTTGGGGTTACGTGGAGAAAAGCTCCTCCAGAAGACTGAATTCACGGGTAGAACGGAGCCGTAGGCTGGCTGCTATGCGGGGCAACCTGTACAGGAAAACCCCATAGACTTTACATGGGAAAGTAGGCGGCTTCCTGATTGGCCAGTCCGAGTTAAAGGGCCTTCATTGACTTTGCATGGGAAAAGTAGGCGTCCCTCGGATTGGTCGATTGGTTGCCCGCCTACCAGTTCTGATTGGCTGACTGACTAAGAACCAAGTTAAAGGGACTCCATTGCCATAACATGGAGAAATGTCGGCGGCCTCTGGATTGGGCAATTGAACTGGTAGCTCGGTAGCTCGCTGGCTGTAAGGAGCGGCCAAAGTGCAGAGGCTCCACAGAGTCTGAGCTTCCATTGTTCTGATGTTTACCCCTGCCCGTTATCCATGAAGTTCAGCCCTTTGTGCTATAGTGTGCCCCATTGTTCCCATTGTGACTAAATTTAATTATGTTGATTTAGTTATAGAATGTTTTGTACCCTTTTGTTAACTGTTTGACTTGATGCAATTAACTCTGCTTACAAGAGCTGAATTCAGCCAAAATAAAGTGTGTTCAGTTTTGGAACCTGACTGGCGTTCTGTGTCGTTCGTTTGGGGTGGTATCAAGGGTCTTCTTTTGACCCCCATCCTGGGATAGCTGGAGCGGAGTGTCACAGGAACCACTGGGCCTGGACTGAAAGCGGCCATTTGGCCATACAGAATCATGGGCCAAACTAAAAAATGGAGAAGGGTGTCAGCCAGACTCCAGGGTGGCACTAGGCCTGAGACCCTATTATGTATTGGGGGTGGGGCATTGACTACCTGGGACAGTATCTGGAGACTGGGAGTCAAATGTCCTATTGCCTCACCCATTGTGTGCTGTGTTATTGTTTAAATGCAAAGTAGGTTTCCTGGGGTTATGTGGTTCCATTTGTTGGTTTGTGAAACTGATTGTATTATGTCAGTCACTGATGTAATTACCTGAGCAGACCTGATAGAGGGCTGTGTGTTTTGTATTCTATTGTGTGTTAATGTATTTAAGTCTCAGCAAGACTGGTGGTGTTGTGAATCTTATTTGCTATTGGTTGACTGTGTTCACAAACCTGTATATAAACCTTGTTTGTGTCCAAATAAAGCAGTTCTTGTTTTAACCTACACAAGTGTTGTCTGGTGAGGTTAAGCTGCTGGTATGCTGGGAGAGTTCTTGTTATCCTGACTGTCACAGGAACCACTGGGCCTGGACTGGAAGCGGCCATTTGGCCATACAGAATCATGGGACAAACTACAAAATGGAGAAGGGTGTCAGCCAGACTTCAGGGTGGCACTAGGCCTGAGACCCTATTATGTATTGGGGGTGGGGCAGTGACTACCTGGGACAGTATCTGGAGACTGGGAGTCAAATGTCCTATTGCCTCACCCGTTGTGTGCTGTGTTATTGTTTAAATGCAAAGTAGGTTTCCTGGGGTTATGTGGTTCCATTTGTTGGTTTTGAAACTGATTGTATTATGTCAGTCACTGATGTAATTACCTGAGCAGACCTGATAGAGGGCTGTGTGTTTTGTATTCTATTGTGTGTTAATGTATTTAAGTCTCAGCAAGACTGGTGGTGTTGTGAATCTTATTTGCTATTGGTTGACTGTGAACACAAACCTGTATATAAACCTTGTTTGTGTCCAAATAAAGCAGTTCTTGTTTTAACCTACACAAGTGTTGTCTGGTGAGGTTAAGGTGCTGGTATGCTGGGAGAGTTCTTGTTATCCTGACACTAGTCCTGCCTGGCGATTGGGATACCTTGGGAGAAGCTGGTGGAGTTTTCCTGTTCCAGAGCGAGGGAAGCGACGACTAACGGAGTCACCCAAGGCTTGGTGGCAGCGGTATCCGTTACATTGGTTGGCAGCGGTGGGGTGCTTCCCAGTTGGTGTTTGGAACATACAAACCACCACCAGGATCGTTTCACCTGAAACAGATAAAGCCAAGGAACCTAACTGAGACCAGCATCCAGGGGGAGATATAGCCACCTGGCTTGACCCCGGTCTTAGCAACACTGAAACCAGCATCCAGGGGGAGATATAGCCGCAGGGCTTGACCCCAGGTTTCAGCAACAGTTCATGGGAGACCAATGAAGCAGCTCTCCACCAGCAGGCGCCAAGCGGTCAGACACGGAGATGGAGGCTATGCTTTGCCAAGCCCTATCCGGCTATGAACAACGGCGGGCCACACTGGAGGCAGAGGGACACTCCTTCTCCTCCGAGGGCTTCATCCCTTATGCGGAGAGGCATGAGAGCGAGAGACAGCAGTGGAGCCCCTGCATCCTTGGGCCGAGTTCGGACCACCAGGCAAGTGAGGTACTGGCATCCTGGATCAGAGATGTAATTTGCCTGGATCTCCAGTATGGGGCTTTCTGTGACAGGACTGGATTTGAGTGGTTCGGGTTCCCCAAAACACCTCTCCCGTGCAGCGGCTTCGCCTACAGGGGTCCCAGCTCGTTGTGGCAAGCCAGGGCTGAGGAGCCGGACTTTGGCAGTCGCAGGGAAAGCCGGTTCTGGGAGATCCGCGACAGGCGAGCCATGCAGCTGGGGGTGTCAGAAATACCCGAGGTATGGAGAGAGCTGGAGGATCTCGTAACCCAGGAGTGGGGACTGGAGGTGGAGTGTCGGGATCTCCAGGAAGAGGTGACTCACACCTATTTCCCACAGCAGCTTTGTATGGACGTGGAAGGTGCCGTGGAGGAGACTACAGTCACCGTGAGCACTCTACAAGTGGAAGAGGGGGCACCTCCGATCCTCCCTGAGGCTGACTCCAGCGACCGGGTATGGTCTAGTCAGCGGGTAGCAGGCGAAGCTACGGCCACCGCTAACCCGTTTGGTATGGATGTCCCCACAGCAGAGAGGTGCTGTATTTTGGGAGTGGATGCAATTGGCGTCACTCCCCAGCAGCTGTTCGTATTACAGGGAGAGGAGGTAGCTGACCCCTCTCCCCAGCGGCAGATGGCTTGTGTAACTGGGGGGGGTGTGGATGAGATTGCGGTCGCCACAAGCACCCTACCAGTGGAAGAGTGGACCCTTCCCGAGGCTGACCCCAGCTACCTGTTATGGTCTGGTCAGCGGGTAGCAGGTGAGACTACGGCCGCCGCTACCCCTTCACTTAAGACTGTTTCAGCGGTAAGGAGCTGGGTTCTAGGAGGGGATGCAGTTGACGTAACTCCTCAGCGGCTGACGTAGGTACAGGGAGCGGAGGTAGTTGATCTCTCTCCCCAGCGGCAGATTTGTATGGGCACTGAGGGTGCCATGGATGAGACTGCGGCCGCCACGGGCACCCTGCAAGCAGAAGAGTGGACTCTTCCTACGGCTGACCCCAGCAACCTGTTACAGTCTGGTCATCCGGTAGCAGGTGAAGCTACGGCCACCGCTACCCCTTTCATTGAGATTGACTCCAGTGAGCTGTTACAGTCAGGTCAGCAGGTAGCAGGTGAAGCTATGGCTGCTGCTACCCCTTCCTTTAAGGATGTCCCAGCATCAAGGTGCAGTGTTCCAAGGGATGGTGCAGTCAGTCCCTCACAGCAGCAGCTGTGCCTGGTCTTGGGAGTGGAGGTTGCAGTCCTCCCTCCCCAGCGAGAGATTTGTGTTTTCAGAGGGGAGGTAGTTAACCTCTCTTCCCAGCGGCAGGTTAAAGCACCCAAGGTGCCACCAGGAGAAAGATACCCAGCGGAAGAGCTGGCAACAGGGCAGAGCGCCGCTGGCCTCTGTCCATCTCAGCAATTGCCCCAGGGAGCGGGTGCTGGCTTAACCACTACCCTACAGCAGAGCGAGATCCAAGAGGAGATGGAGTGTTGTGTACACTCACCCCAGTATCCAGAGCAACTCTACCACCCACTCTCATCATCCTCAGCCAGCAGCGGAGATTCCGGTAATGTGCTGACTGGGAGGGCACTGTTGTTTGGGCGGGGGTTTTTACTGGCTCAGAGACTCCAGGGTACCGGGACCTGGGCTGGACGGCCTCCCCTGTTCAAGACATCTTATGTCTAAGTCACCCTGTACCTGGAGGTGCAGGGTGAAAAGCTGGACAGACCCCAGGACTAGAGGGGCTGGCTGGGGACAAGTACTGTGCGGACATTGCACTAGCAGACTATGTGTCCACTCCAGACAGCAGCGAGATGACCCGTGTGGATCATGCTGTGGCTGTCGGAGGTGGACAAGGGGGAGAAATGTCACAGGAACCACTGGGCCTGGACTGGAAGCGGCCATTTGGCCATACAGAATCATGGGCCAAACTACAAAATGGAGAAGGGTGTCAGCCAGACTTCAGGGTGGCACTAGGCCTGAGACCCTATTATGTATTGGGGGTGGGGCAGTGACTACCTGGGACAGTATCTGGAGACTGGGAGTCAAATGTCCTATTGCCTCACCCATTGTGTGCTGTGTTATTGTTTAAATGCAAAGTAGGTTTCCTGGGGTTATGTGGTTCCATTTGTTGGTTTTGAAACTGATTGTATTATGTCAGTCACTGATGTAATTACCTGAGCAGACCTGATAGAGGGCTGTGTGTTTTGTATTCTATTGTGTGTTAATGTATTTAAGTCTCAGCAAGACTGGTGGTGTTGTGAATCTTATTTGCTATTGGTTGACTGTGATCACAAACCTGTATATAAACCTTGTTTGTGTCCAAATAAAGCAGTTCTTGTTTTAACCTACACAAGTGTTGTCTGGTGAGGTTAAGGTGCTGGTATGCTGGGAGAGTTCTTGTTATCCTGACACTAGTCCTGCCTGGCGGTTGGGATACCTTGGGAGAAGCTGGTGGAGTTTTCCTGTTCCAGAGCAAGGGAAGCGGCGACTAACGGAGTCACCCAAGGCTGGGTGGCAGCGGTATCCGTTACACTGACACTAGTTCTGCCTGGCGATTGGGATACCTTGGGAGAAGCTGGTGGAGTTTTCCTGTTCCAGAGCGAGGGAAGCGGCGACTAACGGAGTCACCCAAGGCTGGGCGGCAGCGGTATCCGTTACATTGGTTGGCAGCGGTGGGATGCTTCCCAGTTGGTTTTTGGAACATACAAGTCAGCACCACCAGGATCGTTTCGCCTGAAACTGATAAAGCCAAGGAATGAAACTGAGACCAGTATCCAGGGGGAGATATAGCCACCTGGCTTGACCCCGGACTCAGCAGCGCAGGGAGACCAGCATCCAGGGGAAGATATAGCCACCTGGCTTGACCACGGTCTCAGAGGCACAGGGAGACCAGCATCCAGGGGGAGATATAGCCACCTGGCTTGACCCCGGTCTCCACAGCTCAGCAACAGTGTAGGGGAGCAGTGGAAGCAATGGCTGACTCACCAGACCGAAGCAGCAGCTCTCCACCGGCAGGCTCCAGCATGTCAGAGACTGAGACAGAGGCTATGCTTTGCCAAGCCCTATCCAGCTATGAACAACGGCGGGCCACACTAGATACAGAGGGATACTCCTTCTCCCTCAAGGGCTTCATCCCTTATGCAGAGAGGCATGAGAGGGAGAGACAGCAGTGGAGCTCCTGCATCCTCAGGCCGAGTCCGGACCGCAGGGCAAGCGAGGTACTGGCATCCTGGATTGAAGATGTTATTTTCCTGGATCTCCAGTATGGCGCTTTCTGCGACAGGACAGGATTTGAATGGTTCGGGTTCCCCAAAACTCCTCTCCCGTGCCGCGGCTTCGCCTACAGGGGTCCCAGCTCGTTGTGGCATGCCAGGGCAGAGGAGTCGGACTTTGGCAGTCGCAGTGAAAGCCGGTTCTGGGAGATCCGTGACAGGCGAGCCATGCAGCTGGGTGTGTCAGAAATACCTGAAGTATGGAGAGAGCTGGAGGATCTCGTAACCCAGGAGTGGGGACTTGAGATTGAGTGTCGGGACCTCCAGGAAGGGGTTATTTACACCTGTCCCCAACAGCAAATGTGCATGGACACTGAAGGTGCCGTGAATGAGACTGCAGTCGCCATAAGCACCTTACCAGTGGAAGAGTGGGCTCTTCCTGAGGCTGACTCCAGAGACTTGTTATGGTCTAGTCAGCGGGTAGCAGGTGAAGCTACGGCCACCGCTAACCCGTTTGTTATGGATGTCCCCACTGCATTGAGGTGCTGTATTTTGGGGGTGGATGCGGTGGTCATCACTCCCCAGCGGCTGTTTGTGTTACAGGGAGAGGAGGTAGCTGACCTCTCTCCCCAGCGGCAGATGGCTTGTGTAACTGGTGGGGGCGTGGATGGGATTGCGGTCGCCACAAGCACCCTACCAGTGGAAGAGTGGACCCTTCCTGAGGCTGACCCCAGCGACCTGTTATGGTCTGGTCAGCGGGTAGCAGGTGAGACTACGGCCGCCGCTACCCCTTCACTTAAGACTGTTTCAGCAGTAAGGAGCTGGGTTCTAGGAGGGGATGCAGTTGACGTCACTCCTCAGCGGCTGACGGAGGTACAGGGAGCGGAGGTAGTTGATCTCTCTCCCCAGCGGCAGATTTGTATGGGCACTGAGGGTGCCATGGATGAGACTGCGGCTGCCACGGGCACCCTGCAAGCAGAAGAGTGGACTCTTCCTACGGCTGACCCCAGCAACCTGTTACAGTCTGGTCATCCGGTAGCAGGTGAAGCTACGGCCACCGCTACCCCTTTCATTGAGACTGACTCCAGTGAGCTGTTACAGTCAGGTCAGCAGGTAGCAGGTGAAGCTATGGCTGCTGCTACCCCTTCCTTTAAGGATGTCCCAGCATCAAGGTGCAGTGTTCCAAGGGATGGTGCAGTCAGTCCCTCACAGCAGCAGCTGTGCCTGGTCTTGGGAGTGGAGGTTGCAGTCCTCCCTCCCCAGCGGGAGATTTGTGTTTTCAGAGGGGAGGTAGTTAACCTCTCTTCCCAGCGGCAGGTTAAAGCACCCAAGGTGCCACCAGGAGAAAGATACCCAGCGGAAGAGCTGGCAACAGGGCAGAGCGCCGCTGGCCTCTGTCCATCTGAGCAATTGCCCCAGGGAGCGGGTGCTGGCTGCACCACTACCCTACAGCAGAGCGAGATCCAGGAGGAGATGGAGTGTTGTGTACTCTCACCCCAGTATCCAGAGCAACTCTACCACCCACTCTCATCATCCTCAGCCAGCAGCGGAGATTCCGGTAATGTGCTGACTGGGAGGGCACTGTTGTTTGGGCGGGGGTTTTTACTGGGTCATAGACTCCTATGTACCGGATCCGGGGCTGGATGGCCTCTCCGGCTCAAGGCATCTTATGTCTAAGTCACCCTGTACCTGGAGGTGCAGGGTGCAAAGCTGGACAGACCCCAGGACTATAGGGGCTGGCTGGGGACAAGTACTGTGCGGACATTGCACTAGCAGACTATGTGTCCACTCCAGACAGCAGCGAGATGACCCGTGTGGATCATGCTTTGGCTGTCGGAGGTGGACAAGGGGGAGAAATGTCACAGGAACCACTGGGCCTGGACTGGAAGCGGCCATTTGGCCATACAGAATCATGGGCCAAACTAAAAAATGGAGAAGGGTGTCAGCCAGACTTCAGGGTGGCACTTGCCAGTCGTCTTCTTCTTGCTGATAGATTTTATCCATCAGCGGTGATTTTGGATACCGAGGCTTGAGCCTCACTACTCCATATTCTCGGGTTGGGTTTTTAAGTCACAGGTTTGGATTACTCTTGATCTGTGTTGACTTGTCACAGTTGGGTTAGTTTCACAGGGTCTTCGCTGTGATGGGCCGCGGGTAGCGGTCGAAGGGGTTTGCAGTGGTGGCAGTGAGTTTTCTGATCAGAGGGTTTGGGTTCTGATCCAGTCCTTGGCAGAATTTCCTACTCAGCTTCTCTAGGTGTTCGTCCAACATCTCGATGTCCAGCTCCCTGTGAAGGTCAGCTGTCCTTATGAAGCTTGGAGCTCCGGACGATATCCGCAGGGCCTTGTTCTGGACTCTCTGAAGACTCTTCCGGTGTCGCTCATGGCAAGTGATCCATGCTGGGGAGGCATACGTCAGGGTAGGTCTGATGATTGCCTTGTAGACGTTAATCTTTGTCCGTAGTGGCATGGACTTGGTCTTCAGGAGTGGGTACAGTGCTGCCATCTTTCCTGTTGCCTTCTGCTGGGTATTCTCAATATGGCTTCCCCAGTTGAGCTTGCTGTCCAGGGTCACACCGAGGTAACGGCTGCTCCTTGATCTTCTTTCTGGTAAACAGTGTTGCAGTAGTCTTACTGATGTTGAGTTCTATTCGCCAGTCGCTGTACCAGGTTGAGATGGTATCTAGTGATGCTCGCAGATTCTTTGCCACTTCCTTTTCGCTGAATGACTGGGAGATGATTGCGACATCATCCGCATACAGTGCCAGGTCGGTCTTATGCAGATCTGTCGGGATGTCACTGGTGAAGATGTTGAAAAGAAAGGGTCCAAGGTTCGATCCCTGTGGCACGCCTGCTCGGATGGGATGTGATGAGGACATCTCCGACCGCATGGCGACATGGAAGGTGCGCTCTCCAAGGTAGCTTGCAATTGTCTTTACCAGGTAGTTTGGAAATCCCCAGTCTTATATACATGGTGAACCACATCAAGATACAATACTAGACAATGGACAGTGACAGATGTTGTAAACATAACACAAAGGGCCAGACATGATTACTGTCACAGGAACCACTGGGCCTGGACTGGAAGCGGCCATTTGGCCATACAGAATCATGGGCCAAATTACAAAATGGAGAAGGGTGTCAGCCAGACTCCAGGGTGGCACTAGGCCTGAGACCCTATTATGTATTGGGGGTGGGGCAGTGACTACCTGGGACAGTATCTGGAGACTGGGAGTCAAATGTCCTATTGCCTCACCCATTGTGTGCTGTGTTATTGTTTAAATGCAAAGTAGGTTTCCTGGGGTTATGTGGTTCCATTTGTTGGTTTGTGAAACTGATTGTATTATGTCAGTCACTGATGTAATTACCTGAGCAGACCTGATAGAGGGCTGTGTGTTTTGTATTCTATTGTGTGTTAATGTATTTAAGTCTCAGCAAGACTGGTGGTGTTGTGAATCTTATTTGCTATTGGTTGACTGTGTTCACAAACCTGTATATAAACCTTGTTTGTGTCCAAATAAAGCAGTTCTTGTTTTAACCTACACAAGTGTTGTCTGGTGAGGTTAAGCTGCTGGTATGCTGGGAGAGTTCTTGTTATCCTGACACTAGTCCTGCCTGGCGATTGGGATACCTTGGGAGAAGCTGGTGGAGTTTTCCTGTTCCAGAGCCAGGGAAGCGGCGACTAACGGAGTCACCCAAGGCTGGGCGGCAGCGGTATTCGTTACACGGAGTACCGGAGACATCACCCTTCCCTGGCGGCCCCTGCAAGAGAGAGACCCGGCACAGCAGGCTAAGTCAATCTGAGGACTTAGGATCCTGTTACAATCACATCTCCTATTGGGTGATTTCATGACCCTGGATGAATAGGTAACAGAGGAAAGTGAGGCACATGCAACTGTAAAGGTTAAGCAGGTGTGTGTGTGTGTGTGTGTGTGTGTGTGTGTGTGTGTGTGTGTGTGTGTGTGTGTGTGTGTGTGTGTGTGTGTGTGTGTGTGTGTGTGTGTGTGTGTGTGTGTGTGTGTGTGTGTGTGTGTGTGTGTGTGTGTGTGTCTGGGGAGAGTTGCATTTCCAAGAACCTCTCTGAGCTACAGCCCAAGGTTTGCACCATGGAAAGTGCAGCGTTGAGGTCCAGTTTCTAGAAGGACCCCTCATCACTGGTGCTTTCACAACATGAGTTCAGGATTGCAGTGATAAATGCCAGGCCCTGGGCACATGGCATAGAAAACTGATTGAAAGTTTTTGTGAGGGGGGGCACAGACTCAGGTCATGGACTGATGACACGTTTGCGTTGAATAGGTGTTCCAGCAGTTGGGTATAGAAGTGAGGGATCATGTTATGTTTGCTTGTTACTTTTACAGGTATTGTGGGTGAAATAGGCTGAGGTTCTGTTCTAACGGCCCTTTTTTAATCTTCATTGTTTCAATACATATAGTTTTGTTGGCATTACTTTGCTGCAATCAGGAGTGTTACTTTGGAGATTACAGCAAACCCACTTCAGTGTCCCAAATCCAGCATGGTGCTTTCACCACCAGCAGTACCGCAAACAACATGTCAAATTAACAGTATCACAAATCAGCAACACATGTGCCCATCATCTTTTTACAAGAACTGTCAATCCTGCCGATAATGCATAGCCCGTGTGTTACATGTGCTGATACAGAAGACCCTCCCTTCTTCTCATAATTCTTTAAAGCACAGGTTGCCCCGTGGGTAACATAAGGGGCATGTCCTTGTTTCAGTTGTGTAAGCATGAGCTACAAATATTGGAAATAAGCAAATAAATCGTTGATCAATCAGAGGTGGATGAAGTGAATCTGAAAGCAACCAAAGACCATGTCAGATTTATCTGACACACCTGATGTGAGCCATTGAAACATTCAGGGAAATATAGCCTTAATGGCAAGGGCACTTCATAACTTGCATTTCACATCCGAATGGGAATATTTTTAAAAGTCATATTAAACCTAAAATGCAAGCTTTTGCAAGTCTGGAAGCACAACATGAGCACAACTTTCAAGTCGCCATTGCATTTTTACTGGTGGGAGGAGTCAAACACATCGCCCAATCCGGAAACAAGAGGCCCTCGCTACGGCTTCCAATCACGACACACCGATACGTCTATATAAAAACCACTGGCTAAAAGAAGTGAATAGTTTTTTTTGTCCTAGTCATTGCTTCTGAAGGGTTAAAAATGTCTGAAAGTGCGCCAGCTGCTGTTCCGGCTTCTCCTCCGGCTGAAGCTACCAAGAAAAAGAGGCAGCCTAAGAAAGCGAGCGGGTCTTCCAAGTCTAGCAAGCCGTCTGGCCCCAGTGTGTCTGAGCGGATCGTGAAAGCTGTGTCAGCCTCTAAAGAACGGGGCGGAGTTTCTCTGGCCGCTCTGAAGAAGGCCCTGGCTGCTTCAGGCTACGATGTGGAGAAGAACAACAGCCGTCTCAAGCTTGCAATCAAGGGCTTGGTCAGTAAGGAGACTCTTGTTCAAGTGAAAGGAAGTGGAGCCTCTGGATCCTTCAAGCTGAACAAGAAGCAGCTGCAGACTAAGGAGAAAGCAGCCAAGAAGAAACCAGAAGCAGCCAAGCCCAAGAAACCTGCAGCAAAGAAAGTGGCCAAGTCTCCGAAAAAGGCTTCTACAGCAGCAAAGAAGAGTCCGAAGAAGGTGAAGAAACCGGCAGCTGCCAAGAAAGCGTCGAAAAGCCCTAAAAAGCCTAAGGCTGTCAAACCCAAGAAGGCACTCAAGAGCCCGCTTAAAAAAACAGTGAAGCCTAAAGCCGCCAAGAGCCCGGCAAAGGCTAAGACTGCTAAACCCAAAGCGGCCAAACCAAAGAAGGCCGCGCCAAAGAAGTAATGAAGAGAGCGCCACACTTGCTGCAGAAGCACCAACGGCTCTTTTAAGAGCCACTACTCCTTCCCAAAAGAGCTGGGCACAGGGTTAGAAATAAACGTGTGTGATCATAACAAGCTAGCACAGACACACAGAGCAGCAGCCAGTCAGGGTTCGCATTAACGAATAAATATGTACACATCTATATATGTTAAAGGTTACACATATTTATCGGTCACTAGTTCCTCCTCATAGGTACAAAAGACGTGTGTATGTAGGAGGCACCTCCTATATCCAGTGGTGATGAAAGTCCTATGTCTGTTTCATACACTTATGGCTCAAGCCCTGCCCTTTCCCTAGTCTGTCTGGCTGTGAGGATACAGTCCCCGTACACGTATTGAACTTTCTGTTCAATACATACACTATCGGAGAAATAAAAAAGCATGAGCCTATGTAATGCTGACTTAACCCTTTGAGTGCCAGAGTGGTACGCAATGCGTTGCGTACCACCCTGGCACTCAAAGGGTTAAAGAACAAGTGTCCCACATCCAGAGAGTCAGTTGAACCATTGAGTATACAACGCATCGCGAAGCTGACACTCAAAAGGTTAAAGATCACCTCTAACACCTTGTGGAGAACAGTACACGATATGGCCGTTCAAAGGCATGTTTTAGTTTACTTATGTTTCCATAGATACGGCAAATGAGGTATGAACTGATTATTGTAGGGAGCTAAACCGGTGAAAATCCCTTACTCTGCATAGTGAAAGGCCTGCCTAATAAATAGGGTTACCACCCAGCCGGTATTTTACGGAATGCCATGGACGGAATGCCACGGCCGGTATTTTTTGGAAGAAAAGGTGGCAACCCTACCAATAAAGTTGCCATTAAAGCAGCCGTGACGATGCATACAGTGCAGTAGTATGCGCTATTAACCCTCTTGAGTGCCAGAGAGATGCCCAACGCAGTGCAGTGCACACCCGTCTGGCACTCAAAAGGTTGAAGCTACAGGCGTCTGTTTTGGCGGTATGTTCTTCATTTTAAAAGACCCCAAGGGTTTTCCTTCAGCCAATGACAGTTAGAGGGAGGAGGGACGTTTAATCAGACGTAACCAATCACGTGTCTATGCAGTGTATATATGTAAAAAATTCAGGGAACAGACTCTTGACTCGTTACTAGCTGCTTCTGAGTTTTGTCTGTGTGCGTGAATTTACACATTATGGCCAGGACCAAGCAGACCGCCCGGAAGTCTACCGGAGGAAAGGCTCCCCGCAAGCAGCTGGCAACCAAGGCTGCCAGGAAAAGCGCTCCTGCTACCGGTGGCGTGAAAAAGCCTCACCGCTACCGTCCTGGTACCGTTGCTTTGCGGGAGATCCGCCGCTATCAGAAGTCCACAGAGCTGCTCATCCGTAAACTGCCCTTCCAGCGCCTGGTCCGCGAAATCGCACAGGACTTCAAGACCGATCTGCGCTTCCAGAGCTCTGCGGTCATGGCTCTGCAGGAGGCCAGCGAGGCTTATCTGGTGGGGCTCTTCGAGGACACCAACCTGTGCGCCATCCACGCCAAGAGAGTCACAATTATGCCTAAAGACATCCAACTGGCCCGCAGGATCAGGGGAGAGCGAGCTTAAACCGGCGGCCTCATTCGAGCAAGACACTGACCCCACAAAGGCTCTTTTCAGAGCCACCAATCCCTTCTTAGAAAGAGCTGGACTGCCCTGCTTCAGGGAATCGCCTGGTCTTACTAACCCAGAGAGGCATACAATGCCTTGGCTTTCTCTCTTAAAACCATAGCTTTATAGATCGGCGTAGCACTAGCCAAGCCCTGCTTAGGTTTCACTTCCACTGCTTTCCATTCTCACAACTGCCCCTGTCCCGTAACGGGCCTGAAGCGTTCCTACCTTAGCTTCCCTTAATAGTGCCTTATTCGTAGAGCACCCCTTTCCGATGACTGCCTAATCCATGCTTGTGCAGAGTGGTGCCCGTGGGGCTGTGCAGGGGAAATGAATGCAGGGGTTCAGCATGCCCCGACTTAACGGGACCGCACGTTCCTTCAATAGGGCGAGGCGGCTAGAACCCCTGCAAAGCAAGGGACACTTGGGCTTGACCCAGATCTAGCGTGACAGCTGGCCTTGGTGTAACTCAAGCCACTCATTGTTTGGAAGGGCACGGATACAAGTGACTAACCTCTGGGCACGATAGGTGTGAGCAATGCAGGCCACACATCTCTAGCGCTCAGAGGGACAGCGAAGTGATGCGTAGTGTCGAAGACTGTAACCCGTCGGATTTAGTAACCGTGACGCCCAGTAGGCGGGACCCAGGCCATTCAGGTCTGCCTTCTAGACGCGTGCAGCCGCATCGTGCTCGAGCAGGCAGTCCTGCTCGGGGTGCGTGCACAGCACTGCGTCCAAGATGGTATCATCGAAGATAGTAACTAAGCCCAACTTAGTTTACTATCGAAGATGGTAACCAGGTCCCCCTTAGCACAATCCATTCAACCCATCATTTAGTCCTACATGTTAACCTTTTGAATGCCAGAAAGGTATCCAATGCACTGGATACCTGTCTGGCACTCAAAGGGTTAAGGCTTCCAGGTTACCACTTTCTTTGCTTCCTACATGTTAACCCCTTGAGTGCCAGAGAGGTACCCAATGCACTGGCTTCCAGGTTACCACTTTCATTGCTTCCTACATGTTAACCCCTTGAGTGCCAGAGAGGTATCCAATGCACTGGATACCTGTCTGGCACTCAAAGGGTTAAGGCTTCCAGGTTACCACTTTAATTGCTTCCTACATATTAACCCCTTGAGTGCCAGAGAGGTATCCAATGCACTGGATACCTGTCTGGCACTCAAAGGGTTAAGGCTTCCAGGTTACCACTTTCATTGCTTCCTACATATTAACCCTTTGAGTGCCAGAGCAGTATCCAATGCACTGGGTACCTCTCTGGCACTCAGAGGGTTAAGTTTTCCAGGTTGTCCCCTTTTGACAATAGTCAGACTTTCAGTGATTCCTACGTATTAACCCCTTGAGTGCCAGAGTGGTATCCAATGCACTGGGTACCTCTCTGGCACTCAGAGGGTTAAGGCTTTCAGGTTACCATCTTCGACACTACATTTGAACCCTCTGGGTGCCAGAGGGGTATCCCTCTCTGGCACTCAGAGGGTTAAGGCTTTCAGGTTACCATCTTTGACACTATATGCTAACCCTCTGGGTGCCAGAGGGGTATCCAATACATTGCGTCACAATGCATTGGATACCTCTCTGAAACTCAGAGTGTTAGGGTTTACAGGTTACCATCTTTGACACCACTCAGTAACTCTTTGAATGCCAGAGGTATTCAATGTATTGCAACTGAATGCATTGGATACCTCTCTGGCACTCAAATGTTTAAAGGGAATGTATCACCTAAGCATAAGTTTGCTCTAATATATTTATTATACTTATTTTAACAGTGCTGTGTTTTTTTTTAATGCGATAGAAATACAGTTTGAGGGTTTACTTTTTCCCTCTTATATTCATTCTGATGAAAATACAGGAGAGATCCTCCTCCCCGCTTGTCTGTCAGCAAGATGGAGCACTCATTGGCTAGATATTCATCTCTGCCAATGAGAGTGCTCCAGCTTAATGAGAGACCAGCGAGTTGATTACTGATGCATTTTGTTAGAGATAAATAATTCATCAGTCGGTATCTCCCTCCTCATCCAACCAAGTTACTGCATCGGGTCTACACTCATTATTGACACAGTTTTCCTGCTAGCAAACCCAGTCAAAAACCCATCTGATCCATATACAGTGCCAATTTTAGGATGGTGCCAATGGTGCAGTGCACCTGGCTCTGTGTCATCACTGGCCCCACCAACAGAATTCCTATTGGGGGATAAGACGTATCTCTACAACAGTGCCATAAAGGTCTGTGTCGCCTGCGGAACAGACCTTTCTATATCCAGCTTCAGCATATTAAAATAATGCAGAACGCTGGGATATGTTGACATCATATCTCTGCGTTCTGTATTATTAGGCAGATTGAAAGGTGGGGAAACTTGAGGGGATGAGAGTGGGTGAAAGAGGAAAAAAAGAGCGTAAAAAGACTGGAGGAGGGAGAGAAGGGAGGGAGCTTGAGAGGGGGAGAGAGGAGAAAAAAATGGCAAAAGAACAGAGAAGCGAAGGAAAGAGGTTATTGAAAAACTAGGGGCGCTTCAAGGGGTGAAAGAGTGGCAGAGAAAACAGGAAAAGACTGGAGGAGTGAGAGAGAGAGAGGAGATTTGAAAGACTGCAGGAAAAGGAGGTGGTTTTAAAGACTGGGGGTAGAGAGAGGGTGAGAAAAGGCAGCAAAAAAGGAAACCAAAAAGACTGGAGGAGACTCGTGATTAACAGTAGAGCAAGACTGGGGTATCAGACAGTGTATATGGGTCTGAGTCTACCAGTGCACAGTGGAACAAGACTGGGATCTCCATGTATATATGGGTCTGAGACTACCAGTGGACAATGGAACAAGACTGGGATCTCAGTGTATATATGTGGGTCTGAGACTACCAGTGGACGGTAGAACAAGACTGGGATCTCAACGTATATGTGGACAGTGGAACAAGGAGGTCATGGGGAAGAGAAAAAAGGGGGGCAAAAGACCAGGAAGGGAAAGAGAGGCTAAAAGACAGCGGAGGTAAAGAGGGGATAAAAGACTTCAGGAGAGGGTAAAAGGCTGAGGATTGAGGTGGTAATGGTGTCGTGTAATGGTGTTTCACCCTGCTGGATTCCTATAATGATATTGTGACCAGATGGAATAATTTAGAACTATAACATTTGAAATATTGATCACTGTTTTGTACATTGTGTGTGTGACGGTACCAGCAGACACCCAGCGTTGGTGTCACCGTCAAGGATAACTTCTTCCCCAAAATCCACCAGCAAAGGCTCCCGCAGCATACAGCAATGTACCCTAAGTCACCAGGCAGAACTAGTGTCAGGGTAAACCAGAACTGTTTATTGAAGAAACCAACAGACTTATATACAGAACAGTGTGGCCAGGGAACAATGGGGACAGACATGAGTGCATTAACTGACAATAGTGAGGGGCGGTGGGTAAACATTAGACAAAGGGCTGGGGCTGGATACAATGGGCTAGAATACACATTCACAATAGTGTCCTTTGTGCTAAAGCATCTTTTACATAATTTGATTTAGCCGCCTTCAAACCCCAGCCAATCCAGGGCTGAGTATGATGTGGCCAATCCTGGCCTCTGGTGTCACACCTGCCTTTAGCCTATCAGCTGCCATGGGCGGGTGGCTGACTGGCCAATCCCTGGGACGCCTACTTTTCCCCATGTTAAGTCTATGGGGAACCTTTAAACATGACACCCAGGGCTTTAGCCAATCAGGAGCCGGCCTACGTTCCACAGCCAGACGGCTGGTGTGATAGTCCAGCTGGCAGTCTCCAGAACGTGAATTTTAGTCCTTTGGAGGAGGATGGGGGAGGAGGGGTATATCCGAAACAATAACCAGGGAATTTGTCCGGTTCCCGTGACAGTGCTCCCCCCTGACCCATGGTCCGGCAGACTCAGCTAGATCCTCACGGGTCGGCTGGTGGCTGTCCGGTGTTAAGGTTCCAAGTCCGTTTGGCGGGACAGACCATCGGCATTGCCATTTTGTTTCCCGGGCCGGTACTGAATGGTAAAATTGAAGGGTTGCAGGGCTAAGCTCCACCGGAGTAACCGGCCGTTGTCCCCGGATACCTTGTTAAGCCAGATGAGAGGGTTGTGATCGGTGAGCACAGTGAAGGAGCGTCCATAAAGGTAGGGCTGCAGTTTTTTGAGAGCCCAGACCAGGGCCAGGCACTCCTTTTCAACTGCGGCATACCCTACTTCCCGGGGCAGGAGTTTCCGACTGATGTAGACCACCGGGTGTTCGCTGCCGTCGGGCCCCACCTGGCTCAGTACTGCTCCCAGCCCGAACATAGAGGCGTCTGTATGGACACAGAAACGTTTAGTGGGGTCAGGAGCAGCTAACACAGGGGCAGAGATCAATGCACATTTTAGTTTGTTGAAGGCAGTGTCGCATTCCGGGGACCACAGTACCTGTCGGGGAAGGTTCTTCCTGGTCAGGTCAGTCAGGGGCTTAGCTATTGTGCTATAGTCAGGTACGAATCGGCGGTAGTACCCCGTCGTACCCAGAAAAGCCATTACTTGGGTTTTAGTTCGTGGGGTGGGCCAGTTGGCGACAGCTTCGATTTTTGCGGGTTCTGGCCGCTGGCACCCGCTGCCCACCCGGTGACCCAAGTACTGTACTTCTGCCATCCCTACCCTACATTTGTCTGGTTTAAGAGTCAGACCCGCCGACTTGATGCGATCCAGTACAACCCCCACATGGAGCAGGTGCTCCTCCCAAGTGTTGCTGAAAATCGCGACGTCGTCCAGGTACGCACAGGCATACTCCTGGAGACCATCTAAGATCTGGTCAATCATCCGCTGGAAAGTTGCCGGAGCATTCTTCATTCCAAATGGCATGACCTTGAATTGGTACAGGCCAAATGGAGTGATGAAGGCCGATTTGGGGATAGCTTCCCGATCCAGCGGAATCTGCCAGTATCCTTTGCACAGGTCAAGGGTGGTCAAAAAGTTAGCCCTAGCAATGCAATCTAGCAGTTCGTCTACTCGGGGCATAGGGTAGGAGTCTGTGGTGGTGTGGTCATTCAGTTTGCGATAGTCCACACAAAACCTCGTGGTCCCGTCCTTCTTGGGGACTAGCACAACTGGGGAAGCCCAAGGGCTTGTAGAGGGCTCAATGACTCCCAGATCTAACATGTCCCTAATTTCCTGGCGCATCCCAGCCCTAACTGCGTCAGGGACCCGGTAGGCAGCTTGCCGCAAGGGTCGCTGCCCTGGGGTCTCCACTCGGTGAAGTGCTACCGTGGCATACCCGGGAAGGGAGGAGAACATCTCCTGACGCTGGTGCAGTATCTGCTTAGCCTGTTCAACCTGAGCTGGTCCTAATTGCTCCGCTATCTCTACAGCTTCCACTCCTGTCTTCCCTTCACTTAATCTGGGTAGCGCCGGCAACGGGAGACCCTCCGGGTCTTCCACCGCCGGGGCACAAATCGTAGCTACCGCTTCTTGTCTGGCTTGGTAATCTTTCAACATGTTCACATGAAAGGTCCTCTGTACTCTTTCATCTGAACATTTAGCAACCAGGTAGGTGGTATCGCACAATTGTTTGAGTACCCGGTAAGGCCCCTGCCAGGCTGCCTGTAGCTTATCCTTTTTGACGGGTTTGAGAGCCAATACCTGCTGACCTACCAGTAACGTGCGGGTGCGGGCAGTCCGGTCGTACCACTGCTTCTGCTGACCCTGGGCCGCCCGCAGGTTATCCCGGACTGTATCCGTGAGTTCCTTTAGACGGTCCCGGAAGGCTAGTACATAATCTACTACAGGGGTCCCCTCTTCTCCTATTGTCCCTTCCCAGTGGGTCCTGAGTAAATCAAGGGGTCCTCGCACCCTCCTCCCATAGACTAACTCAAAGGGGGAAAACCCAGTAGTTTCCTGGGGGACCTCCCGATAGGCAAATAGGAGATGCGGTAAGTGCTTCTCCCAGTCCCTATGAGAGGTGGCAAATGTCCTAAGCAGCTGTTTCAATGTCCCATTAAACCGTTCACATAACCCGTTGGTCTGGGGGTGATAAGGGGCACTCGGTAAGGGCCGTATTCCACAAAGCTTCCAGAGCTGCTGGGTCACCTCTGCCGTGAACTGGGTCCCCTGATCCGAAATAATCTCTCGGGGAAAGCCGACCCTGGCAAAGATTCGGAGTAGGGCATCTGCCACTGTTTCTGCCTGAATGTTTGCCAGGGGGATGGCCTCCGGATACCGGGTAGCATAGTCTACCACAGTCAGAATATATTTCTTCCCCGAGGGACTAGGACGCGGCAGGGGGCCCACCAGATCTACGCCTATCCTACTGAATGGCTCGTCTACAATGGGCAGGGGGTGCAGCGGCGCTTTGCTGTGATCCCCTATCTTGCCAACCCGCTGTAAGGTGTCACAAGTCCGGCAGTGCTGCCTAATATCTCCTGTAATCCCGGGCCAGAAGAAGGATTGGGTAACCCGGTGGTGGGTCCTGGTCACTCCTAAGTGGCCAGCTAGGGGAATGTCGTGCCCAATTCGGAGCAGGTCCTGCCGATATTTCTGTGGCACCACCAGCTGTCGCTTGGGCACCCAGGTCTCTTTCCTCCCTTCCGTGACTCGATATAGTAAGCCCCGATCCCATTCTATCCGGTCCCCTCTCAGTCCCCCTGGATCAGCCCCAGCTCTGTCCCTGTAGCTGGCTAAGGTAGGGTCAGTGAGTGTTTCCTGGGCAAAGTCGGCAGGGGAGTCCCAAGGAACCGGGAGAGTGATCCGGTCGGTTGGGGCCTCTATGGGGTTGTCAGTGTTAAGAGGGAGGTCACTGTCGGGGTGTCTTACCTGGGTCCCTTCCTCAGACGGACGGCCCGTTGTTCGTGCTTGCTGCCGGGTGGTCACAGGATAAATTTCCGGAGCAGCCCCCTCAGCAAATGAGGAGGTGAGGCAACCAAGGTCATTGCCCAGTAAGACTTCCGCGGAGAGGCCCTTCATCACCCCCACTTCAACTTCTCGAGCTCCCGCCCCCCAATCCAAATGAACTCTGGCCGTGGGAATCCGCAGTACCGTGCCCCCCGCCACTCGGACTGCTATCGACCGGCCGGTTTTCTCCCTGGGGCTTATCAACTGGGGTTGCAATAGGGTGATCGTGGCCCCACTGTCCCGTAATCCTTGAGCGGGGTGGCCCTTAACCCAAACCGCCTGCCGGTGATGCAACCGGTTGTCTGCTGCGGCTGCTTGCACGGGATCTACTTCATGAAGCATCCCAAACTCTTCCTCCCCCCACTCAGGCGCAGATGGGGCAGACTCGGCATCCAGACAGTGTGCGGCGGCCCGTGGAATCCTTGGAGATGGTCGGGCCCCGGAATCCCGTGGAGCATTTTTGGGGCACTCCGCCTTCACATGGCCCACTTGATCGCATCCATAGCAGCGAATGCCCGGCCTCCTGGGCATTCCGCTGGCCAGAGGACGTGCTGGAAGAGGTCGTGGAGGGAACGGGCGTGCTGTCCCCCAATCCCGGGAAATAGGTTGCCCAACTCGGACTGGAGGTCGTGGCTCTGGGGCTCCCGCCCTCCTCGAATCCACATATTGATCTGCCAGGATAGCTGCTTGTTCCACGGTGTGAGGCCGCCGGTCCTTGACCCAGTCCCGCACAGCTACAGGGGAATGTTCGTAGAATTGCTCCAACATTATGAGCTGCAGAACGTCCGCCAGGGTAACTGCCTGGCAACCAGTCACCCAACTTTCAGCAGCTCTCGCCATCCGATGAGCCCAGTCCGTGAATGGCTGTCCCTCTTTCCGCCTCAGGTTGCGGAACTTCAGTCGGTGTGCCTCCGGGGTTATGGCGTATCTACCCAGAAGCCTCTCCTTGACTCGCTCATAGTCCCTGCACTCCTCCGTGGGTACGGCTTGGTATGCCTCCGCGGCTCTCCCTGACAATTTGCTCACCAGCACGGTGACCCAGTCCGCCTCCTCAACTCCTTGCAGGGCACACTGACGCTCAAAAACTTGCAAGTAGCCATCAATGTCATCTTCTGCATCATTGAATGCTTTCAATGCAGCAAAAGGCAATTTCTTCTTCAGAACTCCACTAGGTCTGGAGCTCCCTGGTCCCTCTCTGTGCTGCTGCAGCTCTTCCAGCCGCAGGTTGGTGGCCTCACTCAGGATCTGCGTGATGATTTCCTGGGGAGGAGTGGAACCAGAGAGGGCCAGACGCCACTGAACCTCCCGCTGCAAATCAGACATGTCAGTGGTCGCAGAGGATGCGTTGCTGGCTCGGTCGCCCTCCATCAGTTCAGCGATTAGCGTGGCTTTAGACTTATTGCTGGCCACTTGCCCACGGGACTCCACCAAATCTTTTAAGGTACTCCATTTGAGGGCTTTGTACCGCTGCTCCATCCGCTGTTGGCCGCGCTGCAGAGACCGGGGTCAAGCCAGGTGGCTATATCTCCCCCTGGATGCTGGTCTCCGTGTGCTGCTGAGACCGGGGTCAAGCCCGGTGGCTATATCTCCCCCTGGATATTGGTCTCAGTGTCCTTTCTTCTGGAAGAAGTAAAAATCCCGCCGCTAGCCACCAGATGTGACGGTACCAGCAGACACCCAGCGTTGGTGTCACCGTCAAGGATAACTTCTTCCCCAAAATCCACCAGCAAAGGCTCCCGCAGCATACAGCAATGTACCCTAAGTCACCAGGCAGAACTAGTGTCAGGGTAAACCAGAACTGTTTATTGAAGAAACCAACAGACTTATATACAGAACAGTGTGGCCAGGGAACAATGGGGACAGACATGAGTGCATTAACTGACAATAGTGAGGGGCGGTGGGTAAACATTAGACAAAGGGCTGGGGCTGGATACAATGGGCTAGAATACACATTCACAATAGTGTCCTTTGTGCTAAAGCATCTTTTACATAATTTGATTTAGCCGCCTTCAAACCCCAGCCAATCCAGGGCTGAGTATGATGTGGCCAATTCTGGCCTCTGGTGTCACACCTGCCTTTAGCCTATCAGCTGCCATGGGCGGGTGGCTGACTGGCCAATCCCTGGGACGCCTACTTTTCCCCATGTTAAGTCTATGGGGAACCTTTAAACATGACACCCAGGGCTTTAGCCAATCAGGAGCCGGCCTACGTTCCACAGCCAGACGGCTGGAGTGATAGTCCGGCTGGCAGTCTCCAGAACGTGAATTTTAGTCCTTTGGAGGAGGATGGGGTATATCCGAAACAATAACCAGGGAATTTGTCCGGTTCCCGTGACAGTGTGACATTTGGTAAATCTGGGGAATCAGATTGCAGAGTGGGCTGTTAAGTCCAGCACTCTGGCTTGTTTAAAGAATACTCCATGTGCTAAGGAATGTGAATTGACTCCTGCTGTGCTTCATTGACCAGTCAGGGGAGGTTATTATGGACCAGTTAAAATGTCCCTTTTTCAAGCACTAATTTGTATTCTGATCTTGATAAGAGTGTCTGGAAGTGTATATAAGCAGTATGTTTTATCAATAAAGGCTGTTCTGTTCTACCCTCCTTAATACAAGTCTTGGCTGTATTTCTGGAGGGGGTTGGGCTGGGGATTCTCACCTTAGCCACTGCAGGAGCGAATTCACTTGCCTCGCCGGTCTACTGGCGTAGGGCCTCTGGAAACCCCACATAGGATTCTGCAGCTAAATTCACTAGCTCTGCCAGTCTGCCTGGAGGCAGCATCCAGCATCCAGGAAGCAGCAGGGCTCCAGCCAGCCGGGGAAGAGGGGCAGCAGCAGCGACGGTTCAGGAACCGACGACCCCAAAAGGGTCCGGTAAATCCTGGTACCGTCACATTTGGTGGCAGCGGTGGGATGCCCTCTTCCTAAAGGCATTCAAACCACCAACGGGACAATCTCCATCGGGAGATTTGGCTGGAGCCAATTGCAAGCATATGGAGGGGTTCTACAAGCAGCTGAAGCGATCCACGTTAAAAGAGATCCTAACTGCCAGAGGTGGAGATGCAAATGGACCCAGAAAGACTGATTTGATTGAGGCTTTGATGCAGATGGACCGCCTATCAGTTGAAACCGCTATCCCTGCAAGCCTGCAGACCGGCATGGGATCCAGGGAGAGCTCTACAGAGCATGAGGATGCCTTCACCCGAGATGTCAAGATCCGGCTTGCTTTTTATGGGCCCAATCCATCTGCTGAGGTGGTGGATAGAGTCATGGCCATGGTGACTCAGGAGAGGACAGCAGAAAGGGAGGAGCGTCTGAGGATGGCAGAACTGGAGAGAGGCCCGAGAGACTCTGGATTTCCACAGAGCTGTGGATCCCGGAAGGGCAAACTGCCTCATCAGGCCTTCAGGGTGTTTGAGGAGAGCACAGGAGACATAGACGGGTACCTGCAAGATTTTGAGAGGCAATGTGCCCTCTATGAGATTGATCAGAGAGACTGGGTAAAAATTCTGGTGGGCAAACTGACTGGACGTGCAGCCGAGGCATATCGAGCCCTATCTGATGAAGTCAGCCGCGATTATGCTGAGGTGAAAAAGTGCCTGCTTGCCCGGTATGCAGTTACCCCAGAAACCTACAGGCGAAAGTTCCGGGATACGCGACGGCGGCAACAGGACTCTTATGTGGAATGGGTGTACCGCATGGACCGTGCTTGTGCCAACTGGCTACTGGGCTGCAATGCAAAGACTATGGAGGATTGTCGGCAGCTTTTACTACTGGAGCAATTCTTTCAACATACGCCTCCTGAAGTTCGTGATTGGGTAAGGGACCGTGATCCAGCTACAGTAGGGGAAGCGGCCAAGTTAGCCGACAAATATGTGGAAACCCGATGGAGTGGGCCCTGGCCCTCTCCGGTCCCCCCCACAGGATCTAATGCCACCCCTCAAGGCATCCAGGTACCAGGGCCCTGCCCCATTCCCAACACTAGCCGCCAGCCCAGTAGAAGGCGCAGTTCTGGCCTGCAGTGCTATAATTGTTTGCAGCTGGGACATGTTCGGAGCAATTGCCCTCAGAGACAGTCCAGACCTAGACCCCTGCACCAGAGGCCAATACCTCCACCAGTCCCACCCCGGAGTGCACCAAGACAAGCCTACTGTATGGAAAGTTATGTGGAGACTCAAGAGAATGGGCCCTGTCGCTCTCCTGTACAATCCAAAGGAATTACTACAGACACTCAAATGGGCCAGATACCACATCTCAGCTCCATTCCCATCAGTCACAACCAGCCCAGCAGAGGGCGCCGCTATGGACTGCAGTGTGTTGATTGTTTGCAGCCTGGGCACGTTTGGAGCAATTACCCTCAAAGACAGTCACAGCCTGGGCTCTTGCCCCAGCAGCCGGTATCTCTACCGGTCCCACCCCGGAGTGCACCAAGACAAGCCTACTGTGGAGGAGACGACCCTGGCACTGAACCTATGGAGTATAATTTATCCATGCCCATGGGAGTGGATTACAATATTGCACCTTTTGGCAGAGACGAAGTGTGGGGACCGATCCACGAGGTGAGCCTGGTCCAAACCGCCAGAACAGATAACCGAGGACACCATGGTCAGACAGTGCTGGTGAACGGGCAGCCAGCCAAGGGGTTGAGAGACACTGGGGCCACAATCACTATGGTACAACCCCACCGGGTCCTCCCCAGGCAGAGAACTGGCCAGACAGTGGCTGTACAAGTTGCTGGAGGAGCCATACACCAGATTCCCTTGGCCCGGATCACACTGGATTGGGGTGCTGGTGAAAGAGACTGTGAGGTGGGAGTGATGTCTGGCATCCCAGCTGAGGTACTATTGGCAAATGATTTGGGGTATCTTACCAGTGCCTTCGCAAGCTCCTTGTCTGTACAACCCCAAAGGTGGATGCATTTCTGAATATGTTTGTAGGAAAAATGGACAGTTGTTACACAGCTGGAGCTTCTCCCTCCACCTGTATCATTCAGTGCAGACCTAGCAGGTATAACAAAAAGGCTGATAGACTATCATGGCAAGAAGATGACTGAAAGACTTTGTGGACAGTACAGAGGTGGATCCGTTGGGATCACACCTGGTCTGTCCAAGACTTGGGGGGGGAGTAGTGTGACCAGATGGAATAATTTAGAACTATAACATTTGAAATATTGATCACTGTTTTGTACATTGTGTGACATTTGGTAAATCTGGGGAATCAGATTGCAGAGTGGGCTGTTAAGTCCAGCACTCTGGCTTGTTTAAAGAATACTCCATGTGCTAAGGAATGTGAATTGACTCCTGCTGTGCTTCATTGACCAGTCAGGGGAGGTTATTATGGACCAGTTAAAATGTCCCTTTTTCAAGCACTAATTTGTATTCTGATCTTGATAAGAGTGTCTGGAAGTGTATATAAGCAGTGTGTTTTATCAGTAAAGTCTGTTCTGTTCTACCCTCCTTAATACAAGTCTTGGCTGTATTTCTGGAGGGGGTTGGGCTGGGGATTCTCACCTTAGCCACTGCAGGAGCGAATTCACTTGCCTCGCCGGTCTACTGGCGTAGGGCCTCTGGAAACCCCACATAGGATTCTGCAGCTAAATTCACTAGCTCTGCCAGTCTGCCTGGAGGCAGCATCCAGCATCCAGGAAGCAGCAGGGCTCCAGCCAGCCGGGGAAGAGGGGCAGCAGCAGCGACGGTTCAGGAACCGACGACCCCAAAAGGGTCCGGTAAATCCTGGTACCGTCACAGATATAGTGTCCTGCTCTGTCTTCTATAATGGTGTATTACTCTGCTCTGTCCCCTGTAATGGTTTGGGGGGGGGGGGAGTGGATGTGGGTGTGTGTGTGGGTGATTGTGTTCATGGGTGCTTGTGTGCTTGTTTGTGTGTGTGTATGGGTCAGTCAATGTGTGTTGGAGTGTGCGCTTGTATTTCTAATTAAGTAAATTGCAAGAGAGGGAAAAATAATCTATAACCTGCCCTGTCCATATTGGTCCAACCATGGTACTGGCCCAAGCTTTTTTGCCCTCTGTTCCCATTTAAGCAGACTTAATAAATCCATTGTTTTCAGACGAACATACAAAACGAATTGTCCTTCATACCGAAGTTGATTATTTTTATCTACTGATTTTATTCTATAACACATTAGTTGATTATACAATCTCATTAAAACAAGTCTTGAATTATCAATCATTATATGCGTGAAACTGAAGATATGATGTGAAAATACACAGCTATATCTGACTGCAATAAGAAGGGCACCTACCTAAGCAAATTCATCTCTTAACTTAAGAGCCAATTAGTATAGTTGTGTCAAGGTTTTGTGAAGAACGCTCAGACAGGTAAGGTTTAAGGCTTTATTGAAAAATAATAAACAATAGCCTGTTACGGTTTTCTGACACTCAGACAACGGTAAAAAGTAAAAACACAGTTTTATTGAAAAAATGGTTAAAGAACAGCGCCCCTGGGGGCCAGGACAGGTATAAATGGTAATGACAATATACAGGCCCAAGTATGTATAATGAAATTAATACTGATCAGGAAAGCAACATACAGGGGTAAATGTAGAGAAACTGAACAGTCTCCGTAAAATTGATTAGCCAATGCCCAGGAGGTAATATCAGTCTCTTGATGGTGCAGAGGAAGGTGTAGTAGGTGACTGAACTGAATCACTCTCAAATAGCTGTACAATGGAACTCCCCAACTGACCAGCAAGATCGACCAGAGCTGAGCCAATACCACCTTAGTGGGATATAAGGAGGAAAGCTACTGCAGGAGCTAATGGGACCAGAACCTGAATCGCCCTCAGCACTCTCTCGGAAGTAACCCTGCGTGTGCCAACAGGACCAGAGCCCTAAACACCCCTTGGGTGCCAGAACGGAGCAACACTGCACAAGCAATTAACGAGCCAAAGCACTAGTAGTGCGGTGGATAGCGTAACACATTGAGCACTTGGAGACCAGAGCCGGGACACCCTTCCGGTGCCGTACAGAACACACACTGCAAGAGCAAACTGGAGGTACCAACACCAACCGGTGCAACCACGGTGCTGCCCAAGCACCAGAACGGACAACTGCTCTGCTAGTGTGAATTGATAGGCTAGGTCTTAACGGCACAGGCTCAGGAAGTGTTAATGTCTCGAACGGAAACCCACAGGCTTGGAAGTGTACGAGGATAGGCTCAGTAAACGGAGGCTACAAGCACAGCAAGGGTTAATGCAGGTTCGGTATTGGAGGCTACAGCTCAGCAGCGCTATGAGGATAGACTCAGTGCAACAAAAGGCAACAGCTCGGTATATAGAGAGATGATAAGCCAGAGCGACACAAACACAGTTCAGAATGTCGCCGGAAGGCGACCGGAATCACACTGGAACACAGGATCAGATCACTGAGCAGGAACGTCAGCCGGAACCGGATCAATACATGAAGCAGGAACGTCAGCCAGAGCCTGGTCAATCGCGGAGCAGGGTCGTCAGCCAGAACCAGGTCAATCACGGAGCAGGGTCGTCAGCCAGAACCAGGTCAATCACGGAGCAGAGTTGTCAGTCAGAGCCGGGTCAATCACGGAGCAGGAAGTCAGCCGGAACTGGGTCAATCACGAGCAGGATCAGCAGAATAGTCAGACGAGCTGGGTCGGTACACAGGAACACAGCAACAAAGCGCAGGATCAGGAACACCACGAAAGGGCATCCAACAGGTGCCGTGACCCCAGTATATAAAGGCACATCCTGGGTGGGCCAATCAGCCTCCTCCAATGCACAGGTAACAACAAGAGAGATTGACAGGGAATCACGGGGACCGTGATATAGCCCCACTCAGGTCCAGATGAGGTCCGTACCAAGTACTTTCCAAATCTGACTCGGGTCAGGGTGAGAACACAGAGCAGTAATAGTACGAGATAACTGTGATGATCTTGGACTTGCAGGCAGGATTCGTAAATAGTATCAGGAATAAGAATATCCTCAACAGCCCCACACCGCAATAGGTGACTCAAGCGATGGGTGACTGTAGGGCAATCCCCTAGTGGACTAGGGATATCGGAGGCAGCACAGACAGTGTACAGGTAGGCACCCGACCCTAGTATTCTAGGGTTAATGGAGGCAACACAGACAGGACTCTGGCAGCGGCTTGACCCTAGAACACTAGGGTTAATGAGGCAACACAGACAGGACTCTGGCAGCGACTTGGCCCTAGCACGCTAGGGTTTATGGAGGCAACAGACACCAGACACTGGCGGTATATTGACCCTAGACCACTAGGGTAAGCGCAGTCAACACGGGCAGAAATCTGGCACAGACTGGACCCTACTGCTATAGGGTTACCGGAGGCAACACAGACACTGGTGAGTGATTGGGACCCCGCAAGCCCCAGATGACTATAGGAGCAATTAGGCCTAATAGGCGCTATGCGGAAAGCGAGTGGGAGAAAGCAAGGCACGTAACGTAGCAGGTCAGTAACCGGTGTCGCCCTGATCGGAACACGGGGGTAGTATCACGGTGCCCGTGTATTGCTGGCGACATTTTACAAGCATTGTGCCTGAGTCCTTCTTATTGGCTAGAGTGATATTGCTGCACCCAGTGGTAGCCTTTAAGTACTGAGCCCTGGCATTTCTACAGGGCCCTTTCGTGGTGTTCCCATTGCTAAGAGCTTGCTGTCGTTATCGTGTGAAATCCTGTGTATGACCCGGACTGCCTGACTACTCTGTCTGATTCTGTTCCTGCTCTGTGTACCGACTTGGCCTGGCTGACGTTCCTGCTCCGGGATTCGACCCAGCTTGGCTGACGTTCCTGCTCCGTGGTTTGACCCGGCGTGGTTGGCGTTCCTGCTGCTGACAGTTTATTGTCACCTTGGCAACATTCTTATTCTCCTGGCTATCCGGTTCCCATTGGCTCAACAGAGTGTGAGAGTCAGTTTCCGTTACTGCTTCGGCAGTGTGCCATTGGCTTGTCCTCCGTTACTGCTCCTGAAGGTTGCAATTGTCTGCCTCCGTTACTACTCCAGTAGTGTGCCATTGGCTTGTCCTCCATTACTGCTCCTGCAGGTTGCAAGTGTCTGCCTCCGTTACTGCTCCGGCAGTGTGCCATTGGCTTGTCTTCCGTTACTGCTCCTGCAGGTTGCAAGTGTCTGCCTCCGTTACTGCTACGGCAGTGTCCTCCGTTACTGCTCCTGCACAGTGCCTGTGATTGTTTCCGTTACTGCTAAGGCAGTGAGTCACTGGTCTAGTTTACGTTACTGCTCCAGCAGTGTGCATGTGTCAGTCTCCGTTACTGCTACGGCAGTGTTCTCTACATGCTATTCCTGTTGTACTCGGGCAGTTCACGTTTGTTCTGCTAGCATTAAGTATCAAGAAGCTCTCTATATGGGAAGACCTATCACAGAACTTTTCTTCTTCCCACAACATGGTACAGTTGATTTGCACTTTGTCTTTATACATAAAGGCCATAGTAAGCAACGCAATGCTTAACCTTTTAAAGGCCATAGGATGAGCTAACACCACTGTAAAAGATCAGGCTATAGAGGTACTTCTAACAAAAAAATCAAGTTCCAGGTGCAATAACTTGTGACTGAAACATCTATCAGCAGTTGTAGTTTCCATGTTTTAATCAGTAGGATAAAATTATATTTTTTCAATATTAAGCTTTAAAATTATTTTAAAGCACAGGGCAACTGATGATTGAACGTAATTCTGAGGCAAATTAATTGCACCATATGAAACAAGTAGAAAATTCCAAAGTTACCACTGATTTTAAAGGGATAGTAAAGTCTGATTTTATTAAACTCTGATACTGTAGCTATTACAATAATAAAGGAAGCGATAAAAGTTCCATCTCTCAAAACTTTATGGTTTGAGAGATATAGGAAGATAAAGTTCCCCACTCCCTCGAAGATGGTATCCAGGCTGTCGAAGATGGTATCCATGCTGTCAAAGATGGTATCCAGGCTGTCAAAGATGGTATCCAGGCTGTCGAAGATGGTATCCAGGCTGTCGAAGATGGTATCTATATGTAATTTACACAACAAAAGCTTTCTATTGAAGATGGTATCTACTGTACATGTATTTTATTGAAGATGGTAACCTCTTGTCTTTATTCCTACATTTTACCCTTTGAATGCCAGAGAGGTATCCATACTTCTCTGGCACTCAGAGGGTTAAGTCTTTCAGGTTACCATCTTTGACACTACATTTTAACCTTCTGAGTGCCACATGCATTGGATACCGCTTTGGCACTCAAGGGGTTGAAAATGTAATGTCAAAGATGGTAACCTGAAAGACTTAACTCTCTGAGTGCCAGAGAAGTATGGATACCTCTCTGGCATTCAAAGGGTAAAATGTAGGAATAAAGACAAGAGGTTACCCTCTTCGATAAAAAGAAGATTTTAGTCTTACCTGTTAAATCATTTTCTCTTAGCCCATAAAGGTTACTGGTAACTCTGGAAGGCTATCCGCCCCTTTAAGTAGGCAGGAACATTTCTCTAAATTTATGCAGGGGGGGAGCCTCCCTTCCCATCGTGGCTGCAGCTAGCCAACCAGCTCCTGAATGATTTGAGACACTAACTAGGACTAGATAGTAGAAGGGAAGAAGACTCCTGTGAGCATGACCCCGAAGGACCCCCACAGTCTGCCACAGGAGAGCCAAGCATGGTCTCTTGACAGGTTGGGAGACCAGTAACCTGTATGTACTAAGAGGAAAGGATTTAACAGGTAAGACTAAAATCCTCTTTTCTCTGTCATCCAATACAGGTTACTGGTAACTCTGGGATGTCCAACCACTGAGTTCCCCAGAGGTGGGAAGAGGGCAAGGACCAGGCGCAAGGCCCCCAAAGTCACCAGAACAGCTATGAACCAACAGGTCAGAGATAGCCCAATAAAACTGAAGTGCCAACCGACAATGAACAGGGGCAAAAACAATAGGACCTGTTACACAGCACACAAAACAAGAGCCAGCAGGGTTCAACAGTAAGGAAGCACTAAGAACCTAAAAAGAAGATCCTAGACAGGCAAGGCTGCCTCCAGCACCTTCCTCCCAAAGCTGGTGTAAGCCGAAGCTAGCACATCCACACGGTAGTGCTTCGAAAAAGTGTGCACAGAGGACCAAGTGGCTGCCTTGCACAGCTGATCAGCAGAAGCCTGATTCTTATAGGCACAACAGGGTCCAATAGACCTGGTGGAATGAACTGTGACCTGAAAGGGAACATGCTTATTCCTCAACTCGTAGGCCCTGCGAATAGTGGACTTGATCCATGACGCAATAGTCACTTTGGAAACCGGTCTTCCTGCCCTAGGACCCTTAGGAATGACGAACAGAGCGTCTCATTTCTTGACAGATTCAGTGCGAGGGACATAAAACTTGAGACAACGCACCACATCCAACAAGTAGAGATCTCTCTCCTTGTCAGAGGAGGGGTTAGGGCAGAAAGAGGTCACCACAATCTCCTGATTGATGTGACACTCAGAGACCACCTTAGGTAAAAACTCCTTGGAGGTGTGAAGCACTGCCTTATCCTTGTGAACACCAGATATGGTGGTTTACAGGAAAGAGCTTGTAACTCCGCAACACAGCGAACAGACACCATCGCCAAGATTAATGCCATTTTCCACGTCAAGAGACAAACAGGACTAGCAACCAAAGATTCAAAGTGAGGGCATTGAAGTATGCCCAAGACCAAATTAAGATCCCACTGAGGAGTGGGACTCCAGAAGGCAGGACGAACATGAGCAATGCCCTGGAAGAAAACCTTGACATCAGGAAGGACAGCGATGCGCTTCTGAAAGAAGACAGAAACGCGGAAGTCTGAACCTTAAAAGAACTCATCCTGAGTCCCTTATCCACACCGTGCTGCAAAAAAAGCCAGGACAGTAGGTAGATCAAATACAAGGGACAGATTGTCATGGTTTTTGAAGACTCTCAGATTTAAGGTTTTGTAAAAAACGTAACTTTATTGAAAAGTTTAAGGCAGTCCCCGTAGGGTAAACATACATAACAATACAACAATAATAGTGCATACCATAGGTTCTACCGGCCTTGCCTAAAATACCGGACATGGCAACCCAATTGACAGTATCAATAACAGGCTCTACTGGCCTTGCCTATACCGGGTAAGGCAACCGTGAGATGACATATACCGGTTCTACCAGCCTTACCAATACCGGGTAAAGCAACCTTAAAGATGGTGATGTACAAGGTTCTACCGGCCTTACCAATACCGGGCAGGGAAGCCTGAGCAAGTAGACCAGCTGTCAGATGACTAAGACAGCAGAGAGAAATAGGAATTATGGTCTTACTCAGCAGAAGTCTATTGCCAGGGAAAATCAGACGACTGCATAGGAGTGGACAGCGACCTGGCCAAAGTACTGGATCATTCAGGAGCAAACCAACGTCCGCACGTTGGGACCAACAGTAAATAATGCCACCAGGTTAATGGAGTAAACCAGCGTCCGCACGCTGGGACCAATAATAGATGTCACCACCAGGTTAAATGGAATAAACCAGCGTCCGCACGCTGGAACCAACAGTAAATGTCGCCACCAAGTTTAATGGAGTAAACCAGCGTCCGCATGCTGGAACCAACAGTGTATATCGCAACCAGGTTTAATGGAGCAAACCAGCGTCCGCACGCTGGAACCAACAATGTATATCGCAACCAAGTTTAGGGGAGTAAACCAGCGTCCGCACGCTGGAACCAACAGTGTATATCGCAACCAGGTTTAATGGAGCAAACCAGCGTCCGCACGCTGGAACCAACAATGTATATCGCAACCAGGTTTAGTGGAGTAAACCAGCGTCCGCACACTGGAACCAACAATGTATGATCAGCAGCGAGAAGAACAATGTCGCCGTAGCGACGGCTGGAGCAGGAGATTCAGGAACTCAGTAAGATTAACCCGCGAGGTGCTGGAACACAGGAACACTGGAATACAGGCACACAGGAACACTGGAACACCGGAACACTAGCATACAGGAACACTGTAACACCGGAACGCTAGCATACAGGAACACTGGAACACAGGATCAGCAAGTACAGCAGGAACAGCAGGAACAGGCCCAGAAGCCTGACAAGCAGGTCAGGCAGAGTGAAGTCAGAAACACCACAAAAGGGCAACCTGGAAGTGCTCAGCCTGGGTTTAAAAAGGCTGTGTGAGGAGGGCTAATCACAGACAGCCAATCATGATTACTCAGCAAGTGACAGACACTGAACAGCATGAATCACGGGCACCGTGATACAGATCTCTGTCAGCACACCAAGAAACAAAAGTCGACCAGACACGGTGATAGATCTTGGACGAAACAGACTTACGGGCACTAAGCATAGTAGTCACCACAGCAGAAGAGAAACCCTTCTTCTTCAAAATCGAGGATTCAACCTCTAGGCCATCAAATTGAGCCGATGAACATCTTCCTTCCACAGGTAACCCTGCAGAAGAAGATCCGGACGAGAGGGGAGCGGCAATGGCTCCGCCACTGATAGGGCCAGAAGCCCCGGATACCAGGACTGCCGAGGCCAATCCGTAGCAATCAGGATTACTGGACAGTGGTCCATCTTCAACTTCCGTAACACCCTTGTCAAACTGGGAAGGGGGGGGGAGATGTAATCCAGCTGAAACATCCAAGGGATGGACATCGCATCTACAGCTAGAGCCAGAGAGTCTCTCCACCGAGAGCAGAACACCTGAACTTTCCCGTTGTATCTTGTCGCCATCAGGTCCACGTGAGGCATCCCCCACCTGTGAACTACGAGCTGGAACACCTCGGGGTGTAACTCCCACTCTCCGCTGTCCACTGTTTGATGAAGAAGCAAATTGAAACCAATGTGGCTAACCAGTAAAGTAATTCATGAAATAAATAACAAGAAAGCGGCATTTAAACATTACAAAGCTGAGGGATCAGCAGAGGCATTTGCAGAATACAAAAATGTCAACAAAACCTGTAAAAAGGCTATTAAATTAGCTAGACTGGAGAATGAAAAAAATATTGCTAAGGAGAGCAAAAGCAACCCAAAAAAATTCTTTAAATACATTAATGGCAAAAAATTAAAGTCTGATAATGTTGGGTCCTTGTTAGCTGAAACGGGTGAGATGGTCAAAGGTGACAGAGAGAAGGCAGATATTTTAAATAATTTCTTTTCTTCTGTTTTTACCAAGGAAGACCCATTGGACAAGAATCTGCAAACTACTTTTACAGAACAGTCACAGCAAGCATGGGACTGGCTAACACAAGAAAAAGTGTTAAAACAATTGAATGGTGTCAAGGTAGACAAAGCTCCGGGGCCAGATGGTATACACCCACGGGTATTTAAAGAGCTAAGCCAGACCCTGGCCAGACCGATATATCTGATTTTCAGGGATTCTTTTATTTCTGGTATGGTGCCCATGGATTGGCGTAAAGCAGATGTGGTGCCCATATTTAAAAAGGGATCAAAGTCCCAGCCAGGAAATTACAGACCCGTAAGCTTGACATCTGTGGTAGGGAAGCTGTTTGAAAGGTTGCTAAGGGAATATATTCAAGAATTCTGCTGGAACAGGAATATCATTAGCAATAGCCAACATGGCTTTGTGAAAGATAGGTCTTGTCAAACGAACTTGATCGCATTTTATGAAAAAGTAAGTAATAATATAGATGAGGGAGCGGCGGTTGACGTGATCTATTTAGACTTTGCCAAGGCATTTGATACAGTTCCACACAAGAGGTTACTGTACAAATTGAATGAAATAGGACTAGGGGAAAATGTTTGTGAGTGGATTGGAAATTGGCTGAAAGATAGAATGCAAAGAGTGGTAGTAAATGGCAAGTTCTCCAGTTGGATAAACGTGATAAGTGGAGTGCCTCAGGGATCTGTCCTGGGTCCTCTTCTTTTTAATTTGTTTATTAATGACCTCCCAGAGGGCATAGGAAGCCATGTATCAGTGTTTGCCGATGACACAAAATTAAGTAAGGTAATAAAGTCTGAACTGGATGTGTCTTCATTACAAGAGGACTTGGACAAATTGAGTAACTGGGCAGGCAAATGGCAAATGAGATTCAATATAGACAAGTGTAAAGTTATGCATTTTGGGTATAATAATAAAAATGCAACATATAGTTTAAATGGTGTTTCTCTGGGGAAATCTACTAATGAAAAGGATTTAGGAGTAATGGTAGACAATAGACTTTGCAGTAGCATGCAGTGCCAGCTGGCAGCTGCAAAGGCCAATAAGATATTGGCATGTATTAAAAGGGGTATTGACTCAAGGGAGGAAGATATAATTATGCCTCTTTACAGGTCCATGGTAAGACCCCACCTAGAATATGCTGTTCAATTCTGGGCGCCCTTTCTGAAGAAGGACATTATGGAACTAGAGAGAGTGCAGAGGAGGGCTACAAAACTAGTAAGGGGAATGAAATGTTTTAGTTATGAAGAGAGGCTAAAAAAGTTAAACTTGTACACACTAGAGAAACGGCGTCTTAGAGGGGATATGATAACACTATATAAATATGTTCAAGGCCCATATAAAGGGCTTTCAAAAGACCTGTTCATTAACAGAACAGTACACAGGACAAGGGGCCACCCGCTTAGACTTGAGGAAAGGAGATTTAGTCTACAACAGCGGAAGGGTTTCTTTACAGTAAGGACAATAAAGGTATGGAATACACTTCCGGAGGAGGTGGTGCTATCAAATACATTAGATGCCTTTAAAAGGGGCCTGGATACTTATTTAAAAGAGCATAATATAGAGGGCTATGCACGTTAGTATTGGGTTTAATATTTAGTTAGGGCTTGTTGATCCAGGGAGAAATCTGATTGCCATTTGGAGTCAGTTGCCTTCTTTTGGGTCAGCGATGGTAAACAGGAATAGGAAAAGGGTTGAACTGGATGGACGCAAGTCTTTTTTCAACCTAAATTACTATGTAACTATGTAACTATGACTAAGGAAGTCTGCCATGACGTTGTCTATGCCTGGGATGTGCACTGCGGATATGGCAGGAACATGATCTTCTGCCCAGGACAAAATAGCCTTGACCTCTAACCAAGTAGCAAGACTTCTTGTTCCACTTGCTTGTTGATGTAGGCCACTGCCATGGTGTTGTCGGACTCCACTCGGACTGGACATTCTTCCAGCTGAGACACCCAATGATGCAGGGCATGAAATATCACCTGAAGTTCCAAGATTTTGATCAGAAGTAGGGACTCCTCCATGGACCATTTCTCCTGAGCACTGATTTGACCCAGGACAGCCCCCAAGCCCAAGAGGCTGGCGTCTGTTGTCACCGTGGTCCAGTAGGGAATCAGAAAGGATCTCCCCTTGAGCAGGTTGGAAAGTTCCAGCCACCACTCCAAGCTCAGTTCCACATGAAGAGAAAGGGAAACTGACATCCTCTGATGATCTGGTCGAGTCTTGCACACCTGGATCACAAACCTCTGGAGTTCTCTGGTGTGCGCTATGGTGAATGGGACCGCTTCTATCATGGATATGAACTTCCCCACCAGAGAAGATAGCCTCTGAACTGGAACCGGATCCTGAGACAGAATCGCTGAAACACTGTGGGCGATCTGGTGAGCCACCTCGTCTGGGAGGAACACCATGCTCCTCTGAGTATCGAAGAGAAGGCCCAGGAAGACCAATTGCTGATGGGTAAGAGCTTGGATGCAGGTCTGAACTTGCTGATGAACAAGATCCGCCGAGGTGGCTTTCAATAGCAAGTCATCCATGAATGGAGTCACTCTGATGCCGTCAAGATGGAGGACGGATATCAAGGCCCCCAGAACCCATTGGAAAACCTGGGGAGCTGTCATCAGCCCAAATGGAATAGCTGAGAACTGAAAATGCACTCTGTCGCAGGCGGGATTAGGAGGAAAATATGTAAGGGGCTTTGCAGGCTCCTGAAACACATCAGAGGGATCAGAAGGAACTTCTTGAACCAAGGGAACATTGAGAGTGGTTAAGATGGCTCTGATCAGACCCTCAGCAGAGAGGTCAGGATCAGCTTCAAACGGGTCCCCAAGACACATAGAAGACTCCAGAACTGAACCATCCTCAATATCTGAATCCAACAGCAGTTCCTCCTCAGAGGAATCTGATACATCAGGTGCCCCCTGAGGTTTAGACAGGGAACATCTGATAGTGGAGGGGGTCTGACATGTCTGTAGGGCCCCCTGTATCTGGGATGTAAAGAGCTGTAAAGTGGACCGAAGGTCCCTAGTCACAGCCTGAAACTCTTACACCCAAGCTGGCTCAATAGCATGGCTGGAGGTCCCTGGGTTGCTGTCAGGAACTTCAGCACATGGTGGGCATAAGTGACCAGAGAACTCTCTAGGTAGCCCTGTATGACAGGAAGAGCATTGTGTATTGGGGGATACTGAGACCCCAGCCTCCTTAGTCTTAGGTCTAGCTCCAGCGGTATAGACATACTCACAGTGTCAAAATAACCAACTGTACAGTAAATCACCCCAGAAATGCTAAATAGAGACTTATCTGGCAGGCGAAGGGTTAATCTGCAGAGGAAAGAAGAAGAGTCCAAGCCCTGTCTGAAGCCCCCTGAGCCCCCAACACACTTGAACTGTAAACCGAATGATAGAGCAAGGGTAGACAAGCAAAATGAGCTATCTCTGAAGTCGCTAGGTTAAACGGTTGCAGAGATACATCCCAAACAGTGCAGTCCCATAGAGGTGAATGGAGCAATGGCATCTATGTGGTAAAGCGTGCCTTCAGTACACAATTTTTACCCAAGTTAAAGTAAACCATGAAAATGAGTAAAAAATCAAGGGAACATGTGTAGACACTCAGAAAACACTAGTCCAGTAGGAAAAGTGCCATAAAACCCCCAATAAAATGCCAAACCAGCAGTGAAAGGGTTAAGTTACCACATAAACCTGCTCCAAACATCCAACAGACATACAGATATACCCAATGAGTGCTGGAGTGTACAATAGGAACTCCAGAATACACCCCTGTGCGGAGGGGCACTGTGGGACAAGTGGACCTTAAGCACTCAAAGGGTAGCTCACCTTTCCTGTAGATCTTCTGTCTTCAGACTACCATGCACCAAGACGTACCTCAGTGGGTGACTCCTGGGGAAGCACTTGAAATCAAGATTTTCCCCCTCAGGGCTTCAGGTCCACAAAAAAGCACCTGGATACTGAGCTAGCCACATTGAAGGGCATTCGTCAGTCATGGTAATCTGCCTAATGGTGGTATTCCATATCTGACAGAAAATAAAAAAGAGACTAAAACTATAGCAGAATGTTCTCCACCTGGTGTTGTCGCACCGAGGAACAAATAATTTTGGAGCTGGTTGGCTAGCTGCAGCCAAGGAGGGAAGGGAGGTTCCACCCCCTGCATACATTTAGAGAAATGTTCCTGTCTACTTAAAGGGGCGGATCACCTCCCAGAGTTACTAGTAACCTGTATTGGATGACAGAGAAATACATGTACAGTAGATACCATCTTCGATAGAAAGCTTTTGTTGTGTAAATTACATATAGATACCATCTTTGATAGCCTGGATACCATCTTCAACAGCATGGATCTGTAACGAATATTCAGACTCTCAGACCAGAGGTAAAAATAAAACACCGTTTTATTAAGAAGAAAATAAAGAATACTGCCCCCTAAGGGCAGAAATGGGTAATGACATGTAATTACAGGTGATATGGTAATAAGGTAGACACAGTACAGGTAAAGAGCAATACTGTACAACAAGGAATAGGTGTAGCAAGGGTTAAGTCCAATGTAATAATCAGTCTCTGAGATGGTGTGTTAGCCAACGCCCAGTGGTGGATAAGAACAGCCAAAAGTTGTGGTGCCAGATGGAAGCACCTTGAAGTGAGTCCACACAGCAGTACTGGATAGAAGATTTGCAGGACCAACCACTATGCTAGAGCCACTTAAGACAAGAGCCAGGTACTCTATGGTCCTGCGTAAATGGACCCACACTGCCTGAGCTGAGTATAATCGGAGCCAAAGACACTTGCGGTGTATAAAGGGTTAATGACACTGCATGAGCTGAATGAAACCTAAGCCAGCAGCACCCCTTGGTGCATCAACGGGTACCCACACTGCCAGAGCTGAACGGGACCAGAGCCAGTAGCACCACGCGGTGCATAATGGATATACCAACTGTAATGACTACCCTGCTCTGGCCACCCAAAAGGGGGCTTCACCAAGAACCCCTCTACTACCCAGAGGAGTAGATAAAGATCAACCTCCTCCAACAAGGGATATGATAGCCAGAGGCTGGGGAGCGACGATGGGGCGCGATGCTAGTGGGCGGTGGTTGCCTAGAGGGAGCTGTGCCGAAGCTGGATAGAGTTGCTAGCCGCGAAGCTAGATTAGCCCCCTTCAGTTGAGCCAAAGGGGACCCTCGATAACCGCCCCTAGACAAACTATACTACCCTATCCCCAGGGAGAAATACTAACACTCCAACAGGAACCGGTACTCACTCAGGTAGTAAGGTGGAAGGTGAAGAGAACAACGAGGAACCGGAGCGTGGACTGGCAGCCAAGGAATCACCGGGAACCCTGGAACATGGAGCAGGCAGAAGAGAAGTCAGAATCCAAACCGGGTCGTACACTCAGAAGTCAGGAACACAAACTGGAGCCACAGGCAGAAGAGGAGACTTGAACGGGCCGAGTCATACACAGGAGATCTGGAGGGCACAGGAAACAAAAGACAAGCTGGAGTCAGATGGACCAGTCTGTTATAAACACAGGACCGGGGAGACAGAAGGCTATGGACAGACTGGCCAGCACTGAGCAGAGCAGGACACAGCAGGACACTGCAGGACAAAGGAAACAGCACTGAGATGCTATACTAACGCGTCCCAGTGCTGAACTCACCCCATTAAGAGACAGCAGGGCTGGAAAGGGCAGGGCTGGAAGGGCAGGCAAAAGCAGAGGAGCGCATGTGCCCCGGCCGAGAAGACGGCGCGTCATCACAACGCGCCGCGACCCGGAACAAGTGGGGAGACGGAGGTACGACACCAACACTGCTAAAGCTGAATAGGACCAGAGCCGGTAGCACCCTTCCGGTGCTTAACTGAATCAAGTGAACGGCAAGAGCACCAGGTGGACAGAAACGGAAACACCACGGCTCTGCAAGTGAACGGACAGGCTCGGTACGGATAGCAATGAGCTCAGCAAGTGTAAGAGGAGAGGCTCTGTATCGGAGGCAACAAGCTCTGCAGGGGTTAATGGACAGGCTCGGCAACGGAGGCAACAAGCTCAGCAAGAGTAGCGGAAACTCAGTATGGGAGGCCACAAGCATTGCAGGTGTCAGCGAGCAGGCTCGGTAACGGAGGCAACAGACTCAGCAGGTGCAATGGATGGCCCTAAATAGGAGGCAACAGGCACGTCAAGGGATAATGCACAGGCTCGGTAACGGAGGCAACAGGCTCAGCAAGCGTGGTGGATGTCAGCAACAGAGGCACTGATGACAGTTCAAAATGTCACCAAGCGACATAGGCAAGCCCCAATAAAGCCCGATCTCCAGAAGCAGGAACCAAGCGGTGAGGTAGATCAGGCCGGGTCACACACGGAGCAGAAGCGTCAGACAAGCCGGATCAAGCACGGAGCAGGAACGTCAGCCAGTTCGGGACATACACGGAGCAGGAACCAGGAGAAGTGTCAGACAAGCCGAATCGGTACACAGGAACACAGCAACAGAAGCACTGGTACTGGAACACCACGAAAGGGCACCTGACAGGTGCCAAAGGCCCGGTATAAGAAAGCCATACTGGGCGGGCATAACAGGTACTGCCAATAGGAACACACCATAGCAGAGAGTGACAGCAATCACGAGAACCGTGATAGGATCACATCTTTGACAGCATGGATACCATCTTTGACAGCATGGATCCCATCTTCGATAGCCTGGATACCATCTTCAACAGCATGGATACCTATCATGGTGCCCGTGCTATGCTGGCGACATTTTGACAATTGCTACTTCCTAATACCTTTTTATTGGCTAACATTAGGTTGCTCCTCCCAGTGACAGCCCTTAAATACTCAGCCCTGTCACTTCTGCAGTGCCCTTTCGTGGTGTTCCCGTTGCTAGCATTTATTCCGTTATTTCGTATGATTCCTGTGTATGACCCGGACGGCCTGACTACTCTGCCTGTTTACGTTCCTGCTCTGTGTACCGACCCGGATTGGCTGATGTTCCTGCTCTGTGTACCGACCCGGATTGGCTGACATTCCTGCTCCGTGTACTGACCTGGCTTGGCTGACATTCCTGCTCCGTGTACTGACCTGGCTTGGCTGACGTTCCTGCTCCGTATACTGACCCGGCTTGGCTGACGTTCCTGCTCTGTGTACCAACCCGGCTTGGCTGATGTTCCTGCTATGCGTACCAACCCGGATAGGCTGACGCTCCTGCTCTGTATGTCTCAGCCCGGTTCGCACTCCTTCCGGTGATCCGGTTTGTTGTCCGTTGCGCTCTCTCTGTCTTGTACAGACCTCTGGTTGCCTCGTTTACTGCTCAGGCAGTTCTATACTGTGACCTGGTAACCTCATAGTGCCTTGTCCTCTCTCACTCCAGTGTGGAGATATTTCCGATTGCACCACGGTACGCTTGGCCTGTTTACTGCCTTTAATCTGAGGTTGGGTTTCTCTTGGGCGCCTCAGTCTGTCTATATGATCTGGCAGTTATCCTTAGGTCGGAGCTGTAACGGATACCGCTGCCACCCAGCCTTGGGTGACTCCGTTAGTCGCCGCTTCCCTCGCTCTCAAACAGGAAAACTCCACCAGCTTCTCCCAAGGTATCCCAATCGCCAGGCAGGACTAGCGTCAGGATAACAAGAACTCTCCCAGCATACCAGCAGCTTAACCTCACCAGACAACACTTGTGTAGGTTAAAACAAGAACTCCTTTATTGGAACCAAGACACACATATTTATACAGGTTAACACAAAAGGCCAAGAGGGGTGGAGGGGCTATACAATGGTGGGCTGAACAAAACACACAATGGTAAAGTGGTAATATGCATCTTTACAAAAGGGTCAATGGGTGGAGGGTGGTTTCAGTATAAACATGCAGTACACTGAACACAAGGGGAGTGTCAACACACGGTGTGATGAGACAATGGGTAGGTGACAACAAGATACAATAGGCCAGACCTGAGTGAGTTCACTATACAATGGGACAAAGGAATAGGGCTGGGTACAAGTGTAACAGAGGGACCAGAATACACAAAACAGGATGAGGTTCTGAAACATCATTAACATATTATTCTTTTGGGAAGTCTGATATCCTTTGACCAGGCTGGGCAGAATGTTCATTGGGTTTCTTGGTCACCCTGTACCCCCAATAAGTACAGGGTGACTTAGCCCCAAGAGGGGACTGGGGGGCTGCTAAAAGATCCTCCATGGCAAGGGGCAATCAGGGCAGAGATTAGTCTGATGGGGAGGCCATACCCTGTTCCAGGACTAGGTCCATAGTCTGTGGACAGGAGGCTGGCCCTCAGGCCCCTCCAGGAGCCAGGGGCCCGGTGGTTCCTGTGACATTTCCCCCCCTTCCAAATAAGACTAACCTGGGGCCAGACCCTTACCGGGTCTGCCAACAGGTTAGTTGAGTCCTCAGTCATTCTCATATCCCATACAATCCTCTGGGTCTGTCTCTCACTCCGCCGGTACTGTATTCTGTTCTGCGGGGGGAACTTTAAGTCGGCTGATTGGGGGCTGTTGAGACCCGCAGTCCCATACCCCAGGGTAGGGGTAACGACGTCGCTGGGGAGGACTCTGGCCCTACTCACCACGGGAGGGGTAACGGCTCCACTGGGATGGATCTCAACCCCACCCACCAGGGCAGGGACAACAAGGCTCTTGGAGAGGACAGTGATCCCACACTCCAGGGAAAGGGCAACAAGGCCTCTGGAGAGGACAGTGGTCTCACTCTCCAGGGTAAAGGTGGAAGAGCCACTGGGGAGGACCTCGATCCCACTCCCCAGGGCAGGGGCAACAAGGCCCTTGGAGAGGACGTTCGTCCCACTCTCCAGGGCTGGGGTAGCAAAGTCGCTGGAGAGGGCAGTTGTCCCACTCTCCACGGCTGGGGTAGTAAAGTCGATGGAGAGGACAGTGGTCCCACTCTCCAGGGCAGGGGTAGGGGCAACAAGGCCTCTGGAGAGGACAGTGGTTCCACTCTCCAGGGCAAGGGTAGGGGCAAGAAGGGCCTTGGAGAGGACAGTTGTCCCACTCTCCAAGGCTGGGGTAGCAAAGTCGCTGGAGAGGACAGTTGTCCCACTCTCCAGGGCAAGTGTAGGGGCGCTGGTGATGACCGCAATCTCAACCACGACACCCCCAGTTCCATCAGACATCTGCCGCTGGGGAGAGGGGTCAGCTACCTCCTCTCCCTGTAATACAAACAGCCGCTGGGGAGTGACACCAATCGCATCCACTCCCGAAATACAGCACCTCTCTGCTGTGGGGACATCCATACCAAACGGGTTAGCGGTGGCCGCAGCTTCGCCTGCTACCCGCTGACTAGACCATAACAGGTCGCTGAAGTCAGCCTCAGGAAGAGCCCCCTCTTCCACGGACAAGGTGCTTGTGGCGACCGCATTCTCATCCACTGCACCTTCCACGTCCATACAACGCTGCTGTGGGGGATAGGTGTGCGCCACCTCTTCCTGGAGATCCCTACACTCCATCTCCAGTCCCCACTCCTGGGTTACAAGATCCTCCAGCTCTCTCCATACCTCGGTTATTTCTGACACCCCCAGCTGCATGGCTCGCCTGTCGCGGATCTCCCAGAACCGGCTTTCCCTGCGACTGCCAAAGTCCGGCTCCTCAGCCCTGGCATGCCACAACGAGCTGGGACCCCTGTAGGCGAAGCCGCTGCACGGGAGAGGAGTTTTGGGGAACCCGAACCACTCAAATCCGGTCCTGTCGCAGAAAGCCCCATACTGGAGATCCAGGCAAATGACATCTCCGATCCAGGATGCCAGTACCTCGCTTGTCTGGGGGTCCGAACTCGGCCCAAGGATGCAGGGGCTCCACTGCTGTGTCTCGCTCTCATGCCTCTCTGCATAAGGGATGAAGCCCTCGGAGGAGAAGGAGTGTCCCTCTGCCTCCAGTGTGGCCCGCTGTTGTTCATAGCCGGATAGGGCTTGGCAAAGCATAGCCTCCATCTCCGTGTCTGACCGTTTGGCGCCTGCTGGTGGAGAGCTGCTTCATCGGTCTCCCATGAACTGTTGCTGAAACCTGGGGTCAAGCCCTGCGGCTATATCTCCCCCTGGATGCTGGTTTCAGTGTTGCTAAGACCGGGGTCAAGCCAGGTGGCTATATCTCCCCCTGGATGCTGGTCTCAGTTTAGTTCCTTGGCTTTATCTGTTTCAGTTGAAACGATCCTGGTGGTGGTTTGTATGTTCCAAACACAAACTGGGAAGCATCCCACCGCTGCCACCAATGTAACGGATACCGCTGCCACCCAGCCTTGGGTGACTCCGTTAGTCGCCGCTTCCCTCGCTCTCAAACAGGAAAACTCCACCAGCTTCACCCAAGGTATCCCAATCGCCAGGCAGGACTAGCGTCAGGATAACAAGAACTCTCCCAGCATACCAGCAGCTTAACCTCACCAGACAACACTTGTGTAGGTTAAAACAAGAACTCCTTTATTGGAACCAAGACACACATATTTATACAGGTTAACACAAAAGGCCAAGAGGGGTGGAGGGGCTATACAATGGTGGGCTGAACAAAACACACAATGGTAAAGTGGTAATATGCATCTTTACAAAAGGGTCAATGGGTGGAGGGTGGTTTCAGTATAAACATGCAGTACACTGAACACAAGGGGAGTGTCAACACACGGTGTGATGAGACAATGGGTAGGTGACAACAAGATACAATAGGCCAGACCTGAGTGAGTTCACTATACAATGGGACAAAGGAATAGGGCTGGGTACAAGTGTAACAGAGGGACCAGAATACACAAAACAGGATGAGGTTCTGAAACATCATTAACATATTATTCTTTTGGGAAGTCTGATATCCTTTGACCAGGCTGGGCAGAATGTTCATTGGGTTTCTTGGTCACCCTGTACCCCCAATAAGTACAGGGTGACTTAGCCCCAAGAGGGGACTGGGGGGCTGCTAAAAGATCCTCCATGGCAAGGGGCAATCAGGGCAGAGATTAGTCTGATGGGGAGGCCATACCCTGTTCCAGGACTAGGTCCATAGTCTGTGGACAGGAGGCTGGCCCTCAGACCCCTCCAGGAGCCAGGGGCCTGGTGGTTCCTGTGACAGGAGCGTTCATTAACCCCTTGCGGGGTGGTGCTGTGCACTTGGGTCACAGACTATTGCAGTCTTGGTTTGGCGTTACACTGCACCTCCGGTTGCAGTCTACCTCTGTTGTTCCAGTAGCCAGTCACGTATCCAGGGCTCCGCTTGCTCCTTTGTGGCTGTACTCGCTATTGTGTCACTCTCTGCGTAGAGAGTGTCCTGTGGGCCTTCCGCTATTAGGGCCTTTCTGCCATTCCTGGCCTAATAGTACCATTCTGCCATTGTCTCACCGAATCATAAGAACTTTACCCTGACCTGTGTCTGTATTGTATATTGTTTCACATACTGGACCTGTGTGGGTTATTGACATCACTGTAATTTGTCCTGTGTCAGTATTATAATTGTAATTTTATCCTACTGATTAAAACATGGAAACTACAACTGCTGATAGATGTTTCAGTCACAAGTTATTGCACCTGGAACTTGATTTTTTTGTTAGAAGTACCTCTATAGCCTGATCTTATACAGTGGTGTTAGCTCATCCTATGGCCTTTAAAAGGTTAAACATTGTGTTGCTTACCATGGCCTTTATGTATAAAGACAAAGTGCAAATCAACTGTACCATGTTGTGGGAAGAAGTAGTGGGTCCTAAAAACACTTTAACATTATTTAAATTAAGCATTTAACTTCTATAATACTTTAGAGGCTAATGCACCTTTCTAGCATTCAGGGGGTTAAAACAGTTTTAATTTTGCACAGTTTTTTTGCTGAATAAAACACAGAACAACAGTGTAATTTCAGCAAAGAGAACTTGAGATAGTTGGGGTTAAAGGCGGAGATATTTTGGTGGGGTTAAAGGTGGGGATATGGGTGGGTCTAGGCATGGAAACTGGTGGCGAGTAACTTTTCAGGCCTGGCTAGTAGCTCAGGACTTGAAATTTTGAGTCCTGCTATACACTATAGGGCAACTATACTAATTGGTACTTAAGTTAAGAGATGAATTTGCTTAGGTAGGTGCCCTTCTTATTGCAGTCAGATATAGCTGTGTATTTTCACATCATATCTTCAGTTTCACGCATATAATGATTGATAATTCAAGACTTGTTTTAATGAGATTGTATAATCAACTAATGTGTTATAGAATAAAATCAGTAGATAAAAATAATCAACTTCGGTATGAAGGACAATTCGTTTTGTATGTTCGTCTGAAAACAATGGATTTATTAAGTCTGCTTAAATGGGAACAGAGGGCAAAAAAGCTTGGGCCAGTACCATGGTTGGACCAATATGGACAGGGCAGGTTATAGATTATTTTTCCCTCTCTTGCAATTTACTTAATTAGAAATACAAGCGCACACTCCAACACACATTGACTGACCCATACACACACACAAACAAGCACACAAGCACCCATGAACACACACACACACACACACACATCCACTCCCCCCCCCCAAACCATTACAGGGGACAGAGCAGAGTAATACACCATTATAGAAGACAGAGCAGGACACTATATCATTATAGGAATCCAGCAGGGTGAAACACCATTACACGACACCATTATCACCTCAATCCTCAGCCTTTTACCCTCTCCTGAAGTCTTTTATCCCCTCTTTACCTCCGCTGTCTTTTAGCCTCTCTTTCCCTTCCTGGTCTTTTGCCCCCCTTTTTCCTCTTCCCCAGTCTTTTATCCCCTCTTTCCATCCCCCGATCTTTCCCCTCCCCCTTTCTATATCCTCCAACGTTTAACCTACCTTTCACCCACTATTTTCCTCCTCGACCCACTAGTTCCCCCTTCTCTTCCCCCACTCTCCTCTAGTCCTTGATTCTCTGTCTCTCCCTCAGTCCCCCTACTTCTCCTTATGCCAGTATCCCACTGGAGAATGCTGTATGATCTCCTTGTTCCACTGTCCACATATACGTTGAAATCCCAGTCTTGTTCTACCGTCCACTGGTAGTCTCAGACCCACATATATACACTGAGATCCCAGTCTTGTTCCATTGTCCACTGGTAGTCTCAGACCCACATATATACACTGAGATCCCAGTCTTGTTCCATTGTCCACTGGTAGTCTCAGACCCACATATACATGGAGATCCCAGTCTTGTTCCACTGTGCACTGGTAGACTCAGACCCATATACACTGTCTGATACCCCAGTCTTGCTCTACTGTTAATCACGAGTCTCCTCCAGTCTTTTTGGTTTCCTTTTTTGCTGCCTTTTCTCACCCTCTCTCTACCCCCAGTCTTTAAAACCACCTCCTTTTCCTGCAGTCTTTCAAATCTCCTCTCTCTCTCTCTCACTCACTCCTCCAGTCTTTTCCTGTTTTCTCTGCCACTCTTTCACCCCTTGAAGCGCCCCTAGTTTTTCAATAACCTCTTTCCTTCGCTTCTCTGTTCTTTTGCCATTTTTTTTCTCCTCTCTCCCCCTCCTCCAGTCTTTTTACCCTCTTTTTTTTCCTCTTTCACCCACTCTCATCCCCTCAAGTTTCCCCACCTTTCAATCTGCCTAATAATACAGAACGCAGAGATATGATGTCAACATATCCCAGCGTTCTGCATTATTTTAATATGCTGAAGCTGGATATAGAAAGGTCTGTTCCGCAGGCGACACAGACCTTTATGGCACTGTTGTAGAGATACGTCTTATCCCCCAATAGGAAATCTGTTGGTGGGGCCAGTGATGACACAGAGCCAGGTGCACTGCACCATTGGCACCATCCTAAAATTGGCACTGTATATGGATCAGATGGGTTTTTGACTGGGTTTGCTAGCAGGAAAACTGTGTCAATAATGAGTGTAGACCCGATGCAGTAACTTGGTTGGATGAGGAGGGAGATACCGACTGATGAATTATTTATCTCTAACAAAGTGCATCAGTAATCAACTCGCTGGTCTCTCAGTAAGCTGGAGCACTCTCATTGGCAGAGATGAATATCTAGCCAATGAGTGCTCCATCTTGCTGACAGACAAGCGGGGAGGAGGATCTCTCCTGTATTTTCATCAGAATGAATATAAGAGGGAAAAAGTAAACCCTCAAACTGTATTTCTATCGCATTAAAAAAAAACAAAAAAAAAACACAGCACTGTTAAAATAAGTATAATAAATATATTAGAGCAAACTTATGCTTAGGTGATACATTCCCTTTAAACATTTGAGTGCCAGAGAGGTATCCAATGCATTCAGTTGCAATACATTGAATACCTCTGGCATTCAAAGAGTTACTGAGTGGTGTCAAAGATGGTAACCTGTAAACCCTAACACTCTGAGTTTCAGAGAGGTATCCAATGCATTGTGACGCAATGTATTGGATACCCCTCTGGCACCCAGAGGGTTCAAATGTAGTGTCAAACATGGTAACCTGAAAGCCTTAACCCTCTGAGTGCCAGAGAGGTACCCAGTGCATTGGATACCGCTCTGGCACTAAAGGGGTTAATACGTAGGAATCACTGAAAGTCTGACTATTGTCAAAAGGGGGCAACCTGGAAGACTTAACCCTCTGAGTGCCAAAGAGGTACCAGTGCATTGGATACCGCTCTGGCACTCAAGGGGTTAATATGTAGGAAGCAATGAAAGTCTGACTATTGTAAAAGAGGGTAACCTGGAAGGCTTAACACTTTGAGTGCTAGACAGGTATCCAGTGCATTGGATACCACTCTGGCACTCAAGGGGTTAATATGTAGGAAGCAATGAAAGTGGTAACATTGGAAGCCTTAACCCTCTGAGTGCCAGAGAGGTATCCAGTGCATTGATACCTCTCTGGCACTCAAGGGGTTAATATGTAGGAAGCAATGAAAGTGGTAACCTGGAAGCCTTAACCCTTTGAGTGCCAGACAGGTATCCAGTGCATTGGATACCTCTGGCATTCAAAAGGTTAACACGTAGGACTAAATGATGGGTTGAATGGATTGTGCTAAGGGGGACCTGGTTGCCATCTTCGATGATACCATCTTCGATAGTAAACTAAGCTGGGCTTAGTTACTATCTTCGATGATACCTGCACGATGCGGCTGCACGCGTCTAGAAGGCAGACCTGAATGGCCTGGGTCCCGCCTACTGGGCGTCACGGTTACTAAATCCGACGGGTTACCGTCTTCGACACTAGACGGGCAATAAGTTACACTTGGCCTAATGAGTAAAGTGTACGTTTTCTATACGTGACAAAGCGCTTCAAAGACACTGTAGGTGGCTCTTAAAAGAGCCTTTGTGTTTAATATATGCGGCTTCTACTTGGCCAGCTCACTTGCCCTTTGCTGGCTTGTGGCTCTCGGTCTTTTTAGGCAGCAATACGGCCTGGATATTAGGCAGGACACCACCTTGAGCAATGGTGACCCCACCCAGCAGTTTGTTGAGTTCTTCGTCGTTGCGCACAGCGAGCTGCAGATGTCTAGGGATGATGCGGGTCTTCTTGTTATCCCGAGCAGCATTGCCAGCCAACTCCAAGATTTCAGCTGTCAAGTACTCGAGCACGGCTGCAAGGTAAACTGGAGCACCAGCTCCCACACGCTCCGCATAATTGCCCTTTCTCAAGAGGCGGTGAACACGTCCGACTGGAAACTGCAGCCCTGCCCGAGAAGACCGCGTCTTAGCCTTTGCACGAGTCTTCCCGCCTTGCTTGCCTCTGCCAGACATGCTGTATTCTTCTTCTATTGCCTAGTACTACAAACTGAAAGCGAGAGAAGAAATTGCACAAGTCCTCCCCCTTGCAGGTCACTTATAGCCTCCCTCAACCGGCACTTGGGTGTGCTGTGGTTGGTTAACTTTCAAATTCTCCTATCCCAACGTTGATTCTACAATGCACCAATCATTGCCCTCATGTATAGTGGGAGGACCTTAAAAGTCACATGACAGCAAGGACCACTTGTAGGAAATGTGACATGGAAGCCTTATTTGCATGAGCCGTTTATAAACAGGGCAGACAGGAGAACAGTAGAGCACATTTTCATTCGACGACAGCAAGGTAGCGTGAAGCAGAAACAATGCCTGATCCAGCAAAGTCAGCGCCTGCCGCGAAGAAGGGCTCCAAGAAAGCGGTGACAAAGACGCAGAAAAAGGATGGGAAGAAACGCAGGAAGAGCAGGAAGGAAAGTTATGCTATCTACGTGTATAAAGTCCTGAAACAGGTTCACCCTGATACTGGTATTTCTTCGAAAGCTATGGGTATCATGAACTCGTTTGTGAATGACATCTTTGAGCGTATAGCAGGGGAGGCTTCCCGCCTGGCTCATTACAATAAACGCTCCACCATCACTTCACGAGAGATCCAGACCGCCGTCCGACTTCTGCTTCCTGGGGAACTGGCTAAGCACGCTGTGTCTGAAGGCACCAAGGCTGTTACCAAGTACACCAGCGCCAAATAATCCCAATCTGCTCCCCCATTTCCAGTAACCCAAAGGCTCTTTTAAGAGCCACCCACCAACTCTACATGAGAGCTGTCATTGTAACACCCACGTCTTTAGCTATTACTAGAAAAGTGTCTGTCCCACAAAGTATCAATTGTCAAATTCAAGTCAATCCCATAGGGACCCTGGGCGGGTATAGGTTATTAGTTTGGAAAGTGCTGTACTCTCCTCAGTTCCTTGAGGCGTTAATACCCACCTGGAAACTGTTATCCATGCTCTCTTCTACGCAGATTTGTTCTATAGAGTTGTAAAGAACCAGCCCAGTAAAATCTCCACTCCCTAGTCCTGGATACATGTCATTGCTATCGATTCCCCTCTAGGCCTCTCATACGCCGCCAAATGCTGCTGAGCCGCTGCTTAAACCTTTGGGTGCCGCGGATGTCTTGCATACTTCACCGGCACGCAAAGGGTTAAACGATGCACCTTTTTGTCGTTGCTCTCTTTCGGAAAACCAGAATCCTGGCTTGAAACCCCCAAAAAACAATTCCTTATGCAGCAGCGCCACCACCGGCCGCTTTGCTGCAAGTGCAAAGCGCAGAACAAAGACTCTTTAGGCGCGCACAGAACAAAGACCTTTTAGGCTCGCCCATCAATCTACGCTCCCCTGGCCACGTTAAGATCACCATTTTGCCTGCATTCCATGCTTTATTAATAAATTAATTCGTCCTACTACAGTGTTTTACTTATTTGTGCCTTGTTTCCTTACAATTGTATTCAAGCTCCTTTCTCTCGGCCGTTGAGCAACTGAGGATGTTTTTTTCCTACTTAGCCAATGAGCGACAGAGAAAGGCAGGGGCCCGCCTACTGGCTTCAGTCCTCTGTCAGGTCCCCTTATCGTGTATATAGAAGAGCGGGAGCGCGCTTGCGCGGTTACTTTACACGGCTGGTTTGCAGTAGGGAGAATGTCTGGTCGTGGAAAAGGCGGAAAGGGGCTTGGGAAAGGTGGTGCCAAGCGCCATAGAAAGGTACTCCGTGATAATATCCAGGGCATCACTAAGCCAGCCATCCGTCGCTTGGCTCGGAGAGGTGGAGTGAAGCGTATCTCTGGTCTTATCTACGAAGAGACTCGTGGGGTCCTTAAAGTCTTCTTAGAGAATGTTATCCGTGACGCTGTCACATACACAGAACATGCCAAGAGGAAGACTGTTACTGCTATGGACGTAGTTTATGCTTTGAAACGACAGGGACGCACACTCTATGGTTTTGGAGGTTAAATAAGCACACGTTACCCACTGCCTGAACACAAAGGCTCTTTTAAGAGCCACCCACACATTCCTACGGTAATGACAGATAGAAAACTAACCAGCTTCCATCAGATCAGCGTCTCTAGACTAATATAGAGACAGGACACTGGGGATGAGAAAATAGAGACAGTCTTTAGAGGCTAAAATAGCGGTTAGCAGGAGACGGTTTGATTCAGTAATATTGGGAGTCAAACAAATGACAAGGGAAAGGCTGACCTATCTACAATAAGCTACAACAGTTTATTTGATTAGGTGACTATCTCAGTAGATATATTTACAGTAGTACACGTTTCCTTAAAGGCTCCATTACATTCCATGTGAAGGACTTATTCATGGAATTTGTTTTTAGGAGGGTTATTTTTGTTTTAAATGAATAATTAATAAAGTTTATACTTTTTATGGTCCATATAATACAACTTGAACTGGTCTCTGTGGCAATGGGGGACAATCTATAAAAGAACAGATAAAGACTGATAAGTCTCCTAAAGGATTTGCTACTTCTTTGTTGTTTTTGGTGGTATATTTGAGATATTTGAGACCTGCGACAAAATCACATATTATCTAGTACTAATTTAATTTATATTATGTTTTTAGGGGATTTGCATGGCTCCTAAAAGAGCCCCCTAGTAACACCTTGTGGTCCATTACAAAGGCTGCCCGGCTTTTGAACGTCAGCCAGCTCCTGACTGGCCAGTCTGAGTTAAAGGGCTGACATTGACTTTGCCTGGGCAAAGTAGGTGTCTCTGGGATTGGCCACAGGTTTAAAGGGACTGTATGCAGGGTGAATTGTATTGTCGAACAGTAATACCTTTGACGACCAGTAGGTCTCGCCCTGCTCAGTGTCATGGTGTCAAGGAGTTGCGGTACATTATGTTGCTGGGCAGGTAGGCAGGCTCCTGATTGGCCAAAGCCCTGGGTGACACATTTAAAGACCCCACAAACACTTAACCTGAGGGAAAGTAGGCGGCCCAGGGTTCGGTCAGGCCGGCTTCTCATCCACAGCATCGGATGGGCTGGAGGCGGCTATGACGTTCATGGCCAGGATCGGCCACCCGATCCTCATCCTCGAATCGCCCAGGGTTTGAAGTGGAATATTCAAACCCTGTAAAAGATGTTTCAACTCAGCAGTCATTGTTTAAGTTGTGTATTCCCGCCCCACGTCTTTTGTTCTATTGTTTGCCCCTAGCCAGTTCCCTTTGTCTAGTTACTTTAATCAGGTCTGCCCCATTGTATCCTGTCTCCACCATATGTTTGGTGTCTTGTGTGCCCTCTGTATTGTATTGTGGTTTTTATACCGTTAACTCTGCATAAAAGAGCTGAACTTTGCCAAATAAAATGTGTTCGTTTGGGAACTTGAAAGGTGTCCTGTCACTCTGTCGAGGAATGGTATCAAGGGTCTCTTTCTGACCCAAAATTCTAGGAAGAAGCTCTGGAGAACTACCGGCACATCTACCACGTCATAGCCGACCTCAGGAGGGATAAACGAGGCACGGCGGCCTAGGTCCATCTGCAGACGTAGGTTTCCGTTACACCCATCTTGTAGCTGACAGCAGGAGCCCAGCCTTTTCCACTGTATTATGCAGCTACAGAGTTCCAGTCAACCATCCATCTTCACCAGCCAGGCTACCCACTTGTAGCCACATCCAGGAGGGAGAAACCCAGAACTATGGCCCAGGACATCACGGTGTCCTAGGGGTCCCGTTACTCTCCCAAGTCCTCGTCCTGACTTGGTGCCGGGGTCCTCTCTCCTAAATGCGGCTTTGGAAGGGTAGTGGCTCAGGTGAGTCAGGCTGGATGGCTAAAGGAGGACTGATTACTGGAACATTGCCCTCCTGATGTCAGCTACAAGATGGGTAGATGATCAGGTATCGGAGTGAAGCAGGCTGGATCAATGGATTATAGCTGTAATGGATACGTAAGTCCGCAGATGGACTTAGGCCATCGTGCCGGGGTTCTGTCTCCTGAGGTCGGCTACAAGCAGGTAGCCTTGCTGGTCATTCTCCCAAAGCTGCTTCCCAGGATGGGGGCCAAAAGGAGACCCTTGATACCATCCAACAACAAAGTGACAGGACACGGATGAAGTTTCAAACTAACACACTTTATTCCACGAACTTCAGCTCTTTTATACACAGTGAACCACATCAGGATATAATACCAGACAAAGGACAGAGACATATGGTGTAAACATAATACAAAGGGCCAGGCATGATTACATTATTTAGACAAAGGGACTGATGAGGGGCAAACGCTAGGACAAAGGGCTGAGGGATGCCAATACACATTTCAAACAATGGCCAGAGGGTTGAAGCATCTTTGAATATTCCGCTCCAATCTGGAGCCTAGAATCGGCTGACCAATCCTGGTCGAGAGTGTCATAACTAGCTTTGCCTATCAGAACTGTTTGGCGGGCAGCTAATCGACCAATCCCTGGGCCGCCTACTTTTCCCCCATGTTAACTCTATGGGGGACCTTTAAACTTGACAGCCAGGGCTTTGGCCAGTCAGGAAGCTGCCTACTTCCCAAGCAACACAATGCTCCACATGATTTATTGTAATGAGATAGAGACACCCGCTGGTTGTCAGATGTATTACAATCCAGTCACTTGAAAGCTTGTGGCCAATCCGAGAGGCGCCTACTTTTTCCTTGCAAAGTCAATGGAGGCCCTTTAACTCGGACTGTCCACTCGGGAGCCGGCCGACGTTCAAAACCATGGCGGCTTTCTTGATAGTCCTGCCGGTCATCTCTGGCCACATGAATCCAGTCTTTTGGAGGAGCTGTTCTTCATGTAACCCGTCTGATCCACAGCCCGCCACAATTCCCCTTAGGCGGCAGGCTGACCTAGTCTTGCCAAAAGCCTCCAAGTAACAGCCTAGGGTCCATTACACTCCCATCCCCCTTCGAGACCCTAGCCAGTGGCAGCTTGGACAGATGCTGGCTTGGAAAGTCTGACAAGTTCTTAAGTGGAGGAGGGTAGCCCCTTGTCCAGGTTCAGGAATAAGGTATATAGCCCCTTGTCCTGGGCTGAGCAATAAAACTTGAGCCCCTTGTCCTGGGCCAGGAGTAAAACTGGGGCCCTTTGTCCCAGGTCAGGGAAACTGTTAGTTCCTAGTCAGCATTAGTACTAGGTTTGGGGGGGGGGGTGTTTCGTCTCTGCGGGTCTATGATCCAACCAGAGCTGGGATTAGATCTTCCTGGGTCTGGGGCGACTGGTTCTGGGTCCAAGGCAAGTCTATGCAGGGGATTCCCCGTGGCAAGCAGTTTTTCCTTGATCTCACTGGGCTGGGGAAAGGCTGTAGGGCTGTAGGTGAGGGCCTTGATCCCACTCACTACATCAGGCGACACATAGCCACTGGGGAGGACCATGGTCCCACTCCCCATGGCAGAAGCATCAAGGCCCCTGGAGAGAATGTATTCTCCAACCTCCAGGGCAGTAGCAACCAGGGAAGGGGCAATATTCTTGGGGCTGATGGTGAGGACCTGCATCTCACTCACCGCAGCAAGGGTAGTAGGGGAAGGGGCAACAACAGTCCCAGGGGCCCCCCTTGCCCTGGTTGGTTACGGATTCCCCCCCCACCAGGTTGGAGTCCTGTAACGGACCCTAGTCCGTTACTTGGCGGCGAATGACAGGACTATGAAAGCCCGCCGCCTAAGGGACATTGTGGCAGCCAGAGGACCAGTGTCTGGCAGTTTGTTTGGGGGTTACATGAAGAACAGCTCCTCCAAAAAGACTGAAATACATGGACTATAAAACCTGCCGCAGGATGGCTGCCCTACAGGACAACCTATTCAACAAGCCCCATAGACTTTACATGGGAAAGTAGGCGGCTTCCTGATTGGCCAGTCTGAGTTAAAGGGACTCCATTGACTTTGCATGGAAAAAGTAGGCCCCCCTCGGATTGGTCGCTTGTTTGCCCGCCTGCCAGTTCTGATTGGCTGAAATGGCCATGATGATCTTGGCCAGGATTGGCCATCGCATTCCAGGCTCCTGATTGGCCAGGGGTTGAAGTGGAATATTCAAAGATGCTTCAACCCCCTGGCCATTGTGTAAAGATGTGTATTCGAGTCCCTCAGCCTTTTGTCCCAGTGTTTACCCCTCATCAGTCCCTTTGTATGAATAATGTAATCATGTCTGGCCCATTGTGTTAAGTTTACACCATCTGTCACTGTCCTTTGTCTAGTATTATATTTTGAGGTAGTTCACCATGTACAAAAGAGTCGAAGTTTGTACAATAAAGTGTGTTACAGTTTGAACTTGAACTGGCTCCTGTCTCTCTGTTGCTGGATGGTATCAAGGGACTTCTGTTGATCCCCGTCCTAGGAAGAAATGCTGCTTGAATAACCGGTGGAGCTGCCTGCTTGTAGCTGACCTCTGGAGGGAGAAACCTGGAACGACGGCCTGAGTACAACCCAAGGACTTGGGTATCTGTTACACTGGTGGCAAGCGGTCAGATCACACTGAAGGCAGCCCAGCAGGGGGAAAAACAGCTGCTGGCTTGACCCCGGTTTCAGCAACGGTTCGTGGGATCTTTCTCTCACTCCACTGAAGGGATCCAGCCGGTTATGTATGGCAGCTCTAGAACCCTGGGACTATGTTGCGCCCAACTGGAGAAAGACGGAGTAGCTACTGGCACTGCACTGGTCGCTGTTGGGGGACAATCCTCTACCAGAGTGGGAAGAAAGTCTGGCCTTTCGCCATAAAACGGAGCGGAAGGGCTACAGATCTGCACCACACTATGGTGTCCTTGATGGCTACGGCGGCTCCGGAATAGTATGGGCACTCTGGTGGATCGACCACAACTTTGGTAGCAAGGAGGACGGCCGCTCTTAGGATATCCTGGATGCCCGGGAGAGGATGCTGGGCCTCCGCGACACCCCAGAGCTGTAGGGGGAGCTTTGTGACTTGGCGGAGCAGGAGTGGCATCTTCAGAGAGCCTACCAGAGTCTTTTCCGGAAGGTAGAGAGGCATGGTACAAGAGAGGGACCAGGGACTGTCCTCCTGTATCCTGCACCACTGGAAGAGATGACCCTGCTGACCAACCCGCCCTGCCATGGCGGCTCCGTTCCATCAGATGAACACCCATTTGATGAGTTCTGTGATCCAGTGTTGGAGGGGTTGCAGAAACTGTTGCCTCGCCTGGGACCCAACCCATTGGAAGAGACGGTGGCCCAACTTACAATGGCAGTAGAGCAGCACTACTTTCAAGAACTCCGGCGCTCCAGTAATTACCCAGCCCTGGGGAGTGGGACCATGGTTCTCCCCAGTGGCGATATTTCCCCTGGCCTGGGAAGCGAGACCAGGGGCTGCACCAGGCCCTGTGTTTGCCCTGCCCTGGACAAGGAGAAACGTCTGCTCTCCAGGGGCACGGATGTTACTGACCTGAGGAATGGGACTGCAGTCTTCCTCAAGGCAGAGAATGGCCATGAAGTGGGTGGCCTTGAAGAAGAGGATCCCAGCGGACTGACGGGAAACAGTGCTGCTGATCCTCTTGTTGTCCCTGTGGACTGTGAACTGGTGGGTGGGAGCGAGCCCACCAGTGCCCCTATACCACCTGATATGGTGAGTGGGACACAAGTCCTCACCAGTATCCCTTGTGCTGGGCCCGACGGAGGTGGCCCCAACAGGCTGACTGGATACAGTGCGGCTGCATCTGGCAACCCTGAACTGGTGGGCGGGAATGAGCCCACCAGCCTTTATATGACCCATGACCTGGTGAGTGGGAGCGAGCTCACCAGGTCCAGGGGAAACCCTGCTGTTGTGGACGTGAAGCAGGTCCCCAACAGCCGCCCTTGTCCTTCTCCTATTGCTGCTGCCCTAGAGAAAGAGGGAAGTGTGCTATCCTGGTGCATGCACACAGTTGCCAGGAGGATTGTAAATGTATTCCCCCTCCGAATGAAAAGAGGCCTGGAAGTGGATGGCCTAGCAGAAGAGGAGGCCAGCAGGCCACCCCAAGGCAGTGCTGCTATGGTTCCTAGTAATCCTGAACTGGTGAGGGAAAAGGCATGTCTCACCAGCAACCCTGCATTTTGCCCTGAAAAACCCCCATTCTGTGAGCGGGAGAGAACTCTCCAGTCCCCCTTTAACCCCTGGCCCGGTGGGTGGGAGCGAGCCAACCAGGCCCTGTGAAAATCCCACAGCGGTGAGTGGGACAAAGGTCCTCACAAGCAGCCCACTGCTTGTTGCCCCTTTGCCTGAGCCCCCAGCCTTGGTGAGTGGGACCACAGTCCTCACCAGGGATGTTGGGGTGTCCCCTGGATTCCTTTACCCCAGCCTGGTGGGCAGGAATGCGTTCCCCACCAGGACAATTGATGGCTTTGCCCTAGGGAGTGGGACCACTGTCCTCCCTGAGGGACATACTGACCCCTTGGGTGCGTTGACCCCCGTGGACCCCAGCCTGGTGGGTTGGAATTCACTCCCCACCAGGCCAACCGTTAACCCAGCCTCAGGGAGTGGGACCACCGTCCTCCCTGGGGGCTGTTTGATTTACCCCAGCGAATCTATTTGCCCTGGCTTGGTGAGTGGGAGAACACTCCTCACCGGTCCTCTGGATGCCCCTACTCTGGGCAAAAGGACCACCAGTTTTGACAGCAGTCCTTTCAATGTTGCCCCAACCCAGGAGAGTGGGAACAGCATCCTCTCCTGGCCCTGTGGGGCACTTGCCCAACAAAATGGGGGAGATGTGTCTATCTTCCCCCATTTGGATCCCCAGGTCATTGGAAGCCCAAAGACCCAGTTACCACAAGGTGATCCCCCCTATAGACTGGCTATGGACCCTGAGCCACTGGCCCCAGACCCAGAAAAGTTTAACCCCTGCTCTGCCTGGGACACGGCCCAGTAGAGGCCTCCCAACCTGGGGCTAGCCAGGATCAAGAGGCACCAGTTTCCATGGCCCAGGACCAAGGATTCCAGTTTTACTTCTGGCCCAGGACAGGGGGCACATCTATTGTTTCCTGGCCCGGACAAGGGGCCCAATGCTTTCCCTGGCCCGGACAAGGGGCTCCAGACTTTCCCATGCCCGGACAAGGGGCTCCAGACTTTCCCTTGCCCGGAAATGGGGCTCCAGCCTTTACCTGGCCCGGACAAGGGGCTGATGTTTTCCCCTGGCCCGGACAAGCTCGCAAGAGGAGCACGGGCACCGTGATAAGAACACTCTTGCAGCCAGAAGCAAACACAAGGGAAATCTAGGAAGTGAGCCAAATTGCTTTAAATACAATGGGAGGGTTGTCTGACAGCAGTCATGTGAGCAATAACAGAAAGGTCAGCTGATTCAACCAGACTCAGAACAGGGAAGGCAGTAGCAATAGATTAGCTCAGACAGAAGAATCCAGTAGCAGAGAAAGAGCAGCTCAGCTAAACCTTGACAGTACTCCCCCTCAATGACCCCCCCCTCGGGGCAGGACCACATTTATGGTGAAAGCATGCCTGGAAAGCATGGAGGAGGGCAGGGCATGCACGTCTGCAGCTCTTCTGGACCATATCCCTTCCAATGGACCAAATATTAAAGACTTCCTTGGAACCTATGAGAGTCGACTATGGAGCGTACCTCAAACTCCTCATGGCCATCAACAGGCACCAAATGGGGTCGAGGAGTGACCGTAGTGAAACAATTGCATACCAGGGGGTTCAGCAGGAGACATGGAACACATTGTGTATCCACATATTGGGAGGGAGGTCTAGGGTATAGGCCACAGGGTTCACACATCAGAGGATATGGAAAGGCCCCACAAAGTGGGGAGCCAGTTTCTGAGAGGGCACTCAGAGGTGAAGATTTCTGGAGGACAAACAGACCCTCTCCCCAACCTGGTAGGAGGGTGCGGGTAGGCATTTACCATTGGCCGGAAACTTTTGGGATTGTTGTGATCGTCGCAATGACTCTTGAACCTGCACCCATGTGGAACGGATTCACTGGAGATGATGCCAATGCCAGAATCCCCTGGGGAGAAAACAAATCTTGAATCATGGAGGGTTGATATCCATAATTCACCATGAAGGGGGAAAGCTGGGTAGAAGCCGAGACTGCACTGTTATGAGCAAACTCCGCCCAAGGTAGCAGGTCCGACCAATTATTCTGACGGTTTGAAATGTAACACCGCAGGAATTGCTCCTAGACTTGATTAGACCTTTCCATGGCCCCATTTGATTACGGGTGATAAGCCAAGGAGAAGGAGAGTTGGATACCTAGCTGTGCACAGAAGGCTCTCCAGAATCTAGAGACAAACTGGCTACCCCGGTTGGGAACTATGACTTTGGGAACCCTGTTTAGCCGATAGACACCCTTGACAAAGACTGTAGCCAACTCTTTAGCGGATGGGAGTTTTTTGAAAGGTATGCAGTGAATCATCTTGGAAAATTGGTCAACAACCATGAGGATGAAAGTGTTACCATTAGACAATGAAGTCGACATTGAAGTCCATGGCAAGGTGTGACCATGGCTTTGCCCCATTGGGTATGGGTTTGAGAAGGCCCACTGGAAGGTTACGGGGTGATTTGGTCTGCGCACAGACTGGACAGGAAGCAACAAACTCAGCAATATCTTTAAGTTCTGGACACCACAAAAGACAGGAAACCAACCAGAGGAACTGGTTCTTACTGGGATGCCCTGCTGACTTCATATTATGGTATGTGGAAAGCACTTTGGTACGGAGGTTACTAGGTACGAAACAGCACCCAGAAGGATTCTCAGCAAGTGCATCTACTTGGGTGACCCATATTCTCTCCCCGAGGGGAGATGTAATGCTTGTACGTATGGTGGCCAGTACTCAGTCCGGAGGGATAATAGGACTGGGAGGGCTTTTCTCCTTAGGGCCCGGGAACTTCCTGGATAGGGCATCAGCCCTGACATTTTTGTTGCCCGGCAGGTACGAGACCACATAATTAAAATGGGACAAAAATAAGGCCCATCAGGCCTGTCTTGGAGTCAAGAGCTTAGCTTCGGACAGGTATGTGAGATTTTTATGGTCAATGAGGATTAGGATTAGCCCTGAAGTTCTTTCGATCAAATGCCTCAATTCTCTATGAAAGAGTATTATAGCCAGCAACTCTCGATCATTAATTTCATAGTTTCACTCCGCAGGATGCAAATGGTTCTCAGCAGTAGGACGTTGAGACAAGAAGGAGCCTACTCCTGTCTCAGACGCATCGACCTCAAGTATTAATGGAAGCTCGGGTTTTGGGTGTGCCAAAATGGGTGCTGAGGCAAAGGTGACTTTTAATGCCTCAAATGCTTTGATGGCCTCCGGATACCAGTGCGTGGAGTTACCGTCTTTTTTGATCATGTCGGTAAGGGGTTTTACAATCGAGAAAAAATTGCAGATAAATTTCCTGTAGTAATTAGCGAACCAGAGGAAGAGTTGAAGGGAGGGGAGACCTACGTGTCGCAGCCACTCGAGAACAGGCAAGAGTTTCTCAGGGTCCATAGTGAAACCTACCTCTGAGATTATGTACCCCAAGAAGGTGACCTGTTTGTGGTGGAATTCACATTTTTCTAATTTGCAAAACAGATTATTATCTCTTAATTTTTGCAGAACTCGGAATACATCTGTGTGGTGGCTTTCCAAGGAGGCGGAATGGATTAGAATGTCATCTAAATATACCACCACGCATTGTTGGAGCATGTCCCGGAGGACATCATTTAATAATTTCTGGAAAACCACAGGAGCATTGCAGAGACCAAAGGGCATTATGAGGTATTCGTAATGCCCGCTCCTGGTGTTAAATGCGGTTTTCCATTTGTGGCTCTCCTTCATCTGTACCAAATTGTATGCCCCTCGCCGGTCGAGCTTAGTGAACACCTTGGACCCTTTTAATCGATCGAATAGCTCGATAGTAATAGGAATAGGGTAGGCGTTTTTGACCGTGATACGATTGAGCCACCTGTAATCAGGGTCTGAGTTCTAAACTCTTTTTTTTCATGAAAAAGAATCCGTCTCCAGCAGGAGAGGAGGACTTGCGGATGAACCCTCGGGACAGCGCATTCGCAACATACTCCTCCATGGCCTTATTCTCCGCGACACAAAGAGGGTAGACTTGACCTTGAGGAGGTATGGCATCCGGTTGCAACTCAATGGTACAATCGTATGGGCAGTGAGGCAGTAGCACACCAGCCTGGCCCTTATGAAATACATCCCGGAACTCTTGGTACTCTTCAGGCAGCCAAGAGACTGGGCATGTGGTTAGCACCTTCACTACTATTGCTAGGCATGTCTTCAGTCCTTACCCAATAGAACTTGGTATTGTGTCTGTGCAACCATGGATAACCCAGGACATCACGATAGTGAGGAGAGTGGATCCCCTGGAATTGTAAAGTTTTGTGATGGAGAGCCTGTGGTGACCTGCGGCGGCTGTAGGGGTCTGCCATCAATCCCCTCAATGGAAAGTGGACTAGTACGGAGCTGCAATGGAATGGAGTGTTTCTGGGTGAAGGCACTGTCGATAAAGAGGCCCGCTGCACTGGAGTCAATAAGTGCCTCTGTAATAATGGAACATTCGCCCCAAGAAAGCCCAACGGGGACTAAAAGCTCGGGGCTAAACGGATGGGATGCCTCCACAGGAAGGAAGGTCTCTCACGGATATGGCAGTCAATCAAGATGCAATATGAGACCAGTTACTCTAAATCTGTGGGAAGGTCCTGGGCTGCAATCTCATTTTTAACTATATCCGAAAGCCCATTAGAGAAATCAGCCATGAGAGCCTCATGATTCCAACCAATCTCAGCTGCCAGGGTAGGAAATTGTATGGCATAATCCAAAAACCGTCCTTGTACCCCGCTGGATGAACATTAGTTGCTTGGCTGCCAAGATGGAGTGGCCCGGTACATCAAATACCCAGTCCTGCCTCTAGAAACATTGGAATCTTTATTGACAGTCGCAGAGGGAGTGGCAGTAGCTATAGGGGCAGCCTGCGCTGGGAGTTGCTGAGGTGGTGGAGTCACATGCGCAGAACGGAGCAACAAAGTCTGGAGAGCTAATGCAAACCGGTCCATGCGCTGGTCTACCTGGTCCAGCCTGAAAAAAACATTCGGTGGATTGCCTGTGCCTTCTGAATTCATTGCCCTTGTGTACTGTTAAGGACCAGGAACCAGACAGATACAAAAAATGTAAAGTGCAAAACACCTTTATTAAAATAACAAAAGCAAACAAAGCAAAATTGTGATCCAGAAGCATAAACCAAAAGGCAAGCCGGGGTCAGGAACCAAGACAGGTACTCAGCCAAGCTGGGGTCAGGAATACGGAGATCAGTGATGTCAGGAAAAAGCCAGTAGTCAGGAACCAGAAGGGACATCAGAGGAAGCCAGGTCATGCACAGGAAATTAGGAATGCAGTAGAACACTCTTGCAGCCAGAAGCATACAAGGGCAAACTAGGAAGTGAGCCAAACTGCTTTAAATACCCTGGGAGAGTTGGCTGATAGCAGTCAGGTGAGCAATCTCAGAAAGGTCAGCTGATTCAGCCAGACTCAGAACAGGGAAGGCAGTAGCAATAGATAGCAGAGCACTAGATTAGCTCAGACAGCGGAATGCAGCAGCAAAGAAAGAGAAGCTCAGCCAAACCTTGTGTCACGGTTCAGCAAGAAAACTCGGGACAAGTACTAAAAGGTAACACCAACTTTATTAGGCAGCAACAAAGAAACAGAAATATCACAATATACAGTAATAAAGAGAAGCGCACAACGGTGAAAGCGCAACTATCAGAAATAGAAGACTGCTTCCGTATGATTCTCTTGGTATATGTCCCAGTGATGGGACAAGGGGTAGTCTGCAATGCCACAGGTCTGCATCTGGGAGAAGCCAGACAAATGGGAAGGCAACTAGTAGTCTGTCAGAGCCACAAGCCCGCACCAGATTGGATATCTAACTGCACAGAAGGCCACACTAGAGTACAGTTAGGTAGAGCCACAGGTCAGCACCAGTTTGGATGGTCAGACAAGCCAGAGGTCATGGCCAAAGCAGGCAGTCAGCCAGAGCCACAGATTTGCACCAGATAGGATGTCCACTGAAGCGTTGGTATGCTGGATACACAGTGGACAGAGCCCCAGGTCAACACGGTATGGGTAGTCAGCCACAGCCGCAAGTCTGCACCAGGATGATTATCCGACAAAGCTAAGGGTCATACACGGAGTGGGTAGTCAGTCAGAGCCACAGGATAGCACCAGGTCGGTTAGTCAGATAAGCCAAATCATACACAGAGAGCAAATGAAATAGAACTGCACTGGACACCAACGAAAGGGCGACTGAGTCCTGTTTCCAGGCAGTTAAAATAGTAAAAGTGGCAGTAAGAGTAGGAGCAGCCAATAGATGGCTGTCCCTTTAAATGGAGCGCACGTCCATGCCCTTGGACGTGCGCCCAAACATGACGTCACCTGCCTGCCGGAATGCCAGCAGCAGAAGCAGCTAGAGCCGTACAAGGCACCAGCAGGTGGCTAAACCGCCAGGACGTGCAAACAAGCCTCAACGGAGGCAAGGCACCGAGAGTGGACAGAGAATGCGGCTGAAGCTGCTGGGGAAGGATGCGGTCAGCTTGAGCAGCCACCGCCCAGGTACCCTGAAACCTTGACAATGGATGAAGCAGACTGGATCACTGGAACATAGCTCTCCTGAATGGGGGGTAAATGTGACCCTTTAAACCATTCAGGAATGAAAACATAGGACACAAATCAAAGTCCCAAATGACTACTGCTTTGTTGAGGGGACAGTGAACATTTTATACAGATTTCAGTGGCAATACAATGAAAGGTGAACAATGGTGGTGTCTACAGTAAACACTGGGCCAGACAATGTAACAATAGAGTGTACACACAAGACAATGGGACAATACAGTGGGATTGATACAATCAACAAACAGCACAATAGACACAGGCGACACATACAGTCAGAACACAAGTCTAATACCATCACACAGAAGACAATTGTGAATACACAACAGAGGTGAAGTGATTAGTCAAGTGAAACCTTAATCAAACTCTGGACCAGACAGTGATACAGATGCACCTTTGGAATAGCATTGTACAAACCCAAATATTTAACCCCTGCCTGTCCATGTAAGATGGTAGGTCAACACATGGGCCCAGCATCTGTTAGATATATTACAGTCCATGTAAATATGATACGCCTGAAAAGGCCTCTCAGTAATGGCCTATGGTCCATTACAGTCACCTACATTATAGGACGGGGACCTCACCAAAGGGACAGAAGAGTCTGCCATGTGAATGCCCTAAAAGTGTATCAGGACAGGGCAGACTCCGTCCTAACCATATGCACCTTGACCAGCCAGGAGGCAGAAGACAGGGAACTACCCAACCTCCCGATCACAGCCCAAGACTCAACCCCGACCAACATGGTATTAGGAGAACAGCTTACCCCAACCCAGCAAGGCCAGATCAGGGGGCGTCATTGACCAATGGCCCACCATGTTCTCCACCAAGCCAGGTCTGACCCACCTCACTCAGCACTCGGTGGACACCCCTGGCCAACAGACCAACAAACCCTCCAACAACCCCCATACCACATCTCTGAGGCAGTAAAGAGCCACATCAGAGCAGAAATTCCGAATATGCAGAATATGGGTGTGATAGAGGGGTCCAGAAGTCCTTGGGCTTCCCCGGTAGTCTTGGTCCCTAAGAAAGATGGAACCACTAGGCTCTGTGTGGACTACCGGCAACTCAATGACAAGACTGTCACTGATGCTTATCCCATGCCTAGGGTATATGATCTTCTCGACTAACTTGTGGGGGCTAAGTTTGTCTCGACCCTGGATCATAGCAGGGGGTTATTGGCAGATCCCTCTGGCCCTGAAGGCTAGTGCTAAGTCGGCATTCATCACCCCCTTTGGCCTGTACCAAGTCACTGTCATGCCATTTGGGATGAGGAATGCCCTGGCCACCTTCCAGAGGCTAGTGTATCAACTCCTCGGGGGCATGCACCTACCTTGACGATATTGCCATATTCAACTAGTCGTGGGAGGATCATCTCCTCTACTTTGAAGTCATCCTGGGGTGGATTCATCGGGAAGGACTGACTATTCGCCCAGAAAAGTGCCAGATTGAGATGGGAGAGGTCCAATACCTAGGCCACCGAGTAGGGAGTGGAATCCAGTGACCTGAGCCAGCCAAGATTGAGGCCATCGTTCACTGACCCCAACCAATAACCAAGAAACAGGTCATGGCATTCCTGGGGACTGCTGGCTACTGCAGCAAATTTGTACCCCTATACAGCGATATAGCCAAACTGATGACAGACCTGACCCGTAAATGTTTGCCCCGGATAGTCACCTGGGCCCCCGACTGTGACACAGCCTTCCAGGCCCTAAAATCAGCTTTAGGACAGGCATCTGTGTTAGCTGCCCCTGATTTTAATCTGCTGTTTCTGATACACACAGAGGCCTCCAACATGGGCCTCGGAGCCATACTAAGCCAGGTAGATGCCAACGGGGAAGAGCACACAGTAGCCTACCCGAGTCGCAAACACCTGGAGCAAGAAGTAGGCTATGCTGCCGTGGAAAAGGAATGCCTGGCCCTGGTTTGGGCTGCCAAGCGGTTTCAACCTTATCTATACGGACAGCAATTCATGGTACTCAACTATCACAATCCTTTGGTTTGGCTCAATAGAGTTTCGGGGGATAATGGACGGCTATTGCGGTGGAGTTTGGAGTTGCAACCCTACAACTTTACTGTACAGTACAGTTCTGGCAGGCACAACAAAAAGAGGGATGGACTGTCCTGCCAGTAGGACTGTTAACCAGCCCAGGACAAGGGGCTACCTTTCACTAGCCCAGGACAAGGGGTTCCCTTTTTAATATGCCCAGGACAAGCGGCTACTTTTAACCAGCCCATGACAAGGGGCTGTCCAAACCTTTGGCCCCGTACCTCCAAAGGCTTGTGATTGGAACTCTAGGCCATTACATGGAGGTCTTGTTAGGCCTCACAAAGAAACCCCACTCAAAAGATTGAGTTCACAGAGAAAGAAGGATGGCCGCTGATTGGCCATCACTCTGGGTGACTTATTTAAAAGGTCTATATTGACTTTGTATGGGAGAAACAGGGCAGCATTCTGATTGGCTGCCTACAGTACTGAATAGAGTAGGCGACTTCCTGATTGGTTGCCTACTCTCCAATGTTAAAACGTTAATTATGTTAGACCCAGGTAATTCCATCTCCTAGGAAGAACAATTGCCCGGGTCCTGATTGGTTGCTTGCCGCTTGTCAATCCAATTCCTACTGGCTAGGAATTGGAGCGGCAAGACTAAATTAGCAAAAGACTCCTCCATGTCTGCTGTCTCTTTGTTCATGTGAGTACAACATCCCCAGGGGTCCCATTGTATTGCAAGCCCCTCCACCAACAGTCCATTATACCCATTGTTTACAGCCCATTGTGTATTGTGTTACTATTGTTGAATGTTTCTCAAAAACTGTATAAAAAGAATTGACTTTTACAATAAAGTTTAGAAGTCATTTTGGACTTGAACTTTGTCCTGTGTCTTCATTACTGGATGGTTTAAAGGGTCCCATTTGTCCCCCATTCAGGAGGCCATTGTTCCAGTTGCCAGCTTTCCAGCATTCCAGCTTCCTGCATACCATCCAGCTACAGTGATCCAGCCTTTTGTGGTACAGCTAACAGTCTGCTTCATTCAGCTACCCATCTTGTAGCTGATATAAGATTCCAGTATTTACAGTGGATGTTTCTAGCTTGCTTTCTCCAGCGTTCCAGCCTATATTCCAGCTACAGTGATTCCAGCTCCTTGTGGTGCAGTTACCGGACCAGCTACCAACTTGTGGCCAACCTCAGGAGAGAGAAACCCAGCACGACGGTCCTGGACAGCACGGGGGCCGAGATTTCCATCACAGATTGCACTCCCTCTCACCAGGCCAGGGGTAACAGGGCCACTGGGGAGGATCTGGGTCCCACTCCCCAGGGCAGTGGTAACAGTACGGGATTCCTTTAGTTCATCGAAATAACACTGCTCCACTGCTTTCATAAGTTAGCTTACCATCTCTTCCGACGGACTTGGTCCCAGGAGTGGCATTCGTTTTCACATTCTACTTGCCACCGGGTCACTTGACACTTCAAAGGGGGCCTTTACTTCAGGGTCATTCCTACCCAGCAGTGTCCGCCGCAGCTCCAACAAGTCCCCTATGCGTCTCCAGATGGGGCTTACGGCGTCCATGGATTCCAGCCCTGCCATGTTTCACCGGTTGGATCCTAGGTCGTGGTTTTGATCCCTTAGGAGACAGAATCCCACCTCTGCCACCAGTATAACGGAAACTACAGACTCTGGGTTGTCCTTAGCCATTGTTCCAGGGTTCTCTTTCCTTGAAGCAGCTACAAGTGGGTAGCTGGTCCGGTGAATCTGGATAGCTGGCTGGAACGCTGGAACATAGCTCTTCTGAATGAGGGTCAGAGGGGACCCTTTAGACCACTCAGGAATGAAGACAACAGGATGCTCCTTAGTTCCAAACTACTAAGTCAGTTTATTGGGGAAACACAGAGACATTTATACAGAAACTGTAAGAATACCCAATAGGTCAGTGTAAAGGGAGTGGTCCCTTTACAGGAAGAATTGTCCAGGCCTTATAAGGCCTTAAAATGCTGGTTATCAAAAGAACTGAGACTGTACAGACTTTGTTGGCTCACCAGGCCAAAAAATCAAGTTGGCGTCTTGACTTTGAAAAGTAGGCCGGCCAGTGATAGGCCACTGCCCTGGGGAACACGTTTAAAGTTCCCCCATAGACTTAACAAGGGGAAAAGTAGGCAATCATCTGGTCATCTATCCTCTATGGGGAATGGTGTCAACACAGCGCAGCTTCCTGCATACCAGCCTGCTTCATTCAGCTACCCATCTTGTAGCTGATATCAGATTCCAGTATTTATAGGGGATGTTCTCAGTTTGCTTTCTCCAGCGTTACGGCCTATTTTCCAGCTACAGTGATTCCAGCTACTTGTGTTGCAGTTAATGGACCAGCTACCAAATTGTGGCCAACCTCAGGAGAGAGAAACCTGGCACGACGGCCCTGGACAGCATAGTGACCAGGGTTTCCATTACAGTCAGGTACAATACACAATGGGAGTATAGACAACTTGTACAATGGGGTCAGTGGTGGAGGTGCACATAACACAATGGGCACAGTGTTTAGGTGTAAACAGAAGGACAAAGGAACAGTAGACATTGTGGAGCCTTTAGCTAATTCAATCTTTCCACTTAAATTCCTAGCCATTAGGAATTGAAGTGACAAGAAACAACCAACCAATCAAAAGGTTGCCTACCTTCTCAATGCATTTCCTAACAATTTTTAACATGGGAGAGTAGGAAACCAATCAGGAAGCCACCTACTCTGTACAGTACAATAGGTGGCCAATCAGAAGGCTGTCTACTTTCAAACATGGGTGATGGGGATTTCTGAATGCCCAGACCTAGTTTGCAGCTGTCCAGCTGCCTGGAACTGAGAATTCACTCAGTGCCTTCCAGTCTTTTATGTTTTTTCCACGGCTCTTAAAAGAGCCCTTAGTAACAGACTATGGTCCGTTACAAACAAGTTGCAGACAGCCTGGGAAGGGCCATATCAGGGAGTTGACCGATAAGGGGAAACCACATACCTGATCACTGGCTGACTACCTCCTTGTGTACCGACCTGGCTTTGGCTGAGTATTCGATTCCGTTGCTGACTAGGACTGGCTACTACCTCTGTGTGTACCGATCTTTCATTATGGCTTCTGACCCGTCTGGGTGCGTAGCCTGTGCATTACTCTTGCTCTTGCTACGCAGTGACTTCCGCTACAGCGCCTGCTTGGCCTGTCACTCCCTAAGTCACCTGGGAGACTGTGTTGCAAGTAGCTCCGGTCACTTGCCAGTATCTTATCTGTGCTGCCTCTCCTATCCCTAGTGTTCTAGGGACTCGGTCACTTGCCAGCGTCCTAGCTGGGTTGCCTCCGCTATCCCTAGCGATCTAGTGACTTGGTCACTTGCCAGTGTCCTATCTGTGTTGCCTCCGCTATCCCCAGCGCTCTAGTGACTCGGTCACTTGCCAGGTTCCTATCTGTGTTGACTCCGCTATCCCTAGCGTTCTAGGGACTCTGTCACTTTCCAGTGACCATTCTGTGTTGCCTCTGCTACCCCTAGTCTTCTAGGGAATTGCCCTGCAGTTACCTACCACCAGTATAGGAGGGCCTTTCAGCGGTTTACTCTGTTCCAGTTACCAGTCAATGGATCAAGCCTACTTAGTTCTTATTGTGTATTTTGCTTGTCAATCATTTCTGTTCATCCTGACCTGTGTCAGATTTGGGAAGTACCACGGTACTGTCCTTATCTGGACCTGAGTAGGTTGATTTTTACTTGTTGATTTATTATTCTCAATAAAGCTGATCTTAACCTTATTTAATTGCCTGAATGTTGTTACTAAACCGTGACAGTACCCAACGCAAAAAAACGTATCTCTCTTACCGCTATGGTTTGAAAGATACAGGCATTTAAAGTTTGATGCATCCTGCTTTCAGCTGTAAAGCTGTCAGAAGGAGATCCGTGTCGGCCGACATGGAGGCTCTGAAGAAGAGCCGCTGTAACGGGGTTCACCTTCCCTGGGTAGATCCCAGACCTTGTACCGGGCTAGTAGCCTTCTGCAGCCACCTTGAGTCAGCAGAACCCTCGGTCACCTCCACAGCTTCTCTGCCAAGGATGGGGGTCACAAGAAGACCCTTGATACCACCCTTCAAGAAATGGACAGGACACGCTTCTTGATCAACCAAGAACACACTTTATTCCACACAAATTCAACACTTTTATGTACAGTTAAACATATTATGGTAACTTAATCAAATCTGGTGTACAAAAGACTGTGTTCACATAACAATGACATGATTGTAACTTCATTAACGGGTACAAAGGGAAGACCGTGGGAACTTGGTGATACAATGGGTGTTTGGGGCATACAATGGGCCGGGGTAACCTGATGGAACAATGGGTAGCAGACTTAGAGGCGCCAGGGCCTGAGCTCCGCTTCTGGGTCTCAGCCAATGAGAGATCGAACTACGGAGTCCTCGCAGCCAATCCCAGGGCTGCCGACATTTTCCCATGTTAAGTCAATGGTGTCCCTTTAACTCAGTCTCTGGGTCGGCGGCCAATCAGTAAGCGAGCGACGGCCCCATTCTAAGTCAATGGGAAATTCTCCTTAGGCTCGATGTTCGACAGCCAATGAGAAAGGGGCCGACCATTCGCCATGTGAACTCTATGGCGTCCCTTTAACTCCCGTTCCTCCAATCAGATGGCGGCCGAGCATTCGCCAAGTTATCCCTATGGCGTCCCTTTAACTCCAGCTCCACCAATGGGATGTTGGCCGGCCGCACAAAGTCCCACTGCACTGTGTCTGCCCCTCACCCCCGTGAATCCCACTCTTCTGCGGAATAGGTTTCCCTGGATGTTTCCAGGACATAGTTCCAGTAACGGGTCCCTACCCATTACAGCCACAATTGCATTAGTTAAAACTAATTACTTCATTGGAATCGTCTGAAAAGTGTGCTTGCAAAACTAGCACACTTTTTAGACCATTCCAATGAAGTAATTGTAATGGAAGCTAAGGACACCGGGTTGTCCTCAGCCGTCATTCCGCTTTCCTCTCCTTTGACCTCCTCGAGAAATGTGAGAAACTCTGCAGTTCAATTCCACAAGATGGCACAAGACAGTATTCGAACTCAGGATTGTCGGATGATGGGAGTCAGAAGTCGATCTTTCCTGGTTTGATGAGGAATCGAAGGGATAAACTGCGCCACCAAATTCCGTTGGAAGACGAACAATGCACCCTCAGCGTCGTCAACAAAGCTAGTAGGCAAAGTCGAAGTTCCAGATCTTGGTTCCCGCTGCGGAGTCAAGTGAATTCAGCTTAGAGTATCCCGCCCTTAGATGGGAGTCAGAGAGGACTCTTTAAACCACTCAAATAACAAGACACATTCTTTCATAATCCAAAGCAGTAATACACTTTTTTGAAAAACTCACGCTCTTTTATACACAACTGGAAACAGTAAAACAATGGAACAGTAAACAGCATGAAAAAGGCATAGTGTGATTAAATTAACATAACATAATTGTATTTGGGTTGTTCCAATTCTAACCAATGGAAATAGAGCAACACAGCTAACTGTAACCAGAATGGTTTGTTCATAGGACCAATGAGCTTCGAGCCTATGTCTGTCGAACCCCTTTGTTCTTAACAAAGTCTTAGTCCTTGAGCGATCCCCTACATCACTTGGGTCGACGGCCAATCCGAGGGTTCCTTACGACTCGAGGTCGATACCAAGCCCTTCTTCGACTGACAATAAAACCCTTATTTGACTAAGAGTCGGTACATGTAATTCCTTTTAGTCACAATAACCTCTCCATGAGGTGCCCGGTGGCCAGGTGAGTCCTATTACAAAGTGTTCCTTTTGGGTAACTCGGGGAGCCTTGGAACAGTCCCCCTAGTAATGGCCTACGTCCCGTTACATTTCTTCCCCTTTTCAGTCCGTAAGCCAAGGTACATCCGTAGCTTGGCTGAAGGAGGATGGGGCCATGATGACAAACATACGTCCTCTTGTCAGAATAGTCCATCCGTGTTCCGGTTTTCCTTCCCTGACTGGTAGCAGATGGTAAAATTAAAGGGCTGTAGGCCAAGCTCCATCTGAGTAACCACCTGTTGTCACCCAAAACCCTGTTTAACCACACCACAACAAATTCCCATCCATACAGGTAAGGTTGGAACTTCTTTAGCGCCCATACAAGAGCAAGGCATTATTTTCCAATAGCCGCATAGACTACTTCTTGAGGTAACAGTTTCCTGCTGAAATATGCCACTGGATGTTCCTCCCCAGCTGCGTTGGTCTGACTCAGTACCACTCCGAGTCCATAGTTGGAGGCGTCTGTATGGATGAGAAAAGAGTGGTTAAAATCCGGGACGGCGAGCACAGGTTCTCGTCCCAGGACCTCCTTCAGAGCTACAAAGGCATGTTCACATTCCGGTCCCCACATCACTTGCCGGTTTAGGGCTTTCCTGGTCAAGTCAGTGAGGGGCTTGGCCAGGGAGCTATACTGGGGCACGAACTTACGGTAGTAACCGGTCGTTACCTAGGAATGCTAGAATCTGCTTTTTGGTCTTGGGTGTGGGCAAGTCTAAAATGGCAGCTATCTTGGATGGCTCAGGCAGCTGATGTCCGCTGCCTACCCGGTGGCTTGAGTATTGCACCTCTCCCATTCCTACTTGACACTTGTCAGGTCTAATGGAGAGCCCTTGCCCGGTGGATTCTACCCAGGATAGCCTCTAGGTGCAACAAGTGCTCCTCCCAGGTGTCACTGAAGATGTCATCCAGATAGGCGCAGGTAAATTCCTGAGCCCCTGCCCACAGATGATCAACTAGCCTCTGGAAGGTGGCCGGGGCATTCTTCATCCCAAATGGCATGACCTTGAACTGGTACAGGCCATAAGGGGTGCTGTAGGCGGACTTCTCCACCGTCTCAGGTTTCAATGATATCTGCCAATATCCCCAACTAAGGTCGAGGGTGGTGACAACACCAGCTCCAGCAAGCCTGTCAAGGAGCTCATCTACCCGGGCATGTGATATGAGTTTGTGACCGTCCAGTCGTTGAGCCTTCGGTAGTCAACACAAAACCGGGTAGTGCTGTCCTTTTTGGGTACCAGTACTACCAGAGCAGCCCAGGGGCTCCCAGATGGCTCAATGACCCCTAGGTCTAACATGTCCTGGATCTCCTTCTGCATATCTTTCTTGACGACTTCCGGAACCCGATAAGCAGGTAACCTGAGTGGGGCCTGCCCTGTGGTCTCTACCTTGTGGTGGGTAATGGACGTGAGGCCAGGTAGGGATGAGAACAACTTGGGCCACTTCTTATTGATTTCCTGAACTTGACTCTGCTGGGTGGTGCTTAGGTGAGGACCTAACTGCAGTGGGCTTAAGGGTTCAGGCTTGTGTATTGGGTCCAGGAGATCAGGAATATCCTGTTCATCTGGATCATCTTCCTCCAGGGTGCAGATGGCTGAGGCCTCTTCTGCCCTGGGGTAATAGGCTTTCAGGGCATTGACATGGCAGGTCCATTGGTCCTGCTGTCTAGCCCCTCTAGCAATGACATACGTGGTTTCCCCTGCCGATTATCTGATAAGGCCCTTCCCAAGCTGTCAGCAATTTATTGTGTTTCACAGGGAGCAGGGCTACAACCTGCTGGCCCTGACTAAACTCTTTGGAGTGGGTCTGTTTATCATAGCACTTCTTCTGATGGGTCTGGGCAGCCTGTAGAAGCTGGTGGGCCAGACCCATAAGAGTTTCTAACTTGTTCAGGAGGTCCGTGATGTACGTGACCACTGGGGTTTCCTCCAAATCACAATTGCCCTCCCAATATTCCCGGAGGAGGCTCAGGGGCCCACGGACCCTCCGCCCAAACAAAAGTTCAAATCCCGTGGACTCCTGAGGCACCTCCCGGTAGGCGATCAAGAGATGGGGCAAATATTTTTCCCAATCTCACTGAGAGTTGGTGAAGGCCCGGAGCATATGCTTCAGGGTTCCCCTGAATCTTTCACAGAGGCCATTGGTCTGGGGGTGGTACTTCATGGTGTGCAGGGGTTTGACCCCACACGCTTTCCATAACCGTTATAACAGTTCAGATGTAATTTGGGAGCCCTGGTTGGAAAAGATCTCTTGGGGGAAGCCTATGCAGGTAAACGCCTTGACTAGGGAGTCGCCACGGTTTCTGCAGTAATGGTTGCTAGAGCTACTGCCTCGGGGTACTGAGTAGAGAAGTCCACAATGGTGAGGATATATTTTTTCCCTTGCGGCTGGGCCGGGCTAGGGAACCTATGATGTCGACCGTGACCCTCTGGAAGGGTTCACAAATTATGGGTAAGGGTTGTAAAGGCACTGGGGGGCTGTCCCCTCTTTTCCTGACCCTCTGAAAATGTCGGCAAAATTGATGGACATCCTTGGATAAACGGGGGCCAGAAAAAGGCTGTAGTTAGGCGATATTCTGTGGGCAATGTGCCTAAATGGCTGGCTAAAGGAATCTCATGGGCCAGGTATAGTAGGGCAACTCTGTTTTGGGAGGGAACTAACAGTTGGGTGCGTGTGACCTGAGTTGGTCCATGACAACGGGTGAGAGTCTTCCTACATAAAAGATTGTTGACCCAAACAAATTGCTTGCCACAGGAACCCATCTTCCCTGTGTCTGCTAGATTCCTATACCCCGCTAAAGTAAGGTCCGTCTGTAGGGCAGTGCGGAATGTGTCGGGAGGTAACTAAGCAATGGGCTGTACGTCACTAGGGAGTGTGGGTAGGTCAGTGGGGTGGCTTACCACCGTCTGTTGAGCTGTGGCCCTGCTGAGAACCTGGCACTCCTCTGACCCTTCTTCCGGTGCAAACCGACTCTGCAGATGTCCCAGGTCTTTACCCAACAAAACATCTATGGGTAATCCAGACATAACTCCCACAATTCTGGAGCCTTGATTGGTTCCCCACTCCAGGTGGACCTTGGCCATAAGCAGCTGATAAATCCGGCCACCAGCTACACTCACTTTCACCACTTGGTCAATTCAAGAGCAGGAAGCCAGACAGTGGGTTTGAACCAAGGTAGGCTACAACCTGCTGGCCAGGAGTAAACTCTTTGGGGTGGGACTGTTTATCATAACACCTCCTCTGATAGGTCTGGGCGGCCTGCAGATGCTGGCAGGCCAAACCCATAAGAGTTTCTAGCTTGTTCCGGAGGTCCATGACGTACGTGACCACCGGGGTTTACTCTGACTCACATTTGCCCTCCTAATTATTCCGGAGGAGGCCCAGGGTCCCATGGACCCTCCGCCCGAAAAAAAGTTCAAAGGGGGAGTAACCCGTGGACCCCTGAGGCACCTCCCGGTAGGGAACAAGAGATGAAGCAAATATTTTTCCCAATCTCGCTGTGGGTCGGGGAAGGCCCGGAGCATCTGCTTCAAGGTTCCACTGAACCTTTTGCAAAGGCCATTGGTCTGTGGGTGGTACGTTGTGGTGTGCAGGGGTTTGACCCCACACGCTTTACATAACTGTTGCAACAGTTTGGATGCAAATTGGGAGCCCTGGTCGGATAAGATCTCCTGGGGAAAGCCTACGTGGGTAAACACCTTGACTAGGGCGTTGGCCACGGTTTCTGCAGTAATGGTTGCTAGAGCTACTGCTTCAGGGTAACAAGTAGCGAAGTCCACTATGGTGAGGATATTTTTTTTTCCTGTGCGGCTGGGCCTGGCTAGGGGACCTATGATGTCGACTGCAACCCTCTGGAAGGGTTCCCCAATTATGGGTAGGTGTTGTAAAGGCACCGGGGGGCTGTCCCCTCTTTTCCCGACCCGTTGACAAATGTTGTAGGTGCAGCAAAACTGACGGACATCCCTGGATAACTGGGGTCAGAAAAAGGCAGTAGTATCACAGTGCCCGTAATCTGTACTGAGCGACATTGTTACTTCCGGGTTTACCCTGACCTTAATCTTATTTACTCTGTGTTGGTGACTCCTCCCAGGGTTTGCTTTTAAATATGCCCTTCTGTCATTCTACCGGTGCCCTTTCGTGGTGTACCCATATCTAGCGACTAGAAGTTCTTGTTCCTGTTTCCGTGTATGACCCAGCTCGTCTGACTGCGTTTAGTTCCTGATGCTCCTGTGATCCGATTCCGTTGTTGACCTTGGACTGGCTGACTAACTCCTTGTGTACCGAACAGGCTTGGCTGAGTATCTGATTCCGTTACCGACTAAGGACTGGCTGACTGACTCCGTATCACGGTGCCCGTGATTCGTGCTGCTCTGTGTCTATCACCTGCTGAGTATTCGTGATTGGCTGTCTGTCATTAGCCCTCCTCACACAGCCTTTTTAAACCTAGGTTAAGCACTTCCAGGTTGCCCTTTCGTGGGGTCTCTGACTCCACTCAGCCTGACCTGCTTGTCAGATCTCTGGGCCTGTTTCCAGTGTTCCTGTATGGTACATTCCCGTGTTCCAGTGTTCCTGTACATTAACGTTCCGGTGTTCCAGTGCTCCAGTGTTCCTGTACGTTAATGTTCCGGTGTTCCAGCGTTCCAGTGTTCCTGTATGCTAACATTCCGGTGTTCCAGTGTTCCAGCGTTCCGGTGTGCCTGTATTCCGGGGTTCCTGTGTTCCAGCACCGCGCGGGTTAACCTGTACGAGTTCCTGAGTCTCGCGCTCCAGCTGTCGCTCCGGCGACATTGTTCTCCTCGCTATTGCATATAAATTGTTGTTTCCGGCGTGCGGACGCTGGTTTGCTCCACTAAACCTGGTTGCGATATACATTGTTGGTTCCAGCGTGCGGACGCTGGTTTGCTCCACTAAACCTGGTTGCGATATACATCGTTGGTTCCAGCGTGCGGACGCTGGTTTGCTCCACTAAACCTGGTTGCGATATACATCGTTGGTTCCAGCGTGCGGACGCTGGTTTGCTCCACTAAACCTGGTTGCGATATACATCGTTGGTTCCAGCGTGCGGTCGCTGGTTTGCTCCACTAAACCTGGTTGCGATATACATCGTTGGTTCCAGCGTGCGGACGCTGGTTTGCTCCACTAAACCTGGTTGTGATATACATTGTTGGTTCCAGCGTGCAGTCGCTGGTTTGCTCCACTAAACCTGGTTGCGATATACATTGTTGGTTCCAGCGTGCGGTCGCTGGTTTGCTCCACTAAACCTGGTTGCGATATACATTGTTGGTTCCAGCATGCGGACGCTGGTTTGCTCCACTAAACCTGGTTGCGATATACATTGTTAGTTCCAGCGTGCGGACGCTAGTTTGCTCCACTAAACCTGGTTGCGATATACATTGTTGGTTCCAGCGTGCGGTCGCTGGTTTGCTCCACTAAACCTGGTTGCAATATACATTGTTGGTTCAAGCGTGCGGACGCTGGTTTACTCCTTAAACCTGGTGGCGCTATTTACCATTAGTCCCAACGTGCGGACATGGTTTGCTCCTGAACATCCAGTACTGTGGTCAGTCGCTGTCCACCTCCTTGCAGTTGTCTGATTATCCCTGGCTATAGAATTCTGCTGAGTAAGACCTCTAGACTTATGCTCTCTGCTGTCTTAGTCACCTAACAGCTGGTCTATTTGCTCAGGCTGTCCTGCCCGGTATTGGTGAGGCTGGTAGAACCTTGACGTTACCATCCTGTAGGTTGTCTCACCCGGATTGGCAGGCCCGGTAGAGCCTACTACAGTACCTCCTTGGGCTGCCCTGCACGGTATTGGTAAGGCCGGTAGAACCTTGTATCTCACCATCTTAAAGGTTGCCTTACCCGGTATTGGCAGGGCCGGTAGAGCCTACATTCAGCATCCCATTGGGCTGCCTTGCCCGGTATTGGTAATGCCGGTAGAACCGGAATTATCATCTCACGGTTGCCTTACCCGGTATAGGCAAGGCCGGTAGAGCCTGTCATTAATACTGTCACTTGGGTTGCCTTGCCCGGTATTTAGGCAAGGCTGGTAGAACCTTTAGTATGTTCTATTGATGTTATATTGTTATGTATGTTTACCCTACGGGGACTGCCTTTAACTTTTAATAAAGTTAAATTTTACCAAACCTTAAGTCTGAGAGTCTTCAAAAACTGTGACAGTACGAAAGGGCCATGACCTCAGACACTAAGAGTGATGGTAATACGCAGAATATCCATTGGAGGATGGATATGCTTGAGCAACGTGGCTATCCAAACTATTCTTGAACGCACGGTACTTGCAGATAAGTCCGGTGCTAACCCGGTGGTCTCGCCAATTATGACACCGGAGAATGAGTCTAGGCCCTCAGGGGCTGCAGTCAAAGGGTTAACGGCTTCTGCACCCTTGCCGCTGAGATATGACGGCGACCCTCAACTATGCAGAGGGTTTATCAATCAACTTAAGATATTTATGGAATTGACGGCACACGCATTTCCTAGTAATCGCAGAAAGGTTGGGTTCATGATATCCTTGCTGACTGGCAGAGCATTGGCTTGGGCCAACCCACTTTGGGAAAACGCTAAACCTTGCATGAAGAATTTCTGTGATTTTGTGCAATCCCTTCGGAGAGTATTTGAGCCTCCTGGTAGAACTACCTCTGCTGCTAAACGTCTCATGGAGATACAATAGGGCAGGCGCACGGTTGGCGATTTTGCCATTGAATTCCGCACCTTGGCAGCAGAGGTAGGATGGAATAACGAGGCCCTGTTGGCAGCCTTTGCTCAAGGATTGAGTGACCAGATTAAAGATGAGATCGCAGCAAAAGATTTACCTACTGACCTAGATGATTATATCGAATATGTGATTCTAATTGACTCCAGAATACGTGAAAGATTAACTGCCAGAGAGCGACGAGTACGGTTGAAAAATAATGGGTCCAGTAGCATATTTTGCCCACCCAACCCTCCCTCAACATCCAAACCTAGTGAACCTATTCTGGAACCAAGTGAACCTATGCAGGTGGGTTTCACTAGGTTAACTAAGGAGGAGAGAAGGTATTGCAGGACACAAGGTTTATGTCTGTATTGTGGTAAAAATGGTCACCTGTTAAGATCTTGTCCGGTACGTCCGGGAAATGAACACACCTAGGGTACCTTGGGGGACAGGCCCTAGGTGGTGTCCAATCGTCCCCATTGTTGGGCACACTTAAACCCACCATACAGGTGGTATTGTCATGGGCACAACGCTCGGTTGAGGTTTTGGCCTTGGTTGATTCTGGTGCTGCTGGGTATTTTATGGACAATACCTTTGCTGAATTGCATGGGGTACCACGGATTCAGAGAGAAACCCCTCTTGCTATTGAGGCAATTGATGGCAGACCTTTGGAACCCGCCCAAGTTACTTTTGAAACGATGCCCTTGTCCATGACTATTGGGGTTCTTCACAAGGAAGAGCAGCAGTTCCAATTGATTAATTCTCCTCACCATGCCGTGATTTTGGGCTTTCCTTGGTTACAGTTGCACAACCCACAATTTGATTGGCAGAAATGTGAGATTGCTGCTTGGTCTCAGTTCTGTATGGATAAGTGCGTTACCCATCCTGTTAAGGTCTTGTGCACCTCCCCTTCACTACCTGATGCCTACCCGCAGTTTAGCGACGTTTTCAGTAAGGGAGAGGCTGGCGCCCTACCTCAGCACAGACCATACGATTGTCGCATAGAACTGAGTCCTGGAGCAGTACCACCGAGGGGACGCACGTATCCATTGTCTTGTGAGGAGAACCAAGCTATGGAGGAATACATAGCAGATGCCCTTAGTAGAGGGATCACAAGGAAATCTACTTCTCCGGCCGGTGCCGGGTTATTTTTTGTTAAGAAAAAAAGTGGCGAACTGCGACCTTGCATAGACTATCATGGGCTGAATAAGCTGATGGCAAAAAATGCCTACCCAATCCCACTCATCACCGAGCTGTTTGATAGACTTAAGGGGTCCTCGATTTTCACCAAATTGGACCTAAGGGCATCCTACAATTTGATACGTATCAGAGCCTGTGATGAGTGGAAAACTGCCTTCAATACGAGATCTGGGCATTATGAATACCTAGTCATGCCATTTGGTCTATGTAATGCTCCTGCAGTATTTCAAGAACTGATCAATGACGTTCTTAGAGATATGTTACAATCTTGTGTTGTAGTCTATCTTGACAACATACTTATCCACTCCAAAGACCTGTCACAACACATCAAGGATGTGTCTGAAGTCTTGCTGCGCTTACAAAAAAATAAATTATTCTGTAAACTGGAGAAATGCGAGTTCCACAAAACCAGTGTACCGTTTCTGGGGTTTATAATTGGCAAAGACGGCATTGCCATGGATAAAGAGAAATTGACGGCAGTCTTACAATGGCCTAAACCCAAGAGCCTCAAAGCCATCCAACGATTTCTGGGCTTCGCCAATTATTACAGGAAGTTTATTAAAAACTTCTCTATTGTGAAACCTCTGTCTGACCTCACGCATAAGGGCGCTAACCCATCCCTCTGGCCGGTGGCTGCTGAAGAGGCCTTTGAGAAGTTGAAGGTAGCCTTTGCTGAAGTGCCTGTGTTGTCCCACCCTAATCAAATACTCTCCTTTACTTTGGAAGTTGATGCCTCAGATATTGGGGTTGGGGCGGTGCTCTCTTAGCGACAGGTTAAAGTCGGTTCACTCAGACCCTGTGGATTCTTCTAAAAAAAATTGACTAGTGCTCAAAGTCATTACAAGATTGGTGATCGAGAATTACTGGCCATTATCCTCGTTCTCAAAAAATGGCGTCATTTACTTGAAGGCACAAAAAACCCCGTTTTGATTCTAACTGATCACAAGAATCTGATGTATCTTTCTGAGGCCAATAGACTGTCTTCTCGCCAGGCCAGATGGGCACTGTTTCTATCCCGATTCAATTTCGTTGTATCATACCTGCCAGGATCAAAGAATGTTAGGGCTGATGCTCTGTCTAGAGAATTTGAAGCAGAGGTTGACAGAGAAGAGGTACCAGCACCTATCATTCAACCTGATCGAATATTGGCTACCATGCGTACTAGTATTACTTCACCACTAGGGGAGGAGATTTTGGCATCCCAAGCCTCTGCTCCTCATGAGACTCCAGTGGGCAAATGTTTTGTCGCTGAGCCATTCCGTACTCGATTACTTGAGACCTACCACTCCTCTAAGGCTGGGGGACATATTGGTAGGGATCAATTGTCCTGGTCTCTCTCTCAGCTATTTTGGTGGCCCTCTATGAGAGCTGATTGTGCCAATTTTACGAATGCCTGTGCCATCTGTGCCCATGCCAAAACCCCTAGACATCTCCCTGTGGGCTTGCTTCAGCCGGTGCCTAACGGTGAACGCCCTTGGTCTCACGTCTCTATCGACTTTATGGGAGAATTGCCCAGGTCTAGAGGGTACTCCTTCATATTGATGGTGGTAGACAGGTTCTCTAAAATGGCACACTTCGTAACCCTCCGTGGCCTTCCTTCGGCCAAAGAACTGGCAATGGTATTCGCTCGAGTTTCGGTTACATGGAGTACCCAGGGTGCTGGTGTCTGACAGGGGGAGCCAGTTTGTGTCCAGATTCTGGAGGGCATTTTACAAACAGATGGGCATACAGCTATCATTTTCCTCGGCATATCATCCCCAGACTAACGGGGCCGCTGAGAGGGCCAATCAAGGATTGGAACAGTTTCTGTGATGTTTTGTGACTGACCATCATGATAATTGGGCCGACTTGTTGCCTTGAGCAGAGTTCGCCAGGAACTGCGCAGTTAATTCTTCCTCCGGGAGCTCTCCGTTTTTGATCAATTATGGGTTCCAACCCTGTCTGCTCCCGGATTCCTTTCAATCACAGCAGATTCCAGCTCTGGATGAGCATATAGAGCAACTCCGTTCCACATGGGCACAAGTTCAGAGGGCATTGGGCCAGTCTTTTCAGCGACATCAGCGTCATGCCAATCGCAGAAGGCTTCCAGCGGTTTCCTTCCAAGTCGGGGATAGAGTATGGCTGTCCTCCAAGAATCTAAAACTCAAGGTCCCATCTAATAAGCTGGCACCTAGGTTCATTGGTCCGTACAAGAGCATTCGCAAAATTAACCCTGTTTCTTATGCCTTGGAATTGCCTGCTTCTATGCGCATTCATAATGTATTCCATGTGTCTCTCCTTAAACCTCTGGTTTGTAACCGTTATACTACCACACCTGTGAAGCCAGGTCCTGTTGAAGTCGAGGGGCAGGAGGAGTATGAAGTACAAAGCATTATTGATTTCCGCAGACGTAGAGGAGGGGTACAGTATCTGGTGCATTGGAAAGGTTATGGTCCTGAGGATCGTTCCTGGGTTGACAGTAAGGACCTTCATGCACCCAAATTACTACGAGTATTTCATGCCAAATACCCTCAGAAGCCTGGACCCTACTCTAGGAGAGGGGGTCTTTGAAAGGGGGGTACTATCACGGTGCCCGTGATTCGTGCTGCTCTGTGTCTATCACCTGCTGAGTATTCGTGATTGGCTGTCTGTCATTAGCCCTCCTCACACAGCCTTTTTAAACCCAGGTTGAGCACTTCCAGGTTGCCCTTTCGTGGTGTCTCTGACTCCACTCTGCCTGACCTGCTTGTCAGATCTCTGGGCCTGTTTCCAGTGTTCCTGTATGCTACATTCCGGTGTTCCAGTGTTCCTGTACATTAACGTTACGGTGTTCCAGTGTTCCTGTACGTTAATGTTCCGGTGTTCCAGCGTTCCAGTGTTCCTGTATGCTAACGTTCCGGTGTTCCAGTGTTCCAGCTTTCTGGTGTGCCTGTATTCTGGGGTTCCTGTGCTCCAGCACCGCGCGGGTTAACCTGTACGAGTTCCTGAGTCTCGCACTCCAGCTGTCGCTCCGTCGACATTGTTCTCCTCGCTATTGCATACACATTGTTGGTTCCAGCGTGCGGACGCTGGTTTGTTCCACTAAACCTGGTTGCGATATACATTGTTGGTTCCAGCGTGCGGTCGCTGGTTTGCTCCACTAAACCTGGTTGCGATATACATTGTTGATTCCAGCGTGCGGACGCTGGTTTGCTCCACTAAACCTGGTTGCGATATACATTGTTGGTTCCAGCGTGCGGACACTGGTTTGCTCCACTAAACCTGGTTGCGATATACATTGTTGGTTCCAGCGTGCGGACGCTGGTTTGCTCCACTAAACCTGGTTGCAATATACATTGTTGGTTCCAGCGTGCGGATGCTGGTTTACTCCTTAAACCTGGTGGCGCTATTTACCATTAGTCCCAACGTGCGGATGTTGGTTTGCTCCTGAACATCCAGTACTGTGGTCAGTCCCTGTCCACCTCCTTGCAGTTGTCTGATTATCCCTGGCTATAGACTTCTGCTGAGTAAGACCTCTAGACTTATGCTCTCTGCTGTCTTAGTCACCTAACAGCTGGTCTATTTGCTCAGGCTGTCCTGCCCGGTATTGGTGAGGCTGGTAGAACCTTGACGTTACCATCCTGTAGGTTGCCTCACCCGGTATTGGCAGGGCAGGTAGAGCCTACTACAGTACCTCCTTGGGCTGCCCTGCCCGGTATTGGTAAGGCCGGTAGAACCGGAATTATCATCTCACGGTTGCCTTACCCGGTATAGGCAAGGCCGGTAGAGCCTGTCATTAATATTGTCACTTGGGTTGCCTTGCCCGGTGTGTTTGACCTGACCTGGCTGAGTACAGGATTCCGTTACCGACTAAGGACTGGTTGACTAACTCCTTGTGTACCGAACTGGCTTGGCTGAGTATCTGATTCTGTTACCGACTAAGGACTGGCTGACTACTCTGTGTGCAATGGCCTGGCTGGGCTAGTGTCTGGCTTTCCATCTAGATTGGCTATATATTCTGTGTGTGCCGACCTGGTTGAACTTCTGGTTCCATTGCTAACTGGACTGGCTGAGTACCTCCGTGTACCGATCAGGGCGATGCCGGTTACTGACCAGCTACGTTACGTGCCTTGCTTTCTCCCACTCGCTTACCGCATAGCGCCTGTTAGGCCTAACCGCTCCTATAGTCTCATGGGGCCTGTGGGATCCCAATCACTTACCAGTGTCTGTGTTGCCTCCAGTATAGTAGTAGGGTCCAGTCTGAGTCAGACTTCTTCCCGTGTTGCCTACTCGCACCCTAGTGGTCTAGGGTCAGTATACTGCCAGTGTCTGGTGTCTGTTGCTTCCGTTAACCCTAGAGTGCTAGGGCCAAGTCGCTGCCAGAGCCCTGTCTGTGTTGCCTCCATTAACCCTAGCGTTCTAGGGTCAAGCCACTGCCAGAGTGGTGTCCCTATTGTCTCCGTTAACCCTAGTGTGCTAGGGCCAAGTCACTGCCAGAGTCCTATCTGTGTTGCCGCCGTTTACCCTAAACCCGTAGGGTCAGTTCTCTGCCAGAGTCTTGCCTGTGTTGCCTCCATTAACCCTAGAATACTAGGGTCAGGTGTCTACCTGTACACTGTCTGTGCTGCCTCTGATATCCCTAGTCCACTAGGGGATTGCCCTGCAGTTACCCATCACTTGTGTCACATATTGCGGTGTGGGGTTGTTGAGGATATTCTTGTTCCTGAAACTATCTACGAATTCTGCCTGCAAGTCCAAGTGTCACGGTTACCCAGAGAAGTTCAGGAGTCAGTACAGTTTAGTTAATGCGGTTTATTAACAAATGACATACAGCGGATATATACAATATATACAATAAGAATAAGCACAGGGTAATAGCCAGCCAGCCTGCTATCAGAAATAATAGGTTGCAAAGCTAAACCACTGTGCTGGAGACTAGGCCTTAGCCACTGGAAGTCTCGGCTGGAACCAGGAACACGAACAGGAACTGGAACAGGAACCCAGGATCTTGATCTGAAGAGGAATAGGGTCTGACTCAGCCTGCAGTCAGATGTGCAAGTCTACCAGAGCCCCAGGCCCGCACTATATTGGGTGTCTGATCACCAAGGGAAAAGATGAAAGAATAGTCTGACAGAGCCAGGAGTCAGCACCAGAGAGGGTAGTTAGACAAGCAGGGTCATACACAGATCAGTTAGTCATCCAGAGCCACAAGTCAGCACCAGATTGGATGTTCACTATTAGGGGTTAGGCAAAAGAATAGTCAGACAAAGCCACAGGTCAGCACCAGAATGGATGGAAGACTAGCAAGGTCATACACGGAGCCCAATGCAACAGATCTGTTTTGAACAACAACGCAAGGGCATCTGAGTCAGGCCTCAGTCTGCCCTTTAAACCCCTCCACAGGTAGTAGGAGGAGCAGCTCAGAGGGAGGAAGTAGGAAGTTGGTAGGAGGAGACTACAGTAAGCAAACAGATAAAACAGAGGCCTGCAGCATGCTTGAAGCCTTGCACCTGTAGGTGATGCTGAAGTCAAGGTAAGCTGTAACACCAAGATCATCACATTTATCTCGTATTATTACTACTGTGTGTTCTCACCCTGAACCGAGTCAGATTTGGAAAGTACATGGTACGGACCTCATCTGGACCTGAGTGGGGCGATTGTTAATTATTTTCAATAAAGCTTTTAACCTTACCTAACTGTCTGAGCATTCTTATCAAAACCGTGACAAGTAGTCAGGAGATCCTCTGTGCGCCGTGCACCTAAATGGCTGGCTAAAGGGATCTCGTGGGCCAGGTGTAGTAGGGCAACTCTGTGTTGGAAGGGAACTAACAGTTGGGTGCATGTAACCTGAGTTGGTTCCTGACAACGGGTGAGAGTCTTCCTGTATAAAAGGTCGTTGACTCAGACAAATTGTTCACTTCGGGAACCCGTCTTCCCTGTGTTTGCTAGATTCCTATACCCCTCTAGAGTAGGGTCTGTCCATAGGGCAGTGCGGAATGCGTTGGGACGTAACAACGTAATGGGCGGTATGTCACTAGGGGGTGTGTGTAGGTCAGTGGGATGGCTTACTGACGTTCGTCAATCTGCAGCCCTTGTGAGAACCTGGCACTCCTCTGACCCTTATTCCGGTGCAAACCAGCTCTGTTGGTGTCCCAGGTCATTGCCCAACAAAACATCTGCGGGTAATCCAGGAATACTCCCACGATTCTGGAGCCTTGATTGGTTCCCCACTCCATGTGGACCTTGGCCATAGGCAGCTGATAAATCCGACCACAAGCTACATGCACTTCCACCACTTGGTCAATTCGAGAGCAGGGAGCCAGAGAGTGGGGTTGAACCAAGGTAATAGTGGCTCCTGTACCCCGCTGTGCCTTGGCTGGATGCTGTAAGGATGTAAGCTTGCTGAAGCCTATCTCTGGGTGGGAGGAGCCACCCAGAGATTAGCAGGAAGCTATATAATCTGAGATAGGCAAATAAGGAACCCAGAATGCAGGGAAACAGTAGATAGGCCAAGGGTAGATTTCTTGAGATAATGCAAGTCCAGTGTAACAAGCCAGAGGTCAGGGCAGGCTGAGATAATGCAAGTCCAGTGTAACAAGCCAGAGGTCAGGGCAGGCTGAGATGATGCAAGTCCAGTGTAACAAGCCAGAGGTCAGGGCAGGCTGAGATAATGCAAGTCCAGTGTAAGAAGCCAGAGGTCAGGGCAGGCTGAGATAATGCAAGTCCAGTGTAACAAGCCAGAGGTCAGGGCAGGCTGAGATAATGCAAGTCCAGTGTAACAAGCCAGAGGTCAGGGCAGGCTGAGATAATGCAAGTCCAGTGTAACAAGCCAGAGGTCAGTACCTGAGATCCAATACAAGGTCCAGGAGGAAGGCCTGTAGAGTGGAAGCTTGGCAGAAGATGCAGGTTGGACAGGAGGACCCAAAGGTGCAGGCTGGGCTGGTAGAGAATCCTGGGGTGAGGCTGGGCTGGTAGAGAATCCTGGGGTGCAGGCTGGGCTGGAGGACCAAAGGTGCAGGCTGGGCTGGAGAATAAAAGGTGCAGGCTGGGCTGGAGAATCAAAGGTGCAGGCTGGGCTGGAGAATCAAAGGTGCAGGCTGGGTTGGAGAATGCAGAGCCTAAACACAGGCTGGAAGCGGGTAGCACTGGGAGGCGAAACTGCGGCAAGCAGACCGCCCGGGACTCAAGCGACAACTGAGCGCTGAGTCCCGGTTGCCGCCAGTTTAAATGGACGCCGGGCGCCCAGTGAATGACGTCGGTGCGACGACCGACGTCAGACCTCGCTACTGCGCATGCGCGAGAACGCGCGCATGCGCCCAGCCGTCCTGAAGCCAGTAAAGCTACTGGCAAGGACGGCGAGGGACATGACAGTTCCCCCCCTTTACGACCATCCTCCGGGTGGTCAGGTCAGCAGGTCGGTCTGGATGATTCCGATGAAAGGTACGAATACAGGCCGAGGTGTTGAAGTTGCCTGCGGGTTCCCAGGAACGGTCTTCTGGGCCGTACCCCTTCCAATGTACCAGGTATTCCAAACGGCCCCGTCGAAAACGAGAGTCTAGAATCTCCTCGACCTCGAACTCATCAGGATCTGCAATGGAAACAGGAAGAGGTCTAGAAGGTTCTCGGCCAGGAAACGGGCTGGGAATCCATTTCTTCAATTGAGAGATGTGGAATGTTGGGTGAATCCGGTATGAAGCAGGTAGTGACAGACGATATGCTACTGGATTAATGACTTGAGTGATAGAAAAAGGTCCCAAGAAGCGAGGTCCCAATTTTTTGGTGGGACAAGAAAGGCGAACATGTGAAGAGGACAGCCATACTTTATCCCCAATCTGTAGTTCAGGTCCTCTCTAGGTCCTCTCTGTCGGTGTTTATCAGCATATCGTTTATAGTCTTGCTGTGCAGATCTCAGAATTTGACTTAACACATGATGAGACTGTTGTAACTGTTGTATTCGTTGATTAGCCTCTGGGACTGGAGTGGTGGGGGTGAGTCCTGGTAGAGCTGCCGGGTGGTATCCATAGTTGGCCAAGAAAGGAGAGTTTTTTAAGGTACTGTGATAATGATTATTATAAGCAAATTCTGCCATGGGGAGTAAGTGGTACCAATTATCTTGTAAGTGAGAAGAGAAGCAACGTAAGTACTGTTCCAAAGTCTGATTGGTCCTTTCTGTCTGCCCATTCGTTTGTGGGTGATATCCTGAAGATAGGTTACTGGTAATTTGAAGACCGCCACAAAATGCTCTCCAAAATTTTGATGTGAATTGGGTACCTCTGTCTGAAGTAATGGATTGTGGTACTCCATGAAGACGGAAGATTTGCTGTAGATACAAAGAAGCGGTTCGGCTGGCTGAAGGTAGACCTTTGCTTGGGATGAAATGAGCCATCTTAGTAAATCGGTCTACTACTACCATAATGGTATTATGTTGGTTTGAACCTGGTAAATCCACAATGAAATCAATTGTTACACCCCTCCAAGGACCAGAGGGTATGGGTAAAGGATGGAGCAAACCGGATGGCTTGGTGTGTTGGTTTTTAGCTCTGGCACATGTGTCACAAGAGGATACGTAGCGATTGACATCCTGCTTTAAGTTTGGCCACCAGAAATACCGCTGAATGGCTTCTAAGGTCTTTTGGATTCCTCCATGGCCTGCAACAGGAAGATCGTGAAACTGGTGAAGAATCTCTTGACGGACGGATTCAGGGACAAAAACTGTATCTTGCTTATACAATAGGCCATCAGTGAAGGTTAAGGCGTATAGTTGTATCAAACGAGGAGAAGGAGTGGTGGCTTGTTTGATACGTTCCAGTAAGTTGGTGGTGACAAGGAGGAATTGACGTGGTTGCAAAATTGTATCAGGAAGTGTAGTAGTATTGGAAGGTACTGTATACATCCTGGATAAAGCATCTGCTTTCAAATTTTTTGAGCCCGGTCTGTAGGTGATGTGTAATTGGAATCGTGCAAAGAACATTGCCCATCTGGCTTGACGAGGTCGTAGTCTGCGGGCTGATTGGAGATATTCCAGATTTCTGTGATCTGTATATATTGTAATAGGATACTCTGAACCCTCTAATAAGTGTCTCCATTCTTCCAAGGCGCATTTGATAGCGAGCAATTCCTTGTCTCCCACATCATAATTTTGCTCGGCAGGTGTAAGACACCTGGAGTAGAAGTCTACTGGATGTAAATGATCTTTATTGCCCATATGTTGTGAAAGTACTGCCCCTGTAGCGACATTAGAAGCATCTACTTCTAAAAAGAAAGGTTTGTTGACATCAGGTTGTTGTAGAATAGGTGCTTGCATAAAGTGAAGTTTTAAACGGTCAAAGGCTTGTTGGTCTTCAGGAGTCCAGTGAAAACTGGCATCTTTCTTGGTTAAACATGTGAGTGGTGAAATCAATTTTGAGAAATCCCGGATAAAGCGTCGGTAGAAGTTGGCAAAGCCAACGAACCTCTGAATTGCCTTCTTGTCAGATGGTATGGGCCACTTCAGTATAGCTGTTATCTTACGAGGATCCATCTTTAACTGTCCTGGGGAAACAAGGAAACCTAGGAATTCAATCTCAGACACTTCAAAAGAACATTTCTCCAACTTAGCATACAAACCATGTGTACGAAGCCTAGTTAACACACTCCTGACATGACTGCGATGTTCTTGTAGTGAATATGAAAAGATAAGAATGTCATCTAAATAATTGACAACAAACTGGTCCAGTAGGTCCCGAAAAACATCATTTACGAAATGCTGAAATGTTGCAGGAGCGTTACATAACCCGAAGGGCATCACGGTGTACTCAAAGTGTCCATATCTGGTTCGGAAGGCGGTCTTCCATTCGTCTCACTTGCGGATGCGAACCAGGTTATATGCTCCTCGTAGATCGATTTTTGTGAAGATCTTCGCAGTTGACATTCAAACAATTCTGGAATCAGTGGTAATGGATATTGATTTTTAATGGTAATGGCATTGAGTTCCCGATAGTCTACGCAGGGGCATAGACCACCATCTTTCTTGGGTACAAAGAAAATCCCGGCTCCAGCTGGAGAAGTAGAAGGTCGAATAAATCCTTTCTCCAAATTTTCAGATATGTACTCTTTAAGATATTGTAGTTCTGGTCCGGATAGAGGATATATATGTCCATAGGGTATAGTTGATCCGGAGAGAAGTTCGATAGGACAATCATATGGCCTATGAGGAGGAAGAAGGTCAGCCCCTTTTTTATCAAAAACATCTGAGAAATCCTGATAGGCCATGGGTATAGTTGACGTTGTAACACAGGTCAACAGTGTAGGCTCTGTTTTGATAAGACATTTTTCTTTACAGTGGGTGGAAAGAAAGGTTACAGTTTTGGAAGACCACTCAATATGGGGGTCGTGAATTTGTAGCCATGGAAGACCCAAAATAAGAGGAAACAAAAGAGATGGAACAACTTCAAATTTAATTTCTTCTTTATGATTTACAGCAGTGAGAAGATACATAGGTAAAGTCTCATAAAGAATGGGACCTGACTGTAGATAGCTTGCATCCGCCATCTGAAGCGTGAACGGTTGGATTTTGCGTTTGATGGGTATGCCCAAGGATTGAGCTGTCTCCAGGTTCAGGAAACAACTACTGGCTCCGGAATCTATGATGGCCGACACCTCACTCTGCTGTGTGTTCCACTGTAGAATAACAGAGAGGGATACGTAAGAAGGAGTGGGCAACAGAATAGGAGCAGATGATGTTGCAGGTAAAAAATGCCTACCTTGGGAAGGCCGTGGTCTGGTATCACAAGTCCTGAGATAGTGACCCCCTTTTCCACAATAGAGGCAAAGATTTAAAAGTCGCCTACGGTCTCGTTCAGCTTTAGATAGAGGTCCCCGTAGAACACCCAGCTGCATAGGCTCCTCTGTGGTGGTGACAGTAGCAGGTGGTTGAGATGAAGCTGGAGTACGATGGGGAGGAGAAGAAGTAGCAGAACGTTCACGCTGCCGTTCTCTCAAGCGGCGGTCAATTTGTATGGAGAGATGAGTGATCTCGTCTAGTGTAACTGGTATAGGTACCCGAACCAGTTCGTCCTTCAGGCTTTCAGATAGGCCTAGACGAAATTGATCCATGAGCGCAGCTTCATTCCACTTGGAATCAATTGACAGACGACGGAAGTCAGCAACGTAGTTCTCAACTGGGTGTCTCCCTTGAGTTAGGGACCTTAATGCTACCTGAGCTGAGGCCGTTTTAAAAGGGTCATCTTATAATGAATCCATAGCCTGCCGGAAAGCCTGCCATGTAGTTAATACAGGACTGTTGGTCTGTAAGAGGTGATGGGACCAGCCCTGTGGTTCTCCTCCTAACAATGTGATGGTAGTACGTACTTTGGTGAAATCAGAGGCATAGGTACGTGGATTGATTGAGAACAGTAGCTCACATGCAGTGATGAAGGACCTGTACCGGGATCTATCCCCATAAAATCTTTCAGGCAGGGGAACACGAGGTTCTGGAGCAGAATTCATCTCAAGGCTAGGAAGAGGTGGTGTAGGACCACCTGCTGCTTGGGTTAAACTTGGTTGAAGGTCCTGTAGTTGCTGTTGGAGATGTGTTTGGTTGGCCTGTAACTCCTGTACAGAAGCAGTGAGAGCAGATATCCGACTACCCAGGGTACTTAAAGCTTCTAGCAACCCCGCGGGTTCCATAACAATTTTGGGCTCAGTTGTTACTGTAAGGATGTAAGCTTGCTGAAGCCTATCTCTGGGTGGGAGGAGCCACCCAGAGATTAGCAGGAAGCTATATAATCTGAGATAGGCAAATAAGGAACCCAGAATGCAGGGAAACAGTAGATAGGCCTATAACGGATGCTGAGAGGGACCGCGTCACCTTCCGCCGTTGTTCCTGGGTCTCTCCTTCTCGACGCAGATAAGCGCCGTCAGGTGCACCGGTTGGAGTATGGACGGTCACTGGAAACAGCCACAGGATCACTGGAAGCAGGGAAGCAGGGAAGAGTCCACGTCGCCGCCTGACAGTCCACGAAGTTAGGACGCAGGAAACTGGCAGCAGGCGGTCAGCGATTCAGGATACTTGGCGCAGATGGGTATCAGAGTGGATACTTTAGACCATAAGCAATACAAGACTCCAGGACTCCTTGTTCACTCCAAAACAGAACTCTCTTTATTACAACAAACCACAGCATATTTATACAGTTTCAAACCACACTAACTTGGAGCACAGTACAGGAGACTTAATTCAATCACAGTTCCTCCAATGGGTACAGCAAATGGTAGGGCAGAATACAATGGAGTAATCACAGGGATAATTCAGTCACCACAAAGGGTCAACGAACCAACAACAAATGATTCAGGGAAACATAATAGGGCAGACATGATTGGATTAGCACACAGCAGGGGGCCACAAGACAGTTCTCAATACAATTACTTGAGTGGCCAGAATATTCATTTCCTTAACAATGGCCAGGGGTTGAATAATTAAGCAAAAGGCTTGGGAGTCTGCAATACATATTGAAATAATTAACCCCTCACTGCCTATTCCCTTGGAGTAAACCCTCAAACATACTATGTGATCCAAAGTCTATGAATTTAAGTCTTTCTCTTAGGGAATAGCTGGCCAGTTTGTACGCCAAGGCACAGCACAGAGTCCAAACAGTAATAAATGTCCATAGTCTTTGGATAAATAGTTTGAGGTCCAGACAAGGGCTCAGTAACGGGTAGGATCCGTTACATTTCCCCCCCTTTTTTGTACCAAGCCAGAGGTTGCGGTAGTAAGTGCTGGCTTGGGACTCTGGAAGAGCCTCACTGAGTTGAGCCCCTTGGCTGGAGCTGGGAGTCCATTTGAGTCTCTTGTCCTGGGTCATGAAAACATCAGTCCCTTGTCTGGGCCAGGAAAAGAGTTGGGTCCTTTGTGTGAACCAGGGGAAAATGTTAGTCTCTTGTCCAGGCCAGTAAACAATAAGCAAGCCCCTTGTTCTGGGCCAGGGGTACAACTTTGGTCCTTGATCCTGGGCCAGGGAAATAGGTGCCTTCTGGTCCTGGCGAGCAGCAACTTGGGCGGCTTCTCCTGGGCCATGCTACAGGCAATGCTGGGGTTAGACCCTCCTGGGTCTGGGGCCAGGGGCTCAGGGTCCAGAGCCAGTACATACGGTGGATCTCCCTGGGGCAATTGTGTCTCTGGCTTCTTAGTGGCCTGGGCATCAAAGTGTGGGGAGAGGGGCACATCTCCCCCTTTTAGTTGGGCCAGGGCCCCAGAGGGACAGGAGCGGATGCAGTTCCCACGCTCCTGAGTCAAATCAGTTATGGGCCTGGTGGGGAATACATTCCCACCCACCAAGCTGGGGTCAACAGGGGACAGGGCAACACAAATGTCCTTGGTGAGGATCGCGGTCCCACTCACCAAGGTGGGAATCTCCAGTGCAGGGGTAATAACAGGCTCCATAATGATGACCGTGGCCCCACTCACTAGGCCAGGGGTCTCAGGGAAAGGCAGAACAAATGCTGGGCTGGGGACGAGGACGGCTGTCCCACTCATCCCAGCCAGGACTTCACATGACCTGGTGCGCTTGCTCCCACGCACCAAGTCAGGGGTTACAGGGGGACTGATGGGGCACTCTTCCCCACCCATCAGGTCATACAACATATCCATAGGAGGTCCAGCAGCCCTACTCTCCTCCAGTCCGCTGGGGTTCTCCTCTGGTAGGCCCTCACACACAGGCCTTTCATTTGCCTTGAGGGAGACCGCAGTCCCATCCCTCAAGGCGGTATTACTTGTAAGCCTGGGGAGCACGCACGGCTCCGCTCTCAGGGCATCTTCCACCCCCACCAGGGGCAACATCTTGGGGCTGCTGCTGGGTTCTCTCACACCCATTACAGCAGGGGTCTCAGGGGAACTGATGGGCTTGCTCCCACCCATCAGTTCACAGTCCATATCTTTAGGAGGGCCAGCGGCACTGCTTTCTCCCAGCCCACTGGGGTCCTCCTCCTGTAGGCCATTACACCCAGGCCTTTCCTCTGCCTTGAGGGAGACCGCAGTCCCATCCCTCAAGGCGGCATTACTGGTAATACTGGGGAGCACGCACGGCTCCGCTCCCAGGGCATCTTCCAACCCCACAGGGGGCAACATTTTGGGGCTGCTGCTGGGCTCTCTCACACCCACTACAGCAGGGGTCTCAGGGGGACTGATGGGCTTGCTCCCACCCATCAGTTCACAGTCCATATCCTCAGGAGGGCCAGCGGCACCGCTTTCTCCCAGCCCACTGGGGTCCTTCTCCTGTAGGCCATTACACACAGGCCTTTCCTCTGCCTGTAGGGAGACCGCAGTCCCATCCCTCCAGGCGGCATCACTCATAATCCAGGGGAGCACGCACGGCTCCGCTCCCAGGGCATTCTCCCCCAAACCAGGGGACATCTCTTTGGGGCTGCTGGTGAGTTCTTCCACACTCACCAGCGTCAGGGCAAAACAAGGGGTGGTGTGCTCACTCCTACCCACCACAGCAGGGGATTCACAAGGGCTGATGGGGACCACATTCCCACCCATCAGTTCAAAGTTCACAAGGTTCACTGAGCCAGCAGCAGCACTGCATTGGGGCAGTCCGCTGGGTTCCTCTTCCAGGCCATTCACCGTAGGGCCCTGCTCTGCCTTGAGGGAGACCGTGGTCCCATCCCTTAAGGATGCGTCATCCATATCCCTGGGGAGCACACACTGCTCCTTCTCCAGGGCACCTTCCACATTGCTGAGGGAGAACGCATCCCCACTTCCTAGTTCAGAGTTACCCATATCCAGGGCTACAGGTTCATCAAAGAGGACAGTTGTCCCGCTCCCCGATGCAAAGTCCACACAATAGTCCTCACAGGGCCTGGTGAGGAATGTATCCCCTCTCACCACGGCCAGAGTAATTGCACAGCGTTCCTGCAGTGCACTGTGGTAACGTGCACGTACCGCCTTCATAAGTCAATCAATCCTTTCAATCGACAGATGTGGTCCCAGGAAGGGCATTAGCTTTTCCATCGCTCGGAAGACTGGGTCCTTGTCGACCGGGTCCCCTTTCCTCGCTATCAGCGTTATCCAGAGTTCCTCCAGCGCAAACTTAATGAAGTTCCAGTCTGGCGACATGCCGTCGTGGCCCAGGATCTCCGCCATGTGTCATTCGATGCACCCGATGAAAGAAGGAGAAATCCCACCGCTATGCCACCAATATAACGGATGCTGGAAGGGACCGCGTCACCTTCCGCCGTCGTTCCTGGGTCTCTCCTTCTCGACGCAGATAAGCGCCGTCAGGTGCACCGGTTGGAGTATGGACAGTCACTGGAAACAGCCACAGGATCACTGGAAGCAGGGAAGCAGGGAAGAGTCCACGTCGCCGCCTGACAGTCCACGAACTTAGGACGCAGGAAACTGGCAGCAGGCGGTCAGCGATTCAGGATACTTGGCGCAGATGGGTATCAGAGTGGATACTTTAGACCATAAGCAATACAAGACTCCAGGACTCCTTGTTCACTCCAAAACAGAACTCTCTTTATTACAACAAACCACAGCATATTTATACAGTTTCAAACCACACTAACTTGGAGCACAGTACAGGAGACTTAATTCAATCACAGTTCCTCCAATGGGTACAGCAAATGGTAGGGCAGAATACAATGGAGTAGTCACAGGGATAATTCAGTCACCACAAAGGGTCAACGAACCAACAACAAATGATTCAGGGAAACATAATAGGGCAGACATGATTGGATTAGCACACAGCAGGGGGCCACAAGACAGTTCTCAATACAATTACTTGAGTGGCCAGAATATTCATTTCCTTAACAATGGCCAGGGGTTGAATAATTAAGCAAAAGGCTTGGGAGTCTGCAATACATATTGAAATAATTAACCCCTCACTGCCTATTCCCTTGGAGTAAACCCTCAAACATACTATGTGATCCAAAGTCTATGAATTTAAGTCTTTCTCTTAGGGAACAGCTGGCCAGTTTGTACGCCAAGGCACAGCACAGAGTCCAAACAGTAATAAATGTCCATAGTCTTTGGATAAATAGTTTGAGGTCCAGACAAGGGCTCAGTAATGGGTAGGATCCGTTACAAGGCCAAGGGTAGATTTCTTGAGATAATTCAAGTCCAGTGTAACAAGCCAGAGGTCAGGGCAGGCTGAGATAATGCAAGTCCAGTGTAACAAGCCAGAGGTCAGGGCAGGCTGAGATAATGCAAGTCCAGTGTAACAAGCCAGAGGTCAGGGCAGGCTGAGATACCTGGTATCTTCATATTTGTCGGCCAACTGGGCGGCTGCGGTAAGGGTAGCTGGCTCCTGGTCCCTCATCCAGTCTCGTATGGGTCCCTTAAGGTTAAGACAGAAATGTTAAAGCAGAACCTGCTGGCAATAGTCCTCTACAGTTTGGGCTCGGCAGCCCTGCATCCAGCTGTGAAACACCCATTCATACACATAGGCCCTGTAATGGGGTTCAACCTTCCCGGGGAGATCCCAGACCTGGTACCGGGCTAGTAGCCTTCTGTAGTCACCTGAAGTCAGCAGAACCCTCGGTCGCCTCGTCAGCTTCTCTGCCAAGGATCGGGGTCACAAGAAGACCCTTGATACCACCCCTCAAGAAATGGACAGGACACGCTTCTTGGTCAACCAAGAACACACACTTTATTCACTCAAATTCAGCACTTTTTATGTCCAGTTAAACACATTATGATAACTTAATCAACTCAGATTTACAAAGGACTGAATTCACAGAACAATAACATGATTATAACTTCATTAGCAAATACAAAGGGAAGGTTGTGGGAACTTGGGGACACAATGGGTGTTTGGGGCATACAATGGGCTGGGGTGATTGATTGGGACAATAGGTAGTAGTCTTCGGGACGCCAGGGTCTGAGCTCCGCTTCGGGGTCTCAGCCAATAGGAGACCAAGCTACGGAGTCCTCGCAGCCAATCCCTGGGCCGCCGACATTTTCCCATTTTAAGTCAATGTTGTCCCTTTAGCTCAGTCTCTGGGTCGACGGCCAATCAGGAAGCAAGCGACGGCCCCATTCTAAGTCAATGGGAAAAATCTCTTTAGGCTCGATGTTCGACAGCCAATGAGAATGGGGCCGACCATTTGCCATGTTATCTGTAACGGACCCTAGGCCGTTACTTGGCGGCAAGTGACAGGACTATGAAAGCCCGCCGCCTAAGGGACATTGTGGCAGCCAGCGGACCAGTGTCTGGCAGTTTGGGGGTTACATGAAGAACAGCTCCTCCAAAAAGACTGAAATACACGGACTGTAAAACCTGCCGCAGGCTGGCTGCTGTACGGGCAGCCTATTCAAGTCCCATAGACTTAACATGGGATGGTAGGCGGCTTCCTGATTGGCCAGTCCAAGTTAAAGGGCTTCCATTGACTTTGCATGGGGAAAGTAGGCGGCCCAGGGATTGGTCAGTTAGATGCCCGCCCAATGGTTCCAATTGGCTGAGACAGCAATGATGATCATGGCCAGGATTGGCCATCGGATTCCAGACTCCTGATTGGCCAGGGGTTGAAGCGGAACATTCAAAGATGATTCAACCCCCTGGCCATTGTGTAACTATGTGTATTCGAGTCCCTCAGCCTTTTGTCACAGTGTTTACCCTTACTCAGTCCCTTTGTATAAATAATGTAATCATGTCTGGCCCTTTGTGTTATGTTTACACCATCTGTCAATGTCCTTTGTCTAGTACTGTATCTGGATGTGGTTCTGCATGTATAAAAGAGTTGAAGTTTGTACAATAAAGTGTGTTACAGTTTGAACTTGAACTGGCTCCTGTCTCTCTGTGCTGGATGGTATCAAGGGACTTCTGTTGTCCCCCATCCTAGGAAGAAATGCTGCTCGAATAACTGGTGGAGCTGCCTACTTGTAGCTGACCTCTGGAGGGAGAAACCTGAAACGACGGCCTGAGTCCAACCCTAGGACTTGGGTATCCGTTACATTATCCTTATGGCTTCCCTTTAACTCCGGCTCCACCAATGGGATGGTGGCCGGCCGCACAAAAGTCCCACTGTAAGGTGTCTGCCCCTTACCCCCATGAATCCCACTCCTTCTTTGAACTGATTTCCCTGGATATTTCCAGGGCACAGCTCCAGTAACGGGTCCCTACCTGTTACACCCCCCCTCTTTCCAGCGCCCAAGTCCTCCATACTTCCACGAAGGAGGACTTGGGAGTCAGCCAGTCAGTGTTCCCGTATGCCCTTAGTTGTCCTCCTGCCGGGATAGCCCATCAGCGTTCCGGTTGTTTTTCCCGGACCGATACTGCACAGAAAAAGTATACGGTTGCAGTGCCAAGCTCCAGCGTAATAGGCGTCCATTATCCCCAGCGGTTTTGTTGAGCCACACCAGGGGATTGTGGTCTGTAAGCACGGTGAACTCGTGTCCATATAAGTAGGGCTGGAACCGCTTAATCGCCCACACCAGAGCCAAGCACTCCTTTTCAATAGCCGCATACCCTTTTTCTCTATCCAGCAGCTTACGGCTCTGGAAGGCGATGGGGTGCTCCTCTCCTGCCTCGTCCATTTGACTCAATACTGCTCCCAGGCCGACGTTGGAGGCGTCTGTGTGGAGCAGAAAAGGACGATTAAAGTTTGGAGCAGCAAGGACAGGAGCTTTCCCTAGCGCTGCTTTCAGAGCACTACTCACTACCTGTCGTCCAGGTAGGCGCAGGCAAACTCCTGGGCCCCACTGAGCAGGCAGTCCACCAACCTCTGAAAGGTAGCTGGTGCATTCTTCATCCCGAATGGCATGACCGTGAATTGGTACAAGTCAAACGGGGTGATGAAGGCTGACTTACGCCTTGCCTCTGGAGCCAAGGGAATCTGCCAGTAGCCCTTGCTTAAGTCTAAAGTAGTGACATAGTGAGCTCCAGCGAGCCTGTCCAGGAGATCATCTACCCGGGGCATGGGGTATGCATCGGTGACTGTTTTGTCATTCAGGCGTCTATAGTCTACACAGAACCGGGTAGTGCCGTCTTTCTTGGGGACTAGCACTACCGGGGAAGCCCAGGGACTGTCCGATTCCTCGATCGCCCCTAGCTCCTGCATCTCTCGAAGCTCCCTCTGAATATGGGACTTAACAGCCTCCGGTACCCGGTAAGCGGGTTGTCGAAGCGGGGCTGAGTCCCCTGTCTCCACCCGGTGGTCAGTCATGGATGTTCGACCGGGCAGTGGAGAGAACAACCCGGGCCATCGTTCCACGATTTCCCGCAACTGTTCCTGCCTGTCCACGGGAAGGTGACTACCTAGGGAAAGGGGACCCATGGACTCCTTCCCCTGAGCGTCGGGCAGAAAATCAGGAATTTCCCGCTCCTCTGCCTCTTGAGACGTGGGAGTGCAGATCGCTAAGATCTCCTCTGGCCTCTGCTCATACGCCTTAAGGGCATTTATATGGCATATCCTTCTATCCCTTAGCTGGGGTCCCCTGGCTATGAGGTATGTGGTTTCCCCCTGTTGATCCCCCACTTGATAGGGGCCTTCCCAGGCTGTCTGTAGCTTGTTCTGGCGCACTGGCCGCAGGCCCAGTACCTTCTGTCCCACTACAAACTCCCAGACCCTTGCTTTCTGGTCATAGTATGCCTTCTGCTTGCCTTGAGCCCGCTGGAGATTCTGACGGGCCATACCCATCAGGGTCTCCAGACGGTCCCTCAGCTCCAGCACATATGTGACAGCCGGGGTCTCTTCCGTGTCACACTTCTCCTCCCAGTATTCCCGAAAGATGTTCAGGGGTCCCCGGACTCGCCGCCCGTATAGTAGCTCAAAGGGTGAGAATCCCGTGGATTCCTGAGGCACCTCCCGGTATGCAAAGAGGAGATGTGGTAGGTACTTTTCCCAGTCCCTACAGGAGTCGGCGAAAGCCCGCAGCATTTGTTTGAGGGTCCCATTGAACCTCTCACAAAGGCCGTTAGTCTGAGGATGATAAGCAGTAGTGTGTGCCGCTTTCACCCAACAGAGCTTCCACACTTGCTGTAGCAGTTCAGAGGTGAACTGGGTCCCCCTATCTGACAGTATTTCTTGGGGAAACCCTACCCTTATGAAGATAGGAACCAGAGCGTCAGCTATGGACTCTGCAGTCACGTTGGCTAGGGCAACCGCTTCAGGGTAGCGGGTGGCAAAATCTACCACCGTAAGAATGAATTTTTTCCCTGAGCGGCTGCATCTAGCCAAGGGACCCACAATATCCACCGCCACACGCTGAAAGGGTACCCCCACTATGGGCAGGGACTGCAAGGGAGCTTTAGGATGATCCCCTCGTTTGCCAACCCGCTGACAAGTGTCACAGGTTCGGCAGAACGTATGGACACTCTTGGAAATCTACGGCCAGAAAAAGGTTCTAGTAAGCCGCTCTTCTGTGTGCCTAGCCCCGAGGTGCCCAGCTAAGGGGACCTCATGAGCCAGGGCCAGGAGAGCAGCCCTATACCTGGCGGGCACTATCAGTTGTTTCTTCGCTACCTCCACACTACCCCGTCCCGTGGAAACCGTCTGCCTGTATAGGAGCCCATTTTCCCAGTATATCCTCTCCCCACTAGGGCCAAGATCCTCACTGTCTGCCCTGCGCCTATACCCAGTTAGAGAGGGATCTGACTGTACCGTGTCCCTAAACTCGGCCAGGGGCGCCCACTGAGATACCCCAGGATCTAGAGGGGAAGCTGGGGTTGGGTCATTCGAACTCACCGCTGCTGATCTGGCTTGTGCCCGGGTGACAGCTTGGCATTCTTCGACAGAGTCCTCCGACATGAACTGGCTTTCCATTCACCCCAGGTCATTCCCTAGTAGGACGTCGGTTGGGAGACCTGGCATGACCCCGACAATCCTATAGCCTTGTCCGGTGCCCCAGTCTAAATGTACTCGGGCCGTAGGGAGCTGATACACTTTTCCTCCGGCCACTCTCACTTCCACCGCCTGGTTGGTGCGATGCTGGCGCTGTAGACACCGTGGTTGAACTAAGGTCAACGTGGCTCCCGAGTCCCGTAGCCCCTCTGCCGGGTAGCCGTCCACTTGTATCCTCTGTAGATGGTGGCTCCTATTATCCAGGACAGGTACTTGAGCCAGGGCCACTTCATGATAGTGCCCCCAGGGAGCGAGATCATCCCTACCCCGCATGATCTCTCTATGGGCCGGCCAGCCGTACTCCTTCTCTTCTGCGGTGCTAACACAATTAACAGTCCTTGGTGCCATCCGATTTTAGGTAGGTGGGGGTCCCCACTGGGATGGTGCTGCCTGGGGTCGGCTGTTAGCCCTGTTTAGTGGACAGTTAGGGCACAGATGCCCTCGCTGGTGACATAAATAACATTAAGGTCCCGCATTGCTCCTAGCTGGGGGACCAGGCTGCCCTTTAGGCGGTCCCGCATATGTTGGACGGGAGGGAGCCGCCGAACTCCCCATCACTAGGGTCCTCACTGTGCCCGCTGGCCCATGAACCGTAGCCGCCCATTGCCCCATGCGCCGGGACTCCTTAAACCTATCCGCAAGTTCAGCCACCTCAGTGCCTGTGCGGGGACTGTGGTCATGTACCCAGTCTCTCACCTAGGGGTTTGACATGGTGGAAAAATTGTTCCAATAAAATCTACTGGCAGCAGTCCTCCACAGTCCTTACCCCGCACCATTGCATGCAATTTTTGCAAGTCCTCTCCAGGGTATGTACCCATTCTGTGTGGGTATCCTTGTGCTGCCGTCGGCTTTCTCTGAACTGCCTCCTATAAGTGTCTGGGGTGATGGCATAGCGGTGCAACAGTCTCCTCTTAATTTCAGCATAATCGGAGCTCCACTCCTCCGGAATAGCCCTGTACGCATCCGCTGCCCGTCCCGTCAGCTTCCCAGCCAGGATGGGCACCCAGTCCTGCGGGTCCAATCGGACCTGGCGGCATTGCCTCTCAAAGTCCCGCAAAAACCCATCAATGTCCCCAATTGAGTCATCAAAGGTTTTGAACAGCTGGTGTGGTAACTTATAAGTATATTCTGCAGAGTTACTGCGGGTCTCAGTAGCCGGGCTGTGTATGCTGGACTGCGTTTGTTCCATCTCCTTCAAATATTCCTGCTCCACTGCCACAATGGTCCTAGCCACAAAGTCCTGTGGGGGGTTTGGCCCCAGAAAAGCCAGGCGGCTTGCCACTCTCTCTGCCACCACATCCACACGGGTCGGAGGGTTCACCATCCCTCTGGGCGATTGTGACTGCTGAGAGTCCCTGCTGTACCCATCCTCCAGTGGCAAATCCATGTGCCTGGCTCGCTCCACAATCCTCATCCAGGGACTGCAGCAAACTGACCAAGTCCGTCTTTTTGAGACCCCGCACCTCCTGTCCTTGTTCCTCTGCCATTTGCTGTAACTCGGCCACCGACTTCTGCTTGTAGAGCTCGGCCATATTCTGTCTGAAGATCTGGTCTCTCAGTAGGGTAGCTAATTCACAGCCACGAAGCGTTGCTGGAACCTGGGGTCAAGCCAATGGCTATTTTTCCCCCAGCTTGGCTGGTTCCAGGTGATCCCACAGCCACGAAGCGTTGCTGGAACCTGGGGTCAAGCCAATGGCTATTTTTCCCCCAGCTGGGCTGGTTCCAGGTGATCCGACCGCTTGCCACCAGTGTAACGGGGTTCAACCTTCCCGGGAGATCCCAGACCTGATACCGGGCTAGTAGCCGCCTGAAGTCAGCAGAACCCTCGGTCGCCTTTTCAGCTTCTCTGCCAAGGATAGGGGTCACAAGAAGACCCTTGATACCACCCCTCAAGAAATGGTCAGGACACGCTTCTTGGTCAACCAAGAACACACACTTTATTCACGCAAATTCAGCACTTTTTATGTCCAGTTAAATACATTATGATAACTTAATCAACTCAGATTTACAATGGACTGAATGCACAGAAAAATAACATGATGATAACTTCATTAGCAAATACAAAGGGAAGGTCGTGGGAACTTGGGGATACAATGGGTGTTTGGGGCATACAATGGGCTGGGATGATTGATTGGGACAATGGGTAGTAGACTTGGGGACGCCAGGGTCTGAGCTCCGCTTCGGGGTCTCAGCCAATAGGAGACCGAGCTACGAAGTCCTCGCAGCCAATCCCTGGGCCGCCGACATTTTCCCATGTTAAGTCAATGGTGTCCCTTTAACTCAGTCTCTGGGTCGACGGCCAATCAGGGAGCGAGCGACGGCCCCATTCTAAGTCAATGGGAAAAATCTCTTTAGGCTCGATGTTCGACAGCCAATGAGAATGGGGCCGACCATTCGCCATGTTAACTCTATGGCGTCCCTTTAACTCCGGCTCCACCAATGGGACGGTGGACATGTTGGCTGCTGGCATTACACTGATTGGCTGGCCAGAACCCGTGATCGGGTGCTGTATAGCACCTGACCAGCGAGTTCGGCTCAGTCTTAGCCAGGGAGAGATGAGGATAGGAAGGGAAAGTCAGTGTAGGGAGAAGAAAAGTGTTGTTGAACAAAAAAAAGACCCAAAAGTCCTTTTTAGGACTACTGTGTGTGGGGGCAGCAGTTTATTTTGTTTGGGGGGGCAGAGATTTAAAAAAAAAAACGTCACATATTCCGTTCACTGTGCCTAGCCGCAGATTAGCAGCACATTCTGTTTAGTGTGCAAAGTTGCAGATTAGCAGCACATTCTGTTTAGTGTGCAAAGTTGCAGATTAGCAGCACATTCTTTGTAGTGTGCAAAGTTGCAGATTAGCAGCACATTCTGTTTAGTGTGCAAAGTTGCAGATTAGCAGCACATTCTGTTCAGTGTGCAAAGTTGCAGATTAGCAGCACATTCTTTTTAGTGTGCAAAGTTTCAGATTAGCAGCACATTCTGTTTAGTGTGCAAATTTTCAGATTAGCAGAACATTCTGTTTAGTGTGCAAAGTGTTAAATATCAAAGTCACATATTCCATTCACTGTGCCGAGCCGCAGATAAGCAGCACATTCTGTTTAGTGTGCAAAGTTTCAGATTAGCAGAACATTCTGTTTAGTGTGCAAAGTGTAAAATATCAAAGTCACATATTCCATTCACTGTGCCGAGCCGCAGATAAGCAGCACATTCTGTTTAGTATGCAAAGTTGCAGATTAGCAGAACATTCTGTTTAGTGTGCAAAGTGTAAAATATCAAAGTCACATATTCCATTCACTGTGTCTAGCCGCAGATTAGCAGCACATTCTGTTTAGTGTGCAAAGTTGCAGATTAGGAGAACATTCTGTTTACTGTGCAAAGTGTAAAATATCAAAGTCACATATTCCATTCACTGTGCCGAGCCGCAGATAAGCAGCACATTCTGTTTAGTGTGCAAAGTTGCAGATTTGCAGCACATATTCCGTGTAATATGAAGAAGGCGGGTAAAAAGGGACGGGGAAGTGGACGTGATCCTGATAGTTCAGGGCGCGGGTCAGGACGCGTAGAAACTGTGCCTGGTGCCAGAGCACAAGAAAGAAAGACATCCACCATACCTAGCTTCATGTCTCAGTTTACAGAGCGTCGCAGGACATCACTCTCGAGGTCAGACCACTGCGAACAGGTGGTCGGTTGGATTTCAGCTGATACTGCTTCCAGTCGGTTAAGCACCACCCTGTCTTCCACCAAGTCCACTCTCAGTAGCCAAGAGTCTGGTCAACATAATCCTCACACTGATCATCCTTCCTCCCACCATAGAGGGTCTGGTCAAAGAAGTGATCCCACACTGGGATATAGTGAGGAGCTCGTCTCATCACTAATCCTTCATTTGAACCTCTCTCCAAGCACGCTTGCAGAGGAACATGACATCTTGTGCCCTGATTCACAACCTCTAGAGGGTACCCAATCACAAGAAGATGACAGAGGTGAACGGCATTTAAGGTCAAAGGAAGTGGATGATGATGATGATGAGACACAGTTGCCATCAAATCAACCACTTTTACTGTCTCAAGACCTTGATGAGGAGGATGATATACAGTTGTCAATGACTGAGTATGTGGTGGGATCAAGACATGAGGAGGATGATCAGAGAGAGGAAGTGGAGGAGGACTTGGTGGACGATGAGGTGACTGACCCCACCTGGGAAGGTGGAGAGCAGAGCGATGACAGCAGTCCTGAGGGTGAGCCATCTGCAGCACCGCAACAGGCTGGAAGAGGCAGTGGTGTGGCTACAGAAAGAAGGCGGACCGCACCAAACCGGCCAGCAAATGTTCCACGGAGCACCTCCTTGCGTAAATCTCCCTTGCCAAGGGGTAGGTGTTCCGCGGTATGGCGTTTTTTTAAGGAAAGTGCGGACGACAAAAGAATTGTAGTTTGCAACCTGTGCCACACCAGAATGAGCCGAGGCATGAACACTAGAAACCTCACCACCACCAGCATGATCCGACACATGGCATCCAAGCACCGTAATAAGTGGGAGGAACGCCCGGATCGCCAATCTGTGTCTGCAGGCCACACCACTGCCTCCTCTTCCCCTGTTTTCGGTGCCGGCCAATCGCCTGTCGAAGGCGCAGGCCCGCATACCTCCCGCCCTGCACCTGTACCATCTGAAGCACCATCAGCGACCACATCCACTTCCCTGCCCCAGCGCAGCGTCCAAATGTCGTTACCCCAGGCATTTGAGCGCAAGTGAAAATACCCAGCCACCCACCCACAGGCCATAGCACTAACCTCACACCTTTCCAAATTACTGGCCATCGAAATGCTGCCATTTAGGCTTGTGGAGACCTTCCGCAGCCTGATGGCAGCAGCTGTCCCTCGGTACGCAGTCCCCAGCCGCCACTACTTTTCACGGTGTGCCGTCCCCGCCTTACACCACCATGTGTCCCGTAACATCACCCGTGCCCTGACCAACGCAGTTACTGGGAAGGTCCACTTAACGACTGACACATGGACAAGTGCTTGTGGCCAGGGACGCTACATTTCACTGACGGCACACTGGGTGAATGTCGTGGAGGCTGGGAGCGACTCGGACCCTGGGATGGCACGGGTGCTACCCACGCCGAGGATTGCGGGCCCTACCTCCATCAGGGTTTCCGCCAGCACCTACGTTATTGGCTCCTCCTCCTCCGTTTCCACCTCCGAATTCTCTGCGCGCAGCGCCACTCACCCATCAGCCGGTAGCTGGAAGCAGTGTAGCACTGCAGTGGGGAAGCGTCAACAGGCCGTGCTGAAGCTGATCTGCCTTGGGGACAAACAGCACACGGCCTCAGAGCTGTTGCAGGGGATTAGTCACCAGACCGAGCAGTGGCTCTCGCCACTCAACCTGCAACCAGGCATGGTTGTGTGTGATAATGGGCGTAACTTGGTGGCGGCTTTGGAGCTCGGCAAGCTCACACACGTACCATGCCTAGCGCATGTATTTAATTTAGTGGTTCAGCGATTTCTAAAAACCTACCCCAATTTGCATGATCTCTTGACGAAGGTGCGCCGCGTGTGTGCACATTTCCGTAAGTCATCTACAGCTTCAGCCGGCCTGTTGAAGCTGCAGCAGCGCTTACAATTGCCAGCTCACCGGCTGCTGTGTGACGTGAGCACGTGCTGGAACTCCACCTTCCACATGTTGGCCCGGCTTTGTGAGCAGCAGAGGGCAGTAGTGGAGTACCAGCTGTTACACGGTCGTCGCCTCTCCGTTCAACTTCCTGTAATCAGAAGTGAGGAGTGGGAATGGATGTCAGACCTCTGTGAGGTTTTACGCAATTTTGAGGAATCGACACAGATGGTGAGCGGCGATAACGCTATTATCAGTGTAACCATCCCACTTCTGTGTCTACTGAAACGCTCGCTGCTCACAATTAAAACCGACGCTTTGCATGTGGAAGAGGTGGAAATGCGGGAGGAAGAGCTTACACAAGGTGATAGCCAGAGCACCCTCACTTCGTCTTCTCAGCGACAATTGGAGGAGGAGGAGGAGGAAGACACGGTTGCCTCCACTACAGAGGGTAGCCATGGAACTTTAGTTCCATCTCTTCAGCGTGGGTGGGCAGAAGAGGAGGAAGAGGATGAGGAGATTGAGAGTCATCCTCCTGGTGAGGACAGCGAAATCTTGCCTGTTGGTACTCTGGCACACATGGCTGACTTTATGTTAGGCTGCCTTTCCCGTGACCCACGCGTAACACGCATTTTAGACAACACGGATTACAGGGTGTTCACCCTTCTGGACCCCCGCTACAAAGAGAATTTCTCTTCTCTCATTCCTCCGGTGGAGAGGACAAGCAAAATGGTGCAATACCAGAAGGTTCTTGTTGAAAAATTGCTCCAAAATTTTCCATCTGACAACGCTGGCGGCAGAGTACGTGCTACCTTGGCCAACCGAGAAGGGGAGAAAAGGGGAGCACACAGCAGTTCCGACAAAGGCAGGGCAACACTCTCCAAGGCGTGGGACACCTTCATGACACCCCGCCAGCACCCTCACCCTGATGCGCAGCCTAGTGTCACAAGGAGGGAAAAGTTTTGGAAGATGGTGAAGGAGTACGTAGCAGACCGTGTCAGCGTCCTCAATGATCCCTCTGTGCCTTACAACTACTGGGTGTCCAAGCTGGACACGTGGTATGAACTGGCACTCTACGCCTTGGAGGTGCTGGCCTGCCCTGCCGCCAGCGTTCTGTCTGAGCGGGTATTTAGTGCTGCTGGTGGCATCATAACAGATAAGCGTATCCGCCTTTCCACCGAAAATGCTGATAGGTTGACACTTATAAAAATGAACAAGGCCTGGATTTCCCCTGACTTCTCCACTCCACTGGCGGAAAGCCCCGGGGGAACATAAAGTCACTTTATATATGTTATTTACAATGATGGGAATACTCTGTATTCCCATTCACCCCTTCCACCCAAAAAATGGGTATATGGTTGACCCTCTTCCATATACCCGGTGATATAATTTTTATATAGGGCCAGCTCACCAGCGGGCCCTTTGATATAATTTTTATATAGGGCCAGCTCACCAGCGGGCGCTGTTTGACAATTTTTGTATAGGTCAGCTCACCAGCGGGCCTTCTCATATAATGTTTTATTGGGTCAGCTCTCTAGCGGGCCCTCTCATATAATGTTTTATAGCGTCAGCTCACTAGCGGGCCTTCGCATATAATGTTTAGGATGGTCAGCTCCGCAGCAGACCCTCACCCATAATGTTTTAGATGGTCGGCTCAGCGCACATTTCCCTCTTAATCATGGCCCCAGTTCAGAAAAATCGAGGACATTTTTGGGAGAATTTGCCTCTGCGCACGTTTCCCTCTTAATCATGGCCCCAGTTCAGAAAAATCGAGGACATTTTTGGGAGAATTTGCCTCTGTGCACGTTTCCCTCTTAATCATGGCCCCAGTTCCGAAAAATCGAGGACATTTTTTGCAGAATTTGCCTCTGCGCACGTTTCCCTCTTAATCATGGCCCCAGTTCCGAAAAATCGATGAAATTTTTTGCAGAATTTGCAGATGATATACAAGTAAATATATAGCAAATACTGTTTGGTAACAATTTTTCGCCTGAAGTCGTTTTTATCTTCCTTTTTGTGTGTTTTACGGTCAGTCTGTAAAAATGGCGTACTACGGGCGAAAGATCGTTCCCAGCAGCGATGTTGGAGTCCAAGATGCATCCAGACATCCTCCCTATGCTGTCCCTGAACCATTTCTGTGGTGTTTCCATCATTTTCTGCCCTTTTCCTATGGACCAGGCACCCTCCCCTCATCAGAGCAGGGGGTGCCTGGTGTAATGCTCGAGTCCTCCCATTGACTTCAATGGGGCTCGGGTGCTCGGCAGAGCACTCGAGCCTCCGGGGGCGCTCGGTCAGAGCACCCGAACACCCGAGCATTGGGGTGCTCGATCATCACTAATTTCTAGCGTTATCGCATACCTTTGCAGCAAACAATTTTTCACCTAGGAGTTTTTGGCATTTCCGGTTCTGGGATTGCCTAGAAAGCTTCCGCTGCTTTTCCTGTTAACTTGCTGATCAAAATGGCAACCCAGTCCTGGGGGCCAATGCTGAGCAGAGTACATCCACAACTTCCTGCGGTAGGTAAGGTCCATAGAGCTGTAGGCGACTTCTTGCTTTCCTAGTAACAGGGTCCTCATCCCATTCCGGCCACTGCACCGAGAGGCTGGAGTGAGGACTAGGACTGGCATCCATCGGAAGGTCCGTGCTTCTTGCTAGCCGCTCCATATCATCATCCATAGCCTGAAGAATCGCGACTAATTCCTACTTTTCAGTCCCATAGTGCTGCGTCCATGTCGAGCCACTAAATCCTGTAGTGTGGCAAGGGGAAGTTGCGTATAAAGGTCAGCCATATTTCACCCGCTATGTATCCGACTGCCGCTTGTAGAAGGAGAGAAAATCCCACTGCTCGCCACCAGTGTCATGGAAGCTAAGGACTCCAGGTTGTCTTCAGCTGGCATTCCACTCCATCGACCTTGGCCAGTTGGAGTTGTGCTTCCCAGTGAACGTGAGGAACTCCACAATTCGATTCTGCAAGATGACGCAAACCAGTCGTCAAACTTAGGTTTGTCAGATGATGGGAGTCGGATGTTGAACTTTCCTGGTTCGACGAGGAGTCTAATTGTCGAACTGCGCCACCAAATTCCGTTGGAAGTCGAACAATGCACCCTCAGCGTCGTCGACTAAGCTAGTAGAGGAAGTCGAAGTTCTAGATCTTGGTTCCCGCTGCGGAGTCGAGTGAATTCAGCTTAGAGTATCCCACCCTTAGATGGGAGTTAGAGAGGACTCTTTAAACCACCCAAATAACGAGACACACTCTTTCGTAGTCCAAAGCAGTAACACACTTTATTGAAAAACTCACGCTCTTTTATATACAACTGGAAACAATAAAACAATGGAACAGTAAACAGCATGAACAAAGACACAGTGTTATTAAATTAACTTAACATAATTGTATTTGGGTTGCTCCAATTCCGACCAATGGAAATAGGAGCGACATAGCTAACTGTAACCTGACTGGCTTATTTGTAGGATCAATGAGCTTTGAGCCTTAGTTCTCGAGCGACCCCCTACATCACTGGGGTCGATGGCCAATCCGAGGGCCGCCTACTCAGCTGTTTGACACAATGGGTTCCTTACAACTTGAGGTTGATACCAAGCCATTATTCGACTGAGAGTCGGCGAATCTAATTCCTATGACCCCGTGTCGACAATAAACCCTTATTCGACTAAGAGTCTGTAAATGTAATGCCTTTTAATCACAATAACCTCTCCATGAGGAGCCCAGTGGCAAAGTGAGTCCTATTACAAAGTGTTCCTTTTGGTGTAACTCGGGAGAGTCGGAACAGTTCCCCCTAGTAACTGCCTACGGCCCGTTACAGTCATTCATTGTAAATAATGAGATTGCGACTCTGCTGCAGAGCCTCCATGTTGGCCAACATGGATCTCCTGCTGACAGCTTTACAGCTGAAAGCAAGACACATCAAACTTTAAATGTCTGTATCTCTCAAACCATAGTGGTTTGAGCGATACTTTTTTTGTATTGAATACAACTTTTGCAGCACCACTAAATGCACAATAGTTTTTCCTGGACATTACTAACCCTTTAAGCTGTTCCAGCCATACCTCTATGAACGGGAATTCATGGTACTTATAGACCATAACCCGCTTGTATGGCTAAATAAAGTTTCCGGAGACAATGGGTGTCTATTGTGCTGTAGCCTGGCGGAGTGCGGACAGATTGTCAAGGCAAGAGGATGTATAGCCTGGGCCCAACTACAGTTTCTGTTTACCCAAAGACCTCCTCCCGGATTGTCAGAGGTCTTGGATGCTTGAAGAGGGGGGGGAGTGTAACGGGAGTGCGCCCGTTACTGGAACACTATGGACGCCATTTTTCAAAGACTAAGAACAGGATACCAAAAGATTACTTTCAACGGGGGCCAGCCGGTCAGAGGGGGGTTGGTGCCACCCACTTAAAAGAGTTGGCAGCCCCAGGATTGATTAAAAGAACAGTGGTCTGAAAGTAGGCAGCATCCTGGTTGGCTGCCTATCTTTCCAGGTTAATAACATGTAACATAAGAAGTACCCTAATCGGGTAGGCGGGCACCTGATTGGTTGCCACTTGCCTCTAGTTGTTCCTCCGGTTCCCATTGGTTAAGGGACTGGAGTGACATGATTAAGTTATCCTGTTGGCCCTGATTGGTCAGTGCTGCTTGTACCTCCAACTCCCATTGGTTGGGAATTGGAGCGGCAAGATTAAATTATGATACCTTTGCTTTACTGTGTGCGGTTCTATTGTCCCTTGCCCCTTTCCCATTGTATACCCTAAACTTAATTACTCAAACCATTGTCCACAGCCCTGGCCCCATTGTACTACTGTATACTGTTTTTCTAGATAGTACCAGTGTGTGTTGAATAAAGTGTGTTCCTTTTGAAACAAGAAGGCATCCTGTCACTTTGTTGCAAGAATTGTCTAAAGGGGCTTCCCTATTCTAGGAAGGAGCACTGGCGAACTACCGGCACGGCTATCCTCTAGTAGCTGGCCTCAGGAGGGAGAGTCCCGGAACAATGGCTAAGGACAACCCGGCATCCTTAACTTCCATTACACCGCCATTCAATCTTTCTAGACATGGGCTCAAGGGGCTCAGTGCTGAGGGCTGTTTCCTGAGGCTCTGACTGACTGGAGTGGGGACTAGGGATGGAATCTCTGGGAAAGGCGGTAGTCCAGGCTAGCTGCGAATTATCCTCATCCATGTCCAAGAGAGAAGCGAAAAGCTCAGGTTTTTTTAGGTCCAGTAATGTGCCTCCTCATTGGGCCACTGTAATGGACCATAGGCAGTTACTGAGAGGCCTTTTGAAGCCTATCATATTTACATGGACTGTAATATATCTAACAGATGCTGGACCCCTGTGTTAAGTGTTGACCTACCATCTTACATGGGCAGGCAAGGGTTAAATATTTGGGTTTGTGCAATGCTATTCCAAAGTTGCATATGTATCACTGTCTGGTCCAGAGTTTGATTAAGGTTTCACTTTACTAATTACTTCACCTCTGTTGTGTATTCGCTATAGTCTTCTGTTTGATGGGATTAGTCTGAGGTTCTGACTGTATGTGACGCCTGTGTCTATTGTGCTGTTTGTTGATTGTATCAATTCCACTGTATTGTCCCCTTGTCTTGTGTGTACACTCTATTGTTACATTGTCTGGCCCAGTGTTTACTGTATACACCACCATTGTTCCCCACTTGTTGTATTGCCACTGCAATCTGTATAAAATGTTCCCTGTCCCCTCAATAAAGTAGTAGTAGTCATTTGGGACTTGATCTGTGTCCTGTGTCTTCATTCCTGGATGGTTTAAAGGGTCCCCTTTGACCCCCATTCAGGAGAGCTATGGTCCAGTGCTCCAGCCTGCTTCATCCATCTATCAGGATCAGCTACCCATCTTGTAGCTGACATCAGTAGATCTGCGTTCCAGAGTTTCAGCCAGCTACCTACATTCACCGCACCGGCTACCCATCTGTAGCCGCTTCAGGGAGAGAGGACTCTGGAATGACGGCTAAGGACAACCCGGCGTCCTTAGCTTCTGCTACAGTCACCATATCCTGCCGTGTGGTCAGGGGAAAATGTTTGTACGCTTCAGCCATCCTTCACCCACGGGATCCCAGGTGGTGGTTTAAATCACAGGAGAGAGGATCCCACGGCTGCCACCAGTGTAACAGAAGCTCAAGATGCCGAGTTCTCCTGGGCCATTGTTTCTGGGTTCTGCCACCTGAAGGCGGCTACAAGCAGGTAGCTGGGTTGGTGTAGCTGGACCGTCGCATCAGAGGGGACCCTTTAAAACATTCAGGAATAAAGTCAGAGGAAGCTCCTTTAGTTCCAAAACACTAACACTTTATTACAGGGACAGGGGACATTTTATAAGGAAACCACATATAATACAACAATTAAAGTATAAACAGGGGACACAATGGGACAATAAAAAGAACAATGGTGTGTGTGTGCTTAGAATAATGGAACTGGGAACTGCAACGGTCCCAAGGCCTTTACTTGGAGGCCTTATACAGTATGTGTTTTGTATGGAACAAGTAGGCAAACTCCTGATTGGTCGCCTATCCTCTATGGGGAAATTAGGTTGTTCCAGTTCGAGGGAATGTCGATGGACAATGCCATGTTCAACCAGTAGGTGACTCCCTGCAAAGTACACAGCGTTGAAGGTTTTCAGTTCATTATGTTACTGAGCAGGTAGGCACTCTTTCGACTGGTCGCTACCTTTCTCTTCTAGTTGTCGCTCCAGTTCCCATTGGCTGGGGAGGCAGAGTGATATGATTGAGTTATGTGTCAGGACTGGGTAATTCAATCTCCTACGGAGAACAACGACCCAGGTCCTGACTGGTTGGTTGTATCTTGCAGCTCCGATATCACGGTGCCCAAGCTATACTGGAGACATTCTGTCAGTTTTACTTCCTGCTGGCTCTTATTGGTTGATGTGGCTTTGCCCCGCCCAGTATTTGTCCTTAAATACTGTGCCTTGTCAATTCTCTGTGCCCTTTCGTGGTGTTTCCATTGCCAGCGCTTGTTCCAGTTACTCATGTGATCTCTGTGTATGACTCGGACTGCCTGACTACTCTGCTGTATCTGTTCCTGCTCTGTGTACCAACCCGGACTGCCTGACTACTCTGCTATCTCGTTCCTGCTCTGTGTACCGACCCGGCCCGGCTGACGTTCCTGCTCTGTGTACCAACTCAGATTGGCTGACATTCCTGCTCTGTGTACAGACCCGGCCTGGCTGACGTTCCTGCTCTGCGTACCTATCCGTTTTGGGATACATTGTCCGTGTATCAGGGCCTGCCTGCGGTCCCATCCTGTATTAGATTGGGGCTGTCATCCGGGTTCCTATCTGTCCCAGGACAGAGTCTCTGTTTCCTCATTGCAGTTCAAGCAGTCTAGCCTCGGTAACCTGTCACTTCCTGTGTCACGCGGGCGACACTCCGGTGTGATTCATCCATCTAGTTGCACCATGGTACGCTTGACCTTTTTTCCTGCCGCAAACTGAGGTTGGTCTTACTTTGGGTGCCTCAGGCTGTTCTCTCTATCTGGCAGTCGACATTGGTCTGAGCGCTCATTAACCCCTTCGGGGAAGGTGCCATCTTCCACCGGATTTCAGTCATTGCAGTCTCCGTTGGGTGTTCCTCTGGGCACACGGTTGCAGTCCTCCGTTACTGCTACGGCAGTCCACAAGCTTGTCTTGGGCCTCCGTTTACACCTGTGGCATTACTCGCTATTCGTTAACTCTCTGCAGAGTGAGAGTCTTGAGGGCCTCGCGCTATTAGGGCCTGTCAGTCTTCCTGGCCTAATAGTAACCCATTCACTGCTGTCTCGTTTGAGTATCACACAAACTTTTACCTGACCTGTGTCAGTATATTATTGTTGCTGAGTTGTACATATACTGGACCCGTGTGGGTATTTATTACTGTAACCTGTCCTGTGTCAGTACTATATTGTGTACATTTATTCCTGGACCTGCGAGGGTTATTATTATTCTGTGTTTATTTAATAAAACTGTGTTTTACCTAACATACTGTGTCTGAGTGTCAAATAAAACTGTTACATCCAATTTCTATTGTTTGGGAATCAGAGTGGCAAGATTAAATGATGTAAAGGATGCTTTTCACTATATACAGTCTAATTTCCTTGATTATCTCCTTTTGTGCCCATTGTAGCATGTACCCACCTACCCACTGTCCTTTTGTATAATTTGTTTGTATTTCCATTGTACTGTTGTATTGAGTTAATGTATAAAATTTCCCCTGTTTCATGAATAAACTAGTGGTCATTTTGGACTAGAAGTGCATCCTGTGTGTTTGTTTCCTGAATGGCTTGACCCCATTCAGGAGATCTGCGTTCCAGTGATCCATAGAGCTACCTACATCTACCAGACTGGCTACCAATCTTGTAGCTGACATCAGGAGAGAGAAGGCTGGCATGATAGCCCAGGATAACCCTGAGTCCTGGGATTCTGTTAGATTGGTGGCAGTGGTGAAATTCAAGCCCATGTCCACAAAGCAACTGGAGAAAAACCTCAGGGAAGAAGGAAGGTGGCCCAGCCCTGCGGAGGTAAACATGCCATCAGATTTAGTCGAGGCAGGCACCTACTATCATTAAATTGCATTGGTGAGAGACACGGCCACAAACAATATGCAACATCATGTTCAAGCAGTTCAACTCAATGGCCGACTGTAACGGTTTGTTTGAGACACAGACACAGTGGTTTAGGATAAAACACAGTTTTATTGAAATCCCAGCAATAAAATATCCTTCACAGGTCCTGTAGTATATCAGCAGAATAATACCGACACACGACAGGTTATATATACATAGGCCTACACAGGTCCAGCATAAACATAAAGTCCACAACAGTCTATACTGACACAGGTCAGGCAGATTATAACAGATTTCCAGGAACAAGGTTCTGCATGGGTAATGATCTTCTTAGAGTGTAAACAGTCCCATGTGCAGAGAGGTCTGGGATGGGGCTTTCTGCATATAGACAGCTGAAGGATTTGTAACGCCCAGAAACAGATAAGCAGAACAAACGTGAATTGCCTAGGCAACAATGGGAACAAAGTCACATAAGGTAGTGCCGTAGCAGTAACGGAGACCAGGCCACTTGCACTCTGCCGGAGCAGTAACAGAGGCAGACACATGCACTTAGCGGAAGCAGTAGTGGAGACAAACTGGTGGCTCACCGCCGGTGCAGTAACGGAGACAGAAAATTGCACTTTGCAGAGGCACAAACGGAGACTAGGACCAAGGTAAACTGCCGTAGCAGTAATGGAGACAAACACTTGCACTCTGCAGAAGTATTAACGGAGGAAAACCGGTGGCTCACTGCCGGAGCAGTAACGGATGCAGACACTTGCACTTTGCAGAGGCAGTAGCGGAGACTAGGCCCAAAGTAAACTGACGTAGCAGTAACGGAGGCGGACACTTGCACTCTACAGAGGCAGTAACGGAAACTAGGCCCAAGGCAAACTGCCATAGCAGTAATGGAACTGGCCACTGGTACTCTGCAGGAGGAAATGGACACAATAGCCAGACAGTCAGAATGTCACCTAGGCGACACAGCACAGAAACGCCAACCAAGCCGGGTCGAATCACGGAGCAGGAACGTCAGCCAAGCCGGGTCAGATCACGGAGCAGGAACGTCAGCCAAGCTGGGTCAGATCACGGAGCAGGAACATCAGCCAAGCCGGGTCGGTACACAGGAGCAGGAACGTCAGAAGAATAGTCAGGCAATCTGGGTCAGTACACAGGAGCAAATGTCAACAAATGTCAGGAAGTTCTGTTGGACCTGTGATGTCTGTCAGAGAATAGAGAAGAGGGGGGACCAACCCATAACTCCCCTGCAGGCCTTACCCATCATTGGAGAACCCTTTCAGTGGGTGGAGGTGGATATTGTGGGTCCTATGGCTCAGCACAGTGCCTCCAGGAAGAAATTAATTGTTACCATGGTGGACTTTGCCACCAGGTACCTGGAGGAGGTTGCCCTGTCAAACATTACAGCTGAGAGCGGAGCCGATGCCCTCATATCCATTTTCAACCAGGTAGGGTTTCCCAGAGAAATTCTGACTGACAAGGTGCCCAGTTCACCTCGAAGCTCCTCCAGCAGATCCGGAAGACATGCGGGGTGAAAGCCCTTCACACGACAGCCTATCATCCCCAGACCAACGGACTCAGTGAACGGTTATCATGGATGTAGTAGGAGCCTGAAGCTGTAGCTAGAGAGTGATGCTGGGGTGCGATGCTCGGGGTCGGAGACGGTTACCCCTAGCCCTTGCTGCGGCCAAAGACAAGTTAAAGTTGCTGGCTGCAAAGCCAGTTGCCCGATCCCGGTTGAGCCGGAACCCTGGCCAGGATAGGTGTAGGGGTATACCGTGTTGCTTCTGCCCTAAGGCAGAAGATGAAGAGAAGCCCAAATCCAGAAGATCAGGAAACCCCCAGCAGGGAATAACTCCCCAAGCAGGAGTGGGGAGACTGCGCACAGACCAAACAACCCCAGTGAAGGGTGGCTAGAGTCAGAAGACCTCAAAGTGCCCTCCAAGGAGGCAGGGTATCACGGTGCCCGTGATTGCTGCCTTTTCCTGTCAGTTACCTGAATGGGCTCTCCATTGGCTGCCTGCTTTCAGCCCGCCCAGTATTGCCTATTTAAACTGGGCTTGGGCACCCTTTGGTTGCCCTTTCGTGGTGTCTCTATGTCGCCTGCACCTGCATTGTGTTCCTGAGCTTCCTGGGCCGTTTCTACACTATTGCTCTCCAGTGATTGCCTGAGTTCCTGTATGACAGCTTCCTCGGTTCCTGCTTCCATTGCTGATCCAGTTTGGCTGTTGTTCCTGCTGCCGTTCCTGGTCCGGTTGGCTGCCGTTGCTGTTCCTGTCCTGTACCGGCTGTGTTCCTGCTCCTGGATCGCCTGCAGTGTGCCTTCTCCTTGGGCGACATTTTCATTTCTCTTGTTCTGTCATCCAGTCGCGGGTACTGGTTCGCTCCTTGTATAACCGGTTGCTTGCTGCTCTCCTTACAGCACCGTTAGTGATTGTGTCACCCAGTACATGGGTACTGGTTCGCTCCACGTATAATCAGTTGCTCGCTACCTCCTTACAGCACTGGTAGAGATTGTGTCACCCAGTACGCGGGTACTGGTTCGCTCCACGTATAACCGGCCGCTTGCTGCATTCCTTACAGCACCGGTAGAGATTGTGTCACCCAGTACGTGGGTACTGGTTCACTCCACGCATAACCGGCTGCTTGCTGCATTCCTTACAGCACCGGTAGAGATTGTGTCACCCAGTACGCGGGTACTGGTTCGCTCCCCGTATAACTGGCTGCTTGCTGCATTCTTTACAGCACAGTAGAGATTGTGTCATCCAGTACGCGGGTACTGGTTCGCTCCGTGTACAACCGGTTGCTTGCTGTGTTCCTTACCGCACCAGTAGATAGTGTCACCCAGTACGCGGGTACTAGTTCGCTCCACATATAACCAGCTGCTTGCTGCATTCCCATAAGCGCTGGTGATCCTTGTCTGTTCAGTACGCGGGTACTGGTTCGCTCCATTATTGCCGGGTGCACATCTACACCTATACAGCCCCGGCAAGGCCTCTGTGTGCCTAGCGTAAGCAACTGGTTTGCTCCACCTATATACCAGTGCGGTGGTCATCTCTGTCTGTGCACCAGTACTTGCAAACCTATGGTTTTAGCGAGGCTGCCTTGCCCGGTATATTGGCAAGGCCAGTAGAACCTATTCCATCTTGTGCCAGTCTAAGGTTGCCTTACCCGGTATTGGCAAGGCCGGTAGAGCCTCCTTCTTCTCCACTGCAGCCTCCAGGCTGCCTTGCCCGGTATATTGGTAAGGCCGGTAGAACCTGTTCCATCTTGTGCCATTCTAAGGTTGCCTTACCCGGTATTGGCAAGGCTGGTAGAGCCTCCTTTCTGTCCACTGCAGTCTACAGGCTGCCTTGCCCGGTATATTGGTAAGGCCGGTAGAACCTATTCCTTCTCGTGCCAGTTCAAGGTTGCCTTACCCGGTATTGGCAAGGCCGGTAGAGCCTATCTCACATTCTCTGTACCACTACTCACTATTGCCATGTACTAATTATGTTGTTAAATGTGTATGCCTAACCCGCAAGGGTGTTCTTTAAACTTTTCAATAAAGTTGTGTTTTTATCTTAACTCTGTGTCTGAGAGCCAAAACAAACCGTGACACAGGGACCCCCAAAAGGTATGCTGCCCAATAGGCCCTGGCTCATCGGACCAAAATGGTAGCGGGTTAGGACCGCCCAAGACACCACCCACTCCCTGGAATGCCAAATGCCGAGTAGGACTGCTACACTACCCATTGGGGAAGACCACAAGAGGCAGAAACACCCTGCACCATAGTTAGCCTTGTCACGACTGAGACTAGAGCCTGCCAGATCTAAAACCACTGCTGCTCACAATAACCCAGGTCCAGATGCCGGTGACAACCAGCCAGCAAGTCAGAACCCCAAGCAACACACTGAAAGGAGTGGAAGGATCTAGCGACCGAGGCTATCAGTCTCTGAACTCCCACTACAACAAACAGGAGGCAAAGCAAGGGGCCACTTACAGCAAGAGCGGACCGACAGGAAGAACAGCAGCAAGACAGCCAGCGGCGGGCAGCCGAGCTCCGAGAGCAAGGACCGCCCTGAAACAGGCAGGAGGAAGGAACAGAGGAGGCGGCTAGGGACGCAGCACAAGTGTGGTCAGACAATCTGCGTCAACCGGGGGCATCAGATACCAAGGGGAGCGAGCGTACGGATGGTCAAGTAACAAGCCAAGGGTCACCAGGAGCAGAAGGAACAATGGAGATGAGGCAAGCCACTGAACTCAGGAGAGGATCGGAGGTCAAGGCACAAAACACAGGTACGCTGGAAACAATACAGCTCGAATAATCAGGCGTCGGAAAATGACGAAATCAGAGCCTATAAACCTAAGATAGCCAATAGCCAAAGCAACCCTGACCCAGAGCTCACTGGGAAAACCCTGAACATGGGAAATAACGCATCGTGACAACGGTTCAATGGAACCTTAAAACAGATGCTCAGGGCATTCTCAGAGACCTATCAGGACTGGGAGCGGTACTTGCCTCATTTATTGTTTTACAAAAGCGTGGTACCTCAGTAGTCCACAAGCTTCTCCCACTTTGAACTGCTAAATGGGAGGAGAGTCCGGGGGACCCTGAATATCCTCTGGGAGTATTGGGAAGTGTTTCACAGTAGAGACCCCGGCAGTAAAATATGTAATAGAGCTCAGGGAATTACTACAATCTCTAATGGATTTGGCCAAGCAACACCTCCAGGGTGCCCAGGATCGCTAGAAGGCTTACCAGGACCGAGCTGTGCAAGTTAGGGTACTTAGCACTGGACAAAAAGTGTTAGTCCTACATCCCACCCACCAGAATAAGCTCCAGATTGCCTGGAAAGGCCCATACCAAATAATAGACCGACAGGGAGAGGCCACGTATGTAATAGGATGCGGACCTCACCAGCAGGACAGAAGGGAATGCCATGTTAATGCCACAAAGGTACACCAGGATAGAGCGGAGTCAGTACTAACTTTTTGCACCCTGGCCAGTCATGAGGCAGAAAACCGGGAGCTCCCAGACCTTCAGACCGAGGCCCAAGACCCTGCCCCGACTGACATCTCCTTAGATGATCAGCTCACTCAAGCTCAGCAAGCTCAGATCAAGGAGGTTATCAACCGATGACCCACCCTTTTCTCTGCTAAGCCTGGACTGACCCATCTCACCCAGCATCAGGTTGACTTCCCGGCCAACAGTGCCTCCGACAACCCCCATACCCAGTCCCCGAGGCCATTAATGCCCACATCAGGAAAGAGATTCAGGACATGCAGGATATGGGGGTGATAGAAGGGTCTAGAAGTCCTTGGGTCTCCACGGTAGTCTTAGATCCTAGGTAAGATAGAATCACTAGTGTCACGGGAACCGGGCCAATTCCCTGTTTTGGCAATGCTAGATTATTGCCTTGGTGAGCACTACATTCCACTAACCACTATGGATTATGGTGCGGGCAGAAAAGCCCTCAGTTTTCTACAAAAAGGCTGACATTCACTAAGAACATGAGCACTGCGGTTTTAAATGTCGGCCGGACGCTGATTGGTCGGTTGGAGTTAAAGGGCCTGCATTGACATAACATGGGAGAAAGTAGGCCCTTCTCCCATTGGCCAGCTGTTTAAAGGGCATCACTAGGCTGTGCGGGAAACGTCGGCCGCTTCCTGATTGGCCTCTGACCAGGGGACCAGTTTAAAGGGACTCCATTGACTTAACATGTGGAAATGTCGGCGGCCACCTGATTGGCCCATCTGCTTCGGTCACTCGCACTCTCATTGGTTGAGGCTTCGAAGCGGCGGCTCCATCCAGTCTACCAGCTCTTTGTGTCCCTGATTACCCCGGTCCATTGTCCCAAACATGAAGTCCAGCCCCGGCCCTTTGTCTTATTGTATAGACACAAACAGTCCAATAGTTCCTTAATTCCATCATGCCTGACTCTTTTGTTCACTAGCCCCAGCCCACCATTGTACAGCCCCTCACCATTGTTGCCCTTTTGTTCCATAATGAATAAAAATGTGTGTCTGACGTGCAATAAACAGTTCTGGTTACCCTGATGCTAGTTCTGCCTGGTGATTCGGGGTAAATTTTGGTATGCTGCGGGAGTCCTTTCTGGCTAATTTTGGGAAGAAGTAATCCTTGACAGTGACACCAACTCTGGGTGTCTGCTGGTACCGTCACATCTGGTGGCAGCGGTGGGATTTTGCTTCTTCCAATGAACTGAGACCAGCATCCGGGGTAGATATAGCAGCTGGCTTGACCCCGGTCTCAGCAGAGCAGCCAGCAGCGGATGGAGCAGCGGTACGACGCCCTGAAACGGAGTACCTTGAAAGACCTGGTGGAGTCCCGTGGGCAGGTGGCCAGCAATAAGTCTAAAGCCACGCTGATCGCTGAACTGATGGAGGGCGACCGAGCCAGCAATATGTCCTCTGCAACCACTGACATGTCTGAATTGCAGCGGGAGGTACAGTGGCACCTGGCTCTCTATGACTCCACTCCTCCCCAGGAGATCATAACGCAGATTCTGAGTGAGGCCACCAACCTCTAGCTGGCAGAGCTGCAGCAGCACAGAGAGGAACCGGCGAGCTCCAGACCTTGTGGAGTTCATAAAAAGAAATTGCCATCTGCTGCATTCAAAGCATTCAGCGACGCAGAGGATGAGATTGATGGCTACCTGCAAGTTTTTGAGGGGCAGTGTGCCCTCCAGGGGGTGGAGGAGGCGGACTGAGTCACTCTGTTGGTGAGCAAGTTGTTGGGGAGAGCAGCAGAGGCCTACCAAGCAGTGCCCGCGGAGGAGTGTATGGACTATGAGAGAGTCAAGGAAAGACTCCTTGGTGGGTACTCCATCACCCCGGAGGCACAGCAATTGAAGTTCTGCAACCTATGGCGGAAAGAAGGACAGCCATTTACCGACTGGGCCCATCGGATGACAAGGGCAGCGGACAGTTGGGTGAATGGCTGCCAAGAGGTTACTTTGGGAGACGTTCTACAGCTCATACTTTTGGAGCAATTTTATGAACACTCTCCTGTGACTGTGCGAGATTGGGTCAAGGACCGACAACCCCACTGTAACGGACCTTATCCGTTACTTGAGCCCTTGTCTGGACCTCGAACGATTTACCTAAAGACTATGGCCCTTTGGCCTTGTTTGAACTCAGTTGGGGGCTTTAACATGCGAACTGGCCACCCATTATCTATGTTAAAAGACTGATATTCTATGTACTATCGAATGTCGCACGTTTAATGTATGTCAAACGTCGTATGTTTCATGTATATCGAATGTTATATTGTATGTAAAAGGTGTGAGGGATACACGAGCACCAAATAGACGCCAGTGGTTCCCCGCCTCGAACGTGGGAAACCGGAGGCAGTGAGTCGACGCCGGATTGGCCAACGAACGACTCACTGCACACACTGATTGGCCAGGGTTGAAGCCGCATATTCATACTAGTGTGTACGTGCTTCAACCCCTGGCCTAGTCCCCTAAATGTGTATTCCCTCTAATCAAGCCTTTATCTTTGTCTAAAATTAATCAGATCTGTTTGTATTAACATTAGCAGTATTGTGTTTGTTAGGTCACTTGCCATTGGCCCTTTGTCCTTAAACTGCCATTGGCCCTTTTGTCGCCCTCTGCCATTGGCCGCTACCGGACTTCGGATCCTGTCAGGGGGCAACGTGGACTCTGCCTTGTGGTTTTCCTGTTCAAGCTACAACCTTCAAGTCGAGCACCGGAGTGCTCGAACATCTTGGCTACTGCTACTTTGGTTCCTGCAACACTTTTCCCTGCTCCGGTTCTGCGAACGTTTGATAAACTGAGAGCAAACTGTAATCAGGAACAAGCGCTGGTACTGGAACACCACAAAAGGGCACTGGAGAAGTGCCAGAACCCAGTATTTAAAGGCAATAGTGGGCAGGACAATCACAGTATAGCCAATTGGAGTAGAGCAGGAGTGTAGACTGACAGAATGTCGCTGAAAGAGCACGGGCACCGTGATAGTACCCCCCTCTCAAAGACCCCCTCTCCTAGAAGAGGGACCTGGTTTCTGTGGATATTTGGAGTGAAAATTGCACAGCAATCTAGGAGCATGAAGATCATTCTGATCAACCCAGGAATGTTCCTCAGGGCCATAGCCCTTCCAATGGACCAAATATTGCAATTTTCCTAAAAATCTGCGTGAATCAATGATGCTTTGGACTTCATACTCCTCCTGACCCTGTGTTACGGGTGCGGGTGGCTACTGTCGGAGGTAGGGGCTAGAGAGAAGGACTGGGAAGCGTCCCATGTCTGGGACACCTACATTCAATCCCTAAAGAGCGACCTTCACGGGTTTAATGCCCACCACTGGGGCTATGCTGAACCACCGGATGGAGAGTAGGCGGCTTCCTGATTGGCCAGTCCGAGTTAAAGGGCCTCCATTGACTTTGCATGGGAAAAGTAGGCGTCCCTCGGATTGGTCAACTGTTTGCCCGCCTACCGGTCCTGATTGTTTGCCAACTCACGGACAAGTTTAAAGGGACTCCATTGAGTTAAAATGGAGAAATGTCGGCGGCCACCGGATTGGCCCTCTACTTTGGTCGCTCGCCCTCCCATTGGCTGAGGCTTAAAAGCGGAGTCTCCATCTAGTCTTGCAGCCCTTTGTCTCCCTGATTGCCCCAGTCTATTGTCCCACACTTGAAGCCCAGCCCCAACCCTTTGTTGTAATGTGTATTCCCAAACAGTCCCATTGTTCTGTAATTTGATCATGGCTGATTCTTTTGTCCCTTGACCCCAACCCCCCATTGCACCCTCCCTCACCATTGTCTTCCTTTTGCATTTTACTGTATAAAATGTGTGCCTGTTTTTCAATAAAGAGTTCTTGTTTCACCCTCAACACTGGTCCTGTCTAGTGATTGAGGGAACCAGCGATACCAGAGAAGAAGTTTGGGAGGTAGTGGCACTGCGACAGCTAACGTGACGGTGGTACTGACCTGCTGTACCGGGACTCACGTCACACCCTGAACCTCCACACGACCGGGAACCACAGGAGTGGTAGTGTAACGGTTGCATACCAGAGGTTTCAGCAGGGATACATGGAACACATTGTGAATGCGCATAGATGCTGGGAGATCCAAGGAGTATGAAACAGGGTTAACTTTGCGGATCACCTTGAAAGGACCAATAAACCGGGGAGCCAACTATTACATGGAACTTGCAAATTGAGGATTCTGGAGGAAAGCCATACCCTGTCCCCAACCTGAAAGGAGAATGCTGGCAGCCGTCTACGGTTAGCGTGGCGCTGATGACGCTGGAACGAATAACTGAGGGCCCTCTGAACCTGTGCCCAAGTGGAGCGGAGTTGCTCGATATGCTCGTCCAGAGCTGGTGTAATGACTACCCTGCTCTAGCCCCCAAAAAGGGGACTCCACCAAGAACCTCCTTACTACCCAGAGGAGTAGATGAAGATCAACCTCCTCCAACAAGGGATATGATAGCCAGAGGCTGGGGAGCGACACTGGGGCGCGATGCTAGCGGGCGGAGGTTGCCTAGAGGGAGCTGTGCCGCAGCCGATGCTGGATAGAGTTGCTAGCCGTGAAGCTAGATTAGCCCCCTTCAGTTGAGCCAAAGGGGACCCTCGATAACCGCCCCTAGACAAACTATACTACCCTATCCCCAGGGAGAAATACTAATACTCCAACAGGAACCGGTACTCACTCAGGTAGTAGGTGGAAGGTGAAGGGAACCACGAGGAACCAGAGCGTGGACGGGCAGCCAAGGAAACACTGAGAACCCTGGAACACGGAGCAGGCAGAAGAGTAGTCAGAATCCAAACCGGGTCGTACACGGAAAAGTCAGGAACACCAACCGGAGCCGCAGGCAGAAGAGGAATCCTGAACAGGCCGGGTCATACACAGGAGACCTGGAGGGAACAGGAAACAAAGGACAGCTGGAGTCAGATGGACCAGTCTGTAACAATCACAGGAACAGGGAGAAAGAAGGCTATGGACAGACTGGCCAGCCCTGAGCACAGCAGGGCACAGAAGAACACAGCAGGACAGAGCAGGACTCAGCAGGACACAGCAAGACCCAGCAGGACACAGCAGGACCCAGCAGAACCCAGCAGGACACAGCAGGACAAGACAGGACTCAGCAGGACACAGCCTAATTCAGCAGGACAAAGGAAACAGCACTGAGACGCTATACTAACGCGTCCCAGTGCTGAACTCACCCCATTAAAAAAACGCAGGGCCGGAAAGGGCAGGGCTGGAAGGGCAGGCAGAAACAGAGGCGTGCATGCGCCCCGGCCGGGAAGACGGCGCGTCATCACAATGCGCCGCGACCCGGAAGAAGCGGGCGGACGGAGGCACGACAGCTGGAATCTGCTGCGACTGGAATGAGTCTGGGAGCAAACATGGCTGAAACCCGTAGTTGATGAGAAACGGGGAGCTCCCGGATGATGAATTAACCGCACAGTTCCTGGCGAACTCTGCCCATGGCAACAGGTCTGCCCAATTATCGTGATGATCGGACACAAAACAATGCAAGAATTGCTCCAATCTTTGACTGGCACGCTCAGCGGCTCCATTGGTCTGGGGATGGTAGGCAGACGAAAAGGACAGCTGAATGCCCATCTGGTTACAAAATGTTCTCCAAAATCTGGATACAAATTGACTCCCACGGTCAGACACTAGAACTCTCGGTGCCCCATGCAACCGGAACACCTCTTTTGCAAAGACAACTGCCAGCTCCTGGGCCGAGGGAAGGCCAGGAAGGGGCACAAAGTGAGCCATCTTAGAGAATCTATCAACCACCATTAGGATGAAAGATTAAGCCCTGGACACTGGCAACTCTCCCAAGAAATCAATGGATACGTGGGACCAAGGTCTTCACCATTCGGTACTGGTTGGAGTAAGCCCACTGGGAGGTGTGTAGGGGTTTTGGCACAAGCACAGGTGGTAAAGGCTACCGTGAATGCGGAGCAGTCGGCCCGTAGGGAAGTCCACCAAAATAATTGTGAAAGAGACCAAATTAATTGATCCCACCCAATATGTCCAGCAGCCTTAGATGAATGGTAGGTTTCAAGCAAGCGGGTACGAAATGGCTCTTCCACAAAACACTTGCCCACTGGGGTATCTTGGGGCGCTGTAGCCTGGGTAGCCAGAATTTCCTCCCCCAGTGGCGAAGTGATGCTAGTACGTAGGGTAGCCAGGATGCGATCAGGCTGAATGATGGGTACAGGAACCTCATCCTTATCCATCTCTGGCCCAAATTGCCTTGACAGGGCATCAGCCCTAACATTCTTGGAGCCTGGCAAGTAGGATATGATAAAGTTAAAACAAGATAGAAACAGGGCCCATCTGGCCTGACGTGAGGACAATCTTTTAGCTTCCGAGAGATGAGTCAAATTTTTGTGGTCTGTCAGAATTAATACAGGAGGTCTCGTGCCTGTTACGGTTTAAATGACACTCAGACTCCGGAGATGGAATAAAACACAGTTTTATTGAACAGGTTTAGCAATATTAACCCTCACGGGTTCAGCAGTAGAGGTTACACAATATAATGCTGACACAGGACAGGTTATAGCAAAGTACAATGAGTACCCACACGGGTCCAGTATATGTATTAACAGTCCATACAGTATACTGACGCAGGTCAGGTAGAGAACGTGTGAACTTGGACCGAGACAGCCAGGAACGGGTTACTATTAGGCCACACAGCGAGCCGGCCCTAATAGTATGAGGCCCTAGGAACTCCCACTCTGCACAGGGAGTGATAAATTGTAAGGAACGCCCAGTAAAATGGAGGCCCTGGATATAGATCTGTCTCTACAATAACGGAGGACTGAGACAGTATGTTCAGAGCAATGCCCAACGGAGACTGCACAGTGATAGACAGGAGACTAATGGCACCTTCCCCGAAGGGGTTAATGAACTCCACAACCAACCGAGACTGCCAGATGGAAATGCAACCAGAGGTGCTATGTAACACCAGACTCAGCAGTGGGCAGAACGGAGGGTCAAGCGTACCATGGTGCACAGGAGTGACAAATATGGAAATGTCGCCCGCGTGACACAGACTAGGCACAAGAGGCTCAGAGGCCAACAGAGTAGTCCGGAGACTAAGGCACACAGCGGAATCCCAGACCATAACCGGAAAGGGATAGCAAGTCGCTTCTGGATCTGGAGCAGTAGCCCAACCGGACCGGTACGTAAAGCAGGAATGAGCCAAGAGTCAGTACACCAAACAGGAACGTCAGCCAAGCCGGGTCGGTACACAAGCAGGAACGTCAGCCAATCCGGGTCGAGGCACTGAGCAGGAACGTCAGCCAATCCTAGTCAGTACACAGAACAGGAACGTCAGCCGGGCTGGATCGGTACACAAGCAGGAACAGATACAGCAGAGTAGTCAGGCAATCCGGGTCGGTACACAGGCAGGAACAGATCAGCAGAGTAGTCAGGCAATCCGGGTCGGTACACAGAGTTTCACACGGAGAACTGGAACAAGTGCTGGAAACAGAAACACCACAAAAGGGCAATAGTGAAGTGACAGGACCCAGTATTTAATGACAAATACTGGGCGGGACCAGGTACAGCAACCAATGAGAATAGCAGTGTGGAAGACTGATAGAATGTCGCCAGGAAGCACGGGAACCGTGATAGTACCCCCCCCCCTCAAAGGCCCCCTCTCCCAGCAGCAGGACCTGGTTTCTGAGGGTATTTAGCATGAAATGTGCGCAACAACCTTGGGGCATGGTGGTCATTGTGGTTAACCCATGAACGTTCTTCAGGGCCATAGCCCTTCCGAAGGACCAAATACTGCAATCTCTCTCTGAACCTGCTTGAGTCAATAATATTTTGTACTTCATATTCCTCCTGGCCTTGGACTTGAATAGGACCGGGAACCGCAGGAGTAGTAGTATAACAGTTGCAGACCAATGGTTTCAGAAGGGATACCTGGAACACATTATGAATACGCATGAATGCTGGAAGATCCAGGGCATACGAGACTGGGTTAATTCTGCGGATGACCTTGAAGGGTCCAATGAACCGGGGAGCCAACTTATTACAAGGACTTGCAGATTAAGGTTTCTGGAGGATAGCCATACCCTATCCCCGACCTGGAAAGAGACTGCCGGGAGCTGTCTGTGATTAGCCTGGTAACGCTGGAACGAGCTACTGAGGGTCCTCTGTAACTGTGCCCAAGTGGAGCGGAGCTGCTCGATATGCTCATCCAGAGCTGGAATCTGCTGCGTCTGAAATGAGTCTGGGAGCAAGCATGGCTGAAACCCGTAGTTAATGAGGAACGGGGAGCTCCCAGATGATGAGTTAACCGCACGGTTCCTGGCGAACTCTGCCCACGGCAACAGGTCGGCCCAATTATCATGATGATCGGACACGAAGCAGAGCAAGAATTGCTCCAATCCTTGATTGGCACGCTCGGCGGCTCCATTGGTCTGGGGATGGTAGGCAGACGAAAAGGACAACTGTATGCCCATCTGATCACAAAATGCTCTCCAGAATCTGGACACAGATTGGCTCCCGCTGTCCGACACCAGTACCCTAGGTAGCCCATGCAACCGGAACACTTCTCTGGCAAAGACAACCGCCAGTTCCTTGGCCGAGGGGAGATCAGGAAGAGGCACAAAATGTGCCATCTTGGAGAATCTGTCTACCACCATCAGGAAGAATGTATGGCCCTTAGATACTGGCAGTTCCCCTAGAAAATCAATAGGGACGCTTGCCATTAGGCACAGGCTGCAGTAACCCCACTGGGAGGTGTCTAGGGGACTTGGCACGGGAACAAGTAGTACAAGCCACCACAAATGCGGTACAGTCAGCATGTAAAGAAGGCCACCAGGGGGGCGGAGCTCGCTCCCAAACAAGATGGACGCTTAAGTTGTTTGCTCCGCGGTTTGTGCTCCTAAACCTAGCCTTCACTCCGTCACGGAGAGCATTTCCAGCTCCCTGATTAGGGCTATCGCCTCTCTATGAAGGGTAAGGGGAGGAAAGGGCAGATTCGCCCAGATTACAAGAAGATTTTGGATTTTCTACCGACTAGACATAAAGGCCGCACGTCCACCTTGATGCCATTAAAGCAAATTTCACCTACTATGTCTCAAGACTGGAGCGAGGCACTATCAGATCATCCTGCAGAGCAGACGACACTTGTACCTCTACCTCCTCGGGTGTCCTGTCCGGGCAAGGAAAATATTGCTACAATGACAATAAATGCTCCTACCCTTACAAAAGAGGATTTAGCACAGTTTATCACAAAAGAAGACATGAAGTGTTTTTGCTCAAAATCAAGCAGGATTTGCAGATCACCGTCAAGTCTGAACTCTCCGTTCTGAAGAAGGATTTAGTTCAGCTGGGGCAACGCATTCATGTCTTAGAGGATGACAGAGAGGCCTCCTGGTCACAAATGCAAGTGATGGAACAACACTTACTACAACAAGAAAGCGTAATCTCCATCTTGTCCTCGAGACTAGATGATCTTGATAACCGCTCCCGGCATTGTAACATATGCATCAAGGATCTCCCGGAATCTGTTTCCCAGAAGGATCTACTACCCTCTTTGCAGGGCCTGTTTGGAGAGATGCTGAACAGTGATCCCAAAAATAACCCTCTGAAGATAGAGCTCACAGGGCTTTAAGACAGAGGGGCCCACCGGGGTCAAAACCTAGGGATGTTGTTGTCAGATTACATAATTTCCCTGATAAGGACAGACTTATGACTAAGGCCCGGGAGCTGGGTGAAATTAAATTTGCTGGCTGTCTCCTGCATTTTTATAATGACCTCTCACCCTCCACTTTACAAAAGAGATGGTCTCTAAAACCTATAACTGAACACCTGAGCAACTTGGGGATCAGATATAGATGGGGTTTCCCCTTTAATCTGACTGCCACACACAATGGCAATTCAGCTTCTATCCAAGACCCTGCGGATATCGTGGACTTTTGTGGAGCACTGGGCGTGAAAACTCCCAACCTGGTGAATGCCGACAGTCCCAGACAGGATTCTCCCCCGAAGGACAGGCGGGATAGATGGCCTTCTGCTGCAGGCCCGGAATCGAAGAAGCAATGACGGGACACTCAGACTTCTAGCCCTGTTTCTCCGTAGTGTTGTGCCCTAACAGTATTGCTGAGTTGATGGAACTGTCGGTTCTCTTAGACCGATCCAGTCTTTAATCCATGAGATCCGTTGCTTATCTCAACTATACCGTTTGTTATAGTGTTATAGTGAATTTAATTATGTTTATCTAAACCTCAGATATAGTTAAGTATGTTTGCGTTGCATGCTTGGGGTCTCACATAGCGACTGGAAGATTACACACTGTGGTACTAATTATGTTGGTTCCATCATTGCACCAATAATGCCCTGCCGCTCGCTTGTGGTATTTCTTTAAGTGTGCTCCCTGTTGTTTTCCTCTATTGTTCCCCCTCCGTGCCCCCCCCTGATGGACCCACTGGGTTCTAGTTAATTTAGTATTTTATTGTACTGTTTAAATGTGGTTGGTCGGGTGTGGGGTGGGGGGAGTTGTTGATCGGGGAGTATAACTGAAATTTCAGTTTTAGGTATACTGTTTAAGCTCCTAGTCTCTGATATGCAACAGTACCTCTACTGCATTACCTAGTAGCTTTTTATATAATGTCTTCTGTTCTAGTCCTGTTTTTGATGAATCCGTCTTCCTTTTATATCTTTTCCTCTCTTTCTCTCCCTAATTATTTGCTGTAACCCTATTACACTGCATGATACTCTACTTAAGTTGGAGATTACTCACCAGTTAGGTCTGTAGCACAACCGCAATTCCTATGTCCCACTCCTCAACGGTCTCTTTTTCTCACTTTCACAGCTTTTTATTCATTCCTTAATTACCCCCCCCCCCCGGCCCTTTGGGCACTGCCGTGACCTCAGTTAGTCTGAGGGTGTGAGTACCCTTAGTTCGTTCACACGGATTTATACCACTAATTTCCTTCACTCTCTTTTATTCTCTTTCTCTCATTATCTCAGTTTTTTGTTTTGTACTAGATTCTCTTTCTTTCTGTTCAGTGTCCTTCTTTCACCTATATTCTTGCCCTGTTGCCTGGTTCTTGCTAGGTCGTACTGACCGCAGGCTCCGTGTGCCATTTACTGTGTCACATAATGTCCCAGCGCCAACTTAAAATACTCTAATTTAATGTTCAAGGCTTAAACAGTCCTGAAAAACGTTCTCTGACTCTCCAGGAAGCTTCCCGTATGGAGGCTGATATTGTTTGCCTACAGGAGACTCATTTCCTCTCTGCTCGGCCTCCGAGGTTTTATAATTCAAAATACCCCATGGGTCGGTTTGCCTCTGCCTGGGAGAAGAGGAGGGGAGTGGCGATCCTCTTTAGGTCCACAGTTCCTTTGGTCTCGGAGGATGAATTGGCTGACCCTGAAGGTCGCTATCTTTTTTTGAAAGGTTCGCTATATGGAGTCAAAGTTACATTAGCTTGTGTTTATGCCCCTAATGCTCGAGTCCCATTTTTTTTGACTAGGGTTCTGCAGAAACTAGAATCGTTCAAGTCTGGCTCTTTGATTCTGGCAGGCGATTTCAATGTAGCGCTTGATCCAGACTTGGACACATCCTCTGGGAGGTCCCCATATGCATTTAGTATCTTGCGCTCACTCCGCTTAAAATTGCATGACTCCCATTTGTGTGATGCCTGGCGCCTTCACAACCCTTCGCAAAGAGACTACACTTACTATTCTGCTGCTCACTCTATGTATTCACGCCTTGACTTCCTTCTAGTTGACCAGTTCCTTCTATGCAATATCTCTAATTCTGATATAGGCTCTATAACTTTTTCTGACCATGCTCCAATCTCAGTAACTCTCTCTTTCCCCCATGTCTATCATGGCAGACCGTCTTGGCGGCTGAATGATACCCTCTTGGCTGACCCAGATGTAGTAAACTCATTAGCTTCTCTCATTGCAGAATACTTTGAGTCCAACTGTACTGAAGATGTCTCTGCCACATCTGTATGGGAGGCACACAAATGTGTGGTACGCGGCCATCTTATTAAACTGGCTTTTTAAAAAGAAGAAAAGAGAGCTACAACATATTAACTCGCTGCTTCGACTGATCCAGGAAAAAGAGGGGATTCATAAATTCTCAATGTCTCCAACTGTGCTGCGGGAGCTCACTGAGGCAAGAGCCTCGTTGTCCCTCCTGTTGAGCAGCAAAATACACAAGTCCTTCCAGTGGACTCGTTTTCACCGATATCTCAAAGGAGATAAATGTGGCAAGCATTTGGCATCGTTGGTTAAGGTTAGACAGCGTGGAAATTATATACACAAGATCCATCACCATTCTGGTAGAGTGTGTCACACATTTCCTGAGATGGCGGACTCTTTCAAGCACTTTTACCAGGATTTGTATAACATCTCTTCTGCTGATTTCGTATCTGATGCTGCTCGGCATGAGGCAATCCAGCATTTTTTACAAGCTTCCAACTTGAGTCCTATATCAGCAGAAGTAGGTGAAGCGCTGGATGCACCTTTCTCGGTGTCTGAAATAGCTAAGGCTCTCAAATCCACTCCTAGTGGCAAAAGTCCTGATCCTGATGGACTCACCGTTGACTACTATAGGAAGTTTTCTCATCTGCTTCTGCCACATTTGGCTCTTACATGCAATCAGAGAGCATTGGGATGCCCAATGCAGAAGCAGTCTCTGGAAGCGCATATTATGGTGTTGTTGAAACCTGATAAAGATCCCTTGGCGTGTAGTAACTATCGCCCTATTTCATTATTAAACTCGGATGTCAAGCTGTTTGCCAAAGTACTGGCGAACAGATTGAAGCCTTTGTTGACTTCTCTTGTACACTCAGACCAATCGGGATTTGTAACGGGCTGTGAGACTAGAGATGATGTCGCCAAAGTGATTTCGCTGATGCATAGAGCCCATCAGCTTAAAGCCCCTACTGTTATTCTTTCCCTGGATGCTGAAAAGGCTTTTGACAGGGTGAATTGGCAGTATCTCTTGTCTGTATTACAGCACCGGGGCTTAGGGCTGAGATTCATCAGCTCAATCATGAGTCTCTACACTGCTCCTTCTGCCCGTGTCAAGTTAAATGGGATGTTGTCAGACTCATTTGATATCCGAAACGGCACACGGCAGGGATGTCCCCTGTCACCTATCCTGTTCATCTTGGCCATAGAACCCCTTCTACAAACGATTCGCTTAACCGACTCTATTAGGGGTCTGCCTAAACTGGCCTGCTTCACGGATGATCTTATTCTCTTACTTACGTCCCCATTAACTTCTCTACCGCCACTTATGTCTCTACTTGAGATGTTTGGCCGCTTATCATTCTTTAAAGTCAATATGATTAAGCCGACTGCTATAGGTTTGCACCTCCCTCCAATAATTTTGAAGTCCTTAAGAACCCGTTTTCAGTTTACATGGACGTCTCAGGGTATTCGGTATTTGGGCATTACTTTGACACCACTTATTTCCTGTATAGTTCGCGTGAATATGTTTTGGTTGCAGTCTACTCTGAATACTGACCTGTTAAGATGGAATAATCTTATGGTATCATGGCTAGGTCGCATTAATCTAGTAAAGATGATCTGCCTGCCGAAGAGCTTGTATATGTTCAGTGCTCTCCCACTATGTATTCCCCACAACTACATTCGGAGGTTGCAAAGGATATTGATGACCTTCATATGGAAATATAGAAAACCCAGATTACCTCTTAAGATTTTACGCTCCTCACCAAGAGGGGGTGGATTGGGGGTTCCTGATTTAACTATGTACTACAAAGCGGCTTCTTTGTCCAGAATCACTGATCTCTCCAAGCTCCCACCTAGAGAATGGGTGGCTTTTCTCTCCTCACTTGCCCCTGGGGTGGATTTGAGTCAATTTTGTTGGTTCGACCCTACTTCCTTTCCAGCTTCCTGTTACACTCATCCTATTCTGGGTCATCTATTGCACTTCTGGAAGTCCCTCAATTCTTCCTTATCCCTATTGCCCTACCCATCCACCCAAATGCCGCTTTTAGGTAATCCCTCTTTTCCTCCAGGTCTTCAGGGAGGTACCTTTTCTTCTTGGGCGACCTCGAATCTCGTTTCTATTACTGATCTGTTTCATGAATCTCGTATTATACCATTTGATGGTTTAGTCAGGGTTAGGGGAGTACAGGCTTCACACTTCTGGCAGTATACCCAAATATCCCACTTCGCCACTCACCTTTTACCTCTCTTGTCCTTGCCGCCTGTAGTGAACCCGTTTGAACGCTTCTTTCTAAACCCGACTATTCATCACCGCACCCTGACTAAATGGTACTCCTTTCTTCTTTTATCTTCTCCCGTGGGATTTCCACCCCACATGGAAGATTGGGAAAGAGACCTGGGCTTCAATCTTGGTCAGACCCAATGGAGGAAAATCTGGGTTGCCCTCTTACAACACTCTCCTGATGTCCCAACGAGAGAATGCAATTATAAATTAATTACCAGGTGGTACCGCACTCCTCAACTTTTGGCGAAATTTTACCTTAATACATCATCGTCCTCATGTTGGCGGTGCGGTGAGTCGGTAGGCTCCCTGTTTCACATGTTCTGGGAATGCCCGAAGATAGCTCAATTCTGGACCACAATTAGAACACATATCCAGCTTGTCCTCGAGACCTCCTTGGATTTCCCTGCTTCTTTCCTGCTTTTTGATCATCCTATGCCTCTGGCTCTTGAGAGAGACCTACCCCGGAAATCACTTTTTTATAGTCTTACGAACGCTGCAAAATATCTCATTCCACTTTATTGGAAATCATCGAATATTCCCTTGGTGGCCGAGTGGCGACGGCGAGTTGATTACACTTATGATATACATCTCCTATGGCAACTATCCGGGGGGAGGCAGGGAGACTCCTACCGAATGGATTGCATGGACTAAACATCCATCAACGGGTGTGGATTAATTAGTTAGTGGAGTATATCTTGGCGCTGGTTGAGGTTGCATTGCATTGGAGCCTGCAGAGCGGAAAATCGCAGGGCGAAGAATCACTACCTTGAATTCCTCTACTCTTCTTCTCTCAGCTCTCTCAGTCGGCACACGGAGCAGGAACGTCAGCCAAGCCGGGTCGGTACACGGAGCAGGAATGTCAGCCAATCCAAGTCGGTACACGGAGCAGTATGTCGCTGAAAGAGCACGGGCACTGTTATAAGGGTGCGGGGACCTCTAGATTTACTCAGAACCCACTGGGAAGGGACGATAGGAGCAGAGGGAACATCCATAGTAGATTATGTACTGGCTTTTCAGGACAATCTGCAGGAACTCACGGATACCGTCCGGGAGAACCTTCAGGCTGCCCAGAGTCAGCAGAAACGGTGGTACGACAGGACCGCCCGCACCTGCACTTTTCTTGTAGGTCAGCAGGTATTAGCTCTAAAACCCATCAAACAGGATAAGCTACAGGCAGCATGGCAAGGGCCTTACCGAGTAATCAAGCAATTGTGCGACACCACCTACTTGGTCTCTAAATGTTCAGATGAGAGGGTACAGAAGACCTTTCATGTGAACATGCTGAAAGAGTACCAAGCCAGGCCAGAAGAGGTAGCCTATTTAGACTGAGCTTGGCCACCCTTTGGTTGCCCTTTCGTGTTGTTTCTATGCTGTTTGCACCTGCATTGAGTTCCTGTGCTTCCTGGGCGTTGTCGCTGTTCCTGCTTGCCTGTGGTCATCTACTTCCTGCTTCCGTTCCTGATCCGGTTGGGGTTGCTGTACCTGTTGCTGATGCACTGGTAGAGTCATTAGTTATTCCGGTACGCGGGTACTGGTTCGCTCCACTGTAACCGGCTGCTGTAGCACCGGTAGAGTCATTGGTTATTCCGGTACGTGGGTACTGGTTCGCTCCACTGTAACCGGCTGCTGCTGCACCGGTAGAGTCACTGGTTACTCCAGTACGCGGGTACTGGTTCACTCCACTGTAACAGGCTGCTGATGCATCGGTAGAGTCATTGGTTATTCCAGTACACGGGTACTGGTTCGTTCCACTGTAACCGGCTGCTGATGCACTAGTAAATTCATTAGTTATTCCAGTACGATGGTACTGGTTCGCTCCACTGTAACCAGCTGCCGATGCACCGGTAGAGTCATTGGTTATTCCAGTACGCGGGTACTGGTTCGCTCCACTGTAACTGGCTGCTGATGCACCGGTAGAGTCATTGGTTATTCCGGTACGCGGGTACTGGTTTGCTCCACTGTAACCAGCTGCTGTTCCACCAGTAGAGTCACTGGATACTCCAGTATGTGGGTACTGGTTCGCTCCACTATAACCGGCTGCTGTTGCACTGGTAGAGTCATTGGTTTTTCTGGTGCACGGGTACTGGTTCGCTACACTGTAACCGGCTGCTGTTGCACCGGTAGAATCATTGGTTATTCCGGTACGCGGGTACTGGTTTGCTCCACATATTGGAGGCTGTTCAGTCCTAGACAGCCCGACAGATTGAAGGTTTCCACCAGTACGCGGGTACTGGTTCGCTTCCTGTATTAACCGGTGGCTAGTTGCACTACCTGCCAGCACCGGTGGTGACTGTGGTACGCTGCTCGTAATTGTTCCATCCATATATGATTGGCAGTCTATTTCATTCTATATATCCTGTGGGCCTCGCTTGTCATTTTAGGTGACTGGTCTTTCCACCTAGCTAGTCAACTCGGCCTCCAGTGCTGCCATCATTATCAGCAGTCTAGGCTGCCTTGCCCGGTATTGGTAAGGCCGGAAGAACCTGGTCATTTCTATTCCTCATTGGGTTGCCTTACACGGTATTGGCAAGGCCGGTAAAGCCTCATTAGCTGCAGTCTCAGTTTCTTGGCTGCCTTGCCCGGTATATTGGCAAGGTCGGTAGAGCCTTCACTATTCGTGTTACCTGTCTCCACGCTGCTTTGCCCGGTATATTGGCAAAGCCGGTAGAGCCTCCTCTTCATTGCACTAGTCTCCAGGCTGCCCTGCCCGGTATATTGGTAAGGCCGGTAGAACCTGTTACTATCTTGTGCCAACTAAGGTTGCCTTACCCGGTACTGGCAGGGCCGGTAGAGCCTGTATCTCATTCCGTGTATCAGTACTATACTACTATGTAAATTGCTCTCTCTCTCTCTCTCTCTCTCTCTCTATATATATATATATATATATATATTGTATGTGTATGCTACCCAATAGGGTTTTCTTTAACTTTTCAATAAAGTTGTGTTTTTACCTAACTCTGTGTCTGAGAGTCATAACAAATCGTGACACCCTTAAACCGGACAAGTGTAGGGTAGGGATGTCCGAGGTACAGTACCTGGGTCACTGGGTGGGCAGCGGGCTCCAGTGGCCAGAGCCCGCTAAAATCAAAGCCGTCGCCAACTGGCCCACCCCCGAACCAAGACCCAAGTCATGACGTTCCTGGGTATGGCAGGTTACTACCTCCAATTTGAACCTGACTATAGCACCATCGCTAAGCCCCTGACAGACCGGACTAAGAAAAACCTTCCCCGATAGGTCCTGTGGTCCCTGGAATGTGACGCTGCCTTTAACAACCTAAAACGTGCCTTGATCTCTGCCCTCTCTGTGTTGGCTGCTCCTAACCCCACCAAACGTTTTTGTGTCCATACAGACGCCTCTATGTTTGGGTTGGGTGCAGTACTGAGCCAGGAGGGCCTGACGGCAGTGAGCATCCGGTGGCCAACATTAGTTGAAAGCTCCTGCCCTGGGAAATGGGGTATGCAGCCGTCGAAAAGGAGTGTCTGGCCCTGGTCTGGGCCCTCAAGAAACTGCAGCCCTACCTATATGGACGCCCCTTCACCATGCTCACCGACCACAACCCTCTCATCTGGCTCAGCCGAGTTGCAGGGGACAATGGCCAGTTACTTAGGTGGCGTTTAGCCCTGCAGCCCTTCAATTTTATAATTCAATACTGGCCCGGGAAGCAAAACGGCAATGGTGATGGTCTGTCTAGACAAACTGACTTGGAACACTAAACCTGGACAGCCCCAGGCTGACCCATGAGGATCTAGCCGGGTCTGCCAGACTACGGGTCAGGGGGGAGCACTGTCACGGGAACCGGGCCAATTCCCTGTTTTGGCAATGCTAGATTATTGCCTTGGTGAGCACAACATTCCACTAACCACTACGGATCATGGTGTGGGCAGAAAAGCCCTCAGTTTCCTACAAAAAGGCTGACATTCACTAAGAACATGAGCACCGCAGTTTTAAATGTCAGCCGGATGCTGATTGGTCGGTTGGAGTTAAAGGGACTGCATTGACATAACATGGGAAACAGTAGGCCTTTCTCCCATTGGCCAGCTGTTTAAAGGGCATAGTGAGGCTGTGTGGGAAACGACAGCCGCGTTGTGATTGGCCACCGACCAGGGGACCAGTTTAAATGGACTCCATTGACTTAACATGGGAAAATGTCAGCGGCCACCTGATTGGCCCGTCTGCTTCGGTCACTCGCGCTCTCATTATTTGAGGCTTCGAAGTGGCGGCTCCATCCAGTCTACCAGCTCTTTGTGTCCCTGATTACCCTGGTCCATTGTCCCACACATGAAGTCCAGCCCCGGCCCTTTGTCTTATTATATAGACACAAACAGTCCCATTGTTCCTTAATTCCATCATGCCTGACCCTTTTGTTCACTAGCCCCAGCCCACCATTGTACAGCCCCTCACCACTGTTGCCCTTTTGTTCCATAATGTATAAAAATGTGTGTCTAACTTCCAATAAACAGTTCTGGTTACCCTGACACTAGTTCTGCCTGGTGATTCGGGGTAAATTGTGGTGTGCTGCGGGAGTCCTTTCTGGCTGATTTTGGGAAGAAGCAATCCTTGACAGTGACACCAACAATGGGTTATCACGGTCCCCGTGATCCTGTGTGTCACTCTTTGCTGTGCTGCTCCCTGACTGGTTGAGCTGTGTTGGCCCGCCCCTGGTTACCCCTCTTATACTGGCCGCTGGCACCTGTCAGGTGCCCTTTCGTGGTGTTCCTGAGCCTTGCTGCTGTTATCTGCGTTCCTGATTTCCGGTGTACCGACTTGGCCTGCTTGACGACTCTCCTGTGTTCCTGCTTGTTGCTGATCCAGCTTGTCTACGAACCCGCTCTGGTATCCGACCCAGCCTGGCTGACGTTCCTGCTTGTTGCTGATCCGTCTTGTCTACGAACCCGCTCTGGTATCCGACCCGGCCTGGCTGACGTTCCTGCCTGTTGCTGATCCGGCTTGTCTACGATTCTCCATAGTTCCCGGTTCCAGTCTGACTACGTTCCTGCTGCTGTACTACTGGGCGACATTCTTAATCCGGTAGTCGCGCTTGTGCTCGAGACTGACCTTAACCCTTGGTTCGCTGTGTTGCTGTTTACGCTTCTGAGCTGTACTACTAGCTGAGTCTCCTTAAGCTTGCAGAGCTGTACCATCAGGTCGATACCGATTGCTGAGCCGATTCCTTGCTGTGCCTCACCTCCTATCAGGTGCCGTGGTTAACCCTTGCAGTGCTACGCTACTACTGCTGAGCCGGCCGCTTGGGCCTGAGAGACAGCGGCTCATACGTTCATCCGTGCAGGGTAGTTGTTCCGGTACCGTACCGGTGGTCTCCTGGCCCACGCACTTGTTCTGGTGGAGTCGTTATACACCCGTGGGGGCTACCTGGCACTAGCTATTGGCTTCCGTTTACGCCCGAGGGGGCTCAATTCTTACACTTGCAGCTTGCAGTCTCCGTTATACGCCCGTGGGGGCTAACGTTCCTCACTCTTGCAGCTTGTAGTCTCCGGTTAGGACCGTGGGGGCTAACGACTCACGCTTCCCTAGTACTGGTGGCATTTGTTACGCCCGTGGGGGCTATCCATTATTGCTCTAGCGTTCTGGGTCAGTTCTGCCGTGCAAGTCGATTGCTCTCCTACAGACTCTGTATTGAATTCCTTATACTTATACAAGCCTCTGCTACACCTTGGGCGTGCCAACACCACAACAGAGACTGATGAGGACTGTTTAACAATTGAGTGCTCATCTCAGGGTTATCTGCCCTTGTATATATTTTTACATATATTCTACTCTGTCTGTATCCAGTTTACTGGCCTGTAAGGGTCTATACACTCATTCCTTTTTTCCACTGTGTGCCTGTAGAGGGCGATATTGTTCATTATTTCTGTCAATAAAACTGTGTTTTATCATACCCTCTGTCTGAAGTGTCTGAAAACCGTAACATGGGTGTCTGCTGGTACCGTCACAACTAGGTTCTGTGTGGACTACCGGAGGCTGAACGACAAGACAGTCACGGATGCCTATCCCATGTCCCAAGTAGATGATCTTCTGGACCAGTTGTTAAGGGTCAAGTTTGTCTCCACCCTAGACCTTAGCTGGGGGGGTATTGGCAGATTCCCCTTTCCTTGGAAGCTAGGGCTAAATCTGTGTTCATCACCCCCTTCAGCCTGTACCAATTTACTGTCATGCTCTTTGAGATGAAGAATGTCCCGGCCACCTTCCAGCAGCTAGTGGACTAACTCGTTGGTGGGGGAGCAGGAGTTTGCCTGCGCCTACCTCGACAACATTGCCATTTTTAGCAAGTCGTGGGAAGACCATCTCCTCCACTTTGAGGCCATTCTGGGAAGAGCTCACAGGTCTGGCTATCTGACTGGAAAAGTGACAGATTAAGATTGGGAAGGTCCAGTATCTAGGCCCCTTGGTGGGGACTGGAGTCCAGCAGCCCGAGCCGGCCAAAATAGAGGCCATTGTCAAGTGGCCACAGCCGACGACCAAGAAACAGGTCATGGCGTTCCTGGGGACAGCTGAATATTATCGTAAATTTGTGCCCCACTAAACTGAACTAGCTAAACCCCTGACCGACATAAATCACAAAAGGTAGTCACCTGGTCCCCCGCTGCAACAATACTTTTCAGGCACTGAAAACAGTCTTAGGACAGCCACCTGTCTTAGCTGCCTCAGATTTTAAAACACACTTTTTTGCTGTACACAGATGCCTCCAACATGAGCCTTGGAACCGTATAGAGCCAGGTGGATGCCAATAGAGAAGAGCACCCAGTATCCTACCAGAGTTGGAAGCTCCTGGATCGGGAGGTAGGCTACACTGCAGTAGAGAAAGAATGTTTGGCCCTGGTCTGGGCTATCAAATGCTTCCAGGCCTACCTTTACGGATGAGAATTTACTGTGCTCAAGGATCACAATCCGTTGGTATGACTAATCTGGGCTTCAGGGGATATTGGACGGCTGTTGCAGCAGAGTTTGGCTCTCCAGCCATTCAATTTTACGGTATAATACCGGTCAGGCAGGAACAATAGGAATGCTGATGGGCTATCCCGGCAGGAGGACGTTTAACCGGGCTCGAATCCCCATTGCTGGGGGCTAACCAAGCCGATTGCCCCGGACATCCAAAGGCTTGGGACTGGAATTGGGGGGATGTAATGGGCCCTAGGTCACTACTTAGATGCCTTATCAGGCCTAGGAACTTAATGGCCAAAAGGACTGTTTTCACATGGAGAAAGCCGGCTGCAGGACTAAAGGAAAGTGCCGCCTTTCTTTTGAAAAATAGGCACACTGCGGATTGGCTGCTGTTCCCTGTGTGACGTGTGGTTAAGTTACAGTATGTGTCTTGTATGGGACAAGCAGGCAGCCTCCTCTATGGGGAAATTAAGTCGTTCCAGTTTGAGGAAATGTTGATGGACAATGCCATGTTCGACCAGTAGGTGTCTCCCTGCACAATACATATTGTTGAAGATTTTCAGTGCATTATGTTACTGGGCAGGTAGACACTCGTTCGATTGGTCGCCACCTTTCCCTTTAGTTGTTGCTCCAGTTCCCATTGGCTGGGGAGGCGGAGTGACGTGATTGAGTTATGTGTCAGAGAACAATGACCCAGGTCCTGATTGGTTGCTTGTATCTTGTAGCTCCGATTCCTATTGTTTGGGAAACAGAGTGGCAAGATTAAATTATGTAAAGGATGCTTTTCACTGTATACAGTCTAATTTCCCTGATTATCTCCTTTTGTGCCCATTGTATCATGTCGCAACCTTCCTATTGTCCCTTTGTGTATTTTGTGTGTATTCCCATTGTACTATTGTATTGAGTTTATGTATAAAATGTCCCCTGTTCCATGAATAAACTAGTAGTCATTTTGTACTAGAAGTGCGTCCTGTGTATTTCTTTCCTGAATGGTTTAAATGGTCCCCTTTGATCCCATTCAGGAGATCTGCATTCCAGTTATCGAGCCAGCTACCTACATCTACCAGACCGGCTACCTATCTTGTAGCCGACATCAGGAGAGGAGCAATGGCCCAGGACAACCTGACGTCCTGGGTTTCCATTACAGGACCATCATAGAATAGGGTATTGTACATCCAATATGAATCACAACAACAAGACACAGCAACCAATCCGGACCCAGGCTATTGTTCTCCACAGGAGACTGAATTACCCAGGTCTGACACATAACTCAATCATGTCACTCTGGCTTCCCAAACAATGGGAACCAGAAAGACAGGCTGGATGGGCAGTGGCAATCAATGGGAAAGGCTCCTACACAACATAATACAGAATATCTTAAACAGTCAAACATCACCACGAGTGGCAACCAATGGGAGACCTTCCTACTTTTCAAAAGGAAGGCAGCAGTTTCCCCTATATAGCAGTTCTTTTTGACAGCAGTTCTTAGGCCTGGAAAGGCCTTCCAGTAACGGCCTACAACCCATTACAGGCACCCTTTTAAACATTCAGAAACAAAAAGACATCACTGTCTTTCAGTTCTAAAAAGAACACTGTTTATTTGGGGACATGGGGACATTTTATACAGTAAAGAACAAAGAAAACATAATTCAGTCTTGACACTCCGATCTTCCACCAATAGGAAATCAGAGCAACAAGTGACACAGACAGAACCAACCAGTCTGGGCTGGCTCTATTCTATTCAGAATCTGATCAAATTACCCAGGCCCGACAGAGTCATTCCATCTTTTCACATTGGCTCTCCAGACCAATGAGAGTAGCTCCTACCTGTCAAATACACATGCATCACATCGTCATTACATTTTACCATAGGATGGTAGATGACCAATCAGTAGGCCGCCTACACACTACAACCCGGTTGGCAGCCAATCAGCGAGCTGCATACACAGTACAACATGGTAGGAGGCCAATCAGAAATCCTCCTACTTTCTAAAATGGGTGGCTGGGAATTCTGAATGCCTTGCAGCATTTCTTTTGCTACCCAGCTGCCATGAGGTGGAATTTTAGTCCGTGGTGTCCAGTCTATTAGCAAAGTTTCATTGGCACTTAGAAGTGCCCACAATAGAGGTCTATGGCCCGTTACAATGCTGTCCCCTTAATACCTTGACCTCCCACACTATGGATCCTCAATTCTCACTGGCACTTAGAAGGGCACACAGCAATGGCCTACTGTAATGGGCCAGGACCCGTTACTGGATACAGGTTTCCCTATTGTAAACTGAAGACCAGTTCTTTTAAAAGAGTTGGAGGTTCACGGGAGTGCTGGGCACCTACAGGACTGTGGGGTTTTTCTGCTAACGGCTGCAGCCTGATTGGAGGAGCAGTAGTTAAAGGGCCGCCATAAGAATAACAGTCCAAAGTATTGGACTTTAGGAAGACGAAGTTTGAGGATATGGGAGAATATGTAAAGAAAGAATTAAAAGGGTGGGATAAAACACCGAGAGTGAGTACTCAGTGGAAGACACTCAAAGAAGTCCTCTTAAAGGCAACAAGATTACATGTTAGACAAATTAGCAAGAGGAAAAGAAAGAGAAATCCACTATGGTTTACTAGAGAGGTAAGAGCTATAGTGAAAGATAAAAAGTCTGCCTATAAGAGATATAAAGAGACTGGAAGTGAAGCGGACAGAGAAGGGTATAAAACTATACAGAAGAAGACTAAACAGATGATAAATGCTGCTAAAGCCTCAAAAGAGGAAGAAATGGCCAAATCTGTTAAGAAGGGGAATAAAACCTTCTTCAGATATATCAGTGACAGGAAGAAGAAAAACTGCGGGATTACAAAAATTAACAACGGAAAAAATCAGTATATAGAAGAGGAAAAGGCGATCGCTGACCATCTGAATAACTACTTCTGCTCAGTTTTTTCAGACGGCGGCCCTCATAATCAGAAAATGGCTGAACACAGCATTGCCTCTAGTTGTATAATTTTAGCCCCAGTGTTTTCAGAGGCCGATGTTCTAGAGGAACTTGTCCGGCTAAAGTCAAATAAAGCGATGGGTCCGGATGGAATCCACCCTAGAGTTCTTAAAGAACTCCGATCCGTCATAGTTGGCCCCCTGACTAATCTGTATAACCAGTCCCTTCTTACGGGAGAAGTTCCTGATGATTGGAGAATGGCCAATGTTGTACCCATTCACAAGAAGGGTAGTAAAGAAGAAGCTAGTAACTACAGGCCAGTCAGCCTGACATCTGTAGTGGTAAAAATGATGGAGACTCTTCTAAAGAAGAAGATAATTGACCATCTAACAAAAAACAACCTGATGGACCCAAACCAGCATGGCTTCACTGAGGGCCGATCCTGTCAGACTAATCTCATTGATTTCTTTGACTATGTAACTAAAGTGCTGGATGAAGGTGGTGCTGTGGATATCGCCTACCTGGATTTCAGTAAAGCTTTCGATACAGTTCCCCATAAAGAGCTGATAGATAAATTATCAAGAATTGGACTTAACCCCTGGATAGTTCAGTGGATCTGCAGTTGGCTGAAGGACAGAAACCAGAGGGTTGTTGTTAATGGAGTGTATTCTGAGCAGAGACTGGTTACAAGTGGAGTGCCACAAGGATCTGTTCTGGGCCCTGTTCTGTTCAACATATTTGTAAGTGACATAAGGGAAGGCTTGGCAGGGAAGGTTTGCTTGTTTGCTGATGACACAAAAGTGTGTAATAGGGTTGATGTTCCAGGAGGTGTCTGTAATATGGAGAATGATTTGGCACTATTAGATAAGTGGTCAAAACAATGGAAACTTCAGTTCAATGTTTCCAAATGTAAAATAATGCACTTGGGGAAAAGAAACCCTCAATCTGACTATCGTATTGGCAGTTCTGTGGTAGCAAAGACTTCAGAAGAGAAGGATTTGGGGGTGGTCATCTCTGACAGCCTCAAGATGAGTAACCAATGCAACCAGGCGGTGGGGAAAGCAAATCGTATGCTTGGCTGCATAGCTAGAGGTATAACAAGCAGGAAGAGGGAGATTGTGATCCCTCTGTATAGAGCTCTAGTGAGACCACATCTGGAATACTGTGTACAGTTCTGGAGGCCTCATCTGCAAAAGGATATAACTAAAATTGAGCGGGTTCAAAGAAGAGCTACAAAAATGGTGGAAGGTCTAAAGCATAGAACTTATCAAGAACGACTCAGAGATCTAAATATGTATAGTCTGGAGGAAAGAAGAGAAAGGGGGGACATGATTGAAACCTTTAAATATGTTAAAGGACTGAACAAGGTTCAGGAGGGAAGTGTGATTAATAAGAATCTGAATACAAGAACAAGGGGGCACAATCTGAGGCTAGTTGGAGGAAAAATCAAGAAAAACATTAGAAAATATTATTTCACTGAAAGAGTAGTAGAAACTTGGAACAAACTTCCAGCAGAGGTGGTTGATAAATCCACAGTAACACAGTTTAAACATGCCTGGGATAAACATGTATCTATCCTAAGATAACAATAAAGGAATACTAAAGGGCAGACTAGATGGACCAGGTGGTCTTTTTCTGCCGTCAATCTTCTATGTTTCTATGTTTCTATGTTTCTATGGCGAATGGTCGGCCGCAGCCTGATTGGAGGAGCAGGACTTAAAGGGATAGTAATACTTCATTTTAACTTTATTTTATTTTGTAGGCATTAAAAAAACATGAAGAATGATATAAGTCTTATCTCTGAAACCTTTATGGTTTAAGAGATATTCACAAACAAAGTATCCCCCCCCTGTTCAATCAGATCAGAAGGGAGATGCCCAGGTAGACTGCAGACAGGGACAATCTTCAATTAAGATAATGGAAAAAGCTGAAAAACTTATCAAGGGGGGAAGGGCCTTCATTGTTTTAATACAAAGAAAGTTGTCCCCTTCTGTTATCTGTACTGTCATACAACCAGACTCACATCTGAGAAGAGATGGCTTACACTAGGTAAAAGGGGCGGGGAGGGGAACTTTGCTTGTGAATATCTCATAAACCATAAAGGTTTGAGAGATAAGACTTATATCATTCTTCATGTTTTTTTAATGCCTACAAAATAAAATAAAGTTAAAACGAAGTGTTACTATCCCTTTAAAGGGCTGCCATAGGAATAATATGGCGGACGGTCGGCCCTCTTCCTATTGGCTGTCGAACTTACGGCGGGGGAATGCCCCATAGACTCACAATGGAACTGTCGGCCGTTTCCTGATTGGCTGCCGACCCAGGGACGGAGTTAAAGGGACTCCATTGACTTAACATGGGATAATGTCAGCAGCCCTGGGATTGGTCGCAAGGACTCGGTAGCTCAGCAGTTCATTGGCTGAGACTACGAAGCGGAGTAAGGTCCCTGGCGCCGCTAAGTCTTACTCCATTGTCTAGGTAGGCTACCCCAACCCATTGTATGCCCTTGTCACCTATTGTAGCCAGAGTTCCCACGCCTCCCATGCTTTGTGTGCCTAGTAAAGTTATGTGTGTGCCATTGTTCCCTGAATACAGGCTTTTGTATGTCATAGTTGATGAAATGATCGTAACATGTTTAACTGTACATAAAAGAGCTGGAATTGTGGAAAATAAAGTTGTTCTGCTTGATCCTGAATTGCGTCCTGTCCCTTTACTGGAGGATGGTATCAAGGGTCTTCCTGTGACCCCCATCCTAGGAAGAAAAGCTGCCTAGCGCACCGATACAACTGTCTGGTGGTAGCCAGTTTCAGGAGGTAGATTCCCGGCACTAGGTCCTGAGTCCATCTGCGGATGACGAACCCCGTTACACCTACATCCCATTACAATGATGTCCCCCTAACACCTTGACCCCTCACAATATGGATCCTCAGACAGCATCAACACTAACTCAATTCCCTTCCCATGGCACCAAGTTGTCTAGCATGCAGCTCTACAAAGTGATTCCTTTCTGACAGTAGTTTGATGCCCCATGCTTTATTCCTGTATTACAATATAGCTTTGTGTGTAAAGACCAGCCTGTTCAGGAATCATTTTTACACCTCAGATTATTAACCCATGGTTAATAAGCAAGGGGGTCTATGTATGAATGGATGAATGGGAGAAATGAAGGATGGGGTAGGTAGGTAGAAAGGGGAGGAAGGAAGGAAGGAAATGGAATGGTAGGAAGTTGTTAGACATCAGCTATTTGGGTTTACAGCTCCCACCAGTCAATGCCTGCTTGGGGACAATGGGAGCTGTAGTTCCCACTTGCTGGAGGTCCAACAATTGACGATTCCTGGTGTAAATAAAAAGTTGTTCAAACATGGAGGCACTGTGACTGAGAAATTAATAACCATTTGAGTGCCAGAGGGATATTGAGTACATTACATTCCAATGTATTGTCTATTTCCCTAGCACTTAAAGGGTCAAGGGGCTGAAACATCGCACACATTGGCATTGAAGCACTGAGTCAGCCCACATTCTTGTGCACAGAGAGAGGGCTGGCTCAAGAAATATCTGTAATAACTGCCTATCCTGGGATTTCAGTCCTAAATAAACAAAAGAGAAATAGAGACGAGTGTTCCTCACCCTCACTTTATCACAGCTGCTTCAGTCAGAGAATAAATGGGATAAAGCCTTTCCTTTAGCCTTGGAGAGATTGGATGAAGACGTCACACAGGTAACTGATTTAGAATGTAATTACAGCCTGCAACATATTGTCTCTTTTTTTTCATTGTCTCTCTCTTTTTCACAACCCTTCTCTCCTCACCGTTCTCACACATTTCATTACCTCCTCTTTCTTACAGACATGGTCTCCCTCACAGTCTTTAAAGGGATAGTAATACTTAAAATGTAAAAAAAAAATATGTTGTAGGGTTTATCCCCCTAAGTAAAACAAGAGTACTCCCACTGCTGAGAGGTGTTTTATTCAAAAGTTACTAATTTTCAAAGTTGAATTTTTTAGGTGCAATATCACAGTGGCCTGAAATTGTACAGTGGCACTGTTGCTACACCATCCTATGGAGATTTATGGTCAACTGACCAGAGTTGTTCATAGGATCGTGTAGCAACAGCGCCACTGTACAATTTCAGGCCACTGTGATATTGCACCTAAAAAATTCAACTTTGAAAATTAGTAACTTTTGAATAAAACACCTCTCAGCAGTGAGAGTACTCTTGTTTTACTCAGGGGGATAAACCCTACAACATATTTTTTTTCACATTTTAAGTTTTACTATCCCTTTAAGCTGTCCCTGATTTCCAGAGACAGTACCTAGCTCTGGCTCCCTTCCCCCAGATCCTCCTGCCCCTGCTTTTATCACTGGTTTTAAAATTATGATATAACCACATATTCAATGTGCTTTTTATTAATATAGATTACTAGGTTATGAGCTTCTCACATGTTAATATTGCCTATCTACACACTTGTACTTGGTTCTTACAGATGTAGCCAGCATTAACTTTTATTTTGTCTGCATCCTCTTGTTATGATAAGCAACTTCCATTGTCTTGAATGGGACTTTTATTGTACTTAAAGAGTAGTAAACGTTTTCTATGAAAAAATATATATCGTAAGGCTTTTCTTGTAAAATAAGGGTACCCCCACTGCTGAGAGATGCATATTTCCAGCACTATTACAGTTTAAACCCTGTTTTTTTTGGGGGGGCTTTTACATTAGCAATGCCCTCTAGTGGTCAAATTCCAATGAGTTATTCTGTTAGATTTTAATGGAAAGTCAGTGACTTACAGATCTCCATAGAATGTTAAACTGTTGAGTCACTTTCTGTCAGTTAGAACTATCAGGAAGTAAACACAGTAAATTCACTTCCTGATTATTTGAACTGTTATAAATGTTGAATAAAATAAATGACAGCAAAAGGAATGCCCTTGTTTTACTCAGCAGAAAGCATTGCATACCTCTCTGGCACTCAAAGGGTTAAGAAGGAGAGGGGTGTGCAACACTTTGCGCAGAAATTCCTTACACAGTCCACTGGTCTTAAAAAGTTAAAATGACCATGTGGAGTGGGTGAAGTCTAGGTCCTATGGTCTTTCTAGAAACTGTTATGTCTGGCTCCATGCACATGACATAGAGGACTGATTAAAGATTTTACCTCTCAACCCTTTGAGTGCCAGAGCCTCTCTGGCACTCAAAGGGTTAAAAGAAGGAACAAGGGCAAAATCCTAGGGGGCATTAAGATTTTCTGAATATAATTGGGAATATTATTATCCTTAAGGACCGGTGACGGTCATAGCACGTCAAATAAATTTTATTTACAGCTCTCCTCCGGGAGCGCTGTAAGTAAAAATGGGCACTGAAATTGACCGCTCCAAGACTGGCGCGTTTTCTCTCAGTCCCCAACACGGTACACCGGTACTCGTACGCATAGACATGTTGCAAAAAGTCTGGATACACGAGAAAGCTAACTCTGTAGGTGTGGGTAATATGTTTTCTGCTGGAAAATAGCAGAATTAAGTCTGTTGTATTAGGGTTTTCTGTTTGTGTAACACTACACAATAATTTATAGGGAACTATTGATGCTCTGTAAAGTGATTATCCAAGTGTCACTGGACAGCTTTTTGTTTTTTTTTAATGTCGGAAAGTATTCCCCCATTAGGGCGAACGTATGAATTTACTAAGTAGATCCTCTGGCATCACTCTCTAATGCTAGTTGCTGCACGTTAGGGTATCAACTACATCATATGACTGCAGTAGGGCATACAGCCAGAAAATGTCCAGAATTCCTATATCTGCTTAGCATACACAGGAAAATGACATACACTCACTGCATTGTGCATACAAACAGTAGATTAATAAGCCTGTAAGCAGCAGAAGGATATGCAACACATTGCTCTGTTCGTTTCTCAAAGGGTTAAAGGGATGGTATTACTTAAAATGTAAAAAAAAATATGTTGCAGGGTTTATCCCCCTGAATAAAACTCCCACTGCTGAAAGGTGTTTTATTCAAAAGTTTTTACAGCTCAAAGTGTAATTTACGTGCAATATCACAGTGGCCTGAAATTGTACAGTGGCGCTGTTGCTACACCATTTCAAACATGGGTAGAATATGTTTATATATTTTTTGAGCTGCCTTGCCTTGTTTTTTTAAATGTTTTATGATACTGCCTTGAAATAAAGATTAGTATTTAATAAAAGATTACTTTTATATCATTATTAGCATAAAAGCCCTTGTGCACGGGCCAAGGTCCGGGTGATGTTAACCCTTTGAGTGCCAGAGGGGTACACAATGCATTGCAAAGCATACCCCTCTGGCACTCAAAGGGTTAAGAGGCCGGTCCTGCTCTGTGTCCTGCTGCCAACGCAGTTATACACTGTAGAGATTGCCCGAAAGCACAGCATTCCTACACCTCCCAGCATTCTGTGCGTTCGGGCAGTCTCTGCTGCGCATGACGGCTTCTGACAAGCATCCTAGCGAATTATTATATAGGATACCTTTAAGTGTGCCTCTAGTTATTGGGTTTATTTGTTTGGGGACTATTATGATCTCTCTATTCCATGCTTCCCCTCATTGGTTTTGGTTTGTCTCTTTAAATCCTGAGTGCACCTTGGCTATTTAGTCTAGCATTTTGTTAGGTATAATTTATACCACTGGTGCGATCCCTGTTTTGTTCTTGTTACTATTCTGGATTAAACCAACTGCATCATAGGACACAAATAAAAATACCTAAATTGCCATGCACTTGGATAGAGCTTTTTAACCCCTTGAATGCCAGTTTGTTTTTATAAATGTGGCTGATGATCCTTTGAAAAAGTAATTCTGGAATACACTAACTGTACCTTAGGGGACAAATCCATACCTGCCAACATCTGAAATTGCCAAAGAGGGACACTTTTTTCCCAACAGCACCCACCCCCGTTCAAAGAAGCCTCCATTATGCCAGTAGGGTCCCATCATGTGTTTAATGTATATTTTCATATGACATCCTGTGGTATAATGGAGTAATGTCCTGGTGCACAAATGTAGCTCTAAATGCCATAAATAATAAGGAAAGTGAAGTCAATAATATTATTATATTTACTTAGGTCCTAGAGCTACACAGGATAGATGGAGCATTTGACTAAGACAGTTGTTTGAATTTGTCAGGCGCGGACACGGCGCTGGTGGGGCTGTTTCTCTCAGCTGCTCGGGCTCAGCCTCACACTCACTTGCCTTCTCAGGGTGGTGGCAAGTGGACTTGTGCAATTTGAATGAATCTGTCACTGATCTCGGCAGTGGCTCTGTGCCTGTAATATAAGTTGTGTGGGGGGAGGGGGGTTCAGAGGCGGCTGGGCGCTGTGTCTCAGTGTCTTGATCTGGCTGACTGCTGCGGTGCTAGCCTAAGTTGAATGAATCATCGGGACACAATGAGCAGCCACACTGATCATGCCTCTGATGTAACGTGAAGGAGGCCAGGCGCAGGGAAGGCAGGCACTGACTGAGTGAGGGAGCATGATTAGCATGCTGTGACAGTGCTTGTAACAGGTAGGGACCCATTACTGGAGCTATACCCAAGAAACTGCCCGGGAAACCGGTTCATGAAGGAGTGGAATTCACGGGGGCAAGGGACAGACACTGGGTAATGGGACTTTATGCGGCCGGCCAGCGTCCCATTGAGAAAAATGGAGTTAAAGGGACGCCATAGGATTAACATGGTGAATGGTCGGCTGCCCTCTGATTGGTGGACTGGGGTTTAAAGGGACGCCATAGACTTAACATGGCGAATGGTCAGCCCCGTTCTCATTGGCTCTCGAACATCGAGCCCAAAAGAGGATTTTCCCATTGACTTAGAACAGGGCCGTCGCTCGCTCCCTGATTGGCCATCGACATTCGGACTGAGTTAAAGGGACTCCATAGACTTAACATGGGGAAATGTCGGCGGCCCAGGGATTGGCTGTAAGGATTCCGCGGCATCCACGGGATTGGCTAAAACCTAAAAGCGGAGTTTGGACTCTGGCGTCCCCAAGTCTACTGTCCTTTGTCCCGGTCAATCACCCAGCCCCATTGTATGTGTCCCAGAACCATTGTGTCCCCAAAGTGTCCACGACCTTCTTTTGTGTGTATGTTAATAAGATTACCTGTGTGCTATTGTTAGTGAATTCAGCCTTTTGTCACTGGGATATGATTGAATTAACATAACTTAGTTAACTGTACATAAAAGTGCTGATTTCATGTGAATAAACTGTTCTTTCTGGTTGACTAAGAAGCGTGTCTTGTGTCTTCATTGAGAGGTGGTATCAAGGGTCTTCTTGCGACCCCCACCTCTGGCGAGGGTTCTGTCTATCTCTAACGGCTGCAGGAGCTCACTAGCCCGGTACACGGTCCGAGATCATCCCGGGGAGGTACGAACCCCGTTACAGTGCTCATCATGCTGTCTCACTCAGTGCCCATCGTTCCTTGCCTGGCCTCCTCCAAGTTACACCGGAGGCATGATTAGGCCTCCAGGAGGAGGATAGCTTAGCCCAGGCTATGGTGTTCAACTGCACAATCACTGCTACAGTAAACAACTAAAAACCTCATAGAAATTAATTAGGCCATATGCACAACTTATGGAAGATCAGTTATATAGGGTAAATCAAATTTCCAAACAAATGATTTGGGAGGTTTTTCCCCCTATGTGTAACGGTTCGTACAAATGAATACAGGACAGGTATTTATGGGTAACAATCACTTTATTGCGCACAAATAACAAAAACAGTCAGGCACGTCTCAGCAGTAGACTGCAACCAGAGGAGTACGTAATTTACGGAGCTAGAGCCTCCTCTAGAGAGTAGGAGATTACCTCTGTAAGGAGCTGGATCAGTATGGCCCAGTAATTGTAACGTATGCGTAATCTGCAGAGCCACAGGTTCGCACCTGGAAGCTACCAGACTATAGAGAAAGACACTCAGGAAGGATAACGGACTGAACCCCAGGTCCGCACCTGTAGGGGAATCAGACTTAATTGATAGACATCAGTAGTAAGGAATGTCTGAGCCTAGGTCTGCACCTAGGGGATCACCAGACAATCCCAGTAGCAAGGAATGGGTTGTCGGACAAGCCAGGTCATACAAGGAGAGTGTAGTCAGCCAAAGCCAAAGGATCACACCAGATAGGATATCCACTGACTCGTTGGTATGCTGCTTATGCAGGTCAACGCCAGAGTGGGCAGTCAGACAAGCCAGATCATACACGGAGCGGGTAGTCAGCCAGAGCCACAAGTTTGCGCCAGATAGGATATCCACTGAAACGTTGGTATGCTGGATATGCAGTGGACAGAGCCACAGGTCAACACCAGAGTGGGTAGTCAGACAAGCCAAGTCATACACAGAACGGGTAGTCACCCAGAGCCGCAGGACTGCACCAGAATGGTCATTGGACAAGCCAAGGGACATACACAACACGGATAGTCAGACAAGTCAGCACCAGATCGGGTAGTCAGACAAAACAGGGTAATACACAGAGCTCAATCAATACAACTGCACTGGAACACCACGAAAGGGAAAGTGAGTTAGTGTCCAGGCAGTTTAAATACTCTTAGCTCCACCCCTGGAAGGTGGAGCACCGAGTACTGTGCCTTTAAGAGCCGGCATTACGTCACTATGGAATCCCAGTAATGTGTGCCTGACTCTGCTGGCCAGCAGAGGGAGCCAAAGCAATTCGTCAGGAGCCACACCCACATCCCAGAGGAAATTGCATCCGGGAAGCCAAGGGGACCGGCTGCCGAACGGAGCACTGAGGCAGCCGGCTCCCTAGTAAAGGTAAGCGTGAACACTTACACTATGGTACAGTTGGTTTGCCCTATAATTATTTCATGTTCCTTACTGTTTATGGCATTTAGAGCTACATTTGTGCACCAGGACATTACTCAACTATACTACAGGATGTCATATAAAAATATACATTAAACAAATTATGGGACCCTACTGGCATAATGGAGGCTTCTTTGAATGGGGAGAGTGCTATCGGGAAAAAAAGTGTCCCTCTTTGGCAATTTCAAATGTTGGGAGGTATGGTATATCGTTACCCCCACATAGTGCAGATGGTTTATTTGATAACTAGTGTAAAACCCAGTGTATATGGGCCATGGTGCGGGTGATGTTAACCCTTTGAATGCCAGAGGGGTAATGCGTTGCATACCCCTCTGACACTCCAAGGGTTAAGAGGCTGGTCCTGCTCTGCATACTGCTGCCACCTCACTGGCGGCGCACACGATACAGTCATGAGCTGTAGAGCATTCTGTGTGTTTGGGCAGTCTCTACTGCTCATGACTGCATCAGACAAACATTCTAGCGTTTTATTATATAGGGATTACTCCAGTTATTTAGTACATCTGTCTTAAAGGGATAGTAATATTTCACAAAAACAGCAGCTCCAATTAATCTTCATGGTATTTGAGCCACAGAGAGTGTTATTTCATTACTGTCAGAGTTGTGGTTCAAGAGTAATTGAAGCATAAAATTTTCCTCTCACGCCCCTTTTTCCTAGTGTAAGCCATCTCTTCTCAGATGTGGAATCTGGTTGCTAGACCAGACAGATAACAGAAGGGGACAATCTTCTTCCTATGAGAACAATGAAAGGCCTGCCCCCTTGACAAGTTTTTCAGGTTTTTCCCTTATCTTAATTGAAGATTATCCCTCTCTGCAGTCTATCTGGGCACCTCCCTTCTGCTCTGGCTGAGCAGTGCTACATCAGTAAAAGGGGCAGGAGGGGGATACTTTGTCATTGAATTACTCTTGAACTAGAACTCTGACAGTATTGATATAACACTCTCCAAGGCCCAAATACTATGCTAATTAATTAGAGCTGCTTTTATTATGAAACATTACTATCCCTTTGTAACGGATCCTACCCGTTACTTGAGCCTCTGTCTGGGCTAGAGACTGGGTACCCAAACCAACCTACAAACTAGGGACATTTTGCCCTATTGGGACCCTATTCTGAGACTGATTGTATGACTCTTCAAACCAGAGTCATACACTAAAATTGACACGGGGTGAATGGGCAGCTTGATACATAGAGCTGCCCTGGGTAACATTCATGTACAAGTGTACTAACGTTGGTTTTATTGTCAAATATTGTATGTGTTTAATTGTACTTGTCCAATTCAAAGGTTTGTGCAATCACCAACTACCAGGTATGCAAATATCTTCCATAGCCTAACATGGGGAATGGTCGGCAGCTCATTGATTGGTAAAGGTTGGAGCAGGGCATTCGCAGTAGTCAAACAAAGTCTTCAACCTTGGGCCTTGTCCCTAGGATGTGTATTGTAGCCACTCCAGCCATTTGACTATGTGTACTGTAGCTAGACCCCCTGCTGTGTGTTAATTAAGCCATTATGAACTGCAGTCAGACCCCCTGGCCATTGTGTAAAGATGTGTATTCGAGTCCCTCAGCCTTTTGTCCCAGTGTTTACCCTTCATCAGCCCCTTTGTATAAATATTGTAATCATGTCTGGCCCTTTGTGTTATGTTTACACCATCTTTCACTGTCCTTTGTCTAGTATTGTATCTTGATGTGGTTCACCATCTATAAAAGAGTTGAAATTTGTGCAATAAAGTGTGTTACAGTTTGGACTTGAACTGGCTCCTGTCTCTCTGTTGCTGGATGGTATCAAGGGTCTTCTTTTGACCCCCATCCTAGGACGAAATGCTACTTGAGTAACCGGTGGAGCTGCCTGCTTGTAGCTGACCTCAGGAGGGTGAAACCTGGAACGATGGCCTGAGTCCAACCCAAGGACTTGGGTATCCGTTACACTGGTGGGAAGCGGTTGGATTGAACTGAAACCAGCCCAGCAGGGGGAAAAATAGCCACTGGCTTGAGCCCGGTTTCAGCAGCAATTCCTGGGATCTTCTCCTTCTTTCATCGGTTGTATCAAATGCAGCATGGCGACATGAGGACCCGGCGGAGCAGTAGTGCCTGAATGGAGTTTCCTGGACTTCTTGGAACTTGTTGAATTAGTCGGATCCGCATAGGGTCTCAGTGACTTCCGGAAGCACCTCGGAACTGTAGAGCCCGACTGTGAGTTCATTGAATTCGTAGTGGAGAAAAAATGGCGCATTATTGGGATCGGACCAAGTGATGACCCAGTGTACCGGAGGATGGTGAACCTCATACCGCTCCTTGGATACAAGCCATAGGTTGCCAGGATTGATCGACTGATGGATATTGTACATGGCCGGTACATGCGCGAACTTTGTGCAGGAAGAGAGGAAGAAAATTGGGGGGGTAATTCATCCGAGGAGAAATTCAAGGAAGAGGATGTCCTGGATATGACTGTCCCTGTTCACTCCACACTGGTGAGTGGGAATTCGCTCCTCACCAGTGCCTCTTGTGTTTTCCCCACATCAGGGCGTGGGACAACGGTCCTCCCTGATATCCCTTTGCCCATGGACTATGTTTTGCCTGAGCTGAGGAGTGAAAATGCTTTCCTCCTCAGCCAAGAAGATGCCTCTGCATCAGGGGATGGGACAGGCGTCCCCCCGGATAGGCATGTTGCCCCTTCCCCTGCTTTCCCAGCTGCGGTGAATGAGACGCAGGTCCCCACCAGCAGCAATTTTATGCTCCAACTGATGGGTAGGAGAGAGCCTATCAGCCCCTGTGAATCCCCTACTGTGGTGTGTGTGGAAGACCTCACCAGAAGCCCCAAAGTGATGCCCCCTGTTGGCTTGGAAAATGCCCTGGAAGAGGAGCAGTGTGTGTTCCCCAGGGCCACTGATGATGCCACCTTGAGGGATGGGACTGCGGTCTCCCTCAAGGCAGAGAAGGGCCTTGCAAGTGATGGCCTACAAGAGGAGAACCCCAGCGGGCTGGAAGAGAGCAGTGCTGCTGGCCCTCCTGTGGATATGTTTTGTGAACTGGTGGATAGAAAGGAGTGCCCCACCAGCCCCCCTGTGAACCCTGGCCTTGTGAGTAGGAGCGAGCTCACCAGGGCCTGGAAAACCCGTGTTGCAGTGGAAGATATGACGGTCCCCACCATCAGCCCCAGTCCGTTCCCTGTTGTTGTTGCCTTGGAGAAGGGGAAGGTTGTGTTCCCCAGGTGCTTGGATAAAATTGCTAGGAGGACTGGGAGTACCTTCCTTCTAAAGAAAAGAAGTGGCCCTGATGCGGGGGCCCAGGAAGACAAGGAGATCAGCGGATTGCCCCTTTGCAGTGCTGATGCCTTTGATACCAGCCCCTACGTGACCCCTGGCCTGGTGGATGGGAGCGAACCCACCAGGCCCGGTGAATCCCTGGCTGGGGTGAGTGGGACAACAGTCCTCACTCCCAGCCCAATGGTTGCCTCCCCTTTTCCCTGTAAACCCCTGGCTGGGATGAATGGGACCATAGTCCTCACTCCCAGCCCAACAGTGATTCCCCCTTTTCCTGTGGCCCCTGGCTTGGTGAGTGGGACCACGGTCCTCACCAGGGATGTTGCTGTGTCTCCTGGATTAATTGATTTCAGCCTGGTGGGTGGGAATTCGGTTCCCATCAGGCCAACTGTTGACCTAGTCAAAGGGAGTGGGACCGCGGTCCTCCCTCAGGAAGTTGGGTCTTGGCCCAGTGCTGTTTTCTGCCTAAAGTCTGTTTGTCCTGGGTTGATGAGTGGGAGTGCGCTCCTCACCGGCCCTTTGGATACCCATGCCCTGGCCAAACAAGTTCCAAGTGGTACTAACAGAGCTATGAATGTTGCCCCAGCCCAGGAGAGTGGGAATGACATCCCTCTGGGGCACTTGCCCAGCTAAAAGGGGGAGATGTGCCCCTCTTCCCACACTTCGATCCCCAGGCCATTGAGAGCCCAAAGATCCAGTCACCACAAAAAGATCCCCCCTATAGACTGGCTCTGGACCCTGAGCCACTGGCCCCAGATCCAGGAAAGTTTGGCCCGAGCTCTGCATGGAGCATGGCCCAGGAGAGGCCAGTTTCCCTGGCCCAGGACCAAGGACCAAAATTGAATTCCTGGCCCAGGACAAGGAGCTTCTGCAGTATTTCCAGGCCTGGACAAGGGCTCACATTTTCTCCTGGCCCAGGACAAGGGGCTTGTGCACATTTTCCCTGACCCAAGACAAGGGGCTCAACCATTGTTCCTGGCCTAGAACCAAGGCCTATGGACTGACAAACTGTCCAGACAAGCGGCTCACAGCAGTAAGGCTCTCCTAGAGTTCCAAGCCAGCATTTACTACTGCAACCGCTGGCTTGGCACAAAAGAGGGTGAGAAATGTAACAGATCCTACCCGTTACTTGAGCCTTTTTCTGGGCTAGAGACTGGGTACCCAAACCATCCTACAAACTAGGGACATTTTGTCCTATTGGGACCCTATTCTGAGACTGATTGTATGACTCTTCAAACCAGAGTCATACACTAAAATAGACACGGGGTGAATGGGCAGCTTGATACATAGAGCTGCCCTGGGTTACATTCATGTACAAGTGTATTAAGTTTGGTTTTATTGTCAAATATTGTATGTGTTTAATTGTACTTGTCCAATTCAAAGGTTTGTGCAATCACCAGCTACCAGGTATGCAAATATCTTTCATAGCCTAACATGGGGAATGGTAGGCAGCTCAGGGATTGGTCAAGATTGGAGCAGGGCATTCACAGTAGTCAAACAAAGGCTTCAACCTTGGGCCTTGTCCCTAGGATGTGTATTGTATCCACTCCAGCCATTTTACTATGTGTATTGTAGCTAGACCCCCTGCTGTGTGTTAATTAAGCCATTGTGAACTGCAGTCAGACCCCCTGGCCATTGTGTAAAGATGTGTATTCGAGTCCCTCACCCTTTTGTCTCAGTGTTTACCCTTCATCAGCCCCTTTGTATAAATATTGTAATCATGTCTGGCCCTTTGTGTTATGTTTACACCATCTTTCACTGTCCATTGTCTATTATTGTATCTTGATGTGGTTCACCATGTATAAAAGAGTTGACATTTGTGCAATAAAGTGTGTTACAGTTTGGACTTGAACTGGCTCCTGTCTCTCTGTTGCTGGATGGTATCAAGGGTCTTCTTTTGACCCCCATCCTAGGACGAAATGCTACTTGAGTAACCGGTGGAGCTGCCTGCTTGTAGCTGACCTCAGGAGGGAGAAACCTGGAACGACAGCCTGAGTCCAACCCAAGGACTTGGGTATCTGTTACACCCTTTAATGCTTGGGACAATCTAAAGATGATTTATTATTATTATTACCATGTATTTCTAAAATTCCTACAGATACTCCGGCACTGTGCAATAGTTAAGAAAAGCAACAGCTAAGTACTATGTGGTACAATATATAAGGATATTTACAATCAATATCAAGAAGCATTAGAAACAGAAGGATAAGTGGACCTTGTTCACTAGAGATTACAATCTAGAAGTTGTGATGGGGGTTTGATACAAAATGTCTAAGTCAGACAAGTCAAATGTGCCATCCAAAGACTGTGTATGGCTGCCTGCCTGCTGACTTATGGACTTTCATAAAGGCAAGCTTTATAAATACCCTATGGCCTAGTAACTTCCACTACACTCCTTACCTCAGCATAAAGTTGACAACTATCTGTTTGTCTGGCTTATGTCTGGATTTTACTGGTCCTGAAAACCAGAATGAATCATTTGCAGACTCTGGACATGATCAATAGGCAGAACATTATGGTAGTGGATATATTCTAGTGAGCTAAAGATACATTGCTAACATCACTAGTTAGTCATGTGAACACACTGTGTAGGGTGGGGAGGGGCACAGTAAGAAAGAGAGCTTCAGGCTGACAATAACAGGAATGGAAGGTGCAGAAATGTGTGAGGGTGCAGACCAGAGCAGATGATTTTGGATTTTTTATTCCCAACTACTATGTAAATATGGGTTCTACAGCAGACCATTCTGGACACTTTATGCCTGCATAATGTATGTGTTGTGTAGCTGTAATTGTTAAATTCTGTAATGCACTGATGCTGTGAAGTCGTACAGTTCTGTTTGTTGCTTATGTTGCATTGTGTTTTCCCCAGATTTGAACCACGTTGTTTATTACATCAGCGTTCATCCTCATAAAACAAATTAGGTCTTATTCATTAACCTAAAGATGAGCAATTCTGGAGCAAATCAATTTCCCTATAGAGCAAGTTAAATTTCTGAAAATTCCCATATATTTAAATTGAGATTTGAACCCCCTGAATGCTTGAGTGGTAGTCGAGGCTATGTAAAGCACTGGGGTTAAATCAATGAGAATTTGTATTCCTTCAATGGTGAAGTTGGTTTACCCCAGAATTACATCAATTTTACCCCTTGAATTCTAGAGAGACCTCCAATGCATTGCAGAGCAATGAGCTGGAGACCTCTCTAGGATTAATGAGGTTGAGATCACTATTTAAATCAATGGGGATTTCTAGTTCTCCCTTACAGTGCAAATGGTTTCCCCAGAACGATTCCTTTGAACATATGCCCCTATGTGTCACCCCCTTGTCTGGGGTGTCAAACAGTGACGTTCTTGGAGGGAAATATTGAGTATGCAGTCCTCAAGAGTATTTATGTTAATCATGTCTATTCTAAGTTAATGGAGTTGCCAAAAGGTCCAGTAAGATTGTCCAGCCAATCAGATTGTTACATAGTAGGGAGAGGAAAGTGAGGACTAAAAGGACCTGTTGGGCTGAACATTCAGCTGATACTATCATGGGGACCTGTGTCAATCACAGCAAGTTCCAGGGATGTAATTTGCTTCTGGGACTGTGGACAAGTGTTTACCACATCCTATCTGATTTAAAGCAGCTAAATTCATTAGCTTTAAAGGTCTACCGGCAAGTGGCAGTCATCTGTTCCTGTCTCCTGCCTGATTCACAGTATCCATGACCAGGACCCATAGAGTTGCTCCAATGACTATACAAGATTCCGCCACAGTAGGCTTATTAAGAGATAGTTTGCAGGATCCTTTAGTTGTTTTCCAGCCTTTGGAAACACAATCACTCTTGCTTTCTTCCAAGACTTTGGGAAATGCAGTAGTTGTGTGGCGATACAGGCTCACTAGGTCATTTGAGCTGCTCCATAGGTTCTTGTTTTGTATACACTGGCATAAGCAGGAGGAAGAAACACTGACTGTTATTTAGCTCCAGAAACTAGGGTGGAGTTCCCAGGAGCCACACACACTGGAAGATTCTTTGGGAAAGTGAATTCTTTCTTGCAGTGGCTGGGATGAGAATCATCAACAAACTAATGCCCTTATAGGAATCCCCTCTTGAAATACAGACAAAACTTATTATATTAAGAAGAGTAAAACAGAACAGCCTTTATTCAGGAAACATACTGCTTTTTTACACTTCCAGACATTTTTATGTAGATCAGAATCTAAATTAGGTCTTGAAACAATGTTACAGTTGAACAGTCAGGGGAAGCCTTACACTTCCATACACTCTTATCAAGATCAGAATCCAGATTAGAGCTTGGAACAGTGTTGTGACAGTTGACCAATCAGGTCAATTCCTGAGGAACCAATCAGGGAATTTTATTTAGAGTGCCTATTTTCAAGCCATGCTGATGAAAGAGGCACAGCAGGAGTCAAGCAACATGCCAACCATTCCTTTGTTGTTTCGACAAAGTTGTTAGCTGAACATACAGTAAAAAAGACAAATACACCAAATTATAACACTGGGACACTTAACACAGAGGACGTGGTAAGAAGCACTTGGTAACAAGGAACAAATTCCTGGGATTAACCTATATTTACTGAACATTTTTTTCCATACTTCCAACAGAGTTCATACACTTACAATACAACACACACTATTTTATTCCTCTGCTACCATTTACCAACAAGGAGCCTACCAGAGTGTTGGCAAATTGCAGTTTTTCACTGGAAAAGTCCATGGCAGATGTATTGCCTGTAATGTCCATGTAAATCCACAGTCCTCACACATTACACATACATGAGGGGTAACCTCCAGTTTCCCCACAACATGCATTCAAGATCTTTTCTGGCTTGGTTAGGCAAGAATGTGACCTCGAGTCCATCATCAAATACCCCTTACTTGTGTTTGTTACTGCATGGAAGGTGAGTCTGGCCTTGAAGAAGTGGGTCTGGTTCCTTTCTCTCTGTCAAGAGTTGAATCATTCTCCACATTCCCTCAGTCTGGCTGTTGTGACCTTCCATTTTTCACCACTGTAACAGGAACCAAGGTCTCTGGGTTGTCCTTGGCCATTGTGCCAGGTTTCTCTGTCCTAAAGACAGCTACAGTTAATTAGCCGGTCCGTGAATCTTGAATCTGCATCTGGGAATGGGGGTCAAAAGGAGACACTTTACACCATTCATAAAGGAAAGCATCACACTCTTTTTGGTTCCAAAATAAACTCAGTTTATTGGAGGGACATATGTCCATTTTATAGTAAAGCCATATAAAAAGATACAATGGAACAGGGTCATGGGGACAATACCATAACAAAACCATATACTATTAAATAGTGGGGCAGGGACAGGGGAACAACGGCACAGTAAACATATGACAAAAGCATAGTGCACACTAAGGGGACACTAACATAATTCATTGGACAGTGACCAATCCAGGCCCATGCTATTGTGTTCAAACTGTGATTGAATTACCCGGGCCTCACAGACTAATTCCATCATGTCACGCTGGCTCTCCAGCTAATGGGAACTGGAGCAACAAGATGAAGACAGTTAGAGACCAATCAGAATGCCGCCTACATCCATCACACAATACAGTACATTTTAACATGGAATGATAGGCGACCAATCAGGAAGCTTCCTATGCCTTACAGTACAGTAGGCAGTCAATCAGAGGGCCACCTACATTTCAAATGAGGGGCGGCAATTCTCTTGTGGTCAGCTGGCCTCATGAATCCAGTCTTTTAGTTCCGGATGGTATGCATTAACATTTACAAAGGTCAACAGAGTTTAGGTTTTTGCAGTGCAGGTGGATTTCAGTGGAGTGAACAGAATATGAGCTGGCGTTAAACTACAGGTTAACTGGTGTTGGTCAGAGAGAGGGAAAGGGTGTGACTGGAATTAGAGACTGATAGGCATGAGAATATTAGGTTTTGAGAATTGACTTGGAAACGAATATTTTTTTCTGAAAATACCCTTAAACCATGCCCACTTTTAAGACGGCTCTTTCCCTTTGATAGATATGGCAGAATTGGATGCAAACAATGATGGAAATGTGTCCGAGAATTGACGGACCATAGCATAAGAACTTTTTTATTCTGATTACAGACAATTTCAGTTACCACCACTTTCTGAACATCTCGCCCTTAGACTTATTAGAGGCACAATCCCTGATGAAAGATTGATTAGGTGTAGAAAATTAGACTTGTGTTAGGCCAAAGCCCTGAGGAAATATTGATTTGGAAGGGGAAAGGTGGAGAAGAATGGCCTCTTTCTTCTTCTCCTCCACATTCCCCTTCACTGGCTGGAGCAGATGATGATGTTGCTGCTGTTACTGCTTCCCCAGAATTAACACTGCAATTAGGACCAAGAGTATCGCTGCTGGCAAGTGGAACCTGTCTGAGTCATGCAGCACTGTACCCCACTCTCACTGTGTACATGGTGGTCTGTGGCACACTAGCCTGCTCCTCAGCATCCTGCTGGCCTTGCAACTCTGCAGCAGGAATTACAGCAGTAGCAATCTCCGTAAATTCCAAAAGCTCATTGCTGGTAGTAATGATGCCCATCCCATCCCTGTCTCCAATTCTTTCTCATTTTGCGCTAAAAAGGCCATTAATGTATCTTCCACCCTAGCGTCTCCACCATCATCACCACCACCATCAGTCCCTCCTTGCTGCTGCTGCTCTATCACAGACGTCTTACCCCTACTGTCTCAATTGCCATCTCTTGTTGAGCTGAAGAAGGCAGACAGTCAGCACTAGCAGCAGGTACAGGCAGCTCATCTGTGCTCATGGTGGTGGTGGAGGTATTATTGATACTAGGCAACAATTCTTCATGATCATGCCTTCTTCAGGATCATGTTCCATCTGAACAATGCCATGGGGGAAGTGACTCCCAGGGTCAGGGGAATGCTGACCGCTAGTCTGGCTGCTTTGCATTACTTCCCTTACTACCTCAGCATCAGTAAGAGGATCTGCTGTGTTACTACTAGTGGTCACTTCTTCCTCAGACTCACTAGATGCATAACATTCCTTCCATCTCCTCCTTTTATTATTATTCCACTTGCTTATAATGATATCAGTCACTATGAGCCTCTCCTGCCTCAATTTTGATATAAACTTACAGCACAACAGCCTAGCACCCTCTCCCTCTCTCTCTGTAGCTGCTTGTATTGTGTTTCACTTCCTGGAAAACATCACGTTTTATAGAGAAAAGGCAAAAAACATGTAATTAAAGGGATATTTTTTGGCAAAAAAGGCAAATATTTTAATCACTTTATTCAAAGTGGATATTCCAGTGAAAAAGCGAGCTACCAAGTGGTTTTCACGGATTTATAGAGAAAAGGCAAAAACATGTAATTAAAGGTGTGCAATGTTTGTAGCCATTAAAAAATAGCTAAAAATGTTTGGCAATAGGGAAAAAAGGCAAATATTTTAATCTCTTTATTTAAAGCGGATATTCCTGTGAAAAAGCAGGCAACCAAGTGGTATTCATGGATTCCTTCGTGGGAACATGGCGGGACCCTTCGCCCATCCGTACTTAGTACATCAGCTGCAAAAGTGAAAAGAATTCTATGCATGAAAACAAAACAAATGCTATGCACCAAAAACAATACACCAAGCGATACACACAATTCGCCAAATGCTATATGCAATATGTGAAATGCTATACGACATATGCCATAAGCAATACACCAAACAATATATGCAAAGAGTTATACACGGTACTTCAAACCCAATACGGTATACACCAAAAGCTATAAGCAATATGCCAAATGCTATACTTTATATGCCATACAACAGAACAATACACTATATACAAGACACTGTAGCCTAACTATACTCAGTAAGCAAAAAGCAAAATGCTATGCGCTATAATGGGCAAAATGGTACAGGCAAAACGCAATATGCACAATGCTATTAGGTAACATGCTATATTCAATTTACTATACACAAAACACTATATGCAATCCACACAAAACACACGTGCTCACACTCTCTCACACACACATGCGCTCTTGGTCTCACACACACGCACACAAACACACACACTGATGCAGAGTTGTTTAACCCCTTAAGGACCAGCGGTTCCAGGGTGTGTGGTCCTTTAAGGACCAGATAGGGAAGTTTGACGTGATGCCCCACGTGACTGATCACATGTGCCGGCACGCCGTACGAGGAACTGAAAGAGATCGATCCGGTCTTGGAGCGATCAACTTCAGTCCTCGGTATTACTCACCGTGCTCCTGCAGGAGAGTGGTGAGTAAAAGTACGTGACGTACCAGGACCATCACTGGTCCTTAAGTGCCGGACCAGCATGACGGTCCGGGTACATCATCGGACGCGAAGGAGTTAAAGCAGTGCTTTTGCAATGCATTGCATACGTTTTTGGAGCTGAAAGGCCTAAGTACTGACAATTCAACAAGCCCTCATTAGAGCAGTCATTATTAACCACATGAACAATGCCATGCCAATATTGCTAGTTGTAAATAAAATGCATAGGTCTTGCTCCAAAATCTAAATCATTTATTCAGTTACATAAAGTATTTCAATAGTCATACCTCCCAACATTTCAAGTGGCCAAAAGGGGACACTTTCATTTTAGTTGGTGTTCCTGGGTTAACGGCCAGTGGGCATGGCATTACTGAGAATTTTTATGTTATTTCATGACCTACTGACACCTCTTTGTGTAAATAAATATATGATTTAAAGCCCAATCAAAGTATTTTATTAATACAGACTAATTTATGAACACATATACTGAAGTTTAAACAAACATTAATGAGTTTTATTGCCGTGGAGCAATGTGATACATTTATATATACATCACACAGTCTGATCTCCTAAAAAGAGGGACATCAGGGTGGGAAAAGGGAAAGAGGGATTTGGGTCTTAAAGGGATAGTAATGTTTCATAATAAAAGCAGCTCTAATTAATCATCATAGTATTTGGACTTTGGAGAGTGTTATTTCAATTCTGTCAAAGTTGTAGTTCAAGTGTAATTCAATGACAAAGTATCCCCCTCCCGCCCCTTTTACTGATGTCACACTGCTCAGCCATATCAGAAGGGAGGTGCCCAGGTAGACTGCAGAGAGGGACAATCTTCAATTAAGATATGGGAAAAACCTGAAAAACTTGTCAAGGGGGGCAGGGATTTCATTGATTTCATAGGAATAAGAGTGTCCCCTTCTGTTATCTGTCTGGTCTATGGACTGCATTCCACATCTGAGAAGAGATGGCTTACACTAGGTAAAAGGGGTGGGAGGGGAAACTTTGCTTGTGAATATCTCATATACCATAAAGGTTTGAGACATAAGACTTATATCATTCTTCATGTTTTTTTAATGTCTACAAAATAAAATAAAGTTAAAACAAAGTATTACTATCCCTTTAAAGAGAGACTATCCCTCCTACAGGGGACACTTGGGAAGTATGAATACATTGTGAAAAAACCTAAAAATTCTCAGTATTGTGCTGCCCACCAGCCATACCCCCAACAACATCACCTAAAATTAAAGTGCCCCTCTTCAGCCATTTAAAATGTTGGTTGATATGAGATCGCCAGTGGTATAATTAGGCACTTGGCAATCCCTAACACACAAATAGGAGTGGAGGTATAACTAGAATCCAAAGAGGAACACTTTTGCTTTAGGTCGTGTTGTGGGGCAATAACTGGTGGATGGGGCATTGCCAGGAATTTTTAGGTTAGTTTATGACCTGTTGACAACTGTTTGTGTAACTGAATAAATTATTTAGCACAAGACCAATCTATAAAAACAGTCTAATTTATAAACGCATATTCTGAAACAAACATTAATGTGAGTTTTTTTGCTGTGGAGCAATGTGATACACTTATATACACAGTACACCATCTAATCTCCTAAAAAGAGGGACAACAGGGTGGGAAAGATTTGGGTCACAAAAAGGAACAGTCCCTCCTAAAGTGATACACTTGGGAAGTATGTTCCGTTGATAACATGCCTGAGGAAGAAACCTAAGAGGTCTTGAAAGCTTGCATCCTAAATCTGCTTAGCTAGCCAATAAAGGTATCAACTTGACTACATTCACCTCCTGTACAGTCTCATCTGCATCTCTTGTAGTTAAGGCTCAGAAAACTGCACATTTTAATTAGCTAGGAAAATGGTCAGACTGAATGAGCCTGTTGATTCATCAAAATGTACTGTATGATTCTATATGTGCAATAAAGACGACAATGTCAGAGCAAACTTAAAAATAAAACAAAAGCCACCAAATATTTCTCCAGTGTCCTGCAATGCACTAGATACATTTCTGGAATTCAGGCTGTTCAGATTACATTTAGCCCATGTTTGTGAGCCTGCAGAGTTCCTTAACCTTTTAATATAAATATTGCTGACCCTCTGCACTTGTTACCAGGAAATGGCTCCTCTGCATGGCCTGTAATATGTCACTTTATCTTTTAGCTGTCAGCCTGTCATTTTCCTTAAAGGAGACATAACACCCCCTAAAAATACCCCCTTACCAATTACATTACCATGGTCTTACAATCAGAATGGATCCTATACATTTTTCCCTTGCTCCTTTGTTCAAGAGATAACATTTTAATTTCAGTCGTATTAATTTCATGTCCATCCAGCAGTGATTGAAGATGTTATCTCCTGAACCAAAGCACAAGAAGGCGTTTCCTCTCCTTTGATTTGCCCGGTAAATCAAGGGAAGATGGCTTTTTCATTGCATTTACTGTACCTCTGTGTAGAAAGCTAGCACTGTTGCTGTTTCCACTGTTCTTTGCCTGAATATGCATACTTCATGAATGGTATAGTAGTAGTAGTAGTGTGTGTGTGTGTGTGTGTGTGTGTGTGTGTGTGTGACTGCGTGCATTTCTGTGTGCATGTTTGGGGCGGGGGCTGGTAATCCTTCTTACTGCACTGTACCTGTGCTGTGTATAAATATCATGGAGTAGTAGTAGTAGTAGCGTGTGTAGTGGTGGCGGGGGACTGGTAATGCTTCTTACTGCACTGTACCTGTGCTGTGTATAAATATCATGGAGTGGTAGTAGTAGTAGTGGTAGTAGTAGCGTGTGTAGTGGTGGCGGGGGACTGGTAATGCTTCTTACTGCTCTGTACCTGTGCTGTGTATAAATATCATGGAGTAGTAGTAGTAGTAGTAGTAGTTGTGTCTAGTGGAGGTGGGGGACTGGTAACGCTTCTTACTGCACTGTACCTGTGCTATGTATTAATATCATGGAGTAGTAGTAGTAGTAGTAGTAGTGTGTGTAGTGGAGGTGGGAGACTGGTAATGTTTCTTACTGCACTGTACCTGTGCTGTGTATAAATATCATGGAGTAGTAGTAGTAGTGTGTGTAGTGGTGGCGGGGGGATTGGTAACGCTTCTTACTGCAATTTACCTGCTCCCATTCTAAACACTGTTTCCATTCTAAAGAATGCAATTTGTACTTGTATTTAAGAGAGATGTTTAAACAGTTAATGCTTCCATCCTGGTGCATAGATTTTTGCAAAACCTTATTTTGCTGCCACCTTGTCTCCACACCTTGTGTACCTCCCCTTTATGCCCCGCCCATTTATTCCCCACCTATTCTAATGATTGTTACCTTAGCCCCTTTTATGTGCTAATTAACTATGTTTTTTGTAGCAAAGTTAGAGGACAGCTTGTCATTGTCACAGTAACCCATATGTTTTTGCACACAACACTTTACTAGACTAGCTAATTTTGGATATTTTACAACTTTCCCCCCATTAAGAGGGTCGTTAGGGTGGTATGGCCCCCTGATATCGCCTAAAGAGGGACACTTGGGAGGTACAGACCCCTAATATCTCCTAAAGAGAGAGACCTGGGATGTATGGACCCCTAATATCTCCTAAAGAGAGAGAAACCTGGGAGGTATGGACCCCTAATATCTCCTAAAGAGGGACACTTGGGAGGTATGGACCCCTAATGTCTCCTAAAGAGGGACAATTGGGAGGTATGGACCCCTAATATCTCCTAAAGAGGGACACTTGGGGGGTACAGACCTCTAATATCTCCTAAAGAGGGACACATGGGATGCATGGATCCCTAATATCTCCTAAAGAGGGACAATTGGGAGGTATGGACTCCTAATATATCCTAAAGAGGGACAGTTCAGAGATATGGCAACATAGAGAACAAATGAAAATTATCATTGATCTGAATTGGGCTTTTAATTCCCCGAATGATAGAGAGGGCTCCAAGACATTGCAAAGCAATGTGTTGCTGACCTTGTAACGGAAGCTAAGGACGCTGGGTTGTCCTTAGCCATTGTTCCGCTCTCCTGTCCTTCTACCTCAGCCAGTTTGAGTCGTGTGCCCCGGTGAACGTGAAGGATAATACAGTTTGAACCCGCCAGATGGCGCAAGCCAGTCGTCCAACTCAGGGTTGGCGGAGGCTGGAAGTCAGAAGTCGAACTTTCATAGTTCAACAGGGAGCCGAAGGGTTGAACTGTACTGCCGAATCCTGTCGGAAGTCGAATAATCCACCCTCAGCGTCGTTGACTAAGCTAGTAGGCGAAGTCAAAGTCCCAGGTCTTGGTTCCTGCTGCGGAGTCGAGTGAATTCGGCTTAGAGTATCCCGCCATTAGATGGGTGTCAGAGAGGACTCTTTAAACCACCGAAATAACGAGACACACTTCTTCTGTAGTTCCAAGCAAGTAACGCACTTTACTGAAAAACCCACACTCTTTTATACACAGCTGGAAACAATAAACTGGAACAAAGACACAGTGTAATTAAATTAACTTAACATAATTGTATCTGGGTTGCTCCAATTCCAACCAATGGAAATAGGAGCGACATAGCTAAATGTAATCCAAATGGCTTATTCGTAGGACCAATGGGCTTCAAGCCTATGGCCGTCGAACCTCTTTGTCCTTAACAAAGTCTTAGTCCTCAAGCGACCCCCTACGTCACTGGGGTCAGCAGACAGTCCGAGGGCCTCCTACTTGACTGTCTAACTCAATGGGTTCCTTACGACTCGAGGTCGATACCAAGCACTTCCTCGACTGAGAGTCGGCAAATCTAATTCCTATGACCCCGTGTCAATAATAAAACCCCTGGTCAACTAAGAGTCGGTGAATGTAATTCCCTTTAGTCATCATAATCTCTCCATGAGGTGCCTGGTGGCCAAGTGAGTCCTATTAAAAAGTGTTCCTTTTAGGTAACTCGGGGAGCCTCGGAACCGTCCTCCCCTAGTAACGGCCTACGGCCCTTTACATTTCTCCCCCTTTTTAGTCCATTGGCCAAGGCACATCTGAAGTTTGGCTGAAGGAGGATGGTGCTGTGATGACAATCATTCATCCTCTTGTCGAGATAGTCCATCCGCGTTCCGGTTATCCTTCCCTGACCGGTAGCGGATGGTAAAAATAAAGGGCTGTAGTGCCAAGCTCCATTTGAGTAACCGCCCGTTTTCTCCAGAAACCCTGTTTAACCACACCAAAGGATTATGGTCCGTGATGACAACAAATTCCCATCCATATAAGTAAGGTTGGAACTTCTTTAGAGCACATACAAGAGCAAGGCAATCTTCTTCAATAGCCGCATAGGCTACTTCCCGAGGTAACAGTTTCCGGATGAGGTATGCCACTGGATGCTCCTCCCCAGCTGCGTTGGTCTGACTCAGTAACGCTCCTAGACCATAATTGGAGGCATCTGTATGGACGAGAAAAGAACGGTTAAAGTCCGGAGCAGTGCGCACAGGTTCTCGTCCCAGGGCCTCCTTCAGGGCTTCAAAGGCACGTTCACATTCCGGTTCCCAAGTCACTTGCCGGGGTAGGGCTTTCCTGGTCAAGTCAGCGAGGGTCTTGGCCAGGGAGGTATACTGGAGCACGAACTTCTGGTAGTAACCGGTCGGTACCTAGGAATGCTAGAACCTGCTTTTTGGTCTTGGGTGTGGGCCAGTCTAAAATGGCGGCTACCTTGACTGGCTCAGGCTGCTGGCGGCCGCTGCCTACCCAGTGGCCCAGGTACTGCACCTCTCCCATTCCTACTTGACACTTCTCAGGTCTAATAGTGAGCCTTGCCCGGTGAATTCTACCCTGGATAGCCTCTAGGTGAAACAAGTGCTCCTCCCAGGTGTTACTGAAGAAGGCTATGTCATCCAGATAGGCGCAGGTAAATTCCTGAGCCCCTGCCCACAGATGATCCACTCACCTCTGGAAGGTGGCCGGGCATTCTTCATCTCAAATGGCATGACCTTAAACTGGTACAGGCCATAAGGGGTGATGAAGGCTGACTTTTCCACCTCCTCAGGGTCCAATGGTATCTGATAGTATCCCCAACTAAGGTCGAATGTGGTGATAACACCAGCTCCAGCAAGCCTGTCAAAGAGCTGATCTACCCGGGGCATGGGATATGCGTCTGTGACTGTCCAGTCATTGAACCTCTGGTAGTCGATGCAAAACCAGGTATTGCTGTCTTTTTTGGGTACCAGCACCACCGGAGCACCAGGGGCTCCCAGAAGGCTCAATGACCCCTAGGTCTAACATTTCCTGGATCTTCTTCTGCATATGTTTCTTGACGGCTTCCGGAACCCGATAAATGGGGTCTGCCCTGGGGTCTCTACCTTGTGGTGGGTGATGGACGTGAGGCCGTGTAGGGATGAGAACAGCTTGGGCCACTTCTTAATGATTTCCTGAACCTGACTCTGCTGGGTGGCGCTTAGGTGAGGACCTAACTGGAGTGGGCTTAAGGATTCAGGATTGTGTATTGGGTCCCCAGGAGATCAGGAATATCCTGTTCATCTGGATTGTCTCCTGCCAGGGTGCAGATGGTTGAGGCCTCTTGTGCCCTGGGGTTGAGCCAAGGTAACAGTGGCTCCTGTATCCCGCAGTCCCCTGGCAGGATACCCATTTAGGTGGACGGTTTGGCAATGATGTTTTCGGTTGTCGGGCCTGGTTCCCTGTGCCTGGGAGACCTCCTGGTACAAATACCACTCGCTGGGCTTCTCAGAGGCAACAAACACTTCCAGGGAAACGGGCCAGCTGTCATTGTCCAGCTGACAGTAGGGCTGATAGTCTTGGTGTCCTTCATCAGCTACACAGTGGACCTGTCATGATGGAGGTCACTATGGTGGGCCCTTGACTCCAAAATGTCACAGGGTCAAAACAGTGTTTGACCCTGTGATGGTACCAGGATTTACGGACCCTTTTGGGGTCATTGGTTCCTGAACCACCGCTGCTGCTGCCCCTCTTCCACGGCTGGGTTGTCCTTAGCCATTGTTCCGTTCTCCTGTCCTTCGACCTCAGCCTTGAAGGCTTGATGAGTATCACGGTGCCCGTGCTTTGCTGGTGATATGTTGACAAGTGCTTCTTCCTGATACCTTTTTATTGGCTAACGTTTTGTTGCACCTCCCAATGACAGCCTTTAAATACTCAGCCCTGTCACTTATGCAGTGCCCTTTCGTGGAGTTTCCATTGCTAGCGCTTGTTCCGTTATTTTGTATGATTCCTGTGTATGATCCGGACTGACTGACTACTCTGCCTGTTCACGTTCCTGCTCTGTGTACCGACCCGTATTGGCTGACATTCCTGCTCTGTGTACCGACCCGGCTTGGCTGACGTTCCTGCTCTGTGTACCGACACGGCTTGGATGACGTTCCTGCTCCATGTACCGACCCGGCTTGGCTGACGTTCCTGCTCTGTGTGTCTCATCCCAGTTCGCACTCCTTTCAGTGATCCGGTTTGTGGCTGTAGTCCAGTGCTCTCTCTGTCTTGTACAGACCTCCGGTTGCCTCGGTTACTGCTCAGGCAGTTCTCACTGTGACCCGGTCACCCCATAGTGCCTTGTCCTCTCTCACTCCGGTGTGGAGATATTTCTGGTTGCACCATGGTATGCTTGGCCTATTTACTGCCCTTTATCTGAGGTTGGGTTACTCTTGGGCGCCTCAGTCCGTCTATATGATCTGGCAGTTTGTCCTCAGGTCTGAGCGTTCGTTAACCCCTTGCAGGGCGGTGCTGTGCACTTTGGTCACAGACTATTGCAGTCTCAGTTTGGCGTTACACTGCACCTCCAGTTGCAGACTACCTCTGTTGTTCCAGTAGCCAGTCACATATCCAGGGCTCCGCTTACTCCTTTGTGGCTACAGTCACTATTGTGTCACTCGCTGTGTAGAGAGTGTCCTGTGGGCCTTCCGCTATTAGGGCCTATCAGCTATTCCTGGTCTAATAGTATCATTCTGCCATTGTCTCACTGAATCATACAAACTGTAACCTGACCAGTGTCAGTATTGTATATTGTATCACATACTGGACCGGGGTGGTTTATTGACATCTCTGTAACCTGTCCTGTGTCAGTATGATATTGTATTTATATGCTGGACCCGCGAGTGTTATTATTATTCTGTGTGGTTTAATAAAATTGTGTTTTACCGAAACCTTCCGTCTCTGAGTGTACATAAAACCGTTACAATGAGGCAGTTTGCCATTCCTGGATCCACAGCTCCATGGAAATCCAGAATCTCTCGGGCATCTCTCCAGTTCTGCCATCCTCAGGTGTTCCTACCTTTCTGCTGTCCTCTCCTGAGTCACCATGGCCATGACTCTATCCACCACCTCAGCAGATGGATTGGGGCCATAAAAAGCAAGCTGGACCTTGACAGCTCGGGTGAAGGCATCCTCATGCTCTATAGGGCTCTCCCCAGATCCCATGTTGTTCTGCAGGCTTGCAGGGCTAGCGGTTCCAACTGATAGACAGTCTATCTGCATCAAATCCTGAACCAAATCAGTCTTCCTGCGTCCACTTGCTTCTCCGCCTCTGGCAGCTATGATCTCTTTTAACGTGGATTGCTTCAGCTGCTTGTAGAACTCCTCCATACACCTGCCACTGGCTCCAACCAAATCTCCCAATGGAGATTGTCCCGGTGGTGGTTTGGATGCCTTTAGGAAGAGAGCATCCTACCACTGCCACCAAATGTGACAGTACCAGGATTTAACGGACCCTTTTGGGGTCGTCAGTTCCTGAACTTCCGCTGCTGCTGCCCCTCTTCCATGGTTGGCTGGAGCCCTGCTACTTCCTGGCTTCTGGAGGTCCTGGATACCCAGGCAGGAACAACTGGATGCTACCCCCTGGCAGACCAGCAGAGCTTGCGAATTTAGCTGCAGAACCCTAGGTGGGGTTTCCAGAGGCCCTACTCCAGTAGACCAATGAGGCAAGGCAATCAATATCCCCTTTTTGGTCATCAAAGTGGGCAAAAGTCTGCTGTGCAAATCGCCATCCTAGTCCCTCTTTGTCCGACCGGGTCTCACTAGCAGGGCTGGGAGCAGGTGTTTGTGACTGTGTCAATTCAGCCATGTATTCCGCCTCCGCTACGCCCAGGATTCGATCCACCACTTCCTGTGATGGGTGAGGCCCATAGAGCTGCAGGTGATTCCTTGCTTTCTTAGTAAATGGGTCCTCATACCATTCTGGCCGCCGCAACGATTCCCGGTGCTCAGAGCAGCTGGAGAGAGGACTGGGACTGGCATCTGTCAGAAGGTCCATGCTTCTTGCTAGACGCTCTGTCTAGTCATCCATAGCCTGAAGAATCGTGACTAATTCTTGCTTTTTCAGTCCCACAGTGTTGCGTCCTTGTTGAGCCACTAAATCCTGTTGTGTGGCCAGGGACAGTTGCTTATAATGTTCCGCCATGTTTCAGTCACTATGTATCCAACTACCACTCATAGAAGGAGAGAAAATCCCTCCCCTTGTCACCATTGTAACGGAAGCTAATGTCATGGATACTAAGGAGGCTCGGAGTCTGTACGGTATAGTTAATGGAGTTTATTGAAAACAACAAACAAAAGAATAGGCAATAGGCAAACAGGGGGTACTAGTCAGCAAGCACTATTACCAGAAATAATAGGCTGGGTCCTAGACCACCCTGCTGGTGACTAGGCCAAAGCCACTGGTAGTCTCACATACAAGGACAAGTGATACAGCAGCAACCGGAACGGCAATCTTGATCCAACGAACAGTAAACCAGGATGCTCAGGAACCGAAGAGAAGCCACTAGTAGTGGTAGTAAGAGTGAGTCTCAGGTACGCACCTGCAGACAGTAAGAACCCTCAGAACCACACCTGCCACCAGGTGGGAACTGCTAGGCAATAGGACACAGGTACAGAACCCTCTGACTCATGCAGCAGTCAGATGAAGTAAGGTGAAAACTGACTCACTCCTGCAGTCAGCTATGCAAGTCTACCAGATCCCCAGGCCCGCACTGTATTTGGTGTCTGATCACCAGGGGAAAAGATGAAAGAACAGTCAGACAGAGCCACAAGTCAGCACCAGAGGGGATAGTCAGACAAGCCGGGTCATACACAGTTCAGGTAGTCAGCCAGAGCCACAAGTCTGCACCAGATTGGATGTCCACTATTAGGGGTTAGGCAAAAGAATAGTCAGACAGAGCCACAGGTCAGCACTAGAATGGATGGAAGACTAGCCATACATGGAGCCCAAAGTAACAGAACTGCTATGAATAACAATGCAAGGGCAACTGAGTCAGGCCTCAGTCTGCCCTTTAAACCCCTCCACAGGAAGTAGGAGGAGCAGCTCAGAGGGAGGAAGTAGGAAGTTGGTAGGAGGAGACTACAGGAAGCAAATAGATAAAACAGAGGCCTGCAGCATGCTTGAAGCCACACGCTTGCAGATGATGTTGAAGTCAAGGTAATCTGTAACAGCTAAGGACGCTGGGTTGTCCTTAGCCGTCGTTCCGCTCTCCACTCCTTCGACCTCGGCCAGTTGGAGTCGTGTGTCCCGGGGAACGTGAAGGATAATGCAGTTTGAACCCACCAGATGGTGCAAGCCAGTCATTGAACTCAGGGTTGGAGGAGGCTGGAAGTTGTAAGTCAAACTTTCCTAGTTCAAAAGGGAGTCGAAAAGTCGAACTGCACCACTGAATTCTGTCGGAAGTTGAATAATTCACCCTCAGCGTCGTCGACTAAGCTAGTGGGCGAAGTCGAAGTCCCAGTTATTGGTTCCCGCTGTGGAGTAGAGTGAATTCGGCTTAGAGTATCCCGCCCTTAGCTGGGAGACAACGCTTTAAACCACCCAAATAACGAGACATGCTTCTTCTGTAGTTCCAAGCAAGTAACACACTTTATTGAAAAATCCACGCTCTTTTATACACAACTGGAGACAATAAAACAATGGAACGGTAAACAGTATGAACAAAGACACAGTGTTATTAAATTAACTTAACATAATTGTATTTTGGGTTGCTCCAGTTCCGACCAATGGAAATAGGAGCGACATAGCTAAATGTAACCCGACTGGCTTAGTCGTAGGACCAATGGGCTTCGAGCCTATGGCCGTCGAACCCCTTAGCCCTTAACAAAGTCTTAGTCCTCGAGCGACCCCCTATGGCAGCCAACCCGAGGGCCACCTACTTGGCTGTCCAACTCAATGGGTTCCTTACGACTTGAGGTCGATACCAAGCACTTCTTCGACTGAGAGTCGGCAAATCTAATTCCTATGACCCCGTGTTGACTATAAAACCCCTGGTCGACTAAGAGTCAGTGAATGTAATTCCCTTTAGTCACAATAACCTCTCCATGAGGTGCCGGGTGGCCAAGTGAGTCCTATTACAAAGTGTTCCTTCTGGGTAGCTCGGGGAGCCTCAGAACCATCCCCCCCAGAAACGGCCTACGGCCCGTTACAGACCTCTCTAGCAATAAAGGGGTTAAAAAGTCCCATTTAAAACAGTGGACATTTGGATCAATTTATTTGGTCCCTATGGTGCAATTTGTTTACTCCACAACTGATCTTTTTTTTTTGTACATGCAGCCTTAACCCTTTGAATGCTAGAGGGGTATGCAATGCATTGCAAAGCAAAGCATTGTGTTTTCTTCTGGTATTCAAAGGGTTAAAACTAAGGTCACTCCCTTTAAAGCAGAGCAAAAGCCTCATAACAATAAATGAATGAGGATAGTAACTCCTCTCCCTCCCCACGGACAGTGTTTAATCTCTACTGCTGCCACCTCGCTCTGCATCAAGAGTGGAAATCACTGGAGCGACACATTGCTTGGTGCAGAAGGCAGGTTCAGCAGGCTATCACTCACATCTTTAGAAATGGGACAGAGATACAGAGTGCCTGCGCCCACCCAGACATTAAAGTCTTTTTTAACCGTGTAACGGACCCTCGGCCGTTACTTGGAGGTTATTTGCGAAGCTATGGAAGACTGCCACCTAGGAAGACTTGTAACAGGCCGTGGACCAGTACTTGGAAGCGTAGTTGGGGTTATATGAAGAACAGCTCCTCCAAAAGACTGGATTCACGTTTATAACGGGCTATAGGCCATTACATGGAACTTGGTGGAGTTGTAGAGAATCAAATTTTTCCAAAAGACTGAGATCCACAAACTATAAACGGGCCGTAGGCTGGCTGCCCTATGGGGCAACATTTTTAAAAAGCCCCATAGACTTTACATAGGAGAGTAGGCAGCTTCCTGATTGGTCAAAGCCCTGGGTGACAAGTTTAAAGGTCCCCCATAGAGTTAACATGGGGGAAAGTAGGCGGCCCAGGGATGGGTCAAGCTAGCTGCCCGCCCATAGGTTCTGATTGGCTGAGACAGCCATGATGATCTTGGCCAGTATTGGCCATCTGATTCCAGGCTCAGGATTGGCCAGGTGTGACCAGATGGAATAATTTAGAACTATAACATCTGAAATATAGATCACTGATTTGTACATTGTGTGACATTTGGTAAATCTGGGGAATCAGATTGCAGAGTGGGCTGTTAAGTCCAGCACTCTGGCTTGTTTAAAGAATACTCCATGTGCTAAGGAATGTGAATTGACTCCTGCTGTGCTTCATTGACCAGTCAGGGGAGGTTATTATGGACCAGTTAAAATGTCCCTTTTTCAAGCACTAATTTGTATTCTAATCTTGATAAGAGTGTCTGGAAGTGTATATAAGCAGTGTGTATTATCAATAAAGGCTGTTCTGTTCTACCCTCCTTAATACAAGTCTTGGCTGTATTTCTGGAGGGGGTTGGGCTGGGGATTCTCACCTTAGCCACTGCAGGAGCAAATTCACTTGCCTCACCGGTCTACTGGCGTAGGGCCTCTGGAAACCCCACCTAGGATTCTGCAGCTAAATTCACTAGCTCTGCCAGTCTGCCTGGAGGCAGCATCCAGTTGTTCCTGCCTGAGTATCCAGGACCTCCAGGAAGCAGCAGGGCTCCAGTCAGCCAGGGAGGAGGGGCAGCAGCAAGGCGGTTCAGGAACCGACGACCCCAAAAGGGTCCGGTAACTCCTGGTACCGTCACACCAGGGTTTGAAGCGGAATATTCAAAGATGCTTCAACCCTCTGGTCATTGTTTGAAATGTGTATTTGAGCCCTTCAGCCTTTTGTCCTAGTGTTTGCCCCTCATCAGTCTCTTTGTCTAATGTAATCATGTCTGGCCCTTTGTATTATGTTTACACCATATGTCACTGTCCTTTGTCTGGTATTATATCCTGATGTGGTTCACTGTGTATAAAAGAGCTGAAATTTGTGAAATAAAGTGTGTCAGTTTGTAACTTCATCCGTGTCCTGTCTCTTTGTCGCTGAGTGGTATCAAGGGTCTCCTTTTGACCCCCATCCTAGGAAGCAGCTCTGGAAGAATGACTGGCAAGGCTACCTGCTTGTAGCCCACCTCAGAAGAGTGAAACCCGGAATGATGGCCTGAGTCCATCCGCGGACTTAGGTACAAACTGCTTGTTGTGATTTGCAGAACGTCTGACAGAAATATTAACTGTGCTTTTACAGTGGGGATATTTTGGATTAAAAAAATAAGGTGACACAATTTACAAGACAGAAACTAGCACCATTTCTGCTATTTTCACTTCTGGTTATGCACCCCCAATAGATGTGCACCCTAGGCCGGCGCCTACCTCGCCTATAGGTGGCGCCGGCCCTGAATGCTTCTTACTACACTGTACCTGTGCTGTGTATACATATGGTATAGCATACCTCCCAACATTTGAAATGGCCAAAGAGGGACACTTTTGTTTTAGGCTGTGTTGCTAGGGGCTTGACTGGTGGTCGGGGCATTACTGGGAATTTTTAGGTTATTTTATGACGTATTGACACCTATTTGTGTAACTAATTACGTGACTTACACACACACACACACACACACATATATATATACCTTTAACAGAAGCCTAAGTCTTAGAGCTTGCTTAGGCCGTTGTTCCAGGGTCTCTACCTCCTGAGGTCGGCTACAGGGTGATAGTCTTGCCGGTACTGCTCCAGGCATTCCTGCTAGAATGGGGAGCAAGAGAAGCTACTTGATACCATTCTGGAAATAAAGAGACTGGACTCCTTCTTACTCCAAAATGAATACTCTTTGTTTGTGTCAGAACAAGTTATACACATTTAACCAGGTTTAACTTACAAGTTTCAACAAAGAGTACAATAGGGATAAACATTCAGTGGGGACATGAAACAAAGGGGCAGATATGATTAAATTATTATACAAAAGGAATGGGTGGAGGGCAGACAATGGAAAAAAGGGCGAGGGCTGGAATATACAACTTAGAACAATGGCCAGGGGGTTGAAGCATCTTTTAGTCTGTTTGAATATTCCACTTCAACCCCTGGCCAATCCAGAGCTGAGAATTAGCCGTCCAATCCTGGCCACAAACATCATATCCGTCTCAGCCTATCAGACATTGTGGGAGGGAAGTTAGCCGATCAATCCCTGGGCCGCCCACTTTCCTCCATGTAAACCTTATGGAGGCCCTTTAAACTGGTCCCTGGCCAATCAGAAAAGCGCCTACTTATGTTAAGTCTATGGGGCTACGTTCCTGAATACAAGAGTCCTTCTGACTTCCCCCCTAGGCAAAAGTTGAACATAACGGGCCTACTCCTGTTACAATACCAAAGAGGGACACCAAGATGGGAAAGTGGGGTAGAGGGTCCCAGAGGTAGGCAAGAGACACATGAATATGGGTCCCTGAGGCAATATCTCTCCTAAAAATTACATTTTTCTTAGCTGCAAAATCGTTAACCTCTTGAGGGCCAGTATTTGTGCATTGCTACACACCCCTCTGCCCTCAAAGGGTTAACAGACGGAAACATGTCTGCTTTCCATCACATCAGGAGTGGGCAGTCAGCCTCTGGCTTTCCAGAAACTATACTTAACAATCTGTGAGTTGCCTGTGTTCCAGAGGTATACAGTAGAATAAAGTTTCTCTGTGCCAAAATTACAAGTATCACTTAAAGGAATAGTAATACTTAAAATGTAAACAAAAAATATGTTGCAGGGTTTATCCCCCTGGGTAAAACAAGAGTACTCCCACTGCTGAAAGGTGTTTTATTCAAAAGTTTTTACAGCTCAAAGTTTAATTTTTTAGGTGCAATATCACAGTGGCCTGAAATTGTACAGTGTCACTGTTGTTACACCATCCTATGGATAGCTCTGGTCTGTAGACCATAAATCTCCATAGGATAGTGTAGTAACAGCGCCACTGTACATTTTCAGGCCACTATGATATGGCACCTAAAAAATTCAAGTTTGAGCTGTAATAACTTTTGAATAAAACACCTTTCAGCAGTGAGAGTACCCTTTTTTACTCAGGGGGATAAACACTACTAATTTTTTTTTATATATATTATGTATTAGTATCCCTTTAATCAACACTACATCATACAGCCAGCCGGCAGTTCAGCTCCTTTGCTGCCTGGGCTGGTTAGCTTGCTACTGCAGCAATCATCGATAATATGTAGTTTTCTTAAGCTCAGTGCCAGCTGTGACTGCTGGTATGCCTGGTCAGTCAGGCGTGCACTTGGCAAAGAATTAGAAAATACAGTTTAAAGGGATAGTAATACTTCGTTTTAACTTTATTTTATTTTGTAGGCATTAAAAAATCATGAAGAATGATATAAGTCTTATCTCTCAAACCTTTATGGTTTATGAGATATTCACAAGCAAAGTTCCCCTCCCCGCCCCTTTTACCTAGTGTAAGCCATCTCTTCTCAGATGTGAATCTGGTTGTATGACCAGACAGATAACAGAAGGGGACAATTTTCTTTGTATGAAAACAATGAAAGCCCTTCCCCCCTTGACAAGTTTTTCAGCTTTTTCCCTTATCTTAATTGAAGATTGTCCCTCTCTGCAGTCTACCTGGGCACCTCCCTTCTGATCTGGTTGAACAGGGGGGGGATACTTTGTTTGTGAATATCTCTTAAACCATAAAGGTTTGAGAGATAAGACTTATATCATTCTTCATGTTTTTTTAATGCCTACAAAATAAAATAAAGTTAAAACGAAGTATTACTATCCCTTTAAACTCACGGCTATCATCCTCCTCCTCCTGGCCTGCCGTCTCCATGTCCGAGGCCAGGCTGGCATGAATGAGGAAGCATGTGCTCATCAGAATGTCCTCATCTGCGAAGCACCGTGTCATCATGGCCAGGCATGACAGGCACCCTTCACACTTTACAGCTGAGTGATGGGTCAGGCTGATCGTGCACTGAAGATACCGGCGGCTGGACTAAGCTTTGCTATCCTTATCCTGATGACTGCCGGTGTCATCGGAGGCCAGGCAAGGAAGGCTGCACTTGACTGAGTGACAGCATGAGCACAGCAGAGTAGTGCTCATCAATGTCCCCGCCGCAAAGGCCTGTATGATTAAGACCTCTCACAGGAATGAATGTGTCGCCAGTGACCACTTACACTTTGCGTGCTGCTATGGCCAGGTATACTAAGGACAGCTGGCACAGCAAAGCCCTCTCCCCCCTCACAATGAAATTAACTGAGGCTGGCTCTGATTACAGAGTCAGAGGAAGAATTGTGTACCTAGAGATACCAGGCAGCAGGAAGGAGACCAATTTGATCAGGACTAGGAGAACTTCAGGTGCTGCGCTCACACTCACTTCTCAGGGTGGCAGGTGCATTATGGCGTGATTGCATGCATGAATGCGCATATTATACAAGTGTGGCACGCATGCACAGTCAGTGAATACGCGTGATGACACCACTCAGATGATTACTCAGCATGGTGTCGTGCATCTTAGACTGCTCTGGAGCAGTAGTGTGTAAGGGCAAAACAGGGAACAGGCCAGGAAAACAGGACAAGCTACTATGCGGGCGGGATAGCGGGTTTGGGCCCTAAAATTGGGAATGTCCTGCATAAATTGGGATAGTTGGCTGGTATGGGTATAGTAGCATGTGTTTTGGAGGGGTGTCTGGCACTGTTGCCTGCACTGTACCTGTGCAGTGTATACACTACCTGTGCTGTGTGTATATATATCATGGTATAGTAGCATGTGTTTGTGAAGGGTTGTCTGGCACTGTTACCTGCACTTTCCTTTGCTGTGTATACATGTATTGCTGTAGTGGTATATGTTTATGTGTCATGTTGTAGCAGTAAGTGTGTATGTGTGTGTGTAAGGACCACTCTGACACTGCTACTGCCTGCTTTGTAGTAGTGTGTGTTGATTAATGCTGGGACAGAACAACAGCATTATTTGCAAGAAAAAACACATTTTCATTCCTATAAAATGGGATTTGTACTCCTTGAATGCTAAAGTGATCTCCATAGCATTTTGAAGCTATGCATTGGAGACCTCTTTACCATCCAAAGGGGTTAATTATATAAATATTTTGCAGATAGTTTGTCACAGAATTGCTCTACCTTGTCTTCTTATTTGTGGCCCATTTTGTATTAGTATGTGTGTGTAGGACCTGATTTCTCTTTAAGAACTGAGATTATAATGGTGCACTATGCAGGACATTATATCATCCTGACCCTGTTCTATAATCTTTTTGTTGGTATGGATTGTGTATGCCAATGGAGAGCCAGTACACATCCCAAATGTCCCTCTTGAGGAGGGACAGTACCTCTTTGAGACCCAAATCCCTCTGTCCCTCTTTAGCACCCTGGTGTCCCTCTTTTTTGGAAATCAGACTGTGTGGTGTGTGTGAGTATATAAGTGTATTGCATTGCTCCACAGTGATAAAACTCATATTAATGTTTGTTTAGATGTCAGTATATGTGTTTATAAACCAGTCTGTGTAAAGCAAATACTTTGGACGTAATCTAAATCATTTAGTCAGTTACAAAAAGAGGTGTCAATAGGTCATGAGATAACCTAAAAATTCTAGGAAATTCCTCATGCACCAGCCATGCCACCAGCACCACCTAAAACACAAGTGTACCTCTTTGGCCATATAAAATGTTGTGGGGTATGAGACAGGACACCAGTAAAAATATAGGTTAAAGGGATAGTAATTCTTGTTTTCTGAAAGCTTTAATATTTTAGTTATAAAATAAATAAAGCAACGCATCAAAGTCTTTTTGCTATAACTTTCATACTGTTAGTGTAATATCGATCGATATTACACTAAAGGTATGAAAGTTATATCAAAAAGAATTTGATGCTTTAATTATCCCAGAGACTATAATATTAAGGCTTACAGAAAGCAAGTATTACTATCCCTTTAAGCCTGGTGCTTGACTCTCTACTGTTATTTCGGCCACAGCCAATATCCCTTGCCCTTTTACTGCATACCTCTTACTAGGAATGGCTAAAAAGTCTTGCTTTTTTTAAGCAGGAGTTTTCACATCTGTATTGCAAATTGCTGCTTTTCCTACAGAAAATTCCTCTGAAATATTTGCTGTTGAATTTCTACCTTATTGGTTGTTTCAGGTGGGAATTGCTCACAAAAAGAACAATTTTCTAGTGATTTAGTTAGCAAAATAAGCATAGCAGAAGCTCATAGTTTTGACTAACACTATGAGTAACCATATTTTAACCTTTTGAGTGCCGGAGGATTACGCCATGCATTGCTTACCCCTCTGTTACCCAAAGGGTTAAAAAAAGGAGAAGCTGGCAGGACCGAGATGTGTCCAGTGACTCAGAGGATGAGGAAGAAGTCCTCATCTCCAGCATGGAAGTGTCTGGGAGTCCACATTACCCAGACCCAAAGATGCCCAATCCTCCAATATCTTCACTTGGCATCTGGGGCTAAATTGTTACAAAGCACAGGAAGAACTGAGTAGCACAGGTCAGCTGTCTGTGCCCGTTGCTACTGCTGCCAGTGTGCGTTGTCATTCTGAGGAGGAGGAGATTATGTAACAGTAGGGGATCCTAAGTCACAACTGTAATCCACAAGCAGTCCCACTACCACACAGCAGCCAGAGACTGGTGAGGGTGCTGGTGGTGTGAAGCAGCATCTGGTACTAGCTGTATGGACTTTAATGCTGATGTGGAAGGGGAAATGAGCAGTCAGACTAGCAGCAAGGGAGCACACATACCTCTGACCCTGTGATTCCCATTCCCCTGGCATTGTCCCTATGGGGAATGATGCTGAAGAAAGCAGAACTGACTATTATGAGCAGTAACACACATCAGCTGCCTGTGCCCACTGCTAGTGCTGCCAGTGTGCATACTTCATCTGAAGAGATAGCAAATGTGACAGTAGGGGACCCTCTGTCACATTTTCAAGATTACCAACCAGTCCCACTCCCATACAGCAGCAGCAAGAGACTGGTGGTGGTGCTGATAATGAGAATGAGGGCTTTTATAGCAGAACTCAAAAAGGAATGGGAGACAGAGAATGGAATGGGCATCACCACCAGGATAATGCGGATTTTGCTGTTGCTGTAGTTTCTGCTGCTGAACATAGCTGGGAACTCTCCGGATTACCCCCGGAGACTCCGGTTTTGACTCTGCATTACCGGGACAGAGGCTGATTCTCTGGATGTAGGGAGTTTCTGCCCATTTCTGCTACTTTCCAGTGTGTTCCACTATCACGGTGCCCGTGATCTTCCTCTGTCACTCTTTGCTGTGGTGCGCTCCCATTGGCTGAGCTTGCCTGGCCCGCCCACTATGGCCTTTTTATACCCAGCCTTTGGCACCTGTCAGGTGCCCTTTCGTGGTGTTCCTGAGCCAGTGTTGCTGTGTAGCTGTGTTCCAGTGTTCCTGCTTCCTGTGTACCGACTAGGCCCGTCTGACTACGCTCCTTAGTTCCTGCTCCGTGATTTGACCCGGTCTGGCTGATGTTCCTGCTCCGTGATTTGACCTGGCTTGTCTCACGATCCTGCTCCGTGATTTGACCCAGCCTGGCTGATGTTCCTGCTCCGTAACTTGACCCGGCTACGTTGCTGACCCTGCCTGTGTTCCTGCTGTGTGCTGTTCCAGTGTCGCCTGGGCGACATTCTGACTTCCGATGTGCTTGTGGCAGGGCTGACTGTGTCGTTGCCTCCTGTGTACTGGGCCTTTCTGTTTACTCTTGCTGAGCCTGTTGCCTCCGTTACTCTGTGCCTCCGTTTACTCTTACAGAGCACTGTGCCTTCCGTTAACACTTGCAGAGCAGTGCCTCCGTTCACTGAGCCTCCGTTAACACTTGCAGAGCTGTTGCTTCCGCTACCCTGAGCCTTCCGCTACACTTGCTGAGCCTTGGGTCTCCGTTACAGTGCCCGTGGGGGTGCCATTGGCTCTATCCAGCTAAGCACTTGCAGTGTAGTTGGTCTCCGTTACAGCGCCCATGGGGGTGCCATTGGCTCCATACATCTAAGCTCTTGCAGTGTAATTGGTCTCCGTTACAACACCCATGGGGGCTATTGGCTCTATTATCCTCAGTTTTCGCAGTGTCCTTGGCCTCCGCTAAACGCACCGGGTGGGTGACATTGGCTCCATACAGCTAAGCTCTTGCAGTGTAATTGGTCTCCGTTACAATGTCCGTGGGGGCTATTGGCTCTATTATCCTCAGCTCTTGCAGTGCACTTGCTCTCTGTTCACGCACCGGTTGGGGTGCTAGTGGCTCTAGCTCATTTAGCTCTTGCAGTGTATTTTGGCCTCAGTTCCCTGCTCAGCATAAGCAGTAGCCTCTGTCCTGCTCTATTACTAGTGTTTTCTCATCTAGCACCACTTATCACTCCTTTACCATGTTATGGGCGTGTCAAACACACCACAACAGACACTGATTGATTTCTATGTACTTTAACCATTGAGTACCCTGTATGTTACTTATGCCTGTCCTGTGACAGTATATATTTATTTCTCTGTATACTGGGCCTGAGAGGGCATCTGCACTTTACTGTTCATTTCAGTTATTCTGTATTGCCTATAGAGAGCAGTCTTTCTTGTCTTTTAATAAAACTGTATTTTATTCTAACCTGCTGGTCTGAGTGTCCTACAAAACCGGTACATCCTCCCACTCCCCGCTGTCTTCTCCACCTTCTCCGGTTTTTTCCTTATACTTTTGCTTCATTTTATAAGCTTTGGCCCGACTCACGACTAAGTCCTGCCCCTTTTTGATGCAAATCACATCATTTTTTCACCCCCCAGCAGCACTACAAGACTCCCCTCTCCGGGGAGTCCACAACAAAAAGTTCCCATGTATGCTGCTGACTGAGTCGCCAGAGCCAGACATTCATCTGTCTCAGCAACAGAATGATGATAAGTAGGCTAGTATGCCACAGACCAAGTGGCCACTATGGAATTGGGTTCCTCCAGTAGTGATCTGGTAGTGGGACGGGTTTCACTTGCCACCAATAATCCTGGTCCTAGTTCTAGTGCTGATTCTGAGACAAACACAGCATCGTCATCTGCCCTCGTTAGTGAAGGGGATTGTGGAGAAGAATAAGGAGGCCATTCCAGAGGTGTAGGGGAAGCCCCTTCGGTGCAAGACTGAGCATCATACTTGCTAAACCTTTTGAGGATCTTAGTGTAGCACAATACCTTGCAAAGCAATGCATATTGGATACCCATTTGGTATTTAAGGAGCTAACTTGTGACAAAGGATAATATTAGCTACTGGTTTATGGTTTAACCCTTTGAGTTTCAGAGTGGTATCCAATCCATTGCTTAGTGATGGCTTAGATACCCCTCTTGCAGTCAAAGTGTCAAAGCTGGCCAGGGATGAGAAATCATAAATGACTGCCCATTCCTGGACAGCTTTACATCCAGTACTAAGCAGTCACTGACATTGTTGTCATTATGTGATTGCCCATACCTGTCCAGATTTAAACCAATTCAGTAGTCAAAGTCATATTTTGTCATAAGTTAAACCCTTGAAGAACAAATGGGTGTACAATGTGCATTGCTTTGCAATTCATTGTGCACAGCCTCATGTTTTATTAACCTCTTGAGGATTTGAGAGGTGCACAACCCCTTGAAAAGCAGTGCACACTGTACACCCTTTTGGTCTTCAAGAGATTAATTTATGACAAAAGGTGACATTTATGACTGTGTTTAATTCTGGCCAGGGATGGGCAATCATATGTGAAAACATCACTCAAGTACACATATTTAAGTGGAGTTTGTTTTGGCGGACCGGCCACAGGGCTAGCACCTTCTGCCCTATGATGAACTCCCTGGCCCGGGTCTGTCTATTGAAATACTGTTGTTGGCGTGCCTGGGCGGTTTGGAGGTTCTGTCGGGCCATACCCATCAGAGTCTCCCAGCGCTCCCGGAGCTCCAACACATAGGTTACCGCTGGAGTCTCTTCTGCCTCGCACTTCCCTTCCCAATATTCCCGGAGATTATTCAGGGGTCCCCAAACTCGTCTCCCAAAAAGTAGTTCAAAGGGAGAAAAGCCTGTGGAATCCTGAGGAACCTCGTGGTAGGCAAAGAGGAGGTGAGGCAGATACTGCTCCCAAACTCAGTAGGATTCTATGAAGGCTCTGAGCATTTGCTTCAGGGTTCCATTGAACCGTTTGCAAAGCCCATTAGTCTGGGGGTGGTAGGCTGTGGTGTGTAGTGATTTAAGCCCGCATAACTTCCATACTTGCTGTAGCAATTCGGAAGTGAACTGGGTTCCCTGATCCGACAATGTCTCCTGGGGAAACCCCACCAGGGTGAAAATTTTTACCAATGCATCTGCTACAGACTCTGAGGTTATGTTGGCCAGGGCAACCGCCTCAGGGTACCGGGTGGCAAAATCCACCACTTTTAGTATAAATTTTTTCCCAGAGCGGCTGCACCTGGCCAAGGGCCCCACAATGTCTACAGCCATGCGTTGAAAGGGGACCCTGATGATGGGGAGAGACTGTAAGGGTGCCCTGGATCGGTCTCCATGCTTGCCATCCCTCTGACAAATGTCACAGGTTCTGCAGAACGTGCTAACACTTTTGGACAGCTGGGGCAAGTAAAAAGCTTGGGTGAGCCTCTGTTCTGTATATTTGGCCCTGAGGTGACCGGCCAGTGGCACCTCATGAGCCAGCGACAGCAAGGCAGCTCTATGTTCAGCGGGGACAAGTAATTGTTTCTTAAGAACCTCTGTCTGTCCCTGTCCTACGGACCTAGTCTGCTTATATAATAGCCCATTGTCCCAGCTAAACGTTTCCCCATTGAGGCCAGTCATCCCTGTGTCTGTCCGTTCCCTGTACAGCCATAGTGTAGGGTCTGACTGCAGAGCCACCCAGAATTCGTCTGGGGGAAACCACTGAAAGGGCCGGTCATCGGGTTTGGGGCTAGGTTTGGTAGTCAGGGGGCTTTCCTCTGCTTGTCGGGTTTGGGAGCGGGTGACGGCCTGACAATCCTCCAGGTGTGTGGCGGTAAATTGACTCTCCAGACGTCCCAAGTCGTTGCCCAATAGTACATCTGCAGGCAATCTGGGCATCACCCCAACATTTTTGTATCCCTGTCCAGTACCCCAATCCAGGTGGACTCAGGCCATAGCCAACTGATATACTTTCCCACCAGCTACGCGAACCTCCACGATTTGATCCATGCGGTGGCAGGGTAATAAGCATCGAGGTTGCACCAAGGTGAGGGTGGCCCCGGTATCTCTTAGTCCTGCTGTGGGATAGCCATCTAATCTAATGGTCTGCATATGGTGGCTTCTATTGTCGGAGGGCCCCTCCTGGACGAGGGTAACCTTGTGATAATAGCCCCACAGTGAAAGGTCTGTGGGAGCCCGCACAATTTCCTGTGGGGATGGTCAAACAGACTCGGCTTCCACTGCTTCACTGACACAGTGGATTGGTCGGGGACCCCCTCTCATTTGGGATGGCTGTGAGCCCCACTGGGAAGAACAGACCGGGGGTCCTTGCGCAGCTCGGTTCTGGGGGCAGTTGGGATGCAGATGGCCATACTGCTGGCATTGATAGCACCTGGGATTTGAGTTGGACTGGGGCTGAGAGTAACTTGTGTCCCGTGATGGAGCCGGGGTAGCCGTCCAGGCGACAGGGGCCGTGGTTCCGTCAGAGCAAGTACTACTTGGTCCCAAGAAGAGTGTTTACTCGAGGGCTTTGTCGCCTTGATTCCTAAAATTTGTCGGCCAATTCTGCGGCCATTGTAACCATGAGAGGCCCCTGATCATGGACCCAGTCCCGTACCTCCGGGGTAACTTGGTGAAAAAACTGCTCCAAAAGAATTTGCTGACAACAGTCTTCCCAGGTCCTGGCCCCGGCCCCCTGCAGCCAGCTTCAGCATGCCCATTCCATTTTGTGTACCCACTCCATGTGAGTTTCTTTAGGCTGCCGACATCCTTCTCTGAATTGCCTCCGGTACGCATCAGGGGTTATTGCATACCTTTGAAGCAGTCTTCGCTTTACCGCATAATCGGTAATCCAAGCGTCTGGTATAGCACGGTAGGCATCCACAGCCCTCCCTGTGAGCTTGCCTGCTAGGATCGGGACCCAGTCCTGGCGATTCACCTGGATCACTTGGCATTGCCGCTCAAAGTCCCTTAGGAAGCCATCAATGTCCCCTTCTGCATCATCAAAGGTTTTAAATAGTTGATGGGGAATCCATCCTGGAGTCATTGCTGTGGTTCGGGGGCCCTGGACGGTTTTGGGATAATTCCTCCAGATATTCCTTTTCCACAGCAAGAATTGTCCTTATTCTGAAGTCCGGCGGCAGATCTGGGCCGGCTAATGCCAATCCATCGGCTACCCACTGGTTTACAATGTTTGAGGAAGGTGCTACTGGTTGCAGCAGCGCCGGAGATCCCACATTATTGGAAGGGTTACTGTAGGAATCATCTTGGGGCAAATCCGTGACCCTGGCCAGCTCCACAATCTCCTCCTCCATAGCTTGGAGGAGATTCACCAATTCTGCTTTTTTCAGTCCCCTAGCATCCCGCCCGCGTTCCTCCACCATAATTTGGAGCTCTGCCACCGAGCGCTGCCTGTAGATGTCGGCCATTGCACCAACTTGACTTCCAGCAGTGTTCTGTAGTCCTTAGAGCGGTGAGAGAGATGGTCCCATGAGCTGTTGCTGAAACCGTATTCAAGCCAGCGGCTATTTTTCCCACTGCTGGGCTGGTTTCATTTTGATTCCACTGCTGCAACCAGTGTAAACAGGATCCTAAGTCCTCGGGTTGACTTAGGCTGCTCTGCCGGGTCTCTCTCTCCTGAGGTCCGCCACGGAAAGTTGATGGCCCCGGTACTCCGATCCAGTGGTCCCAGGATGGGGATCAAAAGAAGACCCTTGATACCACCCCAAATAAATGAACAGAATGCCAGTCAGGTTCCAAATTGTAACACACTTTATTTTGGCTGAATTCAGCTCTTTTGTGCAGAGTTAAAACAATGGGCAACAATACTTAACAAAGTTAACCTGCACAGCACAATGGGATGAGGGAAAATACAATGGGACCCCTGGGGTTGGGGTAAACAGAGGTACAATGGAAGGACAGACTCAGTGGGACCTTAGTAATTTAATCTAGCCGCGTTTACCCTGTGACCAATAGGATGGGGAGCTATGCACTTGAGCGACCAATCCAAAGGCCGCCTACTTTCTCCATGTAAAGTTTATGGAGTCTATTTAACTTCCATCGGCCAATCAGCGGCCGGTCTTTTGTCCACCGAACAACCAATGGGAGAGGGGCCAACGTTCTGCTCAGTGAAAGTCAGTTCTTTTGAGGGAAATGGGTACGGCTTGAGGGAAATACCAAGTTCCTAGGGTCCGTTACAGGCAGACATTATTAAGTTAAGTATACAAAGGGACTGGGCAAGGGTAAACAGTAGAACAAAGGCTTGAGGGGCTGGAATACACAGCTTAAACAAAGGCCACTGGGGTTTGAAGCATCTTTTCCAAGGTTTGAGTATTCCGCTTCAAACCCTGGCCAATCCATAGCCTAGAATCTGCTGGCCAATCCTGGCCACGAATGTCATATCCGCCTCAGCCTATCAGATGCTATGGGAGGGAAGCCAGCCAACCAATCCCTGGGCCGCCTACTTTTCTCCATGTAAAGCTTATGGAAGCCCTTTAAACTTGTCTTGGCCAATCAGGAGGCCACCTACCTTCCTATGTTAAGTCTATGGGTCTTTTGGGGGCTTAAGAGAAGCCTTCCAGTAACGGCCTATGGCCCATTACAAGACCATTCTTGCACAGAGAGACAGGACGCCTTCTTGTTCCAGAACGAACACACTTTATTTGTGAAAGCACAGCTCTTTTATACACAGTTAACAGCATCAACTCACAAGGGGTTGGACAGAGAAGACAATGGCAGAAGATACATGGTGATGAGATCACAAGACATGGTACAGCGGGTAGGCATGATTACATAAACTTCACAAAGGCATGAGTGGTGAAAATACAATGAAGAGTAAACAGACAGTGATGAAACAATGGGCATAGTATAATGTGGTAGACGTGATCAAGTTAACTTCACAATGGCATGAGTGATGAGTAGACAATGTAACAAAAGGGTGGGGACCGGGATACAATGGACAGAGGGGCTGGAATACATATCTTTTAACAATGCACTCTGGGCTGGAGCATCTTTTATGCCATAAGTTTGTCAGGTCGTTCTGTGACCTCAAGGTAACGGGCCCATTCCTGTTACATATATATATTTTTGACTTTGACAAGCAAATATACTCTGCTAACAGGAAAATGGGGTAAAGTTACAGCATTCTCTTTACACCTAGTTTAATGCATGATTTCCAAAGTGACATAAGCATATTTTATGTAACATATATATTGTAGGGCTTTTCTTGCTTAGTAAAACAATGGTACTCCTACTGATGTGAGATGCATCTTATTACAGTTTAAACTGTTGCTTTTTTACATTAACAGTGCTCTCTATTGGTAAGATTTCAATTATTTATAATGTTGCTATCCATGGGAGAGGTGAGTTACTGACAAGCAGTTTGCCATTGAATGTGATAGAAACTGCTGAGTCACTTCCTGACAATCTGAACTTTCTAGAAGCAATGAAACCTTCTTACATCCTGACAATAAGAACTGTTATAAGTGTTGATTAAAACAACTACTGGCAATGAGTGTGCCCTATAACATATAGGTTTTCATTAAAAATAAAGATTATTGCTACTTTAAACAAGGAGCACAGGAAAAGTCCACACAATGCCAGTTGCCCTCCTCTTGGCATAAGGGGAACATTTTCACTGAAAGTAAATTGGTTTAAGCAGACATACAGTAGGCTAGAAAATCAACTCTACCACCTGGTTTAACTTGGAATCATTTTAAGAAAATACTAGTATTACTATAGTGATGGAAAACTGCAACCCCCTCTAACATTTTCCACTGGAAACACCTACCAAGATTTTAGATCATGTTTACATGTAATATAATCTTTCTCACCACACATAAAATGTCCCAGAGCCTGAATTCTGAGGTTTGGTTTGTTTCTATTTGTCAGCAGAAATTTCTCCTTCTTCTATTTGGAATTTTCTCATACTTTCTCTCTCCTGAGTGAATACATTTTTAAGTCTGGGCCTGATAATAACTAACATGTGTTGAGTTAAAGTGAAGATCAGTATCAGATTTTCATCTCAGATGCCATAAGGCATGTTAGGTGACCTTAGCTACTACCATAGGGTGACCACGCGTTCCGGAATGCCCGGGACTACCCCTTATTGGAAGTCTGTGTCCCACGTCCCTGGTCACCCCCCACCGGATCAACAAAGAGTCCCAGAATGGAGCAACAAAGCCAGCATCCACAGCCTACCTGCATAGCGCAGCACGCACCAGTCCAGCCTGCCAATGAAATGTATTTGCTATATGGTCTTCATTGGCTGGCTGAGCCAGCCAATGAGGACCATATAGCAAATACATTTCATTGGCTGGCTGGACTGGTGCATGCGAGAAAGCTGGGATGGCGCCGGTATGCTGGCGCAGTGGCGATGCGAGTGAGACTGAGGTATGAGTTCCACCTAGTAAAAGTTCCTACTAGGGTGACCACATGTCCCAGAATGGCATATTGCAAATGTGGTCACACTATGCTACCATGGCCACAACCACCGACATCACCCATTATTCCCTGGCACAGAAAATACACTTAACCTGTAACAGACAAATACAAAAATTAATGGTTATGATTTTAACCCCTCGACTGCAAAAGAGGTCACTGTTGCTTCACAATGCATTGGAGACCTCTCTAGCATCCAAGGGGTTAAATAATAGACAGTGAAGATGTGTGCATATTAAAATGACTGACAAGTTTGTTTGTAATGTAAAGGTTCATTTCTAAAACTTTATTTATTTGTTGATGGCACAGTGCGGCACTTTATGATAATGCCCTTATAGGCCGTTACTGTGGGCACTTTTAAGTGCCAGGGAACTGATCCCAAAACACTGGATGGCAAGGGTGGAAATCCCAGCAGGGTAGCAACAGAAATATGGCCAGGCATGTTAAATTCCCCACCATCCTTGTTGAAATGTAGGTAGCACTCTGACCGGCTGCCTACCATTCTATGTTAAATGTTATGTGAATGTTTAATGTGTTGTCATGTACTCTAATACATGCTGGACCCATGTGTTAATTGTTGGCCTACCATCTTACATGGGCAGGCAGGGGTTAAATGATTGTGTTTGTGCAATGCTATTCCAAAATTGTATCTGTATCACTGATTGATCCAGATGTTGATTAGGTTTTCACTTTCCCAATCCCTTCACTTCTGTTGTGTATACACTATTGTCTTCTGTGTGATAAGATTAGTCTGGTGTCATGATTGTGTGTAACACCTGTTACTGTTGTACTGTGTTGTTGATTGTATCAATCATACTGCCTGTCACAGCCTCTGTATTGTCCCATTGTGTTCCCTGTCCACAATACCACTGTTGTATTGTACCTGGTTTTCCTATAAAATGTCTCCTGTTCCTTCAATAAAGTAGTAGTCGTTTGGAACTACAAGAAGTGTCCCGTGTCTTCATTCCTGAATGGTCTAAAGGGTCCCTAATGACCCCCATTCAGCAGCTCTATGTTCCAGTCTTCCATGTAGCAATCCAAGATCACCGGCCTGGCTACCTGCTTGTAGCCGCCTTCAGGATGGAGAAACCCAGAACAACAGCCCAAGACAACCCGGAGTCTTTGGTTTTTGTTACAGTTATTTTTTTACATCAACCTTACTGCTTCCTGATGCCGGGTTGTCTTGGGCCGTCGTGCAGGGGCTCTCTCTCCTGAACCCAGTTAAAAATGATCAGCCAAGATGGGAAACCTGAAAAGCAGCATTCGTGAATGGGGGTCAAAGGGGATCCTTTAAACCATTCAAAATAACGACACAGGACTCCTTGCAGTTTCCAAGTAACACACTTTATTACATAGTAACATAGTAGATAAGGCTGAAAAAAGACATGCGTCCATCAAGTCCAGCCCATGCCAATAACACCCCTGTTGATCCAGAGGAAGGCAACAAAAAAGCCCTCTGGAGCAATTTCCAATGTAGGTGTGTAGGGGGTGTGTGTGTGTGAAGCCATCTGTCATAACTGTCAATATTGTTCTGTGCTAGATAGGCATCCATTGCTTTTTTGAATGCAGTTACATTATCTGCAAGCACAACATCCCGAGGCAAAGAATTCCATAGCCTTACGGTCCTTACTGTAAAGAATCCCTGCCTGTGTTTTAGTCGAAAGCGCCTTTCCTCAAGTCTTAATGGATGACCTCTTGTTCTTAGCTCAGCTCTTTGCATAAATAATTCATTGGATAGTTCTTTGTATTGACCTTGAATGTAAAACAGGCTCTCTTATACAACATTGACATACAATACACAATAGACTGGATACAATGGGGCATAACGGGTAACAATGGTGGCTGAACACGATACACAAAGTATACAATGGGAATATAAACATGGGACAAAGGGACTGTAAACAGTAAAGGACATTTTTCCATAATTCAATCTTGCTGCTCCGAATTCCAGGAAATAGGAAGTCATAGTTACCAATACAGACCTGGGCCATTGTCCTCTATGGGAGGATTGAATTACCCAGGTCCACCCCTAACCCAATCATGTTGTGCCGGAGAAAAGAATGTCCTAGGCAGGGGCGACCAATTAATGGGTCGCCTACCTGCTCCATACAAATAGTCTTAGTCTCAATGATACCATCCACGTCATCAGGGCACGACAGCCATTCCGCTGTGTGCCTACTTTTTAAAGAAAGGGAGCCATTTTCCTGCTACCCTGGCCCTGTGGGCTGAAACTTTCTATGAATCCCAGACCTTTTTAACTAACAGTTCCATGGCCTATGGCCCATTACATCACAGCCCATTACATCACTCCCACTTTTTAGTCCTCAAGCCAGTGGTGGAGACCTGACACCAGCTTGAGAGTTTGGGCTAAGCCATCCGTGTTCTTGTTGTCACGGCCCGACCTATTGCGGATGGTGAGATTAAAAGGATGTATGGCTAAATTCCAATGTAGCAAACGTCCATTGTCCCCAGAGACTCAGTTAAGCCATACAAGTGGGTTATAGTCTGTGATTACTGAGAACTCCCAGCACATGGACCAGGAAAAGGTACATGTAGGTACGGTTGGAATTTTTTAAGGGCCCACACCAGGGCAAGGCACTCTTTCTCTATCACGGCTTCGGCAACTTCCCGAGGTAGCAGTTTGCGACTCAAGTAATCAACGGAGTGTTCCTCTCTGGTGTCATTCACATGACTCAGCATGGCCCCTAGTCCATAGTTGGAGGCATCTGTGTGAACCAGAAAAGAGCATTTCAAATCTGGAGCTGCTAGCACCAGTTCCCATCCCAGAACCTCCTTGAAGGAGACAAATGCTTGCTCACACTCCAGTGACCAGGTTACATTACGGGGCAAGGCCTTCTTGGTCAGAACTATAAGGGGTTTGGCCTGGGAGCTGTATTGGGGAACAAGCTTTCTATAGTAACCGACCTGTTTTTTTGGTCCTAGTGCTGGGCCAATCTAGGATGGCCTCTATCTTGCCCGGTTCCAGCCGCTGGTGTCCAACCCCCACCCGATGTCCCAGGTATTGTATCTCTCCCTTACCTTTCTGACATTTGTTGGGCCTAATGGTGAGATCGGCTCGGTGAACCAGCCCCAGGATGGCATCTAAATGCAGTTGATGGTGCTCCCAAGTATTGCTGAAAATGATGATGTTATCCAGATAGGCACAGGTAAACGCCTGTGCCCCTGCCAGCAGATGGTCCACCAACCTCTGGCAGGTAGGCCGGGGCATTCTTCATACCAAGTAGTGATTTTAAATTGGTATAGGCCATAGGGGGTGATGAAGGCCGACTTGGCTACAGGCTACAGCCTCAGGGTCTAGGGGTATCTGCCAGTACCCTCGACTGAGGTCGAGAGTGGAGACTACACCAGCTCCAGCGAGCTTGTCCAGGGGCTCACCTACCCGGGGAATGGGGTGATAGTGATAGTCCGGTCGTTGAGCCTCCGGTAGTCTATACAGAAGCGTGTAGTGCCATCTTTTTGGGGACCAGCACTAACATGGAGGCCCAAGGACTCCCACACTTCTCAATGACCCCTAAGGCTAACATGTCCTGAATTTCCTGATACATGTCTCTTTTGACCTCCTCATGGACCCTGTAGGCAGGTAGCCTGAGTGCAGACTGCCCTGGGGTGTCTACCCTATGCTGGGTAAGGGAGGTGAGATGGGGTAGGGGGGAAAATAGAGTGGGCCACGTCCTTATGATCTCCCTTATCTGGCCCTGTTGTGTGGGGTCAAGGTGGGGCCCAGGGCCGGCGCTACCATTAAGGCAGCACAGGCAGCTGCCTTAGGGCGCCGCATCGGAGGGGCGCCGGAAAGGGAGAAGCTGAGAAATATTTTTTATTTTTTTTTATTTTTTTTAACTATATCTGCCACGAGGGAGCGCTCGTTTACACGACCAAGCGCTCCCTCGCGGCGTCTATGGGACGCTCACAACGCAGAGCGACCCAGGCTCTGTAGTAATACAGAGCGCTGGGAGATGACATCATCTCCCAGCGCTCTGCATTACTGAGAACAGCGCTGGGAGGCTGAGCTCTGTGCCGAAGGAGGCACAGAGCTCTCTTAGAGCTAGACCACCAGGGACTCAAGGTAGGGAGCATTGTGGAAATGAAGGGGCATAAAGGAAGGAGCAATGTGGAGCTGAGGGGGCATTATGGAAGGGGCAGATGAAGGGGCATTATGGAAGGGCAGTGTGGAGCTGAAGGGGCATAAAGGAAGGGGCAATGTGGAGATGAAGGGGCATAAAGGAGGGAGCAATGTGGAGATGAAGGGGCATAAAGGAGGGAGCTGAGGGGGCATTATGGAAGGGGCAGATGAAGGGGCATTATGGAAGGGCAATGTGGAGATGAAGGGGCATAAAGGAAGGAGCAATGTGGAGATGAAGGGGCATAAAGGAGGGAGCAATGTGGAGATGAAGGGGCATAAAGGAGGGAGCTGAGGGGGCATTATGGAAGGGGCAGATGAAGGGGCATTATGGAAGGGCAATGTGGAGATGAAGGGGCATAAAGGAGGGAGCTGAGGGGGCATTATGGAAGGGGCAGATGAAGGGGCATTATGGAAGGGCAATGTGGAGATGAAGGGGCATAAAGGAAGGAGCAATGTGGAGCTGAGGGGGCATTATGGAAGGGGCAGATGAAGGGGCATTATGGAAGGGCAGTGTGGAGCTGAAGGGGCATAAAGGAAGGGGCAATGTGGAGATGAAGGGGCATAAAGGAGGGAGCAATGTGGAGATGAAGGGGCATAAAGGAGGGAGCTGAGGGGGCATTATGGAAGGGGCAGATGAAGGGGCATTATGGAAGGGCAATGTGGAGATGAAGGGGCATAAAGGAAGGAGCAATGTGGAGATGAAGGGGCATAAAGGAGGGAGCAATGTGGAGATGAAGGGGCATAAAGGAGGGAGCTGAGGGGGCATTATGGAAGGGGCAGATGAAGGGGCATTATGGAAGGGCAATGTGGAGATGAAGGGGCATAAAGGAGGGAGCTGAGGGGGCATTATGGAAGGGGCAGATGAAGGGGCATTATGGAAGGGCAATGTGGAGATGAAGGGGCATAAAGGAAGGAGCAATGTGGAGCTGAGGGGGCATTATGGAAGGGGCAGATGAAGGGGCATTATGGAAGGGCAGTGTGGAGCTGAAGGGGCATAAAGGAAGGGGCAATGTGGAGATGAAGGGGCATAAAGGAGGGAGCAATGTGGAGATGAAGGGGCATAAAGGAGGGAGCTGAGGGGGCATTATGGAAGGGGCAGATGAAGGGGCATTATGGAAGGGCAATGTGGAGATGAAGGGGCATAAAGGAAGGAGCAATGTGGAGATGAAGGGGCATAAAGGAGGGAGCAATGTGGAGATGAAGGGGCATAAAGGAGGGAGCTGAGGGGGCATTATGGAAGGGGCAGATGAAGGGGCATTATGGAAGGGCAATGTGGAGATGAAGGGGCATAAAGGAGGGAGCTGAGGGGGCATTATGGAAGGGGCAGATGAAGGGGCATTATGGAAGGGCAATGTGGAGATGAAGGGGCATAAAGGAAGGAGCAATGTGGAGATGAAGGGGCATTATGGAAGGGCAATGTGGAGATGAAGGGGCACAAAGGAAGGAGCAATGTGGAGATGAAGGGGCATTATGGAAGGGCAATGTGGAGATGAAGGGGCACAAAGGAAGGAGCAATGCTGAGATGAAGGGGCATTGTGGAAGGGGCAATGCTGAGATGAAGGGGGCATTGTGGAAGGTGCAATGTGGAGATGAAGGGAGCATTGTGGAGGTGAATATGTGGGCGGGGGCAGGGGACTGTGGTAAGGTCAGGGGGGGCAGGTGGATTGTGTCGGGGGGGGCATCAAAATGCACCTTCGCCTGTGTATATAAAAATCCTTGCACCGGCCCTGGTGGGGCCCTAACCATAGGGGTTCAGAAGGGATGGGAGACTGGACTTCAGCCAGAAGGGCAGGGATGTCCTGTTCTTCAGGCTTGTCACCGGATAGGGTGCAAATGGGCAAGTGGCTTCCTCCATGGGGTGATAGGCTTTCAGAGCGTTCACATGGCAGGTCCTTTGGTCCTGCTGCTTGGTCCCTTGAGCTATCACATAGGTGGTCTCTTTCTGTCTGTCAGTGACCCGGTAGGGTCCTTTCCAAGCTGTTTGAAGTTTGTTATGCTTAACTGGCCACAGGGCTACAACTTGCTGACCTGGGCTGATTCCTTGTTCCTGTCCTGCCTATCATAATAGTATTTCTGCATTCTCTGTGCAGTTTGGAGGTGCTACAGGGCTAATCCCATGAGGATCTCTAGCTTCTCTCTTAGTTCTGTGACATAGTTGACCTCTGGGGTTTCTTCAGAGTCGAATTTACCCTCCCAGTACTCAAGGAGGAGATTCAGGGGTCTCCGGACTCTCCGACTGCATAATACCTCAAAGGGAGAGAAGCCCATGGACTCCTGAGGCACCTCATGGAAGGTGAATAAGAGATGGGGCAGGTACCATTCCCAATATCACTGCGACTCAGTGAAAGCCCGGAGTATCTGTTTCAAGGTTCCATTGAACCTTTCACAGAGCCCATTGGTCTGGGGGTGATATGCTGTGGTGTGTAGGGGTTTGACTGCACACAAATTCCAGACATGCTGCAGTAATTCAGATGTAAGCTGAATTATTCAGTGCGGCGCACCCCAAATGACCAGCCAAGGGGATCTCATGAGCCAGAGTCATGATGGCTGCCCTGTGCTGGGAAGGAACCAATAAGTGGATACAGGGAATCTGGGTATCTCCCTGACACAAGGGAGCCCAATTTCCCATACGAACTGTTCCCCCCAGGTCCCTATTTCCCAGGTCTCGGCCCTGCTCCTATAGCCTGTCAGGGTAGGGTCTGTGAGTAAAGTGGTGCGAAACTCGTCCGGGGGGAAGCCAGGTAATAGAGGGGGTCCATACTAGGTGGGTCTGGTAAGTCAGTAGTGGGGCTTACTGGCTGTCATCGGGCAGCTGACCTGGTGTGGATTTGGCAGTCAGCTGGGGTCTCCTCTGGAAAAAAACAACTCTGCAGATTCCCAAGGTCGTTGCCCAAGAGGACATCGTTGGGTAAACTGGGCATAATACCCAAAATTTTAGATCCTTTGCCTGTACCCCAATCCAGATGGACCTTGGCCATAGGCAGCTGGTACACTCTGCCCGCAGCTACTCTGACTTCCATAACCTGCTCAGCCTGAAAGCAGGGGGCCAGGCAATGTGGTTGAACCAATGTGATGGTAGCTCCTGTGTCTCTCAGCCCTTTTGCAGGGTATCGGTTGAGGCGGACCTCCTGAACTTGGTGCTGGCGGTTGTCCAAGTTAGGTCCATGGCTAACAACCCCTGATTTTGGGCTCCCCATTCCTTCTGGTCATCTTGCTGCAGGGATAGTTCCAAAAGAATGGGCTAGGCAGTGTCCTCAGGGTAGGTGATGGTTGGCAGGCATCATAGTCGATCCATCGTTAGACAGTGGGTCTACCAGGGTGCCGGCCGCTGGGACTGGGCTGCTGCTCCAAATTGAGGGGGAGTGGAGTATGTCTGTGGACCTCCCAGTACATTCAGGCACTGCCCCGCTGATGGCATGAATGGCATTTGGGCCCTGAGGCCCCAAATCGGTAGGATGGTGAGCAGCATCTTTGGTAAGCTGCTGGCCCCATACAGGGGGCATGAAAGTTCTCCTGAGGGGGTTGACTGGGAGGCATAGCCCCATTTTCTTATGGATAGTACCCCACAGTGGAAGGAGAGGAGGTTGCTCCCACTCTCCTGTGCTGAGGAAAAGTTCTGGGGATCACTGGGTAGGATGTTGGTCCTACTTCTCAGAGAAGGACATCGCATGGGTTGGTGGAGAGCGTACTCCCACTCATCAGTCCAGGGGGAACAAAATCATTGGGAGGACACTGGTCCCATTCCCAAAGGCAGGGTCATCACTTGCCCTGGTGAGGAACGGATTCCAACTCACCAGGCTGGGGTCAGTAGATTCAGGGGTAACAATCTTGGGGCTGCTGGTGAGGACCTGAGTCCCACTCACCACATCAGGGGTCACATAGCCACTGGGGAGGACCATCGTCCCACTCCCCATGGCAGGAGCATCAGTGCCCCTGGACAGCACACATTTCCTATCCTCCAGGGCAGTAGAAACAGGGGAGGGAGCAACAATCTTGGGGCTACTGGTGAGGACCTGCGTCCCACTCACCGCAGCAGGGGTATGACAGGGGCTGGTGAGGAGCAGATTCCCACTCACCAGTTCAGGGTTACCAAGGGCAGCAGCACTGTATTCTATCAGTCTGCTGAGGCCGTCATTTTCAGGGGCCACAAAAGGGTTGCTGGTGAGGACCTGAGTCCAACTCAACACATCAGGGGTTGTATAGCTATTGGGGAGGACCGTAGTCCCACTCCTCATGGCAGGAGCATCAGTGCCCCTGGAGAGAACACATTTCCTACTCTCCAGGGCAGTAGCAACAGGGGAAGGGGCAACAATCTTGGGGCTGCTGGTGAGGACCTGCATCCCACTCACCGCAGCAGGGGTATGACAGGGGCTGGTGAGGAGCGGATTCCCACTCACCAGTTCAGGGTTACCAGGGGCAACAGCACTGGATTGCATCAGTCCGTTGAGGTCATCATATTCAGTTGAATCACTTGCCCTGGTGAGGAGCGATTTCCCACTCACCAGGCTGGGGTCATCATAGCCACTGGGGAAGATGGCGGTCCCACTCCCCAGTGCAGGGGCAACGGTACGGGCTTCCCAAAGCCCACTGAGGTGATGCAGCTCCACCATCATCACCAGTCGGTCCACCAACTCTTCTGGGGGATGGGGTCCCAGAAATGGCAGCATTTTCTGTACTCTCCACTCCACTGCGTCACCAAATTTCTCACAGGGGGCTTCAATTCCAGGGTCAGCGTCTGCATTGATCTCAGTCCCTGGCATATCTGGTTGCCATGGGGACCAAGGCTCTGACTCTTCCTGTAGTTGAGCAGCTGAGTTGATCTTCCAGCCTTTTTCCTCCCTTTGGTATTCCTGTACCCTTTGCAGTAGTCCAGCATACATTTGTTCCAGATCGCACTCCCAGCTTACTAGGTCACTTAAGTTTTACTGTAGACTTATGGGAACGTACCCCCAGCATGTCTTCTCTCTTGGCTCTCCCAGTAGTGGCAGGAGTCAGGACCGCCCATGTTAACATCCCAGCCATATGCATCCCACGTTAGCCCTGATATATCATATTCCAAGCAGGCTGGGGAAAGGAGATGAGCGACCCAGGGAAATCCACCTGGTTCATTTTCCTGACCAGAGCCCAGTACCCATCTTGTACCAGCAGTTCCTCTTTGACGCAAAGGTCCAGCTGTAGCTGCCACTATTCCAGGAAAGGTTCACCCATCATTGGCTCCCACTGGAAACATAGGTCATCATAGCGCTATATGTCCACTGCTGTATTCATCACGTCTCACCGGTATGATCCAAGTTGTTGAGGGAGATGATATCACTGCTTGCCATTAGTGTAATGGAAGCTCAAGGGGCCAGGAAGCCTTGAGCCAACGTTCCGGGTCTCTCCTGCCCAGAGTCGTCCGGTCCGTGTCGAATCCACTGGTCAGATGTTATCCGGAGAGCTTGACAACTTGAAAGCTTGACATTCCTAAGTTATCGACTGTGTGTCGAAGTCGACAAGACCATCAGTGTCGATGTCATCAGTCCGGGGAGTCGACTGGACAGGCTCCAGCAGAGTCGTCGCCAGCTGTCCTAGAAGTCGGCGAATCCCTAAAAAGTCAAGTCAGAAACTCTCCCACACAACTGAGAGACAATACAACAATAGAATCATAAACAGTAGAAGGAACAGATAAAAAAGATTTGATTAACTTAGCGTAATGAGATTTTACCTGCTCCAAATCCAGACCAGTGGGAGTTGGAGCGACACAACTAAGTTTAATCCAACTGGACCATTTCTTGGGAACATTGGGACCGGGTGGGGAGTAACATGCAAAGGAGACTGGGCGGGCCAGACAGGGGAACAAAGGTGAGGGGCCGCAATTCACATTTTAGATACAATGGCCAGGGGTTGAAGCATGTCCTCGACTGGTTTGAATAATCCGCTTGAACCCTGGCCAATCAGATGTTGTTGTGGTGTCGCCTGTCGACCAATCCCGGAGCCGCCTACTTTTCTACATGTTAAGTCTATGGAATGTCCTGCTAAGGGATTCGACCAATCAGGTGATGGCCTACCATCCTCGCCATCGAGTGTTCAACACAGTGTTTTGAATCATGTAAAGTATGTGTACTGTGAACAAACTACTTTTGTATTCATGTTTATACTCCCATTGTATGCATTATGTTATGTGCCCCATAACAGAAACCCAAGATGCCGGGTTTCTTGGGCCATTGTTCTGGGTTTCTCCCTCCTGGAGGCAGCTACAAATGGGTAGCCAAGTCAGTGATCTCAGATTGCTAACTGGAAGTCTGGAACATAGAGTTCCTGAATGGGGGTCAAAAGGGAACCCTTTAGACCATCAATGAATAAAACAACAGGACATACATCTAGTCCAAAATGAGACAATACAGAGACTGTGACAGGCAGTATGATTGATACAATCAACAACACAGCAAATAGAAGCAGGTGTTACAGACAATTGTGAAACCAGACTAATCTTATCACCCAGAAGACAATAGTGAATACGCAACAGAGGTGAAGGGATTAGTAAAGTGAAAACCTAATCAAAATCTGGACCAGAGTGTGACACATCTACGATTTGGATTTCCTTGCAAATATCCAACAGGCCTATGTAAGATTGTAGGCCAACAATTAACACAGGGGTCTAGCATCTGTTAGATATATTACAGTCCATGATAACACATTAAAATGTTCATCTTACATTTAACATTGAACAGTAGGCATTCAATCAGAATGCCACCTACTTTTCAACATTGACGGCGGAGAATTTACCATGCCCAGCTGAATTGTTGTGGCTGCCCAGCCCCAGGAAGTGGGACTTCCCACAGTGCTTTCCAGTCTTTTGTGGTCTCTTCCATAGCTATTACAAGAGCTCCCAGAAATGGCCTATGGTCTGTTACATTACCCCTCTTTCCAAGTCCTAAGCCAGGGGCAACCTTGGTGAGTGGTGGCTTGGCAGTAAGAGGGGTTTTCCATTGGGGTCATAGTTGGTGAGTTGCCCAGACAAACCTAGCCAGGTTGGTCAAGGTAGGGGACAGAGGCCTGGAGTAACTGGAGGGCTCGGTCCAACATTCATACCCCAGCTCTGTGTTAGTCTGAGCAGCCTCCCGTGACCATCTTCCCTGGCATAGCCCACCCCAATTCCTAGGTGACTTTGGTCCAGAGGCTCTGGATCCAGGGCAGGTCTGTGGGGATGAATCCTGTGAGGCATAGGGACCTCAGAGATAGCAGAATAGTCAGAGGCCGCTGGTTCCGTTGGCCCTTCTCCCGGTGACAGCAATATGTGGTCTAGCCCTCCAACCAGTCAGCGGTCCCCCCTCACTGGATCAGGGCCAAAACACAGGTTGGAGTGAGCCTCCACCCTACCCCTCTGGGCAGGGGTAACAGATTCACTGGGGAGGATCACGGTCCCACTCCCCAGGGAAACAGAGCCGCTGGTGAGGAATGTACTCTGCCTCACCAGGCCAGGGGTATCAGAGCTGCTAGGGAGGATCTCGATCCCGCTCCCCAGGACAGGGGCAACAGAGCCACTGGTGAGGACCTTGGTCCCACTCATCACGACAGGGACAACAGAAGGACTGTTGAGGATTGCACTCCCACTCACCAGGCCACTTTAACACATTTTAACAGAACAAGGGTTCTGTTACACAGCTGTTATTTCTCCACTTCAGCCCTAAGATTAAGTATTATTGCTTCGGGAAATCTTGTAGGCATAGAAAACATAGATAGGAAACGGCAAAGTTCTCATGGGAAACATCATCAGTTGTGAAAAGGTGGAAATTTTATGTATTTTCAGTGACAATTCCAGCTGGAAAATTTTCTGAATTTTTGTCCATCCTAATGGGAGGATATTGGCCTGTAGAGTATGGGGGGGCAGCCTATGGTGGGGCAAGACAAAGGCATTTCTTGGGAATCAGGAGGCACACAGTCTTGGTAGTGTAGGTCCCAAGAATAGCTAGTCCCAGGCATACCTTTAAAATCTCCTTTACTTTAACCCATTGAGTGCCAGTGGGGTATCCAACAACATTGCTACCCAATGCATTGGATACCCCCTAGCATTTAAAGGGCTAAAGTGAAAATCATAATATCTAACATTGCTGCAAAAGAATAAGGAATAAGAAGACAGATATATAAATTATATTTTGATATGAGCATGAAATGTGAAGAGGGGTATGTAACAAATGAAGAAAGATGAAGCGAGTGCCAGTTTGTTAGCTGTAATATCATCTATACTCTCTGCCTATATCTGGGAATAGTAACTTAAGTCAGGGGGCAGTAATGATACCACTTTACAGGCTACCTATCAGCAAAACAACCATTTTTATTTCCCTTTGCAGATCTGGAAGTCCAAATTTAATAGAGCTCTGTATTTTGTTTTTATTTACAGGCATAACAATATTCATTTCCTATACTATTTGACTGGTGCATTAATCTTGAAAAATGAGTTTTCTTGGACTTCTCTGGTTGACTATGGCACCCTATCTGTGTCAACTACAGCCCACAACTGAGACTCTAGAAAACAGTGAGGCCCATCAGTCCAAGTGTACTTACACCTTTGTTGTCCCACAGCAAAAAATTACTGGTGCTATCTGTATTAGTGCTGCAAGGTTTCCTATGGCATTTGGAGTGAACAGAAGTGAGATACAGGATTTGAGGGAGGAGCTGAGCCGTCAACATATTGAGATAGAGGAGCTAAAGAAGATGGTGGAAGTTGACCATGAAGTGGCCACAGAGATGGAGCATCTCCGGGAAGAGAACAGGAACATGGGCTCTCGCCTCAATCAACTTCATACTCAGCTACTTCATGAAGTCATACAAAGGAAGAATGAGTCAACAGAAGTCTTTCATGGGGAGGACAAAGATGTCAATGCTACCACTGAGGTCCTCAAGTTGGCATACAAGTACAAAGAGCTCCTGGAAAAATACAACTTCCTCACTTCATTAATTAATAATCAGAGCTTGACCATTGCACGCCTAGAGGAACAGTGTCAACAAAAAAAAAATCACCACCAAGCTGCTCAGGTAAGAATTCAGTGATGCTTAATATTTGTGTGTGTATATATCTATATCTATATCTATCTATCTATCTATCTATCTATCTATCTATCTATCTATCTATCTATATCTATATATATATATACTAGCAATCTGGGACGGCGCTGCCCGTCAGGCTTTATAGGGAATTAATGCACACACACGGACGCAAGACACACACACACACAGACACACACATAAATGCACATGCATGCACTGAGATGCATAAAGAGCGATGCAGTCATACACACATACATGCAACGCACAACATGCAGCCACACAGAGTGTGATACAGACATGCAACACACACAGTGAGAAACACACAGGCACACACAGAGACACACACACAGAAGTGAGTCATAAGAGAGTGACTTATGTGTCATTGTAATGAGTTTGTGTTTGTACTTATGCCTCCACTGTGGCATTCATTCATGTAGTTGAAATGCATGTGGTAATTGCACATACTATGGTGGAAGGTGGATCATGCTGGCTCCCGGGGTGTGAGTGTGTGTGAGTGAGTGGCATTCATTCATGTAGTTGAAATGCATGTGGTAATTGCGCATACTATGGTGGAAGGTGGGTTGTGCTGGCTCCTGGGGTGTGAGTGTGAGTGAGACTATGGTGGAAGGTGGATCGTGCTGGCTCCCGGGGTGTGAGTGTGAGTGAGTAAGTGTAAATGAGTGCGTGTGAATGTGAGTGATTGCGTGAGCATGTGTTTGTGAGTGAGTGTGATTGAGTGAGAGTGTGTGAGAGAGTGTGAGTGTGTGAGTGAGAGGGTGTATGAGTGTGTGTTTGAGACAGTGTGAGTGAGTCTGAGTGTGTGAGAGAGTGTGAATGTGAGTGAGTGTGTGTGTGAGAGAGTGTGAGTGTGTGTGTGAGAGTGTGTGAGAGAGTGTGTGTGAGAGAGTGTGAGTGAGACTATGGTGGAAGGCGGATCGTGCTGGCTCCCGGGGTGTGAGTGTGTGTGAGTGAGTGGCATTCATTCATGTAGTTGAAATGCATGTGGTAATTGCGCATACTATGGTGGAAGGTGGGTTGTGCTGGCTCCTGGGGTGTGAGTGTGAGTGAGACTATGGTGGAAGGTGGGGTGTGAGTGTGTGTGTGTGAGAGAGTGTGTGTGAGAGAGTGTGAGTGATTGTGATTGAGTGTGTGTGTGAGTGTGTGAATGAGAGTGTGAGTGTGAATGAGAGTGAGTGTGTGTGATTGAGTGTGAGTGAGAGAGTGTGCGAGTGAGTGTGTGTGTTTGTGTCTGTGGTGTAGGAGCGAGTGGCAGCCATTTTGTTTTTTCAGTCACTTGGATAGTGATGGGTGGGATGGATAGTGGGGGCAGGCCAACTCCCTGCATGATTTAAATAACTCCCCTATTGAATCACCCAATGGGAGCAGTAACCCCTCCTTACTTAAGCTGAGGTAACATAGCAATATAACACACGGTGGCTCTTCAGTTGAGGCAACGTAGCAATATGCTGAGGGAACAAATAGAAAGTGGTGTTTGAGGCTTGCCCTCTGTAACATACAGCAAAGCATCTCTCTCCCTTTAAGGAGAAAGGGTGGGAGTCAGGAAGCAGGAAGTAGAGGAGTGACAGTTGAAAACAGACAGTAAGGTTGACTGAAGAGATGAAAAGAGTTAAATAAAAGAGTTCCTATTAAGTTTATCCCTGCATTTGTATTTTATGGAAACATTACACCCTCGTACTGAAACAGAGTGTATGGAGGGTTACAATTATCTGTGGGAGGTGATTATTGATATCCCCTACTTCAGGAGCGAGTGGCAGCTATATTTTTTTTTGTCAGTTGGATAGTGGTGGGCAGGCTGGAGGGGGCGGACCAACTCCCTGTATGATAAACATGCCCCCATTGAATCACCCAATGGGAGCAGTAATGTCCCCATTGAAATCACCCAATGGGAGTTGTGTCTCCTAATGAGACATAAATTATGTAATGAGGCATTCTGTGCAATGTGTGTGTGTTTTCTGAGGAGACATAAATTATGTTCTGTGTGTGAGGAACCATAAATTATGCAATGAGGCTTATTCTTTTATGTATATATATATATATATATATATATATATATATATATATATATATATATGAAAAATTGAGTATTGTGCACTCACAGGACTTTTTAAATCAAGTTTAGTTTATTATAAAAGACTTATGTCAATGTTTCGGCCAGACACAACACATTAGTGAAAGTGATCCTCAGATAAACCCCACCGTGTGTAGGACACAAAGTTGGTGCTAAGTTCTCCATGACGTCATACAAACCAGCATGCTGGTTGAACGACAAAATGTTGAATAAGTCTTTTATAATAAACTAAACTTGATTTAAAAAGTTCTGTGAGTGCAAAGTACTCAAAGTCTACTACAATATTAGCCATTTGAGAAGCACCCAGGCTACTTAAGTGAGAGTGCTTCCACTTACCACAGTATATATATATATATATTTTACTAATAAATACTATATATTGGATGGGTCAGATCTCCAATTAATACAGGTTTTGACCAATGTGTATTAATCTTCACTTTTTATCTTTCTTTTCAGCATCCTGCTCAGGCATCAATGGTTGGTGGTTCCCCGAATCCCTTTTATGCCAGAAAGAAACACAGTGGTGAAATCCAGGGAGACCAAAAGGTGGATACACCAGACAGAAAGGAATCATCTCAGGCAGAAACAGACTTTGCTGCGACATCTAGTGCCCCAAATGTTATGATAACACCGGCTACCAAGTCATTAGGTATACAGAGATAATAATAATAAAAATAAATACGATGGGTGATGAGTATAAATCAGTAGTCTTGAACTGCTTTCCTAGGGCTGAAACAGTGCAGGTTCTTGAGATATCCCTGATAACTGAGCTAATTAATGACACCTTTGCAATATCAGAACTAAATACCTGCACTGTCTCATGCCTCTTGGAATGCAGTTTGAGAACACTGGTGTAGAGGGAATAGAAAGAGGTGCATGAGACACTGACAGATGGATTTGAGAGGAACCAATCTGTTTATTGTAGGAATTAAAGTAATGTGAGATAAAGGTGACTGGTTATGAGACATAACATAGAAATAAGAGTTCTGAAGGCAAAACAAAGAGTGTGAGAGAGAGAGAGAGAGAGAGAGAGAGAGAGATAGATAGATAGATAGATAGATAGATAGATAGATAGATAGACAGACTGCTAGAGTAGCCTGCCAATACTGAACTGATATTACCCTCTGGAGCAGGACCATGGATGGATTGCTTTGATGCTCTGAGCAAAGGCCAGAAGACAAGCAACATATACCTCCTGAAACCTCATGGTAGCAACCAAGTGATGCAGGCCTGGTGTGAACAAGAGATTGCTGGAGGAGGGTGGACAGTTATTCAAAGACGCCAAGATGGATCCATAAACTTCTTTACTACTTGGCAAAATTACAAGGTGAGTCCAGTGACAAAAGCTGAAATGCTAGTAGCTCTTTGTCGAAGGAGTTCCTGCCTTTTCTCCTGACCACTTATAATCAACTCCTATTATCAAATAGTCAGTGTCTGTCTAGGGATGATGGGAATTGTAGTATAGTATTGTTAGACATCCTCTGACAATTTACATTTATTGATTTGCATCCATGATTTCTCTCTCTCTTTTACATCTGCCACATTATAAACAAAAATTCTGACTTCTAAAAAAAAAAAAATATGTCATGATGAATAGAACACAGGAGATGCCAAGCACATAAGTAATATGGATTGGGCCTAAAGGAATTAATAGTCATGTCTACATGTCTCCTTACACTTCTTTTTTCATCTTTTTATTTTCTATGAAATTGCAATCTCCTCTCTGTGATTTTCTGTGAAGCATGGATTTGGTAACTTGGACAGTGAATACTGGTTGGGTCTGGAGAATATTTACTGGTTGACTAAACAAGAGAGCTACAAACTTCTCATCCTCATGGAAGACTGGCAGGGTCGGCAAGCAAGAGCTGAGTATGACCACTTTCTCCTGGAACCAGAGAGTGATTTCTACAGGCTACGCCTGGGCTATTACCATGGCACAGCTGGGGACTCATTCTCCTGGCACAATGACAAACAGTTCAGCACCCTGGATAAGGACAGAGACTCATACTCCGGTGAGATATAAATCATCAATAGCCATTTTTATTATTTTTGTAAAAAGAAAAAAATAACTGTAAATTAAATATTGTTTATAATATATTCCCTGGCAGTCAGGACTGACTTTACACATAGAGCAGTACTGCTAGACAGAAAACTATCAGGCCTTTCTTTCTTTGGAAAGTAAGTGTAAGACATTTTGACATTTTATCACTATGCACAACACTGATACAGTGCATCACTATTCCAGATGAGAAAGACGCATAATGAATAATAACACTATTGCACAGTGAATGTACCTTTTCACAGTATGTGGATAAACAGCCAGAAAGGAAAGGTATTGCTGCTAGATGATCAAAAATACTAGGCAGGGGATTTGTATGTGTATGAGTGTATGTGTCTTTGTGTGATAAGGTTTCTTTGCTGGGAAGTAGACCTCACAGTGAGTTCATAATCTGTGATAAAAAAAGACTCCAGATCGAGCAAGCAATGGAGAACAGTAGGAGGAAAAATCAAACTGGGATCTAAATTGTATAGAAAAAGGCATTAGCAGCAAGAAGAGATGGATACTAATGCCACTCCGTAGATGGCAGGCAAGACTCACCTAGAGTACTGTGTACATTAGCTTGACATTGTTAGTGATAGGAAACCAAGCAGAGTCCAAATTACAAGCCAGGAAGCCCATAACCAGGAATCCATCAGGGGACTGACAGTGTCATCGGTAGGGATGGCAAAAGAAAAAAGGAGAAAAATAGCACTTCTCACCAGGTGGGATTGCATGCTTTTTTCATCTTGATCACTCCATTGAAATCAATGGTAAGTATGACTTCCCCTCACGCTTGGAATGTTTCCATCTTTTCCCACTGGGATAGTATAAAAGGGGTGTGTGTGATGGGTACAGGAATTACTGCTTGGTAGACTAAGGGTTAAGTGATTATCCAGTCAGACAAACATAATAAATTGCGCTTATTAGAGAGGTCACGGCACACAAACATAGGACAACAACTACATGCAAACAAACAGGGATAAAGCATAAAAACTACACACTTCCGCTATTCTCTTCTTGGTATGCCAGCAAAGTTGCGCAGATTGGCAGGTGTTCCACTTAATACTCACAGTCCATTTTAGATTTATTATGGAGCTTACACATAGTCCCAGTAGAGGCAGGAATGGGGCACACGGTTCCCTGCATAATACTTCTTTGTACCTTGTAGTCCTGGCAGAGGGGTTGGAGAAAGTGTCTCTGTAACGGATACTAGGAAGGGACCGGGTCACCTTCCGCCGTCGTTCCTGGGTCTCTCCTTCTCAACGCCGGCCTGGCGCTGTCGAATGTACCAGACGGGCAAATCAACGTCCCGGTGGTCGACTCAAAGTGGAGTCGAACCCCGGGATGACCAACTCTATCTCGAAGGCTGCGGATACCGGAGGAGTCACGGGCACTCAAACACCATTGAGCGTTCACAGAACCGGAGCAGGGAAAATGATGCAGGAACCAAAGTAGCAGTAGACAAGACGTTCGAGCACTCCGGTGCTCGAATCGAAGGTTTGAGCTGGAACAGGAGAACCACAAGGCAGAGTCCACGTTGCCGCCTGACAGGATACGAAGTCCGGTAGCGGGATCCTGGCAGCAGACGGACGAACGTTACAGGACCCTGGGCTCAGATGGGTGGCAGAGTGGCCACTTTAGCCATAAGAACATAAAGGACTCCAGGACTCTGGTTCACTCCAAACATGACACACTTTATTGAACAAATCCACATCTTTTATACAGTACAATACAATACTACAATGGGATGGGAAGGGCCAGGTATTCTAATAGTGGCTTGGCCCAGGTACCAATCAGACACAATAGGCAGGTGACACCGGTGACAAAAGGGCCAATGGCAGATGGAACCAACAGTCCAATAGCAGGCAGGGAAAAAGGGCCAATGGCAAATGACCTAATCAACATATTGCTCAAGAGGTTTACAACATCTGCAATACAAACATGTTTAATTAGGTTTAGACAAAGACTTGATTAGAGGGAATACACATTGAGGGGGCTAGGCCAGGGGTTGAAGCAGGTACACACTAGTTTGAATATGCGGCTTCAACCCTGGCCAATCAGTGTGCGCAGTGAGTCGTCTGTCGGCCAAATCGGCGTCGACTCACTGCCTCCGGTTTCCCGCATTCGCTGCGGCAGTGATGCCTCGAACAAAGGAACTGGGGAACCACTGGCTTCGGTGTTTGTGTATCCCTCGCACATATTACATACAATATTAACATGCTATACACATGAAACATACGACATTTGACATACATTAAACGTACGACATTCGACAATATATAAAGTAGAAATCTTTTAACATAAAGTATAGTAAAGCTCCCAGCCAAGGTCAAATGAGGCCAAAGGGCCATAGTCTTTTGATAAACGTTCGAGGTCCAGCCAAGGACCCAAGTAACGGATAAGATCCGTTACATTTCTCCCCCTTTTTGTACCAAGCCAGCGGTTACAGTAGTAAATGCTGGCTTGGAGCTCTAGGAGAGCATTGCTGTTGTGAGCCACTTGTCTGGACAGTTCATTAGTCCGGAGGCCTTGGTCCTAGGCCAGTCCCAAGTGGGGAGCCCCTTGTCCTGAGCCAGGGAAATAATGACCAAGCTTTTTGTCCTGGGCCAGGACAAAATGCAAGCCCCTTGTCCAAGCCTGGAAATAGAAAACAAGCCCCTTTTCCTGGGCCAGGGGTGCAACCTTGGTCCTTAATCCTGGGCCAGGGATATTGGTGCCTGTTGGTCCTGGCGATCATCAAATTGGGCGGCCTCTCCTGGGCCATGCTCCATGCAGAGCTGGGGTCCAATGTTCCTGGGTCTGGGGCCAGTGGCTCAGGGTCCAAAGCCAATCTATACGGTGGATCTCCCTGGGGCAACTGTGTCTCTGGATCCTCAGGGGCCTGGGCATCAAGGTGTGGGGAGAGGGGCACATCTCCCCATTTAGTTGGGCAAGTGCCCCAGAGGGCCAGGAAAGGATGTTCTTCCCACTTTCCTGGGCTGGGCCAGTACTCAGAAGATCTCTGGCCAAACTGATGATTCCCTAACCCAGCGTAGAAGCATCCCAAGTACTGGGGCAAGTAGAACAACCCCCACGGAGGACAGTGGTCCAACTCCTTGGGGTCAGAGCAACAAAAGTTCAGCAGTTGACCTGATGGGGAACGAATTCCCACCCACCAGGCCGAGGTCACAGACTTCAGGGGGCACAATCATTGGGCTGGGGATGAGGACTGTTGTCCCACTCATCCCAGCCAGAGTTTCACAGGGCCTGGTGGGTTCACTCCCATCCACCAGGCCAGGGTTTAAAGGGGGGCTGATGGGGCACTCTTCTCCACCCATCAGTTCACACCACAAATTCACAGGAGGGCCAGCAGCACTGCTCTCTCCCAGCCCGCTGGGGTCCTCCTCTTGTAGGCCATCACTTACAGGCCCTTTTTCTGCCTTGAGGGAGACCACAGTCCCATCCCTCAAGGCGGCATCATCCATGACCCTGGGGAGCACACACGGCTCCGCTCCCAGGGCATTCTCCAACAAACCAGGGGACATCTCTTTGAGGCTGCTGGTGAGTTCTTCCACACTCACCACAGTAGGGGGTTCACATGGAATGATGGGCTCTCTCCCACCCATCAGTTGGGGCATACAATTGCTGCTGGTGGGGACCTGCGTCTCATCCACCACAGCTGGGAAAGCAGGGGAAGGGGCCACATGCCTATCAGGGGAGACATCTGTCCCATCCCCTGATGCAGAGGCATCTTCTTGGCTGAGGAGGAACGAATTCCCACTCCTCAGCTTAGGCAACACACAGTCCAGAGAAAAAGGGGCATCAGGAAGGACCGTTGTCCCCCTTCCTGATGCAGGGGAAACACAAGGCGCACTAATGAGGAGCGCATTCCCACTCACCAGTGTGGAGTGAACAGGGGCAGCTCCATCCAAGTCCTCAGCTTCACGGAGGTCCTCCTCAGATGAGTGGCCCTCCTAATATTCTTCCTCTCTTCCTGCACAAAGTTCACGCATGTACCGCCATGTACAGTATCCATCAGTCTATCAATCCTGGCAACCGATGGCTTGTATCCAAGGAGCGGCATGAGGTTCACCATCCTCTTTCGCCTCTTAACATCTGGGAGGCACACAAATGTGTAATCCGAGATGAAATAAATATTTTGGCCTCACGTAGGAAGAGGGAAGAGAACTGAGAAGTTGAAGCCTTATTAGCAGAAATACAGTCTCTAGAGACAGCTCATAAAGCCTCCCAATTGACTGCTTCGCTGACTAAATTACTATCTCTATGCTCAAAATTTAATATTCTTTTGCAAACGAAAGTGGAACGTATCTTTTTTAAAGTTCGCCAAACCCACTTTGAACATGACAACAAGCCAGGAAGGTTACAATTGAGACAACTTAGACACCGCCTTCAAACTCATTATATTTCTTCTATTAAATCCTCTAAAGCTCCTCTAGTTCTCTCGTCTTCGGACAAAGCATCCAAGTTTCTCACCTTATACTCATCCTTGTATAATATTGCTCAGTCCTCTCCTCACCCCCTAGATCATCCACAGTTGATTGACAGATATCTTAGTGATGCTCATCTTACTCCTCTGAATAGAGATGCTTCAGAATCCTTGGAGTCCCCTATCACTGAACAAGAAGTGTTGGAAACAATATGATTACTTCCAGTAGGTAAGAGCCCTGGACCTGACGGTTTCTCACAGGCCTACTATAGAACATTTGATGCAATACTTTGTCCATTACTGAATACAGCTCTCACATCTTTACCAGAGACTATCTCTTCCCACCCACAAATGGCTGAAGCACATATTACTGTTCTACCCAAACCATGTAAGGATCCACAATTTTGTCAATTTTTGTCAGAATTATCGTCCTATATTTGAACTTTTGAACTTAGATTTGAAAATCTATGCAAAGATACTAGCGAATAGGTTGAAGGCCTTCTTACCTGGTCTTATCCATTTTGATCAGGCTGGCTTGACCCCAAAGCTGGAAGCATGTGACAACACCTGAAAACTCTTAAATATAATTCACCACATTGAATCTCGAAAGCTTCCAGCTCTCCTGTTGACGGTTGATGCGGACAAGGCCTTCGATCATGTAGATTGGTGCTTTTTAAAAAGAACTCTTCATCACTTTGTTCAGGCTTTATACACTAATCTGGCGGCTAAGGTTAAAGTCTCAAAATCTTTCCCCATATTGAATGGCACTCGACAAGGATGCCCATCACCCCTCCTTTTTATTTTAACAATGGAAGCTTTGGCGCAACATATACATATTAATCCTCTGATTCCTGGAATTTCTTTACCCACCCTACCAGATCCAGTGAAATTGTCCTTGTTTGCCAATGATGTGCTTCTGTCCACCACTGATCTGGATTCCGCCTTACCGGTGTTTCTATCTGAACTTGACACCTCTCGAGGGGTAAGACGCAATATCGTAGTATCGTAAGAATAAGAAATTTTTGGGAACTATTTATCAGCTTCTCTCTGATTCTGATAGCTCTTCTAAGCCCCACTACGCATTAGCATGGGAAAATGAACTTGGTCAAACTCCTTGGATGAGTGGAAGGGAATTTGGAATCACACGTGGAAATCTTCAATATTAGCACAAATGGTTGAGATTAATTATAAACTGCTCTTTCGCTGGTACTACACTCCTCAAAGGCTACATGGTTTTGATCCTAAGATTCCCAACATTTGTTGGAGATGTAGGTCACAGCCAGGTACGTTATTACACATATGGTGGACATGCCGTTCTATTACAAACTATTGGAACTCCTGTCTGATGCATATCCATAATAGGCTAGGTGTTTCTCTTCTGGAGGACCCCTGTGTCACGGTTTTTAGATGAACACTCAGACAGGATGGTAAAATTAAAATTACTTTATTGAAAGAGAGCAAACAAGGAATAAGGCCCTGAGGCCCACAAGACAAATCACACAGTGAGATACAAATACGCAATAGCAATAAGTCTGCAGTACTAGAATAGGTGGACTGGAACAGCAGGTTAGCAGCTAGTAGAGAGACTCTTGACAGGATTAGTGAGGTCGAGGGCAACCCGCTGGAGAGCTGACCAGGTGAACGTACACCGGGGGTGCACGTGAAACGGAAATGGCACTGCCCAGATGCCTGGGAACCAAACCCTGAGGAGCGAAACCACACTGGCCCAAACTGGAGAAAATGGCAATGAGGCAACTCTGACCCAGACTGTATGGAATGGCAGCTAGGCAACTTAGACCCAGCCTGTATGGCAACGAGGCAACTTTGACCCAGACTCAGTCCCCAACTCCCGGGCAACCGTGGAGTGGCAATGCTACCCTCAGGAAGGGTAACTGAGACCAAGGTAGCTGCTAGAGACAGATTGTGAAACATGTTGGGAGGTTAAGTTCAGCCATTTTTGTGATTTTATTATATCTTGTGTATAACTGCTCTCTCACAAGATTTTTATATTGCTATATATTGTTATACAAATATTTTTTAGGGATTACCCCAAATAAAAGATATGACATTTATCTAATGTCAATAGTGTCTTTGGTTTCTAGTTATATTCACATATAGGCCCCCTCCTTAGCATAAGACCAAATATCCTTCAGCTTTTCAGCGTTTGGATGAAGAAACTATTCAGTAAGGAGTGGAAGGCTGATAATACTGTGAGCTGTTTCCAATAAAGAAACCGACACTGGGGGTTATCCAGTGAAGGCATTTTGTACTGAGAGGCCGGTTTTGTCTCACTTAACCCCTTAAGGACTACGTGATGTGGTATGACCGTCACGGTCCTTATACCCTTAAGGACCAGTGACGGTCATAGCACGTCACGTACTTTTTACTTACAGCGCTCTACCGGGAACGCTGTAAGTAAAAACGGGGCCTAAAATTGATCGCTCCAAGACCAGAGTGATCTCTCTTAGGCCTCCAAGCGGCGCGCCGGTACGCGTAACAGGTCACGTGTACCGGCGCGTCGGCAAAGATCAAAGCGGTCCTTAAGGGAAGGTAACTTTCCTGGACCGCTGGTACTTAAGGGGTTAAAGGTGAGTGCAATAAACACAGATCTGTGGGTGTTATCTGGCAAGGTGGAGTAGAACACTTCTCGGAAGAAGGTGGAAGTGTGATATATATCGCAAGCAGTCTACACTTAGATTTGTGTGGGCTTTTTCTCTTTTTTTTTGTGTTTACATACGTGGGAGGACTGTGGTACCGAAGTCCTTAGAGAAAACAGCTGCACCATCAAGTTTAAGACTACAGTGAAGGACTCTTTTCAGATATCAGGTGTATAAAAATCATTGTAATTTCATTTGCACTATTTGCAGAGTTTTGGAAAGTATCACTCCGTGAATGACCCTGGCTTGTCTGACTACCCACATCGGTTCTGTCCTGTGGCTCTGGCTGACTAACTCACTCTGTGTAGACTCCGTTGTAACGAGATCCTAAGTCCGCGGATGGACGTAGCTCGTTCTGCCGACTACCTCTCCCCAGGTTGCGGCTGTCAGTAGCTGAGTTTACCGGTCAGTCCCTCCAAACAGCTTCCCAGGATAGGGGTCAATAGAAGACCCTTGATACCATCCAATAACGCAGACACAGGACGCAGTTCAGGATCAAAAGAACTCACATTTTATTGTGGCTGAATTCAGCTCTTTTATGAGGATTTGGAACAAAGAACAACAAAACATAACAAAGTTAACTGGCACAGTACAATGGGTTGAGGGGACATACAATGGGACCCCTGGGGTTGGGGTAAACTCAGGTACAATGGGGCACCAGTCTCCATGGAGCCGTAGTAATTCAATCTGGCCGATTTAACTCTTGGATCAATAAGAGGGTGAGAGCTGAACTCGAGCAGCCAATCCGATGGCCGCATATTTTTCCCATGTAAAGTCTATGGAGTCCCTTTAACATTAGGGGGCCAATCGGTACCTCGGGTGGGCCCTTGATTGACCAATCCCTGGGTGGCCTACTTTCCCCCCATGTTAACCCTATGGGGGACCTTTAGACTCATCACCCAGAGCTTTGGCCAATCAGAGAGGTGCCTGCTTCCCAAGCACCATAATGTTCGACATAGTATTGAGTCTTTTCCTTCGTACAGATAGAATGACTATATTACGCACAAGATGCTCATGCACACCTCTAAAAACCAAAAGAATACTATAAAACACAAATTGGGAGCATAGATCCACCTTGGTGCTACAGGGGATACATGTACAGATAAAATAAGAGGAAAGAAGAAAGATAACCCTGCTAAACAAGCACTCAAAAAAGGGTCTACTGCTCCCAATATGTTTGTAATCTGGACCATAAGAATAAAACTTAACTTTTATTGTGTCTATATAAAAATGAGCCAAAACAATTACAATGGACCACTATACCTTTATTAAAAACAAGATGAACTAATGTGTTGGTAATACATCATCCCAAACACATAAATCTCCACAAGTAGGAAAGATATAAGCAATATAGATATTCACCGGATCTTTCTATTGGAACCCCAAAAAAGATATTGATCAAATTCTACATGGATAAATGAAACACTGAATTAGTACCAAATAGAATATTGCAATTGGTACAAAACTGGGTGTAACGGACCCTATGCCGTTACTTGGCGGCGAATAACAGAACTATGAAAGCCCGCAGAGTCATACACTAAAATAGACACTGGGTGAATGGACAGCTTAATACATAGAGCTGTCCTGGGTTACATTCATGTAAAAGTGTATTAAGTTTGGTTTTATGTATTGTCAAATATTGTATGTGTTTAATTGTACTTGTCCAATTCAGAGGTTTGTGCAATCACCAACTACCAGGTATGCAAATATCTTCCATAGCCTAACATGGGAAATGGTAGGCAGAGCAGTGATTGGTCAAGGGTGGAGCAGGTCATTCAAAATAGTCAAACAAAGGCTCCAGTCTTGGGCCCTTGTCCCTAGGATGGGTATTGTAGTAACTTCAGCCATTTGACTATTTGTACTGTAGCTAGACCCCCTGCTGTGTGTTAATTAAGCCATTGTGAACTGCAGTCAGACCCCCTGGCCATTGCGTAAAGATGTGTATTCCCTCTAATCAAGTCTTTGTCCTTGTCTAGAATTAATCAGATCTGTTTGTACTACCCTTAGCAGTATTGTGTTTGTGAGGTCACTTGCCATTGGCCCTTTTCCCTTAACTGCTATTGGTCTTTTTGTCACCCTCTGCCATTGTCCCTTTGTCTCCAGTTACCATTGGTCTTTTGTTCCCTGTGTCACATGCCCCTTGTGTCTGATTGGTCCCTGGGCCAAGCCTGTATTAGAATACCTGGCCCTTCCCATCCCTATTGTGGTATTGTATTTCACTGTATAAAAGATGTGGTTTTGCTCAATAAAGTGTGTTACAGTTTGAACTTCAACTGGCTCCTGTCTCTCTGTTGCTGGATGGTATCAAGGGACTTCTGTTGCCCCCATCCTAGGAAGAAATGCTGCTTGAGTAACCGGTGGAGCTGCCTGCTTGTAGCTGACCTCTGGAGGGAGAAACCTGGAACGACGGCCTGAGTCCAACCCAAGGACTTGGGTATCCGTTACACTGGGTAAAACAAACATATACTGAAAAAATACCAGGGCTGATCCGGCTTGCCACTAAATATCCCTGGTGTCTAGAGTCTCACTAATCTTGAGTTCTAAACTATAAGCAAAGGCTATTCAAGTGTACCCATAAATAAACTCTTAATGCCTATCTGGAATCATCACAAAGACACTCACAAATAACCTCTAATATTAAACTATAAGAAAATATACCAGGGCTGTTCCGGCTTGCCATCTAATCTCGCTCAATATCAGAGGTCTCGCTCTACATCCATGCTGAACTAATCTAAAATAAATGTACCGGGGCTGATCCGGCTTGCCATCTAATCTTCCTGCTTGTTACCTCACTACCTAAATCTCTTATAATCACGCTAAAAACTTCAGAAAATGAAAAAGAGTATGGATCGAGGTAAGATGAGCAACACTAGCCGACACGCGTTTCGTCGGCACTTCTTCGGGGCAGTGTTGCACACGCCAAGGCTACAAAGTAGCCGTTATTTAAATGACATTCTTAAAAGTGATTGCATAAAATTGAGAAAAGAAAAAAACAATCATTGAACCACAACGTGAACACGTTGCTAATGGGTAATAGTGGTTGAAATTAGGTAGTGAGGTAACAAGCAGGAAGATTAGATGGCAAGCCGTATCAGCAAGCAACTGTTATCTCCCGAGGTTTTGTTGAGCCACACAAGAGGGTTGTGTTCCATTATTACTGTAAATTCCCTCCCATAGAGGTAGGGTTGGAACCTTTTGATGGCCTAAACTAATGCCAGGCATTCCTTTTCTATGGCCACATAGTTCATCTCCCGGTCCAGCAATTTGCGGCTCTGAAAAGCGACAGGGTGATCCTCTCCTGTGGCATCCACTTGGCTCAGGACCGCTCCCAACCCGATGTTAGAGGCATCTGTGTGAGCCAAGAAAGGAAGGTTAAAGTTGGGAGCAGCAAGCACCGGGGCCTGTCCTAAAGCAGTTTTCAGAGCCTCGAAGGCCTGAGCGCATGCTGGGGTCCAGGTAATCCGTCGGGGTAGAGCCTTCTTAGTGAGGTCAGTTAGAGGTTTAGCTATGTCGCTGTATCGAGGGACGAACCTGCGATAGTATCCTGCTGTCCCCAGGAAAGCCACGACCTGCTTCTTGGTCTGGGGCTACTGGACAATGGTCTCTATTTTAGCCTTCATCCCTAACGGCATAACCGTGAACTGGTATAAGCCATACAGGGTGATGAAGGCTGATTTTGCCATCGCCTCCGGGGCCAAGGGAATCTGCCAATAGCCCTTACTCATATCCAAGGTAGTAACATAGCGAGCCCCAGCGAGTCGGTCAAGGAGGTAATCTACCCTAGGCATAGGATAAGCGTCCGTCACAGTCTTCTCATTCAGCCGCCAGTAGTCCACTCAGAACCGGATGGTCCCGTCTTTCTTAGGAACTAGGACTACCGGGGAGGCCCTGGGGCTGTCGGACTCCTCAATTACCCCTAATTCCCGCATGTCCTGGAGTTCCTTCTGAATATGTGATTTAACCTCCTCTGGCACCCAGTATGCGGGCTGTCTCAGGGGAGTTTGGGCAAGGGTATCTACCTTGTGGTCGGTCAATGTTGTGCGGCCGGGTAAAGTTGAGATCAACATGGGCCAACGGGACAGGATGCCCCGGAGCTGGTCCTGTTGTTCTGGCGTGAGATGAGAACCTAAGGGAACTGAGCTAGTGGGTGAGTTAGGTTGAGCATCGGCCAAGAGGTCAGGGAGCTCCTTGTCCTCCGCCTCTTGACTGGCCAAGGTGCATATGGCCAAAATGTCTTCTGGGCGCTCTTCATATTTTTTAAGGGCGTTGATGTGGCAAATTTGCCTATCTTTCAGTTGGGGTCCCCTAGCTATCAAGTATGTGGTCTCTCCCTGTCTGTCTACGACCTGGTAAGGCCCTTTCCAAGCTGTCTGGAGCTTGTTATGCCTTACTGGTCATAGAGCGAGTACTTTCTGCCCTACCATGAATTCCATGAATGTGGCATGCCTATTTTGCTTATCTTGCACGGTTTGGAGGTTTTGCCGGGCCAAGCCAGTCAGCATCTCCAGCCGATCCCTCAGTTCCAAGACATATGTAACCGCTGGGGACTATTCTGTCTCGCATTTGCCTTCAGACTCCTCTCCCAAACAGTAGTTCGAAGGGGGAGAAGCCCATGGACTCCTGAGGCACCTCCGGGTATGCGAAGAGCAAATGCAGTAGGTATTGTTCCCAGTCTCTATGAGAGTCGGTGAAAGCCCTGAGCATTTGTTTCAGGGTCCCGTTGAACCTTTCACAAAGCCCATTTGTCTGGGGATGGTAGGCAGTAGTTTGAGAGGATTGGACCCCACACAATTTCCAGACCTGCTGCAGCAATTCAGAGGTGAATTGCATGCCCTGGTCCGAGAGGATCTCTTGGGGGAACCCCACCCGGGTAAAAATGGTAATTAATGCAGTGGCTATGGACTCTGCTGTTATGTTGGCCAGCGCGAGAGCTTCAGGGTACCGGGTGGCAAAGTCCACCACGGTAAGGATAAATCTTTTGCCTGAGCGGCTGCATCTGGCCAAGGGACCTACAATGTCCACAGCCATCCTTTGAAATGGGAACCCTATAATGGGAAGGGGCTGCAGGGGTGCCGTCGAACGGTCGCCCCATTTGCCAACCCGTTGACAGATATCACAGATCCGGCAAAACATGCAAGATCTGGGGCCAGAAGAATGCTCGGGTAAGCCGCTCTTCTGTGCGTCTGACTCCGAAGTGCCCCGCCAGCGGGACCTCATGAGACAGGGCCAGCAGGGCGGCTCGGTGCACCGTGGGAACTAATAGCTGAGTTTTGGCTATCTCGGTTCTTCCCTTCCCTATGGACATGGTCTGCCGGTATAGTAGCCCGTCTTTCCAAACTATGCTCTCTCCACTGGGTCCCGCTGTTGGCCTGGTGTCTATACACAACTAAGGAAGGGTCAGTCTGTAGGGCTGCTTTAAATTCAGTTGGGGGGACCAAGTAATACTAGTGTCCGTGGGATAAGGGGACGGTCCAGTGTCAGTGGGTGTCGGGCTTGAGCGCGGGTAACCACTTGTCAGCCTTCTGAGATCCGTTATACCCATCTTATCTGACTACCCACATTGGTTCTGACCTGTGGCTCTAGCTGACTACTCGCTCCATGTAGGCCTTGGCTTGTCTGACTTCCCACATCAGTTCTGACCTGTGGCTTTGGCTGACTAACTCGCTCTGTGTAGCTCCCGGTTTTCTTACTACCCACATCAGTTCTGACCTGTGGCTCTGGCAGACTAACTCACTCTGTGTAGACCCCGCCTTGTCTGACTACCCACATCGGTTCTGACCTGTGGCTCTGGCTTACTACTCGCTCCGTGTAGGCCTTGGCTTGCCTTACTATCCACATCAGTTCTGAACTGTGGCTCTGCCTGACTACTCGCCCCGTGTAGACCCGGCTTGTCTGACCTGTGGCTCTGGCTGACTACTCACTCCATGCACTACCCAGCTTGCCTGACCATTAGTTTCAGTGTTCTGTGGCTTTGGCTTGCTCTCGCTCCCTATTGCCTCCGGTTGGTGATGCCCTTTGGACTGTGCAACTCTCCCGCTCCCGCTGCATTGAGAGACCTACTACAGAGTTGTATGGTGGTCTATTTGGATGATATACTCATCCATTCTCCTACTTTGGAGACACACAGAGCAGACGTAGCCTGCTTCCTACAACTGCTAAGAGAGAACAAGCTGTTCTGCAAGCTGGTGACATTCCTAGGGTACGTTATCTCATCCTTGGGCCTGACCATGGATCTGCAAAAATTGTCTGCTGTCTTACAGTGGCCGCTTCCAGTGGGGTTAAGATCCATACAGAGGTTCCAAGGCTTCACTAATTATTACAGGAAGTTCATACTAAACTTTTCCACAGTAGTCAAATGTAACGGAAGCCTAAGTCTTTGGGCTGACTTAGACAGTCGTTCCAGGGTCTCTCCCTCCTGAGGTAGGCTGCAGAGTGGTAGCCATGCTGGCACTGCTGCAGAGATTCTTCCTAGAATGGGGAGCAAGAGAAGCTCCTTTACACCATTCTGCAATGAGACAACAGGACACTTTATTCCAAGATGAACTCAACTTTATTTGGCAAATACATCTCTTTTTATAAGTTTTACAGTATTACTCACACAGGGTTATGCAAAGCACACAATGGGTGTACAAAAGATAATTAAATCACTGGGACAAGATATAAAGGGCCAAACATGATTAACTTAACTATACAAAGGGACAATGGTGAATAATTGTTTTGTTTACCGAAAACACCGGGTCAGACTATAGAACAACAGAGTGTAAACACAAGACAATGGGACACTACAGTGGGATTGATACAGGTGTCACATGTAATCAGAACCCCAGACTAATCCCATCACACAGAAGACATCAGAGGTGAAGGGATTCATAAAGTGCAACCTTAATCAAACGCTGGACCAGAGGGTGTGACACATCTGCAATTTGGCTGGTTTTGCAAATGTCCAACAGTTTAACCCCTTCAGGGTAAGATTGTAGGCCAACAATGTAAACAGGGGTCCAGCATGGGTTACAGTGCATGGCGAAACATTAAGCTTTTAACATAAAACTGTAGGCAGTGGATCAGGATGCTGCCTATCTTTCCACATGGATGATATGGAATTTAGTCTCTTTGTGTCACGGAGCGACTAGGAAATAACAACACTGACAAGTACAGATGAACTTAAGATAAAACTTTATTGAATGCAATGGAACAGCAAAAGATGACACAATGGTGGAAGCAGCAAATGACACAGCAGTGGCAGTAATGAGTGATACCAACGTGGCAGTATGAGTGGCCAGGGAGTGGTCACGAGACCAGGGAGGAACAGTGGACGCACTTTCCTCACCCTTCACTGGGCAGGCGAGCTGTAACGGAATGGCTCTGGAAATTCTTAAGGCTAGGTAGGAGGACAGTGCAGAGTAACTCCACACACACAGTCTGAGTGGCACACCTTCACGAGGCCGGGGAGGAACAGTGGCACACTTCCTCACCTTTCACTAGGCAGGTGAGCAATAACAGAAAGGCCCTGGGAACCCACACAGGCAAAGTGGGAGGATAGTGCAGAGCACTTCCACACACACACAGTCGGCAAGAAAACAGGAAGCGCAACAATACCCAAATACAGGGTATACAGTTGACAAGGCAACCGGCACTGGGGCTAAGTGAGCAATATATATATATACCAGAACAGCCACAGACTGACCGACAAGCGCTGCTAACAGAAGCGAACGCTAATGGAATACACAGGCAGCAAGGATTTCTAACGAGGAATCACAAATAGGAGCGCAACAGAGGAAATCGAATGAGGCAGCCAAGGGTCAGAACCGGATTGGGTAGTCAGATATTGCCAGTGATCGGAACCGGAACGGGTAGTCAGACATAGCCAGGAGTCAGAGCCGGAACGGTTAGTCAGACGAACACAAGAACAGTAATGGACCAACACAGCAATAGGCTCAGGTACACCACAAAAGGGCAAAGGTAATGAGACAGGCTGAGGTTTAAAAGGCCTAGCAGGTGGGCGGAGAGGTGACATCACCAGCATAGTGACCTATAAGAATAGCTACTCAGCGTAGAGCGACAGTTAGGCAGTCATAATGTCGCTGAAAAGCAAACCAGCATAGAGGCAATCACGGGCACCATGATAGTGTACGACCTTCAGATTGGTCGAGCAAAAGGTAGGATTTTTTCGAGCCACTGTCTTTGTTCAATGAATGTGTATTGGAACTTATTGTGAACTGCGCCCCCCCCCTCTGTGTTTCAAGCTCCACCCAATCAGAGTGAGTTCTGTAAGTAGACCAGTCGGGTTACACCTGGTGTGGTCGCTCCCCTGTCCATTGGTCCTTAGGTTAACTCCATTCCTTAGTGTATTTGGCCCCTCCCAGTTCATTGTCTTAAAATGTGTATAAAAGACCGTGTGTTGTAACTAATAAAGTGTGTTCGTGTGGAGTAAGCAGTCTCCGTGTCTACTTCTTTCCTGGATGGTCTAAAGAGTCCGCTCTGACTCCCATCCGCCAAAGGCATTCAAGCTGATTCATTCTTAGGCTCCAGAAGCATCCAACGTCGACCCGCTCCTTCCTTGACCTTCAATCAGCGATGCCTGATCCGACTTCCAGCAGTCGACGCCTGACCAGTGTGACCCGCTCGACTCGGTGTCGAGACTTGGAGGTGATCGCCGCAGAGTTATGTCGACCCAGAGGGCTCCCTGTCCGAGCAGGACGTTCGAGCCTTCAGCTCCACTGTTTGACAGAGACGTTTGATGACTTACAGCCGGCCTCTGCAGAGAGAACCCAGGGACGACGGCCCAGGGCCTCCCAGCGTCTTGGGTTCCCATTATAGGCATCCCACCTCTGCCACCAAATGTGACGGTACCAGGGTTTACCAGACCCTTTTGGGGTCTTCAGTTCCTGAACCACTGCCACTGCTGCCCCTCTTTCATGGCCAGCTGGAGCCCTTCTGCTTCCTGGTGGTCTGGAGGTCCTGGATACTCAGGCAGGAACAACTGTATGCTGTCCCCTGGCAGAGCTAGTGAATTTAGCTGCAGAATCCTAGGTGGGGTTTCCAGCGGCCCTACGCCAGTAGACCGGCGAGGCAAGTGAATTCGCTCCTGAAGTAGCTAAGGTGAGAATCCCCAGCCCAAGTCCCCTCCAGAAATACAGCAGAGACTTGTATTAAGGAGGGTAGAAGAGAACAGCTTTATTGATGTAACACACTGCTTATATACACTTCCAGACACTCTTATCAAGATTAGAATGTAAATTAGTGCTTGGGACAGTGTTGCTATGCTTGACCAGTCAGATAATGGCCTACATTTCCAGTCACTCTTATCAAGATAAGAATACAAAGTACGGTTTGAAAAAAGGACATTTTGACTGGACCATAATAACTTCCCCTGATTGGTCAAGGAAGCACAGCAGGAGTCAATCAACATTCCAATCATTCTCTAGCCAAGTTACACAGATCTGAAGTATATTGTAAGCAAGCCAGAGTGCTGGGCATAACCTTTATTTTCTCTGCACTCTGGCTCCCAACTCTCAAATCCCTTTACAGGACTTACAGTATTACACCACACAAACTATTACATTATATCACACAATGTACAACATAGTGATCAATATTTCAAGTGGTATAGTCCTAAATCACTCCAGCTGGTGACAGCATCCATTCCCCACTGCATGAATAGGTCCTAAAAAGCTGTGATTGTCAGGTGTCTGTAAAGCCTCTGCCATCGTTGCCCGACGTGATCCCAGGTTATGGTTTGGATCTCTGGTATGGAGAGAGAGGTCCCACCACTGCCACCAATGTAACGGAAGCTAAAGTCACCAGGATGTCTTTAGCTGTCGTGGTGGGATTCCCTCTCCTGGATGTGGCTACAGTTGGGTAGCCATGCCAGTCCTTGTCGAGCAGAGTTCCAAGGAATAGGGGTCAAAGGGGACCCTTTATTGCATATTTTTATTTATATAACGCCAACCAGTATATTTTGCTCTTTACAGTTTACATTTAGTATAGAAAGGGTACAATAAGTGCAGTGATTAAGTGCTTATATAGACAGTCATAAGAGGAACACCAGGTGAATATACATTAGCATAAAAGGTCCCTGCCCCATAGAGCTTACAATCTAAGAATAGGATGGGTGACATACAGGTAAGAGCTGGTAGAGAAGGAAGTGCTATATTTAAGAGGTGCTCTTTTAGCTTTGATTTGAAGCTGTTGAGGGTTGAGGCTTGGTCAATGGTGGGTGGTAGGGAGTTCCAGAGGTAGGGAGCAGCGAGGGAGAAAGCTTTCAGTGGTAATACAGTGATAGTGGTTAAAGGAGCAGAGACTCGTCCACCATGCGTGGTGCATAGTGGACGTGGAGGTATATGGTGAGATATCAAAGATGAAATATAAGGTGAAGACAAGCGATGGAGAGCTTGAAGGTAATGAGGAGGATTTTGAATGAGATATGCTGCTTTATGGGAATCCATGACAGTGAATTTAAAAGTGGTGGGGTGAGTACTGTCCTGGAGGAGAGGAAGAGTATTCTGGTGGCTGAATTAAGGATTGATTGGAGAGGAGCAATATAGTAAGCAGGAAGACCAATTAGTAAAGTTACAGTAGTCCAGATGAGAAAGGATAAGAGCATACATGAGGGTTTCTGTTGTAGAGTGAGAGAGGAATGGCCAGATTTTTGCTATATTCAGAAGAAAGAAGCTACAGGTTTTGATTACTTCATTATTGTGGGTGGTGAAGGAAAGAGAAGAGTCAAAGTTACCCAGAGGCAGCATGCCTTGTCTATAGGGTAAACTGTGGAGCCCTCGACAGTTATAGAAAATGGAGGTACTGTGCAGGATTTAAGAGGGAAGATAAGGAGCTCAGTCTTAGACATGTTAAGTTTTAAGCGACGATGACCTATCCAGGAAAAGATGGCTTTTAAACCATTCCTGTAATAAAACATGCCACACAGGTTATGTTTCAAAATGAACACACTTTATTTGGGAACATTTTATATATATATTCCTTTGTGTGTAAACACATAAAGGATCATAATCCAACATAATCCAATCTTGACGCTCCAATCATAATCCAACATAATCCAATCTTGACGCTCTGATCTCCAAACAATGAGAATCGGAGCAACAAGGGACAACAGGGTGGTGACCAATCCGGCGGCCAATCACCAAGATGCCTACTTGTCAGAGCAACATCATGCTTTACATGGCATTATTACAAAAGCAGCGACCAATGAAGGTGTTGTCTGCTTGTCAAATATACATTAAAACCCACATTCAATATGGAATGGTAGGCAGCCAATCAGTAAGCCACCTACCTGTCGCATCATACACATTACAATACGGTAGGAGTCCAATCACTGAGTTCTGTGGCGTATTTTACTGTGTGAATGGTTTAAATTTGGGGTCAACTGCCTTTGCTCCCTTCTCACACCCCTAGACATGTCCAACACAGACCCCAGCTGCATTTGTCTTGCTAGTTAGTCACATAGAATTTTGGGGTATTTCGGGGCAACCTAATTTCTCCCTTCTTCTCCCCACAGGCTCCCCTAATACAGAGAACAGATGTCCTAACTAAAAGACTCCCTAAACAAAGCTTCAATGCCCCTTTATTTGCCTATCTAGCTCAAAAACATGGCGCTTTCTCCTCTCACAAACACAAAATGGCATGCTGCAAGAGCCTGACACCCTTTTATATGCCTGCAGAAAAGAAGAGAAAAATGTCATGTGGTGGGGAAAAATTCAGTCTTTCCACTGATTTCAATGCAATGAGCTAGGTGAAAAAAGAGGGAAAACTGCACTTTTCATGGAAAAGGGCCATTTTTAGCCAATTTTGGTTTGAGGAGAAAGTTTTTGACCATCCCTAGTCCATAACAGTCCCTAAAGCCTGTCTCACCAGCTCCTTCTCAGGGTACTGGAGCCCTACAATGTGTCTTTCTGGCATCTCCCAGGCACTGGGCACAAGGTGGCCAAAACCCATCTGGCTTCCTGTAGTCCTTGGGGTCTGTCATCACAAGGCAAGATGAGGGCAGAATGTTTTGCATCAGGAATTTTAACTTTTGGATAAGTCACTGCTGTAAAGAGACAGGATTTGGATTTACTGGTCAAGCCATGAATACATTGTACTCCACTCTGGCATTAAAAGAGTAAAGAATTAAAGTTTAATTAAGGAAGACAAGGGCACCACCACTACTGGGAGATAAGTCATTCAAAAGTCATAATGGTTTTCAAACTGCCACAACAAGTTTTAGCTGTTACTATCACAGGCTCACTCATAACAAAACCTTGCCACTCTTTTAACCCTTAAGGACCAATATTTGGGTGCCTCCCTGGTATTTAAAGGGTTAACAATCAGACAGCTTAACTGATCAATTTATTTATAGCCTGAAAGCAAAATAGATTTGATGAAACAATTGAGAGAAAAATCAGTCATTAACCCTTTGAATGTCAGAGGGGTTAAGTGGACATTGTAACATAGGCCTCAATTACATGGCAGGTGATAAATATCATCACTGGTTTTAACTCACAGATACTTATCAAAGTTTATGGGGAAATTTACACATAAAACTAGTATCAACTGCAATGGAATATCGCCCACTGTAAGAAATCTGCATATCAGATTGCTGTATTAGGATCTCATTATTCTCTGTTTTATCTCTTCCAGGTAACTGTGCCCACTTCCAGAAGGGTGGCTGGTGGTATAATATGTGTGCCCATTCTAACCTCAATGGGATGTGGTACCGAGGGGGTCATTATCGCAGCCGCTACCAGGATGGGGTCTACTGGGCGGAATTCCGTGGGGGAGCCTACTCCCTTAAGAAGGTGTCCATGATGATTAAACCCAATAAATAGCATCTCCATAACACACAGAACATTATATATTCTGTATTCATAAACGTATATTGTGTGTGTATATATATATATATATATATATATATATATATATATATATATATATAATGGCAAACTGGAGCAGGTGATTGGCAAGCAAACTGCATCAATGGTGACAAATAACAGGCTTTATTGTTTTAAATTAGGCTTTTAACCCTTTGAGTACTAGACAGATCTCCAGTACCATACAAAGAAATGCTTTGGAGAACTATCTATCATTCATAGGGTTAGAAGCTCCATGTAAATCTTTGAGTACCAGAGGGGTACACAATGTATTGCAAAGCAATGCGTTGCGTACCCCTCTGGCACTCAAAGGGTTAACCCACTTAATTGAATGCCAGGGAGGTATCCAGTTCCTTGGATACCTCTGTGGCACTCAAAGGGTTACAACAACAAGTGTTTGGGGATGTGTATCCTCCAACTGTACCTTTTTTTAGCATACACAGCACCTTTTTTGTGCTTTTGTACCTTAAAAAGCAACACAAGAATTTAGTAGTTTTTTTTTAACAAAGTTTGAAACATTACATACTGCAAGTTGTAGCCCCAGTTATCAAGAAGTGCTGTGTCTCCTCCCCAGGCTATTGCACTTGCAGACTACTATCCCCAGCCTTCTGTGTGTCTGTTCACTGGTTTGCACACAAGGGCTGTGAGCGTAACTTTTTTTTTCCATTTGTGAACAGTTGGATGTTGTAGAATATTTATGTTGTCCTATGATGTAGCTGTTTGCACCATAATTGTTCCACTGTGCTGTGCTGTAAATTGATGCGGTCTCTATTCATTGATAAAATCATATCATTATGTTGATTATCTATACATTGATAATGATCATGAACATGAATAAAAGTACTTACACACTAATAATGATCACAATGCAAAGTATAATTCTACTGAGTATCTACACACGGTTAATGATCACACTGCACCGTATAATGGTACTGAATATCTGCACACTGATAATGATCACACTGCACTGTATAATGGTACTGAATATCTGCACACTGATAATGATCACACTGTACTGTATAATGGTACTGAGTATCTACACACTGATAATGATCACACTGCACTGTATAATGGTACTGAGTATCTACACAATGATAATGATCACACTGTACTGTATAATGGTACTGAGTATCTACACACTGATAATGTTCACACTGCACTGTATAATGGTACTGAGTATCTACACACTGATAATGATCACACTGCACTGTATAATGGTACTGAATATCTACACACTGATAATGATCACACCGCACCGTATATTGGTACTGAGTATCTACACACTGATATTATCACACTGCTCTATATAATGGTACTGAGTATCTACACGCTGTTAATGATCACACTGCACCGTATAATGCTACTGAGTATCTACACACTGATAATGATCACATTGCTCTGTATAATGGTACTATCTGCACACTGATAATGATCACAGTGTACTGTATAAAGGTACCGAGTATCTACACACTGATAATGATCACATTGCTCTGTATAATGGTACTGAGTATCTACACACTGATAATGATCATACTCCACTGTATAATGGTACTGAGTATCTACACACTGATAATGATCACACTGCACTGTATAATGCTACTGAGTATCTACACACTGATAATGATCACACTGCTCTGTATAATGGTACTGAGTATCTACACACTGATAATGATCACACTGCACTGTATAATGCTACTGAGTATCTACACACTGATAATGATCACACTGCACTGTATAATGGTACTGAGTATCTACACACTGATAATGATCACACTGTACTGTATAATGGAATTGAGTATCTACACATTGATAATGATCACACCACACTATATAATGGTACTGAGTGTCTACACACTGAGAATGTTCACAATGCACTGTATAATGATATTGAGTATCTACACACTGATAATGATCACACTGCTCTATATAATGGTACTGAGTATCTACACACTGAGAATTATCACAATGCACTGTATGAAGATAATGGGGGAGAGAACTTCTCCAGTGATATCACTTCTCCAATTGCTATGTTATTCTATGGAACCAATGCACAAAGATTTCTCCAACTTTGGATATCTTAGTGCACAGGCTCAATAAAATAACATAGGAACTGGAGAAGTGATATCACCATCTCCTCTTTATCAACTCTTTATCACGCATTAGTGCATAACCCCCAATGAGTACTACACACTGAAACTGAATACAATGTGAAGTATAAAGATAATAGGGGTTATGAAGTAGGCGTGATAAAGAGGTGATAAAGCAGAGATGACTTCTCCAGTTCATATGTTATTCTAAAGAGACTATGCACTATGATCTCCAAAGGCAGCGAAATCTTAGTGCATTGGCTCCATAGAATATCATAGGAAGTGGAGAAGTGATAGCACTGGAGAAGTCATCTCTATCACCTTTGTATCACACCTTAGTGCATAACCCCCAATGAGTATCTACACAAAGATAATGACCACACTGTTTTCAAAAGCAGAACATATCAGAATGTACTACAAGGAAAAATTCTTACTTAATTTGGTCAATTAACATTTATTTTTATAATTGTTTTGTTTTTATTTTTTTTTAAAAAAAGCTTTCAGAAGTCACAGAAAAATTGACGTTTCATAAACCTTTGAAGACGGAACACAACGTTTTACTTATCATTTATTTACACATTACACAGCAGAATGAATGAAAAGTGAACATTTACTCCAATGAAAGCGTTAATATTGTCACTGCCTAGGGAGGTGAGATTCAGCAAGGGTTAAAGGGAAAGTTGCGTACCCCTCTGGCACTCAAAGGGTTAACCAACTCCTTGGACTCTAGAATCTCTAGCACACCTTGGGGGGAGATGCACTAAGCGGTGATAAAGTGGAGATGATCTCTCCAGTTTACCACTTCTCCAATTCCTATGTTATTCCATGGAGCCCATGTACTAAGATTTCTTCACCTTTGGAGATCTTAGTGCAGTGATTCTCATGCAGGGTGCCGTGGCACTTTGGGGTGCTGTAGACATCAAATTAGGTTGCCCCATGTTTTCTATGAAGACTGACAAAAAAGGGGAATATTGACTTTTAAATGGGCAGACTAGATGGGCCGAATGGTTATCTGCCGTCAAATTCTATGTTCTGTGTAGATATGTGGAAATTGTTATGCAAAACAGTAAAATTGTGAGACCTAATAATATATGTATATTTATGAACTGTACCTTTTTTATGCCCTTGATAAATTACAAGGTTGAGAACCACTGTGTTAGTGCATAGGCTCCACAGAATAACATAGGAACTGGAGATGTGATATCACTGGAAAAGTCATCTCCACTTTATCCCCTCTTTATCACCGCTTAGTGAATCTCCCACCAGGGGTTAAATTATTCTAGGATCATACTTTTGGTTCTGGGTAAAAGACTCCGTCCCCCCAACTATGTCTAAAATTACCAAAACAACCCCCCCCCCCCAGACCTAACATTAGCCAATGCCCTATGCCCTCTCCCCACACGTTTAACAAGTATACTACTTAACTTAATGTCGGACATGCAGCTGTGTCCTCTACTTCCTGGTCTTCCAACATCATCCTTCAAAATAAATTAAAAATAAAAAAGAATCAAATATTCTGCTGACACCATTGCCACAGCCTCTAGTAGGTAAAAAAAAATCCCCCTTAGTCCCGCTCTGGTTGTTGCCCAAGCTGGAGTGAGCCTCAAATGATCAGGGATTGGCTTTTATATGGAAAATGCCTATTCAAATGATCTTCCATGATCACATTGGTGTGAGGTGGAACATGACCTAGAATATGTAAGGTCACCCCTACATCTACCCAATCCTAGAATATATGGAGGGGTGATGTTACGTGCATTTGTGACCCCTCCACCTACATGCTGACTGGCTGAAAGCTAAGGTTACTCTAGGGCACATTCTGTGCTTTATGTAACCCCACCTCCCAGGCAATGGGACTATGGGAAATAATTTGAGCAAGGACTGGCCATATAAAAGCCAATACCTGTTCAGTTTTTGCTCACTCCGGCTTGGAAAAAGACCTGAAGAGGACTAATGGAGGTTTATTAGAAATGGTTTAGGCAACGGTGGTGGTGGGGTATTAGGGGTTTTTTATTTTATTTTGGAGGAAGATGCTGAAGGACCAACGCTTCGAGGACACAGCTGCACCTCCGACATCAAGGTAAGTGATATACTTGTTAAACGTGTGGGGAGGGGGCATGGGACATAGGTTATTGTTTGGTCTGGTGCGGACTGCATACCCCACAGGCACTCAGATGGCTATTTTTGTTTTGTGCTGACAGTGTTTTGGCAGGTATGGTGTTAGGGGGCACTTCATTATTAATCTGCATGAATGGACATGGAGGCTTTAACCCCCCATATCAACTAATCTGTGTGTTAGCAGTGAAGGGATGCCTAGATGCACATTCAGTGCCTTTCTATTGTTTGATACTTTGGTGACTCAAATCTATGTTTTGTAGGTGCAAAATAAAGGGCAGAAAATGCATTCCCGTTAAGGCATAGTAACACTCAATATGCAAAAAATATATATTGAAGGGTTCATCCTTCTGAGCATAACTAGGGTTCTCCCAGTGCTGAAAGGTGTTTTATTCAAAAGTCGTCCAGCTCAGACTTGAATTTTTTAAGTGCAATATATCAATGGCTTGAAATTTTATAATGGCGCTGTTGCTATACCATCCTATGGAGGTTTATGGTCAATTGAATAGAACTGTCCATACGATGATGTAACAGTGCCACTGTAAAATTTCAGGCCACTGAGATACTGCACCTAAATATTTCAAGTCTGAACTGTTTTTTGAATAAAACATCGTTCAGCACTTTTTGTAGGAGGATAAACCCTACAATATATATGTATTTGCAAATTAAGTGTTACTATCCCTTTAACGAATGTTAACAGCCACCTCATACAACAGAATCACAAATGGATGTGCTGTCCCATTGATTTCCATGGCCACTAATCTAGCAGTCGTGGTGCATTTTTAACTGGAAGTAGTTTGCCGCAGCAGATGTAATTGAATACTAGACTGTGACTTGAAACTACCTCTTCCATTGTTCATATCATAAAAGCCCTAATAGAGTCTTTTTTTTGCACTCCTTTTTACATAGTAACATAGTCATTTAGGTTGAAAAAAGACTTGTGTCCATCTAGTTAAACCATTTTCCTATTCTTGTTTAAAATCATTGATCCAAAAGAAGGCAAAGAAGACCCTCAATACAGCAGTTTCAAATTCTGCCTTGAATGGGTTGAAGAAATTCCTTCTTGATTCCAAATGGCAATCAGATTTCTCCTTGGATCAACAAGCATTAACTAAATATTAATCCCAATACTAACATACATAGCCCTCTATGTTCTGCTCTTTTAAAAAAGTATCCAGGCCCTTTTTAAAGGCATCTAATGTATTCAATAGCACCACCTCCTCAGGCAGTGAATTCCATACCTTTCTTGTCCTTACCGTAAAGAATCCCTTCCGCTGTTGTAGATGAAATCTGCTTTCAAGTCTAAGCTGGTGACCCCTTGTCCTTTGTCACTCTGTTAATGAACAGGTCTTTGGAGAGTCCTTTGTATGGGCCATGAACATATTTATATAATGTTATCATATCCCCTCTAAGTAGCCGTTTCTCTAGTGTGTACAAGTTTAACTTTTCTAGCATTTCTTCATAACTAAAGCTTTCCATTCCCCTTACTAGTTTTGTAGCCCTCCTCTGAACATTCTCTAGTTCCATAATGTTCTGTTTCAGAAAGGGTGCACAGAATTGAACAGCATATTCTAGGTGGGTTCTTACCATAGACCTGTAAAGAGGCAGAATAATATCTTCCTCCCTTGAGTCAATACCACTTTTAAAACATGCCAATATCTTATTGGCCTTTGCAGCTGCCAGCTGGCACTGAATGCTACTGCTAAGTCTATTGTCTACCATTACTCACAAATCCTTTTCATTAGATTTCCCCAAAGAAACACCATTTAAACTATATGTTGAATTTTTTATTATTATAACCAAAATGCATTACTTTACACTTGTCTATATTGAATCTCATTAGGCCCACTCAAGAAGGCTTGCTGGAAATGGCAAGTATGGTCCCTGATCTGTACTGACCTCCTCAAATTTATCTGGGTCTCCACCATACATGGGAGCCCCTTGAGGATCTTACTCTCCACTGTGTCTATGGGACAACATTAACTATTTTGGTACAGTAGCTCTGTGATAAAATGTCGAACAAAAAATAAATGTGTGTGTGTGTGGTCTTGAAACGGCCGAATTTTAATTTTAAAAAATTCTGTTCCTTCTTCGGGTTTAACAAAAACCAAGGTGATATGGCACAGGTGGAACTTGATGGACGCATGTCTTTTTTCAACCTACTCAATTATCTTACTATGTTATGAGACAGGATAGGATCTCCTGAACCTCTCCTTCTCCCCACCACCTGTCTAAATAATCCAGCTAACCTCTAACACTGCCTAACGTAACTGGAGCATAAATCAACATAATGAGGTTCACTGACCTCCTATCCATTCTCTTATACCCCTCAACTTCTTGGCTTTGGGCTGAAAAGGAAAACAAAATGGTATTAGGTCCAAACAACCTAAGTTGCGGACAAACAATCCTCACACTCTTGGCCTCCACCAGTTATTAAGAGTAAAGGCATGAAGACAATAAACACCCCACCCTTTTGGAGTGAGGAAGGAATTTTTTACCCACTTTGGGTTAACTGGAAATGGCTTTAAAAGGGTTATTTTATGCCTTCCTTTGGATCAATAAAGCTCATATGGCATAGACTGAACTTGTAGGACTTGTGTTTTTTCACTCATCAAACATATTCCTAGAAGGGACAATTAAAGTGACAGAAACCTCATTTTTGACTTTACATATTCTGCATGTGAACAATCCATAAAGTCAAATTTCCTATACTTATTTTTTCATCTTTACCTATTTTATAAATACTGTTTTATTAACCATTTTATAAGGTATTATGAAATACAGTATAAAAAGCAAGTTCAGAATGTTTGCTCTTTATCTCTGTAGTGCTTTAAAAATGCTTAAATTACATTAAAATGGACCAAATGGGGGTTAAGTGATTCCCCTAATTACTCCAGTCCATCCAGCTGGTATATTTATAATAATTTGTCTTTTTGTTTTTCTGGGAGTGTGACTATGAAGGGTTCCCTTTCCTCCATGAAATATTCACCCCTTTTTTGTTTCTCCAGCAATGCAAGTAAATCTAGTGACATGAATCATCTTTGTCTTGTCACTACCTGAAATGTGATGGTGATTTATCAAGATTAGGCCCAGAATACATTTGAGTGCTATCATAATAGTGATACTTGTACACACTAGAGAAACGGCGTCTTAGAGGGGATATGATAACACTATATAAATATGTTCAAGGCCCATATAAAGGGCTTTCAAAAGACCTGTTCATTAACAGAACAGTACACAGGACAAGGGGCCACCCGCTTAGACTTGAGGAAAGGAGATTTAGTCTACAACAGCTGGAAGGGTTTCTTTACAGTAAGGACAATAAAGGTATGGAATGCACTTCCGGAGGAGGTGGTGCTATCAAATACATTAGATGCCTTTAAAAGGGGCCTGGATACTTATTTAAAAGAGCATAATATAGAGGGCTATGCACGTTAGTATTGGGATTAATATTTAGTTAGGGCTTGTTGATCCAGGGAGAAATCTGATTGCCATTTGGAGTCAGATGCCTTCTTTTGGGTCAGCGATGGTAAACAGGAATAGGAAAAGGGTTGAACTGGATGGACGCAAGTCTTTTTTCAACCTAAATTACTATGTAACTATATATGTAACTATGATATTTTCACCTATTTTTTTTTGGGTGCCTGACACAGAGCTAGCTTTCCAGGGAGCTTTCTATCAGGGATGTTAAATCAATGATACTATGTAAAACTATCCCTGCAGCACTGAGTGCTATTTAATATACGAAAGACATTTTTTTCTGCTGCAGGGAGAGTGTTGCATTTCATTATTAAAGGGATAGTAATACTTCGTTTTAACTTTATTTTATTTTGTAGGCATTAAAAAAACATGAAGAATGATATAAGTCTTATCTCTCAAACCTTTATGGTTTAAGAGATATTCACAAGCAAAGTGTCCCCCTCCTGCCCCTTTTACTGATGTAACACTTTTCAGCCAGGGCAGAAGGGAGCTGCCCAGGTAGACTGCAGAGAGGGACAATCTTCAATTAAGATAAGGGAAAAACCTGAAAAGCTTGTCAAGGGGGGCAGGGATTTCATTGTTTTCATATGAATAAGAGTGTCCCCTTCTGTTATCTGTCTGGTCTATGGACTGGATTCCACATCTGAGAAGAGATTGTTTACAGTAGGTAAAAGGGGCGGGAGCAGAAACTTTGCTTGTGAATATCTCATAAATCATAAAGGTTTGAGACATAAGACTTATATCATTCTTCATGTTTTTTTAATGCCTACAAAATAAAATAAAGTTAAAAAGAAGTATTACTATCCCTTTAACCCTGCTATCACAGTCCATGTCAAGGAGCCCACTGTCAGGGACATAAAAGCATTACAAAACTAAACAAATAAAAGGCATAGGCAGAATAGCATTAGATTTTATGAACTTTCAGAAAACATAATGTAAAAAATGAGGTTTAATGTCACTTTAATGATGAAAAATTAGTAAATAAACAAGTTGACTGACCCCTACACACCCCCAGGCCAAATGATGTGGTTGCTGGTCAAGCAGAGGTTTGCTGAATCAGGTTAGAACTCCTCTAATCTACACCTAAGTTGCTAGGGGCTCCCTACATAGGCTCTCTACTCTTTTTTTTGGCGTGGGGTGTGGACTGTGGAGGGAACAAACATTTACGTGCCAGAAAAAGCTCCCTGGTACCCAAAGGGTTAATGGCCAAGCATCTGAGCTTCAGGTCGTAATAATATACAAGGTATGAAATGTAGTATTTAATAATAGGTGCATTTCTACAACAAAACTATCACAGGGGACAAATGACAACTGCCCAAATCCATATTGATTCAAACTGGACTTTTATCACCTTCAATGCTAGAGAGGTCCCCAGTGCATTGTTCCCAATGGTGCAATTAAATGCCCATAATTTTTGGTCCACTTTTGGCTTTATTCTCTTATATATGTAGCAATGTTTGCCTAATGCAATGATATCCTTTGGAACTGCAGCTGTTGTGGACTACAACTCCCATCATCTCCAGATGATGGGGGTTGTAATCTCCAACAGCTGGAGTGCCAAAGGTTGCTTACCACTGAACTACTCCTTGCCGCACAATCTTATAGCAAATAAACTACACTCAGCTAAAAATGTTAATTTGACTTCCAACTCAGTTGCCATGACTTTATAAAAATGAAGAGACTGCAGTTGCAGGAAAAAGTTAAATATTTTGCAAATTTAATTCAGCCTGATTATTATTTGATCAATTATTTTGGTATTTTTTGCCTTTAAAAGTATCAATGAAATGCCAGTAAATTAAATAAATATACTAACATATTTTATTTAGAAGTTGTAATCAATAGTTATTTGAAGTAATAGAAGGAGTTATAGGGAGGGCTTATATGGAGCAATAGGAGGAGTTATAGGGAGGGGTTATATGGAGTAATAGAAGGAGTTATAGTGAGGGGCTATATGGAGCAATAGGAGAAGTTATAGGGAGAGGTTATATGGAGCAATAGGAGGAGTTATAGGGAGGAGTTATATGGAGCAATAGGAGACTTTATAGGGAGGAGTTATATGGAGGAATAGGAGGAGTTATAGGGAGGAGTTATATGGAGGAATAGGAGACTTTATAGGGAGGGGTTATATGGAGCAATAGGAGACTTTATAGGGAGGGGTTATATAGAACAATAGGAGGAGAAATAATGAGGAGTTATATGGAGTAATAGGAGGAGATATAGGAAGATGTTATATGGAGCAATAGGAGGAGTTATAGGAAGGAGTTATATGAAGCAATAGGAGGAGTTAGAGGAAGGAGTTATATGAAGCAATAGGAGGAGTTATAGGGAGGAGTTATATGGAGCAATAGGAGACTTTATAGGGAGGAGTTATATGGAGGAATAGGAGGAGTTATAGGGAGGAGTTATATGGAGGAATAGGAGACTTTATAGGGAGGGGTTATATGGAGCAATAGGAGACTTTATAGGGAGGGGTTATATAGAACAATAGGAGGAGAAATAATGAGGAGTTATATGGAGTAATAGGAGGAGATATAGGAAGATGTTATATGGAGCAATAGGAGGAGTTATAGGAAGGAGTTATATGAAGCAATAGGAGGAGTTATAGGAAGGAGTTATATGAAGCAATAGGAGGAGTTATAGGGAGGGGTTATATGGAGTAATAGGAGGAGATATAGGGAGGAATTATATGAAGCTATAGGAGGAGTTATAGGGAGGGGTTATATGAAGCTATAGGAGGAGTTAATGGTAAACAATAGGAGGAGTTATATGAAGAGGTTATATGGAGCAATTGGAGGCACTATGGGGAGAGGTTATATGGAACAAAAGGAGAAATTATGGGGAGGAATTAAATGGAAGTTATAGGGAAGATGGTTATTTAAGGCAATAGGAGAAGGAGTTATGGGAAGAGGGTATATGGGGCAGTAGGAGGAGTTATAAGGAGTGGTTATATGGAATAATAGGAGGAGTTATAGGGAAAAGGTTATGGGCTCGATTCTATTACCAGCGTTAAAATAAAACAGGCGTTGTTCTTTTTAAGTCAGTTTTAGTATCCTTTTACCAGACTTGTGAAAACAAAACCAGCGGTAATTATACTTACCGCCAGTCTAAAAAAAGCCAATGGGAAACAACTAAAAACAACGTGCAGTTAGTATCCTATTACCCACGCTCAGTATTACCGCCTGTTTTGTGGTTACATTTAAGTCGGAAATTCTGTGCCTCAGAGGTTGAGGCATAAAAGCCATAACGACAGTTTCAAAACCATCGTTGTTCGAATAAAAGCAGTGTATAATACAGTATACAGCATAGAAATCCGATATAGAGTGCCCCCTTCGACATATTAACCCCCCTTTAAAAGTCGACTACAGTGCTTTCTTTCACCACTTTAATTTGACTAATATTGTTCACATTCCACATTTTAACCCTTCAAAATCCAAATTACTGTGCTTTCTTTCACCACATTAATTCGACATTGTTCATAGTCGACAATTTAACCCTTCCCCTTCCAAATCAGACTTACAGTGCTTTCTTTCACTACTTTAATTCGACTAATATTGTTCACATTAAACATTTTAGCTTAGCCCCTTGTATTGCAAGACTAACCCTATGAGTACCAGAGGTATTGTAATGTGTTTGCTACCCCTCTGGTTCCCATAGGGTTAATAGGCAACCTATGTATGTATAAAAAAGGTGCTTCTTTTTATTATATAAGTATTTTGTGTGAAAATGTAATTAAATATTTAATTTGTGTAACAATGATTTTCTTTTTTAAATTATATATGTAATTGGTATTATAAAAGCACTTCAGATCTCAAGAGGGGTAACATGACCCCTCATGACACCCCCTAGCATGGTGGCGACAATTGCCCCCTTTATTAATTAAAGAGCATATAACCTACATTTCACACAGGTTATATGCACTTTTTATAATGAATTAAAACATCCAGCCCTCCAGGGGTCAGACCGGGTGACTGAGTCAGTGATGGGACCGCAGCGCTGCACATTCTAAGAATGAACCGGTGACCGGGCTCTGTCATTCTACAGAAGCGCATGATGCTGCAGTGGCTTATACAGCAGCTGGCAGCATCAGAAAATGTCTTTGGGGGTCGCCCAATGGATCATCTATCCTGTTGGATAGATGGTACATGATAGGGGGGATATCAGGAGGGATCCTGGTGCCCCCCTGGAGGTTTGAACGTTTTCATTTATTATAAAAAGTTCATATAACCTATGTGAGGTCTGAAGTACTTTTTTTAATACAAATTACATATATAATTTAAAAAAAGAAAATCATTGCTATAGAAAATTAAATATTTAATTAAATTCTCACACAAAATACATATATAATAAAAACAAACACTTTTTTTATACATATACAGGTTGCCTATTAACCCTATGAGTACCAGAAGGGTAGCAAACACATTACAATACTTCTCTGGTACTCACAGGGTTAATCTTGCAATACAAAATATGAGGGCCTGTCGAATACAATAGGAGAAGAAAAACGGATAAAAATGGTGAAAGAAAGTCATGGGAGCACTGTATTCGACTTTTCAAGGGGGTGGGGTTTAAAATGTCGGATGTACAATATTCGTCGAATTAATATGGTGATAGAAAGCACTGTAAGTCGCACTTGGAAGGGGAAGGGTTAAAATGTGGAATGTGAACAATATTAGTCTAATTAAAGTGATGAAAGAAAGCACTGCAAGTCGACTTTTAAAAGGGGGGGTTAATATGTTGAAAAGGGGCACTCTGTCGGATTTTGTTATGTGGAGAACACATCTAACACTGAACTTGATCTTTCTGTCGTCAGATGTACGCCTATTTCCTTGGACTTTGACATTCTGCGCATTTTTTGTAGGCGGCAGTCGAAAAAAAGCAGACAGCGGCAGTTTTGTTATTACTCTGTAAAGTGCTGTCTACACCAGTTCTGTTTTACTGTGGTTCAGCAATAGAATACCGACGTTACACGTTTGCAAAATTCACGCTACTTGTTTTTCTTGTAACTCCGGTTTTAGCGCGGGTAATAGAATCAAGCCCTATATGAGCAATAGCAGGAGGAGCTATGGGGAGGTGTTATATGAAGCAGTAGTAGGGTTTATAGGAGGAGGTTATATGGAGCAATAGAGGAGATATATGGAGGGGTTATATGGAACAATAGGAGAAGTTATAGGGAGAGGTCATATGAAGCAATAGGAGGAGTTATAGGAGGAGGTTATATGGAGCAATAGAGGAGATATATGGAGGGGTTATAAGGAACAATAGGAGAAGTTATAGGGAAAGGTCATATGAAGCAATAGGAGGGGATACATGGATCAATAACAGATGTTATAGGTATGGGTTATGTGGAACAACTGGACAGGTTATAGGGAGGGGTTATATGTAACAGTAGGAAGAGTTATACGGAGGGGTTATTTGTAACAGGAGGAAGAGTTATACGGAGGGGTTATATGTAACAGTAGGAAGAGTTATACGGAGGGGTTATATGTAACAGGAGGAAGAGTTATACGGAGGGGTTATATGTAACAGTAGGAAGAGTTATAAGGAGGGGTTATATGGAGCAATAGGAGGAGTTATATGGATCAATAGGAGATGTGGAGCAACTGGACAAGTTATAGAGAGGGGTTATATGTAACAGTAGGAAGAGTTATAGGGAGGGGTTATACGGAGCAATAGGTTGAGTTATAGAAATATTTACTTGGAGTAATGAGAGGAATCATGGGAAAGAGTAATATGGAGCAGTAATGGGAGTTAGAGAGAGATTATAGAAAGCAATACAATGATTTGCTTACAAGGATAAGGCACTGGTGTTTCTTGAAAACTAAACTTCTGCTCCGTGATCTACAGGAGGTAGCTTCTGCCAGATGAACAATAGTGACCAAAGTTTACAGGAACTGAAAGTAAAATAGAAATAGATTGGATAATCTGCTGTCAGAAGCCTGCCCAACGTTAGCAAACTGCATATTAATAGGACAGTTTAAGATAGTGCTGGATCCCCTTCTAATGTAGGGTGACTGTCTCTGTTTATATGTGTCAACTGATAATGTGTGTCAGACGGTCACTCTACATAAACCTGTGTGATAACACACAATCATAGGACCACCCTAGCAGCTCCACATTCAAAGAACATTTGGAGTAATTCTAAGTAAAAAATAACTGCAACTTAGGGGACAAAATAAAATTCCAATGTAATTAAATGGGGGTTCTAACCACCTGAATAATTAAGAGGTCTCCAATGCATTACAAAGCAATACAATAGGGACCACTCTAGCATTCACTGGGTTGAAAGCCCCATTTACATCAATGGGAATCTGATACGTTTGGTTTCTCAACCAGATAGATTTGTTTTGTCCCAGAATTACTTCAGGTTACTTTTCAACATAGGGCCCTCAGAGTGCTGAATGTTCTATTGGGATCCTAGCTGTCGCTCCCCTGACTCTCCTCCTCATCACTCTCCTTGATATCGTCCAGGATGAGGTCATCGATGTCACACTGAGTCAGGCTGCCTTGACTAAGACATGTGGCTACAGTGGAACCAGAACTCAGGTGAGGGGCACTGGCATAAATCACTTTGGGGAGGCGGTTTTTGGATCTGGTTCGTGGATGGACACATTGCAGGCCGGGAATATAAGGATCTGTGAGGATGAGATGGAACAGGGTAAGAAGAAAATCTCCCAATGCTAAGGCATCTTAAACTACATATACAAAAACACACTAGAGCACAAAGTATGAAATGCAGCACGTTATGAGGGGACTCTCTACTAATCCTTACATTAAAAACACGAACTACAAAGAAAACAAACTGCCTTACTTCATATAGATTGCTAAGAGTAAACCTGTGTATAGACTACATTACTTCCTATAACACTCCCATATTGAAGAAACGAACAAATACATCCCATACAAAAACAGGAGCTGGAATCGACCTCCAAGCCCTGTGCCTGCCTTACGCCAATTTAATAAGCTACTTAAAGGGATAGTAATGTTTAATAATAAAGGCAGCTCTAATTAATAATCATAGTATTTGAACTTTGGAGAGTGTTATTTCAATTCTGTCAGAGTTGTAGTTCAAGAGTAATTCAATGACAAAGTATCCCCCTCTCACCCCTTTTATTGATGTAACACTGCTCAGCCAGATCAGAAGGGAGGTGCCCAGGTAGATTGCACAGAGGGACAATCTTCAATTAAGATAAGGGAAAAACCTGAAAAGCTTGTCAAGGGGGGCAGGGCTTTCATTGTTTTCATAGGAAGAAGATTGTCCCCTGCTGTTATCTGTCTGGTCTTACAACTAGATTCCCCATCTGAGAAAAGATGGCTTACACTAGGTAAAAGGGGCGGGAGGGGAAACTTTGCTTGTGAATATATCATAAACCATAAAGGTTTGAGAGATAAGACTTATATCATTCTTCATATTTTTTTAATGCCTACAAAATAAAACGAAGTATTACAATCCCTTTAAGCAGTAAATTCTCCCCTTAGTACCATTTGTTCCCAATGGAAGGCAACAGTGCAATCTATGGGTGTTTCAGAGTGATTAATTCCTCTACACCTTGTTTAACACCGTATATATAACCCTTTGAGTGCCAGAGGGGTATGACACTCAAAGGGTTAAATAGCAGAGGAAATGGTCTAACTTTATGACAATTTCCTGCATGTGCTATGGACAGCTGTAATGGGTTTGCTCTCATAAGAGCCTTAACAATGGCGAAGTGCGTCCTAAGATACGCACTACATACTCAGAGATCATAACCTACACTGAAGTGCTGCCACTAGCATTGATGGCTGAGCAGATTGATTCATGAAAAATCTCGAGTTGAGGTTTTTGCTGCCTGGTCTGGACCAAACACATTCAAGCTTGTTTGTTTCACCAAGACACCCAAACAATTCCTGATATGGGCAGTAATGTAAACTCTAGACAGGTTCAGACTTAAGTCTTCTGTATGAAGAAGCTCAGGTATGTCTTAATTTCTGTTTGAAATTAAATAGGTCATCTATCATTCTTCCGCCCATTCTGCTTCACTCATTGAGGCTGTACCAAGAAATTGGAGAAATTATGGAGCAGACCAATTGCATCATTGGAACAACTAAACTTCCCCAAATTTCCATGGATTTAAGTGGTGTTTGGGACTTCTGAATGGTAAAGAGATGTCCAAAGCATTGCAAAGTTGTTAACCCCTTATGAACCCATGACGTGCTAGGACTGTCATGGGTAACCTTGCGTTAAGGACCCATGAAGGTCCTGGCACGTCGTGGAATTTAGGGGTCCCGGGGTCCCCTGAATCTATTCCGGAAAAAAAAAAAAAAAAAAAAGCTCCGTGGTCCTTAACTGCTGGGTGCACGGTTGGTCGTTAAGGGGTTAAATCAATGAGACTTTAAATTTGTTCCCTACTGTGCAGTTGGTTTACCTCAGAATTAATTCCTTTTTCTTAGCATATCAGCCTCCTTGGCTATCTCCTGCTGTTTTCAATTTCACTCATTCCCTCCATGCCTGTTACTCTGACACTTTACCTCACTTTCTCTCAGAAGATCAATCCCTTTATCTTGCACTATTCTTTTCACTGACTATCTCTTTGTCACTTGTAGTTTTTCCATCCACCAAATGACAGCTTCTCTATCACTCACTCCTCACTGCTGGCAATGCTAGTTACTGGCTCATGTTTAACGACTGGTTTGTTCCAGTACTGAATCATTTAAATTGATGAATAAGGCTAACAATGTTCAATCTATGAGATTAATTTAATGTAATCTCACAATTGCCTGAAGCTATTTTAGGCTTCAGTACTCACTTTTAGAAGAGGGAGGGAAAGATGTAGCGAGTGTTTAACCTCTTGCATGCTAGAAAGGTTTCTAATACATTGCATCTAAGGGGTTAAGGTGGCCCATTACTATATACATTTTCCGGCGTCCAATAGGGGCTTAAAATGGACTTGGGCACACCCCCGTAATACAACAGGTAGAAGTAAGCCTCAGATCTTTAGGCAGCACATCTGCTGCTCATTCTTCTGTCTCCAATGTCTCACCTCCTCCATTTCTTTCCTGATTAATCCACACCTCCTAACTCACCTCTGCGGTTATAACAGTCCTCGGCATAGCAGCTATGCTGGTTGCGACTTCGTGGACCTTGGCTCCTCCGTGGAGGGAGGATATAACTAGGCAGAACAGGAGTGCCACATATGTAACACGGACATGCCACCCCCATCTGTGTAAATCCTCTGTGGAAGAAAGAAAGAATGAAGAAAAGAAATGAAAGAGTGATATAAACAAAAGACAAGCTGTGGACTGCAAGAAGACAAAAACATAGGGGGTTGATGTACATAAGTTATGCAAACATATATATCGTTATTTCAAATGAACATTGACTGCACGTATGTATAAAATAAAATCGAATGAAATCTCTTCTCTGCACCAAATACGTTTGACAAGATAATTTGTGGGAATGGCAACAGTAAGTAGACTGTTTCTGCCAATACACAAAAATTTTTACATTTCGCACCAGTTTAAAGATCACTTTTTATCTCTGATTTGGCTGCCACCATCTCCTTTATGTAAACTTAAAGGGATAGTAATACTTCGTTTTAACTTTATTTTATTTTGTAGGTATTAAAAAAACATGAAGAATGATATAAGTCTTATCTCTCAAACCTTTATGGTTTAAGAGATATTCACAAGCAAAGTTTCCCCTCCTGCCCCTTTTACCTAGTGTAAGCCATCTCTTCTCAGATGTGGAATGCAGTCCATAGACTGGACAGATAACAGCAGGGGACAATCTTCTTCCTATGAGAACAATGAAAGCCCTGTCCCCCTTGACAAGTTTTTCAGGTTTTTCCCTTATCTTAATTGAAGATTGTCCCTCTCTGCAGTCTACCTGGGCATCTCCCTTCTGATCTGGTTGAACGGGGGGGGGGGGATAAAGGTTTGAGAGATAAGACTTATATTGTTCTTCATGTTTTTTTAATGCCTACAAAATAAAATAAAGATAAAACGAAGTATTACTATCCCTTTAAAGGAATAGTAATGTTTCACAATAAAAACAGCTCCAGTTTATCATGATAGTATTTGAGCCGTGGAGAGTGTTATTTTAATACTGTCAGAGTTGTAGTTCAAGAGTAATTGAATGATAAAGTATCCCCCTCCTGCCCTTTTCGACTAGTGTAAGCCACCTCCCCTCGGATGTGGAATCTGGTCACTTGACCGGACAGCTCACAGCAAGGGACAATCTTCTTACTGTGAACATAAGGTAAACCCTGCCCCATTTGACAGGTTTTTTCTAATGCTCACTGAAGATTGTCCCTCTCTATGATCCTTCTGGACAGTCTTGCTGCTTTGAGGTGAGCAGTGTTACACCAATAAAAGGGGCGGGAGTTGGATACTTTATCATTCAATTACCCTTGAACTACAACTCTGACAGTATTGAAATAACACACTCCATGGCCCAAATACTATGAAGACTAATTGGTGCTGCTTTTATTATGAAACATTACTATCCCTTTAAAACCATCAGTCTATGTAAATGGTAAATATAAATCCTGGGGAAAAAAGCTGCACAAATGTAATAAGAAAGTTGCAACTGAGACTATTTATTGAGCTTGGTATGTGTGTATAAAACTCATACAAATATCTATATACACATCATTTGATAAAATGAGTACCATTAAATTGGGTAATAATATCTATACCCCCAGGACATACTTGAAAACGAGAGACAATCTCAATGTATCCTTCCTGGTAAAATACTTTGATATTATTATTTGGTTGTCATGAACGCAAGAACAAATGATTGATTTTACCTTAGATAATCAGCCGTACCACAGGGAACAAAGGAAGCTTTCCAATCTCCCACTGGTTTAACCCACTGAGCATCAGAGAGGTATCCAACGCACTGCAGAGGACTCTGGTACTTAAAAGGTTAAATGTGGCTTTTAACCCCTTGATTGGTGCAGAGGTATCCAATGCATTGAGAAGGAATATGTTGGAGACTCCTAGCACTGAAGAAGTTAAAAGTCCCATGTAAATCAATAGGTATTTTCAGTTGTCACCTAAGGTGCAAAATTTATATAAAATAGTTTTGTGAGGGACTGGCTTAATTGTGTTTTGGCACTATTAACCCTTTGAGTGCCAGAGGGGTACGCAACACATTGCAGAGCAATACGTTGTGTACCCCTCTGGCACTCAAAGGGTTAAGGCCTGACCCATAATGTATAAAGGCTTCCTTCAGGCCTTACTACACAGGGGTATTTCCCAGTCAGGGCTGATTGTGTCTCACTGCTGGAGGTAGATACAGTTCTGTTTTAGTGAATTAGGAGCAAGGGAAGCAGGCAGAGACCATACTCCTACTTCCCTGACACTGTCTTACCTTACAGTGACTCCCTCCCAAAACACCTGAGTTAAAGGGATAGTAATGTTTCAAAATGAAAGCAGCTCCAATTAATCTTCATAGTATTTGGGCCAGGGAGAATGTTATTTCAGTACTGTCAGAGTTGTAGTTCAAGAGTAATTGAATGATAAAGTATCCCCCTCCCACCCCTTTTACTGATGTAACACTGCTCACCTCAGAACAGAAAGGTGGTGTCCAGATGGCTTGCAGAGAGGGGCAATCTCCATTAAGCATAAGGGAAAAACCTATAAAAACTGTCAAGTGGGGCAGGGCTTTCATTGTTCTCACAGTAAGAATATTGTCCTTTGCTGTGACCTGTCTGGTCCCAGGACCAGATTCCACATGTGAGGGGAGATGGCTTACACTAGGTAAAAGGGGCGGGAGGGGGACACTTTATCATTCAATTACTCTTGAATTACAACTCTGATAGTATTGAAATAACACTCTCCATGGCCCAAATACTTTGAAGATTAATTGGAGCTGCTTTTATTTTGAAACATTATTTTCCCTTTAACCCCTCTGTTGTTGAACAGCAATGTGATCCAAATGTACCAGCAATAGAAGGGTTGTGAAGCTAAAAAAAATATACGATCCAACTGCTACCCCCACATCTTAACCTGACCACAGATTAACCCTTCTGTTGCTAAAATTCAATTTTATTTAATAAAATAAGTGAATATAACATTAACACCCATATCCCCATCCTTATTAGATCTGGATAGAGAGTCTGTTCAAAATAATATAGTTCCTGGAACCCCATATGGTATTTTTTCATTAAAGGTTAGTGCACTTTGTTTGCTCCCTTAAATAATTAACAAAAAAAAAATATATATATATCTATATAAAAAAAAAAATATATATATATATATATAGTACACTCACACCATAATTTTAAGAAGATTTAAACAAAATAAATTAATATGGGCTTAATGGACTTCATATTAATTCATTGTAAGACCCGAAACAATAAGAAGTATGGGACTCCCTCCCCTACCCAGATACACTGTTTGACACCCCAGGCCTGCTCTACTCTGCCATTGGTAGCCAAAACAATGAACGCTGTGTGACATACCAGCCTTTTCCCACTGTTAGTGAAAAATAGACATGTGCATGGCAAAAAATTTCAGTAAAATTCGATTTTGGACAATTTTTTTTTTTATTCGGAGGATCCAAATTTCAGACTGGATCTGTTCGACGATATTTGGTAAAGGTCTGAATTATTTGGCCGAATTTAACATGCTTTAAAAAATACAATAAAAAATTAAAATTAAATAAATAAAAATAAATGGAACAATTTCCAGGGTCTAAATGAAGACGGTAGAACAGGGTAAGGTGGAGCTTTAGCTTTATGGTACTGTAGAGGATGAAGTTTGGATGTAGCTAAAGTCGAAGGAAGACTGAGGATGACTAGTGAGAGGCAGACTCAGGATGACAGAAACACTGTAGATGTAGCCAGCAGCAAACTGAAGAAAAATGGAGCAGGCAGGACTCAGTAGATGGATATAGCAGACTTTTTTACAAGAGACTACAAAACTGAGGATGACTGGTGCAAGGCGGATTCAGGATGACAGGAACACTGTAGATGTAGCCAGCAGCAAACTGAAGAAAAATGGAGCAGGCAGGACTCAGTAGATGGATATAGCAGACTTTTTTACAAGAGACTACAAAACTGAGGATGACTGGTGCAAGGCGGATTCAGGATGACAGGAACACTGTAGATGTAGCCAGCAGTAAACCACAGAACACTGGAGCAGGACTCAGTAGATAGATACAGCACGGTTCTAGAGCTGGGTAAGCTGGAGCACTCAGAGTATAATGGTACTAAGGATGATTGTAGATGAAGTCCTTGTTTGTTTTTCTAATCTGCATCGAACCTGAGAGCAGGGTAATCGAGCAGGTTGACTTTTAAAAAAGTAATTTGCTCCATGAGCTGGGGGGCCAAGGGAGAGTGCTGGGGACTAAGTATATTTCCTGTTACGGAAAATACCCGCTCACTCTGGACAGTGGTTGGGGGGCAAGAAAGCAACTCCTGGGCAACCAGGGACAAAATAGGACACACAGCCCTCTTGTTATCCCAGAAAATCTAGGGATCTGTACTTGGGGGCAAATATCAATTGTTCCCTCCAGGCAGTGAGGGAATTGGAACTAAGTGCCATCTTGCCTTCAATTTGAGGATTGCAAATCGTGGTAAGCATTAAATTGGGACAATTGTCTATGTGCTCTTCCATGCTCCGAGTCAGCTCCTTGTTAGAAGGGCAGCAACATCGGGAATTATATTACCCTCAGCACCAGGCAAGCGTTCCCTATGGGCAAGGATATTGTAAGGATATTTTAAGGAGAGGTGTGTGAAGAGGGGATTGACTTCGACCAGGCAAGCGTTCTCTTTGCTTAAAATTTCCATCAAAGCATGGAAAGGCGTGAGGACTGTCACTACCTGTTCCATCAGGGCCCAGTCAGCCCTGCCCAGTGTTCTGTTACTGCAAATGAAATGGTGACATGACATTGCATGAATTGTCTTTTTCCTGTTACAGGATATGCTCTAGCATATCTAAGGTGGAGCTCCAACTGGTCCCAACATCTTGTTTTAGGCGGTGCTTTGAGAGGTCTGCCTTTCTCTGTTCCTCCCTGAGGAGCTGGCTATCTTTGACGCTCCGATGGAAGTGGCCAGCAATTTGTCGACATGACTCCAGAAGTTCTGAAAACCTTCCAGTGTTACTGCCATCCTTGAGAGCAGCCTTTACAACCAGATGCAGGACATGTGCTGAGCAACGCACACCCACAAATCTTCCATCCCAGAGAGCCTCTATCATGTTAGCTGCACTATCAGTAACCACAAACCCCATCTGTGCCTGCCTGCTCTCCTAGCCACTGTGCCACCATGTTCTGCAGTGCTTTGCGAATGATATCTGAGGTGTACTGCTGATCCATTACCTCAGCATGGAGGAGGAAAGAGCAATGCCCTTGCTTGGCTACTGCACCTGAACTTGTTGTTGGTATCAGTGGGCTTCCACCAATACGCTGTCAATGACAGGAAGGCATGCTGGCCACTCGGAGCACTCCATAAGTCAGTGGTAAAGTGCATTGACTGGCCACCAGCCTTTCCTAGCATGTCCTTCAAAAGCCCAGTGCAGGACCGGTGCAGTGAGGGCACTATAGTTCTACTAAATGTGGTGCAGGATGGAATTTTATATTGAGGTGCGACAGCCTCCATAAGTTGCTGGAAGGGCTCCCCGTCCACCAAATTAAAAGCAGCACCCCCAACAGCTATGAGCTGTGCAATGAGGCCTGTGATTTTCTGCACTGCTGTCTGCACATCCCCTTGGAATGAAACCCACCAAAATCTTCCAGTGAGACCTGTATTGATTTTGGGATGGGCTGTGACTATCTGCTCTTAGGACCAGATGTGGCATGATCCCCCTGCACTTTATCCTGCCTACTGGTGGTGATTATGACACTGGTATATGCAGTAGTGCCACTTTCTGCACATATCAACACTGACTTGTAGTAGTTGTTCAGGTGTTGGTTCATCCTGGAGGTGGATAGATGACCCAGCACCCTCCAGCAGCTGACTTCCCTGCCACACAATTTGCATTTCGCTAGCCAGCCATCGCCAAGTGCCACAAATTACTCCCACTCTTTGAACCGATGAATAACTCTGCCAGTTGAATTGGAAGGTGATGGAGAAGAAGAAACTGAGGTGACACTTTCTTCATCTTCAAATGCTGGAGCAACATCACTATGCTTTTTCTTCCTACTTACCGTTACAGGGGTACTAGTAGACCTAAAGATGGCAGCAGGGATGTTGGGACTGGGATTGGAGGAGGATAGTGGAGTAACAATGGTGGCGGAGACACTAGCAGCTACTACCTTCCTGGGAGACTCAACTGCAGCTGTTTTCAATAGAAGTCAAAATTGTAGCTGGAGAAACAGGAGTACTGTGGGAAGCAGGGGAAAAAAATCAAGCTATGGGGAATAATCAAGGTCAGTAGGAAAATCAAACTCAGGGGACAAATCAAGCTTAGGAGGCCTTGATCCCTCATATTCTTCTAATACCTCTTGTAGGTTTGGACAGGAAGAAAAATCATCAGCAGAAGCAAATTTTGGGGAGACCTGCTGAATTCCCCCTTCTACCAGGTGGCTACCGGGAAATGGTAAATTATCTCCTTCAATAACTGTTTCTGGAAAAGATATGCTCTCAGTGGCAGTGACAGTGGTGGCAGGAGAAATTTTCTCCAAATGCTGTAATAATTTCCGTTTGGGCTGCTTACACGGATGTTCGCTATAAAAATCACACGTTGATACTGCCCGCTGTGTCCGACCAATAGTGTTACACAGGCGAGGTGTCCTCAGATTTATAGAAATTGCAGTAGCGGAGGTGGTGACTAAACTGGCAGTGGCACTAGTCATTGTGCAGGTGGTGCTGGGGGGATCAGCACAAAACAGCTGACGAGACACAGGTGACAGCTGCTTCGTGGTCTCAGAGGAGGACCTGGACCTCTCTACCCAGCTAGTAGAGGTAGAATGACCTGCAGTTCCCTTCTTAATTTTAATTTTTGGTTTGGAGTGTTGCTGCTGAGTCTGACTATGACATTGACTATGAGTACCACTGATAGTTCTCTTCTTTAGCCACCTGCTGATGCTAGCTGTGCTTGAAAGCAACGTTACAGTGGTGGTGTTGGTGGTTGCTGGATCACTGCAGCTCCATTACAGGTAGGTAGGTAGTGTACTGTAATAATATGAGCATTTTAAAACCTGGCCACACGACAACTGTCAGACTAGCTGTGTCACTCTGAAAACTATTCAAACAAATTCCTAATATTTTTAATATTTTGCACAGGAACAAATGACTCTCCCTTGCTGTGGCAATAAGGTACTAGGCCTGCCTACACAACTGTCAGACTGGCTGTGTCACTCTGAAGATTATTAAGTAATTCCTACTATTTTTTGGATTTTCAACTGGAACAAGAATGTCACAGTTACTTTAGATCCAGCGATGCCTGATGGGTTGATGCAGATAAATGATGGCGTGAAATGGCGCCGCTGCATCATCCCATGCGTCATTCCGAGGACTGGGCCTAGGAGCGCTTGGCGTTCTCAGCTGCCATCCATGTCCTTGTGCGAACCGGGCCTGCTCCATAGATTGACGCGGAGTGGGGTCTGTGTTCTGACGCATCTCGTGGTCATGCGTCACTTTGGGCGTGAGGTTGCAATATGTCGCAGGCCTCTGTTTTGTACTGTTTGGGGCTGATAGCTCTACCCATCTACTTCCTGGTTTGCCTGTTAAAAGGGAACTGGATCTCTATCCAGTTACCCTTACATTGTTGTTCAGTGCAGTTCTAGTTCTAATTGTTCCTGTATCCTGTGTATGACCCGGCTTATCTGACTATCCATTCTGGTGCTGACCTGTGGCTCTGTCTGACCATTCTCTTTGTACGCTCCATTTGTCTTAGACATCCATCCGGGAGACTGTAGGTTCTGTGTTGTTTTCCACCTATTTGACTTACCCTGAGACTACCAGTTAGCTTTGGCCTAGTCTCCAGCAGTTGGGGTTGATCCGTCAGCAGGCTTCTATTCCTGATAGAGTCTCTAGCCTCTCCAGTCACCCTCTGCTTATAGTATCTTTATCATTTGCCTACAAATTATTATTCTAATAAAGGTGATTTTAATTATACCGTCTGACTCCTTATCTTGCCTGATAACTGTAACAAATAATTACTGGCAGTGGCAATAAGGCACTAATCCTGGATGCCTCACCACACGACAACTGTGAGACTGGCTGTGGCACTCTGAAGATTATTATTTAAACTAATTCCCACAATTTTTGGGATTTTCAACAGGAACAAAAATCACTTGCAGTGGCAATAAGGCACTAATACTGGATGCCTGCCTGCCTACACAACTGTCAGACTGGCTGTGTCACTCTGAACATTATTATTTACACTAATTCCTACTATTTTTGGAATTTTCAACTGGAACACGTATTACTTGCAGTGGAAATAGGGCACTAATGTTGGATGCCTGCCTACACAACAACTGTAAGATTGGTTGTGTCACTTTAAAAAAAAAACAAACAGATCCTGACAGTGGCAATAAGGCACTAGACTGGCTAATAAGGCAGTAGAATGACTATAAGGCACTAGACTGGCTAATAAGGCACATAACCGATTCGCAAAAGCCCAGTGAAAAATTGGCATACCACAACACCACACCACTTTGTCCCACTGGTAGATCTTCCTCCCACCTTGTCCCACTGGTAGCAATAAAATCAAGAATACAATGACATTCCAGTCTTGTCCCAATGTTCCCACCTAACAGTAAAACAAATCCAAGAAAGTTAAAAGCTTTCTTGGATGCTGGCAGTCCAACTGTGTCCAAGATCCAGGTCCTCCCTTGCAGTCCCCTACAGAAATAGGTTCTCTGTCAAAATGTCACCCTCAATTTGGTGAGCAACCCAGGGGTTGCTCACCAAATTGAGATTCTTATGTTGTCACTAGGTTGAAAATGGCAACATAAGAATCTCGCCCGCATGAAAAGGACGACATGCCTAAGAAAATGGGGAAAAGTCTACCAAGCTGAGCTGAATGAGCAGAGAAGCAAGAGAGACTGTGATGCCCCATCAACCTGATTCCAGGGCCTGTGATATGGCACTGAAAGGGTTAATTGATGGAATGGCACTGCTACATTCTCCCTACACTGATCCTACTCACACACAACCCCTGCAATCACGCCAATGGGGTATCACAGTCACGTTTGCTCCTCTGCAAACAACTTCTGCTGCATGTAAAGCAAAAACTCCTCTTTGTTCCTTCGGCTCAGCTAGTTAGACTCTTCCCCACTTTACATGCAGCAGAAAGCGGGGAAAAAGTCAACCAAGCTGATCTGAAGGAGCACAGGAGCAAGAGTGACTGTGATGCCCCGTCTGTGTGATTGCAGGGGTTGTGTGTGAGTAGGATCAGTGTAGCAGTGCTATTCCATCAATTAACCCTTTGAGTGCTGCATCACAGGCCCTGCCATCAGATTGATGGGGCATCACAATCACGCTTGCTCCTCTGCTCATTCGGCTCAGCTTGGTAGACTTTTTCCCTTCTTTCTTGCCATGTGAGAGAGATACTTATGTTGCCATTTACAACCTGGCAACATATTTAATGCTCCCCTGGGTTGGTCGCCTAATTGAGGGCGACATTTTGATAGGATTCCACAGAGATATGTCAATGTCAATGCCACCATGAGAAAAAGATGAACAGATAACTATTTTTATATAAAGGTAATCTCTGTTTAAATTTGTCCCCATTCTCCCACAGAATGTGCCCTGGAATAATCTCAACTCCCTGCCAATCACAGCGTAGAAAAAGTCACGTATGCATGAAATGTGGTCCCTTCCTTTAGCCCTCTTTGGATTTTTTTTTTTAGAATATGGGGCTCCAGACCCCATATAGTTTTATATAATTAAATAGCAGGAACCTAACTTGGGGTTTATGGTTTACTTGGGGACACTGGGACAAAATCTGGGTGTCATCTTACCTGTAGTTCTGTGGCTACTAGAGGAAAATGACAGGGATCTTATGTATAGTGATGTGGCTAACAGTGACACTGTGGCACAAGAGGGGAATTTTATTTGTGGATTTATGGATACCAGTGGAACACTAAGACAGAGCAAGGTGGTTGGACCTCTTCCTTGGGCATTTGGTGAATTAATATGGGGGCTTTGGCTCATATATCTTCTCTTGTTTTTGGTCATCCAATGAATCACTATGGGATGCATGCATCCATATTGATTTGTTTTATTTAAATCTACTTAAAATATGGGGTGAATGTAACCCCCCTCCCCTCCACTGCAGCTGCCTGAACTAGGGCTAAAGAAACAGATATACAGATCCCCTGATTCTCTACAAGTATATATATCAGCATTGCAGGCAGGTTTAAGGTGAGGGCAGAGACACCATTTTATAGCAGATTGCTTCTGTACATAGACACATTGTGGGTGCAGCCTGCTTTACACCTAGGTGCAAGCCAATCCATCCACAACACACTGGAAATAGTTAAGTATATGCCCCTCGCTGTATGGGTGAATATTTTTACAATGCCCAGTAGTTGGCAGGTCTCTGTGCCTCTAGCACTGTAGGAGTTAATAGACTTTCATACTGTAATAATAGTAACTCCTGGAAAACTAGAATGAAAAAGATTTGCTGCCATGCAGACTCCATGAGGTAGGAAATGTTGGCTCACCAGTACAGCAGGAGTATGTCTGGATACAGTGTCAAGTAGGTGACAGATTTCTGCCTGTGCTGCAGGGTTTAATATGGTTGCATACCATGACCATATTAAAGGGATAGTAATGTTTCATAATAAAAGCAGCTCTAATTAATCATCATAGTATTTGGACCTTGGAGAGTGCTATTTCAATACTGTGAGTTGTAGTTCAAGAGTAATTCAATGACAAAATATCCCCCTCCTGCCCCTATTACTGATGTAACACTGCTCAGCTAGAGCAGAAGGGAGGTGCCCAGGTAGATTGCAGAGAGGGACAATCTTCAATTAAGATAAGGAAAAAAACTGAAAAACTTGTCAGGGGGGCAGAGCTTTCATTGTTCTCATAGGAAGAAGACTGTCCCTGCTTTTATTTGTCTGGTCTAGCAACCAGATTCCACATCTGAGAAGACATGGCTTACTCTAGGTAAAAGGGGCAGGAGGGGGAAAGTTTATCCTTCAATTACTCTTGAACCACAACTCTGACAGTATTGAAACAGCACTCTCTATGGCTCAAATACTATGAAGATTAATTGAAGCTGCTGTTTTTATGAAACATTGCTATCCCTTTAACTCAGTCATTGTTGGAAGGATTTGACAAACACTACTCATGAATGAATGAATCTTTTTCTGCTCTAGTAGTGTCACAGGAACCACCGGGCCCCTGGCTCCTGGAGGGGCCTGAGGGACAGCCTCCTGCCCACAGACTATGGACCTAACCCTGGAACAGGGTATGGCCTCCCCCTGAGACTAATCTCTGCACTGTTTGCCCCTTGCCATGGAGGATCCTTTACCAGCTCCCCAGTCCCCTCTTGGGGCTAAGTCTCCCTGTGCTTATTAGGGGTACAGGGTGACCAAGAAACCCAGTGAACACTTTTTCCCAGCCTTGTCAATCCAAAGGATACCAGACCTCCCAAAAAAACTAATATGTAAATTATGTTTCAGTACCTTAACTTGTTTGGTGTATTCTGGTTCCTCTGTAAAACCTGTACCCAGCCCTATTCCTTTGTCCCATTGTATAGTTAACTCACTCAGGTCGGGCCCATTGTTACCTACCCATTGTCTCATCACACAGTATGTTTACATGCCCCTTGTGCTCAGTGTACTCCATGTTTATACTGAAACCACCCTCTTGTAAATATGTGTATTCCTACTTCACCATTGTGCCTCTTTGCATTCTGTGCCCCTCCACCAACAGCCCCATTGTATTGCAGTACCTGTGTCCAATTGGATCCCAATATGGGTGGAAAACTTGTGATGTGTGTATTTAAACCCTGAATGTTTCACAATAAAGCAGTTCTTGTCTTAACCTACACTGGTGTTGTCTGGTGGGGTAAGCTTGCTGTATCCAGAGTGTGTTCACCCTACACTGAGTCTTGCCTAAGTGACTGGGTGAATGGAGCTATGATCCTGGTTCCTGACTGGTGGAAGTTCCTGAGTATTGTCCTGGGTTAAGGAAGCACAGTTTTGGCGGAGCTACTCAGTCGGAGTACGGGTATCCATCACAAGTAGTAACCACTTAGTGGTCTACTTGTAGATTGCGATCCATTTCTTGGGCACCAATGTCTTAGGCCAATGTTTATGCATTGCCCCAATGTGACCTTATAGTAACAGGAAAACTGGAGTAATTAATTGGCAAACCAACTGCACCAAAGAGGAGGAATAAAAATTCCCAAACTCTCCATTGCTTTAAAGAATTTACTTTTAACCCACTGAAAGATACAGAGGTATCCAATTAATAGATAAACAATAGGAGACCTCTAGCATTCAAAAGGATAAAAGCCCCATTTTAAATAAATGGGAATTGTTTAGTTGTCTCCTTACGTGCAACTTTTACAAGACAAGTACCATCATTGTTCTATGTAGGACTGGCTTTAGTATGCTTTGGTCCTGTGAAAGACTGAACCATAATGTTCCTAAGGCTTCCTTTGGCCTTAGTACAAAGGCAGATTTCCCAGTTAAGGCTGGCTGCACCTCCATGCTGGAGGTGCAGTGTCAGAGCGGGAGGGTTGTAACCAAGAGCTGCAAAGAATGGAGGGCACTTGAGAGAGTACTGTAGAAGAGAGTTTATGAGAAGTCTGCCAGGGTTAACATCCGGGTCCAGTCATCTTTCTTGGGAGAGTATTAACACAGGAGGTCGTGAACTAGGTTCTGATTCAACGTCTCATCTGCCAATTCATCTGTGGGTGATAGGAAAACAAATGTTGAAGGACCCAGTTACTTGGAAGGCAAGGAGTCACCTGCAGCTCTATGGGCCTCACCCACCACAGGAAGTGGTGGATTGAATCCTGGGCGTAGCAGAGGCAGAGTACATGGCGGAGTTAACCCAGTCAAAGACACCCACCCCCAGACCAGTGAGTTAGACCCGGTCGTACAAGGAGGGCCACGGGTGGTGGTTTGCACAGCAGACTTTTGCCCAGTTTGACGATCATAAAGGGGACATTGCCAATTTTTTGCAATTATTCGAGAAGCAATGTACTTTGCTCCGCCTGGACCCCAAGGACTGGGTTGCCATTCTGATTGGCAAGTTAACAGGGAAAGCAGCAGAGGCTTTTCAGGCAATCTCAAAACCGGACAATGCCAACTACGCTGAAGTGAAGAAGAGGCTGCTGCAAAGGTATGCGATTACACCGGAAACTACCGCAGGAAGTTCAGGGCCAGCAAGCGGGAGGACCATGTCTCCCATATGGAATGGGCTTATGTGTTTGGACGGGCATTTCACAACTGGATGCAGGGCTGTCGAGCTCAAACAGTAGAGGATTACTGCCAGCAGATGTTGCTTGAACACTTTTATCTCAATCTCAAGGGGTCCATATGTGACTGGGTAAGGGACCAGGAACCGGCTACTCTTACCGCAGCTGCCCAATTAGCCGATAAGTATGAGGACACCAGGAAGATGGGACTGTCCTCCGCAACTAACATGGCAATGACCTCTCGCCCTACCGGAGGCTCCGCTGATCAGATTACAGCGGGGCCTTCCAACTTTCCCAGACCCGGAGAAGGATTTACATCAAGACCCCATTCTCCACCTAGGCGAGTTGCTAACCTAGGACCCAAATGTCATCAGTGCCACCAGCAGGGACACATTCAATGATACTGCCCCAACGGCTTGTCCGGGTCCAACAGTTAAATAAAAATCCCCGTTTTGGCACTGCCACTCCACCCCAGCAGCCTCCAGCTCGACAAACCTATTGCGTAGCAGAGGGGGGGTACCAGAGCTACCAGCCCAGTCAGCAGCAGGACAACCACAACTGGCCTGTCCCTCTGAAAGTTTCTGTCGCTCTTGGCATGGGAAGTGGGACTATGGTCCTTCCCAGTGGCCAGGGGAACCCTGAACTGGTGAGGGAGGAGACAGGCCTTACCAGGGAGCCTCTTGTTACCTCTTTGTTGCAGCAACCCAGCTTGGTGAGTGGGTCCACGGTTCTCACCAGGGATGCTGCTGTTTGCACCCCTATTACCTGCAAACTGATGGGTGGGAATGCGCTTCCCATCAGTCCCCCTTTTGCCCCTGACCTGGTGAGTGGGACCACAGTCCTCACCAGGGATGTTGCTGGGGCCCCTGGATTCCCTGAGCTCTGCCTGGTGGGTGGGAATGTGTTCCCCACTAGGTCACCCGGAACATTGAATACCACTGCCCTGGCCAAACAAGTACCCCTGTTGTTGCCCCTGCATCAGGAGAGTGGGAAGAACATCCTCTCCTGTCCCTCTGGGGCACTGGCCCAACTAAAAGGGGGAGATGTGCCCCTCTCCCCACACTTTGATTCCCAGGCCACTGAGGATCCAGAGACACAATTGCCCCAGGGAGATCAACCGTATGGACTGACTCTCGACCCTGAGGCACTGGCCCCAGACCCAGGAGGGTCTGACCCCAGCACTGCCTGGAGCATGGCCCAGGAGAAGCCGCCTAATTTGGTGATCGCCAGGACCAACAGGCACCAATATCCCTGGCCCAGGATTAAGGACCAAGGTTGCACCCCTGGCCCAGGACAAGGGGCTTGCTTTCTATTTCCAGGCCCGGACAAGGGACTCACGTTTTCTCCTGGCCCAGGACACCAGGATCGCTTGTTGCTTCCCTGGCCCAGGACAAGGGGCTTCCCACTTGGGACTGGCCTAGGACCAAGGCCTCCGGACTAATGAACTGTCCAGACAAGTGGCTCACAACATCAATGCTCTTCTAGAGTTCCAAGCCAGCATTTACTATTGCAACCACTGGCTTGGTACAAAAAGGGGAGAAATGTAACGGACCTTATCCGTTACCTGGGCCCTTGTCTGCACCTCGAACGTTTTTTCAAAAGAATATGGCCCTTTGGCCTCATTTGACCTTAGATGGGAGCTTTACTATTTTTATGTTAAAAGATTTATGCTTTATGTATTGTCGAATGTCGCACGTTTTCTGTATGTCGAACATCGTATGTTACATGTATCTCGAATGTGTTATATCGTATGTAATATGTGCGAGGGATACACGAACACCGAAGCCGGTGGTTCCCCAGTTCCTTTGTTCGAGGCATCAATGCCGCCGTGAACGCGGGAAACCGGAGGCAGTGAGTCGACACCAGATTGGCCAACGTACGACTCACTGCGCACACTGTTTGGCCAGGGTTGAAGCCACATATTCAAACTAGTGTGTACGTGCTTCAACCCCTGGCCTAGTCCCCTAAATGTGTATTCCCTCTCATCAACCCTTTGTCTTTGTCTAAACCTAATTAAACATGTTTGTACTGCAGATGTTGAGCAATATGTTGATTAGGTCACTTGCCATTGGCCCTTTTTCTCTGCCTGCTATTGGCCCTTTGGCTCCATCTGCCATTGGCCCTTTTGTCACCAGTGTCCCCTGCCTATTGTGTCTGATTGGTCCCTGTATTAGAATACCTGGCCCTTCCCATCCCATTGTGGTATTGTGTTTTACTGTATAAAAGATGTGGTTTTTGTTCAATAAAGTGTGTCATGTTTGGAGTGAACCAGAGTCCTGGAGTCCTTTATGTTCTTATGGTTAAAGTGGCCACTCTGCCGCCCATCTGAGCCCAGGTTCCTGTAATGTTCGTCCGTCTGCTGCCAGGATCCCGCTACCGGACTTCGTATCCTGTCAGGCGGCAACATGGAGTCTGCCTTGTGGTTCTCCTGTTCCAGCTAAAACCTTCGATTCGAGCACCGGAGTGCTCGAACATCTTAACTACAGTTACTTTGGGTTCCTGCACCATTTTCCCTGCTCCGGTTCTGTGAACGCTCAACGGTGTTCTAGTGCCCGTGAGCCCTCCGGTATCCGCAGCCTTTGAGATAGAGTCGGTCATCCTGGGGTTCAACGCCACTCTGAGTCGACCACTGGAACGTTGACTTGCTCAAGAGGTGCACTCGACAGCACCAGTCCGGCATCCAGAAGGAGAGACCCGGGGACGACGGCGGAAGGTGACCCTGCCCTTCTTAGCATCAGTTATACCGGATCGATACACAGAGCAGGAACGTCAGCTAATCCGGGTCGGTACACAGAGCGGGAATGTCAGCCAGGCCGGGTCAATACACAGAGCAGGAACGTCAGCCAATCTGGGTTGGTACACAGAGCAGGAACGTTTACAGGCAGAGTAGTCAGGCAGTCCGGGTCATACACAGGATTCACACGAATATAGGAACATGCGCTTAGCAATGGGGACACCACGAAAGGGCACTGCAGAAGTGACAGGGCTCAGTATTTAAGGGCTAGCACTAGGCGGAGCAAAACCACTTTAGCCAATAAAAGGCATCAGGAAGTACCACTGGTCATAATGTCGCCAGAGATAACACGGGCATAGTGATAAGGACCAATGGACCTGTCACGTCAACGCACTGAAGGCCTGCTACCCCAGAGCGGGGGAGGCCTTGGCCATCTGCACGCTGGCAGGGGATGACCCAGAAGAACAGGTCATCCCTGATCTCCTGTATCAAGTGCATCCTGACAAGCCCATAAGCTCCCTACAGCTAGGGTTACACCTCAATCACACCCAACAGCGGCAGGTGCAGGAAATTATCCAGAAATGGCCCAACCTGTTCTCACCCCTACCCGGCCTTACCTCTGTCACCCACCATAGGCTAAAGACTCCAGGGCAGGCCCTGCTCCGGTTGGAACTAGGGGTCATTGAACCCTCCGTTAGTCCCTGGGACACTCCGGTGGTGCTGGTACCCAAAAAAGATGGCACCACCCGGTTCTTCGTTGACTACCGGAGGCTCAATGACCGGACTGTCACTGATACCTACCCCATGCCCCGGGTGGATGAGCTCCTGGACAGGCTCACTGAGGCTGGTGTTGCCACGACCCTCAACCTTAGTCGGTGGTACTGGCAGATACCCCTGGACTCTGAGGCGGTGGAAAAATTGGCCTTCATCACCCCCCATGGTCTGTACCAATTTAAGGTCATGCCATTTGGAATGAAGAATGCCCCGGCCACCTTTCAGAGGCTAGTGGACCATCTGTTGGCAGGGACGCAGGAATTTACCTGTTCCTATCTGGATGACATAGCCATCTTCAGTGACATCTGGGAGGAACACTTACTACACCTGGAGGCTATCCTGGGTAGAATTCACCGGGCGGGGCTCACCATTAGGCCTGACAAATGCCAAGTAGGCATGGGAGAGGTGCAGTATCTGGGGCATTGGATAGGCAGCGGCCTCCAGAGACCTGAACCCGCCAAGATAGCCGCCATCCTAGACTGGCCCACTCCCAAAACTAAAAAACAGGTTTTAGCCTTCTTAGGTACCGCAGTGCCGCAGTACAGCTACCTGGCCAAGCCCGTCACGAAACTGACCAAGAAAGCCCTAGCCCGACAAGTTAACTGGACCCCCGAATGTGAGCATGCCTTTGTAGCCCTGAAAGAGAACCTGTACTAGATGCACTGGATTTTAACCGCTCTTTTATCGTCCATACAGACACCTCCAACTATGGACTCGGAGCAGTACTAAGCCAGACCAACGCAGCAGGGGAGAAGCACCCGGTGGCCTACTTCAGCCGGAAACTGTTGCCCCAGGAAGTGGCCTACACGGCCATTGAGAAGGAGTGTCTGGCTCTGGTATGCGCGCTAAAGAAATTCCAGCCTTACCTCTATGGACGGGAATTTGTGGTTATTACAGATCATAACCTGCTGGTGTGGATGAACCGGGTTTCTGGAGACAATGGGCGGTTGCTCAGATGGAGCTTGGCACTACAACCCTTCAATTTTACCATCCGCTACCGGTCAGGCACTCAGATAGTTACTTTGCTACATAAAGGATGTTCAAACTGTGCCCCTCTAGCCGCTGTTGGCTACTACTTCCATTATCCTCAGGAAGAGATGTAGTTCAACAGCTGCAAGAGAGCCACTGGTTGAACAGCCTTGTGTAGTTACCATTCACAGTGCTACTTTGAGTGTCAGCAGGGTTTGTGTAGGCCAGGTAATCCATTTGAAACCTTTTTGTACCAGAGGATTGGGTATGCCTTTAGCACCTTAAAGTTACAGCTATATACTGTGAGTACAGGTGGAAGGAGGCTGGTATGTCAGACAATTGTATAGGTGTGGTTCCGTTACTTCCAGTGGACCATGGAACAAGGCTGGGGATTAGGTTGTCAAACTGTGTACTTGTGGACCTGTGACTACAAACACCACTTCAGCTGCACGTAGTGTATGTGTGATTCTGTGGCTGCCAGTGGAACAAGGCTGATGTGTCAGAGTATGTGGGACACTTGAACAAAACTGGGGTGTCACATTGTGTACGTGTGGCACTGTAACAAGCAGTGGACAATGGAACAAGACTGGGGTGTCAGGCAGTGTATGTGTGATTATGTGACTACCAGTGGACAGAGGAACAAGTTGTGATCTCATTTCAGTTGTACACACAGTGCCAGTAATCTTATCGTATTGAAGGTACATGTTCCTAAATGTTACCCTTTGAGACCAGCAGGGTTGTCAATTAACCCTTTCAGTAACCATCTGACACGCAAAGGATTATCGGCACTGAGGATCCATTTATGTTGTAAGTTTATATGTGTGTGTTTATATAAAAAGTTAGGAAAATGTTAACCCCTTGAAAACCAATATGTTTTTCAACTGCTACAAAGGCACTGATTAACCCCTTAAGGACCAGTAATATTTTGTGCCATATTTCTGTGGCAATCATTAGCTAGTGTAGCGTCATTTCAGTTGTAAGCTAGGTGGCATCACTAGTGTAGCTCCATTTCAATTGCAAGTTCCTTGGTATTACTGGTGTAGCTCCATTGCAATTGTAAGTTCTGTAGTATCACTAGAATAGTTCTATTTTAATTGTAAGCTCTGTAGTATCACTAGAATAGCTCTATTTTAATTGTAAGCACTGTGGTATCACTTGCCTTACTTCATAACATTAATGCCAGTTTGAAGAATTTGTTTCATGGTGTTTTTATTCTTAGAAGAAAGTACAGATTGCATCTGCTGACAATACAAGCAAAATTGTATGTATTCACCAAACAAACCTCCTTTCCATGGTATATTTTCAGTACTGGCACTTCAATATCTCCAACCTAGTCTCCCTGATGAAAATTGGGCACTTGGGCCTACAAACTTTCACCATCACTGCCTTAGTGCAAAATCCCCCAGTTCTTTTTTTATTATAAGGGCCCAAGAGTATGAGGTGGGCAGGAAAAGGCTGATACCAGAAGAACTTGAGAGATTCTGGGACAAACCAAACCGCTTTAAAGGTATAGCAATGTTTCACAAAAACAGCAGCTCCAATTAATTTTCTTAGTATTTGGGCCATGGAGAGTGTTATTTCAATACTGTCAGAGTTGTAGCTCAAGAGTATTACTGATGTAACACTTCTCACCACAGAGCAGCAAGACTGTCTGGATGGATCACAGAGAGGGACAACCTTCACTGAGCATAAGGAAAAACCTGAAAAACCTGTCAAGGAGAGCAGGTTTTTCTTATGCTCACAGTAAGAAGATTGTCCCTTGTTGTGAGCTGTCCGGTCCCAGGACCAGGGAAAATGTATCCTTGGATTATGTAAATCTTACAATTTAACAGATGGACTTACTTAGGCAGGTGAAATAAATAAAGCAGTGAGGAATATCCAATAACTGTTTTATGCATTCAAACTTTGCTGTAGTCTATACCTGCATTGTAGGGTTGAAGAGAACGTCAGAGATTCGTTTTGTGGAATGATTTGGAGGACATGGAAAAATGTCCAGGTCCCTTCGAATCAAATGTAAACGAATTACAGAGGGAATAAGAGGAGGGTGGAAGAAGTGACAGGGGAGTGTGGGAAAGGGAATGCAGAACAGTAAGAGGGGACAGGAAAGGGAGCTGGAAGAAACAAAGGGTAGGGAGCAAGAGTGGGCCTTGAACCCATTGAGTTCCAGAAGGGTAGTCAAAACATTTCAAAGTAATGAGTTCAAAAATCTTTTGGGACTCAAAGGGTTAAGGAAAAGGGCTGCAAAGGAGAGTGGGCCTGGGGTGCAGGGGATAGACAGGGAGGCATCAACAATGGGCCAGAGCTTGAGGAGAGGCAACAAAAGGAGGAAGAAAGATGGGGATGAAGCACACAATAAGTGGGAGGGAGAAGGAAGGGGTGAGAGACATCCAGTTACACAGTTACACTGCACTCACTTCAGAAGATGAGGAATAAAGATGAGGATAGTGAGGAAGCGAACCAGACAGAATAAGAGGCCTTACTTAAATGTGCGGTCACAGGAGAGGCAGTGGAAGTCAGCGATCCCCCACATCTTGTCTTCGGGCACCGGGTCATACTTCTTACGACAGCTGTGACACTTGGACACCTACACAGGAGACAAGAGAGAGAACATGCAGTCATTCTGGAGGACATCAACTACACCAAAAGGAACAAATACAAATTCTACTGATTTAACTCTTTCAGTGCCAGAGGGGAATACAACACATCGTGAAGCAATGCATCGTCCACCCCTCTGGTACTCAAAGGGTTACAAAGGGTTATTTTTTTTTAAACATATCTTTATTAGAGAGATAAGATAATACAATCAGATGTAACAGCGTTAAGAATTTCAAATTTATATCGAACTATAATCAAAACAAACAGTACAGCTGTCAATTGACTAAATTCAGGGGGAAGTAGACGTACATCACATATCTTGCTCTGTTAGGAGGAGGGAAATAGGGTCAGGTGAGGGCAGAAGTGTCGTGTTCTAAGAGGAAGTGTTGTGAGAATGAACATACAATGGTTTGTGGTAAAGTCTGAGAGGTGTAAGAGGGAAAGATGTTATTAAATAAATCATGACACGGTACAATATGTCATGTGTTGTTGTTCATCTGAGGTTGTATTTACCTACTTTTTAGACCTGCTAAGGAACAGATGATTGTTATTATGTCCTGCTATGTAAAACCATAGAATTCATAGAGGGCGTACTTTCTTTTTCACACGACTGTATATAAATATATATATATATATATATATATATATATTTAATTTCTCTCTTCTCCTCTAACCCCCCATTCCTCTCTTTGTGCCGTAGAACCCTGTAGAAATATGTGTTCAACCCGACTTCCTGCTCCCAGGCTCCAAAGGATTTATAGTGGAGGATGAAAAGTACCTTTGCTACACTCGGTGAAGGGTCCAAGGGTATGTTAAGGGTGTTTGATCAAGTATAGAAACAAAAATAAAAGAACAGCCGATGCAAAAGATCCACTGAGTGCAGTAGTTTAATGATCTTAAGCTTATTGTTTAAGAGCTGGTTAACGCAAATAATAGCTCTTGCATTTAAAGTAATTCGATCGTGTTTATTATAAGTTCCCTGTAAAGTCCCAAAGCTGTTGCCAGTTTACAGAGGTGGTAAGCGGGTGATAGTAGTCGGCATATTGGGGTAGATATCCCTAAGGTGGGATCACATAAACACCCTAGATATCCACAAGTAACTGGAGGCTTAAGAAGACTGGAGGACAAGAATATCGAACCCAGGGTATATACTGGGAAGGCGATATATTCTTAGAGGCGGAATTAAGGCCTCATATACATGTGAGTACCCATTTGTTACCAGCACAAGGCTGAAAGGTGGCAGATCAAGATTACGATCATTAAACTACTGAACTCAGAGCATCTTCAGCTCCGGCCGTTCTTTTGTTTTTGTATCTATAGATGGTGTTGTAGCAGGGGCTCCAAACCTGCATCAGACGAGAAGCGAAGTACAGTTCTGAGGACTTTGGTTTTGTTCTTGTATACTAGTGCATGTACACAATTATTTAAAGAATATTTGATCTTAATGTTTTATTTCCTATATATATATTACATTTGATTCCATTTCATTTGAAGAATAACAAAGCTATTTGCTTCAGGTTAAGAGGCTCACATATATAGTGCATGTTAACATTCAAGCAAAAATAGGTGGACTGGTGGATGTGTACCTCCAGTGGTACCTACTGGCTTTTGTGTTTGATCAAGTGTTTGAAGGGAGTGGATAATTAGGAGCGGAGAATTAGGCAAAGGTCTATATGTGAACCAGGCAGAAATTGCGGCACTGAGTCAGTTGCTCTAGCATGGAATTTTTCCATTGTAACAAAGTATGTGACTTTTGAGAACCATGATGTGAGATAAGGATAATTTAGATCTGCCCAATGCAAGGGGATTATTGCCTTAGCAGCGTTTAAGAGAGATTGAATTCATATACACAGGGCTTTTAACCTTTTGAATGTTAGAGAGGTCTCCAGTGCTTTGTTTAGCAGTGCACGGGAGATCTCTCAAGAATTCAGGGGGTTTAAAGCTCCATTTCAATCAATGGTAATATTACATGTCTGATACAGTATAGTTGCTTTGCCCCAGAATTCTCCAAGGGATTTATGTACTAAGGTGTGATAAAGAAGAAGCAATATCTCCAGAGAGAGAGATAAACTCTCTAACTCCAATGTTCTATAGAACCTATGTACTAATGTGTCTCAAGTTGGAAAGATCTTAGTATATAGGCTCCATAGAATTACATAGGAATTGAATAAAGTATCATTCTGGAGAGGTTCGGTCCTCTTTATCACAATTTAATGTACAACTCCCCCCACCCTGTTTTTCCTAGTACAACAGCCACAATGTCACAAACATTCCCTTTCCTTTCTTCTATAGCAGTGGTTCTCAACTCCTGTCCTCAGGACCCACTAACAGGCCAGGACTTAGGGATTTCTCTGCTAGAGCACAGGTGTGGTGATCAGAGGCTCATTCACACTGATTAACTCACCTGTGCTCTAACAAGGAAATCATGTGATCAGAGGCTCATTCACATTGATTAACTCACCTGTGCTCTAACAAGGAAATCATAAAATCCTGGGCTGTTAGTGGCTCCTGAGGACAGGAGTTGAGAACCACTGTTCTATAGGCTTCCTGCTGCCCATTACTGTCGTTAATCTGGCAACGTACAACAGCCCATATAAAGGACAATTTCCTGTTATAGGACAATGTTATTTCCAGTGCTGTGATATTTTTCAATTATAAGTTATTGCAGCACAAAACTTTTTGAGATAAAGTTTTAATTTTTGATTGTGGTCCCCAGGTGGTACTGTTTCTGTCACTCCCTATGAACATCCATAGTCTAGGAATCAAGCTCTCTGATGGAATGCATTATTGAAAAAACAATGTTTGCCTTTTGGACACCAGTTGGTGTAACAGTTTGTTTTCAAAAAATAAGTTTGAGTGTTATAACTATAACTATAGAAAGGAAACTCTCCCAGCAGTGGGTGTTTTCTGGTTTAGTCCACAGAAAAAGCCATGTAACATACTTTTTATTTTTATGAAAAGTTTACTGCTCCTTTCATAAAACTATACAGACATTAACCCCTTAATGTCCGGCCATGCGGCAGGCACTTAAGGACCACAGAGCTTTTTTTTTTTTTAAATGGATTCTGGGGTCCCTGAGCGGCGTGCAGCTGTGCGGGGGACCCCTGAATTCCATGACCTGCCAGGACCATTATGGGTCCTTAACACAAGTTTACCTATGACAGTTCTGGCACTTCTTGGGTCCTTAAGGGATTAAAACTGACAATTTTTATCTGTGTAATAAATAGTTTTTGACAAATGAACCTGTATATTTTGGATCATTGTGTGGCAGTTTATGCTTATGTCATGCATGGTCAAACTCAAATACAGTCAAGGGCCTAATACTCAATATTTTCCTCCAAGGAGGGCTGTATCATTGGCTACTATATATATATATATATATATATATATATATATATATATATATATATATATATATATTCTAGTGTAAAAGCCCGTGTGCATGGGACATGGAGCAGTGAGGTACCGGCAGTACACAAAGAAGGACCGGCCTCTTAACCCTTTGAGTGAAAGAAGGGTACGCACGTACCCCTCTTGCACTCAAAGGGTTAACATTACCCGGACCTGCTCTGCGTACTGCCGTTACCTCACTGCTCCATGCGATTGCGCCGCCTCACTCACGAGATGCAATCATGCGCAGTAGAGAATGGCTGAACGCGAGCAGTCTGTACTGCACATGACTGCATCATGACAAACTTTCTGGCCTTTTATTATATATAGGATATATATATATATATATATATATATATATATATATATATATATATATAAAATATTGGTCAAGTGGTATCAACAGAACCACCTATACATTGTCAGTTCTTTCTTTTACCGCAACACGTGGAAGGATCAATTAAAGTGACTGAACCAGTTATTCATCCACCTGTGCTGAAGCAGAGGTAGCCTGAAAACATGTGGTTTTATGTATAAAAGCAAACAGGGGCAATTCTGGGACAGGGAACAAAGAAAAAATCTGATTGATCTAAATGGGGCTTTTAACCCCTTGATGCTGGGCTGCAGGGCACTTAAAAGATTTCTGTCCATAGAGGGCCTAACTTTGCCAGCCTGTGTGCCACGGGCCTCGTGTTTTTTTTGGCCCGCAAGCTGCATGTTTAAGCTGCCAACAGAAGCTTACCTCTTATTGTGCTATTAGACTTGTTCATAGTGTGCGGACCTAGATACACTCATAGCACATGGTCCTAATAGGTCCTTGCACAGACACTAAACAAAAACTAATTAATAGCGCCCTGCACAGACACTAAACGGTAACAAAAAAAATAACTAATAGGGCCCTGCACAGACACTAAACACCAACAAAAACTAATTATTAGTGCCCTACACAGACACTAAACGGTAACAAAATAATAACTAATAGGACCCTGCACAGACACTAAACGGTAACAAAAAAATAACTAATAGGGCCCTGCACAGACACCTAAACACAAACAAAAACTAATTAATAGTGCCCTACAGAGACACTAAACGGTAACAAAATAATAACTAATAGGGCCCTACAGAGACACTAAACGGTAACAAAATAATAACTAATAGGGCCCTGCACAGACACTAAACACCAACAAAATAATAACTAATAGGGCCCTGCACAGACACTACACACCAACAAAATAATAAACTAATAGGGCCTGCACAGACACTAAACACCAACAAAATAATAACTAATAGCGCCCTGCACAGACACTAAACACCAACAAAATAATAACTAATAGGGCCCTGCACAGACACTACACACCAACAAAATAATAACTAATAGGGCCCTGCACAGACACTAAACACCAACAAAATAACTAATAGGGCCCTGCACAGACACTACACACCAACAAAAACTAATTAATAGTGCCCTACACAGACACTAAACGGTAACAAAATAATAACTAATAGGGCCCTACACAGACACTAAACGGTAACAAAATAATAACTAATAGGGCCCTGCACAGACACTAAACACCAACAAAATAATAACTAATAGGGCCCTGCACAGACACTAAACACCAACAAAATAATAACTAATAGGGCCCTGCACAGACACTAAACATCAACAAAATAATAACTAATAGCGCCCTGCACAGACACTAAACACCAACAAAATAATAACTAATAGCGCCCTGCACAGACACTAAACACCAACAAAATAATAACTAATAGCGTCCTGCACAGACACTACACACCAACAAAATAATAACTAATAGGGCCCTGCACAGACACTAAACGGTAACAAAATAATAACTAATAGGGCCCAGCACAGACACTACACACAAACAAAATAATAACTAATAGGGCCCTGCACAGACAGTTAACGGTAACAAAATAATAACTAATAGGGCCCTGCACAGACACTAAACACAAACAAAATAATAACTAATAGGGCCCTGCACAGACACTAAACATCAACAAAATAATAACTAATAGGGCCCTGCACAGACATTAAACACCAACAAAATAATAACTAATAGGGCCCTGCACAGACACTACACACCAACAAAATAATAACTAATAGGGCCCTGCACAGACACTACACACCAACAAAATAATAACTAATAGGGCCCTGCACAGAAATTAAAAGCCGCCAAAATAATAACTAATAGGGCCCTACACAGACACTACACACAAACAAAATAATAACTAATAGGGCCCTGCACAGACACTAAACACCAACAAAATAATAACTAATAGGGCCCTGCACAGACACTAAACACCAACAAAATAATAACTAATAGGGCCCTGCACAGACACTAAACACCAACAAAATAATAACTAATAGGGCCCTGCACAGACACTACACACCAACAAAATAATAACTAATAGGGCCCTGCACAGACACTAAACACCAACAAAATAATAACTAATAGGGCCCTGCACAGACACTAAACACCAACAAAATAATAACTAATAGGGCCCTGCACAGACACTAAACACCAACAAAATAATAACTAATAGGGCCCTGCACAGAAATTAAAAGCCGCCAAAAAAATAACTAATAGGGTGTGCACAGAAACTAAACTCCAACAAATAAATACTAATTTCTCAATAACTACTTATATTACAAACAAATGGTTAGTACAGCACATAGGCATTTTTATCATTTTTAAAATTAACAAAACTAATCCTAAAGCGATACTAACATACAGATCTCTAAGAGCCCTGTATACTGCAGGTATTTGCATATTCGGATCCATTAGACATCATTCCTGACTATTAAAAGTGAAGCAAAACTTCCTAACAATAACCCCCCCACACTTAACTTAATATGGACAGCAAATCTTAATGGCCCTTATGAATTTTGACCTGGTGTTTTTGCTCAAAAGATAAAATCTTCAGTTAGCCAAGGATGTCATGTCCATGGAGGAAGACATGACACTTGACACAAGCCACCTACATCCCTCTGGCTCATAAAGGGTGAACATTCCCATGTGAAGTGGGTTGAGTTTGCGTCCTGTAGCCCAGCCCATGTCTGCCTCCATGGACTTGGCATCCAGGGCTGTTTGAAGGAAGGCACAAGGATTTTCTGTTCATACTAAGGTAAGTGTGTGTATGTCATTATTAGGAGGTGTTACTTCCCCTTGAAGGGATTCCCCTGTATAGCGGTTAGCTATTTCTTATGCCCATCGCTACAAATGTGGATCTGCTAGTTATGTGCAAAACTACCAAGCCATACCTGCTTCTGTCAAACGCAAGGGGGGAGATTCACTAAAGGTCGATGCTGTGGAGATATGATTTTGTCAATGTGTTCAAAGTACTTTGACTTTTCAATGTAAACACAATGCCATATGCACTAAAATTTAGTGATGCAAGGGGAGGGGAGGAGAAGGTTCCCATTAGCATTCAGGACTGTCAAACTGCTGTTGATATGGAAGGGATGCCCTCCCTTGCACATCACCTGAAGTATAACAATCCTGAAGTCTGACAGCATTATCTCTGCTGCCCTGCTTGGTTCGTAGGGAAGTGGAGAGGTTACTTTCAGAACCACTTACAACATCACACCCTTAACCCTTTGAGTGCCATAGGGATGTGCATTGTGCACCCTTGTGGCACTCAAAGGGTTAAAAAAAAGTACACCAAGTAATACATATCATCCCCTCAGCTCTATATCATATTTCATACACGTTGTACACTCCCAAATGAACCAGGCAGCGTCCATGGTGATTTGTGGCTGCCATCTGCCCTTCAGCCTTTTTTCCTTGCCTACTGGTTGCCACAGAAGCCCATGTACATTCTCTGTTCCCCAGACTTGCCTACTGGTAGACACAAATCCCCATGTACACTCTCTGTCCCCAAGACTTGCCTACTGGTAGACACAAATCTCCATGGGTACTGCCTGGGCAAGGGAAGAAGGCTGGGGGTATCAGGCAGTGTATGTGGGGATAACACCATGCTGCCCTGCAATATAGGAATCCGACATGCTGCCTCCCCCCTAACAGTAAAAATTCGACATATGGTGCCCCATACATTTGACATATGCTGCCCTGACACAGTTAACCTTTCGAATGCCAGAGGGGTACTCAACACATTGCTTTGCAATGCATTGCGTACCCCTCTGGCACTCAAAGGGTTATATCCAACATATGCTGCCCCATAACGCGTGCACAGATTTTAAAAATACCTCAAATATGCCCGTTTTGTTTTGAAATAAAATCAGACCTCACGGGGGGTGCATCAGGACCCTCCTGATGTCCCCCTGGCATTAGTCACCTACCCAATTGGATAGATGATCAATGTGGCGGCCAGGAAGGCAATCATCGCCTTCCCCTTCTAGCTCCTACTCAAGCTGTCATTCTATGAATGTCGGGCTTGAGTACGAGGATCCTCAGGACCCATGTGATGTGAGTGGGTCTTGAGGATCCTCCTACTCAAGTCTGTCTTTCATAGAACAATGGCTTGAAGAGTAGCTACTAGGAGAAGGCAGTGATCGCCTTCCTGGTCGATGCATTGATCATCTATGCAGTTGCATAGGTGATCAATGACAGGGGGACATCAGAGGCGCCCTGATGCACTTTGAGGGATATGATTTTATTTCAATACAAAAACGGACATATTTTTCTTACAAAACAAAAAGGACATTTTGTTTTAATATATACACAAGTTATGAGACAGCATATGTCAGATATCAACTGTGTGGGGCAGCATATGTCGAATTTATGTGGCACCATATGTCACGTTTAAATGGGTGAAGGGGGCAGCATGTTGGATTTCTATATTGTGGGGCATTATGTTGGATTTTACTGTGGGGGGACATTGTGTCAGATTCCTATATGGTGAGGCAGCATTTTGGATTTCCATATTGTGGAGCATCATGGGGAACATCACCAATGTGTGTTAGCCCCACATACACTGCCTGACACCCCTCCTGCTTTATTCCCTTTCTCAGGCAGTGCCCAGGGGGATTTGTGGCTACCAGTAGGCAAGAGAAGAAGTATGGGGGCCAGGCAGTGTACATGGGGTTTCTACTGATACCAATGGGCAAAGGAACAAGGCTGGGGGCAGCTGGTAGCCACAAATCCCCATGGACACTGCCTGACCCCAGCCTTATTCCCTTGGGAGTGCACAACATGTTTTAAATATTATAGAGAGCTGAGGGGATGAATATGTACTACTTGGTGTACTCATTTAACCCTTTGAGTGCTACAGGGGTGCACAATGCACATCCCTATGCACTCAAAGGGTTAAGCCCCTGAATTCAACGTGTTAGAAGCCTCATTTAAAATCAAAAATAAAAGTTCATATACCCTAGTATTTCATCATGTTTTACAAATATTTGTATATTGTAATAAGTTCCCCTTAGAATAGGGGTAGACCGAGTGAAAACCACCAGCTGCTGCCAGACTACACTCCCCTTCATCTCACTGGCTGGCATGGGGATGAAGGGAGTTGTATTCTGACAGCAGCTGGAAGGCCTCATGTTGCCCAACCTTGCATTAGAGTAAATAATCTCTGTTTGGCTAGTACATACTTCATAGTTTTAAGCGGGTCTTATTTATAAAGGGATTAAGAGGGTCTTATTTATAAAGGGAAAGTGGACAAAATCTAGAGCAAACCAACCTCACCAAATTAAATAGAAATGTATCCCCTGGATCCTAGAGATGTTTCCAACACATTACAAGGCAATGCACTGGAGATCTCTCTAGCATTGTAGGGGTTAAAGGCCCAATTTAGATCAATGGAGTACAGCTGGTTTACTCTAGAATGTTTTCTTTATACCTAAGACTCGTTCTTAATACTCGCCTGTTTTCTCTGTGGGACCCTCCGCCACCACATTTTATCACACTCTTCGCATGCAAACTGTCTGTCCCGAGAGGGGATGCGGTTTTCAGACGCATTGTTAAACATCTTCAGGTTCTTCTCGGTCAGAGGAAGATGCTTCATCTTTTTAGCAATATTCTGCGAAAAGGAGAAAGGGTTGGGAGATGTGATTGTCCTGTTGGGTGAAAGGGATAGATTCCATAGAACACTGAATGACAAGGGCTAATAAATCTCTTAAAACAACATGAGCTCTAACCATTGTTATATTATCCTAAGACAAGCTTACAAAGTAGACTCCATATAATAATATGTCCCATAGCTCCCTCCTGTCTATGTCCCCCCACAGTGGAAGGGACATACTCCATTTGCCGTAGCTTTCTTCTTTTTCTGTCACCCTGCAATGGGAGAGGCAGACTCCATGTCCCATAGCTCCCTCCTGTCCGTGTCACCCTGCAGTGCGAGGGACAGACTCCATGTCCCATAGCTCCCTCCTGTCTGTGTTACCCTGCAGTGGGAGGGACAGACTCCATGTCCCATAGCGCCCTCCTGTCCGTGTCACCCTGCAATGGGAGAGACAGACTCCATGTCCCATAGCTCCCTCCTGTCTGTGTTACCTTGCAGTGGGAAGAACAGTCTCCATGTCCCATAGCTCCCTCCTGTCTGTGTCACCCTGCAGTGGGAGGGACAGACTCCATGTCCCATAGCTCCCTCCTGTCTGTTTCACCCTGCAGTGGGAGGGACAGACTCCATGTCCCATAGCTCCCTCCTGTCCGTGTCACCCTGCAGTGGGAGGGACAGACTCCATGTCCCATAGCTCCCTCCTGCTTGTTTCACCCTGCAATGGGAGAGACAGACTCCATGTCCCATAGCGCCCTCCTGTCTGTGTCACCCGGTAGTGGGAGGGGCAGAGTGATTGCCTCATTCATGTCAATCATTAACTTCTTTGCAACGCATTTAACCCCTCCCTCCTTGTTTTTTAAAATCTTCATGGGATTAATGAAAGATAAACCCAAATCTGGTGTGTCAGTAAGACACAAAATACTATTAACTGTACCTGAATGTCTTTGTCTTTAGCAAGATCCTAGAACAAAAGAGATAATCATTTTTATCTTAGCAGTATTACTTAAATTATTTTCATTGATAACTTCATTTAAACAGTGGTGAGTAGTAAAAACATAAATCTGTCTGACCTTTGGCTGTTCTTCATCCCTCTTAATCTTGTTGATCACATTCTGAAGAGTAAAAACAAATTGAATAAATCACCTTTCACTGCTTACTGCAACCTGCTGCCCACAATTTACCTCTAACAGGCAAAGCCCTGATCATCAGAGAGAGTGAGGTTTTCAAACAAAATAATATGCAATATTCTCCAAATGTTGTTTTGTGTGATTTTGCATTCTCCATCTGTTGTTGTATAGCAGTTCCCATCACCTTCAACCAGTGATGATGGGAGCTGCAGTCCATCAACAGCTACAGCCTTCTGGGTTTCTTATCCTTGGCACAGACACAGCACAGAAGCAAAAAAAAAAATAAAATAAAATAAAATAAATAAATAAATAATTGGCCAAGTAAACACAATTCTTAATATTGAGGTGCTAAAACAATGTCTCTCATTGCTCTAATAGGAGGCAATTAGTTTTATAGAGGAGGAAGGTTCTGGGTAACTGAAAACTACTACTCTTTTTTTTGTAGATGCCTGACATATTACTACTGCCTTATGCATCCTTCTGTCTACAATATACTCCCAGCTTACTACTTTTGCCTAACACAAACCACTGCCCACGATCTACTCCTGACACACATCTATTGCCTAACACAAACCACTGCCCACAATCTACCTCTGATGCATTAATACTGCCTAACACAAACTACAGCCCATGATCTAACCCAATAGACTATTACTGCCTAACACAAACTACCACCCACAATATAACACTGATACACTACTACTGTCTAACACAAACCACTGCCCACAATCTACCCTGCTACTGCTTAAAGGGCTAGTAATGGTTCACAAAAACAGCAGCTCCAATTAATCTTCATAGTATTTGGGCCATGGAGAGTGTTATTTCAATACTATCAGAGTTGTAGTTCAAGGATAATTGAATGATAAATTATCCCCCTTCCGATATGTAATCAGGTCCCTTGACCAGACAAATCACAGCAAGGGACAATCTTCTTACTGTGAGCATAAGGAAAACCCCCCTTGACAGGTTTTTCAGGTTTTTCCTTATGCTCACTGAAGATTGTCCCTCTCTGTGATCTATCCAGAAAGTCTTGCTGCTCTGAGGTGAGCAGTGTTACATCAGTAAAAGGGGCAGGAGGGGGATACTTCTTTCAATTACTTTTGAACTACAACTTTGACAGTATTGAAATAACACTCTCCATGGCTCAAATACTCTCAAGATTAATTGGAGCTGCTTTTATTGAGAAACATTACTATCCCTTTAACAGAAAACACTGCCCACAATCTAACCCTGATACACTACTACTGTCTAACACAAACCGCTGCCCACGATCCTCCACTGACACATTGTTACTTCCTAATACAAACTGCTGCTAACAATCACCCCACAAAACTGCACCACACAACATGCAGAGCATTGTTCTGCTTCTCACTCTCACACTACACCTAAACTACTTTATCTTCTGACACATACATGCTCACACTAATACACATCTTACCATTGCCACCTTGTCATTCTTTAAACCATTTCTCTCGTCAGAATCAAAATCTACAAAAAGAACAAATGTTAGATGATTAATAGGGAACGGGCAACTGTTTGTTTTATATGGCGGTGCATGAGGCAGCAGTCTTTGGCTGAAGGGGAAATGGTTTATGCCTAGAGGTAGAAGAAGCAGTCTGTGTCTGGGGCAGAAGAGATAGAATTCTGTGTCTGCAGGTATAACTGGTAACAGCACATGGCTGCTGGTAGTAAAGGCAGTGGTTTGTGTCTAAAGGTAGAAGAGGCAGCAGTCAAGTTTCTGGATGTGGAAGGGACAAGAACTTGTGTCTAGAGGTATAAGGAGCAGCAATCTGTGTTGCCACAAATGCCTAACAGTGTTGAGATTAGTCTGATCTCATGTCATGTCTGACATCAATAAGATCTTTGCACAATTCAAGGTGAGGGAGCAAACAAACCATAACCCCACAGCAGGTTTCTCCACAGCATCTTCAGTCTCTTCATACCCTTTTGGCCATCAGGATCACACAGCCTGAGTGGTGGACAGGGCCTAAGAACAACTGACGGTAAAATCTACCTGAGCCGGTGTATCAGACTGTAACAGAAGCTAAGAACGCCGGGTTGTCCTTAGCCGTCACTCCAGGGTCTCTCCCTCTTGGATGCGGCTACAAAGGAGTAGCCTTTCCGGTGCAGCAAGATGGACAAATAGATCTCAGGAAAATAAACTGGAAATATGAATGTCTTGGCTGGAAGTCAAAGGGACTCTTGAGACAAACCAGGAATAACAGCTCAGGACACCTTGTTCCAAAACGAACTCAAGTTTATTGTGGCAGAACAGCTCTTTTTATACACACATAACCAGGTTAACTCACAAGGTTCAACAAAGAGTACAATAAGGGTAAACATTCAGTGGGGACATGATACAAAGGGCCAGACATGATTGAATTACTATACAAAGGGCTTGGACTGGGGACAGACAATGAAACAAAGGCAAGGGGCGGGAATACACAACACTTCACACAATGCCGGCAGGGTTGAAGCATCTTTGAATATTCCGCTTCAACCCCTGGCCAATTCAGAGCTGGTAAACCTGTGGCCAATCCTGACTGCTGGTTTCACACAGTCTTTGGCCAATCAGACCCTGTAGGCGGGAAGCTGACCAACCAATCCCTGGGCCGCCTACTTTCCCCTATGTTAACGCTATGGTGAACCTTTAACTTGTCACCCAGGGCTTTGGCCAATCAGGAAGCTGACTACTTTCCTATGTAAAGTCTATGGGGCTTTTTGAAAATGTTGCCCTGCACGACAACCAGTCTACGGCCCGTTATAGTTTGTGGATTTCAGTTTCTTTTTAGGGGTTTTGCATGGCTCCTAAAGAGCCCCCAAGTAACGGCCTGTGGTCCTTTACAGAGACAAAGCCTGGGACTTCATAGCATTAAAAGAGGATCCAGAGTCATTGGTGGTTTCCTACAAGATTATGAGAGACAGTGTTTGCTGAAAGAGGTCCCCTGCAGAGGCTGGGTGTGCATACTGGTTCACTTAGTACCCAGGGGAGCTGTGGAGATATACCGGTCCCTGCCATCAAAGCTTAATCAGGATTATGAATATGTAAAGAAGGACATATTTGCCCAGGGAGTCACTAGAGAAAGTTTTGGAGACTGCAACCTGGTGAAAGGAATACATTTTGGATATGTTCATAACAGCTACAAATTATGTTTGGAAGCTGGAGAATGGAAATCATGTAGCCAGCCTGGAAGAGGCCAAGCACTTTTTGCTAGGGAAAACTTTTGGTGGAAGGCCTGTAGCAAAGATATTAAAGAATGGGTGTTGGAGTGATGTTCCACCACCTTAAGCCAAGTGGCAGCCTTGGCTGACTGAGTAATTCAAAGGAAACCTCAGTAGAAATCTGTGGGAAACAAAAAGGATTTGCTGGCCACTAGGCCAGCTGTTCCAGATACAGCACTAGCTCTGATGCCTCTACCTACATGCCCTACTGAGTAGATGTAACCCACAACTCTCCCTGATACGAGACACCACCCAATCATTACCTAGTCCCAGGACACCTTTGCAGGCCAAAGGTGCTACATCCACCAGCAGAAAGGACATCTGCAAAACTGTTGTCCGCAAAACTGACAATGGGCTCACCACCACATTGACAGCCCTACAGAGCCATATGAAGAGAAACTGTTTCCACCACCTGAGGCTTCACCAGAGATCCAGTACATGCCTGGCTTTTATAAGGTAACCAACATAACTCATACCCTGCCAGAAACACAGAGAATACATCAGCAGACCGTGTGCATCAAAGACCAGCCTGCTGTGGGGTTACATAATTGTGTGAAAACCCCAGTGAGTATGCATACATACCCTAGTGCAAAATGGCCACTGAATTAGTAGAAAGCACTTGGTGCTGTATTCTACAGGTCCAGGTGCACTTGGACTTTGTGGTGGAAAGGGGTCTAGACACAGTGAGCTGATGGATCATTTGCCGACTACTGTGATAAAGGATAGTGACCTGGGAGATCTGGATTGCTACTTTGGGAATGTTATCATTCATCAGAAAGTGGTTCAGTGTACCATACACTTCCTGGGAGCATCAGGGCCACAGCCTCTAGTGCCAGAATTGGTAAGACATAACTTTTCTCTCATGGTACCGACTTCCCAAGCCCAAACTTCCCTCCATCCATGCTGTTCCCAAGAGGCCAACCATCCCTGGGGGCCCCTTGTCCCCAGACACAAGTGTGCTAGAAGTCTAAACTGAATCAGTGGTCTTGGGGTCTACAGTCACCCCTAGGCAAAAGCTTGTAGTGTCCACTGTACCCAAATATCCATTAATCCCCTCAGATAAGCTGATTTTCTTAAAGGTTTAATGGCACCTAATAAAATATGCTATGAGCCTTCAATGACTTTGAGGGGGACTGGGAACACTACCTCCTGTTTGCTTTTTGGAGAATGAAGCGGAGGTCTACTGGTGTATCTCCCTTAAAGCTATTTTATGACTGGAGGGTGAGGGGACACCTAACTTTGTTGAGGAAGTACTGGGAAGGGGAAAGTCAGGAAGAAAGAACCTTCATAGTGCCCCAGCTAGTGCAGAACATCCTCCAACTACATGACCAGCTAACCCAGGCACCTGTTCAAGCGGCCCAGCACCCCTCCCCCAAAAAAAAGTCAGATATGATCAAAATGCCTTTGCCAAGGAGTGTCAAAAGGGGTAGCACATACTGATGTTGGAGAATATCCCCCAGAACAAGTTTCAGGCCATCTGGAATGGACTATTCAAGGAGGTCAAGAAACTTTTCGAGACATTTTATGTAGTCGCCCTAAAATGGACGAGTCAGAAGACTCCATTTGATGAAAACCTGTTAAACCAGCTAGCCGGGACCAGATATGTGTCCACTCAGTAAAAGCAAGGATTACTGGAAGATATGCTTGTCGGATCAAGCCAACCAAAATAGTACTAAATCTCCCTGTTCAGCATGTCGTTTGGGGTGAAGAATGACACGGTGATGTTCCAGATGCTAGTACACAGGCTGCTGGAAATAATGCAGCACCATGCCTGTACCTATATGAACGATATAGCAGTGTGCAGTGCTATGTTGGCTTGAATGTCTCATTATGTTTTTCCCTTATTCTGGCCACCCCATGAGGTTCATAATCCACACCAATGCATGCCAATGTGGTGTTGGAGCTGTCCTCAGCCAGGTCACCAACAAGAAGGAGGAGTATTCATTAGCATACCTAAGATGAAAACTGTTGGACTGAGAAGTAGGGGGTATACTACTGTAGATAAGGAGTGCCTGGCCATATTGTGCGCTCTCAGAAAACTGCAACCATATCTGTTTGGACAGGAGTTCACTGTAGCCATGGATCGTAATCCCTTGACCTGGCTAAACATGGTAGCCAGAGACAACAGACCCCTGCTTGCCTTTCAGCTTTACAGTAACCTACACATGGGGAGGACACCACCAGAAAGCTGATGGATTACCTTTGTAAGAGGACAGATAATGGGCTTCTACACAGATATCCAACTGAACCTATTGTGGGCCTGTTAAATGCCAGCCTGTGACTAACTTTTTTTTTTTGGGAGGAGGGGCAATAGAAGCTCTTATGACCCTATTGTGTCCCTCGGTGGTGAGCAGAACTACTTTCAAATAAGAGCAAGCCTAGTGTGGCAGGACTTGGCCTCTACTCAGAAGATGGGGATTCCGTGGGTGTTATCTGACTGTAGAAAGGGCAGTAGTCTGTGCCTGAAGGTAGAAAGGTGGAGCCATTGGTGTCTGTGAATTGAATGGTTCAGCTACCATTATAAAGGATTAGAAGACGAAACAGCTGCTAATGTGTCAGGAAGTGGAAGAGGAAGCAGTTATTTTTAGTAGATTTACTTGTTCTTACCATTGAGCTCATCTTTGCACAGTATGATATATGTACAGACTTGTGTATGATTATTAGCAAATTTTCTCATTAGCAAAACTGCTGTCTCTACTGGGATATTGCCATAAAATTTTTCTCGCAACCTTCGTACACTCTTCTCCAGCTGGGGAGGAAAGAATAGGAAATATATGAGAAAGAAAAAGAAAGTAGTTAAAGGAGGAATGACATTAATGTTTTCACAAAAATTATCCTAAATAAATACACATATGGCCAAATGTTTTTTATCCCAACTTCAACGATTTAAAGATATTGAAGTACATATAAAAAGGAAGGAAGATGTCATATTATGCCCTCCCAGATGAAATGTGGATATTGAAAGTCTTACATCTTTGTCTGCAACATATGGCAAATACAAAAATGCCATTAAAGGGATAGTAATACTTCATTTTTACTATCCCCCCTCTTGTAGCCCTTAAAAATTAGAATTAAATGAGACCAGCGGCATCTCTAAAACCTTTATGGTTTGAAAGATATCCGCATTCAAAGTTCCCTCTCCTCTGAATTCAGCGTTGTAGCTGACAGCAAGGGAATCCGGTCCCTGAGCAAGCGGCGGCTCTGCAGCAGTGCTGAGATCGCGTTGTAGAAACAGAAATCCTTCACTGAAATGGTCTTCAATGTGTACTTGGTTTGCTCTTGGTTTTCAAGCACACGTAGAAGACCGTTTCAGAGCCGCCACCAGTCCCGGGAGTGGATTCCCCTGCTGTCAGCTAGAACACTGACACCAGGGGAGAGAGAAGGAGAGGGAACTTTGAATGAGGATATCTCTCAAACCATAAAGGTTTGAGAGATGCCGCTGGTCTCCTTTAATTCCAGTTTTTAAGGGCTACAAATGAAGTATTACTATCCCTTTAAAGGGATAGTAATACTTCGTTTTAACTTTATTTTATTCTGTAGGCATTAAAAAACATGAAGAATTATATAAGTCTTATCTCTCAAACCTTTATGGTTTATGAGATATTCACAAGCAAAGTTTCCCCCTCCCGCCCCTTTTACCTAGTGTAAGCCATCTCTTCTCAGATGTGGAATGCAGTCCACAGACCAGACAGATAACAGCAGGGGACACTCTTATTCCTATGAAAACAGTGAAATCCCTGCCCGCCTGGACAAGTTTTTCAGCTTTTTCCCTTATCTTAATTGAAGATTGTCCCTCTCTGCAGTCTACCTGGGCACCTCCCTTCTGATCTACCTGGGCACCTCCCTTCTGCCCTGGTTGAACAGTGTTACATCAGTAAAAGGGGCGGGAGGGGGACACTTTGTCATTGAATTACTCTGGAACTACAGCTCTGACAGAACTGAAATTACACCCTCCAAAGTCCAAATACTATGATGATTAATTAGAGCTGCTTTTATTATGAAACATTACTATCCCTTCAGCTGTGCTTTATATTTTCATTGTTAATGGCAAAACAGTTAGACCTCTTGTGAAATAAACAATTTAGCTGAAAGCAGAACTTTAATGTCATTAGTATTGAGCCCCAAAATATAAGTACAAAACCGATATGTATAGACTTACTTGTAGTTTCAAGTATAATTGCAGCATTAGCGAGAAACAGCACAGACATCTTGCAGGGCCGACATCTCTGAGTCTGCTCTGTCCATCCCCTTCAACTCCACGATTGGTGAGTTGATTGCCTTTGTGCCTTAAGGCACCAGAAAGGACTGACAGCGCAGGTGCAGAGAGCATCTACTGCAAGATCCCTGCTTGTGCCTGTCTGCCTAGAAAGGGCTATTTCTTGCTAATGCCACAATTATACTTGAAACTACAAGTCTACACATATCACTATTGTACTTATATTTTGGGTCTCAGTATTAATGGCATGAAAGTTCCACTTGAATGTTAACAATAGATGTAGGTATATGGTAAACAATGCTGTCAAAAACTTTGTGATCAGCTCTGGAAATATTCCGATCTACTCCACGCTGCCCATTAAGGTGATACAGTGGGGTGTGACTGAAGTCCCCATGGTCACTCCTGCCAAAATCTCTGCTGGTTCCTTCCCAGCCCTCAGGACTCTCTCACCTGACTCCTACCACCTCTGCTCCATCCCCACCCCCAGTTCACCTCACCTGCTTCCTCTTTGCTCCTCTCCATCCCCTGGCAGCTGTTCGGATCCCACCACCTTGCCCAGGACCCACAGCCATCCACTGTCCTTTTAAAACAGTGCCTCAGCCACCACTGAACCTCCTCCACCACCTAATAAACCGTTCCACCCCTCTTTCCCCTTCCTCTGGTGGCCGGGAGCTCCTGGACCAGTGAGGGATAACCACATAGTCAGCACACGAGACAAACCCTCCTCGAGGACCCCGGAAGTGCCTACACCACCATGCTGCAGGAGATCAGCTGCAGGAAGACAGCAGATGCTTTCAGTTTAACTCTTTGAGTGCCAGAGGGGTACGGAATGCATTGCTTTGCAGCACATTCCATACCCCTCTGGCACTCAGAGAGTTAAAGGTTAAACTAAACCAATAAAAATGTATATATTAACACAGCAACATTCATAGTAAATAAATACAGATCTTGGTTCAGTTACTGATGCAGTGAGCTGAAGTTGATCAGCCCTTACAAGTATGTGGACCGTTGGTATGGCTGAACTGAGTGTCAGGGGATAATGGATGGCTGTTGCGGTGGAATTTAGCTCTCCAACTGTGCAATTTTATGGTACAATACCGGTCGAGCAGGAACAATAGGAATGCTGACGGGCTATGCTGGAAGGAGGACGTTTAACCGGACCCGAATCCCCACTTCAATGGACTAACCAAGCCGATAGCCCCGGACAGCGAACGGCTTAGGACTGGAATGGGGGGGGGGGGTTAATGGGCCCTATCAGGTCTAGGAACTTAATGGCCAAAGAGACTGTTTTTCACAAGGGGGAAGTCGGTGGCAAGACCAAAGGAAGTGCCGCATTCCCTTTTAACAAGTAGGCAGCTTTCTGATTGACCAGGAGAATGTGTTCTACAAATAGCCGGCATCCTGATTGGTCGTCTACACTCCCATGTTATAATGGTGTATAGGGAATGCACTGGACAGGTAGGCGTCCTCCTGATAGGTCGACACCTGTCCATCTAGTCTGTAGCTCTGGTTCCTATCTGTTGAGGAGCTGGAGTGACATAATTGAATTAGTTGAATTATTTATCAGACCTGGGTAATTCCAACTCCTAGGAAGAACAATGATTGGTTGTTTGTCGCTTGTCACTCCAGTTCCTATTGGCTAGGAACTGGAGCTGCAATTCTCACATTATGGAAATTGTACTCCCCACTTCTGACTTATTAACAATGTGTCTGCCCTTTCCATTTGCTTTTTCCATAAAGAATTAAATGAGGCTGATGTACTATGGGATGTTGCCCCTTGTGTGTGTGTGTGTGTGTGTGTGTGTGCTTTTTCCGCAGTTGCACATATATTAACCCTTTGAATGCCTCACATATTCAATACAATGCATTGGATACCTCAGTGGCACTTAAATGGTTACAACCTAACACTTCGTGTATGTGACAGCTTTTCAGAAGTGCACACACTTTAAGCCTTTCAGTGGCACAGTAATACAACTCATTGCATTGTGTTGGATTCCTCTCTGGCACTCAAAGGGTTACAAACCAACACCTCACATTCACATATTTTATTGCCACATGGGCAATGCCGTGACACTCTTGCTAGTGTATCCTAAATTGTAAATATTCTTTATTCTGAAGTACATTTTGTTAACGTTTGGGGGCAATAAGCCCAGACCGCAATGGTGACAAGTAAATGGATCTAGCGTCTGGATGAAAATTCAAGCAGGGCCATGTTTGTAGTCTTTATGCCTATTTGCTTTAGCTATTTGTGTGCCAATAGTGTGTGCATCAGGTTACTCACTTCTCTCACATTTCAGTGGTCAAGTGGCTGTCACACAAGAATGAAATTTGCTTGATGATAGTAATTTTCTATTTTGCCTCCTGCAATGTCTGTCAGCACTTGCTGGTGACAAACAGCACTACAGCCCTGCACTTTGTCTGCCCACTTTGTGAGAGGCTGCAGTGCTATATATCATTCACACTTACAGATACTGCAGGAGGCAAAACAGAAAACTACTATCAACAGCTCATTTGATGCTTGCATGCCAATTGCTTTACCCTCTTGAGTACCAAAGGACTTTCAAATGCACTGCTTTGTAATACATTGCTCACAACTCAGAGGGTTAAAATGTTACAAGAAGCAGTGGGGGTAGTTAGTTGAATTTCAGTGGTATAGTTCCTGGATTACTGGCACTGTGTTATTATTTAGCTGTCACAAATTAGTGGATGAGCTCCGGGTACAAATGTTTCAAGCCTCAGACTGGCTACAAATTTGAGAAAAGGCCATCTAGCATCAAAAAGTGACAGATAAAAGCAAATAGCAAGCATACATAATGATCCAGCACTCACACTCAAAGAACAATCCCTGTAATCCAATATGCTAGTGCATCCTTGCATACCCCATCAAGCTCCAGCAGGTTTCACCCCCTGCTTCAAGTGTGAGATGTAGATTTGTGCATCTCCTCCTGGTAAGCAAACAGGAGGTGCAGCAGGTACTTCCCTAGCCCCCATAAATTCTGTGAAGGCTTTTAGAATCCTCTTGAGGGTGCTACTGAACCAATCCATTTGTGTGTGTGTGTGTAGGCGTGTGTATGTGTGTGTGTGGCATATTTGCCACAGCTTCTGCACTAGGATGGAGATAAATTGGATTCCCAGGTCAGACAGGATTCCAATAGGGAACCCAACCATCTTGAATATAGTCAACAGTACTTTCTCCACTTTAGCAGCGAATAAGTCCAAGGCCACAGTATCTTTGTACCTGGTATCACAGTCCACCACTGTGAGGATTATTTCTCTTCCCAGTTAGGCTGGAGCTGGCAAGAGTCCCCACAATATCTACCACAAACCTTCTGAAGAACTCATAGGTTAACAGTAGGGACTGCAGAGGAGTCTGAGAGCTACTTATGATTGAGCCCACTCACTGGCAGGCACTAAGAGTATGACAGTACTCATCTGTGTCCTTTGATGCTCCTGGCCATAAAAAAAATTCTGCGTCAGCTGGGCCTGTGTTCGCTTGATCCACTGATATCTAATGAGAGAACCTCATAAGCCATTTGACTCTAAAAGAAAAGAAAGAAAAGACAGGAGGAACTCCTAGTGTATTATTCCAGATGGAACATAATATATTAACCTTCAATCTTCACTCTCATAAGAAATGTACTCACAAAAGTATTATCCAGAATAGCACCTATATGATTCCTGGAAGTATCACTTGGGGATTTTTAAATACTGTCCCCCTTCTCAGTATCAATCTTCATGGCTACTCCTCACCAGGATGATAAACATGCAAATAAACAAAGAAAGGCAAGAGAGCGTCCAGTAGTGTCTTAAATGACAACTAAATTTGATGCAATCAATCTTCAGTATTTATACTCACAATGTGAAGTAGCTGTAAGTGGCACATACCACCTCACAACATATACACATGCAGAGAAATTATCCTGTCTCTATTCAGGAATCTCCAGCTCAATCTGGAAAAAGAATGTGCTGCTCCAGGACTTTGTAAAAATAATTTAATTCGTTTAAATGGAAAATTAAAAAACAATAATGGTCTTGTGCAACTTACAAATTGTCACTGCCACTAAAACAACATTTTGCAGATCAACTGCTTTTTCAAGTAAAATGCAGATGCACGTTCACCAAAAATCAAAGTGCAAAGTCAGTTGAGTCCCTCACCGGATATCAGGGGATCAAGAGAACACAGGCCCAAATGGCACAATCATATATAGCTAACAAGGAGAGAAATGTATTGAATATGCACATTAAGAACTTTATCGCCAAGTGGTTTGAATGAACAGTTTAACTTTATTATATACTAGCAATGTGGGACGGCGTTGACCATCATGTTATAACCGTTGGTAGTATGTGTCTGAAATGTAGACACACTGATAAACACAGACATATGCAACACACAGGCAGACACATACACACAGTGAGCAGCAGAAACATGCAAAAGACACACACACCAGAAATGCACACATGTAGACACACACGTAACAGATGTACACACACACACACAACAGACATGCGCAGACACACATGCGTTCAACAGACATGCTCACACACAGGCAACAGACATGCACGCACACACACACTCAACAGACATACACACACGCTAAAGACATACACACACACACACACACACACAGAGAATACTGAAACAGTGATAGCTGTCTCTTGCTGGTCCCCCAGATCTGTAGGTTCGGAGTGTAGAAGTGTGGGCTGTGCCCACCCTGGGATTAGTGTAGGAGCTTTACAGTGCTGTATAGGTAACAATCTTGTATTAAAGTGAATATCTGAAGTATTCAGAGCTTTAGAAGCCAAATGTAGCCCTCTAAGGAACAGAGGACATTGCTTCACAACGTGTTGCCGTCCCCCCCCATCTGATCCTGAAACCGTTAAATCAGTGGTACCAAGGACAACATCTGCAATGAGTTTGTATGTTCTCACTGTGTTTGCATGGGTTTCCTCCGGGTACTCCGGTTTCCTCCCACACTCCAAAAACATACTGATAGGTGAATTTAGATTGTGAGCCCCAAAGGGGACAGGAACCAATATGAGTGTAAAGCGCTGCGGAATCAGTGTGCGCTATATAAATAAAGGATTATTATTATTATTATTTATTTCCTTTACTTTGGGGAAGAATTGCAGTATTATGCCTCTGTGTGACTGGTGTGTTGAAGTGGAAAGCAGAAAATAAAAGGAGATTACTTGAGAGAGACTTGTACCAGCATGTTAAGCCTTAGAGTGATATGCAGTATACAGCTGTGTGTTATGCCAGAGGTAACCCATTGAGTGCTGGAAAGGTATCCAGTTGATTCTATTGATTCTGAGGGAGCAGGCCTGAGCCTTTTTTTCATGCTCTGAGAATACTCATTGCGTTCCTTGTATTCCAAGCCTCTTTTTCACATCCGGAGCACAACTACACAGCCTAGTAAGACCTTCTAAGTCTCTAGGAGACCCACAACAGAAAATATCCAGGGGGCCACATGTATGTCTTTGTTTCACAGCTTGTGTTTATCAGCAATTGATTTTTTTATTGTTTTGGAGGAAGTTAAGGGCGGGCTAACTCCTTGCAGAGAACTGCCCACTCCTGTCCAAATCACGCACTCCCCTGTATCTCCAGGACTAGCTGTAGGGAGGAGACATGAATAGACCCTCCTTACTGCCGCCTGGGTGTGTTAGGCTTCAGACAAGTTTTTCGGTCACATGATGCTTTCTCTTTTATATATATATATATATATATATATAGATATATAGATAGATATATGATTGACCATTTCATTTTATATTTTTTAAACCCAATTGTGACATTGTTTCAGTATGTTGATATGGGCTGAGAAGACAGTGAGCTAGTGTCTGTAGTCTCCATGGAGTTGCCCCAACACCATGTTTAACAATGGGGCTATTTAAATGTCGAGCAGTAGAGAGCCTGTAATGAGTGGGTCCCAGAAGAAAGTCCAAGTATGGACTGAGACATTGGAAAAGTATTGTGATGGGTACAGGGGTTACTGCTTGGTAGACTTCCTTCTACCCAACCCCTACAAGATCTGTCACAGCTACCATTTACAATATATATTTTGCTTAGCCTGATGTATGGGGAAAGGGACACACATTCCACTCACAGATTTGTTCTAACGCCCCCCCCCCCCCATCTGCTCAGTGACTCACTGCTGGCTGTCTGATAAAACAATCTTTTTGGTTCGCTAGACTCCATGGCACCATCACTCTGTACATTAAACACATTCAATAATAGTAAATGGCCAACACTCTCTAATATACATGCACACGGGGGACATTTAATGTTTGCAAGAATGGAAACACATGGTGAAGACAATTGAGGTCACTGAAAAGACAGGGTTAATTCTCTGGGTGACAACCATTCAGTCACATATGTCCCCCTTCCAGATGGGGAGCCCAGAGATCAGTCCACATGGACAGATCACTGGGTCCCCCACATATTAACTAATCTACTATACTTCTATCAATACAAAAATCAAGCCTACAGAGCATTTTTGTATACAGTAGATCACTTGTATGTTTATCTCTGATAGTCCCAAAGCAAAGTCCAGTGATTTAGGATAACTCTCACAGAAAGACGTATCAGATTAGAACGCAGGAAACAGCAGACACAAAACATTTCAAACAGGCAGATCTTCTGGTCTGGAAATGTATTTTTCTCATGCGCACAATGGCTTGCTGCCATCAATATTAGGAGACCTTCCAAGAACATCATCTCACCAAAATCAGTCAAGCATAAATAATCAGAACCAGTTCCATCACAATTAGTCCCCACAGGAGTGTCACTTACCCTGCAAAACCGTCCAAGGAACATTACTTTTGGGGTGGATTCACTTTTTGCCATTAAACTTCTCACTGTTACTGGTTTCTGAACAGATCCTCCACTGAATTTTCCTTTAGACTGAGAAGGTAGTGCAATGGTCTCTCTGGATTATCCTTCTGGTCTCTGTGTCATATTACTCCCATGCTTGTGTAACGGATGCTATCCGTTACTTGGGCCCTTGTCTGGACAGCGAACAGTTTTCTCAAAGACTATGGCCCTGTGGCCTTATTTGAACTTTGATAGGGGTTTCCACTATCATTATGTTAAAAGATTTATGTCGAATGTCGTACGTTTTATATATTGTCTAATGTCGAATATCGCCTGTTTAATGTATTGTATAGTATAATGCACGAGGGATACGCGAACACCGAAGCCGGTGGTTCCCCGGTTCCTTTGTTTGAGGCATCAATGCCGCCTCGAACGCGGGAAACCGGAGGCAGTGAGTCGACGCCGGATTGGCCGACGTACGACTCACTGTGCACACTGATTGGCCAGGGTTGAAGCCGCATATTCAAACTAGTGTGTACGTGCTTCAACCCCTGGCCTAGTTCCCAAATGTGTATTCCCTCTAATCAATCCATTGTATTTGTCCAGACATTAATCAAGCATGTTAACCCTAACCTTGTCAACACTGTGTTCAGTAGCTCATCTGCCATTGGCCCGTTTCCCTTAGCTACTATTGGTCCCTTTGTCACCCTCCGCCATTGGTCCATTGTCCCCGTCACCATTGGTCTGTTGTGCCCTGTGTCATATGTCCATTGTGTCTGATTGGTCACTGGGCCAAGCCTGCATTAGAATGCCTGGCCCTTCCCCTCCCTATTGTGGTATCATGTTGTAACTGTATAAAAGTTGTGAGTCTTGTTCAATAAAGCGTGTTACATTTGGAGTGAACCAGAGTCCTGGAGTCTGTTTGTTCCCATGGTAAAAGTGGCCACTCTGCCGCCCATTCGAACCAGGTTCCTGTACGTTCGTCCGTCTGCTGCCAGGATCCTGCTACCGAACTTTGTATCCTGTCAGGCGGCAACGTGGACTCTGCCTTGGGGTTCTCCTGCCTAAAGCTTCAACCTTCGAGTCGAGCACCGGAGTGCTCGAACGGCTGGGGATACAACCACTTTAGTTCCTGCTACACTTTTCCTGATCCGTTCCTGTGGCCGCTCAACGGTGCTCGAGTGCCGTGACCCCTCCGGTAGCCGCATCGGTCTTCCCGAGGTTCGACGCCACTTTGAGTCGACCTCTGGAACGCTGATTTGCTCTATTGGTAAATTCGACAGCGCCAGTCCGGCGTCGAGAAGGAGAAACCCAGGAACTACGACGGAAGGCGACCCGGTCTTCATACCACCTTCCGTTACAGCTTGTATTCTGTGGTGCCCAATATTTGTTCAGGACATTCTGAAATCTCACACTGTATTTGATTGCTTTGGAGCTCTGTTTTTCAGTTTTTGGCCACTTTGCTTTGAGGTGTTGGATCACCCAGGCATGTCTGTAAAGCTGTAAATCACTGCAATACTAGGGCATAGTGGGTGCTGGATGCAGACTACACCCCTAGTCCCATTTTGTCTGGCAGTACTTGCTCAGATGTCCTTTAGGCTAACTCTAAGGCAAAACAAAAGTAACAGCAGGGGTTCCTATACTGTTGTCCTTGGCCTTGTCTTTTTGTCTGTGTGCTGAAGTGACCATGTTACTCAGCTGGCACATCTAGCACACATATGGTCAGGGTTGCCCTCAGACACCATGAACACCTAAGTTGGATATCCCACCACTACCACTGCTTAGTAGACAGAGGGTTAAGCGATTATCCAGCCAGACAAAAAGATTGCATTTGTTAGAGAGGTAATGGCACACAAACATAGGACAACAAATATAGGCAAACAATCAGGGGTAAGCATAAAAACTACACACTTCAGCTATTCTCTTCTTGGCATACCAGCAAAGTTGTACAGCATAGTAGGGGTTCCACTTTATACTCACAGTCCATTTTAGATTTATTATGAAGCTTATGCACAGTTCAAGTAGAGGCAGGAGTGGGGCACAAAGTCCCCTGCACATTCACCAAGTGATGGCTTGCAGAGGGGTTGGAGAAGGTGTCCCAAAAGATAATCCACAGTCACTTTCCTTATTCTTGGGCCGTACCCACTGAAGTTTAGCTTTGCGGCCAACATTCTTGTTATGGAAACATCATGGCACTTTCTGTGGCTGCAGCCACCACAACTTGGCTTACAGCACACAACTAGAAGGGGGACCTAGAGACTTCAGTGCCCACTCCCCCTAACTCTTCCGGTAAGGGCACACCAGTCCCAGCTTCCCCAGTACTCCTTTAGCAAGAACATGGGCCAGTCAAACTCCAGACTGGCCCCAGGCCTCCCTCCACTCTAGGGAGGCCTTCTGCCCTGCTCCTACGTTCCCATCCATCTCCTCTTCTCTCTGAGTTTCTCTCTTAGACTTCCTTCTACCCACACCCTACAGGATCTGATGTCACAGTTACCATTTACAATATATAATTTGCTTAGCCTGATGTATATCCACTCACAGAATTGTTCTACCCCCCTCTATCTGCCCAGTGACCCACAGCTGGCTATCTGACAACACGATTTCTTTGGTTAGCTAGACTCCATGGCACTATCACAATGTACATCAAACATACATATTAACTAACCAGTTCAATGCCGGTAAATGGCCAACACTCTATAATACATGCACACACAGGGGACATTAATGGGTGATTAGATAGAAAAATAAATTTCTCCGCTTTCTGCTTGACAAGCTGTAAAGCTGCCAGAAGCAGATTCTGGTTCCTGGATCAGACGGCGGCTCTTCAGCAGCGCCAACATAGCGATACCTAAAAATAAATACATTATCGGAATGGTCTACAATGTGTGCCTGGTTTGCAAGCACACGTTGTAGACCATTCCGATGAAGTATTTGTCTTTAGATATTGTTATATAGGCGCTGCTGAAGAGCCGCATCTGGTCAAGTGACCAGAATCTGCTTCTAACAGCTTTACAGCTGGTCAAGCAGAAAGGGGAGGGAGCGGAGAAATTTATTTTCCTATATCTCTCAAACCAAAACTCTCTTTTAATTGTATCTATGTAACGGATACCCAAGTCCTTGGCTTGGACTCAGGCCGTCGTTTCAGGTTCCTCCCTCCAAGTGTCAGCTACAAGTAGGCAGCTCCACCAGTTATCCAAGCAGCATTTCTTCCTAGGATGGGGGACAACAGAAGTTTCTTGATACCATCCAGCAATAGAGAGACAGGAGCCAGTTCAAGTTCAAACTGTAACACACTTTATTGCACAAACTTCAACTCTTTTATACATGCAGAACCACATCCAGATACAATACTAGACAAAGGACAGCGACAGATGGTGTAAACATAACACAAAGGGCCAGACATGATTACATTATTTATACAAAGGGGACTGAGTAAGAGTAAACACTGTGACAAAAGGCTGAGGGACTCAAATACACATCTTTACACAATGGCCAGGGGGTTGAAGCATGAAGCATCTTTGAATATTCCGCTTCAACCCCTGGCCAATGAGGAGCCTGGAATCTGATGGCCAATCCTGGCCAAGATCATTATGGCCATCTCGGCCAATCAGAACTGGTAGGCGGGCAAACAACCGACCAATCTGAGGGGTGCCTACTTTTCCCATGCAAAGTGAATGGAGTCCCTTTAACTCAGACTGGCCAATCAGGAAGCCGCCTACTTTCCCATGTAAAGTCTATGGGGCTTGTTGAATAGGCTGCCAGTACAGCAGCCAGCCTGCGGCAGGTTTTACAGTCCGTGTATTTCAGTCTTTTTGGAGGAGTGAGCGTGCAGCTGTCCTGAACTTCAGCTCTTCTCATTGAAAGTGGTTTATCACGTTGTAGCCAAGCAAAACATTCTCCAGTAACGGGTTATGGCCCGTTAGACTCTACCATATAATTAATACTTTTTTTCTGACATTGCTATCCCTTTAAATACCTGAATATTATTATTTTTGGTGGTGCCAAATTTTACATCTTTTTTTGGTATCCTGGATGGTGGTTGCTGACGTTGATCCATGGCTAATGTTGGCCAGAATAAGAACAGGCTTGGTTAGCCCAATCCCTTTTCTTCATTAACATGTGAGCACTGTGTGTGTCTAGTTACATTCCTGTTACATCCTAGCCAGTGTTTCTGAATGGGTGAATACGTCTCCCTGTTCAAGACTCCATAGGACAGCCATGTGCATTACCTGCATGTCTTGCGTAGCAGGGATTCCCTTTCTGGGACAATAAACAGTCCAGGAATTAAGACTCCAGCCCAGATATTTCTCAACACTAGAGGAATAGTTGCTTATTGACTACAAAGAAAGGAAACCACACCTGTGCTATGTTACAAGAATAAGGCAACAAAGTCACAAGCCTTAGAGTAGCCTTACGCTACATGTAAATGAAAACACACCTCCTGTTTGTGTTCTGTAGCAAACTAACTGCATCATAGGAGCCAAATATAATTTCTCCAAAAACCCATGGATTGAAATGTAGCCTTTAACCCTTTGAACGTCAGAGATATTTCAAACGCATTGCTTTACAAGTGTTAGAATCCTCTTTAGCATTCAATGAGTTAAACAGTGGTTCCAAAACATTTACATGTTGTACCAAACTTTGATGCCCCCTAAATGTTTTGTGAAATACTTTTATTCAATTGCATTTATTTTATATTATCCATTAAAATTGTATTCATTTTCTATTATCTATTAAAATTATATTTATTAAATATTTTGAAAAACAAATGAATTATACATGTTGCATAGAACTGTGAAATTCTGGAACTGACACAAAGCCTTAATGCTCCCATGGAAAAGCCTCACGCCTCGACCCCCAAGGATGCATGTCCCCCAGTGTAGGAAGGCTAGCTTTCAGGGAACCAGGTAATTTGCACATACTCAAAGATGCTACTTTGCAGGCCCGGACTGGCCATCGGGCATTTGCCCGGGGCCGCTGCTACATAAATAAAATAACATATATATAATAATATATAAAATATATAAATAAATAATGAACGAACGCCCACCGCCACCCCCCCCATGGGCTGCTCAAAAAATAAAAATGGGCTGCTCAGCCTTAAATGCCCGGGTCTATTTTTTGTCCCGGTCCGGGCCTGCTACTTTCAGAGTAAATGCACTAGCCCTCTGGGCAATGACCTTCACTCCAGGGGTTCATCAGTAGAGGGGGTTATCTGGAGGCACAATGAGAAAGGAAGACTGAATCAAACCCTGAGTCTTAGCAGCAATCCACTCATTGGCTGGTTTAGATCTCCAGGAGTGTCATTCGCTTCCTGATTGCTCATTAGACCTATAGGGAGAAGAGGGGGGTGAATCCGAACCAGTTCCCATGATGGTTGCATGGCTGTGGGGAGGAATAAATACCAGGGTCCATGCTGCATTATTTTTTCTTGTTCAGGTTGTGTGGGGGTTTTAAGGCACTGGTTGTACTCAGACACCCCATGCTTTGTTTTTATGCTGGAATAAACATCCTATGAGTGATCAGCCTAGTTTGGATTTGCTTCCTCATCCGTGGTAAAGAATCCACTGCGTGGTTCTATTCATGCTAGGTAGCCTCATCACAGGCAATTTTCATAGTAATAAGGACAATCAAGGATATGGGTCCATCAAGTCCATCCTTTACCATATCACCCTTGTTGGTTCAAAATTCACCCTGTTGAAGCCATTTCTAATTAAGCCCCATGTGAGTAAAAAAGAAAATAATTACTGACTCCAAAAGGCAGAAATATATTTCACTGGATCAACATCCTATCTGATTTGTAACCAACTGTCATAATTTTCAATATTGCTCCGAGCTATAAATGTATTACAGTTTTTTAAAGCAAAGAAATTAATTAAAAAAGCATAGCTCTCCAATCTGCAGTGAAGCTGGAGAACTCTTAAGCATACAAAGCTTCAAAAGCCCGATCCAAATCCATGGGAATTTCCATTTGTTCTCCACTGTATAGCCAGCTTGTCCCAGCTGGCTAGCATTTCAATTTAAAGTGATAGTAATGTTTCACAATAAAAGCAGCTCCATTTAAACTTCATAGAATTTGGGCCATGGAGAGTGTTATTTCAATACTGTCAGAGTTGTAGTACAAGAGTAATTGAATGATAAAGTATCCCCCTCCTGCCCCTTTTACTGATGTAACACCGCTCACCTCAGAACACAAAGGTGGAATCTAGATGACTTGCAGAGAGGGACAATCTTCAATTAGCATAAGGGAAAAACCTGTCAAGGGGGGCAGGGTTTTCATTCTTCTAACAGTAAGAAGATTGTCCCTTGCTGTGACCTGTCTGGTCTTAAGACCAGATTCCACATCCTAAGGGAGGTGGCTAACACTAGGTAAAAGGGGCGGGAGAGGGATACTTTATCATTCAATTACCCTTGAACTACAACTCTGACAGTATTGAAATAACACTCTCCATGGCCCAAATACTATGAAGATTAATTGAAGCTGCTTTTATTTTGAAACATTACAATCCCTTTAAATGGTTATCAACTCTCTGATTGACTCCACATATCCGGAAAGAGCACATTATGCAAACTCCAATTTCATTTTCTCCCATGGTGCAGTTGGTTTCCACCAGAGTGCACCCCTTTAGCTTCCTGAATTGTCTTTTTCTGTCACAGCAGTCAATTGCCAGTTCTACATCAAGCATTTAGAATCCTGTGGTGAGAAAGCAAATTTTGTGTACTACATCCAGTGATGTTAGTGCGGGGGGGGGGGGGGCGCTGGGTCACAGGATGTTACATGACTTTACCAGTGCATCCACACTAGAGCCAAGTAGAAGTACTTTATCTCCTTCTGTAGTGTCCTTCAAAAGTAAAAAGGGAATGTGGTCACCCAAGACATGGGGCTTTTTTTCTCTGTCAAAACCTCCCTAACTCTTCCTCCCCTGTTCCCTGATTGGTCAGAGGCTTATGCTGAGTGCCCTTTTTCTACTGCTGGCAGGATGGCTGTTAGGAAGAGGAACTGTTGACTGCAAATGCAAAGTCTTCCAAAACAAAAATGAAACTGACCCCACCTTGTGTGCAGTCTGTGGTAAAGGTGACATAAAAGGAATTACTATTTAACTGTGGTTCAGTTATCCTACAGATTGTAATCTCTCTGGGGCAATTTCACTACTGATTGCAAGCTGTGCGCTCTAGTCTATCTCTGCCCTGTAAATGATGTGGGATAGTTCTGCAGTACAATAACAAGCATATACTGGCCCTTATGAATAAAGGGAAACTGAAGTTATTTTAGGGTAAAACAGCTGCAGTTTGGGGACAGATGAAGATTCCCACTGATTTAAATGTGTACTTTAACTTCTTAAAGGGATAGTAAAAAGCAGCTCCAATTAATCTTCATAGTATTTGGGCCATGGAGAGTGTTATTTCAATACTGTCTGAGTTGTAGTTCAAGAGTAATTGAATGATAAAGTATTCCTTCCCGCCCCTTTTACCTAGTGTAAGCCGCCGCCCCTCAGATGTGGAATCTGGTCTTAAGACCAGACAGCTCACAGCAAGGGACAATCTTCTTACTGTGAGAACAATGAAAATCCTACCCCCTTGACAGGGTTTTCCCTTATGCTAATTGAAGATTGTCCCTCTCTGCAAGTCACCTGGACACCACCTTTCTGATCTGAGGTGAGCAGTGTTTCATCAGTAAAAGGGGCGGAAGGGGGATACTTTATCATTCAATTACTCTTGAACTACAACTCTCTCAGTATTGAAATAACACTCTCCCTGGCCCAAATACTCTGAAGATTAATTGGAGCTGCTTTTATTTTGAAACATTGCTATCCCTTTAAATGTTAGAGACATCTTCAGAGTACTCTGTTGCAAAGTGTTAGAGACCTCTCCATCATTCATGGGGTTACAAGCTCTGTGAGATGACCCTCTGTCTGGCGTTTATGCAGGGCATTACCTCGAAATCTAGTAATGTTTATGTGGCCAGCCACTGTAATTGACTCTTTCGACCCTGAACTATAGAGAGCAGAGGAACCACAGGAAACTTGCATTACCCAGGGTTATTTTGTAATTGTGGACTTAGTTCACTTGTATGCAGGAAGCGTCAGGGTGCCATCATCAATAAAAGTTAAACCCAGCAAACTCGTTTCCCCCCATACCCTTCTCTGGCCCTGCTCCTCCTGCCTCGGGTCCCCTAGTATTCGATCTTGAGTCCACCACCTTGTGAGCTACAGATTCAGCTCACTTTTGAAATGTAAAACGCATAAGAGCGTGCAACATGAAGGTGCATTAAGTAGGTTGCAGGCTTTAAAAACGCCATATCAGAATATCACCCGATTTTTATGGCGCCTGGTAAAACATTGAATTAACCCCTTCAATACACATAAATGTGACGGCTATTACATTTAATATACACCTCTTGAGAAGCGACCAAGGTTGAGCAGCTTACAATAACTTACTCGCCCTCCACTGACACAGAGACACCTCGCTAAGTTATAAAAGGCATGGGAAGACATGGAGATTGAAATGGGGAATGTCACGAATGTTAGCAAACAAGAAAGGGAGATAAAGTGAGCCATAACTCAGATCAACTTGTAACGGATACCACTGCCACCCAGCCTTGGGTGACTCCGTTAGTCGCCGCTTCCCTCGCTCTGGAACAGGAAAACTCCCCAATGGCCAGGCAGGACTAGTGTCAGGATAACAAGAACTCTCCCAGCATACCAGTAGCTTAACCTCACCAGACAACACTTGTGTAGGTTAAAACAAGAACTGCTTTATTTGGACACAAACAAGGTTTATATACAGGTTTGTGAACACAGTCAACCAATAGCAAATAAGATTCACAACACCACCAGTCTTGCTGAGACTTAAATACATTAACACACAATAGAATACAAAACACACAGCCCTCTATCAGCTCTGCTCAGGTAATTACATCAGTGACTGACATAATACAATCAGTTTCACAAACCAACAAATGGAACCACATAACCCCAGGAAACCTACTTTGCATTTAAACAATAACACAGCACACAATGGGTGAGGCAATAGGACATTTGACTCCAGTCTCCAGTCTCCAGATACTGTCCCAGGTAGTCACTGCCCCACCCCCAATCCATAATAGGGTCTCAGGCCTAGTGCCACCCTGGAGTCTGGCTGACACCCTTCTCCATTTTGTAGTTTGGCCCATGATTCTGTATGGCCAAATGGCCGCTTCCAGTCCAGGCCCCCCCAAACCAAAAGAGCCCCTGGTTCACAAGTGATGGCGTTCCGTCACACAACTCATGTCACAGACGTTACGTAGCGCTGTCACATGCATACTTCACCTATCTGACAAGGATTAACACAACAGATAGCCTCAGAGAACGTGACCTGCAAAAAACTATTGATCTGGAACATGACAGCATCATGCAGACCGCCGTCATGGAGGCGAAAAACGAAAGAAAGGAGCTCCTCCAGGAGACTACATCACAGAGTTCCAGAATATCCAGGCACTCATCCAGGTCAGATAAATCAGTGCAATATAATGTGTCTAGCACAAGCACAAATGCCATCAAGGCTCGGGCCGCAGCCGAGGCCGCACGTGCTAGGGCCGAATATGGTCGGAAAGAGGTCGCAGAGAGAGCGGCATAGAAGAAGAGAAGCAGGCAGCAGCAGCCACAACTGCTGCCACAGCCACCGCCTCTGCACGTAGGAAGGCTGAGCTGGATGCGAACTTAGAAGACCTAAGCAAGGAAGAAGACGCAGCTGTAACGGAGGTTACAGGAAGCCGGGTTGTCCTACTCCGTTGTGACGCTCACCCCTCTCCCGACCTCAGCCAGTCAGCATGGTTCGTACCAGGGAGCAGGAAGATGCATTGCAACTCGACCCTGACAGAGGGCACCATTCGAATGCGGGAATGTCGAAGGCGAGCAGTGTCGAGTCGAAGCTCTGGGGGTCGACCCGGAGTCGAAGAGTCGAACGATGTCACCAAATCCCGTCAACGGTCGAACTCAGCACTTCCAGAGTAGTCGACTAAGCCAGTAGTCGAAACCACCGTTCCTGTTCCTTGGTGTCCGCTGGAAAAGATAGTGAATTCAGTTCTCAGGGTCCCTTGCGATATGAGTGAAAGAGGACTCATTAGACCATCCAAATAACTAGACACACTCTTCCGAGTTCCAAGCAGTAACACACTTTATTGCAAAGCCTCATGCTCTTTTATACACCACACAGAACAATAAAACAATAGAACAGTACACATTAAGACAAAGGGCATCAGTGATTGAATTAACATAGCATAGAGGGTTTCACTCCCGGCCAATGGGAGTTGGAGCGACAAAGGTTCACTACGATCCGACTGGTCCATTAGTGCGATCAATGGGCGTAAAGTTCTTGGGCGTCGATACAGTCCTATACCTCAAGTGACGATTCCTGACGTCACTCGAGCCAGCAGCCAATCCCATGACCGCCTACCTAGTCCATTCGACGGAATGGGAGTCATACGATACAAGGTTGATCCTAACGCCCTTGGTCAACTAAAAGTTGGCGACCCCAAAGCCTTCGACTTCGAGTCAAAAGTACAGTCTTCTGTCGACTGACAGTCGGCAAGTGTAGATTCCCATGTGTAAACTAACCCCTCCACAGAGTGCCCGGTGGCCAAGTGAGTCTGTACATGGAAGTTCAAATGGTCTCTTTGTAGTAACTGCCTATGTCCGCTGCCATAGCTCAGGTCGAAGTCTTGGAAGCACCCGCACAACAGGACAGCGGGGAGCAGGCGTATGACCAGACAGCCCCAGAAGATCCAACTCAACGCACTGCAAATTACGTGAGGAGCCTCCCCAGTGCCAATACCATTGCACTATTTCAGAACAGCGAGAGCAACATCTCAAATGCCGATGAATCACTAAGTCCACAAGGAGAAGGCGCTGTTCCTTCAAGGGTACGAACAGTCTTGGATAGCCGAGGCCGCAACGGCGATCAACACACCAGTACGCATCCACTTGCACCTCAACAGGCTAACAGCTCAGGTACGCCCATGCGAAGAGATACAGCTCCTCACACTGACCAGCAGTTTTAACGGTTTCTCCCTCTCTACGTCAGACTGTCGCTGTTGGATGCACCGGTCAAGCAAATGAACAGACTGATCGAACACCGTGGTGTCGCAAACTCCGTGTCGAAGTCGACAAAGTGGTAGCGGTGTCGACTTCGTGTCAGAGTCGGAGGAAAGCCAGGCGAACAGGGAAAGTGTCGAAGGGACGCACAGCCAGAGCTGGGTTGCAAACTGGTACCATGGGCCGTAGAGAGTAAGGCCTCTACTCCCGGTTGAACGGACAACAGGAAAATGTAGCAGGAACCGAGGAAGGTGGAACAGCTTTGACCTGACTGTAGCTCTCAGTCGCAGGATCACTGGACACAGGAAGGAGAAGACGGAGTCCACGTCGCCACCTGACAGCATACAAAGTTGTGTCGCAGTAAGCTGGCAGCAGGCGGTCAACGATTCAGGATACTTGGCTCAAATGGGTATGAAAGTGGACACTGTAGACCATAAGCAATACAAGACTCCAGGACTCCTTGTTCGCTCAGAATAAGACTGACTCTTTATTGGTACAAAACCACACATATTTGTACTCAAACCTTACATTTAAATACATGGGCCAACCAGATACAATAGGGACATAATTCAATCCCAACACGTAAGACAAGGGGCCAGCAGCAGATGGTCTAGCAAATACAATGACTCAGACATGATTACATTTCAAACACAAAAGGGTTGCTGAACTCAGACAATGGACACAAAGACTTGAGGGACTTGAATGAATTACCACACGGCAGGGGGTCTCAGTACAGTTCACAATACACTGGCTTGAGTAGCTACAATAAACATTGGAAGTAACTTTGTCTAAACTCAAATAATTAACCTTTACTGCCCATTTCCTTGGAAACAAGCCAGCAGTCCATGGCTGTCAGTCTCTTTGGGCCCAGAAATGTCCAGTCTCTGGGGTTCTTGGGATAACAGTTCCAGGCCCAGACAAGGGCTCTAGTAACGGGCTATGCTCCATTACAGTGGTCATCAATCATCCACAACAAGGAGTGGGCGATCCCAAGGCCCTTCCTGGAAACCACACCAGAACAAGACCACATCATTGATGCATTGGCCTAACGGACATGGGGAAGTACATGATCCGGCGTGACATGGTGCAGACAGGACTTACCAACTTCGACGACCACCCCGAGAATTACAGGATATGGAAGTTCACATTCAAAGAAGCAAACAAGAGTCTGGACTTCTCCGCAAGGGAAAAACTCAGCCTACTAACAAAAATGGCTGGGGAAAGAATTCGTAGAACATGCAAAGAGACTCAGGTCAGTAATGCGAACAACCCTCAACTTGGTCTTGACTTAGTATGGGAAAGACTAGAAGAGTGGTATGGTAGTCCCGAAGCAGTCGAAGATGCACTCTTCAAGAGAGTCGACAATTTTCCCAGAATTAGAACCAAAGATTACACGAAGCTGCGAGAACTCGGGGACCTGCTATAGGAGCTAGATTCTTCAAGGACAGTCCAATCCCTAACAGGCCTCAATGTCCTAGACTCCGCTAGTGGAGTGAAACCCATCTTGGAAAAGATACCCTACAACCTCCAAGAAAATTGGACCTCACAAGGCTCAAAACACAAAAGGGATAAGCAAGTCGACTCCCCCCTTCTCATTCTTCCTGAGCTTCATCCACGAAGCAGTCCGCTCAAAACACATGCTATACACATTGAGGTATTAGAATCTATGGATGCATCAAGTTTCATAAACGCCCACAGAAGATTCTTCGCAATCAGAGGACCAGTCAAACAAATACGTTCCGACTGCGGAACTAATTTCATTGGGGCGTGCAAGGAATTACAAATAAACACAAATAATGTTGAAGACAATGTGACGGTACCAGCAGACACCCAGCGTTGGTGTCACAGTCAAGGATAACTTCTTCCCAGAATCCACCAGCAAAGGCTCCCGCAGCATACCGCAATGTACTCTGAATCACCAGACAGAACCAGTGTCAGAGTAACCAGAACCACACTCTGGATACAGCAAGCTTAACCTCACGAGGCAACACCAGTGTAGGTAAGACAAGAACTGACTTTATTGGAACAAACCACACATATTTATATTCAAACCTTACATTGAAATATATGGACCAAGCAGATAAATTAGGAACATAATTCAATAACGATAGACAAAAGGTCAACGGCAAATGGTCTAACAAATACAATGACTCAGACTTGATTACATTTCAAATACAAAAGGGCTGATGAATTATCACACGGCAGGGGGTCTCAGTACAGTTCACAATACACTGCCTTAAGTGGCTACAATACACATTGAAAGTAACTTTAGGTAAACTCAAATCATTAATCCTTGCTGTCCATTGCCTTGGAAGCAGGCCAGCAGTCCATGGTTGTTGGTCTCTTTGGGCCTAGAAATGTCCATAGTCTCTGGGGTTCTTGGGATAACAGTTCCTTGTTTAACAGTCTCAGGGAGAGGCCATACCCTGTTCCAGGGCTAGGTCCATAGTCTGTTGGCAGGAGGCTGGCCCTTAGGGGCCCAGTGGTTCCTGTGACAGACAACAACATCCAGAAATACCTGTGTGACCAAGGGTGTATGTGGATATTCAACTCTCCTCATTTGTCTCACATGGTTGGAGCCTGGGAACGCATGATCGGAGTAGTTAGATGCATTTTGGATTCTCTGATGTTCAAAACTAATTCAGCTCGACTCACCCATGAAGTGGTAACCACATTTATGGCTGAGGAGTGTAACAGAAGATAGAAGGGACCGCGTCACCCTCAGCTGTTGTTCCTGGGTCTCTCCCTCTCAACGTCAGACTGGCGCCGTCGGATGCACTGGTCGAACAAAAGGACGGACTGACTGAACACCGTGGTGTCGCAAACTCCATGTTGAAGTCGACAAAGTGGTAGCGGCGTCAACTTTTTGTCGGAGTCGGAGGAAAGCCAGGCGAACAGGGAAAGAGTTTAAGGGACACACAGCCAGAGCTGGGTTGCAAACTGGTACCACAAGCCATAGAGAGTGAGGCATCTACTCCCGGTCGAATGGATAACAGGGAAAGTGTCGCAGGAACCAAAGGAAGGTCAAAGACGGAGTCCACATCGCCACCTGACAGCATACGAAATTGGGTCGCAGGAAACTGGCAGCAGGTGGTCGACGATACAGGATACTCAGCTCAGATGGGCGTTAGAGTGACAGTTTTAAAACATAGGAACATAATACACCAGGACTCCTCGTTCACTCAGAATAAGAACTGACTTTATTCAACCAAACCACACATATTTATACACAGAAACCACACTGCAAAACATGAATGGACAAGATACACTAGGTGAGTCAAAAGAATAATATAATCACAACATACAAGACAAAGGACCAACAGCAAATGGTCCAAGCAATTACAATGGCACATACATGATTACATTACTAATACAAAAGGGTTGATGAACTCAGGCAATGGACACAAAGACTTGAGGGGTGTGAATTAATTAACAGACGGCAGGGGGTCTCAGTACAGTTCACAATACACTGGCTTGAGTGGCTACAATACACATTGGAGGTAACTTTGCCCAAACTCAAATAATTAACCCTTACTGCCCATTTCCTTGGAAGCAAGCCAGCAGTCCATGGTTGTCAGTCTCTTTGGGCCCATAAATGTCCACAGTCTCTGGGGGTTCTTGTGATAATAGTCTCAGGCCCAGAAAAAGGCTCCAGTAACTAAGATCCGTTACAAGGTGTCAGCAATTGTCAATGCAAGGCCTTTAGTCCCGGTGTCTACAGATCCAGAATCCCCAAACATTCTAACTCCAGCAATGCTCCTTACACAAAAGGTAGGAGACATTCCTACTCCAGTTGGAGACTTTAAAGGGATAGTAATACTTAAAATGTAAAAAAAAATATGTTGTAGGGTTTATCCCCCTGAGTAAAACAAGAGTACTCCCACTGCTGAGAGGTGTTTTATTCAAAAGTTATTAATTTTCAAAGTTGAATTTTTTAGGTGCAATATCACAGTGGCCTGAAATTGTACAGTGGCGCTGTTGCTACACGATCCTATGGACAACTCTGGTCAGTTGACCATAAATCTCCATAGGATGGTGTAGCAACAGCGCCACTGTACAATTTCAGGCCACTGTGATATTGCACCTAAAAAATTCAACTTTGAAAATTAATAACTTTTTAATGAAAGACCTTTCAGCAGTGGGAGTACTCTTGTTTTACTCAGGGGGATAAACCCTACAACATATTTTTTTTTACATTTTAAGTATTACTATCCCTTTAACTCAAAGAACATGTATAAACATCAGTGGAGGCAGGTGCAGTGCATTGCAAACATATTTTGGAACTGTTGGAGGCGTGAGTACCTCGTAACACTTCAGAAAAGCCACAAATAGCAAGCTATCAAACAGGACATCCAAGAAGGAGATATTGTTCTGTTAAAAGACCAACAGGTGGCACAGAATGAGTGGCCTATGGGTCTTATTGTTAAAACTATACCGAGTGCAGATGGTAGGATCTGCAAGGTTGAAGTAAAGTTACTAAACAAGGGACTGTGAAAACCTTTACAAGCCCCATTACAGAAACGATCCTTTTAGTGTCCGATCAGTCTCCAGTAAGGAAAAACTGGCCATCTTCCTATGGACTCTGAAAGACATTGTGGAGCACTTAGCTACTCTGATCGGGGGGGGGGGGGGCAAGAGTGAAAGCAAGTGTGGTATGGAGGTGAAGGGTTTTAGGAAGAACTATAGGGGGAGGAGGAAACAAGATTTGTCTGTAGTAGAGCGAGAGAGATAAGAAGAAGACAGGAGGATTAATAGCTGGAGGGAGACAGAGAGACGTGAGTGGAGGAGAAAAATGTGAAAAAGAGATATGGGTGTACGGAGGAGGAGATAGAGACATAGGTGGAGGACAGCAAGACATAAGTGGTCAGGAGAGACAGAGAGACATGGATGGAGGGAGAGGTGGTGAAAATTACATAGGGGGGCGAGAAATTCTATTGTTTGTATTATTACTATTAGTTTTTAATTTGTGCTATTGTCAAATTCTTTGCCCAAATTCAACCATCAAATGTAAAGGTCAGAAGTTAATTTTTTGTGTGTCAGAAGCTTGTGGCATTAGTTTGGAAGTTATACACATAAAGCAAAAAAAGAGGATTTCTGGAACAAACCAACTGATCTGTAGGGGACATATAGCATTGATTTAAATGGGGCTTTAATCAATATAATGCACATAGCTAAGCAATGAGTTTGGCTCATCTTTAACATTCAAGTGGTTCAATTTGTTTCCTATAGTTCTGGTTTCCCCAGAATAGCTCCACTTCTTTATACATAGGGCCCACCTTGCTTTTTTATCACAGAACAAATTTGCCTTTTTAACGACTTCACAATAACGTAAACTTACATGACATATTACATGATAGTATTTTTGTAATAAACTGACAGCTAAAAGCTAATGATAATAATCTCCTCTAATTAGAGGTCCCATTTGCATGTATTTAAATAACTCTAAAGGAAGTCAAACCTAAATTAACTCACTCAAAATGTATAAGTATATCACTTACATTTAATTTGATATAAATGCTACACATACAAACAAGAGATTATTATCATTAGCTTTTAGCTATATAATCTTTCTGTATGCTTAAGTGAAAGGAGAGATGTGTCCCTTGTTGGAGTGTTGTATCGCTTGTAGGTACATTGTTAATATAGCCAACCCAGGAGTGTGGATGTTTAAGTAACTAAATGGGGATTATTATACCATATATACTCCTCTGGATTAGGTTATACATGATAGGCTGGGATTGGTGAATCATATGTGACGTTGTTCTACGATACTAATAGGATAGGTCTTTGATATAATGGTGTCATATGATTGCGTTGATTAAACAACATCTTTTATGAAAGATGCAGCTCTACTATTCCAATGCGATATAGGATTTTATTGTGTCTTTTTTTGATGACTGATAGTACCTTATGGTACATTGTACATATACTTTCAGATGTTTCTGAGTATATGTTTTTAAGTTTATTAGTTCTTTTATTGTTACCTTGACCACGATTGTCCGCTATTGATGGATGCTCACTAACTCGTAATATGGAAGATGAATACATTCGTTGTTCATTTTGGATTTGTAAATATCTTCGTCTGTTTGAGTGCTTTGGGCTTGTTTTCCCGGTGGTTCCTTAACATCTCTTATGCCGTTTTGGATATTGCAATATAGTGGCGAATTTAGTGTGCGATTTCTAACGGACGAAGATGTTTGGTTGGCGAAATACCTTGTAACTGGGGATTAATAGTTTTGCCTTTAAGCACGATCAGACGATGATAGGTAATTCACCGGGATCCAATAGTATTGCGAATGTGGCTTCTATGGGGAAGTGATTGGTGAGCATGTTTTCAAATAGAGGCGAACAATGGTGGCTAATGTTTGTTCCGAGATCATGAGTAAGCGCGGTTTTAGCATTAAACTCGTTGATCGAATGGAGTAAAGATAAGTGTGTCTGCCTATTCCTTTTGCTGTTGAATTGATCTTTAACATCTTGATTTTAAGTGCAGTTACATGTACGGATGTATTTTAAAGAAGATTTTTTCAATAAATGAAGTTTCTATGCAAGTAGCGTGTACTGCACTATTTTTTCCAGCTTTAGATTACCACAGTGCGACCTGTTACTTTGTTTCTCTATGTATCTGTATGAAAACTTTTGAGAGAGAGTTTTTTGGACCGCACATGGTATACAAGCAAGTAATACATTTTCAAATGTTGTTTCATTTTATTGGTTACTAGTGACACGAGGCTGAGTCTGATATTTTATAGCTGTGTGTGGTATTTCCTAAGAGTTTTGGAACCACCCATATATGTTTTTTTGTCTTGTATACCAGATAATGGGCCAGTTTTAAAAAAACTCCCCTGGGCTGGTATTCAAGTACAATCCTCCCCTGTATAATATATATATGTCTATATATATAAAAGAATAAGCCTCATTGCATAATTTATGGTACCTCACACACAGAACATAATTTATGTCTCCTCAGAGAACAAACACACATTGAACAGAATGCCTCATTACATAATTTATCTCTCATTAGGAGACACAACTCCCATTGGGTGATTCAATGGGGACATTACTGCTCCCATTGGGTGATTCAATGGGGGCGTGTTTATCATACAGGGAGTTGGCCCACCCCCTCTAGCCCTCCCTCCACTATCCAACTGACAAAAAAAAATATCGCTGCCACTCACTCCTGAAGTAGGGGATATCAATAACTTCTCCTGGTCCACTCACACTCTCACTCAGGATCATGACCCCTCAAACACACTGTGTCACCTCCCACAGATAACTGTAACCCTCCATACACTCTGTTTCACCTCCCACAGATAACTGTAACCCTCCATACACACTGTGTCACCTTCCACAGATAATTATAACCCTCCATACACTCTGTGTCACCTCCCACAGATAACTGTAACCCTCCATACACACTGTTTCACCTCCCACAGATAACTGTAACCCTCCATACACTCTGTTTCAGTACGAGGGTGTAATGTTTCCATAAAATACAAACTCAGGGATAAACGTAATAGCAACTCTTTCATTTAACCCTTTCAGTGCCAGAGGGGTATGAAACACATTGCTTTGCAATGCGTTGCTTACCCCTCTGGCACTCAAAGGGTTAACTCTTTTCATCTCTTCAGTCACCTCACTAACTGTCTGTTTTCAACTATCACTCCTCCACTTCCTGCTTCCTGATTCCCGCCCTTTCTCCTTAAAGGGAGAGAGATGCTTTGCTGTATGTTACAGAGGGCAAGCCTCAAACACCACTTTCTATTTGATCCCTCAGCATATTGCTACATTGCCTCAACTGAAGAGCCACTGCGTGTTATATTGCTATGTTACCTCAGCTTAAGTAAGGAGTTACTGTTCCCATTGGGTGATTCAATGGAGGAGTGATTTAAATCATTCAGGGAGTTGGCCTGCCCCCACTATCCAGCCCGCCCACCACTATCCAAGTGACTGAAAAAACAAAATGGCTGCCACTTGCTCCTACACCACAGACTCACACACAAGCCACACACACACACACACACACAGAGTTCCCAGGGGTCCCTCCACCAACCTGAGGCACACAATGAGCTGATCCAACAAAGAGAGGGCTGGATCGGCTCCAGTGTACCTTCATTTCTGGTATCCGCAACACAACAATGCTTTCGGCTCCTGGTGCACAATGTGCTTCTGATGCAGGAAGCCCAGCTGCTTCATGTAGCTCGGAGGCAGGCAGGCCCAGTACCAAATCCTTCATGTTCCCCCTTCATGAAGCACAACACTCCACCCCGCAACAGCCCGGTCATGCGGCCCTTCAAGGAGCTCTCTACAAGCAGCAGCTGGATGCGGCTATTACCCGTGGCTGAGGGGCTGGAGACAGACCATCCTGGGGCCACTCTGTAGTACACACTCTTACACACAAGCTTCTTCACCGCTGCTCTCTGCCCGCTGTCACACACCTGCATTGTGTAAGTACCCTGGCACAAAAATATACATGTCGCACTATAGCTGCTCCAACAACACACACCATCCCTGCTCCAACCACACACACCATCCCTCCTCAGTTCCCACTCTCGGTGCCCGGGCTGCGTCCGTAGTAACACTCTTGGCCAAGGCCTGGGGCAGGAGGTGTTTTCCTGGCCAGGGAGCCGGGCCGGCGGTTGTCTGGCAGCCTCTGAGTGTGCATGCACAGAGTCCACTTCAGGGCTCCATGACTCTCGCTACATACTGGGACAGCTGGTTAACCCTTTCAGTGCCAGAGGATTAAGCAACACAATGAGCAATGCCTTGCCTACCCCTCTGGCACTTACAGGACCGTAATAATATTTGTGTGTGTGTGTACACATGTATGTACGTGTGTATGTACGATCAATGTCTGTATATGTCACTGTATCTGTGTGTGTCTATGTACGTGTGCAATATGATTCTTTCTGCTTCACACAGTACACAATACAGCTAAATGAAATGTACAATACAAACACAAAAAATTCTTACAAAATACCTTCAACATGCCACCTACAACATTTCAAACAAAAAATGCTACATAACACATACCCTACTACAATGACGGGCAACACCGTCACATATTGCTAGTATATATATATATATATATATATATATATATATATATATATATACACACACATACACAGTTGAAAAGGAGAAAAATCTCAATGTATACTTCCTGGTAAAACACTTTCTAAATGGGAAAAAAAAAATATATATATATATATATCTTCTTATATTATAATTTGCTAAAACGTAATGCTGCAGTCATGCGCAGTAGAGACTGCCCGCTCCACGACTGATACAGAGCTTCGGAATGTCCAGCTCTGGATCACCCGTGGCGCGGGCAGTCTCTACTGTGCATGACTGCCCCGCGACTGGCTTGCAGTGGCACTGTGGCCCATGTAATGGGCTCTTCAACTAGTATATATATCTGTAAGTACTGCAACTACATTCTAATAATGAACATATACTGAATCACTAAATAATACAAAAAGAAACATCCCATTGGCCCAACGAATATTGCATGTGCAGCTTTGTTCAAGAAATAATACCTCCAACCAGTCCTGAATGTCGTGTCCACTAAACAGGACGACAGCTCCTGTCAGTTTTCAGAAGCTGAAGCAAGTACAGTGTGTGAACCTAGTACTCAACCCTTTAAGGACACAAAACACTGCATAGACCCTAGTTTTTAAAAAGTTATACTTACCGTGTCTATTCAGCACAGTTGAGGGCCTGTTGCCCTGCCAGCAAATGTCACGTATACCTCAAACGACATGACATGTAGGACTGATTGAAAATATATTTTGAGCAAAAACAGAAAGTCATAATTCAGAGGGGCTATTATGGTTTTCTGACCATGGGGGTACAATTAAGAGGTGTTAGTTATTCCTTAAATTCTGTATAAGCAGTATCTACTCATAACTGAAGAAGTACGTGATGATAATAATAATAACGTCTACTCGTGTTTGACTGCAACAGTGTGTAACAATAATAAACATTTGCACACGTTCAGAATTATAAGTGATTATAGATTTATGACACTTGCATACGTATGTCAGCTGTAAAGCATAGGTATATTAGATGTATAGGTGTGAGGATAAGACATGCATGTGCAGCAACATGTAAACACAGGGGGGTGTGCGTGTGACACTCGCCTCCAGCTCTTCCTGCAGATTTCCCTGCATGCCTGCGGCTGCTGCTGGGATCGACTTTGTACGACTGGATAGGATCAGTTTGATTCTGTCCGGCTGTGCGCTGGTCACACAGAGTTCTGGGCCGAGTAAGATGGACCGGTCCCGACTCACAGATTTCTCTTTCACTTTGTTCCGGGTCCGCCTGCGAGAGGAGGAGACTACGGTAGACTCATGATTAGTACTGTACTCATGGTACGAAATGATAACAGGTTATTACAGTGTAAACAGAGATGATGTCATATATACGGGAAAGTGTCAGTGACGCAGTCATTGCATTTGTTACCATCATATTGGGTTTAAACGTTATGCCATTGTAGCAGTTTAAACGTGATGCGCAGTGTCATGCCATACAACTGTATCTTGTAACCCTTTGAGATTCAGACAGGCATCTAATGCATTGGATGCCTTCCTGGCGCTCAGAGGGTTAACCTACACTACCTTTTTAGTGCTCATATACATCGTGCATCTTTTTTTTTTTCAGCACTTAAGGTAAAGGGAACTATACCTACCGGGCTCATTTTGCAAATACACACCTCCCAAGTCTCTCTTTGAGACTCAGATCCCTCTGTCTCACTTTCCTCCCCTTTGTACCTCTTTTTAGGAGCTGTGTATATGTGTTTCACATTTCTCCAAAACAACAGAACATTAATGTTTGAATAAACTTAACAATATGTATGTATACCTTAATCTGTGTAAATAAAATACTTTTGTCTTGCTCTAAATCATTTATCCAGTTACACAAAGAAGTCAGTGGGTCATGATATAACCTAAACATTCTTGATAATGCCCCACTCACCAGCCACACCCCTTAAAACACAAGTGTTCCTTTTTTGCCATTTAAAATTTTGGGAGCTATGCAAGTAACACAGAGAAACTCAGGAGCAGGAGTGCTAAAAATGTAATGGATACCCAAAGAAGCCAGGTTGTCTTGGTCCATCATTCTGGGTTTCTCCCTCCTGAATGCGGCTACAAGTGGGTAGATCTAATAACTGCTGCATGGAAGACAGGCACGCAGAATCGCCTGAATGGGGGTCAGTGAGGACCGTTTAGACCCTCAGGAATTAAGACAACAGAACACAATTCTAGTTCCAGAACAAACTCAACTTTATACAGGGGACATTTTATACATAAACTCAATACAATGAAACAATGTGGGTGTAGCTAGTGCATACAAAAGGACAATGGTGAAGAGCCAAGATAATACAATGGGCACAATAGGGATTAAACATAGGACAAAGAGACTGTACACAGGGAAAGCATCTTTACATACTTTAATCCTGCCTCTCTAATTCCAAGCCAATAGGAATTGAAGTGACACAAGACAAACAACCAATCAGGAACAGGGCGGTTGTTCTCCTTAGGAGATGGTATTACCCAGGTCTGACAAATAACTCAATTATGTCACTCCAGCTCCTCATGGAACCGGATGGGAAGGGGCAACCAATTGGAAGAATGCCTACCTGCCCAGTAACATAATGCGCAGAAAACTTTTGACACTATGTACTGAGGTGGGAGACATCTACTGGTCCAATAGGGAATTACCTATAGACACTACCTCCAACTGTGTAGACATAATTTCCCATAGAGGATAGGTGACCAATCAGGAGGCTGCCTACTTTTTATCATGAGCGGCAGGGAATTTGACCTGCATGGCTGTATTTCTTGGCTGCCCAGCCATGCGAAGCTGGGACATCACTCCGTGCCATCCATTCTCTTGTGATATCTGTCCTGGCTCTTACAAGAGCCCACAGTAATGGCCCAGAATCTGTTAGATCATACACTGTGTAATGGAAGCTAAGGTGTGACGTGAGTCCCAGTACAGCAGGTCAGTACCACCGTCACGCCAGCTGTCGCAGTACCACTGCCTCCCAAACTTCAGCTCTGGTATCGCTGGTTCCCTCAATCACTAGACAGGACCAGTGTTGAGGGTAGCAAAGCCGCTGGAGAGGACAGTTGTCCCACTCTCCAGGGCAAGTGTAGGGGCGCTGGTGACGACCGCAATCTCAGCCACAACACCCCCAGTTCCATCAGACATCTGCCGCTGGGGAGAGGGGTCAGCTACCTCCTCTCCCTGTAATACAAACAGCCGCTGGGGAGTGACACCAATCGCATCCACTCCCGAAATACAGCACCTCTCTGCTGTGCGGACATCCATACCAAACGGGTTAGCCGTGGCCGCAGCTTCGCCTGCTACCCGCTGACTAGACCATAACAGGTCGCTGAAGTCAGCCTCAGGAAGAGCCCCCTCTTCCACGGACAAGGTGCTTGTGGCGACCGCATTCTCATCCACTGCACCTTCAACGTCCAGACAATGCTGCTGTGGGGGATAGGTGTGAGCCACCTCTTCCTGGAGATCCCTACACTCCATCTCCAGTCCCCACTCCTGGGTTACAAGATCCTCCAGCTCTCTCCATACCTCGGGTATTTCTGACACCCCCAGCTGCATGGCTCGCCTGTCGCGGATCTCCCAGAACCGGCTTTCCCTGCGACTGCCAAAGTCCGGCTCCTCAGCCCTGGCATGCCACAACGAGCTGGGACCCCTGTAGGCGAAGCCGCTGCACGGGAGAGGAGTTTTGGGGAACCCGAACCACTCAAATCCGGTCCTGTCGCAGAAAGCCCCATACTGGAGATCCAGGCAAATGACATCTCCGATCCAGGATGCCAGTACCTTGCTTGTCTGGGGGTCCGAACTCGGCCCAAGGATGCAGGGGCTCCACTGCTGTGTCTCGCTCTCATGCCTCTCTGCATAAGGGATGAAGCCCTCGGAGGAGAAGGAGTGTCCCTCTGCCTCCAGTGTGGCCCGCTGTTGTTCATAGCCGGATAGGGCTTGGCAAAGCATAGCCTCCATCTCCGTGTCTGACCGCTTGGCGCCTGCTGGTGGAGAGCTGCTTCATCGGTCTCCCATGAACTGTTGCTGAAACCTGGGGTCAAACCCTGTTGCTATATCTCCCCCTGGATGCTGGTTTCAGTGTTGCTAAGACTGGGGTCAAGCCAGGTGGCTATATCTCCCCCTGGATGCTGGTCTCAGTTAGGTTCCTTGGCTTTATCTGTTTCAGGTGAAACGATCCTGGTGGTGGTTTGTATGTTCCAAACACCAACTGGGAAGCATCCCACCGCTGCCAACCAATGTAACGGATACCGCTGCCACCCAGCCTTGGGTGACTCCGTTAGTCGCCTCTTCCCTCGCTCTGGAACAGGAAAACTCCACCAGCTTCTCCCAAGGTATCCCAATCGCCAGGCAGGACTAGTGTCAGGATAACAAGAACTCTCCCAGCATACCAGCAGCTTAACCTCACCAGACAACACTTGTGTAGGTTAAAACAAGAACTGCTTTATTTGGACACAAACAAGGTTTATATACAGGTTTGTGAACACAGTCAACCAATAGCAAATAAGATTCACAACACCACCAGTCTTGCTGAGACTTAAATACATTAACACACAATAGAATACAAAACACACAGCCCTCTATCAGGTCTGCTCAGGTAATTACATCAGTGACTGTCATAATACAATCAGTTTCACAAACCAACAAATGGAACCACATAACCCCAGGAAACCTACTTTGCATTTAAACAATAACACAGCACACAATGGGTGAGGCAATAGGACATTTGACTCCCAGTCTCCAGATACTGTCCCAGGTAGTCACTGCCCCACCCCCAATACATAATAGGGTCTCAGGCCTAGTGCCATCCTGGAGTCTGGCTGACACCCTTCTCCATTTTTTTAGTTTGGCCCATGATTCTGTATGGCCAAATGGCCGCTTCCAGTCCAGGCCCAGTGGTTCCTGTGACATAAGGACGCTGGGGCGTCCTTAGCAATCGCTCCAGGCTTCCCTCTTCTTGAAGCGGCCACAGGAAGGTAGCCATACTGGGGAATGGGGGTCAAAGGGGACCCTTTAAACCATTCCCATAGTAAAAACACAACACAGGTTGAATTCCACAACAAATTTGTTTATTTTGGGGACATTTTATAGGGAAACAATCCACAAAAGAAACATAATTCAGTCTTGCTGCACCAATCGCTAACCAAAGGGAATCGGAGCAACAAGAGAGAAGACTGTGCTGACCAATCCGGGCCTGGCCGACATTGAATGTACATTTTGATGACATTACCCGGGCCCAACAGGCTAATTCAATCTTGTAGAGCTGGCTCCTCAGACAATGGAAACCGGAGCAACAAGATGGGGGAAAGTGGCAACCAATCACAGAGCCGCCTATTTGTCAAAGAAACGTCATTCTTGCCATGGCATTGTTCGACAAGCCACGGGCAATGAGTTAGCCACCTACATGCGGATACACAGTACACTATTGTGCCCGGTATAGGGGTTACTGCTTGTTAGACTGAGGGTTAAAGGGATAGTAATGTCTGGTAGTACTAAAAAGTAATATCTATATAAATAAAAGAGAAAACCTGCATCTCCAGCCACATGCACACCCAGGGGCAGCACTAAGGAGGACATATTCATGTCTTTTCCCTGCTGTCACTCCACAACATACACAGGGGCATGTTTTTTGTACTTGCACTTACAATATGTTGTTAACTTTTTGAATGCCAGAGGGGGTATGCAGAGCAATGCATTGCATACCTCTCTGCCATTCAAAGGGTTACACTTTTGAGCAATGTGCCTTCATCTATCAGTCGTCATCCCACAGATTACCTCACATCCACTCACTAATAAAGCCAAGGATGAGTAAGGATTATGGGAGTTGTAGTGCTATTAAACTATCACATGTTTCAGCATGTTTACCCTTTCCTCTCCTGCCTATCCTATACCTCTGTGTGTATAACTTTGTCTGGATTGTGTTATACTACAGCATTTTTGCTGTCCTGTCTCTGTATATATATTGTGTCTCTATCAATAATGTCTGTTCTATGTGTGTGTGTATATATATATATATATATATGTATATAAAAACAAGAAATGGAACAATGTCCATGTAGGAAATGAGCACTCACAGGTCTTGCTTGCAGAGTTGTATTTATTGTTAACGTTTCACCCCTAGATGGCCTTCCTCAAGACAACCAGAACAGACCCCCAAGTGCCCTAATATACAGTGTGTTAGTGTAAAAAGGCCACCAAACTGTGTCACAGTAGGGTTCCATGACATCCCCACATGCAACAGTTACTGTAAATCAGCTGAGAATGCTGTGAAAAGTGGCTCGTATTCTAAAACTCACTGTAACCACATCGAACAAAACAACAGATAAAGACCCACCTAAAACATGTATCACTACATGTACACTCATCCTATATAGTAATTCGCTAAATCCTGTGTAACGCCGCGACATGCGCAGTAGACACTGCTGCACGTGCTGCAGTCATGCGCAGTACAGACTGCCCGCGCCACAGCTGACACAGAGCTGGGAGCTCCGAAGGAGCGTCCAGCTCTGTATTAGCCACGGTGCAGGCAGTCTCTACTGCGAGTGACTGCCCCGCGACCGGATGGCAGTGGCACTGTGGCCCGTGTAACGGCCTGTTCAACTAGTTTACAATAAAATCCAGAAATGGTCTGTAACGGACCCTAGGCCGTTACTATGGAAGTTCACTTGGTTCACCAAAAAGACTGAAATCACGGGTGGAACGGAGCCGTAGGCTGGCTGCTATGCGGGGCAACCTGTACAGAAAAACCCCATAGACTTTACATGGGAAAGTAGGCGGCTTCCTGATTGGCCAGTTGAACTGGTAGCTCGCTAGCTCATTGGCTGGCTGTAAGAAGCAGCCAAAGTGCAGAGGCTCCACAGAGTCTGGGCTTCCATTGTTCTCATGTTTACCCCTGCCCTTATCCATGAAGTTCAGCCCTTTGTGACATTGTGTGCCCATTGTTGCTAAATTTAATCATGTTAATTTAATTATAGAATGTTTTGTGCCCTTTTGTTAACTGTTTGACTTGATGCAATTAACTCTGCAAGAGAGAGACCTGGCATAGCAGGCTAAGTCAATCCGTGGACTTGGGATCCTGTTACATGGTCAATGGATATTAAAGCCACCCCTGTGCTCTATCTTGTACTGTGTAACGTGGCATGTCACTCATGACTGGATTGCAACATTGTAAACAGTTGTTCAATAGGAAAAGAAGATCATACAGTAAAGCATACTCTTGATACAAAGTAAAGTTTGCTTTCTATATAGGTGAAGTGCAAGGTATAATCTCATGATCAAAGAACATTATGTAGTAAACATTTAATAATTCATTTAATGAAAAACTGGCAGGTTCCCCCAGCAAAACGGAAACTGTTACAGAGTAAATAGTGTGGAGGCCCATAGTGGAGCTTTCCTGTCTAGTCGTGTATATGAGGCTCCAGCAAGAGCAAGTCCATTGTCCGATGTCCCTTCTGAACCAAAGGTTCATCCCCTGGCTCTTGCGTGTGCTGCGATTTACCTACATCACGAAGCCTGGTATTAGGCTTCACCTATTGCTGTTGGCTTAATAGAGATGCCAAATGTATCCATCCTATCCCCAATGAGGTTTTGTAAAAAATGTATAGCTCCTAGGTATAATCCGAGGTTGCATGTAATTGAATCCGCCTCATGGAGGGGTTGGTACTATATCAAAGATGCATCTGTGTCCGATGACAGGTGTGAGGAAGCAGAGTCCCCTGGCTCTACGCGTGCTGTGCATAACAGACACTAGACTTGTGTAATTCAGTTTGGCCAGTTTGGGAATTTGGACGAATAAGGCGTATTCATCATCATTTGGTCCTTCTGAAAGCCAAGGCCTGCCCACAAAAAAATTTCAGAATCTGAAATGGACCTAGTCCGAAATTTCGGTGTAAATTTCGGAAATTCGGACAGCACTTTCCTGCCTGAAACTATTACAGTGTTGCTACATGCTGCTAAAAATAGATCTGGTAAAACAGGTGCTTTACAGTTCGTGCAAAGTGCAGATATTAACCACTTAAGGACACAAGGAATTTTGGCATTTTTGCTATGTGTGTGTTCAACCATAATTCCTATCTTTCTCATTTATTGCACAAACACATGTTATATACCATTTTTTAAAGGGCATAATAGCTTTAATTTGATGTGACATATACATATATAAATTCTCATTTATTATTAAAAAAAATTAAAAAAATACAAAATAAAAAAACATAGTAATAATGTGTTACATAATGGGTGCAGCTTAAAGGGATAGTAATACTTTATTATTACTATCCCCCATGTTGTAGCCCTTAAAATTCTGAATTCAACGATACCAGCGGCATCTCTCAAACAGTTAAAGGGTGAGAGATATCTGCTTTCAAAGTTCCCTCTCGCCTGACGTCAGCATTCTATCACAGCAGGGGAATCCGGTCAGTGAGCAAGCGGCGGCTCTGCAGCAGTTCTGAGATCTCGTTATAAAAACAGAAATCTTTCACTAAAATGGTCTTCTGCGTGTGCTTGCAAATCAAGCACACGTAGAAGACCATTTTAGTGAAGGATTTCTGTTTCTATAATGCGATCTCAGGAACTCCTGCATAGCCGCCGCTTGCTCACTGACCGGATTCCCCTGCTGTGAGACAGAATGCTGACGTCAGGGGAAAAGCCAAAAACAGGGAACTTTGAAAGTGGATATTTTTGAGAGATGCCGCTGGTATCGTTGAATTCAGAATTTTAAGGGCTACAACATGGGGGATAGTAATAATGAAGTATTACTATTCCTTTAAGAAAAGTAGTTCAAAATAATTTAATTGTCCTGATGGACTCACCTATGAGGCTTGCCTTGGCACGGCAGGTGAGCTTACAATCAAATGGCCATTGGAGTGAAACTAAAAGCCTCCAATTATTTAAATGTGCATAGGGATTTGGGACAGAGCGCAGGTAACTCTTTGTTTTTTTGTACTATGTATTTTGAGCTGATGTATACTATAGCCATTGCTGCTGCCCAGGATTAGTAGGAGTTTGAGCGCAGGGCTTTATTTTGTGTTTGTTGTATGTTCATTTGTATCATACAGCCATGTTATATTGCTGCCACTCACCCCATATTTGCCCTATTAAGGGTTAATAAGTGTGTAGGGGTTTATAAAATACCCCTTCCTGTCTCATTAGAGATTTAATATTATTATTAATTTAGTTTTAATGTATTTTTTATTTTTATTTGTTTAATTTTAATTTTTTATTTAATTTTAAAGTTTTTTTTAAATTCGGCCGAATAATTCAGATTATTGCTGAATTTTGTCCGAGTCGAACAGGTCCGGTCCAAAATGTGGATCCTCTGAATGGAAAAAAAAAATTTGTCCGAAAATAAATTTTACCAAAAATTTTTGCCGTGCACAAGTCTAACAGACACTGCAGAGACCTATCTCGGGGTACTCCTGCTATTTGTAATCCACAACAGAAAATGCTGCGTTCATCCATCCAGATGTTATACCATAGCTGAATCCCTTCCGAAGTTACATACAATTCAATCCGCCTCCTGGCGGGGTTGGTGACCATGATAAAGTGCAACTCCAGATAATGAATGATAATGTAGCAGGATCCCCTGGCTCTACGCATGCTGGATTAATCAGACATCACGGAGACCTAGATTACGGTTGTACTGCTATTTGTAATCCAAATAAAAAGATTACCATGTCGGTCCATCCAGCTACCATGAGGGATGGCATGATGACTACTGAAATATTCTAATGTCTCTAACATTAGAGTGTGTGTGTGTGTGTGTATATATATATATATATATATATATATATATATATATATATATAGTGACAGAGTCCAGGACCATGTATACATCAGCCATAGGCTACAACAAGCAGTTTATCCCAGCGATTAAAGGGTTAAGTTTTGTCTTTTGCCTCTGCTAGTACACCTGCTCCTGGCCGATTAGCAAAGACCTATATAGTAGGTCTGAAACAGCAGGATGGGGTCAGACTGCACTGGGGTAGTGTGTTTGGAGACCTGCAAGCTGTCTGTCTGCCTCTGAAACCAAGGAATGGTGAGAAAGCTTCTGAACTGAAGAGACTGAGGGCTTGATTTAAAGGCAGCCGTTAGCAAAAAAAATCACTAACGGGTGCGTTAAGTGACATGTTGCAATTCAAAGATCCGTCTAAAGAACAGCTAACGGCAGTTGTAGAATCCTTACGGCCGATACACTTACGTGCATTCAGACGCATGGAAAAACATACCCCAGAGCTATTCAAAGGCTTGCGGTACTGATAACGGCTGAAAAAAAGACACACCTAACGGCTAAAAGTTAAGACCCACTTTTTCTAGCCGTTAGACACTTAACGGCCAAAACAAAACACCCGTTACAGAGGAAAAGACACAAAAGGCTTACCGCACAACCATGTAAATGGGAAAATTAACCCGTGCAATGCCAAAACAACACAAAAACATGCACACACACCACAAATCACTACACACACAACAACAAACAACACCACAGGGACAACGACACACAAAAAAACAACAACACAACATGGCACGGAACAATTGGGGTTATCACACAAAGCGGACACATGCAAATACAAGCTTACCTGGGCAACATCAACACGCGACCTGCACCCCACAAATGCACGCCCGCAAATGGCACACACGTAACAAGCACAACACACCACATCTTATAACACACACACACCTGCAAACACTTACCTGGACAAAAACAACTCACCATTGGTCAGCACTCACCTCATCACCACACCTACACAACGCCCTAGCAAGTACTTAAAGGGACAACTCAACACACTCACTTGTGGCTTGTTTTCCACTCAGGGAGGGAGAGAGAGAGATAGAGAGAGAGAGAGACAGATAGAGACAGATAGAGAGAGCAAACAGTATGTTGGGTTACATATTGTTGCAAAGGCTGCGGAGAAGGCGTGCAAGGGAGAGAGCTGGGGAACATCAGCAACCTCCAAGCATGCCTGATCAACAGCCACCACCTGTTGCAAGTGAGGAGGCTCTGGCTCAGCAGCCACTCAGGAGCCCATCCCCACCTGGAGGGCAGAGGATGTATAGACGACCACCAAGGCCCAGGGTATACCGCCCAAGGGTCACCCTCTTTGGAATGACCGATGATGAGGTAATTGATCACTACAGGTTGAGGCCTGACAGCATCATTGCCTTGTATGAGGTCATCAAGGAGCAGGTGGATCCCATCTACATCCACAACCATGCCCTAACTGGCCTGCAGAAACTATTCTGTGCCATACACTTCATGGCAAGCGGGGCCTTCCAGTCCACAGAGGGTTATGCATCTGGCATGTCACAGGCCACATTCTCCAGGGTGCTGGCCCAGGTACTGCCAGCCCTCAAAAGCAAGGCCAGTACCTATATACATTTTCCCACCACCGACATGGACTGGATACACGTCAAGCAGGCCTTTTACGCCAGGGGAGGCATGCCCAGGGTCATGGGTGCTATAGATTGCACCCATGTCCGGATTAAGGCCCCAGCACGTGACGCACAGATATTCATCAACAGGAAGAACTTTCACTCCATCAACGTGTAGATGGTGTGTGACAGCCATATGAGGATAATGAATGTCTGTGCAAAGTATCCTGGCAGCTCACATGATTCATACATTCTCCAAAACTCCTCAGTCCACAGAGATTTCGAGAATGGAACTTTTACAGGGTGATGGCTTTTGGGTGAGTTCACAATACAAAATCACATCACATACACAGGCGTACACACAACGCTGCTTAGCATGCTCCTGACCCACAGCTACTACGTCCACCACACAAAACATCATTCACACAACATGTGCTCCCTGTCACTCACATTACACAGGTGATGCTGGCTATGGATGCATGTCCTGGCTACTGACCCATCTGGCCAATCCTCGAACACATGCCCAGGAAAGGTACAACCAGGCTCATGGCAGAATGAGGAATGCCATTGAGTGGACCTTTGGCCTCCTCAAGTCAAGATTCCGATGTCTGGACCACTCGGGAGGAGCACTGCAGTATGCACCTGGAAAGGTGTGCGACATCATTGTGGCGTGCGCAATACTGCACAACATCACAGTGGACACCAGGCTGCTGGAGCACATCCAGGCCCCCCCCCATACAGGAAGTGCCCATGGACATCGGCCACGTTGAGGAGACCCTGAGAGGGACACAGATCAGAGACAGGCTCATCACGGAACACTTTACATGTGAGTATAACACAGGCATGCAAACAATCCATGCAAGTCCCCCATCAGTCCTGTGACACTAACCACACTGCACATTTTGTTCTGTCTCATCCCACAGGAACAGTGACATAGCACTGCACTGGCAGCGGACGTGGCAAATTGTGTGTGTGGACTCAAAAACCATCCTCCATTCCACTCTCCACGTTGACATACAGACCCCAAGGATATCACGCACACCCTCAGGAGAAACAAGGTACAACACATAACCCATGTTCATCGCCTTACAGGGCTTGATTGACAGCAGCTAACTTGATTTGCCATGAGCATAGCCAGAGCAACCATGCTAGCCTTGTAGAGAAAGACTGTTATCCAATGCTATGCATTGGATAATACTCCGTCACATCAGGGGTTAAAGGGCCATTGGACTCAATATGGGACCTGTACTGTGCTACAGCTGAGAAGAGCAGCACAGGGGTGGATGTACAGTGGTATGGTCACACAGTGTAGAGGTCATGAGACGTAGATCAGATTACCAGGGACTCCATGCTGACCTGTGAGTGTGCAGACATATATGCCCCCGACATGAATACACACATCAACAAATATGTCCTAACAGTTCCATGGAACAAATGACATTGGGCTGCCACTGTCACTTTCACAGTGGCAGCCCAAATTCATTACTTCCATGGAGCTCTCAGAACACTTGTTGATGTGTGTATTCATGTCAGGGGCACATATCCATAGGGCTGGGGCACATGTCCTTAGTTCTCCACATAATTGGTTACAGATGAGTACACAACACATTGTCAAGGGGATTATAAAGTCGAAATTGTTGTTGCTTGATGATCAGTTCAGGTGTATAGCTCCAAATCCTGTCCTCTTGTCCCACAGGCATCCATAACATGATCCATCCTTGATCTGAAGATCTTCCATGTGTCTGGATTGATGTCTTGACAACACCTTCATAAAGATCACCCCTTGCTATTTCTGGTGATGTTGTTAGTGATGCAATATTTGACAGGAGGTTCACACAGACCTCTACTTGAACATTCTCATATAGACACTGAAAACACAATTTCACAAGTGTAATAACCTGTACAGTTAGGATGCTCATCTACAGAGTTGTCAAACCTTGTGGACAACACATGAGCAGAGGAGAAGTGTTACTCAAGTAGTATGATTTAGTTTCAAAGTACATTTAGTGTTCTCATACAAGTGTTCAATGCATATAGGCAATACACACAGAAAACACATGTACGTTCTAATGTACTTTGAGACACAATAAAGAAGAACCATCACTAGTTAATCATCAGTGTCTCTATGAGGATATATTGGATTACACATATGTTTGTTAATGCGTAACCACACTCAGGATAGAGTATCCCCCATAAATGGAAAGGCATCACCCATATCACAGGACTCCACCACTTGTTTGCAAGTGAGTGGACTCAGTGATGTATTCACGCTAACAGATGGTGGCAGTGATACACTAATGTGTTGTGGGAGTGATAAAGAGGTGATAAAGGGGACATACTTCCACAGTGAATTACTGTCCACAGTTAATGTGTTGCTCAGTATAATCAATGTTCAGTGATATTGCTCCACTGGGACATATCACAGTACATGACCAAGTGGACAAGTGTTTTCACTGGGGAAGTCTGTTACACCCTTAGGAAAAACAACAAGTCAACTTACTGGAGGCCCCAATGCTCACCCCAGGATATCAATGTGTGTGCTACACATTGAAATCCTAGGTTAAAAACATTGGCTTCCCCAGTCAGTCTGTTGCACAATGAGTGTGTGAATCCAAGAGAATATGGATACATGTCCCATTTATCTGTCCTGCTTGTTATCTCACCGCTAAGCCGTTTGTTTGGTTATCCCCTTAACCCTCTGAGTGCCAGAGTGGTACCCAACGCATTTCTTTGCAATGCGTTGCCTACCACTCTGGCTATCAAAGGGTTAAACACAACATATGATGTAGATGAATGTTCAATGTTGTACCAAATGTTGGGCTAAAGGGAATGTTTTGTTATGCAAAATCAACACACAACATTGCCATATAACACAGTTGTGTAATATGGCTACAGGGATGTATTTACAGTTGAATTTGTACAACGATGTGTGTGTGAACCCATGTTGTAACATCCCACAAACATCTTACCTAGGCAGAAGTTGTGTTCACTGAATTGTTTGGCAATGCATTGGAGACAACTCTGCCACCCAATCTATGACCAAATTCAAAGCAGATCAGACAGGATTCAAAAGCACAATGTTCCTTTATTCAGGGGAAATGTAACATGTTGGGCATTTTATTTTTTTTTCTTAGGGGGGGGGGCCTTAGACTGTGTGGCAGAAGTGGATAACCTGGATGATCTCCTGGTCACCCTTTGCCCCCTAGGTGTGGCTTCGGGGGTCACATTAGAGGGGGTGGTGGGGGCAGTGGATCCCTCTGTGGAGCGCAGGTTTTCCCTCTCCAACCGTAAGTCCTCCCTGCGGTTCAGCTCTCTCAACTCCACCAGTACCTGTGCAAGCAGGTCCATCACCCCCGTGTGTAGCTGATGGAGTTGAGTGTTGTTGATCCTCATGACCTCCGACTCCAGGGCATGGATCCTTGCCTCTATCCTGTTAGTGTTTCTACGGGATTCCCTACGGCTCCTGGTGATGTTGTCATTGGTGCAGAGGCTTGACCGGAGTAGTCTCCTTTGCAGAGCCATACACTCTGCTTCCATCCCCGTGGGCCGTTCACTGCTGGTGATGCTTGTGCCTGGTGAATCAGCTGCTGCTGTGTCCTCCTCTGCTGGTGCTGTGTCCTCCTCTGCTGGTGCTGTATGTGCTGCAGATGGGTATGTGCCCACCACATCAATGGACCCACTGCTGCCCACCGATGTCTGTGCTGGTGGAGGTGGTGGGGTAAACACGTCCCTTCGCATAGTGTGTTGGGGCTCCCCAAGCAGGCCCAGGTGTTGGTAGTCGAGTGGCCAAGGGTCAAACCTTGGCCACTGGTATGTGCTTGGCCCCCACCTGGGATCATACCTGGGGCCATGCTGGGGAACCATCCAGGAGGGTAGGTCAGTCGGGGATGAGTATGGCCCGTACTGGGTGGTGGCCACATCACCGGGCAGCCATTGCCTCCCTGGTGGTGGTGGTGCTGCTGCTGCTGGAGGATAATAGCTCCTGGAGGTGGTGGGGGGCATCCAGTCACTGTAATAAGGTGGCGCAGGCAGAGGTGGTGCAGCCAGAGTTGGTGCAGCCAGAGTTGGTGCAGGCAGAGTTGGTGCAGGCAGAGGTGGTGCAGGCAGAGTTGGTGCAGCCAGAGGTGGTGCAGGCAAAGTTGGGGCATCCAGCTGGCCAAGAGGTGTGGATGTTGTTGGGTACGGTGCCCACTGGCTGGTCCCCTCCTCCATATACTCCTCACTGGGTGGTGAGGTGGCCTCCTCCATGGGCTCCTGAAGTGCTGGAGACACATAAACTGTGTGGAGGATTGAGATTGTGTGATCAGTAAACTTAGCCATGATGGTGTCAAATTGATATTAATACTTGAAATGTGTAAAGGAACATATATGTTGTATGGTTTATCCCCCTGTTTGAAACAACGGTACTCCTACTGGTGAAGGGTGTTTTATTCTACATGTATTGCAGCTCAGAGTTGAATTCCTTTGGTGCCACATCCCAGTGGCCTGAAATTGTACATTTGCGCTGTTGCCACATCATCCTTTGTGGATTTATGCTCCCTGGACCAAAGCTAGCCAGAGGATGGTCTGGCAACATTGGCATAGTACATTTTCAGGCCACAGTGATATTGTCCATGGAATATTCAACTTTGAGCTGTTATACTCTTGGGATGAAACACCTTTCAGTAGTGGGAATACCCTTGCATTACCCGGTGGATCAATCCTATGACATGTATTTTTCCTTTCACATTTTAGGTATTACTATCTCTTTAACGGGATAGCAATGGTTAATTTCACCTTGATGTAACATTGCAGGCATCATAAAGAGATGTTTAGAAAGATGTTGCTGTATGTGACAGCTGGAGATGTCAGTCATTTGACCACACGGAGGCTCTTCAGCAGACTCCACATTGACCCATTTGGACATAACTACATCTTTGCCATTGTCTACTAAATGTTCCTGGTTTGTAAGCACGCTCTGTGGACCATGTCAATGATGGATCCATCTCCAATTGTTTCAATTTTGGGTCTGCTGAAGAGCCTCCGTGTGGTCATATGACTGACATCTCCAGCTGTCACATACAGTAACATCTTTCTAAACATCTCTTTATGATGCCTGCAATGTTACATCAAAGTGAAATTAACCATTGCTATGCCAAGGTACACAGTGAGGAATATGGTCTGATATGTGTGTATATGTACCTTTCATATGGGTACAAACATATCCTTGATAGATATGAACCCAGAGATCTGTTCAGTACATGTGATTGTCTTACTGCCTATATATGTACAGCCATCACAAATTAACTTTCATAGATACCACTGATACCCATCCAAGTAAGGTGTAATATACTAGGTATATGTACTCTGATGATGATATCAATATGAGTTATTTTGTTGAGGGTGCACATATATGGGCAGTAGGATAATCACACGTACTGAACCGAACTCTGGGTTTACATCTTGTTGGGACCTATTTGTACCCATTTGAAAGGGACATATCCACATACTTATCTGGTCGTTTATCTTTCTGTACATATCTTTTTGTAATAGATCTGCAGTGTGATTCAAGTAGTATTCATCCCTATGTTATCAGTTCATCCCGTACAGTGCTGGATTTTGTCAGATTAGACATGTCCCTCTCTGGTTGTCATGATGGTATCCTATGCATTGCATTGTGATGCATGGGATACCACCGTGGCAATCAGGGATTGATGTACATTACAGGATTCTGTCCATGAGGTCTGTTCAAGTTGAATCCTGAGGGGCAACAATCAAGCCAGTATTGAAGGATATCATTGATTGAGGCCTTTTTTTTACTGGATCAGCCCATCCATACTTCTGTGTGAGGCAGCCAGACCCGATCATAGATATCCATAATTCCTGGCCTGTTATTGACCAAACCTCAATGGTTCATATTTGGTTCCCATATGTATCCTGCAAATAGTGTCTGGTGTACCATCCATCCATGGCATCAGCACTCCAGAGGATCTATATGTGAATCAAATGTGAGCTATGTAAATTGAAGTTAGCGTAAACGATTGCATACACAACACCAAGGCCAACTTTTTCACCTTTAGTTATGTGTGATTGTTTTTGGCCTGTGTGTTGCACATACAAGCATTTATTCTCAGTGGCACTGTGATTTGTGACCTGATCCATCCTGTTGGGGATTCAGTAAGCGGTTAAGTGGACCTGATGAACTGATTATGATGCTGACTTCTCCGCTGACCTTATTTCCCCATCTGCAATGTTTTCTATGGAGTCCATACAATGGGGCCTGTGCAGCTTGAATCCTGTTATTGGATGTTCTCCATAGACTAACATTGTAATTGGTAAAGTGAGGGTATGTAAGTGTCAAATTCTCTACATCAGCTCTTTTTCACCGCTTAGTGAATGTCCCCTATGTGTCATGTAATTGTTAACCTATCGACATGTGTTTGTTGTCTGGTTAACCCTTTGAGTACCAGAGGGGTTGCCAAAGCATTGTTGATCGATGTATTGATGATCCCTCTAGCACTCATGGGGTTATGTGCTGGATTCCCTGTGTGAACATGGGTAACACTGTGTGACAACAATTGTGATGTTTGACATACAACACTTTACTGAGCATGGTTTGTGTGTATTGTGTGTGATCAGCACAGCAACATGAGGGTTAACCAGGGAGCTGGACAGGTTTTGGGCTTGTTGAACCTTGACATTTGTCCTTGTCTTGCGTCCTGTTTAAACCCTCAGGGTGCTGTGTTGGTGCAATTGTGTGGATGAATGAAGGGCAGATGTTGGGATGTGAGTGCTTGTTTGTGAAGGGTGTGTGGTTTGAGGTGGTGTGTGGTTTTGGGGTGATGCACTTACCAGTGGTGTGGAGGCTCCTCTCATCCCCAGTGTCTGATCCTCCAGGGACCCCCTCAATGAGGGTAGATGACAGTGTCTGCCGCAGCCTCTCCTCCCATGCGCTGAAGGTGATGGGGACAGGTGGCCCACCTCCGGTGGCTCGGGCGTGCAGGGCGGCATCCCCCATCTTCTTCTTCACCTGCTTTTTGCAGTCGCCCCATCTCTTCTTTATTGAGTCAACATCCCGTCTGCAGGTGGCCACCGCATTAACTCTGCTGCAGATTTGACTCCAGGCAGCTCTCCTCCTCGCAGCCAGGCCAGGGAGTCTCTCCCCCGGGAAGAGGACACTCTCCCTCTCCAGCACAGCCTCCACGAGGGCCGTGTTTTCTTCCTCGGTATATCGGGGATCCCTGACCCTGTCCCCCTCAGCTCCGGCATGCGAGGAGTCAGACCCGGAGTGTCCTGCCTGCTCTGCCCCTGCCTGTATGTGGTGGTCCCCAGGCACTACCCCTCGTCCCACTGCAGGATCTGTCCCTCTTCTTCTTAGTGTGCCTGTTCTTGTGGGCCTGGTCCCCCTCCACCCTGCGTATCTCCCTCTCCCACCCCTGCTCTGCTGAGGGATCCCCTCCTGACCTTCCTCCTCCTCCTCCACTAGTCTCCCCATCCCTCTCTCCTGTCCTCCTCTCCTAGCCATCATTCACCCACACACACCCAGGCACTCTCACACGCCCTCACAGACACACTCGATCCCACTCACTCTCTGTCACACACTTTCACTCACGGATTCACACTGTAAAAATAAAGTTTAAAATGTGTAAGGTGTGATGAAAAACAAAGACTATGTGTATGTATGTGTTTGTGTTTGTATGGATGTATGTGCTATGTGCAAAAGTGTGCTATGTGTCTATTTAAATGTAATTCTCTCCTCTCCAAGATCCCTCTACCTTACTCCTGTGTATGCTTCTCTTTCTCTCTCTCTCTCTCTCTCTCTCTCTCTCTCTCTCTAAACACTATCCTCCACTCCTGGGTCCTGTGCTCTAGCTTGCTGAAACTCGAAACACAGACAGGGTGTGACCGTTATTTTGAGGTATTTATAGGTGTATTTGAACATTTTTGATACTTTGGGGCCTTGGGATTGGCTGTAGGTTTGAATTTTGTTTGTGCATCTATCAGGGTTGCTAGACAACGGCAGCCGTAATGTAACATTTTGACTTAAGTTGTGTTTTAACGGGTGTTTGGGACGCACAGTGATGCGAAATCAGGTGCGACGCTGGTTTTTGTGTTACGTGTTTTTGTAGTGCCTACTCCCGATAGCTATTCTCGTACGCTTACCTTTGAATCTGCCGTAAACCTTGTGTTCTTTGCGGCCGATGTGCCTTTTTTACTTAGCGGATGGTTTAACGGCTGCCTTTAAATCGAGCCCTGAATGTCTACTTATTTTACTTTTAGTACTGGAACCCAGAGTAGCTGGGTCAGTAACTGGTAGTGAGGGAACTACTGTGAGTTAGCCTCCTGAAAGGAGTAGGCCTGTTCTGTACTTTTTATTTGGTGTCAAAAACCTGTTTGATTTAAAGGGGAAGCATACCCTAAAATTGGAAAGAGACTTTTCTTTTGTTGTTGCTGTTTACAATAAACTGCATTGAAGTTACAACCTCCTGGCTGTCCTGGCCGTGTTTGAAGGGACCTTACCACAATATATATACACATACATAAATACTAGCAATATTGGCACAGCTTTGACCAGGCGGCTAATAAATGTTCTTAATGACTGGATTGTTGAATTTGCGTGTGTGTTGTATGTCACATACCGCTCTGTTCGCGGCTTCCTCTCTGCCCTCTCGCTCTCGTTGCAGTTTGCCACTTCCAGGTTTGTCGCGTCACGTGCACCGTGACGTCATCCGGCTGCGTCTATGTCCAGATGCTCCGGACTAGTGCGTGTGCACTCTGATAGTGTTCCCAGTAGCGTTTAGTCTGTCTCTTGCCTAGTAGCTTGTCCTATCCACTGCTTAACCCCTGTCTTGCTGTGTATGACCCTGGCTATGACTTGACACCTCTTTGCCTGACGAATTAACCCTTGCCCTGCTGTGTATGACCCTGGCTGTGACTTGACCACTTCTCTGCCTGCCGAGTTAACCTTTGCCTTGCTGTGTTTGACCCAGGCTTCTGCTAGACCTGCTGCAGTTTACCTCTGTCCAGAGTCCTCCCGCTCAAGAGGTCCGCCCATCCAAGATCCCTGGACTGCTCATCTGAACAGGTCTGTTCTCTCTGCTTTTGAAAGTATTTTTATCCTTTGTTCCTCTGGTTTCCTTCTTCTGGAGAGTTATGCCTTTTTAGGCCCTCGTGCCCTATCTCCGCTCGCTACTCAACGCACCCAAGCCTTCACTTTCTCCTACAGGGGAAAAGGTGCTGTCAGTAGAGGTATCATCCCGGGCTCACTTCCAGCTCCTCTGGGGTTTGTCATCCAGGCTTGCGGCTGGCAACTTTATCCGTCCCAGGCCGCAGCACGGTACCTTTGCTGGCAGCCAACGCACCCATTCAATGCTCCCTAGCGTCACACCCAAGCACTCCCTCTCCTGTTGGTTCAATCCCACCTGCCTGGCCCCTTGTTGACAGTGTATCTGTTGTGCAATTGTGTGTTGTGTGTGTGTATTGCATGCATGTGTATTGTGGGTGTGAAGTGTGCGCGAGTGTGTGTGTGTATGTGTTGTAACAAAGTGCGTGACAGGATTGTAGAGGGAAGGTATTTAGGAGTCAGAATCCTACATAACCTTTACCCCTCCACAAGTAGCAGGTTTAGCAATCCTAGGCTGCCAGGTTTATAAAAAGAAAATGGAATCTGACTTGCTGTGCAACAAAGCAGGACTTGAAAAGGTTGGTTAAACCTGTGCTATTTTTGTTAGTTTAGAACCTTGAAGTAGAAGGGTAATCTATTACAAGTAAAGTTAGTGCTCAGATTGAGCTAGGTTTTTATTGGTAGTGTGTTTTTATTTTGTTTTGTAAAACACTGCCTGTTTGATAAAATGTCAAAAGAAACCTGCAAATCTTTTTTAAGAACTGTGATATCCTAGAAGACTTGCCTACTGCCCACCCAGTGTTGTGCATGTGTTTGTGCATTGCATGTGCATGGTATTTGTGTATTGCGTGTGTTTTTTTTGTGTGTGCATGTGTGTGTTGGGTATGTGTGTGTGTGTGTGTGTGTGTGTGTACATCTTTTATATATATATATATATATATATATATATATATATATATATATATATATATATAATATATTGAATCTTCTACAGCAAAATCTGGGTGACAGATGTATCTGTCACAACCCCTTTGGTACTATGAATCTGTTTCTCTCTTCCTTTTTTCTCCCTAGATGAGAGGTGTACAGAATGCCTTCTTGAAAAGTTCCCTAATTATCTGTGTAACAAACTTCCATCTACTGTCATCAGCTCTCAGGGGTATACAGTAATGTCAGCTTTTGGACGAATGATCAGTTCGCACTCGCATACAAGAACTGCCCAGTACGATCCTGTACTTTCAATGTGTATACAGATCTGTAAATCACATATGTACATTTTTTCGTGTAAAAATTCAGATGATGCAGAACTTCTTTTGGGGATTATATGTACCATATCCCAATTGTCCCATTTTAGACGATATTAGGGGTCCATATCTCCCAAGTGTCTCTCTTTAGGAGATATTAGGGGTACATATCAACCAAATGTCCCTCTTTAGGACATATTAGGGTCCATTCCTCTCGAGTGTCTCTCAGTAGGATATTGTAACTGATCCCTTGGCCATTACATGGAGGTCTTAACAGGCCTCCCAAGAACCCCTCCCCTAAAGTCTGAATTTCACTGAGAAAAGAGCCGGCTGCTGGACTAAAGGGTAAAGCTGCCTTTAGTAGGCAGGACGCTGATTGGCCATCACTCTGGGTGTTTAAAAGCACAATATAGACTTTGTATGGGAGAAAGTAGGCAGCATTCTGACTGGCCGCCTACAGTACTCTCCCATGTTGAAAAGTTAATTATGTTAGACCCGGGTAATTCCATCTCCCAGGGAACACAATTGCCCGGGTCCAGCTTGGTTGTTTGTCGCTTGTCACTCCAATTCCAGTTGGCTAGGATTTGGAACAGCAACATTGAATTAAGGAAAGTGTATTTTCCTGTGTACAATCCCCTGATTTCCATCCTCCCTATGTCTACACATCCATTGTCCCCTTTGTTTTACTGTATACCTTTCTATTGTACCATTGTGTCCCACTGTTCCTCTGTGTATCCTGCAGTATTGATGTGATTGCATGTGTATAAAAAGAGTTGACTTTTGCAATAAAGTTAGAAGTCATTTGGATTTAACTGAGAATTGTCCTGTGTTTTATTCCTGAATGGCTTAAAGGGCCCCCTTTGACCCCCATTCAGGAGACTCAAGGTTCCAGTGCTTCCAGTGGATGTTTCCAGCAGTCCAACCTTTCCAGCTTATTTGATCCAGCCTTTCCAGCTTATTTGATCCAGCCTTTCCAGCTACAGTGATTCATCCTTTTTTGGTACAGATACCAGCCTGCTTCATCCAGCTACCCATCTTGTAGCTGACATCAGGAGACCAGCATTTCCAGTGGATTATCCAGCTACAGAGTTCCAACATATGTTTCTAGCGTTCCAGCCTTACTTATTCAGCTAAAGTGAACCAGCACTTTGTGGCACAGTTGCCTTCTGCTACTGGACCAGCTACCTACTTGCAACTGACCTCAGGAGAGAGAGAGACCCCCAGCATGACAGCCCTGGGCAGCATGGCGTCCAGGATTTCCATTACACTGGTGGCAACTTTGGATTCTCCCCCTCACTAAACTGAGGGAATACAAACCACCACCTGGGATCCAGCTGGACTCAATGGCTGAACATTACAAACAGCTGTCCTTTGCCAACTAACAGGACATGGTGACCCGGCAAGAGCGAAACATCGTGGCTTAAATAAACAGGATTTGATTGTGGTTCTCCATGACCTGGAAGAGGAAACGGCCCAGTTAGTCTGAATCACCAATCTCCCGATGGACACCAGCCCCAGACCTCTCTCCAGCCGCTCTCAGCGTCAGGAATTGGTGCAGCGGCCAGAGTTGGATGATGACCCTGTGACCAGGAGAGTCCGCGGTCTAATCCATCCCAGGAAATTGTGGATAAGATCATGAGCAATGCGGAGGCAGAATATATGTCTGAACTAAGCAAATCACAGTCGACTGCACACAGCCCCACCAGAGAACCCGGTCAGACTGGGAAGGGACCTGTTTGCGATTCTCCCATCAAACTTTTGCCACTTTCGATGACAATATGGGAGACATTGATGGGTTTTTTCAATTATTTGAGAAACAGTGTACTTTGCTCCATATCGAACCACAGTATTGGTATCACGGTGCCCGTGCTTCCTGTGCTGCTTTCTGTCAGTTTTTGCTATGCAATGCTCCCATTGGTTGATCTACGTTTGGCCCGCCCAGTATGGCCTTTATATACTGGGCTCTGGCACCTATCCGGTGCCCTTTCGTGGTGTTCCTGTACCAGTGCCTACTTGAGCTTTGTGGATTCCAGTGTACCGACTTGGCTTGTTTGACTACTCTACTTCTTATCTCCTGCTTCTGTGATTCGACCTGGCCTGGCTGACGTTCCTGCTCTGTGATCTAACCCAGCTTGTCTGATGTTCCTGCTCCGTGATTCAATCCGGCCTGGCTGACGTTCCTGCTCCGTGATCCGACCCGGCTTGGCTGATGTTCCTGCTCCGTGACTCGACCCGGTTTTCCTGTTCCAGTGTTCGCTGTGTCGCTTGGGCGACATTCTGACTTCCGCTGTGCTTGGGGCCTAGTATCCTCCGTTACCTATGGCAGTGTGCCATTGGCTGAGTCCTCCGTTAACTCTTGCAGAGCCTCCATGTTGCCTCCGTTACTGTTACAGCAGTGTGCCATTGGCTGAGCCCTCCGTTAACTCTTGCAGAGCCTCCGTGTTGCCTCCATTACTGCTACAGCAGTGTGCCATTGGCTGAGCCCTCCGTTAACTCCTTCAGAGCTTCAGTGTTGCCTCCATTACTGCTACGACAGTGTGCCATTGGCTGGAGTTTCCGTTAAGCTCTTGCAGAGTCTCAGTGTTGCCTCCATTACTGCTAAGGCAGTGTGCCATTGGCTGAACTTTCCATTTAGCTTTTGCAGAGTAACAGTGTTGCCTCTGTTACTGCTAAGGCAGTGTGCCACTTGCTGGGTCCTCCGTTAAGCTCTTGCAGAACATCTGTGTTGCCTCAGTGACTGCTACAGCAGTGTGTCTTAGTCTCAGTTACTGTTCTGGCGGAGTGCAAGTGCTCTGGTCTCCATTATTACACTGCAGTCTTCTATTCTACCATACTGGGCGTTACAAAGAGAACTCACCACAGGCTTTTCTGCACAGAGACTGATTACACCTATTGGAGAACTTTAACCCATGCTGAACTGTCGCTCTGGGTATTCACCCTTTCCTGCCTGACCTGTGTCAGTATAAGACCACTCTGAACTTTCTAGTTATACTGGACATGTGTAGGCATATGCACAAACAACCTGTCTTGTGTTTGTATTATTCTGCTGTAGTACTACAGGGCCTGTGAAGGTTATCTTATTATTTATGATTTCAATAAAACTGTGTTTTATCCTAAACCACTGTGTCTGAGTGTTGAACAAACCTTTACAACAGACCTGATTATGTTTGATGTCTCTCCCTTTAAAAAATACTGTATTTCTCTAGTATCTGGAAGCCTTAGTCACAGGGTCCCTGTCTGTCACCTATCAGTCAAGCTAGTTTAATTTTTCATGTTTTTTTTACATTATTTTAACTGTCCCTATCACTGTCAACAAAAAAAAATCAGAGAATCACATTCCCTGTGCAACTGCTTCTTCTCCTGTTAGCATCAAGAGGATTTCAGCAGATGCCTTCTCCCTCTTTTGTGTTATTGCAGTCTTTTTTTCCAGTACAGATGATGATGATGATGATGATGATGATAGACCTTACTAAATATGATGGCCCTTCTACTTCTGGTTTTTGAAGGAGTCAGTGTAAGTTGAACTTCTCTGTCTACTGAGTGTCAGTCTGCTAAATATTCAGTCGGCCAGTGACAGAGTCACAGCCAGCTCATGAAGGAACTTGGATTACAGCTACCTGTATTTTCTCCATCACCCAAGATTTTGGGGTATTTGGTGTAAATCTCCTTTGCTCTCTTCAAACACCCATAACTCCCATAAACATAGAACAGCCAACAGAAAGGAAGTTGTATCACGCCTGCCTGTGCCTTCGCAGTTGTGCAAGATTTCTCCTTTCTCCCTTTACATACCCCAAGACTCCTCTAACACTGAGAACAGCCAGCGCAGTAAGGAAATGGATCACCTGCCTATCTCGGTCACACAAAATTTGGGGGCATTTTGGGTAAATTTTCTTTCTACTTTCACACTCACCCAGAGTCCCCCAGACTGAGAGTATAAATTGCCTACCCACATGATTCTCTAAACTACACTCCAACTTCACTTTATTTGCCTATCCTTATTAGCTCAAAATTATGCTGCTTTCACTACCTCTCACAAACACAAAATGGTATGTTGTGGGAGACTGACACTCTTTTATATTATCCCTGTGGGAAAAGAAGGGAAATGTGCCATGTGGGGGTGAAATTCAGTATTATCTTTGATTTCAATGCAGTTTGTTAGGTGGGGAAAAGTGGAAAATCTGTACTTTTCGTAAAAACTTCCTGGTACGTGGAAAGTACCATTTTCACATTGTTTCGCTTTTAATGCAAAGATAAATACAGCAGAGACTAGAATTAAAGAGGTTAGGCCAAAGCAGCCACTGTGTTTATTCACCTCCAGATACTCTTATCAGGATGACAATTCAAATTTAGTACATAACCAGGTGCCCAGTCAGAATAGGGGGTTTGCATAGCAGGAAGCAACCAGGAGGAAGACAGACAGGCTAATTTAGGAGGACCGGGAGTGGGGACAAGGACATTGAGCTTGATCAATCACGATAGAGTCTACAGTGTGATTATGAAGCAGGAAGAAAGTACAAGCAGTTGAGATAACTTATTCCTGAGTTGCTGTCCATAGCTGTTTCCTTGATACCTTTTGCCCTAGAGACTTGGACTACAAATGGTCTTTACTTACATGGGGTGCTCTGCCCCTACATAATTAGAGGGGTAGATCATATGAGCCCCTCAACTGAGATTGCAGGTGGTGCAGAATATTGTGATATGCTACTGTAAACAGAAGAAGGGTTCTAGGAGTACTGATGCTGTAACGGACCCCTAGGCTGTTACAAAGAGGCCTTTTCAGGCCTATGGATCTCAAGCAATAAAAGACTGATTTTCACGAAGGAAAAAGAGACTGGCCACAGGACTGAAGGAATGGGCCGCCTTCTGTTTAAAAAAGTAGGCAGAACCCTGATTGGCCAGACGGGTTTAAAGGGACTCCATTGACTTTACATGGGGAAAAGTAGGCAGCCTTCTGATTGGCTGCCTACAGCACTGAACAGAGTAGGTGGCTTCCTGATTGGTCACCTACTCTCCCATGTTAAGAAGTTAATTATGTTAGACCAGGGTAATTGCATCTCCCAGGGAGAACAATTGCCTGGGTTCTGATTGGTTGTTTGTCACTTTCCACTCCAATTCCTATTGGCTAGGAATTGGAGCAGCTAAATTAAATTATGGAGAGTGCCTTTTGCTGTGTACAGTCTCCTTGTTTCCATTGTCCCCATGTGTAACGGACCCTAGGCTGTTACTTGGAACAGTATCTACATAAACAACGTGTTTTCCTTTTTTTGTTGATGTACAAGTTTAAACCTAGCTGAGAGAGCTGCGTTCACGGCATCACCGCATCCTGAAAGAGTCGTCCCAGACTTGAAAAGTCGGCCGGCTTGTGATTGGCGGAAGGGAGTTAAAGGACCGCCATAGGATTAACATGGCAGAATGTCGGCCCTTCACTCATTGGCTGTCCAGTTGATGAAATACCGGCCGCCCTCTGATTGGCTGCTAGAGTTAAAGGGACTCCATAGACTTTGCATGGAGAAAGTAGGCGGCCATCGGATTGGTCGCTCAAGTTCATCACTCACTATCCCATTGGCCTACGGGGTAGACGCGGCAAGATTAAATTACCAAGGCCCCACTGAGCCTGTCCATCCATTGTACCTATGTTTACCCAAACTCCAGGGGTCCCATTGTATTTTCCCTCAACCCATTGTGCTGTGTAGGTTAACTTTGTTAAGTATTATGTTCATTGTTTAACTCTGCATAAAAGAGCTGAATTCAGCAAAAATAAAGTGTGTGTACTTTGGAACTTGACTTGCATCCTGTCTCGTTTATTTGGGATGGTGTGAAGGGTCTTCTTTTGACCCCCATCCTGGGAATACTGGAGCAGAGTACCGGTGCATTCAGTAATCCGTGGCTGACCTCAGGAGAGAGAGACCCAGCACGACAGCCTAAGTCAACCCGAGGACTTAGAGAACTGTTACAACATGTTTATGTACCTATTGTCCACTTTGTGTATTGCAAGCCCCTCCATCAACAGTCCATTATACCCACTGTTTACAGCCCCATAGTGTATTGTGCTACTATTGTTGGATGTTTCCCAAAAACTGTACAAAAGAGCTTACTTTCCACAATAAAGTTAGAAGTCGTTATGGATTTGTCCTGTGTCTTCATTCCTGAATGGTTTAAAGGATCCTCTTTGACCCCCATTCAGGAGACCAGCAATCCAGTTGCCAGCTTTCCTGTGTTCCAGCTTCCTGGATACCAGCCAGCTGCAGTGATCCAGCCTTTTGGGGTACAGCTACCAGCCTGCTTCATTCAGCTACCCATCTTGTAGCTGACATCAAATCCCAGTATTTACAGTAGAAGTTTCCAGCTTGCTTTCTCCAGTGTTCCAGCCTATATTCCAGCTACAGTGAATTCAGCTCCTTGTGGTGCAGTTACAGCACCTGCTACCAACTTGTGGCCAACGTCAAGAGAGAGAGAGACCCATCATGACAGCCCAGGACAGCACAGTGACCAGGGTTTCCATTACAGATGCATTAATCAAAAGCTTAGATAAACAGAAATGACTTAAGTCTCTTTTTTTCAAAATGTCTAACATGTAGGAGTCTTTGTTTGTGCATGGCAGAGCATTCCAGAATGTTGGTGCTGCATACAGGAAAGACCCAACATAGATTTTGGAACCTGCTAACATATTTTCCCTTGCAAATCTTAATATGTGATTTGGATCACTGGGAATGAGGAGCTCCTTCAGGTAACTGGGGCATACAGAGCTTTGTATGTCAGCAAACCTAGCTGGAGGTGTATGTGATTTTCACAGGTAGCCAGTGTAGATCTTGGAAAAACAGCTGTTAAAAATAAGGATTTGATTATGGTAAATACCCAGTGTTTGAGATCCAGCTGCAAGTTAAGACAAGCCAAAGATTTTACACTCATTCTAATTTTAGCACATGTGATCCCCTGAGTTCAAGGGACACTGCTTTGTGTGGAGGAGCAGTTATCTGGCAATGAGGCTTCACCATGAGTACCTGTCTTCTCTGGATTCAACCTCATCCAGTTGGCAATCATCCTTTCTTTGATATCTTTTAGACATCTGTTGGGTGTTGGTTCTAGATCCTTTGTATCCAGAACCAAATCTAGGTAGAGCTGTGTGAAAATTAAGCCATTGTCTTCTGATGGTGTCACTCAGTGTTAACATGTACACTGAACATAGCATTGGTGATAAAACAGAGCACTCCACATTACAGGGTTATGGGGTATAGATAAGTATACATCTAAATAAGTCATCTGTGGTCTCCCAGAAATGTAAATCAACTGAGGGCAAAGCCACAGTAGTTCTTTTGCTGCCCTATTAATATTCCATGGTTCATAGTATGCACAAGCACATTTAACACAGGAACCAGGACTGTTTCTGTGATGTGCCTTTTCCTGAACCTGGCTTTAGTGAGTCATAGATTTCATGTGTTGACAAGTGTTTTTCATTTGTCTTGCTTTCTCAGTTACCTTCCCAAGTGTGATGGTAGAGGCAATCACCTAAGCCAAGGGACCTTGTCTTCACCTACACACACCTGTCCACCAAGGCTGGATCTATTGTAACTTCTCGAAGAGAGTGGTTCTAGACCTGCATGTTCAGCAGACATACAAAACAATGTATGTCAGAGCAAGAACTCACTGTTTATTGCAAACATCACACATTCTTATACCATTTGTATCTGATAATTGCATCAACTTTTGCCAAGTAAACTAATTAATGGGAAAGGGGGAACAGTTGCCACACAGATACAATGTGATGGGATTAGACTGATTGTCACACAATCATTGTCTTTCTTGAACCAGAGTGTTTGCTTTTCTCTACAGAGGACAAAAATAGCCTGGCTTATGGCGGTCTCCTCATGACCCCTTTATCCCATTATTATTGTCTCTGATTAAGTCCTATTGTTCTCAGAGATAGTTCTAAACTGATTCTGCCTTTTGATCATTGTTCCCAGTGACTGCCCCCTGCTGATCCTCCTCTACCTGGCCAGCTTTGTCACCGGTAACTAAATATGGGCAATATGTACTGCATATTGGCAGTAAAATCTGAGATGTAGCCTGGGAAGCCAAATCCCCAGGGTGAAACCAGCCTCAGCTGTGGCAAATCCAAAGGGTCCTTCAGGGGTTAGCAGATACATGTTGTAAATGGCAAGTCCTCAGCAATCTGGATGTGCAAGGCACTTGGGGTTTAGTTGATGGTGTTACACCAAGAAATTGAAGGTTTGAGGAAGTAGTATGCCATGCAGTCTGGATCTAAAGATGGCTTTCTCAGAAGTGCTCTGATAATTGCTTCCTGCAGTGGTTCTGGAAAATTCCTGTGTGCAGAGAGCTTGACTTGACTATTTTTACATAACTGAATAAAATACCACTTTTACTGAATACCAAAGGAAATGGACAACCAAAAATGGTTACTCTTCTTTTGGAGTCCTAGATTAACTGAACCAAACACGTTAATTGTATTTTGGACTTTTGCTGAAGGTACTTGGCGATAATGCCAAAAACATACTAGTATTGGATGAACTTGAGTGTTTGACCACAAAATATGTTTTCATAGAGCTACACCTTCCCATAGAGTCCCTTAAGTGTCACTGTTTTTCTATTAAATTACACTTGAAAATTAAATCTTGCACAAAATAAGAGCTGACGCATACATGTAAGGGGTCTCCCACAATAAGGTGTATATTGATTAAAGGACAGTGTATGGTTTATTGTATGCATTTCAATAAATACATTTAATTTGATAAAAGTTTTGAGTAACTCATATACAGTAAACATGCATTTTGTTTTGCCAGCACAGTTCATCAGTACTTATCTGTAAATGGTTGCTTAACCCTTTATGTATCAGAGAAGTGTGCAAAGCATGTCAAAGAAATGTTGTGTTCACCCTTTTCGTCCTTAAAGGGATAGTAATACTTCTTTTTAACTTTATTTTATTTTGTAGGCATTAAAAAAACATGAAGAATGATATAAGTCTTATCTCTCAATCCTTTATGGTTTATGAGATATTCACAAGCAAAGTTCCCCTCCCCGCCCCTTTTACCTAGTGTAAGCCATCTCTTCTCAGATGTGAATCTGGTTGTATGACCAGACAGATAACAGAAGGGGACAGTTTTCTTTGTATGAAAACAATGAAAGCCCTTCCCCCCCTTGACAAGTTTTTCAGCTTTTTCCCTTATCTTAATTGAAGATTGTCTCTCTCTGCAGTCTACCTGGGCACCTCCCTTCTGATCTGGTTGAACAGGGGCGGGGGATACTTTGTTTGTGAATATCTCTTAAACCATAAAGGTTTGAGAGATAAGACTTATATCATTCTTCATGTTTTTTTAATGCCTACAAAATAAAATAAAGTTAAAACGAAGTATTACTATCCCTTTAAGTATCACACAAATTCTTAATGTCTACTTGTGGCTGGTGAACCCCATATTTTCTTGTGATGTACTTTAAATATAATGCATATATTTTATAAGTATGCTTTGTAAAAATCACTAAAATGTAATAGGTGTAAAATCTGTTGTAGTAGAACTCCATGGATCCTAGAAAGGTCTTCAACGCTTTAATCCTTTGAGTGCCAGAGGGGTACGCAAAGCATTGCAAAGCAATGCGTTGCGTACCCCTCTGGCACTCAAAGGGTTAATACCTCTTTGAGTGGCAGAGAAGTATTCAGAGCGTTGTGCTGCAATGTTTTGGATACCTTTCTGGCACTGAAAGGTTTAGGATCAGAAAGGAGAACTATGCAACTGGCTGCGCCCTTTTCTGGTCCTTAAAGAGTTAACCAATTGTTTTTTGTTGGAGACCTCTGTAGCATTCAAGGGGTTATTACTAATGTTTTTGCAGTGACTTGTATCACTGTACTTCCTGCCCCATGATTTAAATTGGCCAGCTGCTGCAGCCTCTGGTTGGCTTGTGGTCACTGCTGTGCTCTGTACAAGAAACAAAACACATTCAAAAAATCCTTAGAAATAAAAGTTGTAACGGATACCCAAGTCCTTGGGTTGGACTCAGGCCATCGTTTCAGGATTCTCCCTCCAGAGGTCATCTACAAGTAGGCAGCTCCACCGGTTATTCAGGCAGCATTTCTTCCTAGGATGGGGGACAACAGAAGTCCCTTGATACCATCCAGCAACAGAGAGACAGGAGCCAGTTCAAGTCCAGACTGTAACACACTTTATTTTGGCTGAATTCATCTCTTTTAAGCAGAGTTAATTGCATCAAGTCAAACAGTTAAGAAAAGGGTACAAAACATTCTATAACTAAATCTACATAATTAAATTTAGTCACAATTGGAACAATTGGGCACACAATGGCACAAAGGGCTGAACTTCATGGATAAGGGGTCAGGGGTAAACATGAGAACAATGGAAGCTCAGACTCTGTGGAGCCTCTGCACTTTGGCCGCTTCTTACAGCCAGCCAATGAGCAAGCGAGCTACCAGTTCAATTGGCCAATCCGGTGGCCGCCGACATTTCTCCATGTTATGGCAATGGAGTCCCTTTAACTTGATTCTTAGTCAGTCAGCCAATCAGAACCAGTAGGCGGGCAACCAATCGACCAATCCGAGGGGCGCCTACTTTTCCCATGTAAAGTCAATGAAGGCCTTTTAACTCGGACTGGCCAATTAGGAAGCCGCCTACTTTCCCATGTAAAGTCTATGGGGTTTTTCTCTACAGGTCGCCCCGCATAGCAGCCAGCCTACGGCTCCGTTCTACCCGTGAATTCAGTCTTTTGGAGGAGCTGTTCTCCAGTAACCCTCAATAAAACTGTCAGTCCTTGATCCACAGGCCGCCACAATGACCCTTAGGAGGCGGCTGCCAAGTAACGGCCTAGGATCCGTTACAAAAGTATTATCAAATATATACATTTTTGTGTATTTAAGTCTCAATAAGGATGATTACTTCAAGATAAAAGTCCAGAGTGGTACCACTCTTAAAGGTAGGTTACCTGTCCTGCCAGTTGTGTTCACTATAGTAAAAACAAAAAAGAAGAGCTCACTCACTCTTAGGTTGATTCAAGTAAATACTACACTTACAGGCACTTTGTGTGTATGTTTTGTCTCCTCATATGTTATACCTCTGTGATATATTGGATGGAGACATCATTCATATGTTCACTGTGCTGGGGTCTGTCTGTACCAGGATAATGTTTATAACAGAAAGCTGTAATAGCCTCTCCAGGAAGTGAGTACCCATCAAAAAGGTGCATGGTGAAGGAGTTGCACTTGAATATTGTAATGGGAACTAATTGATGCGAGTGATCACTGGCCATCATTGGGTTTCCCTCTCTGCGTTGCGGCTACAAAGTGTAGCCGTGCCAGCCAGACTACTTGGGATCCAGTTAATGGCAGTCAATGGGAGACCATTCCTGGAATAACACACACCAGACAGCATGATCAGGGATCCAACAACTTTATTGGGAACACAGGGAGTATATATAGGTCAGAACTGCAAAGGTAAACAAAATACAGATTAATCTTGCAGCTCTGATCTCCAGCCAATGGGGATCGGAGCGACAAGAGATGCACAAATGTGGGACTTACCAGAGAATCGCTCACATTTTAAACTGGGGACTGAAAGGTTTGGACGGATCGTGATTCTGGGAAATACAAAGATCATGTGAAAACACTGTAAGACAAGTACATGTGAAGAGTAATAGACATAACACTGCAGGCAACATATGCATGGGAACGTATAATAACATAATGCTGTAAGTGTAATGTATAAGTCTGTGACAGACCACTGATCCGTTATATTAACCCCCTTCTGAGTCCCAAGTTAGCAGAAAGTCTTTGTGAGTCGGCATGGAAAAGGGGTGTCCTGGTCAGATTAAGTGTCCACCTGCTGGGACAAACTGTCTGCATTGTGATTACCTCTGTCAGACCAGTACTTAATAATAAAACTGATGGGCTGAAGAGCCAGACTTCAGCTTAGTAAGTGATCATTGTCCCTGGATACCCTGTTAGGCCACATTAGAGGGTTGTGGACAGTCAAAATGCTTAATGGCCCAGACAAGAGCCAAACATTCTGTCTCAATAGCCACATACCCTACTTCCCTCTCCAACAATTTGCTGCTCTGATAAGCGATGGGGTGTTCCTTTCCCTGGTCATTCACCTGGCTAAGTACAGCTCCTAGTCCATACTTTGAGGCAACTGTGTTGACCAAGATGGTGAAGTTAAAGTTTGGAGCGACCAGAATTGGTGGCCTTCCCAGAGCCATTTTCAAGATATTAAAGGCATTGTCACACTCCGGGAACCAGACAACTACATGGGAAGGACTTTCATGGCCACGTCTGTTGGGGATTGTCACGGAGTGATTTAGAATAAAGATACCTAGAAGTACAGATACAGTAAAATAATAACTCGGCATAAAATAAAGTAAGATTGCACTTCCCCAACCCTCACAGGAGCAGGTGTAAGGACCGTGCCGGAGCACTTCTCTAACCCTCACTAGCCAGGTATGGAGGCAGCACTGGATCACCCGACTGTCAGGAGGCAAACACCACTCTGACTGAATATATGAATAAATGCTAGTAGCGAGGATGGTAGCAGCTACTAGTGCAGGAGCAGCTGTGAAGCCCCTGTAAACAGAAGTAAAATCCCCTAGCACGCTAGGGTAGTTCAGTACAGAGATGTTATTCCCTAGAATGCTAGGGTAACCAACAGGCAGCGGTAACTGAGAATTCCTAGAACGCTCTAGGGTAACCAACAGACAATTGTAACAGTGAATCCCTAGAATGCTAGGTAACCAACAGGCAGAGGTGACTGAATCCCTAGAACGCTCTAAGGTAACCAACAGGCAATGGTGACAGCGAATCCCTAGAACGCTATGGTAACCAACCAGCAATGGTGACTGAATCCCTAGAACTCTATAGGGTAACCAGCAGGCAATGGTGACAGTGAATCCCTAGAATGCTAGGGCAACCAACAGGCAGTGGTGATAGCGAATCCCTAGAACGCTAAGGTAACCAACAGGCAGTGGTGATTGAATCCCTAGAATGCTAGAGTACCCAATGGCCTAGAGCAGAACAACAGACAGCAGGAAGGCCAGAGACAAGGACTGACACAGACTGAGCACCGCTCAAACGAGGCAGCACTAGGCGCAGAGAGTGCAAGCGGACACCGTAGTCCATGGGTAAAGGATAATCAGAAGTCAGCCGGAGCAAGGATAGTCAGCCAGAGCCAGGAGTCTGAACGGAGAGGGTAGTTAGCCAAAGCCAGGAGTCTGATCGGAGCGGGTAATCAGCCAAAGCCAGAAGTCAGACCGGAACAGAAGTCAGCTAGTAGGGATCAATGGAGCCGAAGTCAAAACGTAGCCAGGAGTCATACACGGAAATGGAGCATCGGAATCACAAGAGCTATTGTGCACAGGTACACCACAAAAATGAGTAAGGGCAGGCTGAGGCCTATAAGGCCTAGCAAGTGGGTGGAGACTCCTTCTGGCAATTAGCGGTGGCCAATAAGAATAGCAAATGTGCTTCAGCGCGACAACCAGGAAGTACAGTAATGTCGCCTACTAGCACAGCATCGTAGAGGCAATTACAGGCACCGTGATAGGGATTTAGCTATGTCACTATAATGAGGGACAAAGTTTCAGTAGTATCCTGCTATTCCCAAGAAAGCCAATGCTTGTTTTTTGGTCTGCGTGACAGGCCAGCCTAGTGTAGTGACTACTTTAGCTGGCTTGGGCTGCTGCTTACCACTCTCCACCTGGTGGTTCAGGTACTGCATCTCCACCATCCCTACCTGGCACTTGTCTGATTGTATAGTTAGCCCTGCCTTCAAGATTCTCCCTAGAATTGCCTCCAAGTGGAACATCATCTGTCACAGGAACCACTGGGCCTGGACTGGACGCGGCCATTTGGCCATACAGAATCCTGGGCCAAACTACAAAATGGAGAAGGGTGTCAGCCAGACTCCAGGGTGGCACTAGGCCTGAGACCCTATTATGTATTGGGGGTGGGGCAGTGACTACCTGGGACAGTATCTGGAGACTGGGAGTCAAATGTCCTATTGCCTCACCCATTGTGTGCTGTGTTATTGTTTAAATGCAAAGTAGGTTTCCTGGGGTTATGTGGTTCCATTTGTTGGTTTGTGAAACTGATTGTATTATGTCAGTCACTGATGTAATTACCTGAGCAGACCTGATAGAGGGTTGTGTGTTTTGTATTCTGTTGTGTGTTAATGTATTTAAGTCTCAGCAAGACTGGTGGTGTTGTGAATCTTATTTGCTATTGGTTGACTGTGATCACAAACCTGTATATAAACCTTGTTTGTGCCCAAATAAAGCAGTTCTTGTTTTAACCTACACAAGTGTTGTCTGGTGAGGTTAAGCTGCTGGTATGCTGGGAGAGTTCTTGTTATCCTGACACTAGTCCTGCCTGGCGATTGGGATACCTTGGGAGAAGCTGGTGGAGTTTTCCTGTTCCAGAGCAAGGGAAGCGGCGACTAACGGAGTCGCCCAAGGCTGGGTGGCAGCGGTATCCGTTACATTGGTTGGCAGCGGTGGGATGCTTCCCAGTTGGTTTTTGGAACATACAAGTCAGCACCACCAGGATCGTTTCACCTGAAACTGATAAAGCCAAGGAACTGAACTGAGACCAGCATCCAGGGGGAGATATAGCCGCTGGCTTGACCCCGGTCTCAGCAACGCAGCGAGCAGGGCAGCACCCTAAAAGATTAATTAATGGAGGGGGAGAAGAGCAGCAACCCCTCATCCGGGGTAATGAGCTTTGCCGGTTTTCAGCGTGAGGTTTTGCGGCGCCTGGCCCTCTACGGTGAAAACCCCCCTCATGAAGTGATCACATGGGTCCTTGGAGAGGTAACCCAATTAAGATTGGCGTCATTTGCCCAGCCCTGGAGGCCAAAAGAGAGAGAAGACAGGTTGTGTCCAAGGGATGTTGTTCTCTGCCCAGCACCGCGAGACGCAGGCACGGCAGAAGCACCGGCAACAGGGCAGAGGGACCCTGTCCTCTGCCCGACTCACAGCACAGAGGCCTCATCTACTAGCAAGAACATTAGCCTCTGCCCAGCACGGGTTGCAGCCTTTGAGTGCCAAGGAGAGGGCGCAACCAGAGTCTTGCCTCAGCAGCTGTCGGAGGTACACGGAGCGGAGGTAGTTGACCTCTCTCCCCAGTGGCAGATTTGTATGGGCACTGAGGGTGCTGTGGATGAGTCTGCGGTCGTCATGGACACCATGCAAGCAGAAGAGTGGGCTCTTCCTACGGCGGACCCCAGCAACCTGTTACGGTCTGGTCAGCCGGTAGCAGGCGAAGCTACGGCCACCGCTACCCCTTTCATTGAGGCTGACTCCAGTGACCTGTTAGAGTCGGGTCAGCAGGTAGCATGCGAAACGACGGCTGCCGCTACCCCTTCCTTTGAGGCTGTTCCAACAGCCAAGTGCAGTGCTACAGGGTTTGGTCCAGTCATCCCCTCACAGCAACAGCCGTGCCTGGTCCCGGGAGCAGAGGTGGCTGACCTCACTCCCCAGCGAGAGATTTGTGTTCTCAGAGGTGAGGCATTCCACCTCTAGTGTTGAGCGAGCATGCTCGGCCGATGCTCGGATCGGCTCGAGCATCGCTCTGCTCGGCACATGGCGGTACTCGTACGAGTACCGCATGTGCTCGCCCGCCATGTTCGGGTCTCCTCCCCGCACGTTTTGCGGCTGCTGCGCAGCCAATAAACGTGCAGGGAGGCTCTGACATCGGTGTAATGCCAGCAGCCATGTTGGCTGCTGGCATTACACTGATTGGCTGGCCAGAACCCGTGGTCAGGTGCTGTATAGCACCTGACCAGCGAGTTCGGCTCAGTCTGAGCCAGGGAGAGCTGAGGATAGGAAGGGAAAGGCAGTGTAGGGAGGAAAAAAACAAAAATTGTGAAAAAAAAAGAACCAAAAGTCCTTTTTAGGACTACTGTGTGTGGGGGCAGCAGGTTATTTGGTGTGGGGGGAAAAAAACAAAAAAAAAAAAAAAAAATATATATATTCTGTTTAGTGTGCAAAGTTGCAGATTAGAGCACATTCTGTTTAGTGTGCACAGTTGCAGATTAGAGCACATTCTGTTTAGTGTGCAAAGTTGCAGATTAGAGCACATTCTGTTTAGTGTGCAAAGTTGCAGATTAGAGCACATTCTGTTTAGTGTGCAAAGTTGCAGATTAGAGCACATTCTGTTAAGTCTTCAAACTAAAATATCAAAGTCACGTATTCCATTCAGTGTGCGTCGCCGCAGTTTAGCAGCACATTCTGAGTACTGTGCAGAGTTGCAGAATAGGAAGAAATACTGTTAAGTCTTCAAACTAAAATATCAAAGTCACATATTCCATTCAGTGTGCTTCGCCGCAGTTTAGCAGCACATTCTGTGTACTGTGCAGAGTTGCAGAATAGGAAGAAATACTGTTAAGTCTTCAAACTCAAATATCAAAGTCACATATTCCATTCAGTGTGCTTCGCCGCAGTTTAGCAGCACATTCTGTGTACTGTGCAGAGTTGCAGAATAGGAAGAAATACTGTTAAGTCTTCAAACTAAAATATCAAAGTCACATATTCCATTCAGTGTGCTTCGCCGCAGTGTAGCAGCACATTCTGTGTACTGTGCAGAGTTGCAGAATAGGAAGAAATACTGTTAAGTCTTCAAACTCAAATATCAAAGTCACATATTCCATTCAGTGTGCTTCGCCGCAGTTTAGCAGCACATTCTGTGTACTGTGCAGAGTTGCAGAATAGGAAGAAATACTGTTAAGTCTTCAAACTAAAATATCAAAGTCACATATTCCATTCAGTGTGCTTCGCCGCAGTGTAGCAGCACATTCTGTGTACTGTGCAGAGTTGCAGAATAGGAAGAAATACTGTTAAGTCTTCAAACTAAAATATCAAAGTCACATATTCCATTCAGTGTCTTTCACCGCCGTTTAACAGCCTATTCTGTGTACTCTGCAGAGTTGCAGAATTATAAGAAATACTGTTAAGTTTTCAAACTCAAATATTAAAGTCACATATTCCATTCAGTGTGTTTCACCGCCGTTTAGCAGCCTATTCTGTGTACTGTGCAGAGTTGCAGAATTATAAGAAATACTGTTAAGTTTTCAAACTCAAATATCAAAGTCACATATTCCATTCAGTGTGCTTCGCCGCAGTGTAGCAGCACATTCTGTGTACTGTGCAGAGTTGCAGAATAGGAAGAAATACTGTTAAGTCTTCAAACTAAAATATCAAAGTCACATATTCCATTCAGTGTCTTTCACCGCCGTTTAACAGCCTATTCTGTGTACTCTGCAGAGTTGCAGAATTATAAGAAATACTGTTAAGTTTTCAAACTCAAATATTAAAGTCACATATTCCATTCAGTGTCTTTCACCGCCGTTTAACAGCCTATTCTGTGTACTCTGTACAGTTGCAGAATTATAAGAAATACTGTTAAGTTTTCAAACTCAAATATTAAAGTCACATATTCCATTCAGTGTCTTTCACCGCCGTTTAACAGCCTATTCTGTGTACTCTGTACAGTTCCAGAATTATAAGAAATACTGTTAAGTTTTCAAACTCAAATATCAAAGTCACATATTCCATTCAGTGTGCTTCGCCGCAGTGTAGCAGCACATTCTGTGTACTGTGCAGAGTTGCAGAATAGGAAGAAATACTGTTAAGTCTTCAAACTAAAATATCAAAGTCACATATTCCATTCAGTGTCTTTCACCGCCGTTTAACAGCCTATTCTGTGTACTCTGCAGAGTTGCAGAATTATAAGAAATACTGTTAAGTTTTCAAACTCAAATATTAAAGTCACATATTCCATTCAGTGTGTTTCAACGCCGTTTAACAGCCTATTCTGTGTACTCTGCAGAGTTGCAGAATAGTAAGAAATACTGTTAAGTTTTCAAACTCAAATATTAAAGTCACATATTCCATTCAGTGTGTTTCACCGCCGTTTAGCAGCCTATTCTGTGTACTGTGCAGAGTTGCAGAATTATAAGAAATACTGTTAAGTTTTCAAACTCAAATATCAAAGTCACATATTCCATTCAGTGTGCTTCGCCGCAGTGTAGCAGCACATTCTGTGTACTGTGCAGAGTTGCAGAATAGGAAGAAATACTGTTAAGTCTTCAAACTAAAATATCAAAGTCACATATTCCATTCAGTGTCTTTCACCGCCGTTTAACAGCCTATTCTGTGTACTCTGCAGAGTTGCAGAATTATAAGAAATACTGTTAAGTTTTCAAACTCAAATATTAAAGTCACATATTCCATTCAGTGTCTTTCACCGCCGTTTAACAGCCTATTCTGTGTACTCTGTACAGTTGCAGAATTATAAGAAATACTGTTAAGTTTTCAAACTCAAATATTAAAGTCACATATTCCATTCAGTGTCTTTCACCGCCGTTTAACAGCCTATTCTGTGTACTCTGTACAGTTCCAGAATTATAAGAAATACTGTTAAGTTTTCAAACTCAAATATCAAAGTCACATATTCCATTCAGTGTGCTTCGCCGCAGTGTAGCAGCACATTCTGTGTACTGTGCAGAGTTGCAGAATAGGAAGAAATACTGTTAAGTCTTCAAACTAAAATATCAAAGTCACATATTCCATTCAGTGTCTTTCACCGCCGTTTAACAGCCTATTCTGTGTACTCTGCAGAGTTGCAGAATTATAAGAAATACTGTTAAGTTTTCAAACTCAAATATTAAAGTCACATATTCCATTCAGTGTCTTTCACCGCCGTTTAACAGCCTATTCTGTGTACTCTGTACAGTTGCAGAATTATAAGAAATACTGTTAAGTTTTCAAACTCAAATATTAAAGTCACATATTCCATTCAGTGTCTTTCACCGCCGTTTAACAGCCTATTCTGTGTACTCTGTACAGTTGCAGAATTATAAGAAATACTGTTAAGTTTTCAAACTCAAATATTAAAGTCACATATTCCATTCAGTGTGTTTCAACGCCGTTTAACAGCCTATTCTGTGTACTCTGCAGAGTTGCAGAATAGTAAGAAATACTGTTAATTTTTCAAACTCAAATATTAAAGTCACTTATTCCATTCAGTGTGTGTCACCGCAGTTTAGCAGCCTATTCTGTGTACTCTGCAGAGTTGCAGAATAGTAAGAAATACTGTTAATTTTTCAAACTCAAATATTAAAGTCACTTATTCCATTCAGTGTGTGTCACCGCAGTTTAGCAGCCTATTCTGTGTACTCTGCAGAGTTGCAGAATAGTAAGAAATACTGTTAAGTTTTCAAACTCATATATATTAAAGTCATATATATCGTGTAAGATGAAGAAGGCGGGTAAAAAGGGACGGGGAAGTGGACGTGATCCTGAAAGTTCAGGGCGCGGGTCAGGACGCGGAGAAACTGTGCCTGGTGCCAGAGCACAAGAAAGAAAGACATCCACCATACCTAGCTTCATGTCTGATTTCACAGGGCGTCGCAGGACATCACTCTCGAGGTCCGACCAGTGCGAACAGGTGGTCGGTTGGATGACAGCTGATACTGCTTCCAGTCGGTTAAGCACCACCCTGTCTTCCACCAAGTCCACTCTCAGTAGCCAAGAGTCTGGTCAACATAATCCTCACTCTGATCATCCTTCCTCCCACCATACACGGTCTGGTCAAAGAAGTGATCCCACACTGGGATATAGTGATGAGCTCGTCTCATCACCAATCCTTCATTTGACCCTCTCTCCAAGCACGCTTGCAGAGGAACATGACATCTTGTGCCCTGATTCACAACCTCTAGAGGCTACCCAATCACAAGAAGATGACAGATGTGAACGGCATTTAAGGTCAAAGGAAGTAGTGGATGATGATGATGATGATGAGACACAGTTGCCATTAAATCAACCACTATTTCCTTCTCAAGACCTTGTTGAGGAGAATGTTATACAGTTGTCAATGACCGAGTATGTGGTGGGATCAAGACTTGAGGAGGATGATCAGAGTGAGGAAGTGGAGGAGGACTTGGTGGACGATGAGGTGACTGACCCCACCTGGGAAGGTGTAGAGCCGAGCGATGACAGCAGTCCTGAGGGTGAGCCATCTGCAGCACCGCAACAGGCTGGAAGAGGCAGTGGTGTGGCTACAGAAAGAAGGCGGACCGCACCAAACCGGCCCGCAAATGTTCCACGGAGCACCCCCTTGCGTAAATCTACCTTTCCAAGGGGTAGGTGTTCCGCGGTATGGCGTTTTTTTAAGGAAAGTGCGGACGACAAAAGATTTGTAGTTTGCAACCTGTGCCACACCAGAATGAGCCGAGGCATGAACACTAGAAACCTCACCACCACCAGCATGATCCGACACATGGCATCCAAGCACCGTAGTAAGTGGGAGGAACGCCTGGATCGCCCATCTGTGTCTGCAGGCCACACCACTGCCTCCTCTTCCCCTGTTTTCGGTGCCGGCCAATCGCCTGTCGAAGGCGCAGGCCCGCATACCTCCCGCCCTGCACCTGTAGCATCTGAAGCACCATCAGCGACCACATCCACTTCCCTGTCCCAGCACAGCGTCCAAATGTCGTTACCGCAGGCATTTGAGCGCAAGAGAAAATACCCAGCCACCCACCCACAGGCCATAGCACTAACCTCACACCTTTCAAAATTACTGGCCATCGAAATGCTGCCATTTAGGCTTGTGGACACTGAGTCCTTCCGCAGCCTGATGGCAGCAGCTGTCCCTCGGTACGCGGTCCCCAGCCGCCACTACTTTTCCCGGTGTGCCATCCCCGCATTACACCACCATGTGTCCCGTAACATCACCCGTGCCCTGACCAACGCAGTTACTGGGAAGGTCCACTTAACGACTGACACATGGACAAGTGCTTGTGGCCAGGGACGCTACATTTCCCTGACGGCACACTGGGTGAATGTCGTGGAGGCTGGGAGCGACTCGGACCCTGGGATGGCACGGGTGCTACCCACGCCGAGGATTGCGGGCCCTACCTCCATCAGGGTTTCCACCAGCACCTACGTTATTGGCTCCTCCTCCTCCGTTTCCACCTCCGAATTCTCTACACACACCGCCACTCCCCCATCAGCCAGTAGCTGGAAGCAGTGTAGCACTGCAGTGGGGAAGCGTCAACAGGCCGTGCTGAAGCTGATCTGCCTTGGGGACAAACAGCACACGGCCTCAGAGCTGTTGCAGGGGATTAGTCACCAGACCGAGCAGTGGCTCTCGCCACTCAACCTGCAAGCAGGCATGGTTGTGTGTGATAATGGGCGTAACTTGGTGGCGGCTTTGGAGCTCGGCAAGCTCACACACGTACCATGCCTAGCGCATGTATTTAATTTAGTGGTGCAGCGATTTCTAAAAACCTACCCCAATGTGCATGATCTCTTGACCAAGGTGCGCCGCGTGTGTGCACATTTCCGTAAGTCATCTACAGCTTCGGCCGGCCTGTTGAAGCTGCAGCAGCGCTTACAATTGCCAGCTCACCGGCTGCTGTGTGACGTGAGCACGCGCTGGAACTCCACCTTCCACATGTTGGCCCGGCTTTGTGAGCAGCAGAGGGCAGTAGTGGAGTACCAGCTGTTACACGGTCGTCGCCTCTCCGTTCAACTTCCTGTAATCAGAAGTGAGGAGTGGGAATGGATGTCAGACCTCTGCGAGGTTTTACGCAATTTTGAGGAATCGACACAGATGGTGAGCGGCGATAACGCTATTATCAGTGTAACCATCCCACTTCTGTGTCTACTGAAACGCTCGCTGCTCACAATTAAAACCGACGCTTTGCATGTGGAAGAGGTGGAAATGGGGGAGGAAGAGCTTACACAAGGTGATAGCCAGAGCACCCTCACTTCGTCTTCTCAGCGACAATTGGAGGAGGCGGAGGAGGAGGAGGAGGAGGAGGAGGAGGAGGAAGACACGGTTGCCTCCGCTACAGAGGGTAGCCATGGAACTTTAGTTCCATCTCTTCAGCGTGGGTGGGCAGAAGAGGAGGAAGAGGATGAGGATATTGAGAGTCAGCCTCCTGGTGAGGACAGCGAAATCTTGACTGTTGGTACTCTGGCACACATGGCTGACTTTATGTTAGGCTGCCTTTCCCGTGACCCACGCGTTGTACGCATTTTAGACAACACGGATTACTGGGTGTTCACCCTTCTGGACCCCCGCTACAAAGAGAATTTCTCATCTCTCATTCCTCCGGTGGAGAGGACAAGCAAAATGGTGCAATACCAGAAGGTTCTTGTTGAAAAATTGCTCCAAAATTTTCCATCTGACAACGCTGGCGGCAGAGTACGTGCTACCTTGGCCAACCAAGAAGGGGAGAAAAGGGGAGCACACAGCAGTTCCGACAAAGGCAGGGCAACACTCTCCAAGGCGTGGGACACCTTCATGACACCCCGCCAGCACCCTCACCCTGATGCGCAGCCTAGTGTCACAAGGAGGGAAAAGTTTTGGAAGATGGTGAAGGAGTACGTAGCAGACCGTGTCAGCGTCCTCAATGATCCCTCTGTGCCTTACAACTACTGGGTGTCCAAGCTGGACACGTGGTATGAACTGGCACTCTACGCCTTGGAGGTGCTGGCCTGCCCTGCCGCCAGCGTTCTGTCTGAGCGGGTATTTAGTGCTGCTGGTGGCATCATAACAGATAAGCGTATCCGCCTTTCCACCGACAATGCTGATAGGTTGACACTTATAAAAATGAACAAGGCCTGGATTTCCCCTGACTTCTCCACTCCACTGGAGGAAAGCCCCGGGGGAACATAAACTCACTTTATATATGTTATTTACAATGATGGGAATACTCTGTATTCCCATTCACCCCTTCCACCCCAAAAACGGGTATATGGTTGACTCTTAATGTTCTCATCCTCCTCCTCCTCTTCCATATGCCCTGGGATATAATTTTTATATAGGGCCAGCTCACCAGCGTGCCCTGGGATATAATTTTTATATAGGGCCAGCTCACCAGCGGGCCCTGTGATATAATTTTTATATAGGGCCAGCTCACCAGCGGGCCCTGTTTGCCAATTTTTATATAGGTCAGCTCACCAGCGGGCCTTCTCATATAATGTTTTATTGGGTCAGCTCTCTAGCGGGCCCTCTCATATAATGTTTTATAGCGTCAGCTCACTAGCGGGCCTTCGCATATAATGTTTAGGATGGTCAGCTCTGCAGCAGACCCTCACCCATAATGTTTTAGATGGTCAGCTCAGCGCACGTTTCCCTCTTAATCATGGCCTCAGTTCTGAAAATCAAGGAAATTTTTGGGAGAATTTGCCTCTGCGCACGTTTCCCTCTTAATCATGGCCTCAGTTCTGAAAATCAAGGAAATTTTTGGGATAATTTGCCTCTGCGCACGTTTCCCTCTTAATCATGGCCTCACTTCAGAAAATCGATGAAATTTTTGGGAGAATTTGCAGATGATATACAAGTAAATATACAGCAAATACTGTTTGGTAACAATTTTTCGCCTAAAGTCGTTTTTATTTTCCTTTTTGTGTGTTTTACGGTCAGTCTGTAAAAATGGCGTACTACGGGCGAAAGATCGTTCCCAGCAGCGATGTTGGAGTCCAAGGTGCATCCAGACATCCTCCCTATGCTGTCCCTGAACCATTTCTGTAGTGTTTCCATCTTTTTCTGCCCTTTTCCTATGGACCAGGCACCCTCCCCTCATCAGAGCAGGGGGTGCCTGGTGTAATGCTCGAGTCCTCCCATTGACTTCAATGGGGCTCGGGTGCTCGGCCGAGCACTCGAGCCTCAGGGGGTGCTCGGTCAGAGCACCCGAACATCCGAGCATTGGGGTGCTCGCTCATCACTATCCACCTCCCTCTGCAGCGGCAGTGTGAGGACCCAGGGATGGGAGCTGTTGTACACCCCCTCCAGCTAGAGGTTGTGTCTCCAGGAGTGGAGGCAGTCGGCATCACTCCCCAGCAGCTGTTTGAGCTACCGGGAGAGAAGGTAGTGAACCTCTCTTCCCAGCGGCAGATTAAAGCACCCAAGGTGCCACCGGGAGACGAATACCCAGTGGAAGAGCTGGCAACAGGGCAGATCGCCGCTGGCTTCTGCCCGTCTGAGCAATTGCCCCAGGGAGAGGGTGCTGGCTGCACCACTGCCCTACAGCAGAACGAGATCCAGGAGGAGATGGAGTGTTGTGTACTCTCACCCCAGGATCCAGAGCAACTCTACTACCCACTCTCATCATCCTCAACCAGCAGCGGAGATTCCGGTAATGTGCTGACTGGGAGGGCACTGTTGTTTGGGCGGGGGGTTTTACTGGGTCAGAGACTCCTGTGTACCGGATCCTGGGCTGGATGGCCTCTCCGGCTCAAGGCATCTTATGTCTAAGTCACCCTGTACCTGGAGGTGCAGGGTGCAAAGCTGGACAGACCCCAGGACTATAGGGGCTGGCTGGGGACAAGTACTGTGCGGACATTGCACTAGCAGACTATGTGTCCACTCCAGACAGCAGCGAGATGACCCGTGTGGATCATGCTGTGGCTGTCGGAGGTGGACAAGGGGGAGAAATGTCACAGGAACCACTGGGCCTGGACTGGACGCGGCCATTTGGCCATACAGAATCCTGGGCCAAACTACAAAATGGAGAAGGGTGTCAGCCAGACTCCAGGGTGGCACTAGGCCTGAGACCCTATTATGTATTGGGGGTGGGGCAGTGACTACCTGGGACAGTATCTGGAGACTGGGAGTCAAATGTCCTATTGCCTCACCCATTGTGTGCTGTGTTATTGTTTAAATGCAAAGTAGGTTTCCTGGGGTTATGTGGTTCCATTTGTTGGTTTGTGAAACTGATTGTATTATGTCAGTCACTGATGTAATTACCTGAGCAGACCTGATAGAGGGTTGTGTGTTTTGTATTCTGTTGTGTGTTAATGTATTTAAGTCTCAGCAAGACTGGTGGTGTTGTGAATCTTATTTGCTATTGGTTGACTGTGATCACAAACCTGTATATAAACCTTGTTTGTGCCCAAATAAAGCAGTTCTTGTTTTAACCTACACAAGTGTTGTCTGGTGAGGTTAAGCTGCTGGTATGCTGGGAGAGTTCTTGTTATCCTGACACTAGTCCTGCCTGGCGATTGGGATACCTTGGGAGAAGCTGGTGGAGTTTTCCTGTTCCAGAGCAAGGGAAGCGGCGACTAACGGAGTCACCCAAGGCTGGGTGGCAGCGGTATCCGTTACATCATCCTTTCATGTCTCTTTGTAGATAGCTACATCATTTCAATAGGCACAGGTGAACTCCTGGGCCCCTACTAGTAGCTGATCTACTAATCTCAGGAACGTGGCTGAGGCATTCTTCATCCCAAACGGCATTACCTAGAACTGGTATAACCTGAACTGGGTGATGAAGTCTGATTTGGACACAGCCATGGTATGGAGAGGGATCTGCCAGTACCCATGACTAAGATTGAGAATGGAGATATAGTTAGCTCCAGCTTGATGTTTGAGGATCTTGTCTACTTGAGGCATGGAGTAAGCACTTTTGACATCTTGTCGTTGAGCCTCCAGTAGTCTACACAAAACAAAGTGGTCCCATATTTCTTGAGCATCAGCACTACCGGAGAGGCCCGAGTACTTCTCGAGGGTTCTATTACCTTCAGGGCCAACATCTCCTGAATCTCTTTGTGTATATAGGACTTGATGGCCTCCTGTACTTGGTAGGCAGACTGTCTAAAAGGACTTGGCCTGGGGTCTCTACCTTATGTTGGGTTAGGGTAGTGTGCCCAGGCAGTGAAAAGAACAGGGTAGGCCATCAGCATAGGACCACTCTGATCTGCTCCTGCTGGCTAGGGGATAGTTGCAGCCCTAGGAGGATGGGGTCGAGGTGCTGGGGTGGCTTCTAAGAGGTCGAGAATCACACACTTCTCATCCTCATGGCTAGCCGGGGTGCAAATGGCCATGATCGACTCATGTCATTCCTGGAAGCCTTAAGGACGTTGATGTGCTAGGTCCACCCTTCCTGCTGCTTGGATCCTCTGGCTATGACATATGTGGTGTCTACCTGATACAGTCCATCCCAGGCAGTTTGGAGCTTATTCTACCAGGTATATTGTAAGGCTAGGACCTAACACGAAGCTCTATGTGCCTGGCATGTTTTTCATAATACTTCTATTGCTTGGCCTGGGCAACCTGCAAGTGGGGGCTGTATCGTTCCCAGTCATGGTGAGACTCAGTGAACGCCCAGAGCATCTACTTCAGGGTCCCATTGAACCTTTTGCAGAGACCATTGGTCCTTGGTGATGTTGGTTAGGGCGGCTGCCTCAATATACCAGGTGGCAAAGTCCACTACGGTCTGGATGAACCTTTTCCCTTTGCAACTGCTCCTAGCCAAGAGCCCCACAATATCCATGACCACCTGCTGGAAGGGTTCCACTATGACGGGCAAGGACTGTAATGGTTCCTAGGGCTTGTCTTCTCATTTGCAGAGCCGTTGACAATGGTCACAATCAGGCCAAAAGATGCACACATAGCGGGACAGCAGGGGCCAGAAAAATGCTTGGGTGAGACGGAATTTGGTGCGCTTTGCGCTGAGATGTCTGGCCAGGGGAATCACATGCTCCAGGGCTAGGAGGGCAGCCCAATGTCGGGAGGGGACTATTAGCTGTGTATGAGAGTCCTCAATTGGGCCACTTCAGGGGATTAACATTTTTCTGTACAAAAACCCAGCAAGCCAGGCCCAGCTAGGGCCAGCCTCTGCACTATCTGCTCTTTGATGATACCCAGCTAAGGTCGGGTCAGAGAAAGTCTCTGGGGGTGGCAAAGCCAGGTTAGTCAGGTGTAATGGTTTTGTGAGACACTCAGACCAGTAGGTTAGACTAAAATACAGTTTTATTAAAAGACAAGAAAGACTGCCCTCTATAGGCAATACAATATGACTGGAAATAGACAAGGATGTACAGATGCCCTCTCAGGCCCAGTATACAGGGAAATTAATATATACTGTCACAGGATAGGCATAAGCAAACATACAGGGTACACAAGGTACACAAGTTCATAGAAATCAATCAGTCTCTGTTGTGGTGTGTTTGACAACGCCCATGAGATGGTAAAGAAGCGATACTGTGGTGCTAGATGTGAGAGCACCAGTAGATAGAGCAGGACTGAGACTACTGCTTATGCTGAGCAGGGAACTGAGGCCACAATACTCTGCAAGAGCTAGCACACATTGAGCCGTGAGCACCCGGCCAGGGCGGTAAGCATAGATTATTAGTACTGCAAGAGCTTAGGAGTTTGGAGCCACTAGCACCCAACCGGTGCGGTAACGGAGACCAAGTACACTGCAAGAGCTGAGATGTTAAGAGCCAATAGCACCCAACCAGTGCGCTAACCGAGACCAAGTACACTGCTAGAGCTGAGGTGTATAGAGCCAATAGCACCCAACTGGTGCGGTAACGGAGACCAAGTACACTGCAAGAGCTGAGGTGTATGGAGTCAATAGCACCCGACCGGTGCGGTAACGAGATTACCGCGCACAGCAAGTGTTAACGGATGCGCAATGTTAATCGGAGGCCACAATGTTCTGCAAGTGTTAACGGGAGGCTCTTTGTAACGGAGGCAACAATGCTCTGCAAGTGTAAGCGGAAGGCTCAGGGTTAACGGAGGCAACAGTGCTCTGCAAGTGTGAACGGAAGGCTCAGTGTAACTGAGGTAACAATGCTCTGCAAGTGTTAACAGAGGCTCGGTGAACGGAGGCAGCGGTGCTCTGCAAGTGCAAACGGAAGGCTCAATGAAACTGGGACCACTGTGCTCTGCAAGTGTTAATGGAGGCTCAGTGTAACGGAGGCAACAGTGCTCAGCAAGAGTAAACGGGAAGACCCAGTGAATCAGAGGCAACAACTCTGTCAGCCCTGCAGTCGGCACAGCGGAATCAGAATGTCGTCCAATCGACACAGGATCAGGATCACAGCTGGAACACAGGCAGGGTTGTCAGCGTAGCCAGGTCACGGAGCAGGAACGTCAGCCAGGCCGGGTCGAATCACGGAGCAGGAACCAAGGAGAGTAGTCAGACGGGCCAAGTCGGTACACAGGAACGCAGGAACACAGCTACACAGTAACACTGGTACAGGAACACTACGAAAAGGCACCTGACAGGTGGGAGCGCACCACAGCAAAGATTGACAGCAAAGATCACGGGAACCGTGATATCGGGTCAGAGAGTAAGTAAGTGGGAGCTGGGGCTTAACAGAGCGTGACTTTGCCTGACTCTGGAGAGAATGATGACCTGGCATTTGGCCATGGGGGATAGCAGGGGAGTGGTGCAAAGCCAATCTGCAGGTGCCCCAAGTCATTCCCCAGAAGCATATCTGTGGGTTACCCTGGCATAACTCCAACAGTTTTATATCCTTGGCCAGTACCCCAATCCAGGTGGAGCCAGGCCAAGGGAAGCTGGTATACCTTGCTGACTGTGACCTGAACCTCCACCAATTGGTCAGTTTGGTGACAAGGGGCCAAACAGCGTGGCTGTATCAGAGCGAGTGTGGAGCCAGTGTCTCTCAATCCCTCTGAATGTCATGGACTCAAGAACAAGAACTGGACCAGTACTGAAGGTAACACAATTTTTATTAAGGTGCACAACGTACAGGACAACGGTAGCCGCAAGAACTACAGGCAAAGTAGAGGACGTCAGGAAGGATCCTGTTGCTGTAGTGGTACTGACTAGTTCCAGAAGGCAGAGGAGGGAAACTGTCTCAGGTCCGCACCTGAACAGACAAAATCCTGAGTAGTTACAGCGCTACAGATCCGTACCTGTATGTCAACGTACCAGGGAAGGCAACTGTGCTACAGGTCCGCACCTGTATAAACAATGCTCCCAAGGAGACCATCTGCGCTACAGGTCCACACCTGAATGCCACAGAGGTACAGAGACAAGAGGAAGTCACCAGAGCCACCAAGGGCACCCACTAAGTTATCCACTGGAGCGTTGGTATGCTGGGTGCGCAGTGGACAACCCCGGGCAATGCCAAGGTGGGTAGTCAGACAAGCCAGAATGGGACAGAGCGAAACATAACCCAAACCCGCAGGTTTGCACCAGATTGGATGTCAGACAAGCCAAGGATCATACACGGAGCGGGTAGTCAGACAGAGCCACAGGTCAACACCAGATCGGGTACTCAGACAAGCCTAAGGTCATACACAGAATGGTTAGTCAGCCAGAGCCGCAGGTCAACACCAGAACGGATAGTCAGACAAACTGGTTTATATACAGAGCAACAAGGTACAACTGCACTGGAACACCACGAAAGGGCAACTGACGTGGTGTCCAGGCAGTTAATAAACAAATTGCTACACCCCAAGAGGTGGAGCAGAAAATGTGCTGTACCTTTAAGAACCGGGTCGTGACCTCATCAGGGAATTCCTGTGATGCACGCCCGAGTTCTGATGTGGCTGGAGCCACCAGGGGGAGCAACAAGGAGACCGGTCGCCTGGAAGGAAACCAGGGCGTACCGGCACTCCTAACAAGCCCGGCAAGCCGCGAGGGCACAGAAGCCGGCTGCCTACTGGGTCTGACGGTTGACAGAAAGGTAAGCAACCACTTACACTGAGGTATGACTGTTGCTCTGGACCATTTGGACATGGTGCTGTAGGATGTCCTGGGCCGAAACTTGACCAAACATACTTGTAGAAGCCCAAGTCGGGGTCCAGGCTCTCTGATGGAGAAACTTTGATGGAGATCAGCCAGGGGTATTCCTCAGAATCCAGGAACTCTCTCTCTGGAATGGGCTTGTTGGGGGTAATGCCCTGCTCAGGGGAACTGGAGCTCCAAAGCGTGACGGTGCAGAGTGAGAAGCAGGCCTAGACCGACTGTATGGGCACTGGCTTTTGAGGTGTCCATGATGCCAGCAGCCATAACATTCTGTCCTAAAAGGCTGGGATTGGAGCGGGGCCAGTGTGGCCGAGGCCATGGGGAGTGCAGCCCAGGGCAGGGGTACAGTTGTTGTAGGAGGTCACACTGCTAGGGCTCTTTGGGGCTGTAACTACTTGAGGACCCTGACATTGTGTCTCCTCATACTTGTCCTCCAGCTGGACGGTCTGTGTGAGGGTGCAGGCTACTAATCCTGCACCCAGTCTCCAGATCTCTGGAGCAATGTTGTGATAGAACTGCTCTAGAAGAATTTGCTGGCAGCCGCTCTCTAAGGTGGTGGCTTCACACCCTTGCAACCAATTCCGGCAGGCAAGATCCAGCATGTGTTCCCACTCAGTGTGTGTCCTTGGCTTGCCAGCTGGTCTTCCCAAACCTCCTGTCATAGGTATCTGGGGTGATTGCATACTGGGCCAGCAGCTGCCTCTTCACCTCGGGATAGTCCATGCTCCATTCATCTGGAATGGTTCGGTAGGCATCAGTGGCTCTGCCCGTCAGTTTTCACACCAGGACTGCAACCCATTCCTGCGGGTCTAAGTGGTGCAGGCATCACTGATATTCAAAGTCCTTCAAGAACCCATCAATGTCTCCAGTCGAGTCATCAAAGGCTTTGAATGGCTGGTGGGTCACCTGGATGGTTGTCTCACTGCGATGGAACTGATAGTTGCTCATGGAGTTGGAGGGTGTCCCCTGACGGTGTGACAATTCCACCAGGTACTCTTGCTCTGCTGCGGTCATGATCCGGACCACCATTTCTGTGGGTGGATTAGGCCCAGGAAGGCTAGCTGCCTCTGCAACATCTGTGCCGTGGGATCCGGTGATTCAGTGACTGGAGGTCCAACTTTGGGGTCGGTGCTCCCAGACGTGCCCCCAGAAAAATGGCTGTGGCACCGCACCTGGGGCACTGCACCTGGGCAAAGTCCTCTCTTATAAAAATACAGTCTCTGCACTTCCACCTGCTGCTGTGGATGAGGCTCTGAAGCCCTGCATTCCTGCACCCCTGTCCTCTGTTGGAGATGGGGTTCTAACGCATCACATATCAGTACCTCCATCTTTGGCATAACCCATTATTCGGGCTGCCTGCCAGATGGTAAGAAAATCCCATATTGCTGGGCAGCCCTCTAGATATTCCTCCTACTAGCTGTAATAACGGAAAAGGCAGTCTTCCTGTAGAGAGGTCCTGTGGGCGTGTTTGAGTTTGTTGCCTTACACCTTATATTTAGGATTTTTCTTGTTTTCACATATTTAATTTGAAGAAGTTGGTGGGGTGACATCTATATTTAGTTTGCAATATTTTGCATAACACTATGTTCCTCAAAAGATTCATAGTCACTGATTCTGTTATTTTTTATGATTCAGTTTGGTTGTATTCTTAAAACATTTTTCAACCTTATAAAGTTCACAACATTGTATTTTATTGATTTGAAATTGTTAAATACACATTCGTAAACAAAATAATTTTAGAAATATTTATCTTTATAAACAGTTAATTTTTATATAATACAGTTTTAAGTATTACAACTTAACTCTTAAAAATAGATTTGATGTGTTTAGAGGGGTAAAATGTGGAACCATATTTAATTTTAATGGGGCCATTTGGAGCTTTCAGCACAGTCTTTTGCTAGGCATCTCTTCTGCCAGTACCAGGCCGGAGGTGTGGGCCAGGGCAGTAACTCCTTCCGGAGTTGATAATCACAGATATAATGGTCTGGATTCCATTGCAGGTGTTAACTTCTATCTCTGGTTTTATTTCACTGATTTCATAGTCATCAAGCTAAATAGATGTCATTCTGGAGCTAGCCAGTTGCACCATGATGGTGCGGTATGCTGCAAATCCTCATTTAGGTAAGATGAGTTTTATCCCTTGAATTCTGGAGAGGTCTCCAATATATTATAAATCAGTGGAATTTTTTATTTCCTTTCTGTGGTGCAGTTGGGTTCCTTCACAAATCAATTAAAGGGATAGTAATGTTTCACAAAAAGAGCAGCTCCAATTAATCTTCATAGTATTTGGGCCATAGAGAGTGTTATTTCAATACTGTCACAGTTGTAGTTCAAGAGTAATTGAATGATAAAATATCCCCCTCTTTCCCCTTTTACCTACTGTAAGTCACCTCTCTCAGATGTGGAATTTGATCCTGGGACTAGATTGGACACAGCAAGGGGCAATCTTCTTACTGTGAACAAAAGGAAAACTCTGCCCCCCCTTTTACACTTTTTTCTTATATACGCACTGAAGATTGTCACTCACTGTAATCCATCTTGCTGCTCTGAGGTGAGCAGTGTTACGTCAGTAAAAGGGGTGGGAGGGGGATATTTTATTACTCAATTACTCTTGAACTACAACTTGGACAGTATTGAAATAATGCTCTCTGTGGCTCAGATACTATGACAAATAATTTATTTTTTTTAAACAATACTGTCCCTTTAATTAGTTTTCACCTGCAGTGGAATCCTGACCAATGTGTAATGTGGTTATATCAATTCTATATCACCACAGGTCAAAAATAAAAGAACTGGGGCCTGGACAAGCACTGATGAGTAGAACACACTTTAAAGATCAGTAGTTAGTAGTTAAGAAAATAAAACAAACAAAACTAAAACCTTATGTGGTAGGGCTTTTCCTGATGAGAAAAAACAAAGATGCTGGGAGTACCTTTCAAAAGTCCCACTCAAAAGCTATTACAATTCAAACCATCATAAAGTGGTAGAGCTGTTACTATCACATTCTATGTAAAACTGTAATCTGAGACTTCCTTTTAAGCAGTGTTAATTTTCCAAACAGATAGTAGGTCACAACAATCTGTAATAGTAATGCCCAGCCAAGGTCGGATTTAGTTACCAGGCTTCCCTAGGTAATTAGTGCTATGGCCACACCCCACTCCTCACATGACCACACCCCCAGTCCCATCTACTCTTTACTGGCACAGAAAATACCCTTTCCTATCAGCACGAGTGACTGAGGATATGTACCGGTGCAACAAATGGGGTCTGTTGCCGTAGGTGCGCTGTAAGCACAAAGTATGTGATGTGCCACAACCATCACCAGTTCTTCAGGAAAAAAAACTGTGACGTCCTGGCATGTCACAGTTCATTAAGGGGTTAAGCCCTTTGTTGCTAGGGAGCTCTCTACAAAATGTTTCACAGTGCATTGGATATCTCTCTAGCATCCAAGGGGTTAAATAACAGGCTATAAAGGGGCATATAAACTGGTGTGGGGACATTGAGATTTCTATAGCCACACCCACAATTCAAGATATGGGTGTGGCCAGCACAGCTGAGTCACCTCTCAATATTTGGAGCTCTAGACAGTTGCATACTCTGGCCCAGTACCCAGCTAGTGGAATGTAATGGTGTATTGCTTTGCTGATGTTATGTAATACCAGATTAAAAAAAAGTACCTGGGTCATCAGCCTGGCATGACCTCACTGAGAATCAACCCTACTTTAACCCTATTGGGGTCAGAGTGTATGCAATGCATCTTTCACAAGGCGTTGCACACTGTCTAGTCACTATAGGGTGATCTTCCCATCCTCTGCCACCCCTCTTTCTTGTGGCAGCGCTAATGAGGAACAGTTATTTAATTTCTTGGAAGCAGGGTGCCCTATTAGAAAATTATTACCACTAAATTAGGCCTTTCTTAATCCAGTGTAGACTGGCATTGAGATACCCAGGTAACTGAGGTGCTATATAGCGAACATGGTGTTATTCTGTTTTACACAGGCATCACTCTCCTACGGAAACAGTTGCAAGTCATACATTTCAAGAGGTTGAGACTGAAGTGGAAAAGGGGCCCATAGTTGAATAGGAGATTATAGTAGGTCCTGACAGAGAGATTCCCAGTATTGTCAGCGTATTTCAGAGCTGTGAGTGGGGTGTACAGAGGATTAGTCTGGTGGCGAAACACTGGCTGGTTCATTCCAATCACCTTCACTGTTGCCTGTGGGAATTTTTGAAAAAGAAAACATGTAAAATCTAAAGATGGACATGAAGGATTATGGGGCATAAAGCATATTCCTGTCTCATTGTTACTGCATAGAACCTCTTTTTCATGTGTAAGCCCTTGAATGCTAGAGAGGCCTTCAATGCATTGAAATGTTCCACTGAAGGGTTAGTAATGCCCATATTTAAGCTGATGCAGTATTGTAGATGTTAAAAAAAAATAAAGTATCTGGAGAAAATCCTCTCTCTCAAACCTTTATGGTTTGAGAGATATTCGCTGCTAAATTTCCCCCCTTCCTCCCCTTATCCTGACATCTGCACTTTACTGACAGCAGGAGATCCCGGTCCAGGAGTAGCCGGCAGTTCTTCAGCAGAGCCGAAATAACGATATTTACAAATAATTACTTCATTGGAATGGCCTACAAAGTGTGCCTGGTTTGCAAGCACCCTTTGTAGACCGTTCCAATGAAGTAGTTATTTTTAAATATTGCTATTTCGGCTCTGCTGAAGAGCCTCCTCGAGTCAGCCAATACGGATCTCATTCTGTCTGGTTTACAGCTGACATTAGGAAAAAGGGGAGGGAGGGGGAATCTTTAGCGGTGATTTCTCCAGATACTTTATTTTTTAACATCTACAATACTGCATCAACTTAAATACGGGCATTACTAACCCTTTAAAGGTTCATCATCAACTATCAATGAAAATGGAATATGGCTCATATCCTTTAACCATCTGAGTGCCAGAGAGGTATCCTAATACATTGCAGCGCAATGAATTGTATACCCTTCTGACTCTCAAAGGGTTAAAATATCATGTAATCCTAGCAAGCATTTGTCATTCTTTTGTGCCTTAAATATGTAACAAATTTACTCTTCCTGTGGATGTGTAGACAACCATGCATAGGCATTTGACTCCTGTTTGCTTATGCAAGGAGCTATTGAGTGATAAACACACCTGGGAACTTTCAAAATGAGGTCAGTGTGAAATCGCTGTAATATTTTCCCTTAAAGTTCTCCAGAACACCTCTGGGTTAGAATAACAGGGACTTATTGCCTAGAATCTGTGTTCTGGAGAACTTCAAGGGAAAATATTGCACCAATCTCATGTTCAGCTCATTTAGAAACCGTGACATACCAGCCAACTGTCCCGATTTATGCGGGACAGTCCCAATTTTAGGGCCCAAACCCGCAGTATCGGCAGCATTGCTCTATGTCCCAATTTCCTGGCCTGTTCCCCACTTCATAATTTTTCCCCATAAGTGCATGCGTAATACTTTTGATATATGCGTGCTCACGACCAGTGTTCTCGCTATACTCCAACTTTGACAATATTAGTGGGAAGTCCTGAGTGTCTGAGCAGCACTGAAGCACCGGACACACATAAGAACTCGTAGCAGCAACTGTGGTGGTCATGCAGCCTTCTGTCTCTCGTTCTGATCTAGTTCTCCTCTGACAGTTACAATTAAACTGTCTTGTATCACTGATGATGTCTCAACTTAGCGTCTGCATCTGATTGTGCATGGGGGGGAGGGGGTCCAGAGACTCTTGGTATCATCAACCCTGGCACCCAATTATCAGTAGAGGACTACACTTCCCATCATGCACAGCCAGCTGTTCTGTCTACACTGGCTGGCTCGTTGGCTGCTCTTGTTTAGCAAGTAGTTAGTTACTACTGGGGAGATTCTGTAGGGCACGATAAAATAACAAATATCTATTACAAGCAGCTCCATTGGTATTAACATGCATAAAGAAAGAAGTGCTGTAGGAACCTTAGTGTAGAGGAAGTGTTACGCAGGAGAAGTGAAACAGAGGGTGCTAGTTATCAGGAAGTGGAGAGGCAAAGCAGAGAGCTGAGCCCAAGTGTGTTTGGGCTGTTGTTAACACCAGATGGCTGAGTAGTTCAGAGATTAAATGAAGACTGGAGCTCAAGCAGCTGGAGAGAATCTGGCTGCTCACCAAGTCCAGTGAGAGGGATGTTGGCATTTTCCATTTCAAGGGTAACTTTTTCCCCTTCCTGACACCATCAGCTTATTTATTTCTAAGGGAAAGAGACACAGACTAGGAGAAATGAGATACTTGGGAGGGGAAGAGGAAGGTTAAAGAGTTGGAACAAGAGAGATTTGGGGGAAAGTAGAGAGAGATAAAAAAAAAAAAAGAATTGAAACCACTCAGATACAAAAACAAATACCGCTGTGACTCCCAGATATATAATAATGTGAATGCGACAAGGGAAAACTTCACTCACCGCTGGTCTTCTTAGCCATGCAAAGACATCTGGTAAATATTGATAATTAGCACAACCGGTGCTGGACGAGAAACTCCACTTTTTCAAATCCACAAGACCGCAACAAATAATCCACACTCTGCAATTCGATTCAATGAAAATAACAGATCTTTATTCTTTTAAAAGCTTGAAAGACATGTAAACATACAAGACGAATAACACTCAAACACACCCCTAATGCGTTTCGGACCTCACAACTTCCGGCCGCGGTGCCTATAAGTAAGGACCGTTTAGGTCCGAAACGCGTTAGGAGTTTGTTGGAGTGTTATTCTTCTTGTATGTTTACATGTCTTTCAAGGTTTTAAAAGAATAAATATCTGTGATTTTCATTGAATCGAATTGCAACCAGAGTGCGGATTATTGCTGTCTTCAGGAAAAGAGAGATGACAGGTGGGGAGGAAGACAAATAAATACAACTGGAGAGGCAGAGACAGAGGGAAAGGACACTGGGGTTGAAAGAGGCATTAGAGTAGCAGGAGAGTGTGTGGTAGAAAGAGGCAAATCTCCCAAGTGTCCCTCTTTAGGAGATACTAGGGCTTCATACCCTCAAGTGTCCCTCTTTAAGACCAAAATCCCCCTCCCTCTTTTCCATCCTGGTGTCCCTCTTTTTAGGAGATTAGACTGTGTGGTGTATCACATTGCTCCACGGCAATAAAACTAACATTAATGTTTAAACTTCAGCATACTTGTTTATAAATTAGTGTGTAAATAAAATACTTTGCTCTTGTTCTAAATTATTTATTAAGTTTCACAATGAGGTGTCGCAAAATAAACTATAAAATGCTGGTTATACCCTGCCCACCAGCCACACCCCTAACAGCACCCCCTAAACACAGGTGTCCTCTTTGGCTATTTGAAATGTTGGTAGGTATACACTTGGTTCAAAATTCTCAATGGGATAGACACCTAACATTCAATGTGATAAATGCCCCATTTAAATCAATACAGATTTCTATATGTTTATGCCCTATGGTGCAGTTGGCTTACCCCAGAATTTATTCACTTTTATTTTACTTTATACAGGATGCCTGAGATTTGTAATCTTAATTCAATTATCTGCTTTGTTTTTTCGTGCTTGATGATCAAAACCAGGATACATGGCTCTCACAACTGGAAGAATATATTTATTGCAGACTTTATTACTCCTAAATATACTTCCCTTTCATCGACTGTGGAACACAGGAACCATGAGGTTCATTATTCTCCAACCAGGAGAGCAGGGCACTTGCTCTAAAGTGGAACTATCACCCCAAATAAAGCCCCCCCAATAATTAGTCATATAGCGATAAGCATAGACATAGTAGTATTATCCAGCATAAGTACAGCATTATTAAGAAATCCTACTTGATTGAGACAAAGACGCAGGCAGACATCTTTCCTTAGAGACGTCTGCGTGCCTGCGCTGTCCGTCCCAGTCTCCTCTTGGAGGCATTGCATTGTACCTTAAGGTAATAGGAAGGGACTGACGGCACAGATGCCTCTAAAGCAAGAAGCCTGCCCGACAGTCTCAGATCAAGTAGGATTTCTTAATAACTCATGCTGGATAATACTACTATTTGTAAGCTTATCGCTATATGAATAATTACTGGGGAGGCTTTATTTGGGTTGATAGATCTGCTTTAAAATGCTCTGTAGAGGAGGATACTTCCTCCTTACTCAACTTTACCCCCATTAGACATGCTCAGTTTTAAAAGTGTCCTCACAAGAGGTGCATCAGGGGAAAAATTCCTCCATTAGGTAGACTCCAATCTCTGTCATCCTTAATGGATAAGGACCAAAGTGCAGGCTGTTACACAAATTATGTATAGGAGCTTGAACACTGTAGAGGCTTCCAGTTTCCAGAGTGCACAGGTCCTGTGAGTATGTCCCTAAATGTGTGCCTAGCAGCCACATTCAAAGGGTCTGTAATAGAATCACTAGTTCTGCACACTGCTCTTCTCTTCTGCCACCCATTCCCCTTCTTATTCAGAGGTGGCCTCATTCTTCACTTCAGAAGGAGAGGCAGAGCTCCAGAGCACTGCAGCTGTTGAGGTGGAGTTGAATGCCTAGGGAGGGATGCCAGATAGCCAGTTTGGGTCCCCAACTTGCCACCTTGGAACATAACTCTGACAAGCACTTCTGTGAGGAAAGTAGTGATGGTAGAGAAAGACAGTGCCCATGAGCATCATGGTAGTGGAGGAGGCCCTGGATGATGGAAGCCAGCGAGACAACCCTTCTTCCCAACAACCCCTGCAGGACTAGGAAGTGGAGGACCTAGAGGTCCATGGAAGAGCAGCCATAGGTGTCACAGAAGAGGAGACAGTTTCATGGAAGGGTTGCTATGGAGCAAATATTGGTATACCCCACTGGCTCATCGGCATGCCAGGTGTAGGCAAAGATGGTAGAGAACAGTTCTGGCAGAGATTCTGGCATACACCCCTTGGAAGGGGGCCCAGAAAGCAGTCCATGGGAGTTCCAAAGAACTGAACATCTCTACTAGCACAGCAGAGAGGGGAACCAGCCCTGGCCCAAACTGTTGCCTTGGATTTGGGAGCATCCATCAACAGGCACACATTGAAGGGTGGTCCAAGGGAGGGAGATATCCCCCAAAGGAGATAGTGAATTTAGCTGCAGAATCCAGGGTGGGGTCCCCAGGATACACTTGTTGGTGAGGGCTGTAGCTGACAAGTCTACCTCTGACTTACTCAGTCATTAATGTCTACAAGCCAGTAATTTAGAGCTCAACCAGATGGTGTTCAACTCCATAGTCCATCTGTGGGGCTTTCTAACCATGGATCTATTGGCTTCTCAATTGAATTGTAAGGTTCCCCTCTTTTTGCTCTGGACCATGGGACCCTCTCACTCTTGCTGTGGACACTATGGTTATTCAGTGGCAGTTCCCCTGGCATATGTGTTTCGTTCATTTCCTCTATTTCCCAGGGTGTTGAGGATGGAGTGGGCTCATGTAATTCTGATTGCCTGTTTCTTGGATCTTATCAGTCTATCTATAGGAGAAGTATTTCAGCTACCATTCATTCTGGAACTTTTGAATCAGGGCCCTCTGTGTCACCCATAAGTGGAGGAGTTTGCTTTGGTGGCTTGGCTCTTAAAGACAGCATCCTGAGGAAGAAAGGTTTATCTGATTTCTGTCTTTGTCACTATGATGAAGACTCACAAGCTAAGGCATGCCACAGGGTATGGTCCTGTGAAAATCAGGGGACACGGCTGCTCCCTTTTCATCTTCTGGTTATCCTAATCTTTTTTCAGGATGGCCTTGAGAAAGGGCTTAGTCTTAGCTCTAATAATGTTCAGGTTTCTGCTTTATCTATTTCTTTTTCAAAGGCATATTAACTTATTACCAGATGTGCAGATCTTTGTGCAGGGGGTGGCTCATGCCTATCTAGACTTTTTGGCTGCCACTCTTTCATGGGACTTTATCCTGGGAGTGCTTCAGAAGGCTTCCTTTGAGCCTCAGTCTTCTGTTTTCCATTGGTTCTTAACTCACAAGACAGCTTTCCTTTTGGTGATTGTGTCTGGTATTTTGTCAAACTTCAGGCCTTGACCTGTAAACCTACTTTTTCTGAGCTTTATTTATGATAGTGAGTTTTTACAAACTATAGGATTTTTCTGTAAGATTCTTTCTGAGTTTCACAGACAGGAGCTTTTTAACATGGTTAGGTGCTTGAAGTACTGCATTCATTGAATGCTGCCTTTCTGAAAACCAGACTCCCTTTTTTGTCATTCTTGAGTGCCCTCGTGTGGGCCAAGCTGAGTCTAAGGTAACAGTGGATTTCTGGATTAAGGCAACCATTTCAAACATACAAACAGAACCGCACTCCAATGTAGTGAATAAAACCAGATCTCACTTTATTCCACAATATCCAGGATAGATGCCACACATGCACACATTAGCGTCTATCCTGGATATTGTGTAATAAAGTGAGATCTGGTTTTATTCACTACATTGGAGTGTGGTTCTGTTTGTATGTTTGGAGCTTCTTAAAGAGCTTGGAATCCCTTGAATCTGTACTATGTTTAATAAACCAGCTGGCGATGAGTGATATTCCACTTAATATTTTGTTTTCACATTGGAACTTTTCTACAAGCAGTGCAATTGTTACCTTTTGCCTGTTTTAATGCAACCATTTGCCAGGTCTAGGTACTGATATCAGGTCAGTGGGTGCATCCTGGGCCTACCAGAACCAGGCTTTTGTGGAGCAGCTATGCAAAGTGAAATGTGGTTCCATGGTTCTTATTTTCCATGTTGGATGAAAGAGTAACGAGGATTTTTTGTGTACTTATCAATAAATTATTTCCTCTTTGTCCATGTGAAAGACAGGACTTCCATCCCAGAGAAAACTGAGTTGTTTGAGATCCAGGAAGAGGAGTCCTTTAGCTTCTCTGGTTTAGGTGACTCCCTTTCCTGCTTTGATTCTGTTTTCAATCTTTATTATTCTTTAAAACTGAGCATGTCTTTAGGGGGAAAGTAGGGTAGGGAGGCAGTTTCCACCTCTGAATAACCTTTTAAGGCAAGTGCCCTACCCTCCTGGCTGGAAAATATTTTACCCCATGGTTTCTATGTTCCACATGGACTAAGAGAATATAATTTATCAGTAAGCACGCAAAAATCCTCATTTTATGCCATTTCTGGCCAGCAGTTCATGATATTTAAATTAATATGAACCCCTTTTCAGTTTTAGGTGATGCTGGCCTTTGAACCCTTTGGAGTGCCAGAGGGGTGTGCATCTCAGTAGAGGCCAATGCATTACACACTCACTTGACAATCAGAGTGTTAACAAAGGCACTGGCTCATCCATCACCCATACGGACCTACATACCTTTGCAACTGCGTCTGGAGTCTGTCCCATGCTAGCAAAGATCTCATGAGCAGCAGGGAGGTAGATCTCTTTAAAGTAGTGAATAGTTTCAGCATCAGCCCCTGGGAAGTCTGAGCGAGACACCTCTTCCATAAGCTTCATCTCAAAATCTGTGTTAACAGGGCCAGGCTCTATCAAGGAGACACTGGAAAAAATAGATAATAATTGAGGCTGATGTATTTAGAAGAACAGGATCGTTACGCACTAAGGTGCGATAAAGAGGTGATGAAGCGATAACTTGTCCAGTGAGGTCAGTTATCTGACTGCTATGTTATTCTATGGAAACTAATGGCGCGAAACAGGAAACGTGCGCAATCGCTATTTCCTGTGTCAAAACCACTAGGGAATAGGTTTGCGCATGATTTTGTTGAATTGTGCATGAAAATTCAAAATTAGAAAATGGCTGCGTACATTTATATTTTTTGTGGGCATGGCTAAGATTAATGAATCTGTGTGAGTGGAATAGTGAATGCGCCTAATGCAGGAACTGCTATTGCGAATGAATTTATACATCTGTGTACTGTTGTCATAAAATGGAATTTTTTATGCGTAATTCAAGAAGCGTTCGGTATTTAGCTTCCTGGATTAGTACATGTGCAAAATCTATCTGCGCACAAAAATTCCTTTATCCTATGCAAATGTTTCTTGCATCGCGCCATAAGTGTTAAGATCTCCCACTTCAGACATCTTAGTGCATATGCTCCATAGAATATCATAGGAGCTGGAGAACTGATCTCACTGTAGGATTTATTTTTATCACCTCCTTATCACACATTACTGCATCTCCCCCTGAAGTAATTCTTGATTTAAAGCAGGGGTAGTCAACTGTGTGACCACCAGCTGCTGGAGACTATAATTCCCATCATTTCCAACCAGCCATTGATTGCCTCTGATTTAAAGGGATAGTAATGTTTCATAATAAAAGCAGATCTAATTAATCATCATAATGTTTGGACTTTGGAGAGTGTAATTTCAATACTGTCAGAGTTGTAGTTCAAGAATAATTCAATGACAAAGTATCCCCTTCCCGCCCCTTTTACTGATGTAACACTGTTCAGCCAGAGCATAAGGGAGGTGCCTAGGTAGACTGCAGAGAGGGACAATCTTCAATTAAGATAAAGGAAAAAGCTGAAAAGCTTGTCAAGAGGGGCAGGGTTTTCATTGTTCTGATAGGAAGAATATTGTCCCTTGCCGTTACCTGTCTGGTCTATGGACTGCATTCCACATCTGAGAAGAGATGGCTTACACTAGGTAAAAGGGGGCGGAGGGGGAAACTTTGCTTGCGAATATCTCTCAAACCATAATGGTTTGAGAGATAAGACTTATATCGTTCTTCATGTTTTTTTAATGCCTACAAAATAAAATAAAGATAAAATGAAGTATTACTATCCCTTTAAAGAACAGCTTTATATCAATTTGCTATACCATTTGTGACGGAATGGTTGTCAACCTGAGAATGAACCCTGTTTGTTTTCAGTGGCCTCCATTGTTTTCACCATGTTTTCCCATTCTTGAAACAGTAATGTCTCCTGTGAGTGCAGAGGCGTAACTAGAACAGTCCGGGCCCTGGTGCAAGAAGTGCCATGGGCCTCCCCCAACCCCCGAACACATTAGCCCCCGGGCCCTCCACAATGCCTCCATTTCCTACCTCCCAAACCCAGGTGGTCCAGTGGGGTGGCAGGAGAGGCGGGCTGGTGTGACGTGCTCCCGCGCTGTCCTCTTCTGGCGCTGGGAGATGATGTCATCTCCCAGCGCTCTGCATTACTAGAGCGCGGGAGGGAGCTTGCGGCGCCAGGAGGAGGGGTCGCAGGGGGCAGCCAAGCCGCTGGAGTGACGGGTCCGGTCGCGGTTGCAACCCCTATAGTTACGCCACTGTGTGAGTGCATGTTTTAGAGAGTATTGGTCATTTACCAGCATTGAATGGTTTAGTATGTATGTTTGAAGTACAGAGTGATGGTGCCACGGAGTCTAGCTAACCAAAAGAGATTAAAAGTTATCAGATAGCCCTCTGTGGGTCACTAGTACAACTTAAGCAAAGGAATTTAAAAGCCTGGACAGATACATAATGTAATGGATCATAGTCCGTTACCGAAGCCCTTGTCTGGGACTGAGACTTTGGCACAAAACCCCCCCAGATACTGTGGACATTCTTCCCTGTGAGAACACTCCCTTGGACCTGATTCTACGACCGCCCACACCTTGGTCCAAGAGACTAGAGGCATTGTAAACTATGGGACAATATTATGTGACTGATTATAAACCTCTCAAGCCCTGGTTGTACACTAAAAGACTTTGGATAGCCTTTATGTGAATGGGGCGAATGGACTGTATTACACAAAACTGCCCTGTGTTCGATTGCTGGCTTGCTTACAAGGGAAGGGGCAGTGAGGGGTAAATTCTTCCAATGTGTATTACAGGCCCTCAAGCCATTGTATTGTGTATTGTAAGATGTATTGAGACCCTCTGCCGTGTGTTAATTCATTCAATCCCCTCAGTCTGTGAGTCACCTATTGTATAACCTGAAACTCTGTTGCCAGTCCTTTGTATTATATGTTGTGATTTGATTACCTCTGTGAATGCACCCATTGTGTCAGCCCTTACCATTTGATGCTAGTTCCTTGTCTTATGTTTGGATTGTATTATCCCTGCCCCTCACCCTATACTATAGGGTTGGCCCATGTATTTCAATGTAGTTGATCTGTATAAATATGTGTGGTTTTCTACAATATAGAGAGTCTTATTTTGGAGTGAACAAGAGTCCTGGTGTCTTGTGTTCTTATGGTACTAAAGCAGCCATTCTGATGCCCATCTGAGCCAAGGTTCCTGCATCGTTCAACCGTCTGCTGCCAGGATCCTGTGACCCAACTTAGGATGCTGTCAGGTGGCAACGTGGACTCTGTCTGCCTTCTTCTACTGAGTTCCAGAGATTATCTGTCTTTGACCTTCCTTGGGTTCCTGCGACACTTTTCCTGTTACTCGTAGACCTTGAGTAAAGGCCTCACTCTCTACGGCCCATGGTACCAGTTTGCGACCCAGCTCTGGCTGTGAGTTCCTTCGACTCTTTTTCCCTTTTTGCCTGGCTTTCCTCCGACTCCAACACAAAGTCGACGCCGCTACCACTTTGTCGACTTCGACACAGAGTTTGCGACACCACAGTGTTCGATCAGTACGTCCATTTGCTCGACTGGTGCATCCGACAGCACCAGTCGAGCTTTGAGAGGGAGAAACCCGGGAACGACGGCAGAAGGCGACGTGGTCCCTTCTTCCTTCAATTACACATAATGTAGAGCAAATGTGAGTGAATGGAATGTGTGTCCCTTCCCCCATACATCAGGCGAAGCAAAATATACCTTGTAAATGGTAGTCGTGACATCAGATCCTGGAGGGGGTGGGTAGAAGGAAGTCTAAAAGAGAAACTCAGGGAGAAGAGAGTAGAGACATGGGAATGTAGGAGAAGGGGGGAAGGCCTCCCTAGAATGGAGGGAGGCCTAGGGCCAGTCTGGAGTATGACTGGTCCATTTACTTGCTAAAGAAGTACTGGAGAAGCTGGAACAGGTGCGTGCCCTCACCAGAAGAGTTAGGGTAAGTGGGCACTGAAGTGGCCAGGTCCCGCTTCCAGTTGTGTTCCGTAATCCAAGCTGTGGAGGCTGCAGCCACAGAAAGAAAGTGCCCTGATGTTCCCATAAGGTTAGTGGTCGTAAAGCTATGACCCAAGAATAAGGAAAGTAACTGTGGATTATCTCTTGGGACACCTTCTCCAACCCCTCTGCCACAACTACAAGGTACAAAGAAGTATTATGCAAGCTGTAACAGAACACAGGCCGTTACTTGGGGGCTCTTTTAGGAGCCATGTAAAACCCCTAAAAAGAAACGGAGAGCCACAAACTATAACGGGGCCAGATACCGTGCGGGGCAACATGTTCAAAAAGCCCCATAGACTTACTGTAACGGACCCTAGGCCGTTACTTTGCAATGATTGGGAAAACTATGGCAGCCTGCCGCCTAAGAGTCATTGTGGCAGCAGTGGATCAGTGTCTGGCAGTCTGGTTAGGGGTTACGTGAAGAACAGCTCCTCCAAAAGACTGAATTCACGGCCATAGGCCGGTACATGGAACCTGGTGGAGTTATGGAGAATAAACCTTTTCCAAATGACTGAAATCCACAGACTGTAACCCGTCCGCAGGCTGGCTGCTGTGTGGGGCAAACTATTCAGAAGCCCCATAGATTTAACATGGGAGGGTAGGCGGTTTCCTGATTGGCCGGTCTGAGTTAAAGGGACTCCATTGACTTTGCATGGGAAAAGTAGGCTCACCTCGGATTGGCCAGTTAGCTGCCCGCCCACTGGTTCCGATTGGCTGAGACAGCAATGATGATCTTGGCCAGGATTGGCCATTGGATTCCAGGCTCCTAATTGGCCATGGTTTGAAGCGGAATATTCAAAGATGCTTCAACCCCCTGGCCATTGTGTGAAGATGTTTATTCGAGTCCCTCAGCCTTTTGTCACAGTGTTTACCTTTACTCAGTCCCTTTGTGTAAATAATGTAATCATGTCTGGCCCTTTGTGTTATGTTTACACCCTCTGTCAATGTCCTTTGTCTAGTATTGTATCTGGATGTGGTTCTGCATGTATAAAAGAGTCGAAGTTTGTGCAATAAAGTGTGTTACAGTTTGGACTTGAACTGGCTCCTGTCTCTCTGTTGTTGGATGGTATCAAGGGACTTCTGTTGTTCCCCATCCTAGGAAGAAATGCTGCTTGAGTAACCGGTGGAGCTGCCTACTTGTAGCTGACCTCTGGAGGGAGAATCCTGAAACGACGTCCTGAGTCCAACCCAAGGACTTGGGTATCCGTAACACTTACATAGGAAAGTAGGCAACTTCCTGATTGGCCAAAGCCCTGGGTGACAAGTTTAAAGGTCCCCTATATAGTTAACATGGGGGGGAAGTAGGCGGCACAGGAATTGGTCGGTCAGTTGCTCACCCAAAGGTTCCAATAGGCTGAGATGGTCATGACGATCTTGGCCAGGACTGGCCATCCAATTCTAGGCTCCAGATTGGCCAGGGGTTGAAGTGGAATATTCAAACAGACTAAAAGGATGCTTCAACCCCCTGGCCATTGTTTAAGTTGTGTATTCAAGTCCGCAGTTCTTTGTTCTATTGTCTGCCCCTCCTCAGTTCTCTTTGTCTAAGTAATTTAATCATGTCTGGCCCTTTGTATTATGTTTACACTATATGTCACTGTCCTTTGTATTCTTTGTCTAGTATTTTGCCATAGTGTTGTTAAACGTGTATAAAAGACCCAGAGTTGTTCAATAAAGTGAGTTACAGTTTGGAACTTCATCTGTGCCCTGTCCTTCTGTCCCCGGATGGTATCAAAGGTCTCCTTTTGACCCCCATTCAAAGAAGCAGCTCTGGAGATTTACCAGCAAGGCTACCTGCTTGTAGCCGACCTCAGGAGGGAGAGACCAGGAACGATGGCCTAGGTCCATCCGCGGACTTAGATATCCATTACACTGGTGGCAAGCGGTGGGATCTTCTCTCTCATTCCACTGAGAGGATCCAAACCACCACCTGGGATCCAGCCGGTACAATGACCAAAGCTTATAGAAGGTGACCGGTTGCAGAAAGGCGGAGCATGGACAAGGAAATTACAGAAAGAACTGGGACCACAGACTTGTCCCAGGATGCCAGCCTAAGCCCCCTCTTCAACACATCTGTTTCCCCGATGAACATATCCAAGGCGGATGTGGTGGCGCAAGAAGTGGAACGTCGCCTGGCTCTCATGGGTCCGGACCCACCCCAGGACTTTGTGACTTGTACTGTATGGGCTGTAGAAGAAGAGTATGTGATGGAGTTATAACAAGTCTACCCCAGCATACCTCGTCCGGCCAGCGTACATGGAGCCGGTATCGCTGACCACCTCTATATGGAATTGTGGAGATGGTGGAAGCTCTGGCTAGGTGGACGCGTTCTGGCTGAATGGGAGGATCAGTTGGGCAATTGCATCCAAACCCGTAATGGTGATACAAGATGGGGTCTTAGTAACCAAGCGAATAAGGAGTTTTTTAATCTGTCACCCTACACCAGCCCACCTCCTGACCTGGGATATGGCAGTCGTGGGCTGGCATGGGAGGCACTGTGCCAGGGCATCAAGTTGGGCTGCCTGGATTGGCCTGCCTCGAATGGCCTGCATAATGTGCTCTGATTAATGCTTTTCTGAACAGCTTCATATGATTTAATGCATTCAATTTCATGCTTTTTTTAAATGCAGTGAAATATTTGCTTTGAAAACTCCAACGTAAGCTAGGCCTTACGAATGTGGCTGATGTGACACTCTATCAAGGTTGCTATGGAAATGGAGTCAGGGAATCCTGTTGCAAAAGGCAAAAATGGGGCACTCACTTAGCATGTAAGATTAGGTTTTAGGTCTCAGGAAACAAATCAAGAATTTTTACAGAGGCTGGTATAGGTTATTTAAGGGTATATAACCCCAGGTCATTTCCTTTAGGTTTACTCATTATTCCACCTTCAAAGTGATAGAATGTTTGAAATAAACTTTATTTTAAACAACAGGGTAAGGTTTTAGAGTGACTGATACCAGTAACTCTCTCTAAAGTCTTGCTATTTCCACTTTTGAATGTTTTATCTCCCTCACCCCTTCCCCAAAACAGAAGACCACACACGCACACAAAACACATGCACAAACAGACTTCATTGTGTGTGTGTGTGTGTGTGTCATGATCGTGAGATTTGTTTACCTTTTCAAGCATCTGTTCCTCCCTTCAATTTTCATTGGATGACTGGACTTTTTAAACCTCACTTCCTCTCCTGCTTTTTGCCCATTCTATGAACTTTTGTTCCTAGTCTCCGGGTTTATAGTGTACCTTTGCTTGCTTCTTGTATTTGACCCGGCTCTGCTGTTTGACATTCCTTCCTGTCTGATGATTTGGTATTTCACCCTGAGACTTCCCGGCTTCGGCCTCGGCTCTTTTGTGACTCTGCTTCCACCTCAGAGCTCTTCTGTTGAGCTGTGCATTGTAGTCTCCCATTCAACCTCCACTTCCTTCTCTCTCTCTCTGGTGGTATTTGGCACATCCTCAGTTTTACCTCCGCTCCACCTTTACTTCCCTTCTCTAGCAGTCTTTGCTGCACCCTTAGTCTTCATTCTGCCTTCCACCTTCACCATCCTTCTCTCTCATTCTGTAAGTCTTTAACACATGCTCAGCCTCCTCTCCACTCTGCCATTCACCTTCCATCTCTATCTTTCTCTGATGGTCTTTGCCGCATCTTCAGTCTCTTCTCTGCATGACCATTCACTTTTGCCTTCCTTCTGTTTCTCTCTCTCTGGTGGTCTTCGCAGTATCCTCAGTCTTCACTCTGTCTTTCACCTTCCCTCACTCTCTGTGAAGGTCTTTGCTGCACCCTCAGTCTCTATTCACCTCTGCCTATCCTCGCTCTCTCTTTGGTGGCCCCTTCTCCACAGTTCAGTCCTGCTGTGTGTCTCTTTCGCCTCTTGCTCTATCTTCTTTCCTGGAGGACACTGGGGTGTTTGGGGTACTGGCTCATTCACAGACCTCATCTGACCAGATAACACTGATCTTCTCTGGTCCTGCCACTGCCACTCATAAGTCCAGTTCCTTTCCCTTCATTCTCAAGCTTTGCTCTCTAGTTTGCCTAACTAGCATCCCAGAGAGAACTGTGTCAGTGTGTATACACTTGTCCCCTTAGCATAGATGATAGTCACCAGCAGCCAAGTCAACAAGCAGTCCACAGCTAAAACTGTCTGCATCAGGACAGTCAGCAGCCAAGATAAATAGATTATGTTAAATTAGCAAAGCTTGACAACCTAGACAGGAGTCTTGATTAGCAAAGCAAGACAGGATAAATTAATTGTGCAGATATGCAACGGTGTGAATGTATTACAATGATAATAAGTATATCCATTCCAAGTTCCAATATGCTATAGCATTGAGCAAGCTTAGCAAGAAGAGATGTTATTCTTCCAATGGGAACGTATTCATGAATGTCTAGGCTGAATGCACATATACAGAGAGACAACTGAAGCCAGCAATAACAAATAATATACCATTATCACTGTCCTAGGAGATTTTAGACAATATAGATCAGTTCATCCACATGTATTGAATTTGGTGGACTTCTTTATCTTGGCTGCTAACTGTGATGCTCTGAAATCTTTATGGCTATGGCACACGTGTTTTCAACATTCCCTTTGTTATCAACTGCAGCTTAGTCTTAACAATTTAAGCCTTTGGGATTTTGATTTATGTACATGTGTTCTTTTGGAGGGGACATTGACTATTCTTGGGGGGGCATACATATATAAGAGTTTTTGCCTTGGGGTGTGTGAGTGTCTGTGAATCAGGGACAGCGCCACCTATAGGGCGCACATTCTCTGAGGGCGCATCGGCCCCTGCCGCTGCCACTCACCACATACTGCCGAAAGTAAAAAAAAAACGTATGTTTCGGTGCCCTCCTTTGGCTGGCTATTTTTTAATGTAGCACAGCGATACCTGTTTCTCTCTCCCCCTCCACTCCTTCAATCCTAGTCAAGGATTGAAGGAGCAGAGGGGGAGAGAGAAACGGGCATCGCTGTGCTATATTAACTCTTTCAGTGCCAGAGGGGTACGCAACACATAGCTTTACAATGCGTTGTATACCCCTCTGGCACTGAAAAGGTTAATAAAATAGCCAGCCAAGGGAGCGCACCGAAGCATACTCACTGGGGGAGAGAGAGATGTGCACCCAGAAGAGTAAGTGGAAGGGGGGTCATTTAGGGAACACACACTGACACATATATACATACAGGGAACACACACTGACACACACACATACACATAGAGAGAACACACACACACAAACTGACACATTTAGGGAACACACTGACACTTAAATACATACAGAGGCGGGGCATAAATGGGTGGGGCACAAGGGGTGGAACCAAGGGGCGGCAAAATTAGGTTTTGCCAAGGGTGGCAAAAATCCTTGCACCACCCCTGCTTTTGAATGATTGTTAATATATACATTCTCTTTAAAACCTTGCCCCATTGTGAAAATAAAGTTTATTTCTAATATTACCTTTGCTTTAAATGTGGAAATCCATGAACATAAAGGAATATTTTCCCCTTAAATTTAACTAGGTTACATACTATTAAAGGGATAGTAATACTTAATTTGTAAAACAATATATGTTATAGGGTTTATCCCCCTGAGTAAAACAAGGGTACTCCCACTGCTGAAAGGAGTTTTATTCAAAAGTTATTACAGCTCAAAGCTAAATTTTTTAGGTGCAATATCACAGTGGCCTGAAATTGTACAGTGGCGCTGTTGCTACACCATCCTATGGACAGCTGTGGTCCCGGGACCATAAAACTACATAAGCTGGTGTAGCAACAGCGCCACTGTACAATTTCAGGCCACTGTGATATTGTAACTAAAAAATTAAAGTTTGAGCTGTTATAATTGTTTAATAAAATATCTCTCAGAGGTGGGCATACCCTTGTTTTACTTAGGGGGATAAACCCTACAACATATATTTTTTTTACATTTTAAGTATTACTATCCCTTTAAATACTCAGCACTTCATTCTAGCATCTATATAAAAAGTCTGTTTTCTAAGGCCTACAAAAGAAGGCATTGACTAACCCTTTTAGTGCCACAGGGGTTTACAATGCACTGAAGTTAAGGTAAAGGGGTGGGAAGGAAGGTGAGAATAAATGTTTAATAAATTGAAAAGGCATGCATAGAGAAGTGGTATTAATCATAAACATGCCCCATTTTCTAAAGGAGCAGCAAATCCATGATTCAGGGATTTTCCTGCTGAGATATTTCTTTCAAAACCTCTTATAACTTAAACTTTTTTTATTGTAGACCTTTTTTGGCTTAGCAAATCAAAAGGAGATGTATAGTTTCAAAGTTATTGCAGTTAAAACAGTTTTTTTAACGTTATCAGTGCCCTCTACTGTCCAGAGAGTTCACTCACAGTTCTTTTGGTGTTTAGAATGTTGTTCTGTTGAATTCTATGAGAAAGGTGAGTCACCAACTATATGTCTCCACAAAATGTGGTAGTTTCATAATCTAGTGACTGTTGTAACTTGTGAATAAAACAGTGTCATCAATAAGAGTACCCTTGTTTTACTCAATAGGAAAATCCCTGCATATATAGGTTTTACTAAAAAAAGTTTATTACTTCATTAAAAGAAGTAATCTCTACTACCATTATATTATGCAAGCTAACCCTTCGGATGCTAAAGGTGACTTTAAAGAATTGTGAAGCAATATGTTGGAGGGGGTTAATATGTTTAGCAGTATTTACCACTGATGTGATGAAGAGTATCTGCAAGTGTAACTGAATGTTATAATTACCATAAACCCTGATGTGAATCCAGAACCTTTCTATCCTATACAGGAGCAGGTGGTTGTTGATCCCTTGACATACTGAAATTCCATAAATATGAAGCCTTTGCATTAGACCTAATTAGTTAAATCTGTTATCTTGCATAAACAAAACCCACTCTACCCTCTGCTCTAAGAATGTTGAATTGATTTAAATGGGAACTGTACTCTAAGGACAAGTAGCTTTTATCAGAAGGACTTTCAAACCGCTGACACTTTTTATGTATTTATTTATTGTGTATGTTTTATTTGCATTTATTCTCTATTTTAGTCTACTGCTAGTTCAGAATCAGATCTGATAAGCTGTATATTGGATACTGTTTTAGCTCAGACCAATATATAGAATGATGACATTATTTGGTTACAATACAGCTAGTACTATGATCCAGGGACATTTCCAATTGCCTTTTGAAGCCAGGAAGGATTATTTACCCATATGGGGCATAATTGGAAAAAACTTAATTTTTTTTAGCTTTCCTCAGGATCAGGGGTACTCATGTTCAGTCCTCAAGGTCGCAAACAAGCTATGGTTTAAGGGGTTCCTTGCTTAAGCCCAGGTGGGTCAGCCAAAATGAATGAGCAGCTTACTAGCTCACCTTGGCTTAATTAGGGAAATCCTTAAATCCTAACCTATTGGTAGCTTTTGACAGCCGAACATGGACATCACTGCTCTGGATCAACAAAAACAAAGGTGATAGTGCAAAGGTTGAACTCGATGGACATGTGTTTTATTTCCAACCTCATTAACCAAATTACTGTGTGTGTGTCTTTTGCAAGTTGTTCATGTCAAATGAAGCCTAATGCTATGATCTAGAGGGAGAGGTCAAGAGAGAGCATTATATCCAGAAAACTGCGGATATAATGCAAAAAATAATGAATTGATAGATTTACCTGACTGCAATATGAAGGATAACTAAAGTGACTGTGTTTAATTAAGGGACACTTATTCCTAGGGTATGGCTCTACTTAGAACAAGTGAGATTTTTTTCTTATGTTATTGTTAAAGGATTGGTAAAGTTGTATTATGAAAAAAATGTGTTTTAGGCCCTTGTATGCTAAGTATAAAATGTGTACTGCCACTGCTGATAGATGCTTAATTCAAAAGTTTTCTTGGTTTTAACCATCACAGCATGGTGGATCTATTCGTTTCACATTCTGTGGTGAATTGTAGCCAGTTGCTCATCTTTCCATAGAATGAAACAGAATAACTATCTGGATACCAGGCGAAATGGTGGGAGTAGGATAAATCTAATTTATGACTATGATTTAGGTCACTAGCCCTCAGGACAATGACCATGACTTCGGGGGGGGGGGATTGGTACAGAGGAAATTGGTTGGAGGACACAATGGGGAAGGGAAGATAGGGTTCCTGTCGGCAGGATTCTCACTGGATGATTTTGAAAACTAAATCTTAGTGGCAATCCTCTCGATGGTTGAGTTAGATCTCACAGGACATAGCTAACCTCCTGATTGATGACCAGACCTCCAAGGGAATAGTAGAGAGAACTTTAGCCAGTGGTGAAGGAGGATTTGTATGAGTGTGGGGGAGTATATACCAGGGTCTGTTGTGGTGTGTTGTTGTTCAAGTGCAGGTTTGTGTGGTTGTCACAGGTCTTGGATGTGTTCCTACATCCCATTCTTATCTTTTTTGCAAAATAAAGTATTTTGTTCATAAAGATTAGCCTGATCTGGCGTTTTCTTGGTCGGAAAGACTGTTTTTATCCAGGAACATAGCCTTATACCACTAGGGGAGCTATTTATGGGTCAGCTACCAAAGGCACTAGTGTCGTCAACACCCTGTCGACAACAAACGAGACTGTAGACGAACAGTTGACAAGAGACTTTTACCTCAACTGATATTCGACAACTAAACTGGAGTCGACTTATCCAGCACCATGGGCATCAAATGACCTAGTTGAGCACGCCGAGGTTGAGCCGTTGAACAACCAGGGTTTAAAGGGCCCACATAAACTTAACATGGGAAAAGTAGGCGGCGTAGCCATTGGTCTGCAGTCACCACGGGACTGAGTTAAAGGGCTCCTATAGCCCTAATATGGGAAAATGTCGGCGGGGTATTGATTGGCCGGCGAACCCTCCTTCTGGTCACCTCTGATAGGTCCAGGGGGAAATGACATTTACAGCTCGGAATGGTTACCGAAATCTACACCCTGGATTGGCTGGGGTTTGAGGCGGACTATTCAGATCCTAAAAAGATGCCTCCACCCAGCTGGCATTGTGTGCAATATTGTGTATTACAGCTCCTCACCTTTGTTCAATTGTCTACCCCCACCCAATCCCCTTTGTATAGTAATTGATCATGTCTGCCCCTTTGTATCACAGCCTCACTACATGTTCACCCTTATTGTACCCTTTGTTGCAACTTATGAGTCAACCTGGTTATGAGTGTATAAAAAGAGTGTCTCTAACCCAAATAAAGTGTATTCGTTGTGGAGTAAGAAGGAGTCCTGCCTCTTTATTCCCAGGATGGTATCAAGGAGCTTCTATTGTTCCCCATTAACATAGTAATTTAGGTTGAAAAAAGACTTGCGTCCATCTAGTTCAACCCTTTTCCTATTCCTGTTTACCATCATTGATCCAAAAGAAGGCAAAAAAACACAACAATACAGCAATTTCAAATTCTGCCCCGAATGGGGGGGGGGGGAGAGAATTCCCTCCTGATTCCAAATGGCAATCAGATTTCTCCCTGGATCAACAAGCCCTGAGTAAAATATTAATCCTAATACTAACGTACATAGCCCTCTATGTTATGTTCTTTTAAATAAGTATCCAGGCCCTTTTTAAAGGCGTCTAATGTATTCGATAGCACCACCTCCTCAGGCAGTGAATTCCATACCTTTATTGTCCTTACAGTAAAGAAACCGTTCCGCTGTTGTAGATTAAATCTCCTTTCCTCAAGTCTAAGCGGGTGGCCCCTTGTCCTATGTACTGTTCTGTTAATGAACAGGTCTTTGGAGAGCCCTTTGTATGGGCCCTGAACATATTTATATAGTAGCAGCATTGTAGCAGGAACGCCTGCAGCAGTACCGGCAAGACTACCACCCTGTAGCTGACCTCAACAGGGAGAGACCCGGAGCGACGGCCTAGGTCCAGCTGCAGATCTAGGCTCCCGTTACACTCACAAAGAACCCATTGTGGAGTCCTATTCTAGGCAGGGGCTTTTGTCACTTGTAGTGGCAGCAGTGGGCTCTGGCTGATTCCCAAATTTGACCACCCTTCCAAGTATGACTACTAGATGGTGACTCACCTGCATACCATGGCCCAGAAACTTTGCATCACAGTTGCTATACTGTTGAAAATGGCACTCTTGATACCTGCAGCTCAATGACAATGGGGCAGTGCAGATAATGTCCCCCAACCCATTTCCTTGTTTTGCAGGTTTTTTGTGCAGGCCACACGACTTGGAGCAAGTGACTGAGGGCCTGCTTCCATAGGGGAGGAGTCCACTATGACCTGGGTTGTGGGACCCCCAGTTCAGAGCCTAGATTCTCATTTGCCACAGAAGTGTCCAAGACTTCTCCCTCTTCTGAGACTTTTGGATTTTTTCAAGGGGGTGGGATTCTGGGCACTTGGCCTCAGAAACCATTTTTTATGTCCTCCTGGACTAAGTGGGCAGGCCAGGATAACTGGACTATATATGGCCAGTGCCCTGTGACATGGATTTGCCTGGCTCAGGACAGGACCACTGGGCAAAATGAGACACTGCACAGGACTGCAACTTCCTGAGACTGTCTGGCCACCAGTCTGTGGGAGGCCTGACAAAGTCCTCCTCATGGCCATATATGGGATCTTCAAGTTCAGCACCATGGCTTCTTCAAGTTCAGCACCATGGGGCTAGCTGGGCCTAGAGGCCAGAAAAGTAGTATAACTTTCAGGGTGCCAGGCAGTCTGCATGTAGTCAGAGATGACTGACCTGAGGAGGTCCTCAGGATTGATGATATTTTGTGGAGGACACATTGCCGAAGGGGAGATAGGATTAGCCATTGTGCAACAGAGGTTGTTGGCAGGAGTTTCAATCCACAGTTTCAATCACTGTATTTTAGCAGAAATCCTGGCTGCGGTAGATCCTGGTAGGTAACTCAGTCAGAAAGTATCCTGCCAATAAAGGTGAATTACCCCTTTTACCTGACCTGGTAATTTGTGGCCATAATCCCTGGGGGAGGGGGACGACAAATTATGTATACTTCATGACCAGCGTGTGTATTTGTTGGGCTGTAATTAGGGATTTCTTGAGGTATAAACTACACCTAACAAAATAGTATAGTATTGAGGATTTACAGGGGCCAGGCAGTTTAGTTTGTGTCATATGTTTTACTATTGATGTGTTGAACTATATGGTTTGGCACTTTCAGCACCATGATGAGCTCTGCCAAGTCATAGATTTGAGCACCTGGGTGTTTACACAAAATCTCACAACAGTAGGTTGAGCATGTGTCCATTGTTCCCTTTGACAATGCATTTCACTACAAGGGCAAACAATAATTAGTTCAGATGCTTGGTGCTGTGATGGGAGAGAACAGAAGTGGATGAGAAGGGAGATTGCCAGCATGTTTCCCATTTGTGGATAGCCATGAATGGGATATTCTGGCTATCCCTGTAATTGGTTAATTTGAATCTCCTGGCCTGAACCCTAGTCCTGGATTGGTCAGCCTCTGGAGTGAAGAAGGAGGAGACTGGGATATTGTGGCTAGCCCAGGTTTCCTGGGACCTGGGTATAAAAGTGCCACAATAAAGTGCATGTTGATCACAAGTATTGATCTGATGCCCCATGTTCCTGATATAATGTACAAATCCTAGTTCTATCCAGTGATCTACTTGATTCTTGTGCTTTGGTCTCCCAGTGTGTAGCTACTAGCTTGTCTCCTGATTGCACTCCATACCGCCAAAGGGATGAGGAGACCTTGAGCTAATGTTTGTATTATTTATCTATTACTATTTATTTATTAATAATACAGGTTTGCTACTACAGTAACATATTAGAGAAAGTTCTCGCCAAGTGTTCCCCCAAACCTGGACTCATTCTCCCCTCTTCCCCCAAATACTGGAATTGTTCTTGAGAAACCTTCTTATAACAAGTGGTGAAATACTTACAAGATATTAAATTTTAATAGTTGAACTGCCAAACTTTCACAGAATCCTTCAATGGCAAATTTTGATGCAGCATAAATATCATTAAACACAATCCCTGAAAGAGATCAAAGTGAGGATAAAAATCAGTAGGGTGTATACACAGAGGTGAAAGGCTCCCATAAATGTATCAGTGTTTATTGATGTCTGAGAATTGCTAATGTTTTATTGTCTGTAAATGGGCTGAGATAAGTTAACAGAGCCTTCATGATTAGAACAGCAGGGTGTACTAATCTCAATAAATTTGCAGAATTAGATGTTATTTCTCATTACAAAGAGCACATACACAATTAATAACATAGTGTCCATATGGGACAGTCCACACATGCATTACACGTGAGTTTATGGCTGGAAAAATGTAGTCATAAATATATACTATATTTAAAATTATATAACACAATTAAAAGTCTTCCTTTGAATAGGATATAAAATACTAATTAAAGATTCATTTTGGAGAATAATTCCACATAGAATTGATTCATACTAGGCATTAGGATGATCTACCCAGATAAGGGTACATGTTTTCTTTTTTAATAACACATGTTAATGTTCCTTTAACCCCTTAAGGACCGGCGGTCATGGGACATTTCCGTCCCATAATGACCGCATAGGCGCACTTGGACGCGCCGGTACACGTGACCTGTCACGTGTATCGGCACGTCATTATGGGGCTTGAAAGAGATCGCTCCGATCTTGGAGCGGTCTAGTTCAGGCCCTATTTTTACTTACAGCGCTCCCGGTAGAGCGCTGTAAGTAAAAAGTACGTGACGTACCATGACCGTCATCGGTCCTTGAGTAGTTCAAGGACCGTGACGGTCCTGGTACGTCAAGGGTCCTTAAGGGGTTAAATATGCAGTAAACTTTTTATAAACAAAATGTATGTCACAGTGCTTTTCCTGAAGAGCAAAAACTGCTTTAAATGCTTGGAGATTTTTCCTTCAAATTCATTACGGCCCACGCTTGTCTTTTACATTAAACTGCAGTTTTCTATTGTGTTCTTATCACTCATTATGGAGAGATGTAATCAGTGAGTGACCCAAGCTTCCCCACAGAGTTTATTATAATCATTAATAAATAAGTGAACTTTAGACATCAGTTGGACCTGGTTACTGTGTTAGTTGTAACAACTTTTGAAAGAAAAATCTTCCAACAAGTAGCATTATATCTATTTATATATATCACCAGAGGCATAACTAAAAGCCACGGGGCCCTGGTGAAAGAATTTCCATGGCCCCCCCCCCCCCGACCACATTGGCCCCCCTCAACCACATTGGCCACCTCCACTTTGTCCCCCAATCTCCACAATGCCCCCATCTCCACAATGCCCCTTCCAGAACATCCCTCAATCTCCACATTTCCCCTTCCACAATGCCCCCATCTCCACATTGCCCCCCAATCTCCACAATTCCCCTTCCACAATGCCCCTCAATCTCCACATTGCCCCTTCCACAATGCCCCTCAATCTCCACATTGCCCCCCAATCTCCACAATTCCCCTTCCACAATGCCCCTCAATCTCCACATTGCCCCTTCCACAATGCCCCTCAATCTCCATAATGCCCCCATCTCCTAACCTCCCTGGTGGCCCAGTGGCATAGCACAGACCTCTTCTCCCACGCAGTCCACTTCAGTAATGCAAATGCGCTCTGCATTACGATCTCCAGAGGGAGATCAGCATATTGCTGGTGCCAGGCGAGGGGGTCACAGGGGGCGGCCCCCTGGAGTGCGACCCTTATAGTTACTCCACTGTATATCACAGCCCACCTAAAAGTATGCAATGATATTTAGAGTTGCATGAAAATTTGTGAATTTACCGCAGCTATTTGCCATGATTTTGCAAAGGCCTTTGATACAGTAGGCAAAAATATCCTGATAAATAGGCCCAAAAGTTCAGGATTGGGAAATCATTCCCTAAACTGGTTCTGATTCTATTTATCATATAGAACACAATAGGGATTATGCACTAAGGCGTGTTAAAGAGGTGATAAAGTGTAGATGACTTCTCCAGTGATATCACTTCTCCAATTCCTATGTTATTCTGTAGAGCCTATGCCTGTGCAAGATTTCTTCAGCTTTGGAGATCTTAGTGCATAGGCTCTATAGAATAACAGAGGAACTGAAGAAGTGACATCACCATACCTGGGAACTTTTTATTGTTGTCTCCCCGGAGGGGAGTCCTCTGCTGCCATAGGTGGTGTGAAGAATGACGCGTATCGCGTCAAAAAGGGGGGGTCTTAACGCGAGTGCCGGGGGAGGGCTTAAAAGAAGGCTGGTAGGGAAGGAGCTACACCGGGGGAAAAAGTGGAAGTGGGTAGATTTTCAATAGAAACTCCCCACATCCGGAAGACTTAGCCTCTGCCCCGGAGACCTGGTAAAGCAGTGCCAAAACCGGAGTCTCCGCGGCAAATCCGGAGAGTTCCCAAGTATGGATATCACTGGAGAAGTCATGTCCACATTATCACCTCATAATCACACCTTAGCTCATAACCCCCAATAAGTGTCTATTGCTGGTGATGATTCCCTTCTGCTCAAAATAACAAGTGGGGTTCCCCAAGGCTCCATTCTTGTCCCTCTTTACTTTCCTTTTTTATAAATGATCTGCTCACAATTTGCAAAAGCATCTTCTGCATACAGACAACACTATTACCTACATTAGATTTACAAATGTATCACAACTTGAGGCAGTATTATAGTATGATTTCTCCCAATCGGCTTCTATAAATATCTTGGTATGTTGTGTAACCCTGACCTCACGTTTGGTCTTCATATTGATAAATTAACATCCAAATCGTATGCTGAAATAGGTGCTCTGTTTAGAAACAAATCTTGTTTAAGTCCCCTGATAAGAAAACATATTGTTCAATAGATGTTAATGCTAGTCACCAGGGGAGGGCTGGCCTGGGGGGCAGGGGGGCAATTGCCCCCTGGGCTGGTGATATATCTGGGCTGGTGGGCCACTGCATCTTACTAAATCACCCGACGCTGCTGAAAAATGGAGCTACACTAGTGATACCACAGAGGTACAATCCAAATAGAGCTACACTAGTAGCATAAACCATTTCCATTGTAAGCTCTATAGTATCACTAGGTAAGCTTTACTTAAACTGTAAGCTTTGTAGTAGTGCACTAGTGTAGCCCCATTTCAACTGTAAGCTCTGTGGTATCACGTGACTTACATCACTACATTAATGCCAATTTTAAAATTAACAAAAGGGGGTGGGCTGGGGCAGTGGGCTGGAACGATAATAGAAATGGGCCACTTGAATGTATTTGCCCCCTGGGCCACAAATTGCCAGCCCTCCCCTGCTAGTCACAGACTATGGGGATGTAAGATATGCTTCTGCACCACAAATTTATCTTGGCACACTCAACTCTGTATAATTTGCTGCTTTGTCCTCCAATGTAATTACACTAATTATTATGTTTAAGTAACTAAACTGGGCTGGCTAATACTCGAATATAGATGTACCCTTCACCTTTCTTGCCTTGTTTATAATCACTTCTCTGGAAAGCTACCAGCTAGCAGTATGCTCACACCAGCTTCCCATACTAACGATAATCTCAGCTCCACTGCTAACAACTCACTGTTTATCCCACACTACAAGACAGAAGTCAATCAATTTGCCTTCTCCTTCAGAACTCCAAAAGCCTGGAATAACCTATCCGAAAAAAAATCAGATCTCTCCCAGTCTAAAATCCCTAAAAATGAATATACAGTATCATACCTACCAAGTGTCCCTCTTTAGGAGGGACAGTCCCTCTTTGAGACCCAAATCCCTCCATCCCTCTTTCCCACCCTGGTGTCCCTGTGTTTAGGAGATCAGACTGTGTGATGTGTATATAAGTGTATCACCCTGCTGTCCCTGTGTTTAGGAGATCAGACTGTGTGATGTGTATATAAGTGTATCACCCTGCTGTCCCTGTGTTTAGGAGATCAGACTGTGTGGTGTGTATAGAAGTGTATCACCCTGGTGTCCCTGTGTTTAGGAGATCAGACTGTGTGGTGTGTATATAACTGTATCACCCTGGTGTCCCTGTGTTTAGGAGATCAGACTGTGTGGTGTGTATAGAAGGGTATCACCCTGGTGTCCCTGTGTTTAGGAGATCAGTCTGTGTGGTGTGTATATAAGTGTATCACCCTGGTGTCCCTGTGTTTAGGAGATCAGACTGTGTGGTGTGTATAGAAGTGTATCACCCTGGTGTCCCTGTGTTTAGGAGATCAGACTGTGTGGTGTGTATATAAGTGTATCACCCTGGTGTCCCTGTGTTTAGGAGATCAGACTGTGTGGTGTGTATATAAGTGTTGTGACGGTACCAGCAGACACCCAGCGTTGGTGTCACCGTCAAGGATCACTTCTTCCCAGAATCCACCAGCAAAGGCTCCCGCAGCATACTGCATGTACCCCAAACTAGGCAAAACTAGTGTCAGGGTAACCAGGAGCACACTCTGAATACAGCAAGCTTACCCCACCAGACAACACCAATGTAGGTAAGACAAGAACTGTCTTTATTGGAACAAACCACACATATTTATACTCCAACCTTACATTTAAATAAGCAGATACAATAGGAATGTAATTCAATCACAATAGACAAAAGGTCAATGGCAAATAGTCTAACAAATACAATGACTCAGACTTGACTACATTTCACACACAAAGGGGTTGCTGAACACAGACAGCGGACACAAAGACTTGAGGACTTGAATGAATTAACACACAGCAGGGGGTCTCAATACACTGGCTTTAGTGCCTACAATACACATTGAAAGTAACTTTAGGTAAACTCAAATAATTAACCCCTAATGGCCCTGTCACCTGAAAGCAGGCTATGATTTTTAGTCCTTTTTGGCACCGCTGTCCGCCAATATAATATCCCAAAGCTCTACATAGCTTGCGTCACTGGGCTGACAATCCATTTGCCTAGAAAAGGGATGTTTTAGGCATGACAGAAATGTCCACAGTTCCTTCTGTTCCTTGTTTAACAGTCTTAGGCCCAGTGGTTCATGTGACAAGTGTATCACCCTGGTCTCCCTCTGTTTAGGAGACCAGACTGTGTGATGTCTATATAAGTGTATCACATTGCTCCACAGCAATAAAACTCACATTAATGTTTGTTTAAACTTCAGTATACAAGTTTATAATTTAGTCTGTATAAATGACATACATTGGTCTTGCTCTTAATCATGTATTCAGTTACATAAAGAGGGATCAACAGGTCTTGATATAAACTTACAGTTCTCAGTAATGCCCTGCCAACCAGCCACAAACCCCATCAACACCACCTAAAACAGAAGTGTCCCGCTTTGGCGATTTGAAATGTTGGGAGGTATACAGTATATACAAAATATCTAACTCTGTACTGTAAAAGCTCTCCAAAACATATTTGAAAATGATAGAAATCTCAGTGTTAAAAAAAAAGTCTAAATATATATATATATATATATATATATATATATATATATATATATAATAAAGAGAGAGAGAAATATTTTTATTATTAATTTCTGGAAACTTTTATTTATAGCTTACATTTTCAAAATATTATTCTCTATTAAAGTGATTTGCATTTGATTTAGTATTCATTTGCAATGTATTGCACACACACACCCTTGGTCCTGAAAGGGTTAAATGAGGGGAATGGAATGAGTGAAGGGGAGAGCAGATGGTGTGAAGAGAGATAAGTGTGTGGAGGGGGGAGGGCAGTGCAGTTCATTATAAGGAATAGGAGCATGGCATGTAGAGGGTCATGACTGAGAGAATAAGATAAGAATGGATGGGAGTGGAGAGGATAGGAAGAGTCATCTGGTCTAATGTATAAGTGAAACATGCCAGTCTAGAAATAAACAACTGCACCAATGGGACAAACAAATATTCCCATTGAGTTAAATGGGGCTTTTAACCTCATAAATGCTGGAGGGGTCTCCTAAGCATTTTGAGGCAATACATTACAGATCTCCCTAGCATTTAACCATTTGAGTGAGAGAGGGGTAATAAAGAGGTGATAAAGTGAAGATGACTGTGACGTGAGTCCTGGTACTGGAGGTCAGTACCGCCGTCACACTGGATCTACTGCTTCTGCGACATCCCTGTCATCGCTGAAAGACAGACCGTTCCCTCCCAATAACTAGACAGGACCAGTTGGAGGGCAAAACTAGAAGACTTTATAGTACAAACCAACAGACTTTTATACAGAACAGTGGGGTCCACACACAATGGGCCAGACATGAGTGTATTAACTTGTACAAAGGATCTGGGTGGACAGTAAACACCACACAAAAGGATAGGGTTGGATACAATAGGCAAACATGGGGCAGAATACACATTCACAGCATGAACCTTTGTGACAGAGCATCTTTTGCATGACTTGATTTAGCCACCTCGAGAGGCGACCAATCTGTGGACCGGAATGGCCTGGCCAATCCTGGCCAGTTTCATCATGGCTGTCTTGGCCTATCCGGGCACTTGGATGGACAGACAACCGAACAATACCTGGGCCGCCTACTTTCCCCCATATTAACTCTATGGGGGACCTTTAAACTCGTCACCGAGGGCTTTGGCCAATCAGGGAACTGCCTCCTTCCCAAGACATGCACAGTTCGACCTGATGTTGTATTTTCACGATAGAGAGACACTCGCTGGATGTCGGATGTATTACAGGCTTTTGACAATCCAGCAAGGCTACAGTCCAGTCCCTTTAAACTGGTGGCCAATCAGAGAGGGGCCGACTTTTCCCTATGTTAAGTCAATGGCGGCCCTTTAACTCTGATTGACCAATCAGGAGTCGGCCGGTGCTTAAAGTCATGGCGGCTTGCGATAGGCATGCCATCTATCGCCGTTCCAGTGGACGCCAGTCTTTTGGATAGAACAGTTTGGAAATGTTAAATCCCATACTCGTAACACAAAAACTCTCCCATATTCGCAACAATGACATCTACAGTTTATCACTTCTCCAATTCGAATGTTATTCTATGGTGCCTATGCACCTCTTAGCACAGGCTCTATAGAATAACATAGGAAGTGGAAAAATTATAAAATGGAGAAGTCATCTCCACTTTATCACCAGTTTATCACCTCTTTATCACCACTTACTGAAACTCCCCCATTGTGAGTTATGCACTAAGGCGTGATAAAGCGGAGATAACTTCTCCAGGGATATCACTTCTCCAGTTCCTATGCTATTCTATAGACCCTATGGACGAAGATCTTCATAGGTGAAGAATTCTTAGTGCATAGTCTCCATAGGATAACATAGGAATTGGAGAAGTGATATAACTGGAGAAGTTATCTCTGCTTTATCACCACTTTTTCATGCCTTAGTGCATAACCCCCTTGTGTTGCATACCCCTCTGGCACTCCAAAGATTTAAGAGTTAAAATCCACATTTAAATCTATGTTCCCAGTGATGAACTTGGCTTGCTCCAGGCCTGCTCTAATTTGGGGCATACATAATACCCAGTGCTGTTCAAGTTCAGTACTCAAGGGCCACCAACAGGCCAGGATGTAAGGATTTCCCTGATTAAGCACAAGTGAGTTAATCAGTGGCTCTTTCATTGTGACTGACTCACCTGTACTTACATCCTGTAATGTTGGTGGCCCTTGAGTACTGAACTTGGACAGCCCTACATAATACCCATAAAGAAAGTGGAGCAAATAAAAAGACAACTGTAACATGTGGGACAATGAAAAGTCCCAGTTGAACACAATGAATTGGTGACATTCATACAGACCAATATAAATAAATGGGACTTTGAGGAAATTAGGTCCACAATTAAATGGAGCAAACCAACTTCACTATTGTTTACCCCCTTGTATGCTAGAAAGGACTTAAAGGGATAGTAATACTTCGTTTTATCTTTATTTTATTTTGTAGGCATTAAAAAAACATGAAGAATGATATAAGTCTTATCTCTCAAACCTTTATGGTTTAAGAGATATTCACAAACAAAGTATCCCCCCCTGTTCAGCCAGATCAGAAGGGAGGTGCCCAGGTAGACTGCAGAGAGGGACAATCTTCAGTTAAGATAAGGGAAAAAGCTGAAAAACTTGTCAAGGGGGGAAGGGCTTTCATTATTTTCATACAAAGAAGATTGTCCCCTGCTGTTACCTGTCTGGTCTTACAACCAGATTCACAACTGAGAAGAGATGGCTTACACTAGGAAAAAGGGGCGGGAGGGGAAACTTTGCTTGTGAATATCTCTTAAACCATAAAGGTTTGAGAGATAAGACTTATATCGTTCTTCATGTTTTTTTCATGCCTACAAAATAAAATAAAGATAAAACGAAGTATTACTATCCCTTTAACATGCTTTGAAGACCACTCTGGTATTCATGGGGTTAACCCTTTAAGCTATACAAGTTGGGATTTTTCCTACTGAGGAAAACAAGAGTACACCCACTGCCGGGAAATAATTCACTCAAAAGTTATAACAAATCAAACTTGTTGGACTGCTTGTCTTTTTTTTAACCCTTTGAGTGCCAGAAGGTAATACATTGGCTACCCCTCTAGCAATCGAAGAGTTAATTAAAAAAATGTGTAAAAAGTGACCACTAGGTGTTGCTGTTCTGTTGGTCCTTATCTTCTGGAGAACTAAGTTCACAGCAGTGGGGGTACCCTTGTTTTAACAGGAGAAAAAGCTCTGCAGTATATACTTTTCTTCCATAAAAAAACATTTCTATTCCTTTGATAAAATATAGTAATTTTTAATGCAGTTATTTTATTCTAGATCTTCTAGCATTAAAATGAATAATCTCTCTAAAGGAACAATAGAATTCCCTAATAAGAAGTTAATGTCTCAGTGCAAATAATATAGTGATATGTCAGAAGAAGTAGCCACCATGCACAGGATCATTATTATCCCTCACCTTGAAGTCCCATGACACTGCTGATCACCACAATATGGCCGCTCCCACGCTTCTTCATTCCAGGAAGGACTTCCTTAACCAGGTGTACAACCCCAAAAAAATTTGTTTCGAACACCTTTCTCATGTCCTCCATTGAGAAGCTCTCAATAGGACCAATCTGTCCCACACCAGCATTGTTCACTGTAAGGAGATGATATATTAAATGTATCACTTCCATTTAGTCACTATTCTTCCATTATCCTATTAAACATGTACTGTAATTAGGACACTTTAGTCCCATGTAGGACTTACTGATTTAACCCATTTGACCACTTGGGGCATAATTGGCAATGACTTCCATGTAGCTTTGTTTTCCGTCTTCTGGATCAAGTTCTGCCAGCGTGAGACACAAACCAGTCAAGATAAAAGTACTGGTGGGTCATTCAAAATGAATAAATCACTCTTTAACTTACCTGTGTTCAGGAGGTAAGTCCTTATTCCCCTGCCTTTTAGTGATACTTGGAGACTGAACTTGGACACCCTCTTCCCTGTAAGAAGGTTGAACTTGATGGGCATTATGCACTCAGATGTGATAAAGAGGTGATAGAGTGGAGATTATTTCACTTCTCCAATTCCTATGTTATTCTGAGGAACCAATGCACTAAGATTTCTCAAGTGGGAGAAACCTTAGTGCACATGCTCCATAGAATAACATAGGAACTGCAGAAATTATATTACTGGAGAAATAAGATCAGTGGAGAAGTAATTTCCACATTATCACCTCTTTATAACACCTTAGTGAATAACTCCCAGTGTCTTTTTCCAACATCATCCTATATAATAATTCGCTAAATCGTGTGTAACGCTGCGAGCGTCCAGCTCTGTATCAGCCGTGGTGTGGGCAGTCTCCACTTCGCGTGACTGCCCCGCGACCGGCTGGCTGTGGCACTGTGGCCCGTGTAACAGGCTCTTCAACTAGTTCATGTAATAATATAACATTAATTTTAGTCAGTTTGCTGCAATGTAGGGCTGACCAATTTAAAGGGATAGTAATATTTCACAATAACAGCAGCTCCAATTAACCATCATAGTATTTGGGCCATGGAGAGTGTTATTTCAATACTGTCATAGTTGTAGTTCAAGAGTAATTGAATGATAAAGTATCCCCCTTCTGCCCCTTTAACCTAGTGTAAGCCTCCGCCCCTCAGATGTGGAATCTGGTCTTGAGACCAGACAGATCACAGCAAGGGACAATCTTTTTACTGTGAGAACAATGAAAACCCTGCCCCCCCTTGAGAGGTTTTTCAGGTTTTTCCCTTTGTCTCTCTGTGATCCAGTCTTGCTGCTCTGAGGTGAACAGTGTTACATCAGTAAAAGGGGTGGTAGAGGGATATTTTATCATTCAATTACTCTTGAAGTACAACTCTGACAGTACTGAAATAACACTCTCCATGGCCCAAATACTATGAAGATTAATTGGAGCTGCTTTTATTGTGAAATATTACTATCACTTTTACACAAAAATGTTATTTGACCACTTTGATTCTGATGCACTAAGTGATAATGGTTCTCCAACTCCTATGTTATTCGATGATGCCTATGCGCTAAGGTTTCTCAAGTGGGCAAGATCTTAGTGCATTGGCTCCATAAAATAACATAGAAATTGTAGAAGTGATATCACTGGAGAAGACATCTCCACTTTATCACCACATAGTGCATAACCCTCACCGGATATACCAACTGCATCATAGGGGATAGAACAAAATTTTATCGGTTTAAATTTGTCTTTTAACCTCTTGACTGTGAGAGTGGTTTCCTACGTATTAGGGAGCAATGAAATGTAAACGAATTCTGGGGGTTAAAATTCAGTTTTTAATTAATGGGAATTTTTATTTGTCCCCTGTGATGGTGCAGATGTTTTGCTCCAGTTACAGCAGGTTTTTTTTTTCAGTATATCAGATTTTTACAGTCCATGTAAGACTGATCCCCTTAATCCTGTCAGTGACAGAAGGGTATGCAGCATATTAACCCATAGTTGGGAACTCACCGGATTTGCCCCGGTGACTCCAGTTTTCACACTGCATTACTGGGTCTCTAGGACAGGGGCTGAGTCTCCAGATGTGGGGAGTTTCTATTAAAGCTCCACTCACTTCTGCGCTTTTTAAGTCTTTCCTCCCTTTTTACTTTTACTCCTTGTGATGTCTCCTCTTTTCTCAGCCTATTTTTTCCTAGCCGATTTAGCTCCGCCACCACTCATGGTTACGCCCCACCCCCTTTTTGATGCAAATCACATAATTTCTCTCCCCCCACCATTGTGAAGAAACAGGAGGTTAAACTTTCATGCCCCTGTAATAAATGAGGACTCTGGGATTACGTGGACATTACAGCAATACATCTGCTATGGACTTTTCCTATCTCAAGTCCTTTGAACTCAACCTCACCATCTATTGTTTGAACCTTGCATTGCAGCATTGTGCTATGCACTGCCATCTATTGTTTGGTGACAAGCATAGCAGCATTGTTCTGTGCACTGCCATCTTTTGGTTGGTGACATACATTGCTGTGTCCTATGCGAGTATGCAAATATGTCACTGTTGCATTCTGGTACCTCCAGTTTCTCTTCAATGTTTTAATTATATTCCCTCATCCTACACCCCAAAATTGTGATACTCTGTTATGTTTGTTGTATGTTTTGTCTTCTGTGTATTGTGATATTTTGTTATATTCATGTCGCCCCAAGTTAAATGTATGCTGTGAAAGACCTGGTATTTAATTTCAACAAACTTCGCAGCAGAGGGGAAGATACCTGCTCTGCAGTGACCTGGTCCAGTGGGTAGAAGTGTGAGTCCCTATCCAGGTCACTGTTCTCCATTTGCCTGATTTGCCTGACTGTACCTGGAGGTCCTCCAATCCTGGCTCCTCCTCTGGGTGGTGCAGCTAGATCCAGTGGCCCGGGTCTGTCTGGTGGTCCTTTGAGGCCGGTCTGGTGTAAATGACCTGGTAGGTACCCCTGTAACACTACAGGGGTGGGTGCCTGCTGCAGGGCTGTCACAACTGGCCCTAGAGGACACCCCTCCCAGTAGAGTGAAGTACAAAGCACGCTGCATGCCCCTCTAACACTCAAAATTAATTAGTTCATGTTGCTAGGTCACTGATATTTACTAGAAAGAAAATATATTTTCTGCATGCATACAGGTATCAAATAGCTGACATAAGGGAGCTTAGCTTGATAAGAAGCTAATCACACAGATTAGCACCATTGAAACAGGGCCAAAAAATTGTACTGCCAGTAAACTCGAATAGGATTAAACATGAGAACTGGGTCTGTATCGAAAAATGACAAAAGTCCCCTTACCCCATAAGTAATCTCCTTTTTAACTAGTACAAGATAGGAATTGAATGATGATTCACTCTCCAAACCCATGTATTGTGAACTTAAAGGGCTTTTCCCTTTTTAGCAGAGAGAATCACTTAGCCCATTAACCCACTCAGTGCCAGAGAGGTTTCCAATTCATTGCATTGTCGCTGGAATTCATTGCATTGCACGTCACTGTCATTAGGTCACTTTGCACCACAGTATGCCTGACCCTTTAATCCAGTGGTATTCAAACTTTTTGCTGCAGTGGAACTCTTTAGATGCAAATAAAACCTGCGTGGAACCCAACAATAAAATGCTTTAACCCTATGAGTGCCTCTGTCAATCAAAGGGTCACCCCTTGAATGCTAGAGTGTTCTTCATTGCAGCTTGACCTCCATTTATCTTAACCCTTTGAGTGCCAGAGTGTGTACTACTCTGGCACTCAAAGGGTTAATCTGAGTTGCAAATCCTATTCGTCAGTATGAATTAATTCTCTGTGGATTAGTTACCTAAATTAGTATTTAATTAGTGTTGGGTATAATGTCCAAGGAGGCAGACATGGTTTGCAACTGGACATAAGAATCCCAAACTCCTCCCCCTGAAGACGTCTAAGGAAGGAAGATTTTAGTGGAAAGAGTTCAGGGTCCGTTAATCTGACAACTGAGATTCATGCACATCTCAGTGAATATGATATCCAGTTTTAATTAATGATTCATTTTAAGGAGCCAGTCCAGACAGAATTTATTCATAGTGGCCAGTAAGATTTAAAGGGTTAGTTATTGCTTAAAATAATAAGTAATATTGTAGATAAAGCAAAAAGAAAGAGATTGGTACAAGTCCTATCTCTCAAAACTTTATGGTTTGAGAGACAGAACGTTTTAAAGTTCTCTTCTCCCTCCCCTTTCCCTGACGTCAGCGTCTAGCTGACAGCTCGAGGTCCTGGTCCGGGGACTGTCCTGTGAGTCTTCAGCAGAGCCGAGATACCAAAATCTAAAAATAACTATTTCATTGGAATGGTCTACAAAGTGTGCTTGCAAACAAGGCACACTTTGTAGACCGTTCCAGAGAAGTATTTCTATTCAGATTTTGGTATCTCGGCTCTACTGAAGAGCCGCTTCGAGTCGGATGACTCTGATCTCCTGCTGTCAGCTTTACAGCTGACAGCAGGGAGAGGAGAACTTTAAAACATTCTATCTCTCAGACCATAAAGGTTTGAGAGATAGGAATCGCACCAATCTCTTTCTTTTTGCATTATTTACAATATTACTTATTATTATTTTAAGCCATTACTATCACTTTAAGATCCAGATTAAAGTAAATGGGGGTATTATTAGAAGATGAGAAGGTTATCCTACTGCAGCAGCATTATACAGAACAATTTGATTGGTAGGCTTTTTTTTGGGGGGGAGGTAATCAATATCAGTACCTTCTCTCCAAAAATAACATATTATCCAGTACAAGATTTCTTTCCCAAAATAAAAAAAATATATTATAGTACTGGCAATTCATATTTTCTAGAAAAGTACCCTTGCTACCAATAATGTATGATTATATTATCGGGCTAAAATGTATCAGGTAGCAGCTGGCACATTGTACCTCATTTATATTATTCTTAGACATGGTAAGATTAAAGTGCCTACTACTAAAAAAAAATCTTAAATAAATCAAAAATGCACTGTGTGAAATATTTAAATCTTCCACAAGTCAGCTTTGTTACACTGGTAGTCAGAAACACACATACACTGTCTGCCACCTCAGCCTTGTAATCACAGAACTACACATATATTGATACACTACACTTGTTCCACTATCCCACTAGTAATCACGTTACCACACATACACTGTTTGAACATGCCGGCCTTGTTCCACTGGTAGTCACTGAGCTACACAAACACTGCCTGATAGCCCTGCCTTGTTGTATTGTCACATTACAGGTGGCCATGTAACAACACATACATTGCCACCCCAGCTTTTTTCAACTGGTAGTGACAAAAACACTCTTGTACTGTCTTAACTCTAGCCTTGTTCAGTTGGTAGTCACAGAATCACACATACTTTGTTTGACACTCCAACTTTGTTCCACTGATAGTTTGAGCAAGGAGCCATTTTGGTACAGATACCACTCACATACTCATTCACAGTTTCTACAGACACACCACAAACAGTCACACATTCATCCACACTACAGACCAGCAGTACAATGCATTATTACATAAGTCTAGTAGTACAATGGACCATTACAAGAGACCACACTTCTCCTGCCTTATCCCACTGTCCACCACATACACATTCTGCTTTTCAAGCCTTGTTACACTGTTCGCTGGAAAACCATAGAATCACACATTCACTGTCTGCTTTCCCAACCTTACTTCACTGTCAACTGCTAGCCAGATAACCACACGTATATGCTGCCTGACACACCAGCCTGAATCCACTGGTAGTCACAGAACCACACATACACTGTATGACACTTCAGCCTTTACTGCTGTCTACTAGTAGCCATAGAAGTACACATACAGTGTCTGCTTCCCCACCCCTATACATTTTCCATTGTCCACTTGTAGTCAAAGAACCACACATATGCTTTCTGCTTCTCAAGCTGTGTTCTACTTGTAGTCACAGAGGCACATATATAATGTCTGACATTCAACCCTTGTTTCATTGTCCACTGGGGGCCACAGAACCACACCTACATTGACTGCTCCCATAGCCTTGCTTCCACTGGTAGTCACAGAACCGCACATACATTGTCTGACATCTCAGCCTTGTTTCACCGTACACTTGTAGCCACATAATCACAAATTCAGTATACTATCTGCTTACTTAGCTTTGTTCCACTACCCACTGGTAGCCACAGAAAAACACATTCACTGTTACCAAAGCCTTGTTCCTCTATCCATTGGTAGCCCTAGAACCACACATGCACTGCCCAACACCCCGGCCTTGTCCCACTTTAGTCACAGAACCACACACACACTGTTTAACGTCTAGTTTTGTTCTACTGTCCACTGGTAATAACAAAACCACATATACACTGTCTGCTTGCCCAGCTTTATTCCATTGTCCACTGGTACTCACAAAACCACATACACTGTGTGCCTCCCCAGTCTCCTGCTGTGCACTGTTATCCAACTAACCATACACACTCTGTCTTGCAACCCAGCCTTGTCCCACTAGTAATAACAGAACCACACATACACTGTCTAACACACCACCCTTGTTCCATTGGTAGTCAAAGAGGCAGATATTCACTGTCTAGCATTCAAGCATTCTTTCTCTGTCCACCATTACTTACATTTGTGACACTGAAGAAACACAGTGTTTCACAGAACAGAAGTCCATTGCACATAAAAAGGAGTAATTGTGGGGCAATCCTTCTGCATACTTTCCAGTCCGTCCATTGCACTCCCACCTCATCACATCTAGTATACCAACCATTTCATAGCAAACTCCTCAAATCAGCCATCCACCCATCTACACCTCCCCAATTAAGCCCAACCCACAAAGTAAAATGCATCATTTAAATACTCCCATCCTCAACGCTACACTGTTTCTCCGGGGTCATGGGACAAGAAGGTTCCCAGGTGTTCCTGTTTCCTGTAATAGCTGACTTTTAAAGGGATAGTAATACTTCATTTTAACTTTATTTTATTTTGTAGGCATTAAAAAGAACATGAAGAATGATATAAGTCTTATCTCTCAAACCTTTATGGTTTATGAGATATTCACAAGCAAAGTTACCCTCCCCGCCCCTTTTACCTAGTGTAAGCCATCTCTTCTCAGATGTGAGTCTGGTTGTATGACAGTACAGATAACAGAAGGGGACAATTTTCTTTGTATGAAAACAATGAAAGCCCTTCCCCCCTTGACAAGTTTTTCAGCTTTTTCCCTTATCTTAATTGAAGATTGTCCCTCTCTGCCGTCTACCTGGGCACCTGCCTTCTGATCTGGTTGAACAGGGGGGGGATACTTTGTTTGTGAATATCTCTTAAACCATAAAGGTTTGAGAGATAAGACTTATATCATTCTTCATATTTTTTAATGCTTACAAAATAAAGTTAAAATGAAGTATTATTATCCCTTTAAGATATAATAGGAGTTATGTATAAAACAAGAGTGGACTAATTTGGTGTCAAACCTGCTGCAACACAGGGAACAAATAAACATTTCCTATTGATTAACGTGGAGCATTTATTCCCTTGAGTGCTAGAAAAGGTAGGAGACCTTTCAAACATTCTGGGCATTAAAATCTCCTTTTAAATCACGGATGTGGTTTCTTTGTTCCCTATGGTGTATTAATTTGCCCCAGAATGACTTTACTTTATCCTTTATACATTTGCCGTTATGTCAATTTAGCTGAATAAACATACCACTGACAAGGTCACTGCACTCATGTATCCAATAGGTCACTTACACAGGACGTCCACTCTCTGGCCAGGAAGTGCATCCAGACAACTCCTCACTGACTCTTCATTAGTCACGTCCAGCTGTCTGATCTCCAGTGATTTGTTTAGAGTCTCTCCAGCCTCTGCTTCCAGCCTCCCGCTCTTCTTCAGGTCCCTCATGGTGGCAATTACTATGTACAGAGAGCACCAGTTATCGGTTGTATGATAGTGGACAATTAGGGTAATGTACTACAAAGCATCAGAGCAATTTGGAAGCAAACCAACTGAACAAAAGGTGAAAAATAAAAAAAAATCTCCAAAATGTTAATTGAGTTAAACTTAGCTTTTAATGCCCTGAATTCTAGAGAAGTCTGAAATGCTTAGATTCCTAATATGTTGGAGACTTCTCTAGGATTTAAAGAATAAAAAGCACCATTTAACCCTTTGAGTACCAGAGAGGTACGCATACCCCTCCGGCACTCAAAGGGTTACAATTTTATTTTGTCCACTATGGTTCAAATGGTTTTCCCCAGAACTGCTCCAGATGTTTTAAAATGTCAGCATTAAAATGGCCATATATTTCTTTAAATCAGGTGTGCTAATAAAATATACTCGCTGCAGGGCTACACTGATTTCTGTGCAGTCCTGTATGACGATGTTTTCATAAGAGTACGTGATATAAAGTAATAGCAACAGAAGCAGTGTTGTCTCTAAGATGAGCACAGGGGATCAACGCAGAACTGAAAGAGTTGAAGAAGTGTTTAGGCAGGGCTACACCATGCAATACTCTTTTAACTCTGTCAGTGCTGGGTTGCTCATTGTTGTTCACCTTAGAGGGAAAACTGACAATGAGACTGATGTACTAAGAACTGGAACACACCAACAGTTCCAAAGGGGACAAAAAAGTGCATTTATTTAAATGGGACTTTTAACTCCAAGATTGCCAGAGAGTTCTCCATTGCATTGCTTAGCAATTCATTGAAGACCTCTTTAGCATTCATGGGGTGAAAAGCCCCTTTAATTCAGAGACAGTTTTGGCACCATGTGTATTTTTTCCCCCGTGGCACAGTTGTTTTGCTTTAGAATTATTTCAGTTTCCATCAGCCTCAAAACTGCAAGTCAGTAATTTAAGAGGTGCAATTCTAATGCAAACCAGCCAACTGTACCACAGGGGAGAAATGAAACCTCAGTCATTTAAATGGGGCTTTTAACCCTTTTTCAATGCAATAGAAGGCTCAGTGGCGTAACTACCAAGGTCGCAGTGGTCGCAGCCGTGACCAGTCCCGTCTGCCCAGTCAACCCCAGCAACAGGGCTGGATTTACATCTCAGGAGCCTGTAGGCACAGAAATCTGAAGCGCCCGCCTCCCCCCCCCCTTGGCCATCTCCACTGGACACCTCCACAATGCTCCTAATCCCCACATTGCCCCCATCATCTCCAAATTGCCCCCCATCAGCTCCACATTGCCCTCACATTGCCTCCACCATCTCCAGCTTGCCCCCCATCAGCTCCACATTTCCCACCATCTCCATATTGTCCTCACATTGCCCCCCATCGGCTCCAACTTGCCCCCCATCAGCTCCACATTGCCCCCACTATCTGCACATTGCCACCACCATCTCCTTATTGCCCTCACATTGCCCCCCATCAGCTCCAACTTGCCCCCATCAGCTCCATGTTACATTCACATTACCCCCCAGATCTGCTGCCAGGGAGGTAGGAAACAGACAACAGGGTGAGGTAGGAAACCGACAATGGGGGGGGAGGCAATGTGAGGGCAACATGGAGCGGGTGCTGAGACTAATTAAAAAAAAAATTAAAAAAGCGATCCCAATGACAGGCGCCCCTCTGTGGGGTGCGCCTGTAGGCATATGCCTACTCTGCCTTATCGTAAATCCGGCCCTGCCCAGCAATGCAGCCTGACTGAGCCTAATAATAAATATGCTTGGCTACCTGTTTTTAAAATGATCCTTTGATTATTCTGCTTGCCAGGATCTTAAGACAGTATCTTCCTGAGATATTGGGGCAGACAAGACTTATGATTGATAAGGGTCAGCAAAATACTATTGAGTGACCTGGCACTCAATGGGTTGTCAGAGCCCTGTTCAGAGTTCATTGTATTGTCTGCTCTGTGGGCCTCCAGCCAGAGGGGGCACTGTGATGAATGGATGCATGTAACAAGGGCAGTGTGAATAGGGAGTGAAGACATCCTATAGGAGACAGGGCTCTGATAACCCTTTGAGTGCCAGGTCACTCAGTAATATTTTGCTTACCCCTTTCAATTATTTAAGATATGTCTACTCCAATATCTGCTGAAGATCCTAGCTGAAGACCGTGGCAAGCAGAATAATCACCAGATCATTTACCAAAGAGGTAGCCAAGCATATTTATTATGTGAGAGGGCATGGGGGCAGTGATGTATGGGAGAGGGCTTGGGGGTGCAATAATGTATACAGGAGGGGGCAGTGATATACAAGAGGGGGCATGGGGGTCAGTGATATACAGGAGAGGGCATGGGGCAGAGATATGTACAGGAGAGGGCATGGGTTCAGTAATATACAGATTGGGGCAATGATCTACAGGAGAGGGCATGGCAATTTTCACACCAGGGCCCGTCAATTTCTAGTTACTCCTCTGAGAAGGCTATAACGCATTGCTAAGCAATGCACCTCATACCTCGCTCACAATGAAGGGCTTAAAAACCCCTTTCACATAAATGAGTATTTGGAGAATTTTGATTTGTCCCATGTTGTACATGACGTTTTGCTCCCTCCAGAATCCCAGCTCTATAGATTACTGAATTAAACCTACAATTATTAAAACCCCAAATCTTTGTGACATGAGATCTCAGTAGATCTCCTCCCTTAGTATCGTACAATATGATAAAAGGCATAGCAATTAGTTTTTTATTTTTTAAACTCCATCCACCACCACCACCTAAGGTACTGATCTATAACAATCCCACACACTTTGCAGAGTAGGAAAAAATATTAGTGGTCCTTCCTAGCACTTAAAAAGTCGAGTAAGGAGTGTGTTAGAACTTTAATCTCCTTAAAGATAAGAGGATTTGGTAGACCATAAGGTCAGCTTGTGAAACAGACTGTGGTTGTACATTATGATATTTGTTTATTTAACCCATTGGAATCACACCTGGAAACTCTCAGGGTTTGACCCAGAGACTCAGGCTTTTGACCGATATCTGAAGGTCACAGGGTGAGAGTGCAGTTACCAAATACTTTATCTTCTCCAATTAATTGCTTCTTTAGTCTGCAGCTTGGTGCCGTCTCCATCAGAAATGCAGATGGAAAATTCCTCCCTCTTCTGTTTGTGTTCAAGTAGAGATATTCCTAACCTGTAGCAAGTTAAGGCTTATATGAGGCCTACTTGGAGCACCTCTGGATTACAGAAAAAAGGGACATATTAACACTTAATAATCTGCAAATTATTAAGTGTTAATATTTCAGGGTAAGATAAAAATGAATGAAAGTTCCCAAATATGCTTGGAAAGAGCTGGATAAATCTCTGGCATCCAAAAGGTTAAAGACTGAATTGAGGAGATGTGAAAGATGTTTAGGTCAAAGGAGAGCTGTACACTGTTACTAGAGATAAGTAGTGCTTAATTTGTTTAACCCTTTCAGGATTAGAAGAGTAAGAAATGTATTGTTTACCAATGCATTGCGTATCCCTCTGGCACTCAAAGGGTTAACAGATTCATTTACCTAGTTAGGTGCCCTTCATACTGCAGTCAGGTATATTAATTTATATATTTTGACATTATATCTGCAGTTTCCTATATAATGATCCCTTCTGAAGTCTGTGTCTAGATTACAATACAATATGCTTCAATAGACTTGAATTATTTGCAAGGGCCGCTAGATTTTCTCAGACTATAAACTGATAAAAAGAGATCAAATGCTAATGAAACATTATATAGATATAACTGACTACTGTATAAATGAGTCCTACACATGTATTCCAGTCTGTTAAATTTAGAGGCACTTATTCCTAGGGTATTGTTCACCTTAGCTCATAATCTAAAGGGGCAATATAGTCTATTTAAAGGGATAGTAATACTTAATATGTAAAAAAAAATAAAACAAGAGTACTCCCATTGCTGAAAGGTGTTTCATTCAAAAGTTATTAATTTTCAAGGTTGAATTTTTTAGGCGCAATATCACAGTGGCCTGAAATTGTACAGTGGCGCTGTTGCTACACCATCCTATGGAGATGTATGGTCCCGGGACCAGAGCTGTCCATAGGATCGTGTAGCAACAGCGCCACTGTACAATTTCAGGTCACTGTGATATTGCACCTAAAAAATTCAATTCTGAAAATTAATAGCTTTTGAATGAAACACCTTTCAGCAGTGGGAGTACTCTTGTTTTACTCAGGGGGATAAACCCTACAACATATATTTTTTTTGCATTTTAAGTATTACTATCCCTTTAAATGTTTGGACTATCTAAGAAGTAACTATATGGATATTACAAAGATGGCTTCATCAGATTCAGGGGATTGAGATTATCTCTACATCTTTAAGGATCCAATGTCTAAAAGAATAGCATCATTGCTGTCTTTTATTTTATTCAAATGTTATAACAGTTCACATTTTCAGGAAGTGAGTGGCAGTGTGATTACTTCCTGAAAATTCCCACTGACAGCATGCCATATTCCATGGACAACTGACTGCAACTCACCTCTCCTAATGAATGCAACAGAATAAATAATTGAAATATGACCACTAGAGGGCACTGTTACTGTAAAAAACAAGAGTTTAAACTGGAATAACTCGGAAAATATGAACCTTTATGTTGTGGGAGTACTTTATTTTACTCAGCAGAAAAAGCTCTGCAAAAAATTTTAAAACATTCAATGCTCCTTTAAATGTAATGTGGTATCCCACACTTTCAAACTTTCAAGGGGTTGCAATTTCAGTTTAAACTTTAAGGACCAGAGGACAGTGCAACGCATTGCAAAGAAATGTGTTGCTCACTCCTCTGGTCCTTAAAGGGATAGTAATGTTTCACAATAAAAGCAGCTCTAATTAATCTACATAGTATTTGGGCCATGGAGAGAGTTACTTCAATACTGTCAGAGTTGTAGTTCAAGGGTAATTGAATGATAAAGTATCCCCCTCCCATCCCTTCTACTGATGTAATGCTGCTCACCTCAGAGGGTTCACTTTTAAAAGGTTGCATGCAAAAGAGCGTGCGACCACATCTCACATTAACCATGTAGCAATGATAAAAATGGCAACCTGAGAATCTTGCACTGCATGAAAGTGTGAGATTCTCAGGTCCAGCTATGAAACATTGCAATCAGGCTCAAGTCAGCACAGAGGACTGCAGAGTGGAAATGCTTTATACGAGGCCATGTGGTGCAGGGTTGCTGTCTCAGTACTGTGGATGTCTGGCAGGGTGGCTGGCTGTGCAAGCAGTTATTTTGGGAATACTCCTCGCATGGTGGGAATTTGGACTTGATGTAGTTGGAGTTTATCAAAAACGAACTCATGAGTATTCATTTGTGCAAGTACAAACAAAACAAATACAAATGTTCCTGCATTGTCATTTTTCCTTCTGCACTAAACCCTCCTACTCGCTGTCAAGTATGCAAAGTTATCAGACCACGCATCTCATTTAGTGATATATTTAGCTGCACGGAGAACAGCAGGCAGTGGGTTAAAAGGATGCGAGCAACGGGTTAATGCGGGCAAAAAGTTAAAAGGATGCTGGCTGAGTATCCGCTCTGCTGTCACATGAAGCATGGAACTTCCCCCTTCCTCCACCGTTCCCCAGTAATCTGGACCATGTGATCTATCGGGGCGCTGGGGCTACATGCTGTCCAATGCCCCTTTTTCGCCCAGTCAAGTCACCAGAAATCTATGGCCGTTGTTTGTCGTTTCATAGAGCAACCTGAGAATCTCGCGCTTTCATGCAGTGTGAGATTCTCAGGTCGACATTTTTATCATTGAGACATGATTAATGCAAAATGTGGTCGCATGCTCTTTTGAGTGTGACCTTTTAAAATACACCTGAGAGCAGCAAAACTGTCAGGATGGATTGCAGAGAGGGCCAATCTTCAGTGAGCACAAGGGAAAACCTATTAAGGGGGATGGGGTTTTCCTCATTCACAGTAAGAAGATTGTCCCTTGCTGTGATCTGTCTGGTCCCAGGACCAGATTCCACATCTGACGGGAGGTGGATTACACTAGTTAAAAGGGGCTGGAGGGGGATACTTTGTCATTCAATTACTCTTGTACTACAACTCTGATAGTATTGAAATAACACTCTTCATGGTCCAAATACTATGAAGATTAATTGGAGCTGCTAGGGGATCTGAAGAAAAAAACAGAAATAAAGTTATCACTTGAGGTAGAATTCAGCCCAGTTTAAGGTTCAACACTTCCCCGCTGGAGCCTGCCTTATTAATTGCTTGAGTTATTTCAGACCAAAGACTCTTCGCCCCCCCCCCAATGGTATAGCTAAACCCCTCGCCACGTGCCCGCAGCAACTATGTATTGGCGTCGCACCCAGCGCTCTAGTAATGCAGAGCTCTGGGAGATGATGTCATCTCCCAGCGCTCTGCATTACTGAGAACACGCTGGAGCTTCAGGAGGCACAGATCACCATACCTGGGAACTTCCAGTTGAGGGCTACCCGGAGGGTAGTCCTCTGTTCAGCAGGGGGTAACAAAATTGACGCTAATCACGTCAAAAAGGGGCGGGGCTTAACTCGATTGTTGGGGGGATTTAACCCTTTGAGTGCCAGAGTGGTACGGAATGCATTGCAAAGCAATGCATTCCGTACCACTCTGATACTCAGAGGGTTAAATGTGTCACACAGAAGGCTGGGGACGGAGGCACAACGGGAGAAAAAACAGATGTGGCAGAATTTCAATAGAAACTCCCCACATCCAGAGGAATCAGCCTCTGCCCCGGAGACCCGGTAAAGCTCTGTCAGAACCGGAGTCTCCGGGGCAAATCCGGAGAGTTCCCAGGTATGCAGATCACTCTGCTAGGCCACCAGGGACTCCAGGTAGGGGCATTATTGAGGGGGATTGTGGAAGGGACATTGTGGAGATTGAAGGGCAATGAGAAGATATGGGGTGAATGTGAAGATTGAAGGGCATTTTGGAGATTAAGGGGCATTGTGGAAGGGACATTGTGGAGATTGAGGGGCATTGTGGAAGGGACATTGTGGAGATTGAGGGGCATTTTGGAGATTGAGGGGCATTGTGGAAGGGACATTGTGGAGATTGAGGGGCATTTTGGAGATTGAGGGGCATTGTGGAAGGGACATTGTGGAGATTGTGGAAGGGACATTGTGGAGATTGAGGGGCATTGTGGAGATTGAAGGGCATTGTGGAATGGACATTGTGGAGATTGAGGGGCATTTTGGAGATTGAGGGGCATTGTGGAAGGCACATTGTGGAGATTGAGGGGCATTGTGGAAGGGACATTGTGGAGATTGAGGGGCATTTTGGAGACTGAGGGGCATTGTGGAAGGCACATTGTGGAGATTGAGGGGCATTTTGGAGACTGAGGGGCATTGTGGAAGGCACATTGTGGAGATTGAGGGGCATTGTGGAAGGGACATTGTGGAAGGCACATTGTGGAGATTGAGGGGCATTGTGGAAGGCACATTGTGGAGATTGAGGGGCATTGTGGAAGGCACATTGTGGAGATTGAGGGGCATTGTGGAAGGGACATTGTGGAGATTGAGGGGCAATGTGGAAGGGACATTGTGGAGATTGAGGGGCATTGTGGAAGGGACATTGTGGAGATTGAGGGGCATTTTGGAGACTGAGGGGCATTGTGGAAGGCACATTGTGGAGATTGAGGGGCATTGTGGAACGGACATTGTGGAGATTGAGGGGCATTGTGGAAGGGACATTGTGGAGATTGAGGGGCATTTTGGAGACTGAGGGGCATTGTGGAAGGCACATTGTGGATATTGAGGGGCATTGTGGAAGGCACATTGTGGATATTGAGGGGCAATGTGGAAGGGACATTGTGAAGATTGAGGGACAATGTGGAGATTGAGGGACAATGTGGAGATTGAGGGACAATGTGGAGATTGAGGGGCAATGTGGAGATTGGAGATGGGGGCATTGTGGAAGGGGCAGGTACTGGATGTCATGGGGGGCTACTGCATGGCCTGGAGGGGGTTACTGGATGGCCTGGACGGGGGTACTGAATGGCCTGGAGGCCACCCAGGCTATTCAGTACCCCCAGGCCATACAATACCCCAGTCAACCACACTTTTGCAAATTATATATGGAACATTGTACTCGCTACAGGCACAGCCACCAGGCCAGACATCCAGAACACCCTCAAGCTATCCAGCCAGTAGCCAAGTAGCCTTCAATCAACCGGCAAGAAGCTAGCCAGCAGTGTAAGGTTAGTTTTATTTATTTATTTATTTTAAATGCAAGATTAATTTTATTAAAACAGGTTTACTTCTAAAATGGTGTGGAGTACCTTCATTTGTGTAATGTGAATCTTCTGGATGGGAGGAGTGTGTGTGTGGGGGGGAGGGTAGGTAGGTGTGCGGGGCTGAGGATGTAGTGGGAGGTGGGGCCAATGATGTCACAGGGAGGTGCCAATTATGTCACGGGGAGGGGCCAGTGGTATAATGGGGAGGGGCCAATGATGTCATTGAGTAGGGGGCCCAGACCTCTTTTTGGATCAGGGGCCCTGGGTCCTGTCAGTCCGCCCCTGTGTCTTCCTTATAACCCTTCCATATAACCCTCCCTATAATGCCTTATATTGCTCCATAAAACCCTTACTATAACTCCTCCTATTGCTCCTGTGACCAGACGGAATAATTTAGAACTATAACATTTGAAATATTGATCACTGTTTTGTACATTGTGTGACATTTAGTAATAGTGTGTGTGGTGTTATACTGTAAGTCCTGTGAAGAGATATGGCAGTGGGGAACCAGAGTGCAGAGTGGCCTGTTAAGCCCAGCACTCTGACTTGTTTAAAGTATGCTCCATGTTTGTGTGCTAAGGAATGTTTGGGATGTGGATTGACTCCTGCTGTGCTTCATTGACCAGTCAGGGGAGGTTATTATGGACCAGTTAAAATGTCCCTTTTTCAAGCACTAATTTGTATTCTTTTCTTGATAAGAGTGTCTGGAAGTATATATAAGCAGTGTGTTTTATCAATAAAGGCTGTTCTGTTCTACCCTCAGGAACCGACGACCCCAAAAGGGTCTGGTAAATCCTGATACACTTATAGAAAATGCATAATGCAGGGCTTCTTTGATTTCAGTGCAGTCCTGAAATAGGCCTATTTCCTATGTGTCCCCTGTTAAAGGTGAGGTCTGGTCAGCCTACTATAATACCTTCTATTGTTCCATGTAACATATCCCTATAACTCCTCCACCTATTGCTCCATATAACCCCTCCCTATAACTCCTCCTATTTCTCCATATAACTTCTTCAGTTGCTATAATAAGCAGTACCTATTACTCCTCCTATTGCTCCATATAATCTCTCCCTATATCTCCTCCTATTGCTCCCTATAACTCCTCCTATTGCTCAATATAACTCCTCCCTATAACTCCTTGTTTTGCTCAGTATAGCTCCATATAACCTCTCCTTTTATCACCTCCTAATGCTCCATATAAATCCCTCTCTATAACTCCACATATTGCTTTATATAACAGCTCCCTATAACTCCTCCTGTTGCTGCATATATCTCCTCCCTATAACTCCTCCTATTGCTCATATATCTCCTCCCTATAACTCCTCCTATTGCTCCATATAACTCCTCCCTATAACTCCTCCTATTGCTCCATATAACCCTCCCTATAACTCCTCCTGTTGCTGCATATATCTCCTCCCTATAACTCCTCCTATTGCTCCATATAACCCTCCCTATAACTCCTCCTATTGCTCCATATAACTCCTTCCTATAACTCCTCCTATTGCTCATATATCTCCTCCCTATAACTCCTCCTATTGCTCCATATAACCCCTCCCTATAACTCCTCCTATTGCTCCATATAACCCCTCCCTATAACTCCTCCTATTACTCCACATAACCCCTCCCTATAACTCCTCCTATCGTTGCATAAAATTCCTTTTATTGCTCCATGTAATCTCTCCCTATAGCTCCTCCTATTGCACCACATAAACAATCCTATTGCTCCATATGACTTCTTCAGTTGCTACAATAAGCAGTACCTATAACTGCTCCTATTGCTCCATACGGTCACTCCCTATATCTCCTCCTACTGCTCCAAATAACTCTATAACTCCTTATTTTGCTAAATAAAACTCCTCTCTATAACTCCTCCTACTGGTCATTATAGCTCCTCTCTATAACTCATCCTATTCCCCATATAACTTACTATAGTACCTCGTATTGCTCCATATAACTTCTCCTTTTATTTGATCCTATTGCTCCATATAACTCACTATATTACCTCCTATTGCTCCATATAACATCTCCTTTTATCTGCTCCTGTTCAGGGCCGGATTTGCTATTAGGCAAAGTAGGCACCTGCCTACAGGCGCACGCCAACGAGGGGCGCCTGCCATTTGGATTTTTTTTTTTTAATATTCTTAAAAAAAAAAAAAAAAATAGCCACCTCGCTGGCTGCGCAGGCGGCACCCACTCACATTGCCCGCCCCCCCCAGTCTTGTACCTGATGGAGCTCCCTCGTCGCCTCTTTAGGAATGCAGACCGATGGGAGATGACATCATCTCCCGGCGCTCTGCATTCCTGAATAGGAGACCGCACGGGAGCTCCATCAGGTACAAGACTGTGCCAAAGGAGGCACATACAGATCTCCTACCAGGGAGGTAGGAAACGGACAACGGGGGGAGGCAATGTGGAACTAATGGGGGGCAAGTTGGAGCCAATGGGGGGCAATGTGGAGATGGTGGGGGCAAGTTGGAGCTGATGGGGTGGGGGGCAATGTGAGGGCAATGTGGAGCTGATGGGGGGCATTGTGAGGGCAATGTGGAACTGATGGGGGCAATATGGAGCTGATGGGGGGCATTGTGAGGGCAATGTGGAGCTGATGGGGCAATATGGAGCTGATGGGGGGCATTTTGAGGGCAATGTGGAGCTGATGGGGGTCAGTGTGAAGGCAGTATGGTATATGGAGATGATGGGGGCAGTATGGGGCTGATGGGGGCAATGTGAGGGCAATATGTTATATGGAGATGATGGGGGCAATGTGAGGGCGATATATGAGATGATGGTGGCAAGCTGGAGCTAATGGGGGGCAATGTGGCGATGATGGGGGCAATGTGAGGGCAATATGGAGATGATGGGGGGCAACGTGGGGATTAGGAGCATTGTGGAGGTATCCAGTGCAGATGGCCCACGGGGGGTGGGGTACGGGGCGCTTCAAATTTCTGTGCCTACAGGCTCCTGAGATGTAAATCCAGCCCTGCTCCTATTAGTCTATATAATCCCTCCTTATAATTCCTCCTATTGCTTCATATAACTCCTCTTATTGCTCCACATAATCTCTCCCTATAACTCCTCTTATTGTTCCATATAACTCCTCTTATTGTTCCATATAACTCCTCTTATAAATTCTCCAATTGTTCCTTATAACAGCTCCCTAAAACTCATTTTATTGCTCCTTATAACCTCTCCTTATACCTCCTTCTATTGCTCTACATAACCTCTCTGTTATGCTCCCGTTGCTTCTTAAAACCCCTCCCTATATGTCCTCCTATTGCTCCATATAACCCCTACTATAACTTATAATTTCTCCAAATAACTTCTCCCTCTAACTCTTTCTATTTTTCCATAATGCCACTCCCTGTATTTACATACCATGGTAACGCTCTTGTGGGTCCTTTGCCAGCTGAACTGCAATCTTTAGTCCAATGCCTGACGAGCATCCAGTTACAAGAACAATCTTTTTGCTGCCACTAGCCATTGTCCCTTGTCCCTTCTGAGCTGCCAACCCTCCTCTGCAATAGATCCCGGATTACCATAATACCACGTGACCTTACTTCTTTTTTTTTTCCTAGTGGCTATTGCTCTTAACACCTTCAGTACCAACACAGGTTAATAGTTTTTTCCCATCCCACCCACTCTATGGATAAAATAATGCGTTATAAGTGCATCAGACACATTTCAATGTGCAACAGTTCTAAATGACAGACAGTGGAAGGAAATATATATACTGAGTTGACTATGCTGCTTGCAAATAGAAGGACTGGTGCTTTCATTTTCAGATTTGACAAGTACAATTTTCATATAGGTTAAAATGAACCCTTTGAGTGCCAGAGAGGTAGCCAACGAGATACATTGATTAAATTAATGATCACTTTTATAATAATATAATATAATATTACTAGTTGAACAGCCCGTTACACGGGCCACAGTGCCACTGCCACTCGGTCGCGGGGCAGTCACGCGCAATAGAGACTGCCCGCGCCGCGGCTGATACAGAGCTGGACGTTCCTTCGGAGCGCCCAGCTCTGTATCAGGAGCGGGCAGTCTCTACTGCGCATGACTGTAGCAAGCGCAGCAGTGTCTACTGTGCATGCCGTGGCGTTACACACGATTTAGCGTATTATTATATAGGATAGTAATCAAGGCTGGTCACAACCTATCTACTTATCTTTCCTTTCCCCTCCTATATTCTTTCATTCCTCCTTCTCCCTTTCCTCCGTTCTTCTTTGCTCTCTTTTGCTTTTCTCTTCCAACCAGACATGACATGATTCATTGCTTTTGGGCAACTTTGTTGCGATAAGTCTTTTTATATTGTGCAATACTTGCCTTTCTTACAAGTGTTAACTTCATTTATCTGCCATTGTTAACATATACCGCACTCTTCTAACTATGTCATATGTATGCTGTGTTTTGGACAAAACCCTAATAAAAATCTTTGAATACAAATAAATTTATCACTGAGCGAGCAAACTTTTTACACTCTTTGGGACATAATCAGTAATGTAAATTGGTGACATTCTGGTGCAAACCATCTACACTATTTGGGACAAATAAAAATTACCATAAAATCTCGGGTATAATACGCACAATTTTACTCCACTTCACCTTATGTGAAGTGAGGGGTGCGTATTATACACGAGAGTAAAAAAAAAAAAAAAAGGTTAGGGTTGGCAGATACCTTCCCTCCCTCGCCCTATCCAATTGGCTGGAGACAGAAGGTCCTGAAAGCTCACTGAAGGAAGCGGGCAGCAAATGGAAGCATGCCGCCCGCTGGGAAGCTTTGTTTTTTCCTTCCATCAATTCAAGAGATGCGGACGTCAGTGGGGAGTTAAATTTGAACCAAGTAAGTCTTGGTTTGGCAGCACTTTGGGCCCGGGTGAGGGAGGGAAGCCTTAAAATATTTTTTAGCAAGGGGGAAAACAAGGGTGCGTATTATACATAGGTACTCTTGTTTTCCCCTAAAATCTTTGGTATAATATGCACCTGCGTATTATACACAGGTGCGTATTATGCCTGAGATTTTACGGTACCTAAATGTACATTGATCTTTAAATTGAGGTTTTTAACCATTGCATTGCAAAACTATGCTTTGTACACATCTCTAGCACTGAAGGAATTAAAAGTCTAATTTAAATGATTGAGAATATTCATTTCTTCTCTGTGGTGCATTTGGTTACTGTATCTCCAACACTGCACCACTTAGCTAGTTGAATAAGACCTCTATGTCCATATTTATAAAGCAGAGGTGTAGCTAGAATCCATTGGGCCTTGGTGCGAAAATTGCCATGGGGCCACCCTGACCCCACCATGCAACACCACCCCCAGAAATGCCATTGTCCACCTCCACAATACTCCCATTGTCCACCTCCACTTTGGATTCCCCATTGTACACCTCCAAATTGGCCCCCATTATCCACCTCCACATTGCTTCCATTGTCTACTTCCACATTGTCCCCATTGCCGTGGTCTCAACAGGGGTTGACCGGGCAGCTGGGCCCCCTGGAGTGACGGGCCCAGTCGCAGAGGCAAGCAACCCCTGTGACCAGGGTAGTTACGCCACTGTTATAAAGGCAAACTGGAGTTATTCTTCAGTACATCAACTACACCATTGGGGACAAATAAAAAATCCTATTAAATTAGGCTTTTAATGTCTTGAATGTTAGAGAGGTCTCGTGCATTGCCATACCTGCGAACTCTCCAGATCGGCCCCAAGAATTAAGTATTGGATCTCCAGCATAAGAGACTGACTCTCCTGCGGTGTTGAGCTTCCTTTGAAACCCTGCACACTTTTCCTTCTTCCACCCTGTTCCTCCCACTTCCAGCCATCTTCTCCTTCCTACCCTGTTCTGCCCACTCTCATCTGGTTTATGAACTGGATCAACAATAGGAATATTAGGGAATCAAAAAATGGCCTAGACTGGTGCCCAACCTTAAAGGGATAGTAATACTTTGTTTTATCTTTATTTTATTTTGTAGGCATTAAAAAACATGAAGAACGATATATGTCTTATCTCTCAAACCTTTTTGGTTTAAGAGATATTCACAAACAAAGTATCCCCCCCCCGTTCATCCAGATCAAAAGGGAGGTGCCCAGGTAGACTGCAGAGAGGGACAATCTTCAATCAAGATAAGGGAAAAAGCTGAAAAACTTGTCAAGGGGGAAGGGCTTTCATTGTTTTCATACAAAGAAGATTGTCCCCTGCTGTTATCTGTCTGGTCTTACAACCAGATTCACATCTGAGAAGAGATGGCTTACACTAGGAAAAAGGGACAGGAGGGGGAAACTTTGCTTGTGAATATCTCTTAAACCATAAAGGTTTGAGAGATAAGACTTATATCGTTCTTCATGTTTTTTCATGCCTACAAAATAAAATAAAGATAAAATGAAGTATTACTATGCCTTTAAAGAACAATTATCAGGTTTTACTAAGTCTGGTGTTAATAAGACAGCCAGATGGTGACAGTGAGAGAAAGCATTAAATGAGAGTATGAAAGAGAAAGGACAATACAGGGGGGAAACAACAGAGCGCTAAAGAGACATTGCAGAAAGAAGTGAGAGTGCAAGTGAAAGACAGACCTCTCACCGTATCAAATGGCCAAAGAGGTGCACATCTGTTTTATCTGGCACTACTGGCTGCATAACTGGTGATGGGGACATTACCAAGATATCATGACTCGGGGTGGACAAAAAGTGTGAAAAAATTCCCACATGACTTTTTGCAAAAAAAGATGGTTTTTCACGTTTTCTACTTAATTTTTTTTTTTGTGTTTTTTTTCCACGTGTGTATAATACGTACCCCCCAAACACACTTCAAATAAGGTGAAATGGGGTAAAAATGCAAAATTTTCTTCCTTTTTGCCAATTTCAACAAATATTTAACCTATGTTTCCTATGATGCACCATTTCACACCACAATGTTACTGAGGGCTGCAGTGGTGAAATACGTATCTGAAAGTCAAAGTTGGGAGTCCTACAGCATCGAAAAATGTGTTTCTGCTGAAGTGACAGTAGCACATATTCATGATGAAAATTACAGCCTACAATGTAGCAGATATGTATGGTAATGGTGTTGGGGGACTGTAATGGTGTGATTGATGTGTGTGCTGTCCAGGGCCGTCATGCCTGGTTTCTCTTTCCTGAAGTCAGCCGCAAGTTGGTAGCTGTTCTGGTAGCAGAAGGTAAAGAGCTGGATAAGCAAGGCTGGAATGCTGGAACCATAAGCTGGAACTGTGTAGCTGGATAATCCGCTGGGAATACTGGTCTCCTGATGTCAGCTCCAAGATGGGTAGGTGGATGAAGCAGGCTGGTAGCTGTACCAAAAAAGGCTGGAAAGCTGGAAACATCCACTGGAAGCACTGGAACCATGAGTCTCCTGAATGGGGATCAAAGGGGATCCTTTAAACCATTCAGGAATAAAACACAGGACACTTCTGAGTTCAAGTCCAAAACAACTTCTGCACCTTTATTGCAAAAGACAGCTCTTTTTATACACTTTTAATAACATTAAATTATGAACTGAATACAAGGGACACAATGGGGAACAAGGGCGACTGGGCACAATACACAAAGGGGACAATGGAAACAAGGGGACTGTAAACAGCAAAAGGCACTTTCCATAATTCAATCTTCCTAGTCAATAGGAATTGGTGTGGCAAGAGACAAACAACGAGTCAGGACCCGGGCAATTGTTCACTCTAGGAGATGTAATTATCCGGGTCTAACATAATTAACTTTTTAACATGGGAGAGTAGGCGACCAATCAGGAAGGCGCCTACTCTGTTCAGTACTGTAGGCAGCCAATCAGATGCTGCCTACGTTCCCCATGTAAAGTCTATTTGAGCCCTTTTAACTCATCATCCGCGATTCTGGCTCTTTGTACGTGAAAATCAGTCTTTTCAGTAATGATTTTTGTGAGGCCTGAAAAGGCCTCCATGTAATGACCTAGGGGTCCGTTACAATATATATAATATATATATATAGTAAAATCTCTGGTATAATACGCACATTTTTACCCCATTTCTCGTTATGTGAAGTGTGGGGGGGTGCTATACAAACACAAAAAGAAAATTAAAATACCCCCCTCAATCTCTCTTCCCAGCTTACCCCACCTCAATACAGTACGCGTCTTTCCCCTTTTCCATCATAAGACACCCTGAAATCCATGACCCCTCTGGAGGCAGCCTGTGGCAGCAGGCGGCATTCCTGAACTCACTGGCCACTTCTTCTTCCATTTTTATTAAAGTTATCTTAGAACCCACCTGTATAACCAAGATCTCCCCACTGGATTCAGCCGTGATACTGGGGCAGCGGACGGCAATCTTGCATTCTCCGCCCGATTCTTCCTCTCCTGCAACTCCTCTGTGTATCCTGGTTAGGACCTCCTGACAGGGTACTACTGTAGATTCAACATGCATGCTCATGCGTATTCAATCTATGGTAATGCCCGATCACTATTTGACACTTTTTGCTCTGCTCACTGGTATCCACAGCTTCCATCTATTGGGTGACCATCAGTACAGCACATTAAAAATGTCACTAGAATCAAAAGTGCTAAATCAGAATGTCGCCCCAGTCAAAAGAGCGACATCCTAATGTCCCACTCTTAAAGGTCACCAAATAGAGTGCAACATTCAATGTATAAATTTCAATGTATGTCTCCATTGCATTAGGTGACCCCCCGTCACTGATGTCAGCTGTAAAGCTGACAGCAGGAGAGGCTTGTCAGCTGACTTGAGGCAGCTCTTCAGCAGAGCTGAGATACCAAAATCTAAAAAGAAATACTTCATTGGAACGGTCTACAAAGTGTGCCTGGTTTGCAAGCACACTTTGTAGACTGTTTCAATTATGTTTTTCTTTTTATATTTCAGTATCACAGCTCTGCTGAAGAGCCGCCTGCCGGTCCCCTGATCAGGATCTTCTGCTGTCAGCTTACGGCTGATGTCAAGAGAGGGGAACTTTAAAATGTTCTATCTCTTTAACCATAAAGGTTTGAGAGATGGAACTGGGATCCTTTAGTTTATTTTTTTGATAGTTACTATATTTTGTTATGTTTTAAGAGGACATTACTAACCCTTTAAGCATGTGACATCAGAATGTCGCTCTTTTGATTGGGGAGACATTCTGATGTAGCGCTTTTGATTCCAGCTACATTTTTAACTCGCCATATTGATGGTCGCCCAACAGATGGCGACATTTCAATAGTGAATCCCTTCTGAGAATACCAGATCAGCTCAGTTAAAGGGCTGGTACTGACCTGTGAGCCATATTTTACAAATGCCTTCTCTAGACTATAAGCAAAGGATGAACAATTTTGGAGCATACCATCTGCTCCAAAAGGGACAAATACAAATTCCACAAATTGTCTTAAAATAAAATGGGGCTGTAAACCCTGAGAATGCTCAACAGGTCTCCAATTCATTGCATAAAAGGCTAGTTTAAATCAGTGAGGCTTTTCATTTCTCTATTACGTCAAGAACTGCTCATCCCTTGTTTTCCACCTAAAGCCAGAAAGGCTGTATTAACAAGAAAACCAGATAAACCGTACAGGGGCAGCACCACAACTTACTGGGCACTGGGGCAAAATCTGAGGCTTTTCCACCCACCCCCGTTAGCTCAGCTGGTTTACTATCAAAGTGATGCGTGTAAAGTTTTGCATCATAAAATGATGCATCTATTTGGCCGAGTCATTTAAAGTGTCGCAATTAAAGTTATGCATCTTGAAGTGTCTCAAATTCTACATTTCTCGTCGTTCCGAATGGCGCATTCATCATATCGTGCATTAACATGTCGCAGCATTAAGGACGCAATATTGGTGCATTAATGACGCAAACTGGGTGCAATATTGGTGCAATATGGGTGCAACATGGGTGCAATAAAGGTGCAATATGGGTGCAATATGGGTGCAATAAGGACACATTAAGGATGCAATATGGGTACAATATGGATGCAATATGGCTGCAATAATGGTGCAATATAGGTGAAATATGGGTACAATATGGATGCAATATGGATGCAATATGGCTGCAATATTGGTGCTATAATGGTGTAATATGGGTGCAATATTAGTGCAATAAGGGTGCAATAAGGATACATTAAGTATGCAATATAGGTGTAATAATGGTGTAATACGGGTGTAATAATGGTGCAATATGGATGCAAGATGGGTGCAATAATGGTGCAATATGGATGCAATAGGGTGCAATATTGGTGCAATAATGAGGCAAATTGGGTGCAATATTTGTGCAATATGAATGCAATATGGGTGCAATATGGGTCCAATATGGGTGCAATATTGGTGTAATAATGAGGCAAATTTGGTGCAATATGGATGCAATATGTGTGCAATATTGGTGTAATAATGGTGCAATATGGAAGCAATATGAGTGCAATAATGGTGCAATATGGGTGCAATAAGAACACATTAAGGATGCAATATGGGTGCAATATAGCTGCAATATGGGTGCAATATTAGTGCAATAATTACGCAAATTGGGTGCAATATTGGTGCAATATGGGTGCAATATTGGTGCAATAATGGTGCAATAAGGGTGCAATAAGGACACATTAAGGATGCAATATGGGTGCAATATTGGTGCACTAATGGTGCAATAATGGTGCAATATGTGTGCAATAATTGCATCCATATTGCACCCAATTTGCATCATTATTCCACCCATATTGCACCCAATTGCTTAATTATTGCACCCATGTTGCACCAATATTGCACCCATATTGCTTCCATATTCTACCAATATTGCACCCAAATTGCTTCCATATTGCACCAATATTGCACCCATATTGCACCAATATTGCACCCAGTTTGCGTCATATTGCACCCATATTGAACCATTATTGCATCCATATTGCACCCATATTGCATCCTTAATGTGTCCTTATTGCACTCATATTGCACCCATATTGCACCAATATTGCACCCAGTTTGCGTCATATTGCACCCATATTGAACCATTATTGCATCCATATTGCACCCATATTGCATCCTTAATGTGTCCTTATTGCACTCATATTGCACCCATATTGCTTTCTTATTGCACCCATATTGCATCCATATTGCAGCATTATTGCTTCCATATTGCACCCATATTGCATCCATATTGCACCCATATTGTACCATTATTTCCCCAATATTGCATCCGTATTGCTTCCATATTGCACCCAGTTTGCCCCCAGATTGCATCCTTAATGTGTCCTTATTGCACCCATATTGCATCATTAATTCACCAATATTGCACCCATATTGCTTCCATATTGCACCCATATTGCACCATTATTTCATCCATATTGCATTCTTAATGTGTCCTTATTGCACCCATATTGCATCCATATTGCACCAATTTGCATCATTATTGCATCCATATTGCACCATTATCAGACCATTATTGCACCCATTATTGCACCCAGATTACATCCTTAATGTGTCCTTATTGTACCCATATTACACCAATATTGCACCCATATTGCTTCCATATTGCACCCATATTGCACCATTATTGCACCCATATTGCACTAATATTGCACCTAATTTGCCTCATTATTCCACCAATATTGCACCCATATTGCACCCAATTTGCATAATTATTGCACCAATATTGCACCTGTCACAAGAACCACCAGGCCCCTAGCTCCTGGAGGGGCCTGAGGGCCAGCCTCCTGCCCACAGACTATGGGCCTAGCCCTGGAACAGGGTATGGCCTCCCCCTGAGACTAATCTCTGCACTGTTTGGGCTCGATTCAAATGTTGGCGTCGCCAGAAAAAACTGGAGACGCTAGTTTTAACGTCAACTGAGCAATGCAAATGTTCTACTAGAAACAAGCGACGCCAGTTCTGAAACAGACATCGCCCGTCCCCAGAACAGCAAGATCTCACCCATAGAGGATAATGTACAAGCGACGCCAAAAGCTATTCAAATGTTGGAGTTAGGGCTAACTCGCGTTAAATTGCAACATTTCTCTCCAGAAATCTAACGCCTATTTTTTTTGGAGAAGAGCACTGGAGGAAGAGTAAAAATCCACGTCTCCAGTTCTGAACAGCATTCTCTGTGCTCTTCCCTACCCAGCCACTAGGGGAACACAGAGATGGCTTTCAGCACCATGGACAGCTTTGAATGCCATAGGGATGTGCACTGCTCATCCCTGTGGCATTCAAAGGGTTAAAATCAATAAAACTAGTACACCAAGCACTACGCAATGCCCCCTTCCACATCCCCCCTTAGTATGTCACATATATGTGACATACTAACCCCATCCACATCCACCTCATGGACTTCCATGTAGTGGACAAATCTGTCTTGTATTCCACAATTAACCCTTTGAGTACCAGAGAGGTAGGAAAGCATTGCTTAGCATGTTTCCTACCCCTCTGGTACCCAAAGGGTTAATAGGCAAGGTATGGACTACATACCTTGCCTATATATATATGTGTGTGTTTTAAACTTTTTTTTTTTTATTAAAATAGTATTATTAGACAGTTTAACTTAGATCTCATTCATTTTTAACCCCCTACCTCCTGTGTCCTATTGCTATTAGTACTTTTGCTCCACTCTTCTTCAAACTGAGAGTGGAGCAAAAGTACTAAAAGCAAAGGGACACAGTAAGTAGGGCATCATGAATGGTTGAGATCTAAGTTAACCCTTTGAGTGCCAGAGTGGTACGCAACGCATTGCAAAGCAATGCGTTGAGTACCACTCTGGCACTCAAAGGGTTAAATACAACTGAGGGAGCAGGCTGCACTGTGCCTGCAGCGCTTCCCTCAGCTTCATTTATACATTCTTTATTTAATCTTTATTCCATTGCTGCGGGCGGCTGTGAAGCCCGCAGCATAAGAAAAGCCTGGGCTAGTGAGCTATTGGAAAAAGCGGGAGGAGGGGCAGAGACATTGGAGGAAGCGGGTGGTAGGCTTGTATTTGCTGCCCGCTTCCTCCAATACCTCTCCTCTCGCGTTGGCATTGTGCCCAGCTGCCTGGTCGCCTTGTGCAAATCGTCCCTTTTCACAACATTGTACAACGCCTTGTGGGTAAGGAAGATTTGAATCTCACGTTACCTGGTCTTGCTTAACGAGTGAAGGCAGTTTTTTCTTCACGTTGGTTTTAACGCCAACATTTGGATCGAGCCCTTTGCCCCTTGCCATGGAGGATCCTTTACCAGCTCCCCAGTCCCCTCTTGGGGCTAAGTCACCCTGTGCTTATTAGGGGTACATGGTGACCAAGAAATCCAGTGAACACTTTTTCCCAGCCTTGTCAATCCAAAGGATACCAGACCTCCCAAAAGACTAATATGTAAATTAAGTTTCAGTACCTTAAAGGGATAGTAATACTTCGTTTTAACGTTATTTTATTTTGCAGGAATTAAAAAAACATGAAGAACGATATAAGTCTTATCTCTCAAACCTTTATGGTTTGAGAGATATTCACAAGCAAAGTTTCCCCTCCCACTGCTTTTACCTAGTGTAAGCCATCTCTTCTCAGATGCGGAATGCAGTCCATAGACCAGACAGATAACAGAAGGAGACAATCTTCTTCCTCTGAAAACAATGAAATCCCTGCCCCCCTTGACAAGCTTTTCAGGTTCTTCCCTTATCTTAATTGAAGATTGTCCTTCTCTGCAGTCTACCTGGGCACCTCCCTTCTGATCTGGCTGAGCAGTGTTACATCAGTAAAAGTGGCGGGAGGGGGACACTTTGTCACCATAAAGGTTTGAGAGATAAGACTTATATTGTTCTTCATGATTTTTCAATGCCTACAAAATAAATTAAAACAAAGTATTACTATGCCTTTAAAAAAATGCCTTTTTTTTAGCAGGGCTAACATTATTGAGCCCCAGATCCATTCATCTGCTCAGCTGAAAACACTTCTTGTATGCTCCCATAATAGCAATAAGGCAGTGTGTCATTGGGATAGGTTAGTTAGGTAGTTGTGAGAGGTGTTAAGGGGTTTACTTACTGCATGTTACAGATGCTTGGCATTCACTGACTGGACACCGAGGAGGCAACGTCCTTTCCCCCTTCCCTATTTTTATGGTTTGGCGATTCATTACTGGGCAGACTATAGTCAATGCTGAATGGTTTGTCATTGAAAAAGGAACGGGTGATATCAGATCTAAGGGTGACAGTTGCCATATACATTTATAAAGAAGTGTGTCCCATGGTTGTGGGTGTTTACTTTCTCACTGAAACAGGTAGACTGGCCAGTGGAGTAATTAATATCTTTTATATTCTATTGTGGAAAATTATTCTGTACGTGTTAATTGAGTATGTTCCCAGTATATTGGCCATGCATGTTGCATGTTCGGAATACTTTATCATTTGGCAAGGACTTTTATTTTTCTGTTTGTTATGTTATGTTATTTATTAATAAAGCTATGGCCTGTTGTTCTCTATTTTGGTGTGTGTAGTTGACATGTCTCTGCAGACTTGTAGACGTTTGCAGGCCAGTCTCACTTTGCCCCTCTTTTAAATGTCCTCCAGATCCACACGCCACTACATCATGTGATAGCATCAGTAGCTGTCCTTCAATCTCTGTTCCCTACCATCAGCCCAAACAGCTGCAAACACATAGACAGAAGTAAAACACCATGACTTTATCTGAACTGTGGGCTACTCAGGGAGGAAAGCTGATGGGAGGCAAATTTAAAGTTGCAGTGGATGGATTTGCTGTCAGATGTCTTCTTAAACACCCGACAAGTTCAAAACAATGATTCCTGAGTGAGTGAAGGTCCAGACTGTATGGTGATAAGGCCCTATAATCTTAACGAGCCCCTTGTGACTAGATGTCCTGAGGCACTGTACTGGTTGCAACACCGGTAGTTTCCACCACAGGAACAATAGATGGTGAAGAAAATTCCCATTGTTTAAAGCAGGGCTTTTGTAGAATATTAAAAGCACTGGGAAGAATTGTCTCACTATAGTTATTGCTTTTACCTTAGTACATATCCTCCAAAGTTATACCATACCTCCCAACATTTTTGTTTTAGGCGGTGTTGTTGGGGTAGTGGCTGTTTGGCGGTACATTGCTTAGAATTTTTAGGTTATTTCATGACTTATTGACACTTCTTGATATAACTGAATAAAGGATTTAGAGCAAGACCAAAATATTTTATTTACATAGATTCATTTACATACACATATACTGAAGTTTAAGCAAACATTAATGTGAGTTTTATTGCTGTGGAGCAAGGTGATACACTTATATACACACCACACAGTATAATGTCCTAAAAAGAGGGATATCAAGGTCGAAAGAGGGACAAAAGGATTTGGGTCTCAAACAAGGACTGTCCCTCTGAAAGAGGAACATTTGGGAGGTATGGTTATAGTTCAGCTTAATTTATATAGTATACTGTCCTTTTATGATTAATCCATGACTATGCAATCTGCAGTGTGACCTGAAGGGGGAGCTCAGATACTATATGTAAACTACAAATGCGCCTTCATCACACAGGGTACTAAAATAGACTTAAAGAATTTAGGCCTAGATTTATAAAAGCAAACTGGAGTTATTTTGACGTAAAACAACTGAACCATAGGGGCCAAATAAAATTCCTTTTACATTAAATCAGTCTTTAAACCCCTTGAATGCTAGAGAGGTCTCCAATTGCATTACAAATCAATGCATTGGAGACCACCAGTATTCAAGGTGTTAAACAGCTCTGTTCAACTGAATGGAAATTTAGGAATTTTATTGTGTTCCAAATATTACAGTTGGTTTACTCCAGATTGCTTTATAAATCTGGGCCTTATTATGTACAACTTGGAGAAAAGGAAATAGAGGGGTGATATATAGAAACCTTTAAATCAGGCATGTGTGTTGGCAGTGTGAGGTTTTCCATTGAGAGAGCTCAGTATCAAGGGGTTAAAAGCCCCAGTTTATCAATATGATTTTTTTCCTTAGTCACTTTAACCATCTGAATTCCAGAAAAGTTAATTGATCCACCTGTGTGCCCCCAATAAGACAGAGCAGAGGTGGGTGGTCCTGTGAATAGCAGTGGACCAAGAATGTGGTCTCAGATAGTGTATAATTGTTCCCAACATTCACACACACTCATACACAGACCCTAGCAGCAAATGTGGTGAACCTCCTTGGAGTTTTGTTCTGAGAATGTTGCCCTTGACTGTAATTGAGTTTGACCTGACTGCTTTAAAAATATCAAGTTCAGTAGAGAAGGATTTTTCAGAAAAAGAAGAATGCTAGAGCAAGAGGTCATCATTTTAAGTTAGGGGGTGGAAAACTAAAATGTAATGTATGTAAGTACTACTTTACAAAGAGATGGTAGACTCATGGAAAAGCCCTCAAGCACTGGTGGGAAGGACAATTACTGTTAGGGATTTCAAAAATGTCTAGGACTAACATGTCTATTCTGAAAAGTATATAAGACACTGTACAGATGGTTGTAAGTTTCTATGTTTGTTGTATAATAAATTCATAATAGTTTTTGGTTAAATTATCAATTTAATAAACTGATTTTTTCAATATGCTAGTAAGGAAAAAAAACACAACACTGCTAGTGTGAGAAGATGCATGGGGAAAGGAGAGGGATTGGGGGGAGAAGAAGATAAACGCACATGATTCAGAGCACTGCCCCAGCAACTCATTCACCCTCTCCAGCACTTCATTCTTCAGGCTAAACCTCATTTAGCTCCCCAGTACCTCAGTGAAACACCCATGTCTAGAACCTTATTCTTCCCGCCAGCAGCCATTTAAGCCCCCCCCTCCATACCTCATTCAGTTCCCATTTGTGTAAGATCTCATTCAAGCCCACCACATCCAGCACATCACTCTCCTCCATCCAGTTCCTCATTCAGCTCCCATTCTAATTCCCATCACCACCCCACATGTAGCATCTCATTATCTCCCAGATCACCTCATACTCCTCCTTCCCCTTTCTGTTCCCCCAGAAAGAGAATTGCAGCAGTTGCTGGTAGGAAGTATTAGTTGTTCCTTCAGAGCTGCTTTCCACCCTTAGCCTCATGCTGCCTTTAGCCCTTAAATGACCAGAGAGGCGCAAACACATTGCACACCTGCATAGTGCTTAAAGGGTTATGCACACGCAGAGTCTCTCAGTCTGTGTGTGTGCTGTGGTTTCCCTACAGACACAAAGACTGTGAGACTCTGTGCATTAAGGCCAGTACCTGGGGTAGAGTAGAAAGGAGGGCCTTGGAATCCAACACTGCTCACTGATGCATGCATATACCGGCACAGTATTTATACACTAAACCCTTTCAGTTCCAGAGGAGTGAGAAGTAATTGCATAGCAAGTAGTTGCACACTCATTTGGCATTGAAATATAATATCAGTCTCTCTGCCAGCAATTTTGAATACATTTTTTTATTTTTAAAACAAAGGAGGCAAGAAATAGATTGGGGAGATGGATGGGTGCAGGGAGGACACAGAGTTGAGAGGTGAAGGGGAGCAGCTAGGACATACAGCAAGGAGCTATAGGGGAGCAGAGATGACAGAGTGGGGAGGTGACAGGAGCTGACAGGACACAGAGGAGGAAGGAGGACAGAAATGGGATTACACAAAGTAGGGATGTGAACGGGAACAGGGAGTACACAGAGGAGGAAGGTGGAGAGGAACAGGGAGTACACAGAGGAGGAAGGTGGAGAGGAACAGGGAGGACACAGAGTTGGGAGGTGAAGAGGTGCAGGCAGGACACAGAGGAGGAAGGTGGAGAGGAACAGGGAGTACACAAATTGGGGAGGTGAAGAGGAACAGGCAGGACACAGAGGAGGAAGGTGGAGAGGAACAGGGAGTACACAAAGTGGGGAGGTGAAGAGGAACAGGCAGGACACAGAGGAGGAAGGTGGAGAGTAACAGGGAGGACACAGAGTGGGGAGGTGAAGAGGAACAGGGAGGACACAGAGTGGGGAGGTGAAGAGGAACAGGGAGGACACAGAGTGGGGAGGTGAAGAGGAACAGGGAGTACACAAAGTGGGGAGGTGAAGAGGAACAGGGAGTACACAGAGGAGGAAGGTGGAGAGGAACAGGGAGTACACAGAGGAGGAAGGTGGAGAGGAACAGGGAGGACACAGAGTGGGGAGGTGAAGAGGAACAGACATAAGACAGAGGAGGAAGGTTGTGGGGAGTGGGCAGGACACAGCCCTTCAGCTGTTTTTGGCCTGCCCACATTCAGAGTTGTGGGTGTGACCAAATCAGTTCCATTACCTCTGCACAAGACACTTAAAGTACAGTGGGGTTTTCAACTCCCTCAATGCCACTTTACTGGTTACTGTATAATGTATAGGATGCTAGAGGAGTCTTTAATACATTTTGTGGCAATGCACTGGAGACCTCTCAAGTAGCCAAAGAGTTAAGAATTTTTTTTGCTTGTATGTTATGGGCCAAGGTTATATAATGTGCTTGATAGCAGTGAAAGGTATGTGGGTAGAGTGAGATGATTTGGGGTGAGGCTTTGGTTGGGGCTAAGAACTACAGAGATAGAAATCTGCTTCTGATTATTCTTATGAGATATTGCTTAGGGTATGGCAAACCCTGCTTACCCATCTAAAGTCAAATGGTGTCAATAGATCATACATGTAATCAGTAATGAAACTGAGGGCCAAGAATATCATAATCCTACTTATTAGAAAGATGTTTACATAATTGATGAGGTTGAAACATGACACAAGTAGGCCAAGTTCAGTCTTTATCAGAATCACCATAATTAATCCAAAGAGAGGATTAAAAAAAAATAATACAAATTTGCAATTATGTCCCAATTGTAAATTAATTGCTTTCTGACTGAAGTGGGCAGCCAGATTTGTCCATAGATCATAAACTCACCTACTCCATGTAACCCCCATAACTCTTCCTATTGCTCCATATAAACCCTCCATAGAACTCCATATAACTATACCTTATAACTCCTCTTATTGATCATATAACCAATCATTATAACTGTAATGGATACCGTGTGACCCATGCGATCCCTCGCCATAGTTTCTGGGTTTCTCTCTCTGTGGTGCAGCTACAAGTGGGTAGCCGTGTTGGTCCAAATCAGCAGCAATCCAGGCAATGGGAGTCAAAATGGACTTCTTAGACCAGTCATTCAATAAAACACGCCAGACAGGTATTCAACATCTTTATTTTGAGGCCACAGGGAACATATATGGGATATTAATCCCAAAACTAAATATTAAACACAATTGAATCTTGCCATGCCTATCACCAGCCAACAGAAATTGGATTGACAAGGAACAACCAAGCAGCGACCAATCAGCAGGATGCCAACATTTTGAACTGAGAACTGGCAAACTCTATCTACCCCGAATGGGACTGTTACTTTAGCCTGGATGCCAGAATAGGAGCAGGATAATAGGCAGCAAGGGGGACAGACAACACAGAGTAATACATGGAATCAACTGGGTAGTGTATAACACAACAGAACAGGAGACATTGTCTCATAACGAACCCAGGGGTCCATGACAATAACTTCTTTTATTGTTCCATATAACCCCCCTATAAGTCCTCATATTATACCATATAACCCCTCCCAATAACTCCTCCTATTGCTCCACATAACCCCTCCCAATAACTCCTCCTATTATTCAATATAACCCCTCCCTATAACTCCTCCTATTATTCCCTATAACCTCTCACTATAACTCCTCCTATTGCCCCATAAAACCCCTCCATATAACTCCTCCTCATAACTCATATTATTGTTCCATGTAACAATTCTGCTCTTTTCTTTCAATCTGCAACAGAGAGTTTGAATTGTGGTCTTGTACCCCATATTGAATGTTATTGGGAGATATTTTTTTACCTGAAGAAAATCTATTTTCTTATTACCAAATGAATGTTGCTTAGTAGAAATAAAGCGAACCAACAGTTGCAAAGAAATGTACATTTTGTTCCTGAGGGGATGATTTGAGGATGTTGAGTTTAATTAAAATTCTCTGTCTACATGTGAAAAGTTTATCACCCTCTGGCTTGTGATGTCAGTGTTATTTATATTCATCCTGCTTGTAGCAAAGATATACACAGGTGTGCTCTTTAACACATTATCATTATGCTGTGTGTAGTGCATTATCAGTCAGTGTCTAGGTATTAAGTATTAGCATACAACTCAGAGAGATCATTATCAGCATGTAGATACTCAGTATAACTGCATAGTGCAGTTTTGTCATTAACAGTGTATAGATTATGGCCATCTTACATGCTGCCCTTCTGACCCCTCGCTGTAGCCTGCATACATTTTCTAATTTTTTTTTAACCTAATTAGCTAGAATCCATGAACTAGTACACCAGTAGAGCCTAACTCCCTGCCTGCTACCACTTTCAGCATGCCTGGGAACTCTCCAGATCTGCCCCTGAAACTCTGATTTTCGGTTTGAATTACTGGGTCTCGAGAGACATACTGTGATTCTCTGGTTGATTAGTTTAGTATGAGTTCAAAACACTTTCCTACCCATTCAGCCTACTCCCTCCCCATTCCTCCCCCTTCCCCACCCATTTAAAGTCAACTCCACCCCTCAGCCTTACAACCCCACCTACCCTGATTGAGTCTATCCCCCATTATGACCCAAATTACATCATTCTCACAATCCCATCCCAAGCCTTATGAGTTTCTCTGAGGATCCAGTACAAGAAGGTTTTCAGGTATGACTGTCAGGTTACTGACACCCTACAATTCTGGAGAATAATCAAGTCTATTACCCCACGAGGACAACTGGGTGTTCGGTGCATTGATTCACAATGTGTTGCATACCCCTTTGATCTTTAAGGGGTTTAATACAAGCAATGTAACTGACACTAGACCTGTAGCTGTGCAATTTGTACAAATAAAACAGATTCAACTTTTTGTGAAGCAATATGTTGCACTGCCGTCCAGTCTTCAAGGGTTAAAGCTAGCGTATATAATTTATTGTTGTTACAGTTTCAAGAATTAATGCAGCCCTCACACAAATGGACTTCTGAACTTGTAGCCAGCCACTGGAAAAATTTCTATGCTCCTGGCTTATAGATAATCATCATTAATATACAGTACATTGGTGCAGAGCATTTATTCATTATCTGTTTATAAAAAGACAATATCTTAATACAGAGCAACATGCTCATCATTATCAGTGTAAATTGATTCTCTTCTTTACTGTTCTGTGTAGCATGTTTTTCTTTCCTTCTGTTCACTGTAGTTACTTAGATGCTACCCTAAATTGATGGCATTTCCCCTGTACAACATAAACCACTATTTGTCTAGACTTAGTTGACATGATGCCTCTGTTCTCTGCTAGGCCAACATAGGCAGAGACCTGACTAGAGTCTTTCCATAAGTGTTTTGTGGAAGAATTTTGCAGTGGGCCTATTTGCAGAGTTAGACATAGGACCTTATTGTTTTTTAGACATTTACCAACCCAGATTACACCCGCTCCCCCCTTTTGGTCCCCTGTTTTGGATGTAGAATGCAGACAGACCAATCTTTTGTTTCATTAGCCATTACAGCTTTCCCCCGCTGTATATGACAATGGTCTGAGAGGCTGAATGCGTTTCAGAGTTAAATGCAGCCAAACCCATCTATATTTTTTTCAGAATTTCTCTGCACTGTGCCCTTTTAGGGAGGCATGGAAACTGCACTTAACTGCACAAGAGGAAACCACAATGAAGTACATTCAGGCAGACAGTCACTTGGCCCCTACAGGATAATTAATCAATTAAATATTATTAGGCCTCTTAATTTCTAGGTTGAATCAATTGCCAACAAAAGTATACAAACATAAATTAGAATTGATTAAGTTTTGTGTGGCAGTAAAGCTCAACCATGAGGGTGGAAGTGTCACCTGTTCTCATGCTCTCCTCAGTGGGAACATCCCTCTTGACGCGATTTGTGTGATTGTCAGTATGACAGTTTATGGAAATGAGCTAATTCTTGCTGGCAGGGAGTAGGAGGAAGAGCAGTGTGGAGTGTTAGTATTTGGATGGCAGGGAATGGCAAATCAGATAGAGAGCAGTGTGGAATGCTAGTATTTATATGTCAGTGAGTGGTAGTTGCGAGGGAGAGCAGTGTGGAATGCTAATATCTTGCTACTAGCAGAAAATGACTGGTGAGAATTAAACCAATGTGCAATGTTACTATGTGGATTGCAGAGAGTGTAAAGTGGGAGACAGAACAGGGTGGAATATTAGTGTAAGGCTGGTAGTGGGTGGGAGGGAGAGTATTGTAGAGTGTTAGTATCTGGCTGTCAGGGAGTGGTAGGTGGAATGAAAGTATCTGTTTGTTAGGGTGTGGTAGGTGGGAGAGACAACAGTTTGGACTGTTATTATCTGTATGTCAGTGAGTGGAAGGTGGGAGAGTAGTGTGGCATATTAGCATCTGTCTGGCAGGGAGTGCAGATGGGAGCAAGAGCAGTGTGGAATCTTAGGATCTGGCTGGCAAGCAGAGGAAGATGATAGGGAGCACAGTATATAGATTCCTCTTGATTTAAATTAAGTTTTTAATTATCTGTAAAACAAACAATCTTGCAACATGAAAGAGCTTTTTATTCGTACAAATATAATTTCCCTTAATCCCCAAAATGTGTAGGATGTCTCCAGTCCATTGTCTCACAATGAATTGGAAACCTCTCTAGCATCTAGGGCCCAAAGGGGAACTATATTTGTTTAGACAAACTAAGAGCTAATTTTTCAAAGTGGACCTGCCACATTCAGACAAGCTTCATTTTCTTACAGGGAATAAAATTGCCTATATGTTGTACTAACTTATTTCCTTTAAAAGAAATCCTTTTTGACAAATTAACATTTATGTGATGACAAAATTTTATGCTAGTTTCCTTAGTTATGTTGGAGGTGAGATGTATTGCTGTGCTATTATTTGTTATTACATAACTAGTGTAAAAGCCCGTGTACAAGGGCCAAAGTGCATAAAACTGCAGAAAAACACCTCCCAGCATTCTGCGCATTTGGGCAGTGTCTACTGCCATGACTGCATCGGACAAACATCTGATTTCTGGCAGTCTCTACTGCACATGACTGCATCGACCTGCGTTCTGGCAGTCTCTACTGCTCATGACTGCATCGGACAAACATACATCTGGCCTTTTATATTATAGGATATGTTCTCTTTGTGTGGGCTCTGCCTAGATTCATTCATAGCATGGCTTGCGGTAATACTGTCCTAGCACAGAAATAAATTAGCATAAAGTTCTGCACTGTGCCACCAAAAAATAATGGTTCAATTCTCTAAAACTGTTTTTCTCCAACATGAGACTGAAACTTTACAAGAAACATGTAGTAAATTTTAGGCAACCTAACTGCTCCATAGGGAACAAATACAAATATCAGTACCAGGGGTATCCAATAGAATGTTTTAACCCTGTGAATGCATTGCTTTACTGGCCCAGGGCAGTCTGGTAGTTGGTTTTCCCCCAAAAATGATCCCTTTTCTTTCTGCATACGGATCTAATAGCAAAAGTGAAGTAAGTCTGTGGTAAACCAACTGCACCATAAGTGGGGGGTAAACATTTTATTGGGACTGTTAACCCACTGATTGTATTGGAGACCTCTAGCTTTTAAAGTATGTAAAATCAATGCAAATTTTGGAGATGTTTTGCCCCAGAGTTACTCCACTTTTTCTCTGAACACAGGCCCAAAGTGCCATAAATGGTTTGCAATAAAAAAACAAAAAACTTTTGGCCAGACTGACAGAATCACCTAGTTAAATAAAGGTGACAGACACAGCCTTGTCAACAAGATTATTTGATTCCCTTCATTCATTCCCCACAAATACACTGTGAAAACAGGGCATTTGTAAAAGGTTTTGTTCACGTAAGTACTTATGCCATTTTGTTTTTTTAGGTAACAAATGCTGTGTTCCTGAGTGGCTATCTGTGATCTTAGGTGCAGCACTGCCTATGTGATTAGCAGCTAAACCAGCAGCGCAGGAGCCAGAAGATCTGCATGTACTCAGGGCAAGCTATTGTCCCTGGGAGCATGACCACTGTTCACTCAGAACAATGCTATCAGAAAGCCACACATGAGAATCTGGCACTAGGTTGGGAGGGTAGAAGGATAGAGTTGACTAGGGCAGTGGTGGATAACTTGTTGGTCAGTTTACATCATCTGGGAAATACCACATACCTTTGGATATGGAATGTTCACCAGCCCTCTAGAACCTAGAGGGGATCAATGTAAGGGAACCAAGGATGCCGGATTGTCCTTGGCCATCATGCCGGGTTTCCCTCTCCCTGAAGCAGGTACAGGATGGCAGTCAAACTGGTCTCTCTGGAACAAAGTTTCCTGGAATTGGGGTCAAAGGGAACCCTTTAGAACATTTCATAGTAAATTACACACTATGGGGGTGATTCCAAAATGAATCCAGTTTACTTGGGGACAAGGAGGATATTTTTTACAGTATAAAACAAAAGAACATAGTTCAATCTTGCCCCTCTGATCTCCAACCAATTGGAAACCAGAGTGACACGTGACACAAACAATGGCGACCAATCCGGACCCAGCTGTATTCTATTCATACTTTGATCGAATTACCCAGGCCCAGCAGACAAATTAAATCTTGTCGCACCAGCTCCCCAGCCTATGAGAACTGGAGTGACAAGAAGGGTACAGGTGACAACCAATCACAGAGCCCCATACTTGTTGAAGCAACGTCACACTCTGCATGTAGACAGCCGCCTACTTTTTAAAACAGTGGAGGCATTTCTTCTGCTGCCCGACTGCCATGAGCTGGGATTTTAGTCTGACTATCAATCCTTGCAAAAAGGCCTACAGCCCATTACATTAACCCCCCCCCCTCGTGTCCAGCAGCCAGTGACCAGTTGAGGATGGTGGCTTGGTCAGACGGGGTTGTTCCTGGTCTGGCTATGTGTCCTCCTGCCAGGAGAATCCATTGGTGTTACAATTGTTTCTGTCAGTGCTGTACTGTAAAGTTAAATGGTGGAGTGCCAGACTCCAGAGCAACAGGTGCCCTCCGTCCCCTGACACTCAGTTTTGCCACAGCAAGGGATTGTGGTCTTTGAGTACTGTAAACTCTCAGCCATGCAAGTGGGGGTGAAGCCTCTTGATCTCCCAGACGAGTGTCAAACATTCTTTTTCCACAGCAGCATAACCAACCTCCCACTCTGACAGTTTCTGGCTCTGGTAGGCTAGGCCGCTAGCTGCTCCGCACCGTTCTGGTCCACTTAACTTAACTACAGCCCCGAGTTTCATGTTTGAGGCATCTGTGTTGACCAAAAAAGTTTTGTTAAAATCAGGAGCAGTCAGTACCTGTGCCTATCCTAAAGCTGTTTTGGGAGAGTTAAATGCACCATCACATTCGGTGGTCCAGGATACCATGTGGAGAAGCTCTTTTTTGGTCAAGTTGGTTAGAAGTTTAGCAATGTCACTGTACCATGGGATAAATTTCCTGAAGTAAGCCATCACCTGTTTTTTGTAAGGGGTAGAGGTCAGTTCAGGATGGCCTCTATTTTAGCTAGTTTGGGCCGCTGACTCCCATTTTCTACCCAGTGGCCCAGATACTGCACTTCCCCCATCCCAATCTGGCAATTGTCAGGATGTATTGTCAAACCTGCCTGGTGAATTCTTCCCAGGATAGCCTCAACATGCAGTAAATGGTCTTCCTAGGACTCACTGAAGATAGTGATATTGTCTAGTTGGCTGAAGGCATACTCCTTTGAGGGGAAGGTGATCCATTAACCTCTGGAATGTAGCTAGGGCATTCTTAATCCCAAATGGCATGACCTTCTACTGGTATAGGCCGAATGGGGTGATGAAGGCTGATTTGGCCACCACATCAGGGGCCAGGGAAATCTGCCAATACCCCTGACTAAGGTCAAGGGTTGAGACAAAACTAGCACAGCGAGCCTGTCGAGGAGCTCATCCACTTGGGGCATGGGGTATGTGTCGGTTACCATCTTGTTGTTGAGTCACAGGTAGTCTATACAGAACCGCCTGGTCCCTTCTTTCTTTTGCACTAAGACTACCGGGGGTGCCCAAGGACTTTTCTGTTCCTCGATTACTCCTATATCATGCATCTCCTGAATTTCTGAATGTGGGCTTTAACAGCCTCTGCCACCCGATAAGCAGGCTGTTGGAGAGGGATCTGGCCAGGGGTCTCGACTCTGTGGTGGGTCAGGATTGTGCTCCCAGCAGGGTCGAGAACAGAGTAGGCCATCGATTGATGACCTCCAGGATCTGAGCCTACTGGCTACGGTTCAGTTGTGGCTCTAGGGGAATGGGGATTGTAGACTGTCAGGTCTGAGTGTCGGTTAGTAGGTCTGGGAGATCCCTTTCTTCTACCTCCTGACTGGCTGGGGTGCAAATAGCTAATACAGATTCTGGCCTCTCCTGGTAGGCCTTCAGGGCATTAATATGACAAACCCTCCTGTTCTGCTACATGGGTTCTTTCGCAATGACATAGGTAGCTTTCCCTTGCCTACCTACCACCTGATAGGGACCTTCCCAGGCTGTCTGTAACTTGTTCTGCCTGGTGGACTGTAGGGCGAGAACTTTCTGGCCAACAGTAAACTCCCATAGCCTGGCCTGACGGTCATAGTACTCTTTCTGGCGGGCTTGGGCTCTCTGAAAATTCCGCCAGGCTAGCCCCATCAGTGATTCCAGGCAGTCCTGCAGTTCTATCACATACGTGACTGCAGGGGTCATCTCAGAGCCATGCTTCACCTCCCAGTACTGTGGAGGATATACAGAGGTCCCCAGACCCTCCGCCCGAACAAGAGTTTTAAGGTGGAGAAGCCCATGGACTCCTGAGGCACCTCCCGGTAAGGAACAGGAGATTGGGCAAATACCATTCCCAATCCCAGTGTGTCTCTACGAAGGTCCAGAGCATGTGCTCTAGGCTTCCATTAAACCATTCAGTCTGGGGGTGATATATGGTGAATTGTAGAGATTTAACTTTGTACAACCTCCAAACCAGTTGCAGCAGCTCCAATGTGAACCGGGACCCCTGGTCTGTCAGTATCTCCTGGGGGAAACCTAGCCAGGTGAAGATGGGTATCAAGGCACCTGCAACAGTCTCTGCAGTGATGTTTGCCAGAGCAACAGCTTCTAAGTACCGGGTTGTAAAGTCCACTATTGTCAAAATAAATATTTCTGCGGTGCAGCTGCTCTGGGCAAAGGGCCCCACAATATCCACCACCACCTGCTGGAGACGGTTCCCTATGATGGGCAAGGGCTGCAGGGGTGCTAGGGGCTGGTCCTCCGCTTCCCAACCTACTGTCCGAGGTCTGGCAGAAGGTGCAGACATCCCTGGAGAATCAGGACCAGAGAAAAGTTCTACTGAGCCAATGCCCAGTCCATCTGACACCGAGGTGTCCTGACAGGGGCACCTCATGAGCCAGAGCGAGTAGAGCTGCTTGGTGCCAAGACGGAACTAACAGCTAGGTCTTGGGTATATCACAGTCTCCCTTGAGGCCTAAGTGATCCTGTGCTCTTACCTCTGTATGGCCACCGGCTGGCATGGTCTCCACCCACCTCCTCACTGCTAAAGTCATGTTTCAGGCACTGGCACGGATACTTGTTTATGGGCCTATTCTGATGGGCCTAAGTAGGTCCCGCCTCCTTCTGCTGCTTTATAAACATCATTGAGGCTAGGACTTGTTGCTCTTTCACTGTCGTCCAATACAGGTCACTGGTACAATGGGAGGCGATCCGCCCCTTTAAGTAGGCAGGAACATTCATCTAAATGTATGCAGGGGGTGGAGCCTCCCCTCCCTCTTAAGCTGCCTTCAGCCAGAACAAGCCAGATTGATTTGTTCCTGCGTGCTGTGCACACCAGGTGGAGAACATCTCTCATTCAACTTTAGTTTTTTTATTGTTTTCTTCAAATATGGAATACCACCATTAGGCGGGTGACCATGGCTGACAATTGCCCTCACCAAAGTGGGTAGTGCAGCTTCCAGGGATTTTCTGGTGGACCTTATGCCCTGAAAAGGAAACAACTTGAGTCAAGTAGCTTCCCTGCTGGGGAATTTTCCTCTGGTTAATTCCCTTTTAACATAGTTACCTGAAGACAGAAGTCCTGCAGAAAGGTGAGCCACCCTTTGAGTGCTGAAGGTCCACTTGTCCCACAGTGTCCCTTATTTGGGCATGTATTTGGGAGTTCTCATTATGCACTCTAGCACTCATAGGGTGTTTTTCTTAATATTGCCTGTATTTATGCAATGTCTGTGTGTATTCCTTGGGTTTTGGAGCAGTTTATGGGGTGTTTAACCTTTTTCCTGCTATTTCTCTCATTGGGATATTGTTTTATCATGTTTTACATGTGTTTGGTAACTTTTTTCTGTCAGGGTAAATTTATTAAAAGTTAATGTTCCGCGCCTTTAAGCGCGCTTTTCCCGCATAGACGCCATTGCTCCTTTACTCTCTATGGGTTTACACAGTGTGGAACGTATCTCTGGAACCGCTTGTCACAGCGACTTCAGAGTGGGCTCATTTTGTTGGTCTTCCCTTGCTCTATCATCCGGTTGCATGATTCGGTGTGTTGGGGGTCTGGGGGGGCTTTGGGCACTGTTTTGGGGTACTTCTGAGAAAAACTACGTTTCCCATGAGCGCTGGTCTCGCGCTCGTTTTCTGATTGGCTACCGTTGCGGCAGCCATTTTGTGAGTTATTCTCAGCGAGTATACTACGCAGGGACCGAGCCTTCTCTCTCTCCTCCGCAGATTAACCCTTCGCTTGCCAGATAAGTTTAATTTTAGACATTTCTGGGGTGAATATTTAATCTTTCACACTTCAATTGGGTGATTCTTGTCAGTGGAGTATATCTGACGCTGTGAGCATGTCTACTCCACTGGAGTCAGGGGCTAGACCCAAGACTAAGGAGGCTGGGGTGTCAGTTTCCCTCATTGCGTTTTGCTCCTCTTGTCATTCTGGGCTGCCTAGAGAATTTTCTGGTCATTTATGCCCAAAATGTGCAGAAAGTCATGACAGCAACCGTGGGCTTTCCAGTCACGCCATTGAGCCAACTTGGGTGAAAGAGTTCAAGGCTGCCACTAGGGATCCCAGATCCACTCTTCAACTCTTTCCCTCTCAGGTTCAGGGGGCTCTTCAGGTTTGGCAGACCCCCTCCACAGTCAGGACCTCCCTGCCCAAACCACAGGGGGCTCCTGATATGTCTGATTCTTCTGAGGAAGAACTTTTACAGGATTCTGATGCTGAGGAAGGCACTGTTATTGAATCTACCAGGTCTATTGGTGACCCTTATGAATGTGACCCTGAAATCTCTGCTGAGGGTTTGATCAGAGCTGTGCTAACCACACTCAACCTTCCTCTGACTCAGGAATCTACTCATGATCCAATTGACGTTTTTCAAAAACCGTCTAAAGCTGTATGTTTTCCTACTAATCCTGCTCTTGCTCGTTTAGTCTCTGATGCATGGAGGAATCCTGAAAAATCCTCTTCTGTGTCCAAAAAGTTTGCTAAACTTTACCCTTTTCCTGAGGCTGAACTGGCAAAATGGGTTCATCCTCCTAAAGTGGATGCTCCAGTTTCTAGGTTATCTACTGCCTTAGCTGTATCTGATGCTTCTGCCCTGCAAGATTGGACGGACAAAAAGTTAGAAACTTGCCTTAAATCTATTTTTGCCTCTATTGGCACTGCCATGAGACCAACCTTTGCAGTGGCGTGGGTTAACCGGGCTATTGCGGCCTGGACTGAACAGCTTACTGAGGCGGTTCGCCAGGATGCGCCAGTGTCTGAGTAGCTACAGCTTCTTGCTAATATATCAGAAGCTCAAAATTATGTTTCTGACGCTGCTTTTGATGCTGTGCACATGATGGCGAGGGCCTCCACTTCCTCTGTGGTGGCTAGACGTGCTCTTTGGCTGAAAATTTGGTCTGCTGACACTGCTTCTAAGAAAGCCTTGCTTTCCTTACCCTTTCAAGGGACTTCACTGTTTGGATCTGAACTTAAGGAGATGATTAGTGAGGCTACTGGCGGTAAAAGTACTCTTCTACCATCAGTCTTCAAAAAGAAGTTTCCAGCCAAACGCAATCGGTCCTTTTGTTCCTTCCAAACTGAGACACGCTCTGCGTCCCAGGCGGGTCCGTCCTCTGCGTGCTCCTCCTCCAAGCCCAAACAGTCCTGGAAGCCCAAAGTTGCCCCCAAGGCCAAGACCTCCAAGACTGCTTCGGCATGACTCACCGAACCCGGGTCCGCATCCAGCTGTAGGTGGACGTCTCCACATCTTTCGCCGGAGTTGGGAGGAGTCAGTGGCGGACCCTTGGGTTATTCAGGTGGTATCAGAGGGATACAGGATCCCTTTCTCTTCCCTTCCTCCTTTTCGGTTCCATTTTACTCGTCCTTCTCAGGAGCCTACAAAAAGACGTCTGTTCGACGACGCTATTCAGGATCTTTTGGACAAAGAGGTCCTGGAATTGGTTCCCTCAGAGGACACAGGTTCAGGATTCTATTCCAACCTGTTCGTTGTGGCCAAAAAGGACGGAGGTGCTCGTCCTATTTTGGACCTCAAGGATCTCAATTCCTTTGTTGTGAGTTCCCACTATCGTCAAGAATCCCTGCGTTCTGTGATAGCCGCAATGTCTCCAGGGGAGTTCCTTGCCTCCCTGGACCTTCAGGATGCATATCTTCACATCCCTATTCATCCAGAGAGCAGACGGTATCTCAGGTTTGCCTGTCACAAAGGCCACTTTCAGTTTTCAGCTCTTCCCTTTGGACTGACTTCAGCTCCTCAGGTTTTTCGGAGGGTATTGGGAGCTTTGATAGCTGTGCTTCATCGAGATGGTGTCAGGGTGACTCCCTACATGGACGATCTGCTCCTGAAAGCTTCATCTGTGGAGATCCTTCACCAGCAGGTTCAGTTGTGCATCCAGACACTCAATCGCCACGGCTGGATTGTGAATCTAGACTTGATCCCATCTCAACAGATCCTCTTCTTGGGTCTCCTCTTCGACACTCAGCAGTGCATGGTGTTTTTACCGGAGGAAGTGGCTCATCAGATTGCTCTCCGTGTATCCAAGATCCTGGAGCTCGAAAGGGTTCCAGTGCCGAAGTTGACTTCTCTGGTGGAGAAGTTCATTTCCACGATAGAGGCAGTGCCATTTGCTATGGCACACACCAGGCAACTTCAGAGGTTTGTGATTCAAACGTGTAAGAATCATCCAGATCATCAGCATCTATCAGTCTCTCTGCCTCCTCATGTCGAGTTGAGCTTGAATGGTGGTTGGACCTGTCTCATCTCCTGAAAGGGAGGTCCTTTCGGGTTCTCTATTGGACCACAGTCACGACGGATGCCAGCCTCCGGGGATGGGGGGCAGTGTTGGGTCGTTTCAGTGCTCAGGGGAAATGGGGACTGGAAGAATCTCTCCTCTCCATCAATGTTCTGGAACTTCATGCCATCTTTCTTGCCCTGAGACACTGGGAATCTCAGCTGGAGGGTTGTCCAGTCAGAGTGGAGTCCGACAACGCCACCGCGGTGGCTTACATAAACAGACAAGGCGGCACAAGAAGTCTCACCGCTTGGTTAGAGGTCAAGGCCATCTTATCTTGGGCAGAAGCTCATGTGCCAGTCATTTCAGCAGTACACATTCCAGGCGTAGACAACGTCATGGCAGATTTTCTCAGTCGTCATACAGTTGACAGCGGAGAGTGGGCACTTCATCCAGAGGTGTTTCACCTTCTAACCCAGATGTGGGGGGTACCTGTAGTGGATCTGATGGCTACCAGACACAACAGGAAGGTGCCAGTGTTTTGCTCTCGGTGGAGGGACCCTCTTGCTCTAGCAGTGGACGCTTTGTCAATCCTTTGGGAGTTCCCCCTAGCGTACATCTTCCCTCCTCTCCCTCTGCAGATCAGAGTCATCCAGAAGCTGAAGATGGAGCGTTGTCCTGTCACCCTAATCACCCCGAATTGGCCTAGTCAGTCCTGGTATCCGGAACTGCTAGCCATGTCAGTGGCGGATCCCTTTCCGCTTCCTGCCCGTCCAGATCTGCTTCTTCAAGGATATCTGTGGAAGGAGGATGTTCGGCATCTCCATTTGACGGCTTGGAGGTTGAAAGGGTTTTCCTCTTCAGTGGTGTCCATGATGCTTAGAGCTTGCAAGCCTGTGTCTTCCAAGATCTATCATCGCATATGGTCAACTTTTGTGGCATGGTGTGCTGATAAGGATCTATCACTTGATTTTCATCTTCCCACGGTCCTGGCCTTTTTGCAGGATGGGGTTGAGAAGGGACTCAGCCTGAGTTCTCTCAAAGCTCAGACTTCTGCTCTGTCTGTATTTTTCCAGGAACGCATTGCTATTCTTCCTGATGTTAAAGTTTTCTTCCAAGGTGTGGCTCATGTTCGGCCTGCCTTCAAGAGTCCTACTCCCCAGTGGGACCTCAATTTGGTGCTGAAGGTTCTCCAGAGACCCCCGTTTGAATCCTTGGCTTCTATTCCTTTACGTCTCTTGACCTGGAAAATGGCCTTCTCTTGGCTATTGTCTCAGTTCGCCGGGTAGCAGAGTTACAAGCTCTGTCTTGTAAACCTCCTTACTTGGTGTTCCACAAGGATAAGGCCGTGCTCCGCACTTCCAAGGAGTTTTTACCCAAGGTTGTTTCAGAGTTTCACATCAATCAGGAGATTGTGGTGCCCTCTTTCTGTCCTAACCCTTCCTCTGACAAGGAGAGAGATCTCCATTTGTTGGATGTTGTGCGTTGTCTTAAATTTTATGTTCATCGCACTGAGTCTATCAGGAAATCTGACGCCCTGTTCGTCATTCCTGAGGGGCCTAGGGCAGGGATACCGGCATCCAAGGTGACTATTGCATCTTGGATTAAATCTACCATTCATGAAGCCTACAAGCTGCGGAATAAGCACGTTCCCTTCAGGGTTACTGCTCATTCCACCAGATCAATTGGGGCCTCCTGGGCCTATAAGAATCAGGCGTCTGCTGATCAACTGTGCAGGGCGGCCACTTGGTCCTCTGTGCACACATTCTCGAAGCACTATCTTGTTGATGTACTGGCCTCAGCTAATGCCAGCTTTGGGAGGAAGGTCCTAGAGACAGTCTTGCCTGTTTAGGATCTTCTATTCTGTGGTTTGTAGTGCTTCTTTGCTGTTGAGCCCTGTTGGCTCTAGTTCAGTGTGCTGTGATAGTTCGGGGGTTCGTTTTTACCCCTGGTTGGTGTCCGTTGACACTTCTGTTTTTGGGCTCTATGATTAATTGATTCATAGCAGTTCTGGTGACCTTTGGGCCTTACGCTTGGTCCTTGCCTTACTTCCCGCCTCTGGGAAAGCTCAATGTTTGTACATCCCATTGTACCAGTGACCTGTATTGGATGACAGTGAAAATAGGATTTTAGTCTTACCTGTTAAATCCTTTTCACTTAGTCCATACAGGACACTGGTCTCCCATCCTGTGGCATTCAGTGGGAGACCTTCGGGGCATGCTCACAGGAGTCTTCCTTTTCCTTCTTACCTCTGGTCAGTTTAGTGTCTCAAATCAATCTGGCTTGTTCTGGCTGAAGGCAGCTTAAAAGGGAGGGGAGGCTCCACCCCCTGCATACATTTAGATGAATGTTCCTGCCTACTTAAAGGGGCGGATCGCCTCCCATTGTACCAGTGACCTGTATGGACTAAGTGAAAAGGATTTAACAGGTAAGACTAAAATCCTATTTTCATGGTGTATCTGTGCATTTCTTCAGTGTTGCTCTCGTTTGACCCTTGGCTGCTGTGTTTTCTCCTGATCGATCCTGTGGCTTTGTCTGACTACCTGATCTGCGTATGACCCTGGCTTGTCTGACTACCCACTCTGTTTTGACCTGGGCTGTGGTTGACTCCCTGATTTGGCCCTCGACTGTGGCTTGTCTGACTTACGCTCTGTGCTGTCCTTCGCTCCAGTTTGACTACCACCTGTTTGGGCTAGTTGTGGGTGCGTTCTATCGATGTAGTGTAACTGCTACCTCCGTGGTAGAGTTTCTGGTTGCCCCTCACTCCATTGCCTCCATCCTGTGCCACTGTATCCATTGCCTTCTGGGCCTGTTGAGTAACCCTCCACTCTGACGCCTACGTACAGTATTACCTTCATATACTTACCAGTGTTGCAGCTGATTACTTTCCACTCTCTTGCCTCCGCCCTTTGCATACCTAGTAGACCGGTGGTATTCCCTAATCCTGAGGCCAGTACTAATCGAGGATTGTCGGGTACCGCTCCCCTTCCTCAACGCTACGAGGGGGAGCCTACTTTCTGCAGAGGGTTCTTGAACCAGGTGGGCATATTTCTGGAAATGGTACCACATGCCTTTCCAAGTGATCGAAACAAGGTCGGTTTTGTAATCTTCCTGTTGTCCGGTAGGGCACTGGAGTGGGCCAATCCCTTGTGGGAGACAGTGAGACCAGTTGTTGTGGATGAGTTCCACAGGGTCTTTGATGTTCCAGCCAGAGCAGTATCTGCAGCGAAACGGCTTATGACCACACGACAAGGCGCACGCACCGTAGCCGATTACGCCACTGAGTTTTGCACTTTGGCTGCAGAGGTGAGCTGGAACAAAGAGGCACTCATAGCAGCTTTCTCTCGAGGGCTGTGTGACTCCATTAAGGATGAGATGGCGGCCCGTCAGCTGCCCAAAGAGCTGAACAAATTTATTTCCTTTATGATATTGATCAATACCAGGTTGAGAGAGGGACCTTCGTTCAAGAATCCAGGGCATAAGGTCACGACAAGATTGGCGCCTAGTTTTTCTTTCCCACCCTATCCTCCCTCACCTCCCATTCCTCCTGGTTCTGAATCTGTCAAGTGTGAACCTATGCAATTGGGCTTCATGAGCCTGTCTAGGGAGCAGAGGGAGTTCTTAAGGAGAGAGGGCCTCTGTTTATACTGTGGCAAGGCTGGCTGCTTGCTGTGTTCCTGTCCTACCCATCTGGGAAACGCTCGCAACTAGGGTTAGGTCTGGGGCAGACTCTAGGTGGTGTTTCACAGTCTCCTAATTCCCATCAAGAGAGACCCATCCTTGAGATAGTAGTGTCCTGGTCCACATCGTCAGTTACGGCTCCGGCCTTGGTGGATTCTGGAGCTGCTGGATATTTAATGAATGCTGACTTTGCGGCCACGCACGATATTCCTCTGCTGCCTCGCTCCTCTCCTCTGGCTATTGAAGCTATTGAGGGTAGACTTCTGCAGCCGTCACACATGACTCATGAGACTTGTCCACTAGTCCTAAGGGTAGGGGCGCTCCACGTTGAGACCCTACAATTCCAGATTATGAAGTCTCCTCACTTTGCAGTCATTCTGGGGTTTCCTTGGCTTCAGACATTGTGTTCTGGTCACCCTTTTGTACAGCAGCCTACCAGAATTTTAGGTACCTCTCCCTCGCTAACTGCTATGTACCAATCTTTCAAAGAGGTATTCAACAAGGTTGAGGCTAGTACATTTGCCAGCACATAGGGCCTGCGACTGTACTATTGATTTGATTCCGGGAGCCATACCTCCTAGGGGTCGGGTTCACCCTCTGTCTGTGGAAGAGAATTGTGTCATGGTGAAGTACGTGTCTGATTCCCTGGCCAGAGGGATCATTCTCAAGTCTCCTCGCCGGCCGGTGCTGGTTTCTTTTTCCTGTAAAAGAAGGATGGGGAATTGAGACCTTGCATCGACTACAGTGGGTTAAACAAACTGATGGTTAAGAATGATTATCCCATGCCATTAATCACGGAACTGTTTGACCAAATTAAGGGTTCAACAATAATCTCTAAGTTTAATTTTAGAGCTGTCTATAATCTGGTCAGAATTAAAGAGGGGCACGAGTGGAAATCGGCATTTAACACCCGTAGCGGTCATTATGAATATTTGGTGATGCTATTAGGCTTATGCAATGCTCTGGAAGTATTCCAAGAATTTATCAATGATGTATTAAGAGATGTACTACAGAAGTGTGTAGTAGTATATTTGGACGACATCCTTATTCACTCTCCGACCTTGGAAGCACATCAGGCGGATGTGACTCGGGTTCTAAAATTCCTAAGAGAAAACAAATTATGCTGTAAGTTGGAGAAGTGCAAGGTTTTTGGGGTTCACAAATTACTATAGAAAATTCAAACATAATTTCTCCTCTGTGGTTAAACTACTCACCGATATGACACACAAGGGGGCAGATGCGTCCAACTGATCCCCCAACACTATCCGGGCATTTGAGGAATTGAAGGCCACGTTTGCCAGGGCTCCTATTTTGTCTCATCCCAATCCCGCCGTGCCCTTTACTTTGGAGGTTGTTGCGTCTGAGTCAGGAGTAGGCGCCCTCCTTTCTCAGCACTCGGTTCCTAGTAAACCCTGACTACCGTTCGGGTATTTTTCAAAAAAATTGTCTAGAGCACAGAGTCTGTACAATATTGGGGATCGAGAACTTCTGGTTATTATCCACGCACTTAAAGGGATAGTATTACTTGAAAATTACTATCCCTTATACTGTAGCCCTTAATAAACTGAGTTAAATGACACCAGTGGCATCTCTCAAACCTTTATGGTTTAAGAGATAGCCGCTTTCAAAGTTTCCTCAGCAGAATGCTGACAGCAGGGGAATCCGGTCCCGGGACAGGCGGAGGCTCTTAAACAGTGCCGATATCTCGTTATGGAAGGAAAAATGATTAATTGAAACAGTCTTCCACGTGTGCTTGGTAACCAAGCACACATAGAAGACTGTTTCAATTAATCATTTTTCCTTCCATAATGAGATATCAGCTCTGCTGAAGAGCCTCCTCTTGATTCAGAGACCGGATTCTCCTGTTGGCAGAAGAACGCTGACAGCAGGGGAGAGGAAACTTTGAAAGCGGCTATCTCTTAAACCATAAAGGTTTGATAGATGCCGCTGGTGTCATTTAACTCAGTTTATTAAGGGCTACAATATGAGGGATAGTAATTTTCAAGTAATACTATCCCTTTAAGAAATGCCACTACCTGTTGGAGGAGACAAGTTCCCCAATACTAATCCTCACTGACCACAAATACCTGACAATTGGATCAGATCCTGAGGTGGATAGCCCGCCGGTTCCGATCATTCCTTCTGTTCATATTCTGGTGAATATTTGCACTAGCATCACCTCCCCGTTGGGGGAGGAGATTCTGTCTTCCCAGGCTGCCTCTCCAGTGGACAAACCCAATGGTAGATGTTTGTTCCTGAACCACTCTGCCCCAGATTGACGGAGACATATCACTCCTCGAAGGCAGCAGGGCATATCGGCAGGAATCAACTGATTTGGTCCATTTCTCGCTTATTCTGGTTGCCCAGTCTCAGAGCTGACTGCTCTGCCTTCATAGCAGCATGTGCTGCATGTGCTCGTAGTAAAACTCCCAGGCACCCTCCTGTGGGACTACTCCATCCATTCCCTAATGGCGAGCATCCTTGGTCACACCTGTCCATAAACTTCATGGTCTAATTACCCGCATCGTAAGGTCACACAGTCATACTGATGATTGTCAACAGATTCTCTAAGATGGCTCACTTCGTGCCTCTGAAAGGGCTTCCCTCCTCCAAAGAGTTGGATATGATATTCACCAGAGAGGTGTTTAGGCTCCACTGAGTACCCAAGGTACTGGTCACGGATCAAGGGAGCCAGTTTATTTCCAGATTCTGGAAGGCCTTCTGCGGGCAAATGGGCATACAATTGTCATTCTCCTCCGCCTACCACCCCCAGTCTAATGGTGCTGCTGAGAAAGTCAACCAAGGCTTGGAACAGTTTCTACGCTGTTTCATTTCAGACCACCAAGACAACTGGGCAGACTTTTTATTGTGGGCGGAGTTTGCCAGGAATTGTGCCATAAGCTCTTCTTCTTAGAACTCTCCGTTCCTGATCAATTACAGGTTCCAGCCCACTCTACTACCTGAGTCTTTCTAAGCACAATATTTTCCAGCTCTGGATGAGCATCTTAGGCAGCTCTGCTCCACTTGGGTACAAATTCAAAGATCCCTGCAGTGGTCTGCTCAGTGTTACAAGAAGCATGCTGACCGTCGGCGCAGGCCAACTCCGGTGTTTCGCGTGGGGGAGAGAGTGTGGCTGTCCTCCTGTAATCTCAATCTCTGAGTGCCTTACAAGAAACTGGCTCCTCGTTTCATAGGCCACTACTGGGTTCTTCACAAGATTAACCCTGTCTCTTACGCTCTAGAACTCCCTGCGGGTATGCGCATTCATAATGTATTTCATGTCTCCCTGTTCAAACCCTTCACTTGTAATCGCTATACCACTGTACCGGTCTGGCCTGGTCCTGTCCAAGTCGAAGGCCATGAGGAGTACGAAGTCCAGTCCATTTTGGACTCCCGCAGAGTCAACGGTCGTCTTCAGTATTTTGTGCATTGGAAGAGGTATGATCCTGAAGAGCGCTCCTGGGTGCCGAGTGGTAATGTTCATGCTCCTGCGTTGCTCCGCAGGTTCCATGCTCACTTTCCGCTTAAGCATGGTCCTCTTCCGCGGGGAGGAGGTCGTTAAAGGGGGGGGGGGGTACTGTCACAGTCTCCCTTTGAGGCCTAAATGATCCTGTGCTCTTACCTCTGTATGGCCACCGGCTGGCATGGCCTCTGCCCACTTCCTCATTGCTAAACTCATGTTTTAGGTACCGGCACAGACGCCTGTTTATGGGCCTATTCTGTTGGGCCTAATTGGGTCCCGCCTCCTTCTGCTACTTTATAAACCTCATTGAGACTAGGACTTGTTGCCCTTTCATGGTGTATCTGTGTTTTTCTTCAGGGTTGCTTTCGTTTGACCCTTGCTTGGCTGTCACGTTTTCTCTTGATCGATCCTGTGGCTTTGTCTGACTACCCAATCTGTGTATGTTCCTGGCTTGGCTGACTACCCGCTCTGTTTTGACCTTGGCTGTGGCTGACTACCTGATTTGGCTCTTGACTGTGGCTTGTCTGACTTACGCTCTGTGCTGTCCTTCGCTCCAGTCTGACTACCACCTGTTTGGACTAGTTGTGGGCGCGCTCTATCGATGTAGTGCAACTGCTACCTCTGTGGTAGAGTTGCTGGTTGCCCCTCGCTCCGTTGCCTCCATCCTGTGCCATTGTATCCGTTGCCTCCTGGGCCTGTTGCGTAACCCTCCGCTCTGTAGCCTACATACAGTATTGCCTTCACATACTTAACGGTGTTGCTGCTGGCTACATTCCACTCTCTTGCCACTGCCCTTTGCCTACCTAGTAGACCAGTTCTGTGACTCTTTTGGAGTACAAGTTACTTTCTGTCTTGCTCCTCCTACCACGCCATAGTAGAGTCACTACTTTGAGACATCTGTCTGCCTGTCTCGCGTCTGGGAGTTTAGCTGTCGCTCCAGTGATCAGGTTTCCTGGTGTTCCAGGTTTCCATTTGCTAGGTATAGAACCAATCCTGGTTCTGCTCCCATCTATATCTATAGGCTACTGAGAACCAGTTCAGTGTCAATCCTTGGGTAGTGGACTCAGCACTGTCCTCACACCTGTTCCTACTAAGGTTGGGGAAGTACTTTCTCTTGCTTATCTTAATAAACTGGTTAAACTTCACTGTACCTGTGACGTGTGTATTATTTACTTTGGTGTCCGTGACAAGGTACCCCTGGTCCTCCCTGCCACCTGGCTATAGTTCATCTGTACAGGAGTCCTGCCTCCCAGACAAAGATCTTCCTACTAGGCCCCATCTCCCCAGGCTCCGCCTGCTGCCTATACCTGGCTAATGTGGGATTAGTGGCCACCAAAACCTGGAATTTGGTGGGGGGAGGGCACCAATCTAAAGCACTGTTCCGTGTGTTTTCTTCCAGGGCATGAGGTGGTTGGCTTACCACAGTTCTCTGTGCCCTGGTGATGACTCCACTGTTTGGGCTCTGTGGACGAACTGACTTTGGAGATGTCACAAATCATTCCCCAGCACCACGTCCACTGGCAGGCAGGGCATCACTCCAACATCTCTGTATCCATGACCTGAGCCCCAATCCGAATGGACCTGGGCTGGGGGAGCCGGTACACTTTGCCGCAGCACCAACACTTCCACAGCCTGGTTGATTTGGTGGCAAGGGTCAAGACAGCTAGGCTGAACCAAGGTGAGGGTGGCTCCCGTATCCCTCAGCCCTTCCATGAGGTGTCTGTTAAGCTGAACCAGCTGAAGGTGATGCTGGCAGTTGTTGGATATGAATCCTTGGGCCAAAGCTTCCTCATGGTAACAGCCCCAGGCAATAGGCTCGTCCCTGGACAGAAGCACCTCCCCAGGAGCAGACCAAACATAATCCTCCTGCTGTGACTTCTCGGGATCTGGCAGAGATACTCCATCATATATACAATGGACTTGCTGGGGTAAAGACCAGTGGGTTGGTGCATTAGCCCCAAATGAGTGGGAACTTGAGCAGCACAGGCCTGATGAGGGTCATAGGGCAATGCCGTTGCAAGTGGCCCAGCTGTCGGCACCCATAGCATTCCAGGCCCGGTTTAGAGGATTGACGGCTAGCCGAACAGCCTTGGGCTGAGAACATGTGCCCTGATCAGGGCAACAGAGTTGGGCCTTGCTCCGGCCGAGCAACTGGGGAAACAAGGATCGTAGACGGTGTTGGGCTGGGCTGGCTCGTAGACAGCGTTGGGCCAGGGCCCCATTCGTCAGGTGTCCTCAAAGTTTTCTGCCAACTGGGCAGCTTCCATGAGCGTATGGGGCTCTTGGTCCCTCACCCAGTCTCTGATGTTGGAGGGTAAATGGGTACATATGATGTTATCCACTGGAAAACAACTACAAAGTAGTCTCCAGAGATTACACCTAAGAGAGCACCACACTGTATTACAATAACATACAGTACTATATACCAAACTAGATATAAAAATATAAAAAACATATGCAATAAAATTATGCAATGCGTATCAAAGGAATGTTCTACATGTTTTGTAAGGATTGTCACTTCTTCAGGTGCTAAGAATCTGAGTGCAACATACCTCTATTTATACATTTCCATCAATTCCTTTCCAAACTATTTTCTGCTTCTTTGCCGCCAAACCGCCGCATATCCCAGAGGCCTCCTCTCATATGAAACATGTAAAGAATAGAAAAATGGCACATGTCTCACTATAAGAGATCCAACCATGGAACTCACCACATCGACTTCCGTCGTCATAGGTGCATCTCACCGACATGTGCACATGTCCAAATAGAGCCTATGTGACTGCCCTCCATCACCATTATCTCATGTTATAAATTGATATAAGTACTGTACAATGACCATACTGGAGGGTACAACCACATTAGCTTCCATGAGCGTCCAGGGCTCTTGATCCCTCACCCAAACTCTGATGTTGGCGGGTACATGGGCGAAGAATTGTTCCAACAACATCTGTGGGCAGCTCCCCTCAAACCAGTTGGCACCACATCCCTATAACCAGTTCCTGCAGACCAGATCTATTGTATAAGCCCACTCAGCATGTGGGGCTTCCTGTGTTCCTCCAGGAACCTCAGGCGATAAGTGTCTGTAGTGATAGTATACTGGGCCAATAGTCTGTGCTTCACCACCAGGTAATTGGAGCTGTAGTTGTCTGGGATTGCCCAGTATGCCTCTGCAGCCAGCCCGGTAAGTTTCCTGGCTGATATGGCAACCCAGTCCTGGGGGTCCAGATGGAGACAGCACTACTGTTCGAAGTCCTAAAGTAATCCATTGATGTCTTCTGTGGCTTCATCAAAGGATTTAAAAGACTGATGGGATACAGGGATGCCGTTCTCTCCACAATCTGACCAGGGATCACTGGTCAGACTGTTCGGCCCTGTGCAGCTCTGGTTTAGTTCTGCCATGCATTGTTGCTTTGCAGTGATTATGAAAACCACCATGTCCTGAGTGGGTTAGGTCCCATGAAGGTGAGTTGCTGGTGCACCTTTTTAGACACTGGATCGATGGTCCCTGCCTTTGGGACACCCTCCAAGTGGTCTGTCGTGCTAGAGTCCCATTATAGATCCATGGTTCTGGCAAGCTGAACAATTTCCTCATCAATTTCTCTGGAGTCTGCTATGTCACATTCCCCCTGTTCCACAAGATCCTATAGGGCAGTGACCGACAGATGTTGGTGATGTTGGTAAGCGTTTGCCATCACTCACTGGCTGGATCCCAGTGCGTGGTATGAATCTCTAGGTTTGGAGAGAGAGAATCCCACTGCTACCACCATTGTAACAGGAACCAAGGACACCAGGTGCCAAGCTGGTCTCCCTCTGGAACAAAGTTTCTTGGAATGGGGTCATAGGGGACCCTTTTGACCATTTCATAGTAAAGTACACAACATGGGGTTACTTCCAAAACTAATCCAGTTTATTTGGGGACAAGGGGGACATTTTATGCAGTATAAAACAAAAGAACAAAGAAACATAATTCAATCTTTCCTCTCTGATCTCCAACCAATTGGGAACTGGAGCGACAATGATGCAAACAATGGTGACCAATCTGGGCCCGGCTGTATTCTATTGATACTTTGATCAGCAGAATAATTCAGTCTTGACTCACTGTCTCCCCAGCCAATGGAAATGGAGTGACAAGATGGGGATAGGTGGCAACCAATCACAGAGACGCCTAATTGTCGAAGCAACATCATGCTCTGTGTGGCATTGTTTGACAAGTGCAGAACAATGAGGAGGCACCCTACCTGTGAATACACATTTACACGGCACAACATATATTACATAGAATGATAGGTGAACAATCAGGAAACTGCTTACTTTTTAAAATGGCGGAGGCATCTCTTCTGCTACCTGGGGTTTTAGTCTGTGAATTCTAGTTCTTGCAAAAGTTCCCCTGGCACTTAGAAGTGCCTCCCGTAACGGTCTATGGCCCATTACAGTCAGCACTGCAACACTATAGCCAGATGGTAGTCCCAGGACTGTGCATATCAGATGGGGTTCATGCCACAGCAAAGGGTGTGAAGTGTCAAGTGTTCTTTCAGAGAGGGCACATGCCTAGACAGTGTCACATGTTCCTGTTTTGTTTGTTTGTTTTTTTCATTTTTTTGTTTTTTGGAAAAAAATGTGAAACAATCAACAGAAACGTAACAGCAATAAAGTATCTTACCATACAAACAGGCAAACGTATGGCAGTAAAATGAGCACACATTGTATATAACCAAAGACACAGAGGAAAACCAGTATATTTTTGTGGGCTACAGTGCTGTTTAAAAAAAAAAGCTAACTAGGGGAGTATGGCTTGAGAGAAAGTGAAAGAAAAAGATGAACATGACAAGAGAGTAGTCAGACCCCATGGAAACATGGAGACACGTGTTCCTGTTTTCTGCAAAATAAACCTTGTTGCACCATTTCTTCAAATAGTGGACCCATGGTATAGACCCTAATCTGGTAGGCAGTTCCCCTACAACACAGAGGTCACACTAAAGAAAAGTCCACTCTTACAATACACAGTGTCTGAGACAAAAACATATCCCTTTCAGTAATGAGTGTGCATGCTCTAGTGTCTGAGTACATCAGGGGTGGTAGAGGAGTCTTAGGAAATGATTGGGATTCCAGAAGGGCACACAATGCATCACATATATGCGTTAATTACATCTCTGGCATTACAAAGTACAGGCTTGTTGAACATATGCAAAATCCCCATGTTGTCATGACGGAAAAAACGGTCAAACTTCACATTTCTGATGGGTTCCTTTACAATTAAACTAAGATAAGGAAGTGTATATTATAGCTGTCCAGTATTCCTAACAGGGATATGTGTGGATTTCAGATGATGGCACTTAAGCTTTACAACATATGGATGCACGCTTCCTTAATACCTTGCTCTTCATAGTATGGATGACCTCCGAGACAATAACCTAGTTTCAAGACCAACACCTGTCAATGGGCAATTGGGGATGTCTCTCATTTGTTCCATTGTGCAGCAATGCACATATGGCTCATGTTATTGACATGACATCACATTTTGCCATACGATAACATTCAGTAGCACTAAGAAGCAGCAGGAGGAGCAATGTAAGGGAGTGGAGGGAAGGCATTGTTTCACCAGAGTAACTTGGATATCCATCTGTTCCATGATGGGTCGTGCCATTGATGACTGTAGGAAGAAATTACAGGAGTTAAACATGTACCAGTGTTTGTTGTAAAGAGGCAATGTCATCAGGCGCTTACAGAATTACAGATGTCAGCTGAACTCAGAGTCACATGGAACCATCCATTGCATGGCATCTGCATCTGTTCATTAAGATTAGGGCTCTGTAGTAGTAATGTCCAAGCAGGCATTTTCCATGCTGGATGGTTAGGTGGATACAAGTCATCCTGTGGAGTGAAACATATCATTATGTATTGTGCGAATGTGTTTCCACACATTCCCCTTGCAAATAAATTTAATACATGCATCGTGTTTGAGTCATGCATTGTCCTCATAGGTAAGAAACCCCAGCTAAATCTGTCCTGTATCTCTGTCCCTCTAAGGGTCTCCTCATTCTCTGGTTAGGGAATAGGCACCTCCACATTGGGGTTCTGGATGTACATCGCCTAATAAAAGTTTGTCCACTGTGATGTAATGGAGTATGGTACACACAAGGATAATATCACACACTTTAGGGGGGGGCATATTGTAGTGATCCACCAGATATATCCAGACACCTGCATCTTGTTTTCCGGATCCAAAGTTGCATTAAAACGGAACTTTCATCCGGTTTAAAGTCACCCTGCTATAATTAAGCAGGTAGGAACTAGCTTCTGAATATATAGTTTACCTTTCACTAGTAGCCCGATCTGAAGAAATCCATCATTGAAGGAGACCGGAACCCAGGCTACAGCACAGACATCTTGTCTGCACTCCTGCGCCATCAGTTCCGGTCTCCATTGTGTAGACTGCAGTGCACCATATGGTTACCGGAAGAGACTGACAGTGCAGTTGAGACTGCGCTAATCCAGCCGTCAAGCTACTTGTTAAAGGTAAACTATATATTCAGAAGCTAGTCACTACCTGCTTAATTATAGCAGGGAGACTTTATAGCGGATGAAAGTTCCGCTTTAAGTTCCTCATCCTCACTTGATCATCATTCTACCGGTACTGTGCTGGTGTTTGAGGATTCGTTATAGGTGTCAGGAGCCACGGTTTGCAGCTTTATCCTGCATCCGCTGTGAAATCTAACTGACATTGCTACACATGTACTACATAGTTATATGAATGATGTGTTATAGGGATATACTTATTGTATCTAATAGCCATACTAAGCTAGGGATGCTTTTATCGTGTGAGTGCTTCTGTCTATGTTATCTAATGTGATGTGTACTTTGGTTACTCACCTAACAGCCATCCTCCTGTATAGGTCCCATTCTCAAAGTCACAATGCCTGAGGAAGTAGGAGTCATGACAGCTTCCAAGATATTAACGACAGACATGTGTGATCCGCAGTTTGTCATAACACACAATCTGAGCATTGATGGAGTGTCATCTGTATTATTTAGTTCCTTATTCATGTTATGCCTGCAACAGTTAATTCCCAGTTCCCCATAAATACACTAATTTTGTTCTACATTTGGGTGAGTAATGTAGTGTTCCTGACTATCTATCTGTGATTATAGGTTCAATACTACAGCTAGCCTGCATGACTAGTGGCTGAACCTGCAGATAACCTACACACTTACTCTTCAGTGCTGTCAGCACCTGACCCAACACACTGGAACATGTAGCCTGTGGCATCCCAGATACATATCCTTCAGTGGACTGGAATGATCCAGTTGCCATTAAATGTATGTCATGCAGCAGCTTCTTCATGGTGGATAGGAGATGATCATTGTTGGCTATGGGGCCAACGTCACATTTCATCTCCTCATAGAGGTCGATGATGCTCTGTGACATCAACCTGTACCAATCTCTGACCTCATCCTATGCCATTCTGAAGAGAGCAACCCTTGTCCAGTATGTCCTGGATGTTGGCAGCCATCTTGCCTCCCTGTGCTGCTCCACAGGTCCCTCTGGCCCCTGTGGCTGGGGAATATCTGGCTAAGGCGGCTTAGATGCTGCTGCCTGGCCTGGAGATGTCATTCTGAGTGGTTCACCAGACAGAGCATCCAAACTTGCAAGAGCAGGCAGATGTCCATGTGTGTTTGGGGGATCCTGGGGCTGTCTCTTCGTCTGGTATGCCCTGTCCTCTAATGCCTTTGCCAGTTGCAGTGGAAACATGATGCTTGGAATCGCTGTTTGAGTGGACTCACTGTAAACACGCCACATTAACAGGATGGTGGGACGTCCCATTAAGACAAAGGTGGGGCGTTGGCCAGGAGCAGTCATTAGCTAACGAGGGACCAATAGGAATGAGGGTCTTGTCCAAATGAGCGCATGCTAGTGTGGATGTTGTTGATTGAGTGTGTTTAGTCTGATTGCTGTTTACCTGTCAGCTGCATCTGTGACGTTGCCCAATGTGATTGTTGATGCTGGTGCAGCTTAGATCTCCATTGGCTACTGATCTTGCATACAAGGCTTACATTGCTTTGCAATTGACATGTCTACATATTCTCTAGGCTGGACATGACATATTGATATGTGTTAACCCCTGGTGTGCCATGGAGAACGAGCAACTGATTGGTTCACAATGGTTTGCACATCCCTTGTTACTCAGGGGGTTGATGGGTTCATGTTGGTTGTCCAGGACTGGTGTGGACAGATTGTACATTTCAAGGGCACTTCCTTGGGACTTCAGGGGTTATTTTTGCCGTTGTTCTCATTGTGATATGTCATATCTGTTCAATGGGGGTTTTTAACCTTCCTTCTGTGCTCTACTCCTGGAATTTGTAGGCACAGCAATACCTTCAGTAAATGTATTTCTTTACCTGCGTCAGCACTCACTGCACACAGTTGAATAGCGAATGGCTTGGGCTGTACCATTGATCTAAATGGGCAAATCTTACAAGCAGTTGTCATTTTTTAGTGCACGTTAGAAGTTCACAACATAGGTGATAGAATACCAAACTGTGCTTGCAGAACTACCGTTCCCTATATTTTTCTTTAACAGAGACAACTGAATCAAGCCCATGACGAAGGAGACAACATTAGTCGATTTGCAGAAGAATTTGTACTGGATATTGTGGTTTTGGTAGGAATGTGTTATGGGCACCTTATCTGTGGTACAAATGTATACATAGGTTCCACATCTCTTTTGTAGATGGGGAGAAGTACCATCATGTGTGTAAAATGTCCCAACACAGAATTATATGTAGGTGAGAAAGGACAAACTCTAAGAAAATGGAAACCTTCTTATAAGTCCAGTGTGAACAAGAAAAGAAATACGAAAAGAAATACCCCATTGGGTGAACATTTTTGCAGAATCCGGGAATATAAATTGATGAACACTCTGAACTGTGGTCTGAATCATGACAAGGAATTTGTCACATTATTCCACACAATAAACATATTTTGTCTTTTTGAGTACCAGAGGGTATGTAGTGTATTTAAAGGTGGTGCATTGCATGTCCCTCTGGCACTCAGAAGGTTAACCCATAAGTTCCATATACTTAGCTATCTTTGGCTGCAAGTCACAATCTCTCTACACACTAAATTTATTGGAGCTACTCACACATCTAAATGGAAATAAATCTTGTAAAAGTATAATTAACACAGATATTGGTGATAAGAATTTCACCTTCAGTGGGACTGGCATTAACCTGCATGAATGAACAACCTATGTAATGTATTTTGTATTTATCCTTCATTCTAAACATGCACAACAGAGACCTAAGTTCTCTTGAAATCTTGCTTTCTAAAGCTACTTAGCCAATAAAGTTATCACTGTAACGGACCATAGGCCGTTACTGAAAGGCCTTCTTAGGCCTGAAACAGTTGCCAGGGAAAAAAGGACTACATTCCCTACAAGGTGCCATTCCTCCAGGCAGCAGGGATACAAAGGACATTGCTACCTTTCATTTAAATAGCAGGCGTGCCTCGAATTAGCCTCAGCAAACTGTGACATCACCGGCAGCCTGGACTGTATTCCACAGTTGTATCGGACAAGTAGGTGATCATCTGATTGGTCACCTATCCTCTATGAGGAAAATTAGGTGAATACTGTTCAAGGGAATGTTGATGAGCAATACCGTATTCGACCAGTAGGTGTCTCCCTGCCTAGAACATAGTGTCAAAGGTTTCAGTGTATTATGTTACTAGGCAGGTAGGCACTCTTCCTATTGGTCACTGCTGTTCCCTCTAGTTGTCTCTCCGGTTCCCATTTGTTAGGGAGCCGGAGTGACATAATTGCATTATACATCAAACCCGGGTGATTCAATCTTCTATGGAGGACAATGACCTGGGTCCTGATTGGTTAGTTGTTTCTTGTCGCTCTTGTTCCTATTGGTTGAGGATAGGAGCAGCAAGACTGAATTATATAGAAATGCTTTTACTGTGCACAGTCCTTATCGTTATTCCCTACTGTGCCCATTGTATTATGTTGCCACCTCACCATTCTCCCTTTGTAGCATCTGTGTACCCTCCCATTGTTTAATTGCACCAAGTTTATGTATAAAATGTCCCCTGTTCCACAATAAAGTGTGTTTGTTTTGGAACAAGAAGTGTGTCCTGTTTTATTCCTGAATGGTCTAAAGGGTCTCCTTTTGACCCCCATTCATAGGAGCTTTGATTCACGAAGACCATCCTGGATACCCACTTCTATCCGCATCCAGGAGGGAGAAACCCAGAATGACAGCCCAAGACAACCCGGCATCTTTGGTTCCTGTTACAATCACTTTTACTCTACTAATCTACTGCTTTTTCTATGGCTACCATGATGCCGCTTTTTACATATATTAAAATATACAACACACACATATTTATTTTCTAAAGAATAGGCCCAGCTTTTGTCACTAGGGTAACTACAATGGGGTATTGTCATCTGTATTATTTAGTTCCTTATTCATGTTATGCCTGCAACAGTTAATTCCCATAAATACACTCATTTTGTTCTACATTTGGGTGAGTAATGTAGTGTTCCTGACTATCTATCTGTGATTATAGGTTCAATACTACAGCTAGCCTGCATGACTAGTGGCTGAACCTGCAGATAACCTACACACTGACACCAGTTTTCCCAACAGTTTACAAGTAGTCACGGCTAACTATAATTCCTGAGCATGTGTCCATTGTCTACCTAGGAGAAAGGGAGAAGAAAGGCAGACTCAGCTAGGACTGAGGAGATAGCATGTATGTTTTCCATTGGGCAAGGCAAAGGAAGGGGAAATGTGGACTGCTTGGTCAGTTTTTCACTGTCGTCCAATACAGGTCACTGGTACTCTGGGAGGCGTAAGTCCCCTTTAATAGGCAGGAACAACTATGCAAATGATTTGCAAGGGGCGGAGCCTCCCCTCTTACTTAAGCCACCTTCTGGCCAGAGCCACTTAGATTGATTTGTTCCTGGAGTGCCTTGCACACCAGGTAGAAGAACATCTATGCATCTTAGTGTTTTATTATTTTTATTCAAATATGGAATACCACCATTAGGAGGGTGACCATGGCTGTGAATTGCCCTCTCTAAAGTGGCTGGTGCAGCTTCCAGGGATTTCTGTGGACCTTATGCCCTGAAGAGGGAACAGCTTGTGTTGAGCAGCTTCCCTACTGAGGAATTTACCTCTGGGTTATTCCTTTTTCATCATGGTCACCTGAAGACAGAAGTCCTGCAAGAAAGGTGAGTCACCCATTGAGTGCTGAAGGTCCACTTGTCCCCACAGTGTCCCTTTGTTGGGCTTGTATTTGGGAGTTTTCAATACACTCCAGCACTCATAGGGTGTTTTTATTGCATTCTTAATGTTTATGCAATTTCTGTGATATTCTCTGGGTTTTGGAGCTTGGGATATTCGTTTACTTATGTTTCTTATGTGTTTTATTCTTGTTTGAGCACTTTTTAACGTTTTCTTAAACTTTATTAAAAATTGAGTTCCGCGCCTTTAAGCGCGGCTTTTCCCGCTCAGACGCAATGGCTCCTTTACTCTCTATGGAAATTCACAGTGTGGGACATATCTTTGGAACCGCTTGTCACAGCAACTCCAGAGAGGGCTCATTTTACTGCTAGGCTCCTGCTCTATCATCCGGATTGTGTTTTATTTATGTGGGGTGTTCAGGGGGGCTTCGGGCACTGTTTAGGGTACTTCTATGGGGAAAACTACATTTCCCATGAGCGCCTGGTTCGCGCTCGTTTCTGATTGGCTGTCATGACGGCCGCCATTTTGTGGTACTTTTCCTATGCGAGTACACTACGCAGGGACCGAGCCTTCTCTCTCCTCTACAGATTAACCCTTCGCTGGCCAGATAAGTCCGAATTTAGACATTTCTGGGGTGAAACTTTAATCCTTTACACTTTTTCTGGGTGATAGTGTTATTAGTGGGGTATATTGACGCTGTGAGCATGTCTACTTCACTGGAGCTAGGGGCTAGACCCAAGTCTAAGGAGGATGGGGGGTCTGCTACCCCCATGGCATTTTGCTCCTCTTGCCACATTGGGCTGTCTAGCGATAATGTGGGGGATCTATGCCCTAATTGTACTGGTCAAGATAGCAACCCTGGGCTTTCCAGCCACGCTATTGAGCCATCTTGGGTGAGGGAGTTTAAAGCTGCCACTAGGGATCTCAGATCCACGCTTCAACTCTTTCCCTCTCAGATACAGGGGGCTCTCCAGGTCTGGCAGACCCCCTCTACCATCAGGACCTCCCTGCCTAAGCCACAGGGGGCTCCTGATGTAACTGATTCTTCTGAAGAAGAACTCTTGCAGGATTCTGATGCTGAGGAACGTACTGTTATTGAATCTAACAGATCCATTGGGGACCCCTATGAGTGTGACCCTGAAGTCTCGGCTGAGGGTCTGATCAGAGCGGTTCTGAATACGCTCAACCTTCCTCTGACTCAGGAATCCACTTATAATCCTACTGATGTTTTTCAGAAAAAGCCATCTAAGCCAGTGGTTTGTTTTCCAACTAACCCTACTCTTGCCCGTCTGGTCTCTGAGGCATGGAAGAATCCTGATAGATCCTCCTCTGTCTCTAAAAAGTTTGCTAAACTATACCCTTTTCCTGAGGCTGAGCTGGTGAAATGGGTTCATCCTCCCAAGGTGGATGCTCCTGTTTCTAGACTCTCCAAGTCTACCGCCTTGGCTGTCTCTGATGCCTCTGCCCTGCAGGATTGGACGGATAAAAAGCTAGAGCTTTCTCTTAAATCTATTTTTGCCTCCATTGGCACTGCCATGCGTCCAACCTTTGCTGTGGCATGGGTTAATAGAGCCATTGCGGCCTGGACTGAACGACTGACTGAAGCAGTTCGCCAGGATGCACCAGTATCTGAACAGTTGCAGCTTCTTGCTAATATCACTGAAGCTCAGAACTATGTTGCTGACGCTGCTTTTGATGCTGTGCGCATGATGGCGAGGGCCTCCACTTCCTCTGTGGTGGCTAGACGCGCCCTTTGGCTGAAAATTTGGTCTGCTGATACAGCCTCTAAGAAAGCCTTTCTTTCCTTGCCCTTTCAGGGGAATTTGCTCTTTGGGTCTGAACTCAAAGAAATGATCAGTGAGGCTACTGGCGGTAAAAGTACTCTTCTACCCTCAGTCTTTAAGAAAAAGTTTCCAGCCAAACGCAATCGGTCCTTTCGTTCCTTTCAGACTGAGACACGCTCCTCGGCCCAAACGGGTCCTCCCACTACGCGCTCCTCCTCCAAGCCCAAACAGTCCTGGAAGCCCAAAGTTGCCCCCAAGGCCAAGACCTCCAAGACTGCTTCGGCATGACTCGCCGAACCCGGGTCCGCATCCGGCTGTAGGCGGACATCTCCGCAACTTTCGCCGGACTTGGGAGGAGTCAGTGGCGGACCCATGGGTTCTTCAGGTGGTGTCAGAGGGATACAGGATCCCTTTCTCCTCCCTTCCTCCTTTTCGGTTCCATTTTACTCGTCCTTCTCAGGAACCCACAAAAAGGCGTCTGTTCGACGACGCTATTCAGGATCTCTTGGACAAAGAGGTCCTGGAGGCGGTTCCTCAGGGGGACACAGGTTCAGGATTCTATTCCAACCTGTTTGTGGTAGCCAAAAAGGACGGAGGGGCTCGTCCCATTTTGGATCTCAAAGATCTCAATGCCTATGTGGTGACTTCCCACTTCCGCCAGGAGTCCCTGCGCTCTGTGATTGCAGCAATGTCTCCAGGGGAGTTCCTTGCCTCCCTGGACCTTCAGGATGCTTATCTTCACATCCCTATTCATCCAGAGAGCAGGCAGTATCTCAGGATTGCCTGCCACAGGGGACACTTTCAGTTTGCAGCGCTCCCCTTTGGGCTGACTTCAGCCCCTCAGGTCTTCCAGAGGGTGTTAGGCTCCTTGATAGCGGTACTTCATCAGGATGGGATCAGAGTGACCCCATACATGGACGATCTCCTACTGAAAGCCTCCTCAGCGGAACTTCTCCGTCAGCAATTACAGAAGTGCATGCACACTCTGAACCGTCATGGCTGGATCCTGAATCTGGACAAGTTGGACTTGATTCCATCTCAGAGGCTTCTGTTCCTGGGTCTCCTGTTCGACACTCGCCAATGCATGGTGTTTCTTCCAGAGGAGGTGGCTCACCAGATAGCCGTCCGAGTAGCTGGGATTCTGGACATGGACGAAATTCCGGTACCAAAGTTGTCGTCTTTAGTGGGGAAGTTCATTTCCACAATCGAAGCAGTACCATTTGCCATGGCCCACTCCAGGGAACTTCAGAGATTTGTGATCCAGACGTGCAGGAATCATCCAGATCATCAACATCTGTCCGTTTCTCTTCCTCCTCATGTCGAGTCGAGTCTGCACTGGTGGTTAGATCTCTCTCATCTCCTGAAAGGGAGATCCTTTCTAGTTCCTCGTTGGACCACAGTCACAACGGATTCCAGCCTTCGGGGCTGGGGTGCAGTCTGGGGTCGCTTCAGTGCTCAGGGGAAATGGGGTCTGGAGGAATCCCTTCTCTCCATCAATGTTCTGGAACTTCGAGCTGTCCGGCTTGCCCTGAGGCACTGGGAGTCTCAACTGACCGGTCTTCCGATCAGAGTGGAGTCCGACAACGCCACGGCGGTGGCTTACATCAACAGGCAAGGCGGCACAAGAAGCGGTTCCGCCTGGTGGGAGGTCAAGGATATTTTGTCTTGGGCAGAAGATCACGTGCCTGTCATCTCTGCAGTTCATATTCCAGGCGTGGACAACGTCATGGCAGACTTCCTCAGTCGTCACACCGTCGACAGCGGAGAATGGGCTCTTCATCCAGAGGTGTTTCACATGCTCACCCAGCGGTGGGGGATGCCTGTGGTGGACCTGATGGCTACCAGGCACAACAGGAAGGTTCCGGTGTTTTGCTCCCGGTTGAGGGACTCCCTTGCTCTAGCAGTGGATGCCTTGTCGATCCCTTGGGATTTCTCCCTGGCTTACATCTTCTCTCCTCTTCCTCTATTGATCAGAGTTATCCAGAAGTTGAAGCAGGAGCGTTGTCCTGTCATCCTGATCGCTCCAAACTGGCCTCGCCAGTCCTGGTATCCGGAGTTGTTGGCCATGTCAGTGTCGGATCCGATCCCGCTCCCTGCCCGTCCGGACCTACTTCTCCAGGGTTATCTGTGGAAGGAGGATGTTCACTCTCTCCATTTGATGGCATGGCGGTTGAATCCTCGATTCTAGCAAAGAAAGGATTTTCTCCTTCTGTGGTGTCGACTATGCTTAGTGCTCGTAAGCCTGTGTCCTCCAAGATCTATCATCGCATATGGTCAACCTTCGTTGCATGGTGCACTGATAAGCAGTTATCCCTTGAGTTTCATCTTCCCACTGTCCTGGCCTTCTTGCAGGACGGTGTGGATAAGGGGCTCAGTCTGAGTTCCCTCAAAGTTCAGACTTCTGCCTTGTCTGTGTTTTTCCAGGAAAGGATTGCTATCCTTCCTGATGTGAAAGTTTTCTTCCAAGGTGTGACTCATGTTCGACCTGCCTTCAAGAGTCCTGCTCCCCAGTGGGACCTCAATTTGGTGCTGGGAGTTTTCCAGCGACCACCGTTTGAATCCTTGGCTTCCATTCCATTACGTCTCTTGACTTGGAAGATGGCCTTCCTTTTGGCTATTGTTTCAGTTCGCCGGGTAGCAGAGTTACAAGCTCTGTCTTGTAAACCTCCTTACCTGGTGTTCCACAAGGATAAGGCTGTGCTTCGCACTACCAAGGAATTCTTACCCAAGGTTGTGTCCGAGTTTCACATCAATCAGGAGATTGTGGTTCCCTCTTTCTGCCCTAATCCTTCATCTGACAAGGAACGAGATCTCCATTTGTTGGATGTGGTGCGTTGCCTCAAGTTTTATGTTCATCGCACCGAGTCTATCAGGAAGTCTGACGCTCTATTCGTCATTCCTGAGGGACCTAGGGCGGGGAGACCGGCTGCCAAAGTTACTATTGCATCTTGGATTAAAGCTACCATCCGTGAAGCCTAAAAGTTGAGGAATAAGCATGTTCCTTTCCGGGTGACTGCCCATTCCACCAGATCTATTGGGGCCTCTTGGGCCTACAAGAATCAGGCTTCTGCTGATCAACTGTGCAGAGCGGCCACTTGGTCCTCTGTGCACACTTTTTCTAAGCACTATCGAGTTGATGTACTGGCTTCGGCTGATGCCAGTTTTGGAAGGAAGGTCCTGGAGGCAGTCTTGCCTGTTTAGGTCTTCCGCTCTGTGATCCTTAGTGCTTCCTTACTGTTGAGCCCGGTTGGCTCTGGTTCCGTGTGCTGTGTTAGTTCAGGGATTGTTTCCCTTGGTTGGTGTCCGTTGACACTTACAGTTTGGGCTATGTTATTAACTGGGTCATAGCAGTTCTAGTGACTTGGGCCTTGCGCCTGGTCCTTGCCTTTCTTCCCACCTCTGGGTCAGCTCAATGTTTGTACATCCCAGAGTACCAGTGACCTGTATTGGACGACAGTGAAAATAGGATTTTAGTCTTACCTGCTAAATCCTTTTCACTTAGTCCATACAGGTCACTGGTCTCCCACCCTGTCAAGGGACCAGTCTTGGCTCTCCTGTGGCATTCAGTGGGAGACCGTTCGGGCATGCTCACAGGAGTCTTTCTTTTTGCTTACCTGAGGTCAGTTTTAGGGTCTCAAATCAATCTAAGTGGCTCTGGCCAGAAGGTGGCTTAAGTAAGAGGGGAGGCTCCGCCCCTTGCAAATCATTTGCATAGTTGTTCCTGCCTATTAAAGGGGACTTACGCCTCCCAGAGTACCAGTGACCTGTATGGACTAAGTGAAAAGGATTTAACAGGTAAGACTAAAATCCTATTTTATCTCCCGGGGCTTACTTTTGGATCAATATTGGTTTCCAGTTTTCCAGAAGCCAGAGGGGGGACACTGCATTCTGCAGCTAGATGAGAGTACCAGGAGTGTGAGCACTAGATGTATTGTAAATTCTTGCAGTGCTCCAGTAAACCTTGTTACACTGGTTCTTCAACATAATCATTTGTCATTTCAATACTGATTTTTTTAACCAATGGCAGGGACCCTAGTGTGGTTCAGGGCATTCCATAACATGGGGTAATTCTGGTACAAACCAGCTGCACCATATGGGACTGTAACAGAGCTTAGTCCATTACTGGAGCCCTTGTCTGAGCCTGGAACTGGTATTCAAAGAACCCCAGAGACTGTGGACATTTTGCTCTGCTGGGACTCTGCTTTGGGTCCAGTCGTATGACATTACCAGCCAATACACTGGCTTAAAAGACTGTGTTGAGCCCTAGTCGTATCCTAAAGGACTTGTGAATAGACTTTATGCGAATGGGCAATGGAGACACACAGAGTTGCCCTGTGTTACGAGTATTCACTGTGTTTAACTGTATGTGGTGTATTCGAGGGTTTACACATTCACCGACTATGAGTCGGAGGCTCCTGGCTTAGTGTTCGACATCGAGTTGAACATGAGGAGTCGAGGGTAGTGAGTTGACATCAGATTGGTCGAGTACGTGCTTCAACCCCTGGCCGTTGTCCGTCGAATGTGTATTCCCACCCCTCAAGTCTTTGTGTCTTTTGTCTAGATTTAATCAACCTTTTTGTATTGGAAAGCTAATCATGTCTGAGTCATTGTATTTGTTAGACCATCTGCTGTTGGTCTTTTGTCTTCTATGTTGTGATTGAATGTATTTGGTTGGCCCATGTATTTTGATGTAATGTTTGTGTATAAATATGTGTGGTTTTGTGACAATAAAGAGTCTTATTCTGAGTGAACAAGGAGTCCTGGTGTCTTATGTTCCTATGGTATAAAGCGGCCACTCTGACGCCCATTTGAACTGCATCGTCGACTTCCTGCTGCCAGCTTCGTATGCTGTCAGACGGCGACGTGGACTCCGTCTTCGACTGCTCTGGAGCCTTGTCGACCCCTACTCGACTTGCATCCTTCAAAGCAGAGTCGACTACCTCGGGGTTCGACGCCCCTGCAAGTCGACAACCAGACCTTCCATCGGTTCGACTGGTGCATCCGATGGTGCCAGTAAGGCGTCGAGAGGGAGAGACCTGGGAACGATGGCAGAAGGCGACGCGGTCTCTTCTTGCTTCCGTTACACTGGTGGCAGTGGTGGGATTTCTCCTTCTTTTCATCGGTTACATCAAATGAGACATGGGGTCATACGAGAACTACTTCAACATCATCTGGTTCCAGTGGAGGATCCGGCTGGGTGATGTCATAGATGACTTTATCCCAGAGCTTGGTGGTTGCATAGCAGAGGAGCTACACATACAAGATGACTTGGTAAACTACATGGACCGGGAGTATTTGCCTGGGATCCTCGTCGCCTTTTACCCAGCCCACTTGCGATGTAACATCCAAGGACTTGTGTGGGAGGCCTACAACCAGGATTCCACCTTTGGTCGCCCGGAACCCAGTCGATACTGGGAGATCCAGGATAAGAGGGAAAGCATGTTTGGGGAATACTTTCCTCGGAGCCTGGAGGAAAACCTGAACATCCTTGCCAGCGAGGAATGGAATCTGGAACAGATGTACGCTGGATTGATACAAGAAATCCTGGAGGGAGAAGACTGGAGGGGTAACGCTTCTGAGGAGGACTACTCAGCTGAGGAGGACTTTAGTGACTGGGAGGTCCGGGATTGTGTTACCCCTGTTCACTCTGCACTGGTGAGTGTGAATCTGCTTCTCACCAGTGACCCATTTTTGCCCCTATATCAGGGAGTGGGACAGCTGTCCTCCCTGATGACCCTTCTGCCCTGGAGTGTGTTACCCCTGACCTGAGGAGTGGGAATTCGCTCCTCCTCAGCCCCAAGAATGCCCCTGTATCAGGGGGTGGGACAACCGTCCCTCCTGGTGGGCATATGGTCCCTTTCCCTGTTTTCCCTACTGTGGTGAGTGGGAGAGAGCTCACCAACAGCCCCAAGAAGATGGCCCATTTGGTGTTGGATACCACCCTGGAGAAGGAGCAATGTGTGCTCTCCAGGGCCACGGATGCTACTGCCCTGAGGAATTGGACTGCAGTCTTCCTCAAGGCAGAGAATGACCATAAAGTTGATGGCCTGGGAAAAGAGGAGCCCAGCGGACTGAAGGAGAACAGTGCTGCTGACCCTCTTGTTGTCCCTGTGAACTGGTGGGAGCAAGCTCACCAGCCCATATGTGATCCCTGGCCTGGTGAGTGGGAGCGAGCTCACCAGGACCTGGGAAACCCCTGCTGTGGTGGATGAGACGCAGGTCCCCACCAGCAGCCCCAGCCCGTATCCTATTGCTGTTGCCCTGGAAAAAGAGAGAAATGTGCTCTCCAGGTGCATGGGCAAGATTGCCAGGGGGACTGGGAGTGCATTACTCCTCAAGAAAAGAAATGGCATTGACGTTGGGGGCCTGGAAGAAAAGGACCCCAGCAGATTGCAACAATACAGTGGAGCTGACCCTTGTGCTGTCCCTATGGACTGTGACCTGGTGGGTGGGAGCGAGCCCACCAGCCCCTATGTGACCCCTGGCCTGGTGAGTGGGAGCGAGCTCACCAGGGCCTGGGAAACCCCTGCTGTGGTAGATGAGATGCAGGTCCCCACCAGCAGCCCCTGCTCCTTCCCTGTGGATGTTGCCCTGGAGAAAGAAGGATGTATGCTCTCCAAGGGCACAGATGAGTCTGCGGTCCTTCCCAGTGGCCACGTGGACCTTGAACTGGTGAGGGAGAAGGCATGCCTCACCAGCAACCCTGCGACTTTCCCTAGCGAGTAGGAGAGAGCTCCCCAGTCTCCCTGTGACCCCTGGCCTGGTGAGTGGGAGCAAGCTCACCAGGCTCTGTGACACCCCGGCTGTGATGAGTGGGACAACCGTCCTCACCAGCAGCACAAAGTCTGTTTTCGCTGGATCTGTTGACCCCAACCTGGTGGGTGGGAATCCGTTCCCCACCAGGCCAACTGTTGCTCCAGCCACAGGGAGTGGGACCACCGTCCACCCTAGGGAAGTTGGGATTTGCCCCAGAGGGTCCGTTTGCCCTGGATTGGTGAGTGGTAGTGCACACCTCACCGGTCCTCTGAATGCCCCCAGTTTTGCCAGAGGCCCTTTGGATGTTGCCTCAGCCCAGGAGAGTGGGAGCAGCATCCTCTCCTGTCCCTGTGGGGCACTTGTCCAAACAAAAGGGGGAGATGTCCCCAGCTTCCCACCAGTTGAACCCCAGGCCATTGAGAGCCCAGAGACCCAGTTGCCAAAGGGAGATCCACCCGATAGTCTAGCTATGGACCCTGAGCCTATAGCCCCAGACCCAGGAGGGCCTGACCCCAGCTCTACCTGGAGCATGGACAAACAGAGGCCACCCAACCTGGTGATAGCCAGGACCAAGAGGCACCAGTTTCCCTGGCCCAGGACCAAGGACCCCAGGTTTACTTCTGGCCCAGGACACAAAGCTCACCTATTGTTTCCAGGCCCGGACAAGGGGCTAAGGTTTTCTCCTGGCCCGGACAAAGGGCTTAAGTCTTTTCCTGGCCCAGACAAGGGGCTCAAGTCTTTCCCTGACCCAGGACAAGGGGTTCAAGTTGTGCTCTCAGCTCCAGACAAGGGGCTTAACACAGCATGGTTCTCCTAGAGTCCAAAGCCAGCATTTACTCCAGCAACCACTGGTTGGTACAAAAAAGGGGGAGAAATGTAATGGAGCTTAGTCCATTACTGGAGCCCTTGTCTGAGCCTGGAACTGGTATTCAAAGAACCCCAGAGACTGTGGACATTTTGGCAAGCTTGGACTCTGCTTTGGGCCCGTTCGTATGACATTACCAGCCCATACGCTGGCTTAGAAGACTGTGTTAATGTTTTTAAATATGTTTATGCTGATACCTGTATTTTTTGTACCAATAAAAATGTGTATATCTTTTGATGTAAAATCTTGCCTTGACCCGAGTGCCTCATTTAGGAAACTTACTATCCTCTTCTTTGTATGTAGATTTTGCCTTTTTGCATTCCAGAGAACACCCCAACTATTATAGGAGGTTTTTGGTTCCAGTATTTGATTTAATAGTGGTCAGTGCCTGCTCTTTTGTCAAGGTAAATGTATAGTTGTGTGGCTGTTGTTTGAATGTCTTTGTTGTAATTGACCGGTGAACTTGGGTCTCCATTGGCTAGTGATTGTAACGGATCCTACCCGTTACTTGAGCCCTTGTCTGGCCCTACGACTGTTTAATCAAGAACTATGGACATTTTGTACTGTTTTGACTCTGTGCTGTGCCTTGTCGTATGAACTGGCCAGCTTTTACCTAAGAGAAAGACTTATATACATAGACTTTGGTTCATGTACCGTTGAATGGTCTATGTTTAATGTATTGTTGTGGTCGAGGGTTTACATACTCACCGACTACCAGTCGGTGGGTACCGGCGCGGTGTGCGATCAGCTCCACCGGATCGAATGTTCAGCGGCGGGGACAAGAGGGGAAAGCTGGGTCACTCAAAACCCTGGAGTAGGCATGCAAATATCTTCCATAGCCTAAGCTGGGGAACAGTAGGCAGCTCAGGGATTGGTCAAGGTTGGAGCAGGGCATTCAAAGTAGTCAAACAAAGGCTCCAACCTTGGGCCACTGTCCCTAAGATGTGCATTACAGCCACTCCAGCCATTTGACTATGTCTACTGTAGCTAGACCCCCTGCTGTGTGTTAGTTAAGACATTGTGAACTGCAGTCATTCCCCCTGCCGTGTGGTAATTAGTTCAAGCCCTCAAGTCTTTGTTCATCAAACCCTTTTGTATCTGAAATGTAATGATGTCTGAGTTATTGTATCTGTTATGACCATCTGTTGCTGGCCTTTGTCTGATGTATTATGATTGGATCACGCCCTATTGTATCTGGTTTCCCCTCATAAAGTTCAATGTAAGATTTGTGTATAAATAGCTGTGGTTTGTGTCAATAAAGTGAGTTATGTTTTGGAGTGAACCAGAGTCCTGGAGTCTTGTGTGTTCTTATGGTATTAAAGTGGCCCCTCTGACGCCCATCTGAGACCAGGTTCCTGCATCGTTCGTCCATCTGCTGCCAGTATCCTGCTACCCCACTTCAGATGCTGTCAGGTAGCAACATGGACTCTGCCTTGCTTCTTCCAGTTCCAGTAGAACCTTCTATTTGAGCACCGGAGTGCTAGAACGGCTTGGCAACCGCTACCCTTTGTTCCTGTGACACTTATTCCTGTTCTTCGTAGCCTGGGAGTAGAGGCTTCACTATCTACTGCCCGGTGGTCCGGTTCTACGACGCTCGACGGTTCGAGAGCCCGTAGACCCCTCCTCCATCCGCATCCTTTGACGGAGTGTCGGCTACTCCGGGGTTCGACTCCACTTTGAATCGACCACCGGACCGTTGATCTTCTCGACCGGTGCATCCAACTGCACCAGTCCAGTGTCGAGAAGGAGAGACCTGGGAATGACGGCGGAAGGCGACGCGGTCCCTTCTTAGCTTCCGTTACAGTGATGTTGCACAGATAGTTTGCACAGGTAGGCTTAGGTTGATTTACGATTGTCAGGTTGTCACGGTATTTGAAGACTCTCAGACTTAAGGTTTTGGTAAAAATGTAACTTTATTGAAAAAGTTAAGGCAATCCCAGTAGGGTTAAACATACATAACAATACAACAACAATAGATAGAATAGGCTTTACCGGCCTTGCCAATAATACCGGGCAAGGCAACCCAAGTGACAGTAGCAATAACAGTAGGCTCTACCGGCCTTGCCTATACCGGGTAAGGCAACCGTGAGGTGACATATACCGGTTCTACCAATCTTACCAATACCGGGCAAGGCAGCCCAAGGGAGACTGAATATAGGCTCTACCGGCCCTGCCAATACCGGGTAAGGCAACCTTAAAGATGGTGATGACAAAGGTTCTACCGGCCTTACCAATACCGGGCAGGGCAGCCTGACGGACACTGTTGGTAGGCTCTACCGGCCCTGCCAATACCGGGTAAGGCAACCTTAAGGATGGTAACGTACAAAGGTTCTACCGGCCTTACCAATACCGGGCAGGGCAGCCCAAAGCGTAGACCAGCTGTCAGATGACTATGACAGCAGACAGGAATAGGAACAATGGTCTAATCGCAGCAGAAGTCTATTGCCAGAAGGTATCGGACGACTGCATAAGGAAGCAGACAGCGACTTGTCCTCAGAACTATACAGTTCAGGAGCAAACCAACGTTCTCACGCTGGGCCAGCAGTAATGAGCGCAACCAGGTTTAATGGAGTAAACCAGCGTCCGCACGCTGGGACCAACAGTATATATCGCCACCAGGGGAAATGGAGTAAACCAGCGTCTGCACGCTGGGACCAACAGTAATTCTCGCAACCAGGTTAAATGGAGTAAACCAGCGTCCGCACGCTGGGACCAACTGTAATTCTCGCAACCAGGTTTAATGGAGTAAACCAGCATCCGCACGCTGGAACCAACTGTAATTCTCGCAACCAGGTTAAATGGAGTAAACCAGCGTCCGCACGCTGGGACCAACAGTAATATCGCCACCAGGGGAAATGGAGTAAACCAGCGTCTGCATGCTGGGACCAACAGTAATTCTCGCAACCAGGTTAAATGGAGTAAACCAGCGTCCGCACGCTGGGACCAACTGTAATTCTCGCAACCAGGTTTAATGGAGTAAACCAGCGTCCGCACGCTGGGACCAACAGTAATATCGCCACCAGGGGAAATGGAGTAAACCAGTGTCTGCATGCTGGGACCAACAGTAATTCTCGCAACCAGGTTAAATGACCAGCGTCCGCACGCTGGGACCAACTGTAATTCTCGCAACCAGGTTTAATGGAGTAAACCAGCGTCCGCACGCTGGGACCAACTGTAATATCGCTACCAGGCTTAAAGGAGTGAACCAGCGTCCGCACGCTGGGACCAACGGTAATTCTCGCAACCAGGTTTAATGGAGTGAACCAGCGTCCGCACGCTGGGACCAACGGTAATTCTCGCAACCAGGTTTAATGGAGTGAACCAGCATCCGCATGCTGGGATCAGTCGACTAGAGCTGAAGCCGAATAGTAACAATGTCGCCGGAGCGACGGAGCAAGAGCGAGAGCCCTGTACTCTAGCGGGGAATCCACAGGAGCAAGTCTGATGCGGTGACAGGTGACCGGAACACTGGAACCACTGACGGAGAGCGAAACCAGCAGGAGAGGTGGGCAGGCCGGAGACTCAGGAACTCAGAAGGATTAACTTGCGAGGTGCTGGAACACAGGGACACCGGAACACTGGAACACTGGAACAATAATGCACAGGAACACCGGAACACAGGGACACCGGAACACTGGAACAATAATGCACAGGAACACCAGAACACAGGATCACTGGAACACCGGAACGCAGGAACAGCAGGCCCAGAAGCCTGACAGCAGGTCAGGACAGGTGAGGTCAGAAACATCACGAAAGGGCAACCTGGGAGTGCCCAACCAGGGTTTAAAAAGGCAGAGTGAGGAGGGCTAATAGCAGGCAGCCAATGAGTATTTCTCAGCAAGTGATAGACACCAGATAGCACGAATCACGGGCACCGTGATACAGGTGTGCATATTGTGTTGTGTGGACACATTGTTTTTGGTATGTGTTAACCCCTTTTGTGCCAGGGTATAGTGACAAAGATTGCTTTAGGTTAATTTGTCCCTCAGGGGGTCGATTGGTTAATGTTGGTTGTCCAGGATTTTGTTATAGGGCATGCACATTTGCAGGGTAGTTGTGTGAGTTGTTGGTTCCCTGCTTGAATTTGTTCATTGGTGGGTTTTCAGCCTTGTTGTGTGATGTATGTCAAGAAACAGTAGGAGCAGTATTTCCAACGGTAAATGTATCAGTTTACCATTCTTTGGCACTGACTGCACAGAAGTAATTTGATCGCTAATCTGTAGAGCTGTTCCATTGATCTCAATGGGAGAAAAATTACCGCCATTGTCATTTTTATCTTCCATTAGTGGTTGACAGCACAGGTTATTGGATGGCTTACTGTGCTTGAAGAAGTACCTTTGGCTTTTTTTTTTTTTTTTTTTTTTTAAATGGTGGTAATAGAATCGAACCCTTAGAATCGAGGCTGCTCTTTGTCCTGTCACTCTTTCACACCTGCCACTCCTTGCTGGCCAGTATTAGATCATTTGCATAAACTTACAAACAGTCAATCTTCAGAGCCTATCAATATGGATGTTCCCATTGAGATGAGAATGCAGACAGATGACAGTTCCACTTTAAATATTTATTAGAAGTTACCAGTCCACCCAGTTCTTTACAGTTGTAACATTTTAAGTTGCTTACTCAATTACTAGAACAAAATTAATGGAGACTGCAACTTCTGCACAGTCATATAGAAACATGTTTTCAGCTACATATTTTTTTTTTTTTTGCATGGCAGCCTGTTTCTTGACAGAAAACCAACATGTCCAATTCCTTATCTAAATACCTGCTGGGGTCTCACCTCTCCCTTTATGGCATTCCAGGAATACCATGTATATGTACCAGAGGGAAGAAGTAAGCCTCTGATCAAGACATTTGTGAAGTGTAGACCTGACCCATCTCTCAGTAAATGTCAATCATTTCTCAGTTAACTGGATGGCTCCCATTGTCCAGTTTTTTATAAGCTTCTACCTTTCATGTTATTAAGTAGTTTGAATCTAGAATACTGACCCATAAACACTGCCATTAGAATATTTTGGTCCTATGAATGACTGACAGATAAACATGTCTTTAGGACACCTTGGTCCAAGAAAGGACTCACCTACAAACATGGCACTGAAATTAGTTTAGTTAGGTCTTATGAGGCTACTGGTACAGTAGCAATTAATTGTGGTCTATGAAGGAATTAATCATTAAACCTATCAATGCCATTACGATGTAAGCTCCAGTGATAATGATCACATTGCAGTAGATGATGGCACTGAGCATCTATACACTGATAATGATCACATTGCTTTGCATGATGATACTGAGTATCTACACACTGATATTGATCACACCGATCTATATAATTATATTGAGTATCTAAACACTGATAGTAAACACTGTGCACTCTATAATGATACTGAGTATCTAACCACTGATCATGAACATGCCTTTTTCAGATTCCTTGAACTAGTCACACATAGATCATTACTAGTTACAACTTGTTTAGTTTCAGGGGGTTTCATGTATTCTGACAGATTTGCCACAGATATATTATTGTCTCTATAAAATGTTTATGACCTTAGCGTATCATTCCCAAGTGAAGTCCAGTTGTACCCTGCACTAGCTGTAAATCTGTCAGGCGTTTTATGACATGTCCCCTAGTGCACATTCTACAGGAGCTTTTCATTTAAGTAAAAGATTGAAGGGAGGGTGGATTCTTTAAATTATGTTCCTCAGAAAAATGAGAGAGTGAAGGGATAATAGAGAAGCAGCAGTGTCATAGATAGGGAGGAGAGGAGACAGACAGAGCAAGGAGATAATAAGACAAAGTAAACTAACAGAGGGAAGAAAGAGGGCAGTAGAAAGAAGTGGAGGATAGACCTGGGACCATTTGAACAAAGAAAGTGGAGCAATTTTGGGACAAATCAATGGCACCATAAGGAGTAAATACAAATTCCTAAGACTCCCATTGACGCAAATTGGAATTTTAACTCCTTGAATACTTTGTGTTGCATTGAAAGGGATAGTAATACTTTCTTTAAGGTGGCTATAACATTGTAGGTATTTAAAGAGGTAGTAATACTTAAAATTAGGTGCAATATCACAGTGGCCTGAATTTGTACAGTGGCGCTGTTGTTACACCATCCTATGGAGATTTATGGTCCCGGGACCAGAGCTGTCATGTCATGATACTCCTCTTGAGGTCTGAAGTACTTTTGTAATAAAAATTACATATATAATTTAGTAAAAGAAAATCATTGTTAAACATCAATAAAATATTTAATTACATTTACATACAAATTACATCTATAATAAAAACAAACACCTTTTTTATACATATACAGGTTGCCTATTAACCCTATGAGTACAGGAGGGGTAGCAAACACATTACAATACCTCTCTGGTACTCGTAGGGTTAATCTTGAAATACAAAATACAAGATCATGTTGAGTATAATAGGAGAAAAAAAATGTCGGATGAAAATGGTGAAAGAAAACCATAGTCCACTTTTCAAGGGGGGGGGGGGGTTAAAATGTTGGATGTACAATATTCGTTGAATTAATATGGTGGAAGAAAGCACTCTAAGTCGACTTTGGAAGGGGTAAGATTAATTGTCGACTGAACAATATTTGTCAGATTAATGTGGTGGAAGAAAGCACTGTAAGTTGACTTTTAGAGGGGGGGGGTTACTATGTCAAGGGGGGGGCACTCTGTTGGATTTTATTATGTGGAGAACACATCTGACACTGAACTTGATCTTTCTGCTGTCAAATGTACGCCTATTTCCTTGGACTTTGACATTTTGTGTGTTTTTTTGTAGGAGGTAGTCGGAAAAAAGCAGACAGCGCCAGTTTTGTTACTATTCTGAAAAGTGCTGTCTACGCCAGTTTTGTTTTACCATGGTTCAGCAATAGAATACCGATGTAACACGTTTGCAAAATTCACGCAACTTGTTTTTCGTATAATGCTGGTTTTAGCTTGGGTAATAGAATCGAGCCCCTGATGAGCTGTCTGGTCTGCGGACCACAACCCAAGTCTGACAGATAGAAATCGAAAGCACCATTTAAAATGAATGGGCAATTTTTGTGTTTCCTATGGTGTAGTTGGTTTGCCACAGAATTCCTCCATTTTTATGAAAAATATATATTGTAGTGATTTTCCAACTGAATGATAAAAAGTGTACTCCCACTGCTGAGAGATGCGTATTTCCAAAGTTATTACAATTTACATATTTTTTACATCAACATTGCCCTCGTGGTCAGATTTTGATTAGATATTCTATGCATTCAGTGATAGAGGTGAGTCAGTGACAATCAGTACTCCACAGAAAGTGATAGAAACTTCAGAGTCAGTTTGAACTTTCAGGAAGTAATCATGCTGTCATTCACTTCCTGACAATTTGTACACATAACTTTTAATAAAACTGTTGCCAACAGTGAGAGTAACTTTGTTTTACTCAACAGATTAAATCCTATAACATACAGGTTTCCAGAAAAAAATATTACTTCTCCTTTAATACACGTGCCCCCATTGAGACTGATGAAGAACTGGAGGAACATTGAAGTAAACCAGGTACACAATAGGAGATTACTAAAAATGTATCTCAATTCTTATTTATATAGATTAGGTCTTAACTCCTTGAATGCTGGAAAGTGCTGCAATGCATTCCCTAAGTCCCCTTTGATATAAATGGGGCTTTTAGGTCTCCAGTGCATTGCTTTACAATGCAATGGAGACCTCTGTAGCATTTAAGGGGTTAAAAGCCAATATAATTTAACAAAAAGTTGTATTAATTCCCTATGCTGCGGTTGGTTTGCTCTTGAAATGCTCCTCTTTTACTTTGTGAATATGGCACTAATGAGGAGCAGCTGTAACATACCAACTTCACCATTGATTTATAGGGACTTTTAACCCCTTAAAAAGGTAATAAAGTTGATATGATGATATAAATAGAGATTCACCAATCTGCTCCTATCTAGTGGCAGCTAAACCACCTATGTGGCAAGTGACAATCAGATGTGTGGACTGTAATTAGATTGTAAGCTCCTTGGAGCAGAGTCCCTTTCCCAATGTATGATCCCTTTGATGGCTTTTTCACCTAATACTAATGCAGTGATCACACTTCAGACTGGTGCTCTTAAAGGGATAGCAATGCTTGTTTATAACCAATTTTAATATTGTACACATTAAAAATATTAGTACAATGAGCTACGTCCCATCTCTCAAACATGTATAGTGTGAGAGATCGAAGCATCTAAAGATCCCCGCTCCCGCCCCTTTCATAGACATCAGGGCTCTTTGTAGACCATTCCAGTTAAGTATGTATTTCTATGTTGCGCTATTTTGGCTCTGCTGAAGAGCCGCAGGATGGTCCCAGAAGTATCTGGACTGAAATGTGAGCGTCCCCTATTTCATTTATACCCTAAAGTGCAGTTGATTTGTTCTAAAAGAACAAAAAGAAAAAAAGAAGAATGAAGTCATTCTGGGCCACATCAAGTGCACCATATGAATAAACAATTTATCAGTGTTCCTGTTGATTTAAATGGGGTTTCAATGATAGAAATGTCATTGATGCAATGCACTAGAGCCATCTCCAGCTTTAAAGGGGTAAAAGAACCTTAAATCAATGGAACTGGTTTGAAGCAGAATTACTCCATTTTTTCCTTTGAAGACAGGGCCTTATTCATGTTGACAATATAAAATGAAAAATCCCTCTACTTGATTAAATGGCTTTATTGCATGAAATAAGGGTTGGATAGATTTTCTCACTGGAAATGTTACTCACTGTATATCATATCGCCAAAAAATTTATGGGGGACAAATGTCCCTTTTTTTCACAGCCACCTGCCCTCCTCTATCCTCGTTGACCCTTATTCTGTTCCCTCTCAATGTGTCCTTTGTAGGAAAGTTTCTGCAATAAATTAGGAATTCCTCACAGTCACTTCATCAATGTCATCTTTTGCTGGAAAACTTTTGCTAGGGAAAGAATATTATATAATGGCAATGGACACCATAAAATACATAAATAAAAAGTGACCTAAATACACAATGTATAACGTGCAGTATGGCTCTGCACAAATCCTCAAATAGAAAACATAGCAAACAGAAGATAAACTGGTGATATTTCTTAGAAATTTTTTAAATATGAACCTTTTGTATGGCACACATGACTGCTCATTGTAACGGACACCTAGGCCGTTACATTGAGGCCTTGTCAGGCCTCCCAAGAACCTCTTCCCTAAAGACTGAATTTCACAGAGAAAATAGGCCAGCTGCTGACTGGCCATCACTCGGGTGATGTATTTAAAAGAACTCCATTGACTTTGTATGGGAGAAAGTAGGCCTCCTGATTGGCTGCCTACAGTACTGAACAGAGTAGGCATCTTCCTGATTGGTTGCCTACTCTCCCATGTTAAAAAGTGAACTATGTTAGACCCGGGTAATTACATCTCCTAGGGAGAACAATTGTCTGGGTCCTGATTGGTTGTCACTTGCCACACCAATTCCTATTGGCTAGGAATTGGAGAGGCAAGATTGAATTATGGAAAGTGCCTTTTGCTGTGTACAGTCCCCTTGTTTCCATTGTCCCTATGTTTATGTACCTATTGTCCACTTTGTGGATCTCGCTGAGCTGCAGGGGTGTGGTGCGGCCAGCACCCGCTCCCTGGGGCAACTGATCAGATGGACAGAGGACAGAGGTTCTCTGCCCTGTTGCCAGCTCTTCCGCTGGGTATCCATCTTCTGGTGGCACCTTAGGTGCTTCAAACTGCCGCTGGGAAGAGAGGTTGACTACCTTCTCTCCCGGTAGCTCAAACAGCTGCTGGGGAGTGATTCCGATTGTCTCCACTCCTGGAGACACAATCTCTAGCTGGAGGGGGGTACAACAGCTCCCACCCCTGGGTCCTCACACTGCCGCTGCAGAGGGAGGTCGACTACCTCAGTTCCCTGTACCTCCGACAGCCGGTGAGGAGTGATGTGAACTGCATCCCCTCCTAGAACCCAGCTCCTTACCGCTGAACCAGTCTTAATTGAAGGGGTAGCAGTGGCCGTAGTCTCGCCTGCTACCCACTGACCAGACCATAACAGGTCGCTGGGGTCAGCCTCAGGAAGGGTCCACTCTTCCACTGGTAGGGTGCTTGTGGCTACCACAATCTCATCCACGCCACCCCCAGTTACACAAGCCATCTGCCGCTGGGGAGAGAGGTCGGCTACCTCCTCTCCCTGTAACACAAACAGCCGCTGGGGAAGGATGCCCACCGCATCCACTCCCGAAATACAGCACCTCAATGCTGTGGGGACCTCCATAACAAACAGGTTAGCGGTGGCCGTAGCTTCGCCTGCTACCCTCTGACTAGACCATAACAGGTCGCTGGAGTCAGCCTCAGGAAGAGCCCACTCTTCCACTGGTAAGGTGCTTATGGTGACCGCAGTCTCCTCTACAGCACCTTCAATGTCCATACAAATTAGTTGTTGGGGAGAGGTGTAAATAACCCCTTCCTGAAGGTCCCGACACTCAACCTCAAGTCCCCACTTTTGGGTTACGGTATCCTCCAGCTCTCCCCATACCTCTGTTATCTCTGACACTCTCAGCTGTACGGCTCGCTTGTCGCGGATCTCCCAGAACTGGCTTTTGCTGCAACTCCTAAAGTCCGGCTCCTCAGCCCTGGCATACCACAGCGAGCTGGGACCCTTGTAGGCAAAGCCGCAGCACGGGAGAGGAGTTGTGGGGAACCCAAATCATTCAAATCCGGTCACGTCGCGGAAAGCCCCGTACTGGAGATCCAGGAAAATAATATCTCCAATCCAGGATGCCAGTACCTCGCTTGCCCGGTGGTCTGGACTCGGCCCGAGGATGCAGGGGCTCCACTGCTGTCTCTCCCTCTTGTGCCTCTCCGCATAAGGGATGAAGCCCTCGGAAGAGAAGGAGTATCCCTCTGTCTCTAGAGTGGCCTGCCGTTGTTCCTAGCTGCATAGGGCTTGGCAAAGTGTATCCTCTATTTCAGTCTCTGACGTGTTAGAGCCGGCCGGTGGAGAGCTGCTGCTTCGGTCTCCCTTCCTTTGGGTCTGGGTCTCTGTTTTCTTGGCCGCTGAAGCAGACGTAGCTTGCCTCGGCATGGTGAGTCAGCCGTTGCTTCCACTGCTCCCATGAACTGTTGCTAAGACCAGGGTCAAACCAGCGGACATATTTCCCCCTGGATTCTGGTCTCAGTTTCGGTTGCTGAGACCGGGGTCAAGCCAGCGGCTATATCTCCCCCGGATGCTGGTCTCAGTTTCGCTGTTGCTCCATCCACTGCTCTCTGTGTTGCTGAGACCGGGGTTAACCCAGCGGCTATATCTCCCCCTGGATGCTGGTCTCAGTTTCAGTTCCTTGGAAGAAGCCAAATCCCGCTGCTTGCTACCAGATGTGACGGTACCAGTGGACACCCAGCCTTGGTGTCCCCGTCAATGGTCACTTCTTCTACTATGAGCCAGATGGACATCCAACAGCATACCGTAATATACCCAAATCACCAGGCAAAACTAGTGTCAGGGTAACCAGAACTGTTTATTGGCACAAGAACACACATTTTTATACAGTGTGGAACAAAGAGGACAGACAATGGTGTAAACATAATACAAAGGGCCAGACATGATTACATTATTTAGACAAAGGGACTGATGAGGGGCAAACACTAGGACAAAGGGCTGAGGGACTCAAATATACATTTCAAACAATGGCCAGAGGGTTGAAGCATCTTTGAATATTCTGCTTCAAGCCCTGGCCAATCCTGAGCCTAGAATCGGCTGACCAGTCCTGGTCAAGAGTGTCACAACTGTCTTGGCCTATCAGAACTGTTGGGCGGGCAGCTAACTGACCAATCCCTGGGCCTCCTACTTTCTCCCATGTTAAGTCAATGCAGGCACTTTAACTCCCAATGACCAGTCAGCGGCTTACCGACACTCACACCCCCAGTGGCTCATTTTCTCAGTGAATGTCAGCCTGTTTGGGGAAAACGTAGGGTTTTTCTGCCTGCACCACGATGTAGTGCTTCGCAGGACAATAATCCAGAGTTGCCAAAAACAGGGAATGGGTCCGGTTCCTGTGATGGGTATTGCTGTTGATGTAGTATTCTTGAATTTTGTAAAAGCCTTTGATACTATGCCTCATAACAGATTACTGCATAAATTAAAATGCATATGTTTGGGAGGTGATATCTGTGCAAGGGTAGAGAACTAGTTAAATGATAGATGGCAGTGAGTTGTTGCAAAGAACCTTTTCAAGTTGCTATTTAGTTTTAAGTGGGGTTTTGTAACAGACCCTGGGCAATTACAATGGGCTCTTGTAAGAGTCAGGAACAAAACCATAAAAGAATGTATGGCACTAAGGGAAGTCCCAGCACCTGGTGGCTAGGCAGTCACAAACTACAGCCTGGTGGGTCAAATTCCCTGTTGTTTGTGTCATAAAGTAGGCAGCCTTCTGATTGGCTGCCTACCAGATGGTAGTAGGTATGCGGCCTTCTAAGTGGTCCACCTACCGTTCCATTCGCAAAGTATGTTATGAAGGCCTCTGTCAGGGCCGGACTGGGAATAAAAACCAGCCCTGGAAAAAATTGCTGACCAACCCCATAGCATTGCGTCATTATACCAGCCCCATAGCAAAATGGAATTTTTTTCTTGTTTATAAAAGGGGAAAACATGCATTTTAAAAGACATCTGAATGCCACCACCAGAACAATAGAGTTATATGTCACCACCAGAGTAATAAAGAGTTATAATATATATATATACATGCACACACACCACCTCTTGACTCTCGATTCCCCTCTTTTGCCTCTTTCTCCCACTCTTCATTCCCACCTTTTGCTTCGTTCTCCCCCTTTTGAGTCTTGAGCCCCCTACTTTTGCCTTTTTCTCTCCCTTTTGATCCCCCTTTCTCCCCTTCCTTGACTCTTGATCCCCCCTTTTGCCTCGCTCCCCTTCATGCCTCTTGATCCCCCTCCTTCTTTTGCCTCTTGGTCCCTCCCTCCTTTTGCCTCATGACCCCCTCTCCATTTGTCTCTTTTTCCCCACTCTTGACCCCCCTCTGCCTCTTTCACCCAGTCTTGATTCCCCCTCTTGTCAAGTTGCCTCTCTTTACCCCTCTTGATTTTTCTTTAGCCATTCTCCTCCTCTTGATCCCTCTCTTTGCCTGCCTCTTTCCCCCTCTTGCCTTAATCCAGCCTTGACTCTTGTCTTCATCCCCCTTTTGCCTCTTTCTCTCCCTCTTGCCTCTCTCTCCCCCTTTCCTGATTCCCCCCTTTTGCCTCTTTCTCCCCCTCTTGACCCCCCTCCTTTTGCCTTTTTCTCCCCTCCCCCACTTTCCTCTCTTGATCTCCCCTTTGCTTCTTTCTCCCCCTAATTAACTCTTGATCCCCCTTTTGCCTCTCTCTCTCTCCCCTTCCTGACTCTTGATCCCAACCTTTTGCCACTTTCTCCCCCTCCTGATCCCCCCTCCTTTTGCCTTTTTTCTTCCTCTTGACCCCCCTCTGCCTCTTTTACCCGCTATTGGTCCCCCTTTTGCCTTTCTCCCCCTCTTATCTGTATATAAATCCTCTTGATTCCCCCCATGCCCCTTGCCTGTGATCGTGTCTGGCGTCTGACTCTGTCTCTGCTCCCAGCCTCCCGCTCAGCTCACACATGTGTTTAAGGTAGGAGCGGCCAGCCTACCCGGCTTCTTAAATAAAAATGCTATCTTTGACAGACCTGCAGGCCATCACTCAGTAGACGCGACCGGCGGTTGTTCACATCTCGCGGCCGCAAGGTAACAGGCGGCCGTGAGATGTGAACAACCGCCGATCGCATATACTGAGTGATGGCCTGCAGGCCTGGCAAAGATAGCATTTTTATTTAAGAAGCTCCGGCCGGCCCGCAGGGAAGCCCAGTGCTGGCGGCCTACCGGGATTTTTCCCGGTATCCCGGTAGGCCAGTCCGGCCCTGGCCTCTATGAGTAATTCTGTGTTCTACCATCAGGGGTCTCCCTGCACAGGCTATAATGTTAATGGTTTCCTGTGGGTTATGTTACTGGACATGTAGGTGCTCTTCTGATTGGTTGCCACCTGTCCATCTAGTCTGTTGATCTGATTCCCATTGGTTGGGGGGTCCTGAGTGACATGATTGAGTTATATGTCAGTCCCGGGTAATTTAATCTGCTATGTCCTGATTGGTTTCTTGTCTCTTGTTGCTCCAATTCCTACTGGTTGAGAATTGGAGCGGCAAGATTAAATTATGTAAAGATGCTTTCTCTATGTTCAGTCCCTTTGTCCCATGGTTATACCCTATTGTGCCCATTGTATTATGTCGTCACCTCACCATTGTCCCTTTATATAGTCTGTGTGCACTCCCATTGTTTCATTGTACTGGGTTCCTGTATAAAATGTCCCCTGTTAAACTGGCAGAGTCACACTAATCATTTGGTGAATAAAGCATGTAAGAGAGTCAGGAGTCTTGAGAATATGACCTTCTACTATTGCTTATAACAGGCCCAAAAAATCTCAGGATGGCGCATTCTCAAGCATGCTCTTATTTATTACACATTATAACAGCAAGGCAAAAGTGATCAGGGATGTTTTTAAGAAACATTGGAGTAGTCTAAAATGTGATCTGTTGTTGAGAAATAGTATACCTCAGGAACCTAGAACAGTGTTCAGGAGATCCTCTATTATAATGAATTTGTAGCACCAGTCGTTTTACTAGCCAAAAGAAGCCATTAGAATCTCAAACTACATTATTTATTTATTTTCTTTTAGTTATTTATTTATTTAGCAAATTTTTACAAGGAAGAATATATTGAGATTTCTCTCATTTTCAAGTATGTTCTGGATAGTTTCAGTAAAGGGTTACATATTTACATGAATTGCAATTTCGATTGGAACAATATTGAAGGGCTCCTTTAAATGTTCTACATCTAGATGTCTGACGTATTCATATTTGGGGAAAACCTGCTCTACCCAAAAGACTTGGCCAGTGACAGCCGGCAGGAATATTGCAGGCCGACATGACTTTAAACGTCGGCCGACTCCTGATTGGTCATTCGGAGTTAAAGGGCCTCCATTGACTTTGTATGGAAAAAGTAGGAGCCTCTCAGATTGGCTACAGGTTTAAAGTGACTGAACTGTATGCCCTCTGAATTGTTGACGAACTGCAATACATCCGACAACCAGCGGGTGTCTCCTTATCTTGGTGTCATAAAGAATCAATATAGTGTTGAGCATTCTGTTGCTTGGGAAGTAGGCAGCTTCCTGATTGGCCAAAGCCCTGGGTGACAAGTTTAAAGGTCCCCCATAGAGTTAACATGGGGAAAAGTAGGCGGCCCAGGGATTGGTCGGTTATCTGCCCGCCCAAAGGTTCTGATTGGCCAAGACAACCATGACGATCTTGGCCAGAATTGGCCACCTGATTCCAGGTTCCTGATTAGCCAGGGGTTGAAGCGGAATATTCAAATGGACTAAAAATATGCTTCAACCCTCTGGCCACTGTGTAAAATGTGTATTCGAGCCCCTCAGCCTTTTGTCCTAATGTTTACCCCTCATCAGTCCCTTTGTCTCACTAATGTGATCATGTCTGGACCTTTGTGTTATGTATGCACCATTTGTCACTGTCCTTTGTGTGCTTGGTTTTGTATTAAGTTGTGATGTGATTAACGTTGTATAAAAGAGCTGATGGACTTGTGTCTTTTTTCAACCTAGTTTACTATGTTTACTATGTTACGTTTGTCAAATAAAGTGTGTTAGTTTGGAACTTCATCCGTGTCCTGTCTCTTTGTCGCTAGGTGGTATCAAGGGTCTCCTTTTGACCCCCATCCTAGAAAGCAGGTCTGGGAGAATGATCGGCAAGGCTACCTGCTTGTAGCCAACATCAGGAGGGAGAAACCAGGCATGACATCCTAAGTCCATCAGCGGACTTAGGTACCCGTTACACAAATATTACACATAAAGCACAGAGAGTTTTCAGATTAAAGTTTTTATGAATTGTAGCTCAAAACACATAATTTACCTTCTGACTTGTGTATGCGGCCTACAGTATGTGGGCCGCACTACACAAAATCTTCATTCCAGATTTGGTCAACACAGAAAGAATATAATGATGGGCTATGAGCTGCATGAGGGTTTCTTGACATTTTTTACAACAACATAATAAGAATCCAGAAGGACTTAAGATCACCCCCAATCTTCCTGTGTGTATGATAGACTTACACTCTTGAACAATAAAGAGGAGTATTGGATGTTCAGACTCAATACACTTGTTCCCTTTGGATTAAATTAATGTTTTGAGACTCCAAACTAATTTTTATATAATTTTCATAATTTTGCATTCTATGACAAAATGTAGATTGCATCACTATTTATTTGTTTCCCACACATTGCTCACAGTCTATATGTATGTTATGAGAACATTTCAAATTGGAATACACTCTATTACACACACATACTACTTGTTTAGTTTAAGTTGTATTTATTTCATCCCATCGCATTAAAATTCACACCTAAGTTTAACAGTATTTTATTTATAGTTCCATCACATGAGGATTCACCTCTACACACATTTTTCACCATTATTATCTAATAGATTTAACACATATATAAATATATATATACTAGAAAAAGGGTCACGGTGTTGCCCGTGGCAGTTAAGAGCTTTTAGTGCTTGAGGGGTATTTAATGCATTGCATGACAATGGTTTAGGTACGTGTAATGGATCATAGTCCGTTACTGGAGCCCTTGTCTGGGCCTGAGACTGTTAAACAAGGAACACTAGGAACTGTGGACATTTTTGTCATGCCTAAAACACCTCCTGTCTAGGCGTACGGATTGCCAACCAAGTGTCGCAAGCTATGTAGAACTTTGGGAAGTTATATTGGCGGACAGCTATGCCAAAAAGACTAAAAATCATAGCCTTCTTTCAGGGGACTGGGCCATTAGGGGTTAAGTATTTGAGCTTGCCCAAGGATGCCGCAAATGTATATTGCAGTCCCTCAAGCCTTTTGTTTCATTGTTCACCCTCACCCAAGCTCTGTGTGTATTGTAGTCACTCCAGTCATTGTAGGTTTGTGAACTGTATTGAGACCCCCTGTGGTGTGTTAACATAATCACGTCTGGCCCTTTGTATTGTGTTGTACCATTTGTTGCTAACCTTTTGTGTAGTAATTCAATCATGTATGTGTTATTGTAATTGCTGGAACCTTCTGTTGTTGGTCCTTTGTCTTGTATATTGTGATTATATTAGCCCTGTGAGTCACCTATTGTATCCTGCCTGCCATGTATTTCAATGTGGTTCTTGTGTATAAATATGTGTGGTTTGCTTAATAAAGTAGAGTTACTCTGAGTGAACCAGGAGTCCAGGAGTCTTGTACTGCTAATGGTATAAAGTATCCACTCTGATACCCATCTGCGCCAAGTATTCTGAATCGCCGACCACCTGCTGCCAGCTTCCTGTGATGTGGACTTCGTCTTCTCCTTCCTGTGTTTCCAGTGAACATTCGGCTTGAGCTTGCATCGTGCTCGAACTTGCTCGACAAACAGCTACCTGTGTTCCTGCTACACTTTTCCTGTTATTCGTAGACTGGGAGTAGAGGCCTCACTCTCTACTGAGTTTTGACTTGATCTCAGTGCACAATGAGAGTAATTGATCCACCAACCACAAGATACTTATTCCAACATTTAAAGAACCCTTTTGCCAGCCATCTGACCTATTGTCACAGTATATAGTTTCTGGCGCGACATTCCAGTCAGCGTTGCACCGAGACCCTGTGAGCAGTGGGTGCTGGGCCATTGTGGGCGTCCTGTGGAAAGCCCAGGTGGACTATGCCCGGAGATCTGTGGCGTCCATGTCCTCGAGCAGGGCTGCGATAGATTGGTGCGACATAGTGCATGGGTACTGGTATTCTGAGCCTCATCTCCAGCGGCAATCATAAATTACGGGATGTGGGGCACCAGAATTTCAGCCCCAGTTACAGATAGAGATGCCGTTCTGCTGGATGTCAGAGCCCTCATTGTCTGGACGCCATCACTGTGTGCTGGAGACATGGACACACCTTTCCCAAGCCACCTACAAGACTTTCCCCTGGCTTGGGACACAGGAAGGGATGTAATTTAAAGGACGTGCAGCCATTGGTGATGTAGTTTATGCTCCAGCACCAGAAATCCATCTTAGTAAACTTGACACCCTGTATAATTCAATATGCCGCTTTAGCCTCCAATGTAATTACACTACTCATCGCTGTGATATGTTAAAAGAACTAAATTGGTTAACACTCAAATCAAGACGTGCCCTTCACCTTTCTTGCTTAGTACACAACCACTTCTCTGGAAAACTACCACACTACCTGAGCAGTATGCTCACTCCTGCTCTCCATACTAAGTATAACCTCCGCTCCACCGCAAACAACTCTCTACGTATACCACAATACAAGAAAGAAGCAGGAAGATCTGCCTTCTCCTTCAGAGCGCCAAAGGCCTGGGACAATCTGCCTGAAATAATCAAATATGCTCCCAGTCTAAAATCCTTAAAAGTAAATGCTTCTCTGTATCTAAAAACAGAGTGTAACTGCTTAGAATTTTAAAATTTCCATATGTATGAATATTTGTATATATATATATATTTAATAACATGTAATATATAATGTTTCTCAATTTGTATAAATATGCAACCCTCTACTGAAAACTGTCCAGGACATACTTGAAAACGAGAGAAATCTCAATGTATTCTTCCTGGTAAAACATTTTCTAAATAAATAAATTACCACAGTCGCAAGTTAAAGGGATAGTAACACTTCGTTTTAACTTTATTTTATTTTGTAGGCATTAAAAAAACACGAAGAATGATATGTCTTATCGCTCAAAACTTTATGGTTTATGAGATATTCACAAGCAAAGTTCCCCTCCCCGCCCCTTTTACCTAGTGTAAGTCATCTCTTCTCAGATGTGAGTCTGGTTGTATGACCAGACAGATAACAGAAGGGGACAATCTTCTTTGTATGAAAACAATGAAAGCCCTTCCCCCCTTGATAAGTTTTTCAGCTTTTTCCATTATCTTAATTGAAGATTGTCCCTCTCTGCAGTCTACCTGGGCATCTCCCTTCTGATTTGGTTGAACAGGGGGGGGATACTTTGTTTGTGAATATCTCTTAAACCATAAAGGTTTCAGAGATAAGACTTATATCATTCTTCATGTTTTTTTAATGCCTACAAAATAAAATAAAGTTAAAATGAAGTATTACTATCCCTTTAAGTACAAACTGGCCATCCCTGTGTGTATGAAAGGCCCGGACACTGTACCCGAATGCAGCCTGGCCTCCAGCATTCCCCGCTGTCCATTTTGAAAAGTAGGCAGCTCAGTGATTGGCTGCATACTGTTCCATGTTAAATGTGTTGTAATGCGTATTTGACAAATAGGCAGCTCCCTCATTGGTCGCCGCTTGCCCAACAATGGCATGCAAAGCATGGCGTTGTTTCAACAGGTAGGCGGCTCTTTGATTGGTTGCCACTTCTCCCATCTTGTCACTTCGGTTCCCATTGGCTGGGAAGCCTGTGTGAAAAGATTGAATTAGTCTGCCAGGCCCAGGTAACTTAATCAAACATGCATACAATGGCAGCTGGGCCCAGAGTGGTCGCCACTCTGTTGTCCCTTGTTCATCGGTTGGAGATCGGAGTGGCAAGATTGAATTAAGTTTCTTTTGTTCCTTTGTGTTTGTTCCCTATAAAATGTCCCCATGTCCCCAAATAAAGTGTGTTCATTTTGAAACATAACTTGTGTGGCGTGTTTTACTATGGGAATGGTTTAAAGGGTTCCCTTCGAACCCCATTCCCAGGAAATCTGCTCTACACGACCAGCATGGCTACCCTTCTGTGGCCACATCAAGGAGAGGCAAACCCACCACGATGGCTAAGGACTACCAGGTGTCCTTGGCTTCCTTTACAGGAGCAAGGATGCCACTCATAATAAAGGTTAAGCCGAATGCCTTGCTCTCTATGATCCTCTCATTTTCCTTGCCCTGTCCTATTCCTGCCCTGGGTTGTTGGGTCATCAGTCTTCTTACCCTGAGTCTACAGTCTCTACAACTACAGGTTCAGCATCATAGTCAGCTGACTGGAGTTGTATTACGCACCTGAAATTGGGTAACTTGAGGCACCAAGAAGTCTGCATGCGTACAGAGACAGCACTGACTCTGGACACTTGCAGTCATCAAACCAATGGGCACTTGCATGGTGGGGGTCCAGACTAAAGGGATTACTTAGGAGAATCATGGAACAGTACCTCTCAGCCAATGGGACCACTTTTTCTCAAAGTGGTCTGGACAATGACCCATAGAGCTCTGATGTGTGGGGTGCTTAACCGAGGCTTGCAAACCTTATAAAACCTTCGTGAATAAAGCATTCTGTGGTTTCAGCCCGGTCTCTGTTCCTTCCATGTGGACATACAGAGCAAGCCTCAGTTAAGCACCCCACACACCAGAGCTCTATGGGTCATTGTTCAGACCACTGTGAGAAAAAGTGGTCCCATTGGCTGAGAGGTAGTGTTATACAGGGAATTAAACAGTCCTGGAGTAACCTAGCTGCTGATCCAATAACAAATGAGAAGCCAGGGTGAAGCATGCGTGATATGTGACCCCTTCCTCTAGCCAATCAGAGACCACCTCCCAGCCACTGGGAGTTTAGGGAAAACGTTTCAACGAGGATTGGCCAAATATAAGCTGATTTTTTTGTTTTTCTCTCACAGTGGCCTTTACAATGACTCAGGCAGGACTGGGAGGTGTCCTTTTTTGGGGGGAAGTTTAGAGCTTTTACTTTTATTTCTTTAGGTAACTTAAGTGGAGAAGTGCAGCAGACATCAATCAACCTCCAACATCAAGGTGAGTATTTGAATTTAAACATGAACATGGATCCCATATACATTTTTGGATATCATTTTGGCACCAAGAAACAATATGAGGTGAGTTGGGGGGATAGTGCTACCCACTCTTTACAAGGATCACTCTGGCCCTTTTTTTAACACTCATTAATTCCCTCCATTGCCATTGAGGCTAATTGTAACCACCACGGCAATGGAGGGGTTAGTCATGTTTTAGGCGGAGGGGGTTATTATGTACTTTCTTTTTTAAACTGATGATGGTTAACCTCTCCATTGCCAAAGCATTGAAATCACTTTGATCTGGCAATGGATGCATTAATCGTGGTTTGGGGATGTAAATGCTCAAGGACATGGGGTGGAGACAGGGGACCAGACGGGCTACTGTTCTTCATGCCTTTTCTTAAACATCTTAGTCTCTTTGGGTCATTTTGGAGCATTTTTCAGCACTCCAAAAGGCATTGAGTTATTAAAAAAATGCAATTTGGTGTAAATGTGACTGCAGAATTGAGAACGTGGAAATATCTGCCGAATCTAAAAATAGTAATTCAGCAAATATTTCCAGTTGCAATGAAGTCTGATTCAGGGATTTAATAGAATTCAGGAAAGCTTTATTTTTCTGACTAAAGGAACCACAAAAACAAGAGGATTTGTCCTAAAATTAGATGGTGGAAACATAAGAGGAAATTTAAGAAAAACAATACTGAAAAGTAGGGATGGGCGAAAATTTTCGCCTCAAACTGGAATCGGCGAATAATGGCACTTTCCACTTGGCTAATAATTTCCTGAGAAAAGTGCCATTTTTCTGCTTTTTCCCGCCTTTTTCACCCATTGAAATCAATGGGAAAAAAATATTTCTCCACCACATGAAAGTTTTCTACAGCCATATAAAAGGCTGTCAGGCTTTCACAACATGCCATTTTGTGTTTGTGAGAGGAGAGACCAGTATGTTTTTTGAGCCAGAGAAGAGAAGAGAGGGGAATTGAAGTTTAGTTTATGGAATCTTTTAGGTAGGATGTTTGTTCTGTTAGGAGAGTCAGTGGGGCACTCTGGGGAGAAGAAGGGAGGAAGGTTGACTCCAAATACTCCAAAATTCCATGTGACTGACTGGCAAGACACAGGCAGCTAGGGACCTATTTGCTTGCTGATCTTGCTGTAATTGTCTCTGTGCTGGGGAAGTCTGGGGAAAGTTGATTTTGCTTTTCAGTTATAATTTTGTTTTGGACAGACTGTGATAAGACAGGGTGGACAACTTAAAATTAAATAAATAAAATAAATAAATAAAAAAAGAATAAAACACTAAATATATTAGTGACAGTGACATACAGCTGACTGGGCTTAGGCAAGGCATCATACAGCTCCATCAGTTGTGTTGTGTACCATACATTAAAAAAACACAGTGTAGTTGCGTCCAGCAAACACACTAGGGGGAGGGGTGGAGCAGTGCAGGGACATGAGAGTAAAGTAGTAGTTCAAAAACTGACTGCAGCAATGTTACTGCAGCATGTGCAATCAATGATGATGATCCCTCTACTCCAAGGGAGGATGCAGTTTGTCAAGGTCCCAGCAAAATTAGTTCCAGCACCACCAGTGCTAGCAGAAATAAAGAACTATACAAGAAGAACACTGAAGATGACAACAAGTCACATTCAATTGTTGCTGATGCTGGCAATAGCATACTAGATGAAGGTGTAGCAGCTGAAACGCCTGCTGCATCAGATAGTGAGACAAACAAGCACCAAAACACCCATCCTCAAAGTAGTAGGGAACTTTGTTACAGTAAAAGTAAAAATAAATTGTTTGAGACCTCTAAAAGCTTAGAGGAATATAAGGGTAGTAGTAGGCAAGAACTGGCAAGTGATGCTGATGCTGCTGAGGATGACCTGATGATGATGCAGATCTAGAATATATCCCTTCAGCATCCTTCTCTTGTTCAGATACAGATGAAGTTGAGAGTGAGGATGATGACAGGGTTATAAGGTTATCAGAAAGCCATAGGCTGAATCTTTGACCACTTTTAAGGAGCACTTTGCCTGTTTGAGAAAAAAATTGGAAAGTCTGACCCTGGACAAGTACAGATGTCAAAATGCACACAGTCACCCTATCAGTCATCATCAGCATCATCGCCTCTTCAAAGTCCAAGTCCCACTCAGCCACACACACCTGTTTTGAGTACCCAGCAACAGCAACACAGGTTATTAACATTCACAGTGTTAGATATGACGAATGCCTCTGCTGCTGCTGCTGTAAGTGCTGCACCTTTGACACCTAGTAGTAGTGGCAGTAGAATTACATCAACATCTAGCCCCAGTAATATTAGTAGTAGCAGCAGCACCACCTCAAGAACCCTTCATTCCATGAAGTCCACAGTATGGAGATACTTTATTCAGGATCCTCAAGCTAAGCATGTTGCTATCTGTTGTCTGTGCAAAAAGCAAGTCAACAGGGGGAAAGCAGGGTCACACCTAGGCACTTCCTCTATGAGATCCCACCTGAAGCACAACCACAGTTCTGACTATGAGACATACTATCAGCAGGCCAAAGGTGCCACTACTTGAAGCAGCAGAAGCACTTTAAAAATTTCCCAGGGCTCTAGGACAGAAAAAAAGAAGTAGTGAAGTTATTTATGTGTCAGAGAGAATGCTACTGCCAGTGCCAACAGTTAGTTCACTCCACATAACACCTATGGCTCCTGCTGCAGAGGAGTATGACAGACAAAGCCAGGGCAAATATATTAACAGCAGGACAGATGAGGAGGGATGTGAAGAAGGGTTACCACCACCTACCCCACTTGGCACCACTGCTATGGTCAATAATCTGAGAAGAAGGATAGTGTATGACAATGGTAAAATCAATATATATACACAAATCACACCATGCCAGTACCCCACTACCATACTCACCAGCCACATTGTAGGTTGTACTTTTTTTTTTTTATTTTTTTTTTTTATTACTTGATATCCTCATGAATATGTGCCAGTGTTACTTAAGCAGGAAGTTATTGTTGTGGGCAACGGACAAATGCATTCTGCATGCTAACACATTTTTTCAAGCCATATGTTGCTGTAGGACTCACAACTTTGACTTTCAGCCGCTTATTTCTAAACTTCAGCCCTCAGAAAAGTAATATTATAGTGGGAAATGTAGTACCAAAGGAAATATAGGTGAAAAATATGTTAAAATAGGCAAAAAAATATGTTAAAACAATGAAAAATTTGTTAAAATAAGCAAATAGGAGGAAATTTTTGCATAGGCGGCAAGGCAAAAATTTTCACAGGAAAAGCGAAAAATCTGCAAGTTTTTGTGAATAAGTCATGAGGGAAATTATTCACACTTTTCATCCACTCCTACTGAAAAGGTAATAGATATGTGGTTGATTCTAAAACAGTAAATTAGGATATATATATGGCCATTCTAAGAACAAAATAAATATGAGCTAATGGGAAATGGAAAGATTTGATGGACCAATTGTTATTCATGTTCCGCCAAATTCTCTGTATCTGTGTGAAATAAAACTACACTATATTCTCCCTGCTCATTTTTCTCCGAATTATTACCCGTGAATAAAATATTCCATCTCTGCTGATGTGAAGATGTGCAAACAGTGGCAAAAACAGCCTATGACTTTTGAGTACCTTGTATATCATTTTATTTCTTGATTGATATCATTAACTGATCCTTCAGTCCTATCTTTTTGTACATTTGTACCTTTTTAAATTAAAGTTTCAAGCACACAGTCCTGTTTAGTGAGTGGTGCTTTATCTCCTTCTAAGGCTATTTAGACTAGAACTTCAAAAGTCATTCTCACCGATTAGTTTGTAGGGACATGTCTTGACCCCAGACAGAGGGCATAGAAAGGAGGAGTTCTGCTGGATTCATTCTCAGTCACAGGAGTGATCATAGACTCTAATGAGACTTTATGCAGAGGAAAGTCTCATAACCTCACATTCATTCAGACTCGGTTTTAAAGGTTAACTACCATCCCTTGAATAGTCCCCTATTTGCTCTCCTGGAGACAGGCTTGCCAATGAAGTTGAGGATCCCTTGTGAACCCTGGGGAAGAAATGGGGTTCTGAAACTATGGGGCTCGCTCATTCACCCTGAGAAAAGAGACAGTTCAGTCTATAAAGCTTTGTGACACAAGTCTCTATTGACAGTCATTCTCAGGTCCAGTCCTAGTGACACACCAACAGGTCAGACTTTCAGGATCTCCATCATCAAGCACAGCAGCCCAATCACAATGACTGAGCTACAGATTAGGCACCTGTGATTAAGCAGTGATATCTTGAAAGCTGGCCTGTTGGTGAGACGTAACACTGAGAAACACTGCTATAAACCTTTTGCTTTATGCTTGGTACTGAAGGTCTATGGAGGCTGGTCATATACTGAGAACTACATACTTGCTGGTTGTGTTCCTGCTGATATAGTTAATTTTCTATACACCATCCCAACCACAGTTGGTTAATAGGAGCCATTTTGAAAGCAGATATGATCAAAATTATTTAGACAAGAATATTGCCCTTTAACATTTTAATTGCTTTGCAATGCATTGGTTACCGCTCTGGCACTGAAAGGGTTAACACATTTTTGTACACATTTCACAGTTAGGTTAGTCCACCCCCTAACCATCTGTGAACCATATACATGAAGCATGCAGACTCAGAGCAGTATAAAATAATCCAAGGTAATACAAAGTAGCAGACAAGGTGACAGGAGGTCATTGATGTTCTTTTCACCAAGTGAACATTAATAATACATTCTGGCATGTTTGACATATAGAGCATTTTACCCATAAGGCCGTGCAAGGGAGAGATGTCATCTGTTCACTCCAATGAAGATCTGAAGCAGGCCTGTCCCTCCCCATGTTCTAATACACATCTCCCAGCAGACACGCAGGTGTACTGTTAACCCATTCATTTTCATGGATAAGATAGTACCGCAGGGCACCTTCAACTCAGAATTCATAACTGTCTCCTCACACCCCCTACCCTCCCCCCTCCCCCTCCCCTCCTGTATTATATTCCCTATACATCATACCTCAATTAGGAACAAGGTACGGCAGGCCTCAGAAGCCCTCTGAAAATAGCAGAGATTCCTTCAGCCTGGGGACCCTAAGGCATCAAGGGCCAACAGGTGAGTGGTTTGCAGAAACAGGATCACAAACTCTACCTGATGTAGGTCTTTTACATTATAAACAGAACTACTCTGACAGCTGGCTGCACCACATAGGGACCTAGAGGTGCAATGGAGACCAATAAAGAAAGAGGCTTTAAAAAAAATGCAACATTGTTCAGCTTTAACCCTTTGAGTGCCAGAGGTGTGTCCAACACATTACAAGTGTCAAGCAACGCGTTGGACACTCCTTTGGCACTCAGAGGTTTAATTGGAACTGTTAGCTTCTAAGGGTTAAGATAAGTTTAGTTAATTTTATAGAGAATTAGAAACTGCCTGTATGTTGTACTGTCCATTTGTTCATAATATATTTAGTTTTTGAGACATTAACTTTTATTTGCTGGTGGAAAAGTGTGACACTTTTATGTTAATTAGTCCTATGCTGGGTCAGTATTACTTTATACTGTTATAGGAAATAATCCAAGCAGAGCCCATACTGAGGGAAGTTGTAATAGCACAGTGAGCTTGAACAGAACCAATTAGCATGCTATGACGGGAATTAGCATAAAGCGCTACACGGCATGGGCCAAACATAAAGGATCATTTCTCAGTAACAATTTATTGTAGAGAAAAATGGCTTGTGTGATGTACAAACATATTTTAATTATCTGTGAAATAAACTAAACTTGTCTTAGCATGAGGGATGGGTGAAATATTTTGCCCCAAATTAGAAAATATTTAAAAATGGCAATTTTTGTCTTTAGCAGGAATTTTCAAGAAAACTGCAGTTTTTCTACTTTTTTCCATCAGGCAATGAATTAAACATAACATCTCAGACTTGCCCCACAATACCATAGGGGCACTCATTGCCTCCTAAGCCTTGCCCAAGGTAACCAAAGAATCACATATTTTCTCCCCAGGCTTCCCCTTATTACCAATAGAATTACGCACTATTCCCCCTGTCTTTATTCAGCAGTAACCATAGAATAACACATTGTCTCACAAGCCTTGCTCATGTTACATAGTAGTTTAGGTTGAAAAAAGACTTGCGTCCATCAAGCTCAACCCTTTTCCTATTCCTGTTTACCGTTGTTGATCCAAAAGAAGGCAAATAAAAAAACAAAAAACCCCTCACTACAGCAATTTCAAATTCTGCTTTGAATGGGGGGAAAAATTCCTTCTTGATTCCAAATGGCAGTCAGATTTCCCCTTGGATCAACAAGCACTAAATAAATATTAATCCCAATACTAATGTACATAGCAGTCAGTTTCAGCCTTGGTCCTTTGTTGCACACAACCTCCTGGTCTTAAGAAACAAAAATAACTGCAGTTTTCTGTTATGGTCAGCAGGTGTTGTTGCTATGACTATCTATGGAAATCTATAGTCTATGATGCAAGTTTTCCCAAAGAATGTAATAAAAAAATGTTGGCACTGTTGCTAATAATTTGGTTAAATAAAAAGAATAGATTGAGCTGCAATAGCTTTTTAATGAAGCATCTGCCTTCAGTGCCCACCTCCCCTAGCACTTAAGTTTCATATGTGGGGGAGTTAATATAGGGCTAATACAGGAATTGCCTGCATGGCGTTCCTTAATAAACATAATCTATACATCTACACAACTCAACAAATATCTTGTTTTATAAAGAAAAATGCAGACATTTACATGATTTTACTCTTTCAACTCACCAGGTGGTTTCTATGTCATAAAGTCCCTTTAAACGGATGGTTATACTTTATTTTTACATCTTCTATTCTGCAAGTGCAATACATATGAAGTCAAATTACCCGTACCTTTTTTCAGTCTTCTCCTACTTGTTTACATTTTCATGTTTCTGACCTTGAGCTCCCTGGATTCGATTCCAGCGAGCTTCCTGTGAAGAACTGTGACAGAATATCTAGTGATACAATGTATAAAGGATTCAGTGTAAACAAGACAGCATGCAGCGCTACATGGATAGTGTTACTCTGTGTCACTGTCCTGCTTCGGAGTCAGCTGACCAGAAAACTCAATGGAAACAAAGATCTAAGGAACTTTCTGTCAAGGACCGTGTAAAAGAAAATTGGTGAAAGTTAGTTGACTTTATTTATTTTATACTTGCAGGGTATGAAATCAAAATAAAGGGCTCATTTTCCTTTAAAATTCACTTGCAAACAATTAAGAAAAGAAAAAAAAACTCTGGGGTTTGGAGGTCCAGGGATGCCAAGAAAAATGGCATTGAGCACTTAAAGAAGTCATTGAATACCCTCCCCCCCCGGCTCTCAAAGGATTAAGTACAACCAACTATTCTAGAACCAATTCATGTCCTCTGATGGAAAGATGGAATAAGAGGACCTGCTGATGCATCCAATCCATTTTATTTCTACATGAGGAAGTTGCTGGTCTTAGGGCGGAACCTGACAGCTCCATTTCCTGTTTTTGACCTGAGAGGTGGTTGCTCATAAGGATACCGAGGGTCTCTCAGGGTGTGACCCTGAGACTCAGAGTTTTGAACCAAATCTCAGAGTTTCAGAATGAAACTACAAATTCTCAGTGTCCTGTGTTACCTGCTACATGATTTGCCCCAATTCAATGTTTATTTAGTCTATAAATTGGTGCCATTAGTACCAGAAACATAGAGCAAGATGACTGGCTTGTCTTGCTTGTGTTTAAAGGGATAGTAATATAAAAAAATAAATGTCCATCTGATTGTTCAATGTAATTTTCTATACTGAATACTATGTTCTGAAAATTCTTTACCTTCATATTTGGCTTGAAAACCCAATTCAATGTTTCCCCATCCCTGCCTGTTTTCAGCAGGTCACGCTAACTTCCCTCAGATCAGAAAGTCAGTCCAGATGGATCCAAATGAGGGACAACAATGTGTCAGCATAAGAAAAAAACCCATCATCCTTCATCAAGGGTTGTAGAGTTTTCTTATACTGACACACACAATTTTATCCTTCATTGCGATCCGTCCAGTCATGTGACCGGCTTTTGGATCTGAGGGGAGTCAGACTGATGTGCTGAAAAGGGGCAGGAGTGGGAAACTTTTAACTGGATTTTCAAGCCAAATATAAAGGTAAAGGGTTTCCAGAACATAGTATTCAGTATAGAAAATGACACTGATCAATCAGATGGACATTTATTTTGAAAAATTAATATCTCTTTAAGGAGTGAGATCTCTAAGTTGTAGCATGTTAAAGGTTCCTTGCAGACCGACTAGAGCACCTCTGGGTTAGAGAAAGCAGGTGTTAGGGTGACCACATTTCAGTCCTGCTATTCAGGGACACTGCAGAGAGAAGAACGCACCACAGAGTTCTTAACACTAGATGGGAACTGCCCACTGACAGCTATGACAGAAAGTGATGCTTGTTGTGGGCTACAAGAAAATGAACATTAAGCCCAAAGCCTTAAACTAGCATTATCCAAAGATACAATTACTCTGCAGGTCTCAGTTGATGTCAGGATCCAGGCTCAGTTCTCTCTCTAGTGTTTAGAGCTCTGTCTGGAAGCCATTTTCTTGTAGCGCTTCAGAGACATCACCATACCTGGGAACTTTTTATTGTTGTCTCCCCGGAGGGGAGTCCTCTGCTGCCATGGGTGGTGTGAAGAATGACGCATATTGTGTCAAAAAGGGGTGGGGCTTAACGTGAGTGCCAGGTGGAGGGCTTAAAAGAAGGCTGGGGGAAGGAGAAACACGGAGAGAAAGAGTGGAAGTGGGTAGAGTTTCAATAGACACTCCTCACATCCAGAGGACTCAGCCTCTGCCCCGGAGATCCGGTAAAGCAGTGCCAAAACCGGAGTCTCCGGGGCAAGTCCGGAGAGTTCCCAGGTATGGACATCACTTCCTGTCACAGTAGGCAATGGGCAGTTCTATTAGTGTTTAGAACTCTGTGCCCTGGAGTCTTCATTCAGGGACTTTGTATTGTCCCAGAAGGGGGCTACCCGGGAGAAGGGACACACACTTAAAATCTGGGACTGTCCCAGGCAATCTGAGAAATGTGGTTACCCTAACAGGTATATAATGCATAAAATCTACATTATGGGAATGTTTATGGGTTAATATTTCAAAGATCTCAAGGTCAGCTCATCTTGACAGTTCCCAGGTATGCTCATAAGTGGGAAGTCTTCTTTGTATATACATATTTTGTGATTGCTTGTAGAAATACAGAGCTGGCATCCTTTCACTGGAGTGTCCTCAGCTGATGATGATTTAATAATCTTTACTCCCTGGGGCTGAATGGGAGTCAGACACAGATCTTGTAATCTTATCAGTCTTATTTCAACTCGGATCTCCTTATAGAATATCAAACTATTTCCACTGCCGGCCCAAGACATTGTGCTGCCTGGGTCCAAGGATGAAATGCTGCCCCCCCAAACCACGCTCACATCCATATTTAGTCTAAATATCGTTTATGGGGTGGTATTGGAAAGCATGCCAATTTTAACTTTCTTAATATTGTGCAATAATTTCCCCCCAGAATTGCTCTTGTTTTGGCTTTGTACATATGCCTCAAATAGTAAGAGCAGGAAATCTATTGGTAAAAGGGTCTGGGGAAGGGGTTTTAAATCTTAACCCATTGAATGCCGGAGGGATATGCATAGAAATGCTTGTGCACCCCTCTGGCACTCAAAGGTTTAAGGTTGTGACCAGAAATCTATGGGAATTTATTTTCTGTACCTCAAAACTCTGAAACCATCACCTGGTTCCTCATACAGACCTTTGTGATTGGCAGGAATCTGAATTTGTCCCCCTTTTGGGGCAGTTGATTTGCTCAGCAATTGCACCTGTTTAGCATTATGAATAAGGCTCATAATGTTTAGTGTAAATATTTCGGTTTGTAATACCTGCTGGGCAGATCCATTGCCTGCCGAGTGGGGGTTGCCTGTGTCAGTTTACGGTCACTTGACATACATTATATAGTGCAGCAATAATAGGGAGGACTGGAGATTGCTTTTGCCTCTTGTAGGCATGTGATATTAATCCTTGGGAAGTTGTGGGAACTGTCCAGCTTCAGGCAAGACAAATGTAATGTCTGCATGATTTATCTTATTGTGCTAAAACCACTCCCTTGTTTTGATGATGTTAGACCGGACATAGGCAGCCATATTCTCCCCAATGTTATTGTCTTATTCCAAATGGCTGCATAATATCTGATGTAAACTGCAGTAAAAAAACAAACAAACAAAAAACACAAGTAGATTTACCCTGTTTCATGCTAGAGAGGTCTCCATCAATGTGCCTCTCAAAGACCAAAGGGTTAAGGTGGAAGTGTATGTGTTTTAAGTGGTTGTATATTCTGAGGCAAAAGGAGCTGGTGTGCTTTCTGAGCCACCCAAAGTGTGTGGGACAGAGCGAGGATCTCCTCTTCGCATGTAGATGGGCCCCATATAGAGTGATGTCACATTTCGGCTCCCGTGACCTCTAAAGGGTGCACAAAGGGAGCTGTACTGGCAGTGCACTTATGGATCAGAGCTCCCTTGCTGGCCATAGGCTCCTCCCCCCACCAAATTACGCAAAGCAGCAGGGAGCTGACACTTGACACCGGGCAGCATATTCAGACCGGCTGCTCGGTGCCAATGGAGAGCGACACAAAATAAACATGCCTTGGGGCAGCAAATTGCCGCCCCTGACAAAATGCCGCCTGGGTCCATGGCCCCACTGGGACCCATGTAAGGGCCGGCCCTGACTATTTCATATGTACATGTGCATATCCCACATCTCAGGCTTTAGGTTTAAAGACAAAGTGTAGCATTTTTGGACCACAGGGAGACAACTACACATTTCCAATTTATTTAAATGATGATTTTAACCCCTTAATTGCTAGAAAGGTCTCAAAAACATTGCTTTGCAATGACCTGAAGATGTCACACGCATTCAAGGGGTTAAAAGACATTTAAATCAAATGGAACTTTCTAAATGAATAGTGGGAAATTGTATTTTTTCCCTATGGTGTAGTTGATTGCTCCAGAATTTTCCAGTTTTTTGTGCATAAGGTACTTGTCTACTCTATATATTAAAGCCAAACTACCACCCCTTAGCAACATGGCCTCCAATAATTACCCATCTGGCGACTAGCTGCTCAGTAGCGATAGTCGCCAGAATTTTTACCGTATTCATGAGATTTATAGACTGCTCCAGGAATGACAGGCAGGAAACCGCGCAGACATCTTTCCATAGTGACGTCTGTGCGCCTGCGCTGTCAGTCCCTTTTGGAGCTGAACGGCTCCTAGTGACTCCTCTTAGAGCCAGCTGGGACTGACAGTGCAGATGAGCAGATTCAAAATATTTATTAAATCCTTAAGGACCATTGATGTGCCAAGACAGACAAGCAGGTGCTGACACATCATTGAATTCTGGGACAGCAGCGTGGCTGTATGCCACGCTGCTATCAGAATTCAAATCGCTTAAAAAAAAGGAAAACGGTTACCCACATGCTGGATCAGGCAGTCAGTAAGGGGTTAAACTCTGACTGCCACAGTTTTTACTTAAAGGGTTAGTAATAGCATATATAAATAAAAAGTATTATTGAAGATACTGATGCCAGTCCGATCTCTCAAAACTTTATGGTTTGAGAAATATAACATTTTAAAGTTCCCCGCACCCTCCCCTTTCCCTGGTGTCAGCTGTAAAGCTGACAGAATGCGATTTGTGTCGACCGACTTGAGGCGGCTCTTCAGTAGAGCCAAGATAGCGCTATGTAGAAAAGAAATACTTCATTGGAATGGTTTACAAAGTGTACTAGAATTCCACAAACTGTTTAGCACTCAGGTTAACCACTGGGATAAACACAAACACAAGATAACAGGAACGAGAGAACCAAAAGTTACTCAAAATATAAAATTTCATTTCTGTAACATATATTCATGCCCTGTATGGTTATCCTAAATTGATGAATATATGTATGGCTTAACCCCAAAGAAGGTTTGCAAGCACACTTTGTAGACCATTCCAATGAAGTATTTCTTTCTACATAGCGCTATCTCAGCTCTGCTGAAGAGCCGCTTGTCAGTCCCGGGACCAGGATCTTCTTCTGTTGGCTAGACGCAGATGTCAATGAAAGGAAAGAGAAGGGGGAACTTTAAAACGTTATATCTCCAAACCATAAAGGTTTGAGAGATCAGACTGACATTGATGGATTTATTTTTTCAATATCTACAATAATACTTTTTATTTATATATATATATATGCTATTACTAATCCCTTAAGAAATTCAGAGTTCACCTGTCATCTTGAAATGTTTACTTAATTTTAAAGAGAATTAAAACCAGACCTGTATGTTGCGCTAGCTATTTGTTTGGAATATGAATAGTTTTTAAAGGAATAGTAAAGTCTCTGTTAACCCCTTAAGGACCAGCGGTCCTGGGACGTTTCCGTCCCATAAGGACCACTTTGATCTTTGCCGACGTGACGGTACACGTGACCTGTTGCATGTATCGGCGCGCCGCTTTGGGGCCTGAAAGAGATATCTCCAGTCTTGGAGTGGTCAACTTTAGGCCCCATTTTTACTTACAGCGCTCCTGGTGGAGCGCTGTATAAAAAGTATGTGACGTACTATGACCGTCTTCGGTTCTCAAGTATTTAAAGGGATAGTAATATTTCATAATAAAAGCAGCTCTAATTAATCATCATAGTATTTGGACTTTGGAGAGTGTTATTTCAATTCTATCAGAGTTGTAGTACAAGAGTAATTCAATGACAAAGTATCCCCCTCCTGCCCCTTTTACTGATGTAACACTGCTCAGCCAGATCAGTAGGGAGGTGCCCAGGTAGATTGCAGAGAGGGACAATCTTCAATTAAGATAAGGGAAAAACCTGAAAAGCTTGTCAAGGGGGGGGCAGAGCTTTCATTGTTCTCATAGGAAGAAGATTGTCCCCTGCTGTTATCTGTCTGGTCTATGGACTGGATTCCACATCTGAGAAGAGATGGCTTACACTAGGTAAAAGGGGCGGGAGGGGAAACTTTGCTTGTGAATATCTCATAAACCATAAAGGTTTGATAGATAAGCCTTATATCATTCTTCATGTTTTTTTAATGCCTACGAAATAAAATAAAGTTAAAATGAAGTATTACTATCCCTTTAAGGACAGTCATAGTACAGTCATAGTACGTCACATAGTCCTTAAGGGGTTAAAGTGCAGCTCCAAGTCTTCTATTTGTTTTTTATAACACATAGCACTGTGTTTAATTACTTACAGTTCTGTAGTTCAAAAGCTACTCAAGCTGAAAGGATCCCCTACCCACCCCTTCTGGACTTCTCCCCTTAAAGGGATAGTAATACTTCGTTCTAACTTTATTTTATTTTGTGGGATGCAGTCCATAGACCAGACAGATAACAGAAGGGAACAATCTTCTTCCTATGAGAACAATGAAAGCCCTGCCCCCCTTGACAAGTTTTTCAGGTTTTTCCCTTATCTTAATTGAAGATTGTCCCTCTCTGCAGTCTACCTGGGCACCTCCCTTCTGATCTGGCTGAGAAGTGTTACATCAGTAAAAGGGGCGGGAGGGGGATACTTTGTCATTGAATTACTCTTGAACTATAACTCTGACAGAATTGAAATAACAATCTCCAAAGTCCAAATACTATGATGATTAATTAGAGCTGCTTTTATTATGAAACATTACGATCCCTTTAAATCTGCAATCCAGTCGTGGGACAATTTTCACACTGTAAATAAAAGGAAAATCTCCCTTGACGAAAGAGGGCAGGATTTTCCTTTTTCTTACTGAAGATTGTCCCTCGCTGCGCTCCATCCGGACCGCACTTAGAGGAAGCGTGATGCAGGGAAAGGGGCGGGAGGGGATCCTTTCAGATTGGATAGCTATTGAACTACAGAACTGTAAACATAGCGCTACATGTTAAAAAAAACACATAGAAGACTCGGAGCTGCACTTTATAGAGACATTACTATCCCTATAAGATATTAACCTTAATTTGTCTGTGGCACAGTCTGCCATTTGATGCTAATTAATTTCAGTACTGGGCTAATGCACTGAGAGTTAAAGGGATAGTAATGTCAGAAAAAAAGTATTAACTATATGGTAGATACAAATGAAAGGGAGTACTTGCACTTATTTGTATCTCTGAGACCGTTATGGTTTGAGAGATACAGGAAAATAAAGTCCTCTGCTTCCTTCCCTTTATGCTTGACGAGCTGTAAAGCTGTCAGAAGCAGATTCTGGTCACTTGACCAGATGTGTTCTTCAGTAGCGCCAATATAACGATATCTAAAGATAAATACATAATTTGGAACGGTCTACAAAGTATGCCTGGCTTGCAAGCACACTTTGTAGACTGTTCCAATTAAGTATTTATTTCTTAATAGTGTGATTTCAGCTCTGCTGAAGAGCCTCTGTCTGGTCAAATGACTGGAATCTGCAACTGTCAGCTAGATGGCAGACTTGAGTAAAACAGCCAGGAAAAGGTAACTTTAGCAAGTTATATCTCTCAAACCATAAAGGTTTGAAAGATAAGACTTACATTGATGTTAATCTTTTTTTAATGTCTACAATATCAACTTAAAATGAACCATTACTATCCCTTTAAGTATGGCCTCAAACAGAACCTACTAGGATTCTATGCTGAGAAATAACAGAATGTAACACACTGTAAGATCCAAATTATAAAGGATGTTTTGTCAAAAGCTATTTATATTACAAACCAATGGTAGCTCAACATGTAGCTGCAGGTACACTTTATACGCACTAGTTCCTGCACTCATACTTCTTAGAATTTTAACAAAATCCACTAAATATGACATTATAATCCCTTGATGATATCACTACAAAGAATAACCAAAAATTACTATAAAATTTCAGACCCTTTAGGTTTTTTTTAGCAAGTTTTCATGATATGAAAATGTACTTCTAAGTAGCTGCATGAGTGTTATTTTTCCATTGCATCCAGCCTTGGGTTATACATTCCTTTTCAAGACAGAACAGTTTCACATCTGCTACATTCGTAAAATTCCCTGTCAGACCTTCTTTTTAAACTGTGACCTCAACCTTGCAGGATGAAGTTATAGGGTGGCCAGGCGTGGACATTGTTAATCTTTTTATATATAAACTAGTTGAAGAGCCCGTGTACATGGGCCACAGTGCCACCCAGCAACGGCCGCGGTGCAGTCATGCACAGTAGAAACTGCCCGCACCAAGGCTGATAGCGGAACGGGGCACTCTGAATTCAGACCGTAGTCTTCTCTGCAGTGCCGTTATCAGCCATGGCACGGGCAATCTGTATTGCGTATGACTCCAGTGCGTGCAGCCATCTCTACTGCACATGATGGCTTCTGACAAACACACACTTAGTTAATATTATATGTAGTTGAAAAGCCCATTTACACAGGCCACAGTGCCACCGCTGCAGTCATGCGCAGTAGAGTCTACCTGTGCTGCAGCTGATAGGAAGCGTCCCACGACTCGGGCAGTCTGTACTGCACATGACTGCAGCGTGAGCAGCCGTCTCTACTGCTCATAACGGCTTCTGACAAACATCCTTAGCAAATTATTATATAGGATTCTCAATCATGAACCCCATTGGCTGACTCCAGCATCACTGGGTTCTAAAATAAAATGATAGTCACACTGGGTTTCATTTATTAAGCAGCACAGAAAGCAGATCTGCTGCTTTATACTGCAGTTCCTTATAATCATTCTTTTTTCAGTGATCATGTATATTTCTCTGTATAGATCCTGCAAAGTATTATAGGTAGGTAAACACAACATAATTGGGATGGGGCTAATTGTAGTACTGGTACATTGGCTTCCAGTACCTGCACCCCTGGTTACATACCAGCGAACGCATGTTTATCTGTCATTAACATTTTAAAGTGAGCAAGCCCTAAGCATCTACCCTATAACATGTCCAGGAAATTGGTAAAGTTACACCACTTTCCTAGCTCCTTCTTAAATAGATATAGATATATAGATATATATACTAGTTGAAGAGCCCGTTACACGGGCCACAGTGCCACTGCCAGCCTTTCGCGGGGCAGTCATGCGCAGTAGAGACTGCCCACGTCCAGCTCTGTATCATCCGTGGCGCGGGCAGTCTCTACTGAGCATCACTGCAGCAAGCGCAGCAGTCTCTACTGTGCATCACTGCGGCGTTACACACGTTTTAGCGAATTATTATATAGGATAATATATATATATATAAGGGGGCTGATACAAAAAAGTGTGATAAAGAGGTGATAACGTGGAGATAACGTCTCCAGTGATATCACTGTGTTATTTTATGTAGCCTATGCAATAAGATTTCACAAGTGGCAGAGATCTTTTTGCAAAGGCACCATACAATAACATAGGAACTGCAGAAAGGATATCACTGAAGAAGTCATCGCCACTTTATCATGTCTTTATCACATCTTAGTACATCAACCCCCATGGTTTTATTCCCAAAAGAGGAGAAATTCCAGATCAAACCATTTGCACCAAAGGGAGAAAAACAATTTCCCTAAGCTTTATTTTCTGTAAATGGAGGTGTAATGTAAACCCAGGACTCCGGGTGGTCTTGGACAGTCGTTCCAGTCTTCTCTGTCCTTGATGCGGCTACAAGATGGGTAACCGGTCCTGTAAATGTAGGTAGCTGGCTGGAACTCTCTGGAACGCAGATCTCCTGAATGGGGGGTCAAAGGACATCCTTTAAACTATCCAGGAATAAAACAACAGGACCCATATCTAGTCCAAAATGGCTACAACTTTATTGAGGGGACAGAAACATTTTGTATTAAAACCAGGTACAATACACAATGGTGGTGTAAACATGGGACACAGTGGGACAATACAGGGAGATTGATACAATCAACAACACAGTACAACAGAAACAGGTGTTACAGACAGTCATGACACCAGACTAATCCTATCACACAGAAGACAATAGTGTACGTGTCTGATCATGATTAAGCACGGTTGTCGCGCAAAACGCGTTGATCTTCCTAGTCACCTGTAGAATTGCTGTAACCCACTCTGTAAGTCTCACCCTCCATCTTATTCTCTGCTTCTCAGAAACGTCAAAAAAGCAAGTATGTTTTTAAATTTTGTCATAAAGTTGATTTACAATGAAGATTCCTTTGGTTTGTAACCAGAGTGAATATCGATAGTGGTGCGATAAAAAGAGTCTGTTTACATGATCTATTGTGATGGAAGTTTGGGGAAGCTTTGCCTCTTTGAACACTTATTGCATCCCGCTTTTTCTGAGAAGAAAGGTATTGTTTTAAGTCTGAGTCGATTTTTTTATTTGTGATGAGATGCCATTTGTAGCTTCCATGGAGCCACTGAATATACCGTAAGGTTTGCTGTATCAAGGATTTACATCTCAGGTACCCCTAAATAACGGCACTGAAGTCACCCTTAGCTCCAATATGAAAACACCCATACTCTTCACATGACTCCTTCTATAGCTCCACCCACTGCTGATTGACACAGAATTCTATAACATAGAAGCACCAAAAACCCTTTGGCTACTAGAAAGGTCTCCAAAGAATTTACAGCCAAAGAGTTAAAAAATGCCCAGTAAACTAGCATGTAGAAATAAATTGGCCAACATAATCCAGGGACATAAGGAGAGTTCTGGCCATCCCCCCCCCCCACACAAAAAGAGGTGCTTCTGTGAAACTTGTCTCTTTAAGGGGCTGCCTACTCTGCCTAACTGGAATTCCAGCATATGGACTAATATGGGATACACCATCCAGGACCCAATGCATGAAATATTGCATATTTCCATTTTGTATCCTTGCACTGGCTCATTCATAAATGACTGAACACAAGTTACTGCATGTTCACCGATAGATATGTGAAAGGCTTCTGGGCAAGAGATTTAATAGGTTTTCTTCAGCGTGAGCCATTCCTTCTTTAGTAAATAAGCCCCAATCATTCCTGAACAATTAAAAACGTGGCATGTTAGTTTTCTCTCCATTGCATTGCACTGGAGATGCCCGTGGCATTAATTTCATCAATGAGAAAACGTCTTTGTTCCCACTGATACAAATTAACGTTTTAACCCTTTGAATGCTAGTAATAAAGCTAAACATTGCATAAACTATTAAATTAATAAAAAATGTTGTCATTACGTTTTACTTCCCCTTTAAATGGGACTATTAATTCCTTGAATGCATTGGTTATTTCTGTACTGATCCAGGGATTAACCCTTTGAGTAACAGAGGGGGATGTTCCATACCCCTCTGGCACTCCAAGGATTAAAACCTCTATTTAGATAATACCAGTCTGGGGGATTTTTAGTTTCCCTTGTGGCGCAGGTGGATTATTCCAGGTCTCTTAGTATATCAGCACCACTTATTCCATTTGGCATTTTTCTTTGTTACAAAAAGTATATTTATGATCCAGAATAACTCCCAGTTTACCTTTATATTTTTACCCTAAATTTGACTCAGTTTTGCACCCAGGAAGCCTTAGGTCATAACATAAGCTTTTCACTGGCAGATCTCCCTGCAAAGCATTGGAAATTGCTTTAGGCAGCAAATTGGTTAGATATTAGTCTGCTGGACTGTACAGAAAACTGTCCAACTCTGCAGTGTTTGCTTTTTATAAGCATCCCTGATTAACCCTTTGAGTAGGGATGGACAAAAATTTTCACCTCAGACTGAAATCTGAGAAAAATGGCACTTTCCGCTTGGTGAAAAATTTCCTGTGAAAAGTGCCATTTTTCTGCTTTTTTCACCTAACTCATTGCATTGAAATCAATGGGTAGAATTTTTTCTCCACCTCACAAAAGTTTTCTACAGTCATATAAAAGGCTGTCCGTCTCTCACAGCCGCCATTCTGTGTTTGTGAGAGGAGAAAGCACCATGTATTTGAGCTAGAGGAGTTAGGCAAATAAAGGGGAATTGAAGCTTAGTTTAGGGAGTCTTTTAGGTAGGACATTTGTTCACTGTATTAGGGGAGCCTGGGAGAAGAAGGGAGGAAGGAGGTTGACCCCAAATACCCCAAAATTTGGTGTAACTGACTGGCAAGACACAGGCAGCTGGGGTCAAAATTATTTGCTGATTTTGCTTTTATTGTCGCTTGTAGTTATATATTTTGTTTTGGACTAACTGAGATAAGATAGGGTGGACAACTTTAAAAACAAATAGAAAAAAATAATACATAAATAATTAAATATATTAGGTGACAGACAGCTGACTGGGAGCCTGATGTGAGCTCTGTGACTGAGGCAGACCTGATAGACAGCAGACAACATTGAGATTATTGTTGAGGGCCAAGACAAGACATCACATTCTATCAGTTTTGTACTGTAGAGAGTAAAAACGCACCCACAGTAGTTAGTAATGTCCAACAAACTCACAAGGGGAAAGGTGGAGCAGTGCGTGACGTGAGAGAAAAGTGGTAGTTCAAAAACTAACCACAGCAATGTTTGCTGCAGCATGTGCAATAAATGATGATGATCCCTCTTGTCCCGGGGTAGATGCAGATTGTCAAAGTCCCACCAATCACGCCACGTCAGTCCCCCACCACCGATACCATACACATCTGCCACATTGTAGGTTGTACTTTATTTTTAATTACTTGACATCATCATGAATATGTGGCAGTGTCACTTAAAGGGATAGTAATACTTTATTATTACTATCCCCCATATTGTACATATTTGTAAAATAATGTAATAGCCCCCAGGTTCATCTCTCAAACCTTTATGGTTTGAGAGATAACCGAAGGCAAAGTTCCCCCTTCGCTGCAGTCAGCGCTGTCCTGACTGCAGGGATATCCGGTCTGGCCTTCATCATGCAGCTCTGCAGCTGAGCCGCAATCACGTTAGTGACAAAGAATTATTTCACTGAAACGGTCTTCTACATATGCTTGCAAACCAATCACACTGCAAACCAAGCACATGTAGAAGACCATTTCAGTGAAATAATTATTTTTCACTAACAGGATCTCGGCTCAGCTGTAGAGCCGCAAGCCTGTGGTACAACAGACTTCCCCTGCAGTCAGTACAACGCTGACTTCAGGGAAGGGGGAGAGAGGGGGGAACTTTGCCTTCAGTTATTTCTAAAACCATAAAGGTTTGAGAGATGAACCTGGGGGCTATTACATTATTTTACAAATATGTACAATATGGGGGATAGTAATAATAAAGTATCACTATCCCTTTAAGCAGGAAGTAAGTGTTGTGGGCAAAGGACAAATGCATTCTGCATGCTAAAACATTTTCAAGGTATATGTTGCTGTAGGACTCACAACTTTGACTTTCAGCCACTTATTTCTCAACTACAGCCCTCATAAGAAGTAATATTGTGCTGGGAAATGTTGCATCATATTAAGGAGAAAAATGTTTTGGGATAGGAGAAAAATGTGAAAGAATTGGAGAAAAATGCATTGAATAGGAGAAAAAAGTGTTAAAATAGGAGAAAAATGTGTTGGAATAGGTGAAAAATTTGCTGTAATAGGCGAAAAGGAGGAAAATTTTGCATTGGAGAAAAGGAGAAAACTTTCGCGAAAAAAGAGAAAAATTGTCAGCTTTTCGCGGAAAGTCATGCAGGAAATCTTTCTCACCTTTCTCCCACCACTACCTACTGTGCAATGTGTTTAATGTGTTAGGCATCCCTCTGGCAAGGTGAGTTAACCCACTGAGTGCCGGAAAATCGTCCAATGAATTGCACTGCAATGCACTAAATACCTCTCTGACACTCAAAGGGTTAACGGGATTAGTGGTCAGCTAATGACAACCTCCAGATAAAGAAGGAACAGCATATCTGAGTTTTACATATAAAGAAAAATGATACGACCCATTACACTGGAACTATAGCTGCTGGAATAAGTACCTCGAAATTTGCTTAACCCTTTCAGTACAACAGTGCTGAACAATGTGTGAGCACCGCTCTGGCACACAAAGATTTAACTGAATGTCTTATTTATTTATTTATTTTTATTTAGAAAATGTTTTACCGGAAGAATACATTGAGATTTCTCTCATTTTCAAGTATGTCCTGCCTTGCTTAGTTTTGTCATGTAATTCATACATCAGTCATGTAGATCTGTTTGTTTACTTATTCATTTATTTATTTGCCTTTGAACATTTATAGTCTAAAACTGGACAGTGACATTTTACTTTTTTAGGGTATATACCTGGCCATTTAAAGGGATAGTAATGCTTCATTTTATCTTTATTTTATTTTGTAGGCATTAAAAAACATGAAGAACAATATAAGTCTTATCTCTCAAACCTTTATGGTTTGAGAGACATTCGCAAGCAAAGTTTCCCCTCCCTCCCCTTTTACCTAGTGTAAGCCATCTCTTCTCAGATGTGGAATGCAGTCCATAGACCAGACAGATAACAGAAGGGGACAATCTTCTTCCTATGAGAACAATGAAGGCCCTGACCCCCTTGACAAGTTTTTCAGGTTTTTCCCTTATCTTAATTGAAGATTGTCCCTCTCTGCAATCTACCTGGGCACCTCCCTTCTGATCTGGCTGAGCAGTGTTACATCAGTAAAAGGGGAGGGAGGGGGATACTTTATCATTCAATTACTCTTGAACTACAACTCTGACAGAATTGAAATAACACTCTCCACAGTCCAAATACTATGATGATTAATTAGAGCTGCTTTTATTATGAAACATTACTATCCCTTTAAGAAGCTACACATGTTCATGGGTGAGGCTCTGTAAGGCTAATTTCATTCAGACTGATACAATCTGTCATTTATAGGAAAGTTTAAATTTTTTTTTGTTTGAACTCTGGAGTCTATAACTGAGCAGTGACATGTTAATATTTTGAGAATGTTTACATGGCCCTTTAGAATCATAGGGGGTGCTCTCTCTCTCTCTTTGGCTAGTCTTATTCATATTGATAAAGTCTATTGTTTATGTGATGAGGTGTGAACTAACTACAGACCTAAAATTGGGATAAACAAAAACAGGTAACTTCAGATACTAAGAACAAATATTAACCCTCTGAGTGCCAGAGGGGTACGCAATGCATTGTCATATCTGGAAACTCTCCAGATTTGCCCAGGAGGCTCTGGTTTTGACACTGCTTTACCCGGTCTCCGGGGAAGAGGCTGAGTCTCCAGATGTGGTGAGTTTCTACTGAAACTCTGCCCACTTCTGCTCTTTCCCATTCTGATCCTCCTACCCCAGCTTTTTTTTTTAATAATTTTTCCACCCCTAATAAGCCCCCACATTCACAGTTAAACCCCACCCCTTTTTAGTAACATAGTAACTTAGGTTAAAAAAAGACTTGCGTCCATCTAGTTCAACCCTTTTCTTATTCCTGTTTACCATCGTTGATCCAAAAGAAGGCAAAAAACACCCTCAATATAGCAATTTAAAATTCTGCCTTGAATGGGGGGGGGGAATTCCCTCTTGATTCCAAATGGCAATCAGATTTCTCCTTGGATCAACAAGCCCCAACTAAATATTCATCCCAATACTAACGTACATAGCCCTCTATGTTATGCTCTTTTAAATAAGTATCCAGGCCCTTTTTAAAGGCGTCTAATATATTCGATAGCACCACCTCCTCAGGCAGTGAATTCCATACCTTTATTGTCCTTACAGTAAAGAAACCCTTCCGCTGTTGTAGATTAAATCTCCTTTCCTCAAGTCTAAGAAGGTGACCCCTCATCCTTTGTACTGTTCTGTTAATGAACAGGTCTTTGGAGAGCCCTTTGTATGGGCCCTGAACATATTTATATAGTGTTATCATATCCCCTCTAAGACGCCTTTTCTCTAGTGTATACAAGTTTAACTTTTCTAGCCTTTCTTCATAACTAAAACTTTCCATTCCCCTTACTAGTTTTGTAGCCCTCCTCTGCAATTTCTCTAGTTCCATAATGTCCTTTTTCAGAAAGGGCGCCCAGAATTGAACAGCATATTCTAGGTGGGGTCTTACCATGGACCTGTAGAGAGGCATAATAATATCTTCCTCCCTTGAGTCAATACCCCTTTTAATACCTTGCAGCTGCCAGCTGGCACTGCATGCTACTGCTAAGTCTATTGTCTACCATTACTCCCAAATCCTTTTCATTTGTAGATTTCCCCAGGGAAACACCATTTAAACTATATGTTGCATTTTTATTATTATACCCAAAATGCATAACTTTACACTTGTCTATATTGAATCTCATTTGCCATTTGCCTGCCCAGTTACTCAATTTGTCCAAATCCTTTTGTAATGAAGACACATCCAGTTCAGGCTTTATTACCTTACTTAATTTTGTGTCATCAGCAAACACTGATACATGGCTCCCTATGCCCTCTGGGAGGTCATTAATAAACAAATTAAAAAGAAGAGGACCCAGGACAGATCCCTGAGGTACTCCACTTATCACGTTTATCCAACTGCAGAACTTGCCATTTACTACCACTCTTTGCATTCTATCTTTCAGCCAATTTCCAATCCACACACAAACATTTTCCCCTAGGCCTATTTCATTCAATTTGTACAGTAACCTCTTGTGTGGAACCATATCAAATGCCTTGGCAAAGTCTAAATAGATCACATCAACCCCCGCTCCCGCATCTATATTATTACTCACTTTTTCATAAAATGCGATCAAGTTAGTTTGACAAGACCTGTCTTTCACAAAGCCATGTTGGCTCCTGCTAATAATATTCCTGTTCCAGCAGAATTCTTGAATATATTCCCGACCCTTAGCAATCCTTCAAACAGCTTCCCTACCACAGATGTCAAGCTTACAGGTCTGTAATTTCCTGGCTGTGACTTTGATCCCTTTTTAAAAATGAGCACCACATCTGCTTTACGCCAATCCATGGGCACCATATCTGAAATAAAATAATCCCTGAAAATCAAATATAACGGTCTGGCCAGGGCCTGGCTTAGCTCTTTAAGTACCCGTAGGTGTATACCATCTGGCCCCGGAGCTTTGTCTACCTTAACACCATTCAAATGTTTTAACACTTTTTCTTGTGTTAGCCAGTCCCATGCTTGCTGTGACTGGTCTGTAAAAGTAGTCTGCAGATTCTTGTCCATTGGGTCTTCCTTGGTAAAAACAGAAGAAAATAAATTATTTAAAATATCTGCCTTCTCTCTGTCCCCATTGACCATCTCACCCGTTTCAGATAACAAGGACCCAACATTATCAGACTTAAATTTTTTGCCATTAATGTATTTAAAGAATTTTTATGGGTTGCTCTTGCTCTCCTTAGCAATATTTTTTTCATTCTCTAGTCTAGCTAATTTATAGCCTTTTTATAGGTTTTGTTGGCATTTTTGTATTCTGAAAATGCCTCTACTGATCCCTCAGCTTTATAATGTTTAAATGCCACTTTCTTGTTATTTATTTCATGAATTACTTTACTGGTTAGCCACATTGGTTTTAATTTGCTTCTTTTGTATTTGTTTCCACAGGGATAAATTTATATGTGTATTTTTGCAATGTTATTTTGAAGGCATTCCACTTACCTTCTGTGTTTTTTCCTGAAAATATTTTATCCCAGTCAACGAGACCAAGGGATGAATTAAAACTGCTAAAGTTGGCCTTTTTAAAATTCAGTGTTTTGGTGGAACCCATACCAAATTGCTCTTTTGAATTAATCTCAAACGATACCATGTTATGGTCACTATTCCCCAAGTGCTCCCTAACTTGGATGTTAGAGATAAGTTCTTCATTGTCAGTTATTACCAGATCCAGACACGCATCCCCTCTGGTTGAGGTCTGCACTAGTTGAGACAAAAAATTGTCATTCAACAAGTTCAGAAACTTACTACTTTTAGCAGAATTCGCTGTTCCATTTTTCCAGTCTATTTCTGGATAATTACAATCCCCCATAATTATAGTTCTCCCTATTTGAGAAGCCTTTTCTATTTGCATTAATAGCTGTGATTCTTCAAGGTCACCAATGTTTGGTGGTTTATAACAAATACCCACTAATATTTTCTGGGCAGTTTTACCCCCAATGACTATTTCAACCCACAGGGATTCCACATGTTCACTACTGTCATCACATATATCGTCCCGCAAATGAGGCAATAATGCTGGTTTGACATACAGACAGACCCCACCACCTCTTTTGTTTGACCTATCTTTTCTAAATAACATGTACCCCTCCAAATTGATTGACCAATCATGTGTGTCATCCCACCATGTTTCTGTTATGCCTATCAAGTCATAGTTTTCAATTTCAGCTACCAGCTTCAGTTCCCCTATTTTACCAGTTAAACATCTGGCATTTGCAAGTATACAATTTATGCCACTGCTATGTTTCATTTGTGATTTAATTTTGATGTGGTTTGTAGGCTTCTCCCTATCATCTGTACTAACCCCAACCCCAGATCCACCCACCTGGTTATTAACTACATTGCCTTTCCTTTCTATACTATCTAGCCCAGTATTTATTGGCCCCTCCCCCCCTTCCAAGTTTAAAATCTCCTCCAACCGTCTAGTAATCCTCTCCTCAAGCACTTGAGACCCTCTTGCATTCAGGTGCAATCCATCCCTACTATAGAGATTGTACCCCAAAGCAAAATCAGCCCAGTGCTCTAAAATCCCAAAGCCCTCCTTCTTACACCAAGACTTCAGCCATGCATTGAGCTCCCTAATCTCCCGCTGTCTCTCTGGTGTAGCGCATGGCATGGGTAGTATCTCTGAGAATACTACCTTGGAGGTCCAGTTCCTAATCTTACTCCCTAAATCCCTAAAATTACCTTTTAGGACTGTCCACCTTCCTCTTACTTTGTCATTGGTACCAATATGCACCAAGACAGCTGGATCCTCTCCAGCCCCTCCCAATAATCTGTCCACCCTGTCTGCAAAATAATTCACATAATTTTTCTCAAACCTTCTGCACCACAGGACTCCTCTCCAGGTAGAAGACACATCAAAGTTCTCAGGTATGCGTATTGCTGTGCATTGCATTGCGTAGCCTTCTGGCACTCAAAGGGTTAAAATAACTACTACTGACTGATGAATGAAGTACGCCTATTTATCTAGGTTAATTATTCTGTTAAACAAATTAAGAGCCACTTATTTTATAGGTATGTTTCTTCTTTATACCTCTGCATATCTCGTCCTGCCTCTAGAAAATTTCATATACTTTTTAAATTTAATATAAAAGCTAACTATCATCCAGTAGTCCCCCCTTGAAAAGTCTTTACCCACAGTGCAACAATCATCATATTTTTAAAGGGATAGTAATGTTTCAAAATCAAAGCAGCTCAATTAATCTTCATAGTATTTGGGCCATGGAGAGTGTTATTTCAATACTGTCAGAGTTGTAGTCCAAGATTAAATTATCCCCCTCCTGCCCCTTTTACTGATGTAACACTGCTCACCTGAAAGCAGCAAGACTGTCTGGATGGATCACAGAGAGGGTCAATCTTCAGTAAGCATAAGGAAAAACCTGTCAAGGGGGGATGGGTATTCCTTATGCTCACAGTAAGAACATTGTACCTTGCTGTGAGGTGTGTGGTCTTACGTGGTCTTAAGACCAGATTCCACATCTGAGGGGAGGTGGCTTGCACTAGTTAAAAGGGGCAGGAGGGGGTACTTTATCATTCAATTACTCTTGAACTACAACTCTGACAGTACTGAAATAACACTCTCCATGGCCCAAATACTATGAAGATTAATTGGAGCTGCTTTTATTTTGAAACATCCCTTTAAATTTACACCTTTATGAACAAATGGTTCCACCACAGCAAAACATTTGATAACCACTGCTCTACTTCAATTTTGGGGTGTTTGAGATGTTTTTGTGTGATTTCCCTTAGAAGCAGGTAAAGTAACACAACTAACTGACCCTGTCAGCAAGAACTCTTTCGTCAGGTTGATTATGACAAATGGTGTGCAGGAAGCACCCATGTAAATGGTATGGATTCCAAAAATGTGCATACATGTGGTGCAAAAATGTTTAAACTGCTTAAAATTCCTCTGCCAAAACTTAAGCATCATCTTTGGAATTTTTTAAAGCAGATCTGTGATTTATCATGACATTTCACCTTATACCAGTGGTGCTATGTTCTAAAGGCCATAGTAACAGAAATTGTGGTTAATTGTCTAGAAAATAATTTACTCCATGGTCCCTCAATTCTCAAACATGTTTCCATCATTTTTTAAATTCAATTCTGCCATCTCCGTCAAAGGGAAATGGCAACAGTAACAGTCATGTTATAAAGCATTTTTTGTCTAATTTCTGTCATTTTTTTCTATCAAAATAAAAAGATTTATGTTTTTGAAATAAAGAGCGATTAAAGGGATAGTAATACTTTGTATTATCTTTATTTTATTTTGTAGGCATTAAAAAACATGAAGAACGATATAAGTCTTATCTCTCAAACCTTTATGGTTTGAGAGATATTCACAAGCAAAGTTTCCCCTCCCGCCCCTTTTTCCTAGTGTAAGTCATCTCTTCTCAGATGTGGAATGCAGTCCATAGAACAGACAGATAACAGCAGGGGACAGTCTTTGTCCTATGAGAACAATGAAAGCCCTGCCCCCCTTGACAAGTTTTTCAGGTTTTTCCCTTATCTTAATTGAAGATTGTCCCTCTCTGCAATCTACCTGGGCACCTCCCTTCTGCTCTGGCTGAGCAGTGTTACATCAGTAAAAGGGGTGGGAGGAGGATACTTTATCATTGAATTACTCTTGAACTACAACTCTGACAGAATTGAAATAACACTCTCCAAAGTCCAAATACTATGATGATTAGAGCTGCTTTTATTATGAAACATTACTATCCCTATAAAGGAATATTAGCAGAAAAATAAATCATTACATTGATACTTCTCATCATCCTGTAGTTTTCCAAAATTTATGACACATTTTGAAAAGTGGCAGATTTACTTCTGAAAGTTCTGTCCTCCTATTACAAATCATGATCCAACATGTTTTTATTATGATGGCTTTTTGAACATTGTGCCTCAGATTTCCATTATTATGACCTTGATTACAATTCAAGTGTCTCCCACTGTAGAGTTTTCAAAATGCAGCATCAATCTGTTACAGTTCTATGCACCCTGGAAGTTGGGTTCCTAAATATAGTAACATAGAAACATAGTAAACTAGGTTGAATAAAGACACAAGTCCATCAAGTTCAACCTTCTCCTCATACCCCAGTGACTGAGAATTGTATAGCTTTCCTGCTACCAAATAAGTTAGTCTTTATCAGACCTTCCTGATCTGCCTACTAATAAACAGTATAACTCTGTATGTTCCCTTTTAAAAGAAATGAAATCTTCTCTTAAATGTATCCATTGTATCTTCCATAACAACCTCCTTGGGCACGGAATTCCACAATTTAACAGATCTTACTGTAAAAAAACCCTTCCTCTGCTGAAGTCAAACCTCCTTCCTTCTAATCTCCAGGGGTGTCCCCTGGACACCTGATCACTGCAGAGATCCTTGTATTGACCTCTCATATACTTATACATTGTGATAAGGTCTCCTCTTAGTCATCTTTTTCTCTAGAGTAAATAAACCAAGTTTGTCTAGTTGTTCCTCATATGTCAAGTCCTCCATTCCCTTATTTAATTTTGTTGCTCTTTGCTGTAAGAGCATTAAGGTTAAGTACAATCATTACATTATTTGTGAGGAAAAGTTGCGCAAGGGGATCATACACTAGGAAAGGGACCCTGCCCCAAGGAGCTTACAATCTAAGTTACAATCTATTAAACAAAGAGGATTTAATTAAGAGCACTGTTTACCACTGTGATAGAGACTGCGGTATATGGTAGGATATTTGACAAATGTGCTTTTGGCCAGACAAAGTCTAAATTTAGTTTCCGATGGGTTCCATTTACCCACTTCAACAGCCTGAAGCTTATAAGAAGAAAGAGTGCAGGGGATTCCTAGTTTTCTCAGTCTTGGACCACATGATCAGAAAGCCACAAGTGCGAGGACCGTTTTATTTTTTTATTAATAACAATGGTGAATTTTAGCCAGTCAGCTATTCAAAAATATTGATTTATTTGTTGATCAAGTCAATGACAATCCTGATAATTTAAATCGGAACTACCACCGCTAAAAAACTTGCCCCCCAATAATTCCCCATCTGGTGCCTAGCTGCTCAGAAGCACTAGTTGCCAGAATTATTATCGTGTTAACGAGAATTATCCATTGTTTCCGGGCTGACAGGCAGGACAGAGCGCAGACGTCTTTCCATAGTGACGTCTGCGCTCCTGCTCTGTCAGTCCCAGCCGGCTCTAGAAGACGTTGCTAGGAGCCATTCGGCTCCAAAAGGGACTGACAGCGCAGGCGCTCAGACGTCACTATGGAAAGATGTCTGCACTCTGTCCTGCCTGTCATCCCGGGAACAATGGGTAATTCTCGTTAACGCGGTAATAATTCGGGCGACTAGTGCTACTGAGCAGCTAGTCACCAGATGAGGAATAATTATTAATGTAATTCTGGCTATTTAATTCTCAAAACTGTGTGTTCCAATGCAACCAGCCAATAATGGTCACTTATTCATAAAGTGACAATCACAGGAAGGCATAAATCGAGCTAAAATCCAATGAGGCTGATGCACTGAGTAGAAGTGGAGCAATTAAAGGGCCAGCCACTCCAAAACAGGGGGCCAATATAATCTCTCTTGAATGCTACAGAGGTCTCCAATGCATTGCAATATTTTTAACCTCTTAAATGATAAAGAGGTCTCCAAAATATTCCTCCTATATTCCACTTATTGTATCCCTGTGGTCATACATGACCCACTTAATATATCTGTATGTAACAAGAGAGGTGAGGAAGCACTAGCCAGTGTAATATGTAATAAAGATGAATAACATTTTGGCAACAAGACTGTATGTAAATAAGAAGCAAATCCCCTATACCAGATTGTGGACATTTTATTTAAAGCAGAACTTTCAGATAGTACTAAGTCGCCATGCATTAATTAAGCGCATGACGACTAGCTTGTAAATGAAAGTCATACCTTTAAAAAATAGCACATTCTAAAAAAATCCTTCCCATTTGGAGACTGACGGGAAGGTCCGCGCGCCTGTGCCGTCAGTCCCTTCCGGTGACCATATGGTCACTGCAGTGCTACTCAAAGGACAGCTGACAGCGCAGACGCACAGGCAAGATGTCTGCACTGTAGCCTGGGTTCTGGTCTCTAAACAGGAAGGATTTCTTTAGAATCTGCTATTTTTTAAAGGTAAGACTTTTATTACCAAGCTAGTCGCCATGCGCTTAATGAAAGCATGGCAACTTAGTACTATCTGAAAGTTCCGCTTTAACCCTACAGCCCAGTATGTTTGTTTGTTTGCACAATTACTCCAGTTTACATTTGAATGCACTGCACTAAATCACATGACCCCTGATTGTATGCTTTTTTTGTCATGTCGCCCTGTTGTACAACACTGCAGAATCTGTTGGGGCTTTACAAAGAAATAATAATAATTATTACGATAGGCAGAAAAAAACAGCTTCATACTTCTCACGTGCTCTTTAACTTAATTGTTTAAGTTTGTGAAAGGACCTGGCAACCTCTGAAGTAACTCATGTGGAAACACTAATCAAATTCAACCAAATGGTTAGGCAAACTTGACATAGCTGTCAACAAGTCCAGACAGGATATCAGGACTTTCAGACATACTGAACTGGAGAAAGTGCAGGAGGCTCCCTAGGAATGATGATCTAAAGGTGGTTGCTTGACCTGCTATAACAGAAACCTAGACAGTGAGAGACACAAGGCTGAACTACACAACCACTCTACCTTTGATAATAGCAGTGATTACATTTGGTAAAAATCCAGCAGCCAGTGAGAGCCCCAGCTATAACAGACAGCCAAGTCCCACAAGAATCTAATTGATAGGCGCTAGCTGTTAACCCCATTGATTTAACATTCTGAACACCAGAGGGCTACACAACATATTGTGGAGCAATGTGTTCCATACCATTCTGAAATGCAGTGGGTTATGCAAGAGAGTGGTGGGTAACACATTAAGAACAACACTATGGCCCATAAATCATTAAAGGGCACAGCCATTTGTAAATGGAGCCCAGAGAGAAGTCAGCTAAATGGGTGCAATTTATAAGTGATGCAGAGGTCCTTATAATGTTACAAGAGTAGTAAACTTGGGTGATTCTTGATTTCAAAGTTATTGCCATTCAAACTGTTGTTTTTTAATTTTAAACAGTTAGTAATAGTACCACCTGGAGCCCAGACTGTTCTTTTTATGTCAAGACAATTCTATTTCATTCAGTGGTAGAGTAACAGCTCTACCACTTTGTGACAGTTTGAACTGCTATGATTTTTGCTAAAAGCAACTGCCGGCTGTGGGTATATCCTTGATTTACTCAGCATGGAGTATATATTTCAAAAACATCCCAGTATAAGCTTAGGAAATAATATTGTTTGTTTCCCTTTATAATGACACACTTCATCAAGTCACACGTCATAATGCCCCCTTTTTGTTGCCACAATCCATGCCCCTCTTTATCATGCTACACTCCATCATGCCCCCCTTTATCATGACTCGCTTCATCATACCTCTCTTTATCATGCCACACTCCATCATATACCCTTTATCATGCCACACTCCACCATGCCCCCTTTTATCATGCCACACTCCGTCATGCACTCCTTTATCTTGCTACATTTCATCCTGCCTTCTCTTGCCACACAGCACTTCATCATGCCAGAGCTGGGATTCTCCACAACTGATGGTAGCCATGGGATTAGGCTGGCATTTAAGTCAGAATTTGTTTACAGGACTGTTATCTCCAGAGCAACACTCAGCAGTTAGATATTGATGGAGACAGATGCCTGAACCGAGAAAAGTTGCTTGAGTAATTATGTAACAATGGAGTTTTCAGGCTGCCACGCCATGAGGATCTATCATGCTGCATCTGCCAGGTCATCTGGCACATCTTTGTCCTCTAGAACATTCTGAGCCTGAGTGACAGAGTACAGGAAAAGTTGGCCTTTCTCTGCAACACTGTGTTGGATGAGTAATGGCAGAAAGCTATGGATTTCACCTGAGGGTAGATCAGGCTCAAGTGGAGAAGAGAGCTCAGAAATTCTCAGTCCCTGTCACCTGTAAGAAGTAAAGCAGGGACATAGAAGGGAATGCTGGTGTCTACCTACAAAGCCTATATGAATGCAATGCTATAGATGTAGGTTGTTCTGGAAGGGCTTCAAAAATCAATGTTCCCTAAGTTAAATACTTCCCAGAAACTTGCTCAAAATCCTGGTTCTCTTGTTGGTGGTGGGGAGCCGTTGAGATATACAAGACTTTGCCTAGCAACCTCAACCAGGACTATACTCCGGTCATAGCTGCAATCGTACCCCATTTTAAAATCACCCCATAATCCCACAGATTCTGGGAGATTCAGCTGGCACCAGGCAAAACATCTGTTGTTGGCAGGGGAGAAGAGTGAGAACAGTTGCAGACACTATGCAACTGGTGTTGTTGGAACATTTTATTGGGAGATGTGTAGCTGAGAGGTGTGGGAATGGGTTGCTGAGAAACACTCTGCCAACATAGATGCTGTGGCATCCCTGGCATGCAAAGTGGTCCAGTAAAAGACCAGGTGCTCACCTGGTGCAGGGAACTGAATCCCACTACAGATATCTCACTTGATAGCTACCAGTCCTTTTCCTTCTTCACTTTCAGGTTGCCAAGGAGTATGATGACCAGGGAATTATCCACTGGTGGCACCCAGACAGAGTGATCCAGTGCCTACCAAATGATGCTATAAATGTCAGCAGCCCAGACATCTACAGCATCATTACTCAACCAAGCCAGGGAAAAGAGGGCCCTTAGCTGAACCCCCAAGACACCTGCAATACATGACAACTTCCACTCCCCAGTACAGTGAGGAACAACCACCTCTGCCAGCAGAATGGTTCCTGGAGGAGCCCAAGAATGGAGTCCACCTCCTGGATTCTACTGAGGTACTGTGTGCCCTAGTATCATAGCTAGATCCAGGGAATGACATGTATAATCAATCGAGATTGAATGATGACCTCCTATGGGATTCCAGGATTCAGATACCTTTGCAACTGCAGTCCAGCCCTGCTGAGTCTCTTCAGATGCTTACCTGGATGGGAATGGCCTGGCTATTGAACTGATTGTGGAACCCATCTCCACATACTCCAACCTGTTTCTGCATTCCAGGATTCATTTGGATTTTGGACGGAAATAGTATATACAACCATGTGTGGCATGGAGCATCCATCTGCAGACATTATCTTGGGAAATTACTTGGGGCTGATGGATTGTCATTATCTGCTGGCTGTCACCTAGATTCAACACACCAGATTTCACCCCTCTCCCTCTGGATGTGCTTGTGCAAACTCAGTGATGTCCACCTCAGTGAGTACCAAACTTGCCCAATGAACTAGTCCCCAACTTTGCCTTGCTGCCTCAGCATCAAGTGATGTGTCAGAACAGGGAGCTACCCCGTCATGTGTCCCTGGCCTAGCTCCATGGCCGGACCTAGCATAGCCCTGTGTAACAGGCCTACTGATCAATAAAGACTAATGTACTAAAAATAGACTCTGATAAACTGGCCTTGGTGTGGATTGCCTGGCTGCCATACCCAACTCTGGCGACAAGTAGCGGCCTGCTGATTGGCCATCTCTTGTCACATCTTGCAACTCCGGTCCGCTCCACAAGACTAAATTATTTGACGGGCCCGAGTTATATCATCAAACGTATAATACAATGGCAACTGGGCACATATTGGTCGCCTCACGGTGATTTCTTGTTGCTCCAATGCTCCTTGGCTGGAGATTGGAGTGGCAAGATTGAATAATGTTCATTTGTGTTTTCTTACTATAAAATGGCCCCATGTCCTCAAATAAAATGTCTTCTTGAAGTGCAAGGACTGCGGTCATTTTTTTACTGCAGGAATGGTTTAAGGAGTCCCCTTTAGATCCCATTCCCTGGAATTCTGCTTTTCAAGACCAGCATGGCTACCCTTCTGTAGCCACGTCCAGGAGAGAGATAAACCCAGCACGATGGCCAGGGACTACAAGGGTCTCCTGATTTCCGCTACAAGTATATTTTAATATTTCATTGTAATTTAGGTTGTGCTTTTATTATGTGTACTGTGAGGTAAAATTTCATTGGATAGAAATTATAGCTAACAAAATACCATGGGTTTTTCATGTGAATGCTGTGGTTATTGCATTTTAATGTGTTTTACTGGTAATATATTCAGTACCATTTCTGAACCAGTTACCAATTACAGGGTGTCTGTATGAACTCAGGATAAACAATGTCCTTACTGCACGCCCACTGTTCATGTGAACAATGGAGGACACCACTGGGAGTCTTCATGCCTGAAAAGATTACCCAGAGTAGGAATGTCAAAGTGAAATACAGTTTAAGGCTGGATACTCAACATTTCCCTCCAAGGAGGGATGCAACATTAATGGATACAGTCTGCTTCCCTACCCTTGCCCCACTTGTATATGGTGTTTGACACTGCACCTTCTTCTACTGTCCCACTGGTAGCCACAGAAATACACAATCTGACACCCCAGTCTTGTTTCATTTCCGTCCCTTCTGTCAGACTCAGGTACTTCCCACTCAAAAGAATATGTCAAAGAGTTCTCCCTAACCTACCACTCCTCCACCCACAGGTCCCTAACCTACCCTCCTGTCCACGACAGTCTCCCCTTCCTCCTTCTCTATCATAGTCAGGTCTCTCTCAGACTTTTCCTAATCGTAGTTCTCTCTCTGTCCCTCCAGCCATCCCCTTACACACACACATACACACACACACACACACACACAGTCTCTCTCTACACCTCTTGGGTATCTTTCTCCCACAGACAGATTTCTCCCCCACCTCTGCTCTAGCAAGGCTCTCCCTTTCCCTGCCCTCAAAAACTAACAAACATGCAAAAATCTTTCTAAACCTCTCCAGGTTGCCCTCACCCCACAAATACGGGTCCCCCCACCTGAGAATTCTCACCCAATACATGTGGCCATCCTCCTAAAGACCTAATGTCACACAGGCTCACATTACACGGAGACTTTCCACTTTTATGTAATTGATGGGGAGGTAAATGAATTGCTGAATGCAGAGAGTTTTTTGTCTTAGACACAGAAAGTAGGGATAGTATCGCAGATTAGTGTGCTGTGCTTCATCTTTATTTGAGCAAACACTCCAGCTCTCTGTTTATGCATAGACCATTGTCATTATATTCACAAAACTGTAATTATAACAATGGAGGTGGAAGAGCTACCTTAGATTTTGACCTGAGGCCAAGAACTTGCTAGTTAAGTTTAAGATCTAAAGTAATAATCTTCTTGTAAATATGAGATCTCTATTTACAGTTGGACTGCTGAAAAGGACATCTCGCTGGCACTGTGATGGAGGAATGTCTGTCTCAAAGTATTTATCAGTTTAAGCACCAGAGGGGCATCTAAGACATTGCTTCACAATGAGGTAGACTTCCCTCTAGCACTTAAATTATTTAAATTCACTTGTTAAAGGACGCAGCTGCAGAAATGTGCCCTTCTAAAATTACCAGCCTATTTGAAACGGACACTTTCATAAAAAATACTTTTGTTTGAAACTGTAAACTTTCTGTAGCACTTAGTATTGTAGTGTAGTAAAATGATTCAGGTTCCTTTTTAGTCCTCACTTTTTCTGGTTAAAGTCAACTAACATGAAAACATTTTTTATTACAGTTCAGTGTTTTAATAGTTCATTTCTATTCCTACGTCTAAGAGGATTAGAATGGTAAATCATTATAAAGCAGTGTTCTGATCAGACAGATACTTCAAATAAAGTTCTCCAAGTAAGCAGAAAAGACAGTACAACTTAACCCTTTGAGCGCCATGCAATGAGATAGATGCCTCATGAACACCCAAAGGGTTAACAAATATGAAACTTTTTTAATTTAACCCTTTGAGTGCCAAAAGGTAAGCAACACCAATGCGTTGCGTACCCCTCTGACACTCAAAGAGTTAACCGACTTTACTAGGAGAAAGTGCCATATAAGTTGTGTCTATTACTTGATCCCACAAAATGTTTAAAGGGATAAGGTATAGGTTAATTTTAAGAAAGTTTAATAGTGTAGCTATTAAAAATATAAATGCAATGAGCTACCTCCCATCTCTCAAACACGTATAGTTTGAGAGATATACCGTAAAATCTCAGGTATAATACACACCTGTGTATAATACGCAGGTGCATATTATGCCCAAGATTTTAGGGGAAAGCAATAGTGCCTGTGTATAATACACACCCCTGTTTTCCCCTTTACTGAAAAGGTTTTGCAGGCTGGTAGATGCCTTCCCTCCCTCCCCGGCGCTATCCATTGCTACAATAAGACTTACTAGGTTAAAAGTAAGTCCCCGTTGAAGTATTCATCTTTCGCAGAGCAGCCAAAATAAAAGCTGCCTTTGTGTAAAGCATAAGTGCGGGTGGCATGCTTCCATTCGCTGCCCGCTTCCTTCAATGGCTTTCAGGTCCTTCCACCTCCAGCCAATGGCCTGTGAACTCTTGTGTATAATACACACACCCCACTTCACATAAGGTGAAGTGGGATAAAATTGTGCGTATTATACCCAAGATTTTACAGTAAGCTGCCAAAATCCCCCCCCCCCCCGCCCCTATCACAGACGTCAGCGATCTAGCTGACAGCATGAGATCCTGGTCCTGGGACTGGCCGGCGGCTCTTCAGCAGAGCTGAAATAGCGATATCTAGAAAGGAATATTTCATTGGAACGGTCTACACAGTGTACCTGGTTTGTAAGCACACGTTGTAGACGGTTCCAATTAAGTACTTCTTTTTAGCTTCGCTATTTCGGCTCTGCTGAACAGCCACTGGCCTTTCCCAGGACCAGGATCTCATGCTGTCAGCTAGAGGCTGACGTCTGTGAAAGGGACAGGAAGTGGGAACTTTAGATGCTTAGATCTCTCAAACTATACGTGTTTGAGATACGGGAGGAATGTAATTGCATATTGTATATTTTTAATAGCTACACTATTAAACTTTCTTAAAATTAACCAATACTATCCCTTTAAAGAAACAGACCAGTTTTTCTAGTGAATGGGTTAAAAGTCCCTATTATTATTTGTTCCATATGATGCACATGCTTTGCCCTGTATATATTTTTAGTTATAGTGTGCCGGCATTTGTACTTAGAACTTTATGATTTAATCCTTTGAGTGCCAGGGAGTGAAGGTATAGTAAGTAAATCAGTTATACAAACATTATAATAGGAGGTACAGTAGGTATTCATACATTAGGATATGAGAACCTGCCCCATAGAGCTTATACTTTGCGCATACGGCTGTCACTTAGGTAAGAGTGTTTTTTTGCATGCTGATGTCAGGGGTACTCAATTTGCTGGACCCCCAGCTGACAGGAACTAAACCGATATGATGGGAGATGTAGTCCTCGACAGCTGGAGAATCAAAAAATAGTCTAATCCTTGTATATGTATTTGCCTTTATTTTCCAAATTCTGTTTCACTGTGCCTTTAGATGGGAACAAATGTATATACGTGTACCACTCATATACATCGAAGATTTGACAGCATGTAGAAGTAAAATCATCAATTCTTTTTTTATACAAATAGCAAACATTCAGACAATAACTCATTTCGTTCAGCAAGTGTAAAGTGAATTCAGTGGACACCTCTACAGACATATCTGTGGACTGTTAATCAACGCTTTTCATGTGGAAACCCACTTACTCATGATCATCACTGTGCCTTTAGTGCACTCCTCCTTAAAGGGATAGTAATGTTTCACAATAAAATGCAGCTCCAATTAATCTTTATAGTATTTGGGCCATGGAGAGTGTTATTTCAATACTGTCAGAGCTGTAGTTCAAGAGCAATTGAATGATAAAATATCCCTCTCCCACCTCTTTTACTGATGTAACACTGCACACCTCAGAGCAGCAAGATTGTCCAGATGGATCGCAGAGAGGGACAATCTTCAGTAAACATAAGGAAAAACCTGAAAAACCTGTCAAGGGGGCAGGGTTTTCCTTATGATCACAGTAAGAAGATTGTCCCTTGCTGTGATCTGTCTGGTCAAGGGACCAGATTCCTCATCTGCGGGGAGGTGAATTACACTAGGTAAAAGGGGCAGGAGGTGGATACTTTATCATTCAATTACTCTTGAACTACAACTCTGACAGTATTGAAATAACACTCTCCGTGGCCCAAATACTATGAAGATTAATTGAAGCTGCTGTTTTTGTGAAACATTACTATCGCTTTAAACCACGATTGACTTCAACAATCTGAATGAGATAACTCATAGAGAAGAGCACCACCCACCACTCAGCAAATGTTTTGTATTTATCAGATTATAAAATGAAAATGAAGGGCTTTAGACTACAACAGATTTCCAATGCAAAAAAACAAACAAAAAAAAAACAGCTGTGTATAAATATTCCTGCATACTGTGTGTAGGACTCTTACTAACCTAGACTTGTTTTATTTTGCAGGTGATAACTTTCAATAGCTTTACCTACACATTTCTCCATAGACTTCAGTAGGAGTCTGTTGGGGAAAAAACAGATAACAAATATTATCTGCAATGTAATCTAGACCTATATCATTCTATTAAATGAACAGTAATACCTTATCACAATAACCCCTCCTTTACCTTAATCTGGGTAGAAAATCCTAGCGGCCATTATGATCAATTTTATAAGCAGGGCTGGATTTACATCTCAGGAGCCTGTAGGCACAGAAATTTGAAGCCCCCCCCCATGGGCCATCTGCACTGGATACATCCACAATGCTCCTAATCTCCACATTGCCCCCCCATCATCTCCACATTGCCCTCACAATGCCCCCCCATCATCTCCACATTGCCCTCACAATGCCCCCCATCAGCTCCAACTTGCCCCTACCAACTCCACATTGCCCTCCATCGGCTCCAACTTGCCCCCCATTAGCTCCACATTGTCCCCCATTAGCTCCACATTGCCTCCCCCCCTCCCATTGTCCATTTCCTACCTCCCTGGTAGGAGATCTGTATGTGCCTCCTTTGGCACAGTCTTGTACCTGACGGAGCTCCCGCGCGGTCTCCTATTCAGGAATGCAGAGCGTTGGGAGATGATGTCATCTCCCAGCGCTCTGCATTCCTAAAGAGACAACGAGGGAGCTCCATCAGGTACAAGACTGGGGGGGCGGGCAATGTGAGTGGGTGCCGCCGGCGCAGCCAGCGAGGAGGCTAGTTGTTTTTTTTTTGTTTTTTTTTAAAGAATATTTAAAAAAAAAAAAATACAAATGGCAGGTGCCCCTCAATGGTGTGCGCCTGTAGGCAGGTGCCTACTTTGCCTAATGGCAAATCCGGCCCTGTTTATAAGTGTTGTCTCCGTAAAATCAATCTTTAAATAGTGCTAGATATCAGGTCCATGGAGGCAACCAAAATTAATTTTGCAGCTCTACATGAACCCAAACTCCGCTCACTGAAGTCTTCTTAGGAAGCTCTCAATGGGAGGAGCTTGGGCTCCTGAAGCCCTGCAACAAAGAATCATGTCTGCCCCCATGGACATTCTGTCCAATACTAACTAAAGATTAATGTTTGGGAAACAATGAATGCGAAATCAATTCTTGGTCATTATTAGGATTTTGTACCCAGATTAAGGTAAGTGTTAGCGTTCCTTTAAATCAGTGTTTCTCAACGTTAGTCCTCGGGGCACACCAACAGTGCAGGTTTTCAGGTTGTTCCTGCTTAATCACAGGTGAGTAATTAGTGGCTCAGTCATTGTGATTGATTCACCTGTGATTAATTAGGGATATCTTGAAAACATGACCTGTTGGTGTGCCCCGAGGACTGGAGCTGAGAATCACTGCTTTAAATAAATTAAAGTGAGAGTAGCATTTAAGATGTAAAACTATATTGTAGGCTTTACCTTCCTGAGTAAAATAAAGGTACTCCCAGAGTTGTTTTATTCAAAGGTTATCACATCTCACACTTTTTTGTGTGCAGTATCTCAATGTCCTGAAATTGTACAGTGGCACTGTTTCTACATCATCCTCTGGACAGCTCTGCTCAGTTGACCCTAAACCTCCATAGGATGGTGTAGCAACAGCGCCACTGTAACATTTCAGGCCATTGAGATATTACACCTAACAAATTCAAGTTTGAGCTGCAATAACTTTTAAATAAAACATCTTACAGCAGTGGCAGTACCCTTGTTTTACTCTGTAGGATAAGCCAAACAATATATATTTTGTAACAGTTTAAGTATTACTATATGTTTGTGTTATCCTTATAGGTATTGTTCATCTTTAAGGAAGTAAATGATGGAAGTTTGAACCAAGATGCAATGCTGTTAGAGCGATGTATAAGTCTATTTATGTCTATTACATTCCTACAGATGGAGTATAAACCCCGATTAAAGAGAGAGAGAAATTCTAGCTGCACACAGCAGTGCTTTATGGTAGCAGCTGTATTAAAGTTTGGTCATTGCTCTCATAAACAGATTTCTTTAATAAAACAATTAAGTGGGAAATTTATTCAGTGTTGTTCTCCTAATTTTTAAACAGAGTTAACCATTTAAGAACCAGAAGGATTCGCACTGCATTGTGAAGTGGAGGAGATGCCCCTAGAATTCAAGCAGTTTAACCCTTCGGTGTCAGAGGGATACACAACGCATTGCGAAGCAATGCGTTGCGTAACCCTCTGGCACTGAAGGGGTTAAAATGAACAAAGGGTCCTAGGGTCTCAATGGCGAGAAAATAAATCCAGTCTGCGCTTTTAATTTTTTTTTTTTTTTTGTGTTGTCCTGTTCACATAAAAATCATTTACAAAACCAAAAACAGATAAACCAGCTTCTTTTGTTGCTATGGCAACAAGTAGAGGCTTTACTCTCAATTTATCTTACTCTGCTGATATCAGCAGCTCATCCCACCCATCCCTGTCAGCTAGTGCTATTCCTTAAAATCTCCATCAGATTGGTTGGATTTTGATCATCATTGGAAAGGTTAACCCTTTGAGTGCCAGAGAGGTATCCAACCCATTGCAAAAGTAAAAAAAGATCAAGAGGAAACAGATGAATTTTGAGACCCTGAAGAAATTCAGATAATGGTAAAAATATGGAAATCTGTGCATTTTTAATGTTTGTGGGGACTCTTGGGTGTATCATGGATAAGTTCCCAAATAGTGTGTTTATTAAGAAATATGTTTTTTCCCTTCTGGGACGCAGCACATCTTTAAAAAAACTCTGCTTAACTTCTTAAAAACAACACTTTGAATACAATCCTGCATGTCTGTGTTAATAGATGAAATTATAGGGAAGAGAACATTCCAAAGCAAGCACGTATGTGGGAACAGGAGGCTTCTGAGGCTTGAAAGGCTGAGAGCATATGTACATGAGACTAGTGAGATTCAGAAAGCTGGTGTTAATATCAGGAGAGGAACAATTCTGGGGCAAAGCAACTGCACCATAGGGGACAAGTAAAACAACTCTCTAAATTCCTATTGACTTAAATGTCGTTTTTGACCCCTTGAATGATAAAGAGGCCTTCGACACATTGAGAAGCAATGTATTGGGGACCTGTGTATCATTGGAGGGGTCTAAAGCCCCACTTAAATTAATTTTAATGGTCCCCTATGATGCAGATGGTTTCCCCCAGAATAGGTCTAGTTTTATTATTAAAATCAGCCTCAGTGATTGACTCTGAATAGAATAAGAACAAACTTGTAAAAGGATGTAGACAAATATTGGCCTACAGTTTTCAGTGGTTGAGGAAAATATCTCCAATATGTTTGTTATTTTGTGGAGGTTCGTTAACAATGGTGGTAGGCAGATACCCCAAAACTAGGAGAAAGAGAGAAAGAAAGAAAGAAAAAGAAAGAAAAGTATGTTATGCTAATTGTGGTGTCCATAACATATGTGGCAGCGGTGAGTCAGAGTGCCAGTTATAATGAAGGTTAAGCCCAGTCTTTGCTCTCTGCTACTAGGTCCCAGACCCATGTGCAATTTGGTGAAAGTCCTTTGCTTGAATGGGAACTCCTCAATAGGTTATTTCACAGTTTCCCAGAAATTATCCAGAAGCAGCTGCTATCACTTTAAAACTCATTATTTTCAGTATCAAGGACAGAATGGGAAATTACAGCATTACTATGTTTGTGCCCAACCACAAAATCTGAACAAAATCCATGCTAAAGTTCACCATACACCCCGGAGCTCCCATTCATTCCCCAGTGACCAATGTGGAGGTAAACAGTATCCTGGGAGATAAGAATCAGCCAATAAAGACTTTGGGTTTGAAGGCAACCAATTAGATTACTATAGACAATCTCAGATCATACAATCTAATCACATCTCCCTCTACCCCTGTGCATTCCTTACAGTCTCTTCAGACTTGATAACCCCTTGTGGTGAAGGCTGTTGTCCTGAGGGCTGATGCACCTTTCTGAGAGACAATGCTGTTTCTGCATATGTGCAGGCTGCTTGATGCTCTGCCTATATGCTAGACTGAACATCTAGTACTGGTAGCTACAATCCAAACACTGTCCAACTGTCCATGGTACTGCTTGTGGAGCATCCAAGGGCAGGGACCCAGGGAATTGTGTGTAGGGCAACTAAAATGGGATTACACATGGAGCAGACCAGGTTTACACATTGGGCATGCATTTAGCAGCAGAAACAAAGTAATGGGCTTAACCTTTATTATAATGGGTTACCAGTCACCATGCCATGAAAGAAAGAAATAAAGAAAGGATTTGGACTTGTGAAAGAATTAGACTGAGATGTCATTTCACTAGAAAGGAAAATTGTAGGAAAGCAGCATTTCTCAACTTTTTTCCTACTTCTGCTATCACATTTGGCCAGTAGGCATAATGAATTTACCAGTTTGGCGTACATACAAAAACAACACAAAATAACATTGCAAATGACCATTCTGCTATTACATGTAAACAGAATGGCATATGCAAAGCCGATAGGCTTCCCGTATTCATCAGCTCAGGACTGCCGAGCCTGGGAAACAGACCTATTGGTTCTACAAGGGCAGTGACTCCCCCCCCCCAATGTCTCCCCCATGTGCTCCCAACCACGATCTTCACTCTCACACAAGTCCATCTTAACCCATCAGATGCCAGGAAGCCTGCAATGCATCATTAACCCCTCCATTCCCAGTTTCAATTTAAATTTCACGTACATACAGGTAGCATATGTAAAAATTCCTAAACTTGCTTTGAGAATTTACTTAATATTGTTTGTTCTCTTTTTAATTGAGACATACGTTACTGTAAATTAATTGATTACAGTTTGTGTCCATTGTTCTTATATTCAGAAAGGCTGTTATCCTATCTTAACCCATTCATATATAATCCTAGGCAATCAATTTGTAATATGGCTGTTAAACTCTCCATTGCCAGATCAACAAGATAGTTGAGATCTGGAAACAGAGGGTTTAACTGCTGGTGGCAGGAATGTGAAGAAGGTGCTCTGGTACAGAGTGATCTACTCCCCCCCCCCCCAGTTTCACCCATCTGCCTCGGGCCAGTAAAAGTGGCTTCTCCTGTTCTTGCTTTGGGGTCCTTTGGGAATGTTTTCCAGAGCTCCAAAAGGACTCCTTTGAGTAGTATTTGGGTTAAAGAAAAAAAATAAAGCAATTTAGCACTACAATTGTGAACCTCATTCAAAATGTAATGGAAATCTCAACCTTAGTTAGAAAGAATGAAACAGTAGAGATGAGAATGGATGGAAAGTATTAATTGCCCCCTATATTGCAGTCCGATTGATCCAAAATTGATCTACTTTGCATTCATATAAATATGACACAATAATTCTTTGTTGGGAGAATAAGAAGTCATTTGAAAATGGCAGAAGAATGTAAGATCACAAATATATACTTACCTTCAATTTTCAAGGTGTTGTGAAAAACCTCTCCAATTTCTCTATTATGCTGTGAAGATTGGTTATCAAGGTGTGGGGTTTCAGACAATTTAATAACTGGGCTCTATAGAGATAAAGAGAGGAATGGGGAAATGTTTAAGAAACATCAACATATTAATTAGAAGGTAAGATGCAGAAGAGAACAATTCCTATATAATAATTCGCTAAAATGTGTGTAACACCGCCTCACGCGCAGTAGACACTGCTGCACGTGCACAGTCATGCGCAATAGAGACTGCCCGAGCCTCGGCTGATCTGTATCAGCCGCGGCACGGGCAGTCTCTACTGCGCATGACATCCCCGGACCGGGTGGCAGTGGCACTGTGGCCCGTGTAACGGGCTCTTCAACTGGTAGATGACAATGAGAACAGGCGGGCAAGTGCAAATACAAGCAGGCACAAGAGAAAATATAGAAAGAGAGATTACAGTGATCAGAGATGGCACAGTAGTATGAGAACAAAAATAGTGAGAGTGAGGACAATAAGAGAAATGAAGCAAATAGAGAAGGACCTAGAACGATGAATGTTTGAAAGAGATCACAAGATGACGCATAGAAGAGGTGAGGAGACTCAGGAAAGGACACAGAGAAGCACTCAGGGTGGTAATATGAGAGAGGAAACTAAAGAGCTGAAATAAAGAGAACTGAGATATAGGAGTAGTAACACCTCTTAATAATAACTTGTCCACAGTGGACTCGTATTGCTCTGGGTAACCTACACTACACAACAGCCACCTGTAAGACCCTCTGCAACATTCAGGAGGCATCATTTTGGAACAGCTGGACAGACACATTTTCTTATTTGCAAAAAAGACTATGATACCCAGAATTCCCTGCTTCCTGTGTTTTCCTATCATGGAAGTGATGGTCTCTCAGTAACCCCCTTCTTTTTTGCCTGCCATTTGCTACACAGAGGCTAGTCTCTCCCTCCTGCACATTTGTATACTTTTTAGTACTTTTAACATACCTTTCTGCTAGTTAGACTATCCTTTTTCTTTTTCTGTCAAAACCCAAGGGACACATGAGCAAGTACAAGGTTATAGCTTCCCTCTATCTCCTTTAACCCATTGCTCCTCATGCCAGACTGGGAGTCCTATGGATTATTCTGGTACTTTATGTTCCTCTTGCACTATGGCTCCTAAAATACCTCTGTTGCCCTCTTCTACTGAACAGGAACAAGTTTGGGTTATGGCTCTTATCTCTTCAATCACCTCAATCCTATTCAAGAGTCCTAAACCTCTGCGGGACTCCCTGCAACTCCCATCAGGCACTTCAGTTCTGTATTTGGGGCCATTCACAGATTGTTGAGAACCTCTACTGAGAAAGGGGAGACTGATACTGATGACTTGGATTTGTCTCTGTCTTTGGGGGATCTCTATGAGGATGACTAAAGCACCTTGGCTGAGGGGCTTAGGCAGGTGATCCTGGAGGGTATTCTATTAAAATGTTGCCTTCTACATGGCGACCCTCAAAAGGGTGACATTAAAATGTCTCCTGAGTCAAAAAGGTGACATCAAAATGTTCCCGCATAAAAAGAGAGTAATCTGAATATGATCATCATTTGCATGGTTGCCACTCACATCATCAATTATTTCCTCTTTCTCATGTCATCCTGTGGAGTGTGCTGCCACACGCTGCAGGCAACCCAGACAGATGTAGGCTATGATATTTATTGGGGAATACTGCAATGGCATTGCTGTGCAATGCCCTGACATGTCACTGCAGTTTCCCCTGGGCACCCTATATGCTGGGACTACATTTAGATGACATTCTGATGTCACCCTTTTGAAGGTCGCCATGTAGAAGGCAACATTTTTTTTTAAAAAGCTTTATTGTGAAGCAAGAAATACAAGAAATAGAAAGGAAGAGGTATTACATATCAGTCAAACAATTAATTAATTAGGCAGAACCTTAAACCTAGCATACAGAGAATGTACCATTACAACAGCCACCATATGAAACAAACTGAATGAGACATAATATAATACATCCCCAATAGGCAATATGATGCATAGTTGGACAGAAAGTAACTCTGCTGCTCCAGATAGAAAGAAAAAGAGGAATTAAGAGGCAGAACGAAGAATAGAAGAAAGAAGAAGAAAGAAACAGAGTAGAGTAAAGAAGAATAAGTGAAGGGCAGTATATAAGAGAGAGGGGGTAGGGGGAAGTGGGGGTATGGAGAGTGGGCAGATGCAAAAAGGAAAAGATTAGCAAGCGAAGACTGAAGAAAAGAGGGATTCAACAGCTACAGGATCTTTCCCTTGATTCAAAAGAGTAATATGGAACAATAACCCCTGGTCGCGAACTAATGATTTCCATTCAGTGATGGATGGAGGGTTTGAGTCCCACCATTGTTTGGGAATGGAACAAATGAGAGTCAACTGGTAGGGGAGGGAGGTTCAGATAAAAGAGGGCTAGCCAGGGATCATACGGTACTGAGACATGTAGATTGGATTCAATAAACTGCAAACATTTCCTCCAGAAAGGAACAATTTTAGCACAAAACCACCAAATGTGGGAGGGGTTGCCAATCCCCACATTGCATCTCCAGCAAAGCGGAGAAGAGCTAGGGAAGATTTTGTGGAGTCTAGACAGGGTATAATACCACCGGAGTAGGAACTTATAGTGCATGTGAAGGATCTGGGCCGAAAAAGAAGAGGAAGAAGCGGTTTTCCAAATAAGGGACCAATCGGCAAGGTCAGGTTCATACAAAATTCAGACTCCCAAAGAGATGCATATGTTGGTTTTTGAATCATAGAGGGAGTCGAGATCATGGAGTATAATCTTCCTAGGATCTTCTTCTCCCTTTTGCCTGACAACAACAAGAGTTCAAATAGTGTTCGGGAGCCAGACCAACCAGGACTGGTCTGAACAGATTCTAAAAAGTGTTTAAGTCTACAGTATCTCCGAAGCTCTCATGACGGAAGGGACAGGTCTTCCAGAAGGGATACAAAAGATTTCAGTTTACCTTGAGAAAGGCAATTGCCAATACACAGCGATGTAGAGGAGACCCAGACAGGGAATTCCCGGGTCGCTAAAGTAAAGGCAGAAGACTCGAAGGCGAATATCGGTGAGACCCAAGATGGGGCAGAGAAAAGAAAGCCAGATGTATTACATAGACGAGCAGCTTCTGCAACCGCAGAAAAAATAGGATGAGATTTTAGCAGGCATGATCGAGAAGACGAGAGGAGAAGGACTTCAACCAAAGGAAATGAAAGAAAAGAACTATTCCATTCAATATGTGTCCACAGCTTAGATCAGTCATTGTGGACCAATCATAGATAGAGGTGAGTAGGGCCTTCTGATGGTACTTCTATAGATTCGAGAGGCCAAGACCTCCAAGGTCCTTCAGAAAGTGCAGAGTAGCTCGATTGATATGGTGAAACTTAGACTTCCATCTGAAGTTAGAAAATGCTACATTAAGTTGGGTGAAGAAAAGCTGTGGGAGTTTCATTGGGAGAGTTTGGAAAAGATATAAAAGACAAGGGAGAATGTTCATCTTGAGGACATTTATACGACCAGTCAAGGATATATAGTATTTTCCATTGTTTTAGATCTTTCTTGATATTAGAGAGCAAGGGGAGAAAGTTGATAGGATAAACATCAGCTAAGGAGGAAGGGAGGAGAGCCCCAAGATATTTGATCGAAGTCATGACCCACCTCATAGGATGCATGGTTTGCAAAGAAAGACGAAGGGAAGGGGGGCAATGAAGCAATAAGGCCTCTGATTTTGATAGATTAACTTTGTAATCTGAGAGTGACAAGAAAACACGAAGCTCATCTAATACTAGAGGTAATGAGCAGGCTGGATCGGCTAGGATAAAAAGAATGTCGTTGGCGAACATCACAAGTTTGTTTTCAACTCCTCCACAACGGACAACACTAAACGAGGGGTTCCTTCTAACCCGCTGAGCCAGGGTTTCCATCATCAAAACAAATAAGAGGAGGGAAAGTGGACAACCCTGTCTTGTACCGTTCGTTATGCAGAAATGGGACGATAATACCCCGTTTATACAGACACAGGCATTGGGGTTAGTATAGAGGGCCGAAATGTCATCTATAAACGTAGGTCCTAAACCGAAGGCCTTCAACATATGAAACAGAAAAGACCAGCGGACCCTATCAAACGCTTCCTCAGCGTCAGTGGAGAACAGAGCACTAGGAGAAGGGAAGGTATGAGAGTGATGGATGGTATTAAGAAGTTTTCTGGTATTGTCTCTAGCCTCTCTGCCCTGGACAAAACCTACTTGGTCAAGATGTATTAATGAGGGGAGAAGTGGTTTGATTCATGCCGCTAAGATTTTGGCATACATTTTAAAATCGAGATTCAAAAGAGAAATTGGATGATTATGCTCGCAGTGTTGAAGATCCTTTCCCGGCTTATGGATAACGGTTATGTGAGCTTCAGAAATAGCTGGGTGTGAACCCATAAGAGTCCGAAAAGAGATGAAAGCTTTAGTTAGTAGAGGCGCTAAATAGTTTGTGAAAGCTGCATAGAAGGGTTGGGTGAAGCTGTCTGGACCCGGGCTTTTATTATGGGGAAAAGACTTAATTGCCGATAGTACCTCATTCAAAGAAATAGGGCGTTCAAGTTTGTTGGCAGCTATGGGATCCAAATGGGGAAGATGTGCCGAAGTCAAGTAATCATCAATTTTGGATTGTAATTTGACCATAGGGATATCAGGTGTAGGCAAATTGTATAGATCTTCATAAAAGGAACGGAATCTGTCTGTAATGTCCTTTGTTTTGGTCAGAGAAGACATGTTCTTATCTTTGATGGTTGGGATGAAGTGATTTGCAAATTTGTTGCGCAATTGGTGTGTTAGACGTGTACTGACTTTATTGCCATGTTCAAAGAACTTTTGTCTAGTTTTCAGGAATAAATGTTCGATCCTCAGTTGGAGCAAAGATTTCAGTTCGGCTGTCAGACTAATAAGTCGGGTCAGTGATAAGGGGAATCCCAAAGTTTTATGCACTCTTTCGAATGCACCTATGTCTTGCAACAGTTTGTCAATTTTTTGCCGGTGCAGTTTTCTCCTGTGTGAGGTGAATTTGATACACTCCCCACAAACCACACATTTCAAAGCAGCCCAGATGGAAATGGGAGAAGATTCACAACCTACATTGTCATCAATATAGTTCCTGATTGTAAGTTCAATAGAACGTTTAATTTCATCCGAGCATAGAAGCGAGTCATCTAGACACCACTGAGGAGTTTCAGGGGGGCCACATCTCGATCTAAGATGGAGAAGGATAGGGGCGTGATCGGACCAAGTAACATTCCCAACAGAGGCAGCTTCTACATATGAAAGAGAGTTGTGAGGGAGAAGAAAGTAATCTATTATGTAACACGTATCATGGGGATGAGAATATAAACGTATAATCACGTCAGTCCGGATGACATTTCCGCCAAGGGTCAACCAGTCTGTGATCCTTCAGTACCTGGTTCAGCCGTCTAATAAGAGCCCTGGAGTAAGAGGAGGTACCAGAGGAACAATCCAACAGGGGGTGGCTGGGAGCATTGAGGTCTCCACCCAAAATCAGGGATCCTTCCTTGAAGGAATCAACTTTGTCTAGCAAAAATTGAGAAAAGGAGGCTTGGTTGGAATTAGGAGTCTAAAAGGTAGCAAAGGTGTAAGTATGATTCCAAAGAGTGCCCTTAAAGGGATAGTATTACTTCAAAATTACTATCCCTCATATTGTAGCCCTTAATAAACTGAGTTAAATGACACCAGCGGCATCTCTCAGCCCTTTATGGTTTAAGAGATAGCCGCTTTCAAAGTTTCCTCTTTGGTTACCAAGCACACGTAGAAGACTGTTTCAATTAATCATTTTTCCTTCCATAACGAGATATCTGCTCTGCTGAAGAGCCTCCTCTTGATTCAGAGACCGGATTCTCCTGCTGGTAGCAGAACGCTGACAGCAGGGGAGAGGAAACTTTGAAAGCGGCTATCTCTTAAACCATAAAGGTCTGAGAGATGCCGCTGGTGTCATTTAACTCAGTTTACTAAGGGCTACAATACGAGGGATAGTAATTTTGAAGTAATACTATCCCTTTAAGTAAGAGATATCGACCATCATGGTCTCTCAAGACATGTTTACGAATGAATGGTATTTTTTTTATGGAATAATATAGCTACACCATTATATTTCTTCGAGGATGCGGCGCTAAGAAACGCCTGCGAATAGAATCGATTCATCAAGGTCAATTCCCTAGAGCGGAGAAAGTGAGTTTCCTGAACAAACCTAATGTCCCCTTTCAACCTGTGGAATTCATGGAGAGCAAGTGATCTCTTTGTAGGAGAATTGAGTCCCTTCACATTGTAGAAGATAAGAGTTAGTGAGGAGGAGTCAGTCCCTGGGGTTGTAACAGTGGCATGTTGAGAATCTATAGGGTTAGCCATTCATAAAAAGGGGAAAAAAGAAGAGAAAATTAAAAAGCATCTGTTCACTTCCCAGGGAGATGGAGAAACAGGGAGGAGGGGAGGATAAGGGGGGCAAAGAGAGTGAGATAGACACTGAAAAGACTAAGTGAGAGGAAAGAGAGGGAGACATAACTATAGGCTCGTCCAGAGCACATTGATGGAAAAGGTCACCAAAGGCTCAAAAGTATTGAAGAAGAAGAAGAGCCTTGGTAGGGCATATGAGAAAAAGAGGAGAAAAGCAGAAAATAGGAGAGTCAAGAAATATAGGACATACCAGAGTAATGAAAATAGAATATGAACCATCAGAAGAAGGCACCTAAAGGTGATTCCTAACATGGGAGCTGGAGTAGGTGGTGATATAGTAGGTGTGAGAGTTCCCAGGAACATCACATCATATAGTGGAACGTATAAGATAGTGTGGGGGGGGATTCCTCCAATCCGAAAGAGGTGGATCTGGTATGTAAGATAGGGAAAATAGGAACAGAGTGTTAACTTAATAGTACATGGCACAGAGTGAGAATGGTGCTGTCCCGGGGTTCAGTTTGAATACTGAAGCATGAAGAACAAAGTCAGAATGATAGGGATGTAATATAGAAAGTCAATTCTAACAAATCCCTAAGTCAGGGTAATATATCAACATGGGCAAAAGTGGAGAGTACCCCCTGATGAAACCCCAGAATACTATTATCTCAATTCAATTGCATCATGCAGTGGATTGGTTAAGAGGAAGTAGGTCAGTATAATAACGTTGGGTAATGTGGACTCTGAGTTACAAAACTAGATCCTCCGAGGAGATAAACATATCCACCGCAAGGCAATATGCAGCATCTCCCCTGGAACCCAAACTAGCCAGAAAAGGCTACAAATGCAGTAGGGGAAAGAATGTCAAATCTCTCAGGGAAGCTCCCTTGAAACAGAGTCAGTACAAAGAGGTTTAGACTATGTTCAGTATAAAAAATGGTAGAGCAATTAGCTGGGGATTATGTAAGTACCAGGAGGGAGAGGGAGGGTCCAAAAGGAAAGCAAGTGCAATGGGAGGAGATTCAGGAATACATAAGAGAAAATCCCGTATAACAGAAAAAGACCATAGCTAGGGTAGATCATTGACCAAGGGGCATGGGTCCGGAGATTCATAATAATGACTGGAGCGAGGTATCTCAAGGGCAGTGAAGGAAACTATCAGTTAGATGACCCAAATGAGACAAAACAAGTGCCCAGATGAAAAATCAGCTCCATCTGACTGTGAAATACAGCACAAGCACAAGAGCTCATTAAGGAAAGCACTAGGTGTTCTAACAGGTGCAGATGAGGGCAGGTCCGATCCCCATTGGGCAATAAGTTACGAAATAACACATTACATAAGTGTAATTATCAATACTAATATTGATAATAGTAGTAATAGTGGCAATAAGGATAATGATAATACTGATGAGAGCGAGGTCAGGGAGTCCAGAGAGGGTATGTGGGCCCCTCACAGAAAGCAATTTACAGGGCCCCATATATATAAAACATTCATTAAAACTGATCCTAATGAAAGGGAAGAGAGTATATAACAGTCCCTTAAACAACAAACCCCCTAGAGTGTAATTTGAAAATTAAACCCATTCAAGGGACCCAACAGAAAGTAGGGCCAAAAGTCCCTGAGCTCGCTCCCACCAGCAGACACAACCTGAGAATGAAGAAGTTAAACAAAGGAGACACTACGCTATATAAACAAGAATTAAGTACTTTATAGGTATAATCAAGTGTAAAGTACAGCCCAGAAGCAAAAAGTAACTAAAGTCCTAAACTAAGGTCCTAGAGCCGTAGCATTAGGGTAACATTGATAACAACATAAACGTCCATCAGAAGAAGGACAACAAGGTAACGTCCCCAGTAAACAGTAACTTACCCCCTAAGGGGTCATCTACATCAACCGAATAACCGACCAGCTGAGTAAGGTCAGAGCAGGACAGTAGAAACCAACAAATGAACAAACGACAGGAGCTTCAACCTGGAGAAATTTTTGCCGATGGGCTCACAGGAGTTGAGGACGGGGTCCTGGGCACTTTACACTTGCGGGAGGTTTGGATCCAAGGTCCATCAGCAGCGGAAGCGTTGCCCCAGTCCATGGGTATAGGAGAGTAGACAAGTCCAGCCAGAACGTTGTCCGAGATGGTAAGGTTCAAGTCCGCCGAAAAGGATTTACAGTCCTCCTTGTAGTGTAGTATAGAGGATGAGCTGTTCAGAGAAACTATAAGCATCAATGGGTAACCCCAGCAGTATCTGATGTTACGTCGGCAGAGTTCCGATCTAAGGGGGCGCAATTCTCTACCCCATTGTATAGTCAGCTTGGACAAATCCTGAAAAATTGCCGGAGTGTGGCCCTCACAGCTCGCGTACTGCTGCATAAATGTATTCCTTATCCTGAAAATAGTGAAATTTGATGATCACATCTCTTGGAGCATCTCTCGGAGACCTTTGGGTCTCAAGGAGCGATGAGCCCGGTCTAATCGGATATCAGCTGGGCGGTCTAGTTTCAGTAAGTAGGCAAATAAACACTGTAAAAACACGGATAGTTCAGCGTGGTCCACCACTTCTGGTGTTCCGAGTATGCGGATATTACTGCGTCTCTATTATCCATGTCATCCATTTTGACAGACATTTCTAAAATTTGTGATTGGAGGTAGGTATAATATTTGAGAGAGTTATCTCTAAACGAGGATAGAGTAGAGACCTCAGCTTCAAGGGAGTCAACTCTCGATCCAATTAGGGAAATATTTTTTCAAACTTCTGAGAGTTCTTCGCGCATAAATGCTTTAAGATTGATTAAAAGACGTTGTATATCCCCCTTAATAGAGAGAGTCTCTGAGGCAGGTGAAACTGAGTCATCTGAAGACTAGCTCAAGGTATTGAAGGCAGTTGACAGAGGAGAGATACCGTCTCGTGACAGAGGATCAATAGACGCCATTTTGTGGCAAGGGCTGTCAGATTTAGGTGCGAAGATATTCTGTAAGCCAAGATCTTTTCTCGCTGATCTGTTGTGAGACATGATCCCCTGGCAGTAGAGGGTGAGGAAAATATAAAAAGCGGGTCTGTAGTCCACAGAAAAGCTGTATAAGTTGCATATAATTGTTCCTGGGAGCAGGAGCTAGAGGATTATGCGACCATACAAGTTGCCACGCCCCCAGAAGGCAACATTTTAATAGTAAACTGTCCTGGAGACTAGGGATGCGTGAAAATTTCCGCCTCAAACTGAAATTGGCAAAAAAATGGCACTTTCCGCTTGGTGATAAATTTCCCAGGAAAAGTGTAGGTTTTCCAATTTTTCCGCCTAGCTCATTCCATTGGAATCGATGGGAACATAGAAGATACACACAACACATAGCTCATATTATTTTATTTCCCAGAGGCATGGCATAAAAGGGGCATGAATGTGCCTATGTTGGTGGGGTGTGGGGAAAGAATCAGTTGAACAGGTATGATTTTTGGGGGGTTGGGGGGGCAGTTAATAAAAAATAAATCCTAAATAAAATAGAAACCATAAGACATGGTATAAAGGGTTCTGAGGAGGATGCCTGTGTTGGTGAATTAATTAATCATTTGAATAGGGAATTTGTTTTGGGGGAGTTTCTTGACTTCTATTAGGGGGACATTTAATACAACAATAAGTCAATAAAATAAAATAAGACATTTGTATGTAAAGTGATAGAGAGGGGAACCCCCTGACAAAAACTGCCACTGGGGTGGACTGATACTTGACTTGATAAAGTATTTTGTAGATGATGATTTGTTTGATTTGTTGTTAGAGGCCTTTGTAGGAGTTAGACTTATTAGAGGCCCAAGCCCTGAAGAAATATTGATTTGTAGGACTTAAGCTTGTTTGGCACAAACCCTCAGGAAACATTGATTTGTATGACTTAGGCTTGTTAGAAGCAAACCCACAAAAATTGTTTATTTTTTGTAGGACTAGTTTTTTTTTTAATTATCGTTTTTTGTTTTTTTTTTCAAAACACAAGCCCTGAGAAAAAAATAAAAATGCTTTACTGGCCTAATGCCAGCAGGTCATGTTGGCCAGTGGCCACTGTCAAATGTCCTCCTGAGTTGCAACTGCTGTTCGTTCTGCTGCTGCTGAGTTGTTAAACCAGCAGGAGGATTAGGCAACTGAATGGGAATGGGATCAACAATAGCAGTAACATGGAAAATGGATGATGAAGGTTCCACTTACCATGAATGGCTCCAGTGAGGCAGTAGCAGCACAATAAGTAGCCCCCAGTCTATGTGGAGAAAAGGCGAAATTGGCCATTAAATCTTCTCCTCCTGCCCCTCCTCCAAAATCATGGGTGTGTTGTTCTTAGAATATATTTTTTTCCCTTGAGAGCAGGACCTATGGCTCTCATCAGCACCAAACACCATGACACCAGGACCTAAGTACTGCCGCTGTCACTATACCCCTTGTCCAGACCCCGCTAAGGACACATGACAACTTGCTGACAGTTTAATAGTTATGAGGAGCCCTCCCTGCCAGAATCCTAGCATATTCTGTGGGATGGAATCTCCTCAGATGCCACCTGATGACCTGGTATTGATTCTCCTCCACCACACTGGCATGTGTGGTCAGTGTACCACACAGTGTGCAATGGGTAGAGATGAACTGCCATATCCTAACATTAACAGAGTGGCTATGATTTGGCAGGGGAGGTAACGATGAACAAGATGGACTGGCAGGAGATGTACTTGTTACCCTAGGGGAAGAAGGTGATATTGATGGTGAGCTAGTTGTTTCGCTCGTCATGGAACTTCCAGTGTCTGTCTGGTTTTCTTTATTCTTCCTCCTCTTTGATCTCTACCTCGCCTCTTGGTGCCTTTCTGGAGAGTCAGGGGGTACAGTAACAGTGGTGCTAGATTTCTGTAATGGGTGTTTGGCTTTACATGTTTTACATAAATGTCATGGTGTCTGTGTTTCATGTGTATTATCAGGGAGGTAATGCCAAGGTGTGTTCCCTCCTTTCCCCTTTTTACTAACTTGTCACAAATTTTGCACTGTACCATTGTTGATGATGACTGCACTGTGCCTGCCGGAAAAGAATAATAGTCACACACCCATGACTTCTGGGGGGATGGATAGGGAAGACGTGGAGAAGAATGACCTCTTTCTTCTTGTTCTCCACATTCCCCTTCACTTTCTGTGGCATCGGATAATGTTGCTGCTACTGCCTCAAATTTAGCACTACAGCTAGGACCAGGAATATTGCTGGCACTGGCAAGTGGAACCTGTCCTAGTCCTGCATCACTTGTTGACCCCATTCACACTGTGTCCACGATGGTCTGTGGCATACTACCTTGCTCCTCAGCATCCTGCTGCCCTTGCATCTCAGCAGCAGCAGGAATTAGAGCAGTTGAAAATTCCAAAAGCTTATTGCTACTGGTGGTGGTTATGCTCATCATCATCTCTGTCTCCCATTTCTTTTCAGTTTATGCTAAAAAGGCCTTCAATGTTTCTTCCATCCAGCTTTTCCACCATCATCATCACCACCACCACTAGTCCCTACATGCTGCTGCTCTATTTCAGACATCTCAGTGCTGCTTGGAGGAAGTGACAAGCAATGTGACAGAGGTCCCCTGTTGTCACACTTGGCATCATCTTCTCCTTCCCCCTCCTGAGTATTACAAAACACACTAGCAGCTCCAGCACTGGTGGCAGCAGCTTAAACACTGGTGGCAGAAGGTTCAGCACTGGCAGCAGGCACCGCACTGGTTTCAACAGGGGCAGCAACGGTGTCAGCAGAGGCAGCACATCTAGCAGCAGGCACAGGCAGCTGATCTGTCCTGCTCTCACTAGTACTACCCTTTTCTCCCTCCCTTCCCATTCCCTTTTCTCCCCCCTTCCCTTTTCTCCCTCCCTTCCCATTAAATTCCTCAAGATCCCTTGGGGTTATTTAGGGGGACTGGACAGCATGGGTTCAGTAGTGGTCCCTTCCTCCTCAGACTCAGTGGACACATAAGGGCCCTTCCAGCTCCTCCATTGATTATTTTTAGCCCTGCTCATAGTGATTGCAGTCACTATGAGCCTTTCCTGCCTCAATTTTTCCAAAATATCACAGCAGAACAGCACAGCACGTCTATCTCACTCTGTAGCTGCTTCTATTGTGTCTGCCTTCAGCGAAAACAACGTAAATCAGTGGGTGGAAACTTTCTAGCCATTGAAAAAGTGGTGAAAGCTTTTGAGCAATGGGCAAAAGATGTGAACATTTTAAGCACTAGTTTTAAAGTGGATTTTCCCACGAAAAAGCAGATAACAACGTGGTTTTCATCAAATTTCTCACGGGAACACAGCAACAACTTTTGCCCATCCCTACTAGAGACCCTTAAGGTCTCAGAGGCCTCCAGAGATGCAAAAAGGAGGTACCTATGTTTTCTCCTCATAATTCTTCAGATCAGGTTCTCATGGAAGAGTGTAAGACACCTGACCAACAACTTTTTCTTAACAGGTACATTACCAATTTGTATTCCTTTTCAGCTGAGGCTTTGACACAGTGGGATACCCCCCCCCCCCGCAATTGATCCCCCAAATTCTTGCCTTTCCAAGAACACTGCCGTGCCTCTGGCAGATGCTGTGGCACTCAAATATCAAGCAGGTAAACATTTGAATTCCCTCATGAAGGCAAATTTTGTTCCACCTTCTTATCTGAAGGCTCTTCCAGACAGGCAAGCCAACCTGGTTCAGAGGCGATATTTGCATGCTGGAGGATCTAGCTTGTTCTGAGGCAAGGTTAGAAGAAGACTTATGTACTTTGTTATGATGTCAGATGTTTGCTCTTTCGGTCACCTCTGCATGTTATATCCAGATGTAGGTGTGTGGCAAGAGGCCTATCCTGGAGGTCTGGTGGAAGATGCTTTTCTGCATGATACAGATTTTGGGGAAGACAGGATGAGTTAAAGGGGAACTCCTGATGGAAATCCAGGGTGCCCATCTTGCCAAGTCCCACAGTCCTGAATAAGAGAAAGTTTGGTGAAATGGGCTCTGGGTGCACAGAGTCCATCTTTCCTGGCCTACCCCCTTTGTCCAAGGGTACTCAAGTGCCAATACATGGGGCCAAATGACCTAGATCCCAAACTCCAACCAAAACTTAAAGGTTCTAGGAACAGTGGGAGCCCAGGTATTTCCTGGGGGAAAAGGGTAATCTGGGCTTTGAACTATGCACCATAGGATACATGATTTGGTGGGCCCCAGCCCTCAGGCAGAAGGTAACAAATCCCTCTCCTCAAATGTTGTCCTCTGCAAACATACAAGAGGGCCAAGGGAAACGTCAGGTGAAAAAACTCTGGGGATGTCCCTCTGCCTTGGGCCACCCTCCAATATGGGTGCCTGGAGCCCATCTCGACTCCAATGGAGGCACTCCCATGGCTTATTCCCTAGGCCCTCTTCTAACTGGTTGATGCAGGAATCCTGAGTACTGCACATATATATTAAAACTGAATGTAGTAGGCAAGTGTAAAGTGGAGGAAAGGAGGGAGTCTTCCTCAGAGACCTTGTTTTTATAAGTGACTGTAACGGTTTTTAAAGACTCTCAGACCAGTGTGTGAAATAAAAACACAATTTATTTAGAGTAAGGTAAGGCAAAGGTCCGCCCTCTAGTGGCGGTTGATATACACCAGCAGTGAAGACTGATAGATACAAATGTAAATGCACAAACGTATTACATGTACAAATACACAGCAGTGGAATGGAATATAACCACAGAGGGTTAAGTCCTTGATAACGGTCAGTCTCAGATGTGGATGTTTGGCACGCCCTGGGTGTTATAAGGCTGTGCTGGAGACAACGTTCACCATAAACTGGATACAGGACTGCCTCGCCACGGTGTTCAGTAAAAAGCAGAATAGGAATCCACTTAGCCCCCTCGGGCATACCTACTGGAACTGCTTCTGCTATGCAAGTGAAAATAGCCCCCACGGGCGTAGCTGGAACCGGCCTGCAATGCAAGAGCTGCCAAGCCTCCTCAGACTTAACCGGACACTGGGATATGACGTGCAAGAGCCAATAGCCCCACGGGCGTAGTTACCGGATTTGCTAGCGCTGAAGCCTTTGCCTGCCACCACTCGGTATAACGGAATCGCCCAGTATTGCAATGAGAGAGAGCCTTAGGTGCCCAACCGGCCCAACGGATGTGAATACTCTGCAAGGATGTACAGAGTTGCCGACGGAGAGCGGCCAACTCAGCAGGAGTATCACCGAGAACGAGACTCGCACTGGAGTAGAGAGAGTGGGACCAAGGCAGCACTGCTAGGGTTAAAAAGCACGTTTACTCGAGGCTTTTCAGCGGTACAGCAAGGCTCTGCAGTATGAGGGAGGCGTACAAACACACAGCTCTGCACAGGTAGAAACACTGCACTGATCGGGGTAACACCAGGCAAGGCAGCCACACAAAGACTGGAACAGTAGGTAATAATGTCGCGGCGGCGACAGCTGGAATGCAGGTCACTGGAACAAGCTGGAAGTCGATCTTCGGAGCAGGAAGTCAGCCAGGCCGGGTCGGAGCACGTAGGAGGTAGTCATACAAGCCGGGTCATACACAAGCAGGAAACCGGGTCAGGATCCAAGGGTGGTAGTCAGACGGGCCGGATCATACACAAGAAGGAACACTGGAGAATAGTCAGGACAAGCCGATTCGGTACACAGGAATCCGGAACACAGGAACACAGCAACAGTACAACTGGCTCAGAAGCACCACGAAAGGGCATCTGACAGATGTGATAGCCAGGTATAAAAAGGTCACCAGGGGGCGGGCCAAACCAACTCAGCAAATCAGTGTCTGCCACAGATGAGAGTGACAGGAATCACAGGCACTGTGATAGTGACCTGCCCTGGAGGAAGGGACTTTACCCCATGGTTCCTGAGTTCCACATGGATTAAAGGGATAGTAACACTTCGTTTTAACTTTATTTTATTTTGTAGGCATTAAAAAAACATGAAGAATGATATAAGTCTTATCTCTCAAACCTTTATGGTTTATGAGATATTCACAAGCAAAGTTCCCCTCCCCGCCCCTTTTACCTAGTGTAAGCCATCTCTTCTCAGATGTGAGTCTGGTTGTATGACAGTACAGATAACAGAAGGGGACAATTTTCTTTGTATGAAAACAATGAAAGCCCTTCCCCCCTTGACAAGTTTTTCAGCTTTTTCCATTATCTTAATTGAAGATTGTCCCTCTCTGCAGTCTACCTGGGCATCTCCCTTCTGATCTGGTTGAACAGGGGGGGATACTTTGTTTGTGAATATCTCTTAAACCATAAAGGTTTCAGAGATAAGACTTATATCATTCTTCATGTTTTTTTAATGCCTACAAAATAAAATAAAGTGAAAATGAAGTATTACTATCCCTTTAACAGAAAATAATTTAATGGTAATATCACTAAAAATATATTTTTTAAATAAATGGGAAATTTGGTGATTCTTAATTGTCCCTGTAACGGAAACCCAAGACACCGGGTTGCCTTGGGCCATCGTGCTGGGGTTCTTTCTTCTGAAGGTGGTTAAAGATGAACAGCCAAGCCGGGAAACCTGAAATGCAACATTCGTGAATGGGGGTCAAAAGGGACCCTTTAAACCATTAAAGAAAACGACATGGAATGCCTTGTAGTTTCAAAAAAAGTAACAAACTTTATTGAGTAAAATAGGCTCTCTACTAAACTGACATACAATACACAATAGACTCGATACAATGAGGCACAATGCGGAACAATGGTGGTGGGAACATTTTCCATAATTCAGTCTTGCCGATTCGAATCCCAGCCAATATGAATTGGAGCGACAAGACACAGTGACCAATCCAGAGCCGGGGAGGATTGAATTACTCGGGTTTGCCCCTAACCCAATCATGTTGTGTTGGCTCCTCCACCAATGACAGCCAGAGCGACGGATGTCCTAGGATGGGGTGACCAATGAGCAGGATGCCTACCTGCCCCATACAGAAAGTCTCAGTCCCAAGGTAGCGTTACTGTCATCAGGGCATGGCATCCAATCCACTGCGTGCCTGCTTTTTAAAGAAAGGGAGCCAGTCCCCTGGTACTCTTGCTCTGTGGTCCGACACAGTTCTTGAATTTCATTCCTCTTTACCTAACAGTTCCATAAGCCTAAAAAGGCCTCCCAGTAATGGCCTACATCCCACTACAGTCCACTTATGGTATAGCTGGTTTACTTCAGAATCACACAATTCCAAGTTTAGACAAATGTGTCAATGAGATGAGGTAATGGAGTGAAGCAGACATAAGGTAAATGGAAGAAAGGAACAAAAAGAGGTGGCACAGGGGAGTGGGTGGAAAAGGAGATGGAGTATCAGAAAATAATAGTGAAAACAGACAGATGAGAGAAAATAATTATAAGGATGGGATAAGAGACAAAGGGGAAGTAGGATGAGAAAACAATAGACGTAACTGGGGAGGACAGGACTGGATTTACCAATAGGCAGAGTTGGCAACTGCTTAGAGCTCCAAATTATAAGGTGCACCTCAGCTGGGCCACACCCACATTCTGAATTATGGATGTTGCCAGAGCAATATCAATGTCCCTGCACCAGTTTTATACCCATTTACAGGATAGTATTTAACCTCATAGATGCACTGGAGATCTCTCTTGCAACCAAGGGGCTAAAGTTTTTTTCATTCTTGCTTGTTAAAGGCCAAAGGTATTTTCTGTGCCAGGATGGGACTGGAGGAAGGGTCATGTGTGGAAAGGGGATGTGGTCATTGGCAGAGCTTAGGGGTACCTAGAGTGCCTTGCCTAGGGGCACCTGGGATATAAATGGGAGATACAGGAGATGATGGCCCTAGGGGTAATAGAGCCCTCAGGCAGGCCTTGGGCCTCTCCAGTAGTGTTGGCACCCAAGAAAGATGGGACCACTAAGTTTTGCATAGACTACCAGAGTCTCATTGACTAGGCTGTCACCGACACCTGTCCCATGCTCAGAGTGGATGAGCCCTTGACCGGCTCGTCGGAACTAGCTGTCTAAACCCTCGACCTTAGGGGGGGGACTGGAAGGTCCCACTGGCTCCCAAATTGTCCTTTATCACCCTGTTTGGTTTATACCAATTCAAGGTAATGCCCTTTGGGATGAAGAATGCTTTAGCCACCTTCCAGAAGTTGGTGCACCATCTTTTTTTTGCCTGTGCCTATTTAGATGACACTGCTATCTAGAGCAACACCTGGGAAGACCATTTGCTCCACTTGGAGGCTATTCTGGGGAGAATCCAGAAGGCCTGGCTGACTACCCATCCCAAAAAGTGTCAGATAGGAATGGACGAGGTGCAGTACCTGGGGCATCGAATGGGGAGTGGTAAACAGTGTATTGAGACAGTCAATAGCCATCATCCTCTGCTGGCCCATTCCACAGACAAAGAAACAGGTGATGGCCTTCTTAGGACATAGTGAAACCCCTGACAGATCTTAGAAAAGACCTACCCCAGGAGGTTGACTGGTCCCCGGAGTGTGACAATTCCTTTGCCACCCAGAAAACAGCTCTGGCATGGGCTGTGGTACTTGCTGCTCCAAATTTTAACAAATCCTGCTCCAGATCCACACAGATGCATCCAAGTATGGACTTGGAGCAGTATTGAGCCAAGTGAACGATCTGGGCTAGGAGCACCCCATCACCTTTCAGAGCCGGCAGCTGTAGGAGCGGGAAGTTGACTATGCTACAGTGGAAAAAGAATGTTTTGCCATGGTGTGGGCAATTAAGAGAGCCCAACCATATATGTACAGATGGGAATTTACCATACTAACTGACCACAATCCCCTGGTATGGCTGAATCAAATGTCCTGGAACAATGGATGCCTATTGCGCTGAACTCTGGCCCTCCAGCCCTTCAATTTCCCTGTGAAATATGAGTCTGGTAGAGACAATCGGAATGCCAAAGGCCTGTCCCGGGAAGGAGGACATATAGGCACCGAGGCCTCTGGTCTACAGGCCACTGTCAAGGACTTTCCTCTGGCTTGGGAATCGGAAGAGGGGTGATGTAATGGACCTATGGTTCATTACGAGTGCATCTGTAATACATGTAGTGGATGCTGGACCCCTGTTTTAAGAAAATTATTTGGACTACAAGCTTACATGGGCTTGCATGGATTAAATTGTGGTATTTTTTTGTGTTATCCCCTTATTGTCTAAAATTGTATGCATCTCATTGTCTGTTCCATGTTTGATTAGGTGTTACTTCCCTAATTCCATTACTACTGTTATGTATTCACCATTGTTGTCTGTGTGACAAGATTAGTCTGGTGTTGTGGTTGATTGTGAAACCTGCTTCCATTGTGTTATGTGTTAATTGTGTTAATCTGTTCCTGTCCTGATTGCATATCACATCCCCTTCCCCTGGCGGTGTGGCTATATAAACCTTGGCCAGTTCTAATAAAGCACAGAGTATTCTTGAACTGCAGTGACTTTTTTAGTGTGGTTTATTTCAGGAATGGTCTAAAGAGTCCTCTTTGACTCCCATTCCTTGGACCATGGTCATCTGAGACCTTCTTGACAATCTCTCTGTAGCTGGCATGACAGTTAGAGACTACACACAGCTCCTGGCTTCCTTTACAGGCACATATAAATTGTGAGAGAATAACATTAGAAATGAAATCGATGGGATGAGAGAAAAAAAGACACATGGAAGAAGATGAAAGAACATCAGAAACAGGGAATGTGATGGGAATTAAATGAATGAACAGGATGAGCTCTGAAGGAGATAGGATACAGAGAGGAGCTGTTATGTTGAAAGGACAAGAGTAGAAACTGCGTAGTTCATGAAACTGGGTAAAAATAGACAGAGAGAAAATGATAAGAGGAGATCAGTAGGAGACATGGGAGGAAGTGACAGTTGGAAAGTGATGAGATGAAAGGATATGAGAGATGTTGGTAGGTGATAATATGATAGAACAGGAGAAGATATGGAAAGGCCATCCATATAAATGGGGCCAAAATATATCTACTCCTTTGAGTGTCAGAGGGGTATGGAACGCATTGCAGAGCAATGCGTTCCATACCCATCTGGCACTCAAAGGGTTAACCTTTTGAGTGCAATGCATTGGACTCCCCTCTGACACACAAAGGATTAAAGCTTCTGGCACCCACCTGCATCAAAACAGTCCCCAGGGCATTTCACCAGAGATACCTTCAGCTAGTCATCAAAGATCATTCATATTTGCCTGCCATTGTGGCTTTACAGTGATAAGCAACAAAATTAATCAAGGGAATGTGGAATTACAGTATGAGGAATGACTAGACAAACAACTAAGAGGAGATATTATCACAATGTACAAGTATATGTGAGCTATTCATTCCAAGGCCTGATCAAATAACCAGGGTCCACCCCTTGAGATTAGAGTAAAGGAGGTTTCAACTTCAGCAGAGGACAGATACAATGGATATTTTTAAGAGAAAATTAGATACATTTCTTTCAAGAGGGAACATACAGGGTTATACTATGTATCAGTAGGCAAAACAGGAATGTCTGATAAAGATTCATTAATTTGGCAGCAGGAAAGCTATATAATGCACATGTCTCTGGGTTATGACGCAAAGGTTGAACTTGATGGACTTGTGTCTTCTTTCAACCTAATTTACTGTATTACTATGTTACTATGTTACACATCCAGCCAGGGCCGGATTTGCCATAAGGCAAAGTAGGCACCTGCCTACAGGCGCACACCACCAAGGGGAGCCTGCCAATGGGATTTTTTTTTTTTTTTTTTTTAATTATTTAAAAAAAAAAAAAAAATTGCCACCTCGCTCGCTGCGCCGGTGCCCACTCCATGCTGCCCTCATATTGCACCCCCCCGTTGTCTATTTCCTACCTCCCTAGCAGATCTGTCATCTGTGCCTCCTTTGGCACAGTCCTGTAAGCGCCGAGCTCCCTCGTCGGCTCTGTAGGAATGCAGAGCTCTGGGAGATGACATCATCTCCCAGCGCTCTGCATTCCTGAATAGGAGACCGCGCGGGAGCTTCACTAACTACAGGACTGACTGTGCCAAAGGAGGCACAGATGACAGATCTGCTAGGGAGGAAGGAAACGGACAATGGGAGGGAGGCAATGTGAGGGCAACATGGAGATGGTGGGGGCAAGTTGGAGCCAAAGTGGGGCATTGTGAGGGCAATGTGGAGCTGATGGGGTCAATGTGGAGCTGATGGGGGGCAATATGGAGTTGAATGGGGCAATGTGGAGCTGATGGGGCAATATGAGGGCAATATGGAGTTGATGGGGTCAATGTGGAGCTCATGGGGTCAATGTGGAGCTGATGGGGGGCAATATGGAGCTGAATGGGGCAATGTGGAGCTGATGGGGCAATATGAGTGCAATGTGGAGCTGATGGGGTCAATGTGGAGCTGATGGGGGGCAATGTGAGGGCAATGTTGAGATGATGTAGCAATATGAGGGTAATGTGAAGCTGATGGGGTCAATGGAGTTGATGGGTTCAATGTGGAGCTGATGGGGGGCAATGTGAGGGCAATATGGAGTTGAATGGGGCAATGTTGAGATGATGGGGCAATATGAGGGCAATGTGGAGCTGATGGGTTACAATGTGGAGCTGATGGGGTGCAATGTGGAGCTAATGGGGTGCAATGTGAAGGTGTTGGGGGGCAATGTGAGGGCAATATGGAGATTTGGAGCATTGTGGAGATGGCTGGGGGGGGGGGCGCTTCAGATATCTGTACTTACAGGCTCCTGAGATGTAAATCTGGCTCTGCATCCAGCATCTATTAATGTGTGTGAAGCTGGCAGATTGAAATGATGGATCTATCTGATGCTTTCTCACTGATGAATGAGAGGAGCAATACATCATCAGACCACTGAAGAACAGACCAGTGGCTAATCTAATAGTGTCCTCACTCATAATGCCAATCACAGACTGGTGACTCCCTCACTGAGTAACCTAACCCTGTGCACCCAGCTCTGACAGAGATAAAGAAAGTTTCTGCAGAGGTGCATAGGAGTAATAGATGCACCATGAAGCCCTGCCCAGTTTTTAACTGTTTCAATGCTGGGTCGCCACTCCTGCTCACCTTAGAGGAAACACATGACTTCCCCCTTGTCTCCTGGTCAAACCCTGAGAATTCCCATGTATGTGTAGAGTAATTACCAGATACAGTGCAGGCATTGATACATTAGTGAATAGTAAATATGTAAGGAAATTAAATTATTTATATATTACACACAACTATCACATCTCCCTCCATGGACCTGACATCCACAAGTAATTGAAGAGATTATTCCTTGAACAAAGGCAGAATTCATAGGGGCCATTGGGATTTTCTGGCCATGATAATGTAAGTGGGAGTATTATTGAGAGGTGTTCTTCTTTAAGATATTGCATACCCCTCTGGTTAAGGGAATACAAAATAGTAAAGATATGATGAGAAATAAGATTACCAGGAGACAAAACTAATAAAAGAAAGAAAACAGATGCAGTTTTTATTAAACAAGTGATTTTCTTTTCAGCAGGATCCATAGAATGGAAGAAAATGCACCGAGGTGCAGGGAGCCCAGATAAGGATGTGCAGCAAGACATAAGAGAATGGGGAGAGGGACTGAGAGCACATTCAAGTGGAGGGGCAGATTAGCACAGAGAGAGGAGGGAGGGTTAGGAGACAAGGGGAGAAACAGGAGCAGAGGGGAGAGGGAAAGTCTACTATAGATGAATAGAGAGAACTGGAGGGAGGGGGGAAGAATGACAGAAGGAGTGGAAGGGAGGGAGGGAGGGACAGACAGAATAGGAGGACACACATCCAGACAACACTTACTGGGAGAGAAGTGAGAGAACCCAGCCAAAGAAGCCAGCACAGTCATCTCTCTCTCTCTCTCCCTTTCCTCCACACACACATGGATACATAGCAGTGTGACTCCGGATTACAGTGTGTGTGTGTGTGTATATGACTAGAGAGAGAACTATATACATACCATTCTGCACAATGGCAAGGTGGATTTTATCATGGTACTGTTGGAAGACCTCAATATTACTGATGTTCCTGCAAGGCTTCCGCACAGCCAGTACAGGTACAGTAGCACTCTACCTATACTATGAGGATGATTTACTGTGTTCTACTGGATAAACCATGTGCACAAGAGGGGGCAACTAAAAACTCTGCTGATTGAAATGGGTCTTTTAACTCCTTAGAGGGGGTCTCCAAAGCCTTGGAGACCTCCCTAGAACTCAAGGAGTTAACCCTTTGAGTGCCAGAGATGTATGCAACACATTGCAAAGCAATGGGTTCTGTACCCCTCAGCCACTCAAAGGGTTAAAAGACCCATTTAAATCAAAAGGGGTTTGGGGAATGTTTTAGTTTTCCCCCATGGCACAGTAGGTTTGCTCCAAAATTAATTCAATTCTTCTTACTATATCACTACATCAGCCTTGCCGTGTCTCCGCTCTGTTGATATACACTTTGGTACCTTCTGACAGTGCGAGAATTCAGTTTCTGTATGTAACTAATAGAAATTACAGTACAAGATGTGGAGGTCTTCTGTTTTACATAGATCTGTACTGTACCAGTGTGACTGTGCATCTATCTATCTATCTATCTATCTATCTATCTATCTGTCTGTCTGTCTGTCTGTCTATCTATCTATCCTATCCATCATCTAAATATCTATCATATATCTATGTATCTGTCTATCAATTATCATAAAACTATCTATATATCTATCTCTCTATCTGTCTGCCTATCAATCAATCATCTAAAAAGGGTTGAACTTGATGGACGCAAGTCTTTTTTCAACCTAAACTGCTAAGAAACTATGTAAATATTTATTATATATACATGTATATGTCTATCAATTATCATCTATCTATCTATCTATCTATCTATCTATCTATCTATCTATCTATCTATCTATCTGTCTCTCTGTCTATCTATCTATCTATCTATCTATCTATCTATCTATCTATCTATCTATCTGTCTATTAATAATATTAGACAGATTGTGTGTATGTGTGTGTGAGAGAGAGATAGACGGGGGTATGCACTAAGGTATGACACTAATGTGATAAAGAGGTGAAAAAGTGGATATCACTTTTGCAGTGTTCTAAACTCACTGAGTCCTATGTTATTCTATGGAGCCAATGCACTAATATCTCTCAAGGTAGAGGAATCTTAGTGCATTGGCTCCATAGAATAAAATAGAACTTAGAGAGTTCGGAACATTGGAAAAGTGTTCTCCACTTCATCACCGCTTTATCACCTCTTTATCACATACTTTAATGCATCTTCTCCCCACATATAAAAGATATAATTAGCCACAGTATGCAGGAGATCTCTCTACAACACAATGAAGAGCCATACTAACTCAAGGGGTTAAAGTGACAGTCATCCTTCTTTTCGAATGAATTTGGGTGTCGTTTCTATTATTACTTTTTATCATCCCTGGCGGTGAGCTCCCTAAATATATGTTTTCAGAGAGCTTTCTGACAGGGACTGTGAAAGAAAGGATAGCGATAGTGTGTAAAACTATCTCAGGAGAAGATAACGCTCTGTATGCTGTATTTAATGAACTGGAGGCAGGTGTATCTACTGAAGAGATAGTGTTACATCATATCACTATCCATGTTTTCAAAGTCTGTGCGGGAAAGCTCTGTAGAAGCAGAGATCCAGGGAGATCACTGTCAGGGACACAAAATGTTAATATATTGGTGAAGATAAAAAGTAAATAATACAAATCATAGGTAATATTGTTTAACATATGTTGCAAAAATTTTCAAAAAGGAGGTTGACTGTCATCTTAAATTACATAAATCTGCATATTAGATAGAGGTGAACTGATATCTGTATTTGTGTATGTGTATACATATTCACTTACCTAGACAGATGAGTTTATTTATGAAAAGCGGATTGCAAATATGAAATAACATATAGAAATGTCTTGCCAATTTGTAAAGATGTACTCATTTATCAATGAGTGAACACAGTGCTACACAATGTACATATGCAGACCTCACTATGCCTGGTACTGTGCGGTTTACACTGGGAAATATGATCAGCCATTATAAAGACCTGCAGGATTTATCATTGATCGAGGTGAACAGCAGTTTGTGAGTGTAAATACGTGTGTGTTTGTGGATATATTTTTGTGCAAGTATGTGTGTGTGTATATTTGTGTTTGTTCTCATGTATCTGTGAATCCATAAATGTGTGTCCAAGAGTATATGTGTATGTATGTGTATGTACGCAGTTGCATGCTTGTGTGGGTATGTACGTATACACCTTGAACTAATTCAACTCTGTATCTACCTTGAACTCCTGCACATCAGTCATTGCTCTTACTCTCATTATCACAGCCAGAGGTGTTCCAGTACCTGCACAGATGTACCTTGTAATTAGTATGTAACATTATATAAGAATGCGGAGCTGTCTGAGTGTCTGTGTGTACATGTCTGATTGCATTCTAGTCTGAGAATGGAGACATATTTGATCAGGGGTGAGCAACAGTGGCCTTCCAGATTGCTGGACTTAAACCCCATTATCCCCACCTAGCCAAAAACAGCTGGGTGTCAACTGTAACCCACTCCTGGATTAGATTTTAGTCAAAATAATTCCAGGCTCTCCAGTCTTCCTTGTGGACATATCTTCCATTATGATTTAATTTGTAGTAGCCACATTAGTCCACTTTTAGTAATACAAAATATGGGTACTTTGGTATTTGGTGATACCTATATTATTTGTTATATTACTTTTAATCTAAATAAAAAAATTAAAGACGTTTTCACCAAATACCAGGGTACTCCTATATTTGTATTGCTGAGATATGTAAGACACAGGTGAGGATGGAGAAATGGTAACTTTTCACATACTGCAATCATTGAGCATTAGATACATTATTAAGGCAAAATGTAGCAACTCTGCTGTAAACCACTTTCACCACTCTGTGCAAATAAACATTTCCTTTGTTTCAACTGGGATTTAAAAGCCCTTTAAAGCTAGAGAGTTGTTTTAGGGAGAGGAGAAATTAAAGGAAGATGTTATATGGATCATTAAGAGATGTTATATGAAGGGGTTATATGGAGCAATAGGAGGAGTTATAGGGAGGGGTTCTATGGAGCAACAGGAGGAGTTATAGGGAGGGATTATATGGAGCAACAGGAGGAGTTATAGGGAGGGGTTATATGGAACAATGAGAGGAGTTATAGGGAGGGGTCATATGAAACAATGAGAGGAGTTATAGGGAGGGGTTATATAGAGCAATAGTAGGAGTTATAGGGAGGGGTTCTATGGAGCAACAGGAGGAGTTACAGAGATAGGAGGTATTATAGAGAGGAGTTATATGGAGCAATAGGAGGAGTTATAGGGAGAGGATATATGAAACAATGAGAGGAGTTATAGGGAGGGGTTATATAGAGCAATAGTAGGAGTTATAGGGAGGGGTTATATAGAGCAATAGGAGGAGTTATGGGGAGGGGTTATATAGAGCAATAGGAGGAGTTATGGGGAGGGGTTATTGTAACAGATACCCAAGTCAGTGGATAGACTCAGGCCGTCATTCCAGGTTTCTCTCTCCTGAGGTGGGCTACAAGCAGGTAGCCTCGCCGGTCATTCTCCCAGAGCTCCAACCTAGGATGGGGGTCAAAAGGAGACCCTTGATACCATCCACCAACAAAGTGACAGGACACGGATGAAGTTCCAAAGCCAACAACACTTTATTCAACCAACTTCAGTTCTTTTATACATGGTTAATTACGTCAAGACAGCATATTGAACAAAGGACACAAAAGGCAGTGACAAAAGGTGCATACAGGATACAAAGGTCCAGACATGATCACCTTATTTAGACAAAGAGACTGATGAGGGGTAAACACTGGGAAAAGAGGTTGAGGAGCTTGAATACACATTTTACACAATGGCCAGGGGGATGAAGCATCTTTTTAGTCTGTTTGAATATTCCGCTTCAACCCCTGGCCAGTGAGCAACCAGGAAATGGCTGACCAATCCTGGTTAAGTTCGTCATGGATATATCAGCCTATCAGCATCTTTTGTCGGGCCATTGACCAACCAATCCTTGGGCCGCCTACTTTTCCCCATGTTAAGTCAATGGCGGCCCTTTAACTCTGATTGACCAATCAGGGCCCAACCGATACATAAACTTATGGCGGCTTGCATTTACTTTTGCCGGCTAGCGCTGGCCCAGTGAATTCAGTCTTTTCTGAGAGAAGTAGTTTTTCCCAGACCACAGCAAAGTTTCCCAGAAACGGCCGATGGCCCGTTACAGTTGAATGGAGCAATAGGAGGAGTTATAGGGAGGAGTTTTATGGAGCAATAGGAGGAAATATAGGGAGGGGTTATATGGAACAATGAGAGTAGTTATAGGGAGGGGTTATATGGAGCAATAGGAGGAGTTATGGGGGTTATATGGAAAGAGTTTTAAGGAGAAATAGGATGTTATGTAGAAGATGTTATTTGAGCAGATGGCGAAATTAGTAACTATGTGGTAATAATTTCATTTATTTGCTCAAAAATATTAATAAGCACACCAGTACCTGTACAGGTATGATTAAATAGCTACAGCGGCAAGTAGTAGTTGCTCCGATAACTATATGTGAAACGATTTGTATTTACTGTGAGTTATAATTGTTCAGTCTTTATCATTGTTTTTGTAGTTCAAATCGGTTGTTTATTATTGTACAGTGGTGCTGTTGCTACATGATCCTATGGACAGCTCTGGTCCCGGGACCATAAATCTCCATAGGATGGTGTAGCAACAGCGCCACTGTACAATTTCAGGCCACTGTGATATTGCACCTAAAAAATTCAACTTTGAAAATTAATAACTTTTGAATGAAACACCTTTCAGCAGTGGGAGTACTCTTGTTTTACTCAGGGGGATAAACCCTACAACATATATATTTTTTAATTTTAAGTATTACTATCCCTTTAAATCAAAATTTTAGTATTTTAAGTATTTAGTATTTTAACCCCTGTAAGTGAACTTGTTGCCTTTACTTAGAAATGTTTATACGTTCCCAAAACAAAGCGTTTCTACTTGTTAATTTTACAAATATTTGAGACAAAAGATAAATAGGTACTGTATAGATTCTGATTAATTTTGAGGATCTTGTCACACTTATTATTTGAGTTATTATGATAACAGATACAGGGGGATATTCTTAATTCTGACATCTACTGTATATATTCATTTATATCTAGGGTTTAGTCCTTATATTTATATTCAGTTCATGACAAAGTGTTTCCTGAAAAGTGAAATGGTATAGACAATTTCACAATATACTATATTATACATCAAAATATACATAGATATCAAGCCACATGGTGCTATACACACCATATTACACTTAGTTCTGGGCTTTTTCAGCCTCTCATTGTGAGATATGAAAATCACATGACTGTTTTAGTTTTCTTTTGTTGAGTGGAGTGATGCATTCTGAGATTTGTAGTCCTGCTTTCCTAGGCTGTACTACTTTGTGCCATACCTCCTGAACATAGACAAACAAGACCCAGCACAGATGAAAGATAATTTCTTAAACTAGGTTCAATGCCCAGAACATTGTAGCAACCAGATCTTGTTCACAATGGTGACATTCGCAGAGTGCTTTTAATGCTCTTTAATTGCTAGTAAATAGAACACATTGCTAGCAATTAGGCTGTACACATTAATGCTTCTCATCAGGATGAATGCAGCTTGTTCCATCATACTGACAATTCCCTGTATTCAGGCTTGAACATTTAAGTTGAACAGGTCTGATCTTCATGGCAGCCAATGAGGCATGTGATCCTTCACACTGGCAGCACTGGACATTGCAATGCTGAACACAACCTCTAATGAATGATCAACCCACTTAGGCATCATTAAGTTGATATTTGGCTGTTGTCAATGTGAACCAATCATCATTCACACCTCCGCCACATCCCAGTGGCAAGATTGCCTGAGGGGTGCAGGACAGGGCAGGTATGTAAACCAGTGATATGAAAGTAGTTGTATCACAGCTTCACTGAATCTCACAGTGTGAACAAAAGCCATAATAGCAGATAGAATTCATAGATTAAAATGGATGGGAAACGTGAGTCTCTCAGTCTGTTCTTGGAATTTAAAGGACTATCACCCACTTTCCTTATGATGGCCAGAAAATACCAAGGGGTCCAATGAATTTTGCCCTAGTAGCTTTGTTCAAGAGTTAATATATTCAGTTACCCCAGGATATCATGTCTATGGAGACAGACATGATATTTGCTGGAATTGTTTTCAAACTGAAGCAAAGTACATGTGCCTATTTAACTCATTAAGAACCAGAGAGATGCCCAACGTATACCAAAGCAATGCACTGCACACACTTCTTGCCCCTAAACAGTTAAGCTTACCATGTAAAGTGAGTAAATCTGACATCCAGAAGAGTTATTTTGAGACAAACAAACTGCACAAATAAAAAACTCCCCAAATCCTATAGGTTTAAACCCATGAGGATCAGAGGAGAATGCAATGCATTGCAAGCAATATCTTTACACATTTCCCTGGTTTTCAAGGGGTTAAATTAAGCTTTTAACTCCTTCTAGCATTTAGAGGGATAAAAGCTTAATCTGCATCAATGCTTTTTCTTTCTTATTTCTCCCCGTGGTGCATTTGGTTTGTCCTAAAATTCCTTCACTTTTCTTTTGAACATAAGGCGACACAGCTGACAACTCCTTAACACACACACTACTCTGTATATATTGCATGACTGAACACTTATTTCAGTCTAATTCCACGTTGCTAAGCGAGAGCACAAGATAAATAACAGGCTGGTTTGAGGCCTAGACCCCTGTCCCCATGGAGACCACAGCAAAAATGCAGTCCTGTTTGAGGTGATAAGGTCTATAGGGATCCTAATTTTCTAGGGATTGTCAGAGGGTCAGCTTCCTTCCACGTTCACCCCCTTTTTTAACTCCTTTTCTGCCAATGGTTCCTTATGTAATGGACATAACTGGGAAATTTCAAAATGAGCTGAATCTGATACCTCTGAAATATTAACCCTTAAAGTAATTCATAACATGTATTCTAGTCAATATGTGTCTGCTTGCTCTAACCCAGAGACTAGTCCACAACTTACATATGAAATTGCTTGAACACACACATAAGATAAACAGGACTTCTCCCTCTGTCTGTCTGCAACAATGGACTCTCACCATGAAAATGTGACCCTTCATAATCAGACCCTGAGATTTGGGTCAAAATCCTGAGAGTTCCTAGGTATATTCATGGAATTGAGAGGTGTAAAGATGAGAGGAATAAGACAGTAACATCTAAAGATGGGTATTGTGTTTTTAAAATCATGTATTTTACACCCCTAAAATCTAACCCTAAACTTGCATTTAAATGCATTCTCCACAGACACCATTAGTTCATTTTGCTTGTGTAGTCTGTTATGAGAGGCAAGACCCAATCCAATTAATCTATTGAGATTTGGAGCCACCACTCTTGTATTCAGAAATGCTGTTGCCTTATCTTGTGTCCTTTATAGACAATACAACACAATCACTTTGGATTGCTGTGGTACTGCGAGTTGGGGAGCCTCTTGGAAAAGAGCGAATGGCTTCGCCCATAACACATGTGTAAGAATAGATTTTAGGCCTCAGGAACCAGACAGACAATATGTACAGATGCTAGCCTGGGCATTTCGGATTAATATAACCCCAAGCTCATTTTTAAGTGTTAGTGTCCATATAACTGGCTGAATAAGGCTCTTTGTTGCTCAGTTCCTTCTCCTCCTACTCATTCTCCTCTTCATTCCTTCACCCCATTGTCCACTCTCTGTTCCTCAGCTCTTTTCCTCTTTCTCTCTGCCTCATTCCCTAGTTCTCAGCGATCCCTCCCTTCTCATTCCTCCGGGGACTTGTTTAACAGCTGGCTCCTTGCCCGGCTCTCTCAGACCCCGGCAGCTACATTCTGAAAGGGGTGGGGGTTTGGCTAGTGGGGTGTTGGGAGTTTCTGGTCTCTGGGGATCCCTGTGAGAAAGTACAAAGGGGATCCTCATTAGATGTATCTTTTACAGTGGTGTCCTTTATAGTGAGGGATGGGGGGGGGTCCATATATGCAAAAGATCACAAGGAGTAAAAGTAATTGGCAAGGTGATGTGACACAATAAAAAGTCACAATTTAAAGCATACAGAGCCAGAGAGCTGCCAAAACACAAGGAAGCACTTTCTGATATGGTCTTTTAACCCACTGAATACCAGAGTAGTAAGATACAAAGACTTAACCCTTCAAGTGCAAGAGTGGGGTCCAAAGAATTGCTTTGCAATGTATTGGTTACCAACCGGCACTCAAAAAAGTTTAACATTCTGTGAGCCATAGGGGTATTGCAAAGCATTACTTTGAATACCCCACTGGCACTCAAAGGGTAAAAGGGTGACTACCATTTAGATAATGCTTTTTGTCTAATTTGCTCCACTGGGAGTAGACCTGCCAGTGAAGCCGAGCTGCATTGGGAGTCCATGTATACCAACAGGAGAGCAGAACGGAATCTGCATAAAAACCCCTGATGATCCTCACTGGTCCTGTGTAAAGAGACTGATCTGCTGGACTGAAGTCTCACTCTCCAGTCTCCTTACATATTCAGTGCATGCCCCATAGACCCTCTTCTGAGAGCCACATACTTCTGGGTTGCTTTCCAGCAAAGAGGATCATTTTCAGACCCTCAGAAGAGCTGATAGGAGCTGATTTGGGGCATCGCAGTGGAGCCCTGGGCTTTTTACAGAATGCTTCCATATGAACAGACTTAGTGAAACGTAAGCACTGACCTTTAAATGAAAACTATTTTTGTTATTATTATTATTCTTTATTTATATTGCTCCAACTAATTCCTCAGCGCTGTACAATTGGGAATAGACATACAGAGGTAGTAAAGAGTACAATCAGATGTGAAGAACAGAAGGATCAGAGGGCCCTACTCGTGAGAGCTTACAGTCTAGAGGAAGGTGGGTCTGACACAGGAGGAGTAAGTGCTATTGGGTGTAAGTGCCTCCTGCAACATGAACTGCCGGTCAGTGGGTGGGAGTGAGAAGTGCTGGTGAGTGCAGTGGTCCAGGCAAGAGTGATTCTTGGTGATAGTGTTTATGGGGGCAGTTGACAGGCTTCCATGAAGAGGAGAGTTTTCAGGGAGCGTCTGAAGATCTGAAGGCCGGGGGAGTCTGATTGGGTGGGGGAGGGAATTCCAGAGTTGAGGTGCAGCATGGGAGAAGTCCTGTAGGCAGGAGTGGGAGCATATAATAAGAGCTGTGGAGAGCAGAAGGTTGTTTGTAGAGCGAAGATGGCGAGAGGGAGTATATTTGGAAATGAGAGATGAAATATAGGGGGGTGAGGTGTTAGTGGGGGCTCTATATGTTAGCACTAGAATTTTGAATTTAATTCTGTATGCTAATGGGAGCCAGTGTAGGGATTGACAGAGGGGTTTGGTGTCAGAGAAGCGATGAGTGAGGTAGATTAGTCGTGCAGCAGAGTTCATTACGGACTGTAGTGGGGTTAATCGCAATAGTCAAGACAGGATATGATGAGTGTTTGGGTTAGAATTTTGGTAGTGTCTTGTGTGAGAAAGTGTCAGATTCTAGAGATGTTGTGGAGGTGGAGGCAGCATGATTTGTAGATTGACTGAATGTGAGGAATGAAGGACAGGGCAGAATCAAATGTGACCCCCAGACAATGAGCTGTAGGGGTTGGTGTGATGGTAGCGTTGTTAATGGTGAGGGTAATTTCTGGGGTAAGGCTGATTGTAGAGGGAGGGAAGATAATTAGTTTAGTTTTGCCAAGGTTAAGTTTGAGTTGAAGGGAGGACATCCAGGAAGACACAGCAGACACACAGTTGGATACTCAGGACCGGAGGGAAGGGGAGATGTCAGGGGAGGAAAGATCTATTTGAGTGTCATCAGCATAGAGATGGTTGTGAAACCCAAAGAAGTTTATTAGTTTTCCAAGGGACGGAGTGTAAATTGAAAAGAGCAAGGGTCCCAGGACTGACCCTTGAGGCACTCCAACAGACAGTGGGATGGGTGGGGAAGTGGAGCCAGAGTAGGAAACACTAAAGGAGCGGTTGCAGAGATAAGATGAAAACCAGGAGAGTGCAGTGTCACAAAGACCTGGGGAGTGGAGGGCTTGGAGGAGGAGTGGGTGATCTACTGTGTCAAAGGCGGCTGACAGGTCCAAGAGAATGAGTATGGAGTAGTGGCCTTAAAGGGATAGTATCACTTCAAAATTACTATCCCTCATATTGTAGCCCTTAATAAACTGAGTTAAATGACACCAGCGGCATCTCTCAAGCCTTTATGGTTTAAGAGATATCCGCTTTCAAAGTTTCCTCTCCCCTGCTGTCAGCGTTCTGCTGCCAGCAGGGGAATCCGGTCCCGGGACAGACAGAGGCACTTAAACAGAGCCGATATCTCGTTATGGAAGGAAAAATGATTCATTGAAACAGTCTTCTATGTGTGCTTGTTTACCAAGCACACGTAGAAGACTGTTTCAGTTAATCATTTTTCCTTCCATAACAAGATATCGGCTCTGCTGAAGAGCCTCCGCTTGATTCAGAGACCGGATTCTCCTGCTGGCAGCAGAACGCTGACAGCAGGGGAGAGGAAACTTTGAAAGCGGCTATCTCTTATACCATAAAGGTTTGAGAGATGCCGCTGGTGTCATTTAACTCAGTTTATTAAGGGCTACAATATGAGAGATAGTAATTTTGAAGTAATACTATCCCTTTAACTTTGTGGAGAGCAAGTCATTGGCCACTTACTGAGGGCAGTCTCAGTGGAGTGACGAGGACGGAATCCAGATTGCAAGGGATCTAGCAGGGAATGGGAGCAGAGGAATTTAATGAGCCAGCTGTATGCGTGATGCTCAAGGAACTTGGAGGCGAATGGGAGTAGAAAAATTGGCTGATAATTTGACAGTGAGTTTGGGTCCAGGGAGGGTTTCTTTAGGATGGGTGTGATTAGTGCTATAAGAATACATGTCCTTTAATGTGTTTATCAGAAGAACTTACAAAGGTAATCATCCTTTAACCCCTTAAGGACAGTCCGTGCTGCTGTGCTGCTGGCACTTTAGGACCACAGAGCAGTTTTTTTTCTGTTACTGGACTCAGAGGTTCCCGAACGGTATGCACCTGCGCAAGGACATACGTGTATGTCATAGGTCCTTTACGCGTGTTCTCCCCATGACGTAAATGTTCGTCCTTGGTCATTAAGGAGTTAAACAGTGAAAATGTAGTTCTATTTACTGAATTTATTTGCATTTGATCTCTCTAGTGTCTTGTATTCTGTATAGACTAGAGTCCCTATCAAGTCCAGGGCCGGACTTCCCATTAGACAGAGTAGGGAACTGCCTAGAGCACCATATTTTAAGGGGAGCCTCATATGGGTTGGCTACACCCACATTCTGAACAGTGGATGTGGTCTGAAAAATGGCAATGATCTTGCACCAGTTTATATACGCAGTTGCAGATTATTATTTAACCCCTTGGATGCGCTAGAGATCTCCAGTGAATTACACAAATATATAGAGATATAGTTAGCAACCAAAGGGTTCATTTTTTTTTCTCTTTGCTTGTTTATAGGGCAAGGGTATTTTCTGTGCCAGGAAATAGTGGATGGGACTGGTGGTGAGGGTCATGTAAGGACTGGGGGTGTGGTCATGGGCGGAGTTAAGGGCACCTACAGTTTCTTGTCTAAGTGTGCTTGGGATCTAAATCTATCCCTGATCAAGTCATTTAGGTGAGGATGTGTGACCTAGAGGCAGTTTTCAGAAGAGATCCCTTTAAGAACACCAATCTAGTAATTCAATGCATAAAAATAAAAAGAACAATTCAAGAGCAAACCATAGGTGACAAACAAAAATTCTCAAAAATCATAACGATTAAATAAAACTTTTAACCCCCTGAATTCTATAGAGGTCTCCAGAGCATTCCTCCGCATTGGTGCAGCTAGCTTGTCACAGAAATGTGCATTAGGCTCTATGAAGGAGATGTATAAAACTGGAGTTACAAAGAAAGTGTCTGTAAAAGTGTCTCAAGGCAACATAACTTTATGTATAAACCTCTAAAAACATTTTCACTAACTGCTAACTCCAGTTGACTTTTTTGAAAAGTGGAGTAGAAATGGTCTTGGCCAAATAAGAATTGTGTCCCAGTGTATTTATAAAAAAATGTGCTAATTGTGCCAAAAATAAAGTCAGTTTTAGGGAATAGATCTTGAAGCCAGCTATAACCTGTTCTTATTGGAAGTATATAATACCGCTATGTGTGCTAATATATATTCACAGGTGCAAATATTCACAGAATATTCTCAGGTAGACATATTTATAAACGTTACTTTATTTCTTTATAAATAGGACCAGGCATTGTGAATTTTAGCAACAATTCTTAAGAGTACACAAAGAAGACTTTTTATACACCTTCCTTTATGAGCAATATGTTCAGTCATCATAATGAGAAAATTGTTGCATTGTGAGTTGGTGGTAAAAGGACAATGGTATTTTCAGATAGCCAACCTGTTTTGCAACTGTAAGATGAGCTTAATGAATACTGCTCTTAACCTTTCTGGTACCACATCGATATCAGCGTATTGTGGTACAATGCGTTGGATACATCGCTTCCACTCAAAGGGCTAAAAGACATTTTTAGCTTCAGAATTTTTATTTGAAATGTTTTATCTTTAAAATCAGGGCCAAATTTGCGATAAAGCAGAGTAGGCACCTGCCTACAGGTGCACCTCACAGAGGAGTGCCTGTCATTGAAATATATATATATTTTTTTAATATATTTACAGCGCTTCCTCTCTGCGCACAGTAACCCGCCTCCCGGCCCGGCCATCGCTTGCTATGGTCTGTGTCGAAGGCTGTATCTGCTGTTGCTCCCCCTCGTCAGCTCTAATGCAGAGCGCTGAGAGATGACATCATCTCCCAGCGCTCTGCATTCGTAAAGAGAAGACCACGCGGGGTGCAACAGAAGCTGCAGGTCTGTGCAGAAGGCGGCACAGACATCTCCTGCCGCTGGACCACCAGGGAGGTAGGAAAAGGATACGGGGGGGCAATGTGGAGCTGATGGCAATGTGAGGGCAAGTTGGAACTGATGCTGATGGGGGCAATGTGGAGCTTGGAGCTGATGGGGCAAGATAGTTGGAGCTGATGGGGGCAAGTTGGAGCAGATGGGGCAAGACAGTTGGAGCTGATGGGGGCAAGAGAGTTGGAGTTGATGGGGCAAGCTGGAGCTAGGAGCTGATGGGGGCAAGTTGGAGCTTGGAGCTGATGAGGACAAGTTGGAGCTGATGGGGCAAGTTAGAGCTGATGGGGCAAGACAGTTGGCGCCGATGGGCAAGTTGGAGCTTGGAGCTTATGGGGCAAGTTGGAGATGATGGGGCAAGAGAGTTGGAACTGATTGGGGCAAGTTGGAGCTGATAGGGGCAAGTTAGAGCTGATGGGGAAAGACAGCTGAAGCTGATGGGGGTAAGACAGTTGGAGAAGTTGGCGCTTGGAGCTGATGGGGGCAAGTTGGAGCTGATGGGGCAAGACAGTTGGAGCTGATGGGGGCAATGTGAGGGCAATATGGATATTAGTGGTAATGTGGAGATTTGGAGCATTGTGAAGATGGCCAATTGCCGGGGGGGGGGGGGGGTGCTTCAGATTTCTGTGCCTACAGGCTCCTGAGATGTAAATCTGGCCCTGTTCAAAATTACACATTTTCAAAGATAAAGACAGTTTCTACTTTCCACTCATATACGCTAATATTATATTAAAATGTCTTCTACAAGTTTAGGCCACTTTTATTTTGTCAGAAAGAAAATGATAGAAATTAGACAAAAAACTGACGGCTAGAAGAGGATTTACATATGATGTATGATGGTGGATTAAACGGCGCCCACTTTTAAGACTGATTTTCTCTGTGGTGAAGACAGCTGAAATGAATGCAGAAAATGTCAGTAAGACAGATCTGTATTTTTAATGTATTCTATTTATTTAGAAAGTGTTTTAACAAGAAGATTACATTGAGATTACGTTTATGTTCAAGTATGTCCTGGAGAGCTTTAACCCTTTAACCCTTTCAGCAATGCATTGCGTACCCCTCTGGCATTGAAAGGGTCAACAGTACAACGTTACATATTTACAAAATATATACATATATAAAAATAGAAATTTTATATACATATATATGTGTGTGTGTGTGTGTGTGTGTGTATAATATAAAGTGCTAGGCTGTGAAGCTCCCTGTGTGCGTAACAGCACATGCACAAGTAGAGACTGCAGGAATGATGCAGTCATGCTCAGTAGAGACTGCCAGTACGATGCAGTCATGCGCAGTACAGTCTGCCAGTACAAAGCAGTCATGCGCAGTAGAGACTGCCAGTACGATGCAGTCATGCACAGTAGAGACTGCCAGTACGATGCAGTCATGCACAGTAGAGACTACCGGAACTATGCAGTCATGTTCAGCAGAGATTGCCGGAACTATGCAGTCATGCGCAATAGAGACTGCCGGAACGGTGCAGTCATGCGCAGTAGAGACTGCCAGAACTATGCAGTCATGCACCTACTTTTGCATAGACTGCAGTTACCTGCTCTGTACCACAGTCCTCACTCACTCTACTTCTGCACCCCTCCCTCTATTGCTCTCCATTTGAAATGTCGCACGCTTAAGAGCGTGTAACCTTTTATGTAGTTCAACATGTCGCCATAGTCAAAATGGCGACATGACAATCTTGGACTGCATGACAGTGCGAGATTGTCATGTCGCCTACTTAGTGGTCGCATGCATCTCGCAACACAGCACGTGGATGCGCTCCAGCAGCACTAATGACAAGTATTAGGTCTCTTACTGTCCACACTCCAGCAGTCTTCAGTCCTCTTATGCATTACTAGAGTGCTGTGCTGCAGATAGTATTTGGCATTAAAGCTTCAGTAAGAGACCTAATACTTGTCATTAGCCCTGCTGGAGCGCATCAGTGTGCTGTGCTGCAGATAATATTTGGCATTATATCGGACACTAAGAGAAGTGAGCTGTCAAACGAGGCGTACTCTAGGGTGGTGCAATAGTGGTGAAGCACTCTTTGTATACCTAACATGAGAATATTGCGCTGTCATGCGGTTTGAGACTGTCATGTCAACATTTTTATACAGGAGACATGATAACTGACGCATTAGGTCTCACTCTCTTTCCCGTTTGATCTTTTAAAAGTAAACCCCCTCTATCCAGCCTCCTCTGATGACAAAGGCTTTCTGTCTGTAAGCTGGAGCAATCTCATTGGCAGAGATCGCTATCTAGCCAATGAGACCTCTCTAGCTTACAGGAAGAAAGTCTCTCTCATCGGAGGAGGCTGGATAGAGGTAGGGGAGCAGAGGCAGAGTGACGGACTGCAGTTATTGAGCAGGTTACCGCAGTCTAAGAGGAAGTAGGTGCAGGGCAGCATTTATTACTTACATTTCAGTGAATTAGAGCTTTATACATATTTGCTATATAATGAAACTATACAGGCTCATTTGTATAGGGGTGAAACATCCCCTTTAAAGATCACATAAGGATTATTGTTTTATTGGAGATCATGTTGTTTTATTTAACTTTTTGGATGCCAAAGACATGTCCAGTGCCTAGAAACGAAATACATTTGAGATGTCCTTTGCTTGTAATCTAATATAATTTATTTGAGAGGTGGAATTGGCCATGTACAGAGGCCACAAATGGCCCCCAGGCCTAAGTTTGTACATTCCTGATCCAGACTGTTGAAGCCAATTGTATGTTGAGAAGGGAAAATTAAGTTAATCATATTCAAGCAAAATGGGAGTTCTAATCTCCCTTTGTTTTAACAGATTTTTGTAATGTATTTTAATACAAAGCAATTCCTAAATCCATGTTTCATGTATGAACACAGTTTTTTTCTTTTACCAGAAGAAGTACCAAAAGGTTGATTTTCCCAAGGATTCAAGTACAGTTTATTGGAGAAGAATTTAGAATGTGCAGACCGGCTCTCTCGAGAGCTATTTAATGTTTACACGAGAACAGTTTGGTACAATGGTCATTTTAACATCAATAAACAATACTTTGTACCAGAACATAACAGTGTAAGCAAACTGAGCTACTCACTCAGTATCCAATGTATTAAAGGAACATTGACCCCTAAAACCAAATTGAGGTTATGTACACTTAGATACCCTGTATTACATGCTATCATCTGTATAAATTATATATTTTTTTCTGAGGCCTAAAATCTAATCTGCACTGAGGGACTAGCCATTCCCGCCTTCCAGCATTGCCTGTAAATGTACTGAGATTAGATAGCAGCCTTTATGAATACAAGAATTGTGGGAATTAATCACACGTTAACTGGGTTTACCTCTTATGTCTAATTACAAACAGCACAAACAAAATTAAAGGGATAGTAATCTTTGTAGTATTTGGGCCATGGAGAGTGTAATTTCAATACTGTCAGAGTTGTAGTTCAAGAGTAATTGAATGATAAAGTATCCCCCTCCCGTCCCTTTTACCTACTGTAAGTCACCTCCCCTCAGATGTGGAATCTGGCCACTTGACCGGACAGATCACAGCAAGGGACAATCTTCTTACTGTGAGCATAAGGAAAACCCTGCACCCATTGACAGGTTTTTCAGGTTTTTCCTTATGCGCACTGAACATTGTCCCTCTCTGCGATCCATCCGGTGCAGTCTTGCTGCTATGAGGGGAGCAGTGTTACATCAGTAAGACCCTATCCCTCTACTCCATTTGCATTCTATGATGCTTTATAAGGAGGTCAGTGCACTCTAGGTGTTTGCTATTGTGACCAATAAAAATTCCCCTTGATTCAAATGGGACTGTTAACCCCTTGAATGTGAGAGATGTTCCCAATGCATTGCAAGGAACGCATTGGAAACGCCTCTCACATTTAACCCCTTAACGACCCTTGATGGTCCTGGCACGTCATGGGTAGATTTGCTCTAAGGATCCATGATGTGCCAGGACAATCATGAAATTCAGGGCTACCTGTGTGGCTGCACGCCGTTCATGGAGCCCTGAACCGGACGCGGAAAAAAAATGGTCCGTGGTCCTCAAGTGACGGCCGCATGTGCGATCGGTCGTCCTGAAAGGGTTAATTGTTAAAACCCTGATTTGACTCAATTGAAAATGTTCGTTTTCCCTTAAGTTTAGTTGGTTTCCACCAGAATTGCACTACTTTGTCACCCACACTTTGTACCTATTACTCTCTGTTCACAGATGTGGACTATATAGAGACTGCATATATAAAGGATGACAACTATATGGAAGATATATCATCTGATGGGAAGTATCTTTATGAATAAAAATGTATTGTATCTCAACTGGGATTCCTACTATACGGGTCTATGTGAAAGATGAAAACAAACCACTAAGGTCAAGTATATCAAATACGAGAAGAAAAGAGGGCTTGACCTCATCCCAGCCTCCTCATTTCAGGCTGTAACCAGGAGAAACCAGGCGAAAAAGAGTCCACACTAAAACTATGGCTGGCCATTCTCCTAACCGGTCAAATGTGACTCGGTTTGTTCAGGCACCATGACTTATATAGCAATATTTACAACCAGTCCTAATAAGAATAGCCACTGTGGATTGTTCACCTAATGCCTTTTCTGAAGAAGTGAACATACCTTTTTTCTTTAATTTTTGATGACAAAGGGAAGGCTTGAGGTGTCCATACCCATGTATAGCATGTGGATAAATAAGTGGTAGCTTCCTGTAGGATATTGTAAGAGCCAGAATGTTTGGATGTGACTGGAGGATATGAAAGCTGTAATGTTTTCAGCAACTGGAGGCATTTTATGACCCCCTGATCTCTCTGATCTTAACACTTGTTTTCGATTCCACTATATAAGCATTTCCCACGGTGCTGCTATTCAGGGACTGTTGCAGTTTGCTTTGGGGTCAGGGGAGACTGCCTCATCTTGAGAGTCCTTGCTGACATCTAACCCAGGGGTGTCATTGTAGGAGCAATATGTTTGCTACTTAGGTGAATTTGAAGGAACAGTCCTTCAAATACATCTAATAGGTCATTTTGTGTGGCCAAGTTCCCTCCTCAAAGAAACATGTCCCATTGTTAATTCAAGATGCAGAAGTGTAGTAATTTCAGTTATCATTTTAACAGCCTGTCCCTTCTAAAATCCAAGTGTCCGATTGGACCATATATTCAAAACAAAACTGGAGTAATTCTGGGGCAAATTAACTTCACCATGGGGGGGCAACTACAAATTCCCATTGAATTCAATAGGGTGTTTAACTCCTTGAATGCTAAAGAGGTCCCCAATGCATTGTTAAATCAGACCATTCTAGCATACTAGAGGTTCACTTAGATCAATGGAAATTAGGAGAGTTTGTCACCATTGGTGCTGTTGGTTTGCCCGGAATTATTACAAATTTCTACTGAAAAATAGTCGCAGAGTGGCAATGACATGTTTGATGGTTAACCCTCTAAGTGCCAGAGGGGTACGAGACGCATTGCAAAAGGTCGCACGTGAAAGACCAAATGATACAGTTACCATGTCATCATAATAAAAATGGCGACATGAGAATCTCGCACTGCATGACCGAGTGAGATTCTCATGCTGCCCCTCCTTCTGTAACTCCAAGACACAGATGTTACGATATGACCGAAGAGCCTAATGTTAGCAGCTAGAGAACCCCTAGAGGGGAGGCAACCCCAGAAGGAGTAGTAGGATGCTGTTTGCTCAATACAAAATAATATAGATGACAAAAGCAATACTGAATACTCACTCAGTAGGCACCTTTGAGTCAGGAGCTAGAGTGTGAGGAGTCGTGAGCTGTTCTGGCTGTCGTTGGCTGTTCCCAGAATATCTTGCTGCTGCTGGAGCCAGGTGGGGTAGCAGGCCGTGAAGCCTGATGGCTGGTTAACCTGCTAGGAAACAGACAGCTACTCACCAGGTCTGGAAGCAGCAAAGAACAAACTACCAGTGGTATAGCTGCTTTATGTCAAGCACAAGATGAGCAAGAGTAGGAGTTGCAAAGTGATAACACGACTAGAGTTCAAACGGAGAACCAAGGCTGGAAATACGGAGTCAAAGACACAGATGACACACTCGATAAGAAGTCAATGACATTGGTCTCGACTCTGGGCGCCAGGATATTCGAGGAAGGAAAGTCTACGAATCTGAGTCGGTAACAGACTGGAGGTGAAAAAACCTGAGGATGAGACAAAAGGAGAAGTCAGACTAGCCGGGGTCGAAAGCCAGTCGAGGAATAACAGCACTGAATCAGCGCACAAGAGAGGAGTCGAGAACAGGCCGGGGTCGGATACACAGGTACGGTAGCCAAAATCAGGAGACAAAAGGAGACTCACGGAAAGCTGGATCGTAAACAGGAATCACTGGAACTTGATCACAAAACTCAGAAGTACTGAACGCTTAGATCGCACACCGATAGGAAGGAGTGAATGCTACATATAGGCCAAGAACAAGGGCATGGACTAGACAGGGTGGAGAAACCAAGACACGGCAAGAGAACCAGAAGATCTGTTAAGGAAAGAGAGCAAAAACCCGGAGAAATATGACAACAGACTAGCGAAGGGGAGATAGAGCCAGGGCAGCATTTTGGGAGAGACCCAGGGCAGCATGATGTTACCAGGTCATACAACGGCATAGTATTACTTTGCAGTGAGGTGCTCAAATGCTTTGGCACTTTAAGGGGTAGTAATGCGTATTTAGCTGTGAATAATTGATAGTCATTTCAGGTACTTACAAAGTTTATCCTAAGATTTAGAAAGAGTAATCAAAGAGTTGAGTGCTTAACCAGGGCAACATGATGTTACGGATGTGACCTTTCACTAAGCGACATGAGAATCTTGTGCTGTCTTGCAATGCGAGATTCTCATGTCGCCATTTTTATTATGGCAACATGGTAACTGTATCATTTGGTCACACGATGTTTTGCGTGCAGCGTTTAAAAAACATACCACTTCTAGAGCTGCATTGTATGAATAGCTGTAACAAGTTCAAGCGGATAGACCTTTCTAGAACCATATTGTACTTGTGGCAGTAACATGTTAGAGGGGAAGCTTTCTGATTTATGTCTCTTTTCCCAAACCTGACAGTTTAATTTCTTTGACAGTTTATAAAAGATGATGATCTGAAGCTTGGAAGGTGTTTGATTCCCTCTGGCAGATCCTTTTTATCCAATGTCACTTTATGTTCAGAGAGACTTTGATACTGATGTATAAACAGAACAGGAGTAATTATAGAGAAAACCAATTGTACCATAAAGGAGAAATAATAATTCCCATTGATTTTAATGGGACTTTTAACTACTTACATACTACAGAGGTCTACAGCTCATTGCAAAGCAACGTGCTTGAAACCTCTCTAGCATCCAAGGTGTTAAAGCCCCATTTGAATAATTTTTTTTTTAATTTGTGTTATTCCCCTATAGTGCAGTTGGTTTTCTCCAGAAGTTCTCAACTTCTTAACCCCTTAAGGATGGCCAGTCGAGCATGCAGCCATCATTTAAGGACCATGTACCTTTTTTTTTTTCTGGATCCGCTTCTGGGCTTCCCGAACGGCGTGCAGCTGCGTGGGGAGCCCAGAATTCCATGACGGTCCAGGATCGTCATGTGTCCTTAACGCAATTCTACCCATGACGGTCCTGGACCGTCATAGGTCGTTAAGGGGTTAACCCTTTAAGGATCGTGTGAAGTGCCTTGACCGCCACCCGTCTTTTTCTCTTAAGGACCGGCCACAGTCCTGGCACGCACATACTTTTTATTTACAGTGCTCCAGCGTGAGTGCTTTAAGTAAAAATAGGGTCTGAAATTGACCTCTCCAAGACTGTAATGATCTCAGATCCCCCCGGCTTGGCATGCTGGCACACGTACCTGGTTACGTGTGTCGGCGCGTCGGCAGGGATCAAAGCGGTCCTTAAGGGAAGGTAACTTCCCTGGACCGCTGGTCCTTAACGGGCTAATATTTATGTATTTATTTAGAAAATGTTTTACCAGGAAGAATGCATTGATTAACCCTTTGAGTGCCAGAGGGGTAAGCAATGCATTGCAAAGCAACGTGTTACGTAACGCCCCTCTGGCACTCAAAGGGTTAAAAATACAAAATTACACAATTACGCCAATCAACCCAAATATTCAAGGGGTTAAAAGCCCTATTTAAATGAATGGAAAATGTTAGTGGTCTTCTTATAGTCTGTTTAGTTCCCTGTGCATTGCACCAGCTACATAGTACATTAGTCTGCATTTTGAACCCCTTGATTGACCGAGAGGTAGCCAGCTCAACGTGTTGCAAATGCGTTGGATAACTCTCTGGCGCTGAAAGTGTTACTAGTTAGTTGTTTCGTGGTGCACACAAGTAAGAGCAGTGCTGGGATTTTGCAGTAATGTGTAATGCTGCAGGGTGTAAATACCTTCCTTTTCTTGCAGGTCCATACAGTACAAAAATATGTAAAGAAATAAGCATTTGTGCATTTTTTCTGTCTGCAGCCTTAACTCTTTGAGTACAAGGGGCTTCAATGCACTGTCTTTTTTATCTTTTCCTTTTTCCTTAATTGTAGCCATTTTTAAAATATGTAATAGAAGCTGTTATGGTCTGGGTCCTCTTATCTGTTTCTCTGGGCTACGCGCATAAAGTAATGGAGCAATTCTAGGGGTTTAAACTGGACGTTTAACCCAATGAATGCTAGTGAGTTCTCCATCCATTGGAATACAATACACTGGGGACTTCAGTAGAACTCAGGGGATTAAATCACCATTCAAAGACATGGAAATATGAAGATATTTTTGTGTGCATTTTGGCACAGTTGCTTTGTACCACAATTGCTCCATTTGCTTTGTGCATATGGGTAAGTAGTTTTCTCTAGATCAGTACCGTCCAAGTTCGGCCCTCAAGGGCCACCAACAGGCCAGGATGTAAGGATTTCTCTGATTAAGCACAAGTGAGTCAGTCACAATGAATGATCCACTGATTAACTCACCTGTGCTTAATCAGGAAAATCCTTACATCCTGGCCTGTTGGTGGGCCTTGAGGACTGAACTTGGATGGCACTGATCTAGAATCATGGAGCAAGATACCAATTCATAAGGATTTTGTGGCTATAGAAAGGAAAGTAGGAGCTCATTATTAAGAGGTTGTACTTCTCCTTTAAAGGGATAGTAATACTTAAAATGTAAAAAAAAAATATGTTGTAGGGTTTATGCCCCTGAGTAAAACAAGAGTACTCCCACTGCTGAAAGGTGTTTCATTCAAAAGTTATTCATTTTCAAAGTTGAATTTTTTAGGTGCAATATCACAGTGGCCTGAAATTGTACAGTGGCGCTGTTGCTACACCATCCTATGGGGATTTATGGCCCCGGGACCAGAGCTGTCCATAGGATCGTGTAGCAACAGCGCCACTGTACAATTTCAGGCCACTGTGATATTGCACCTAAAAAATTCAACTTTGAAAATTAATTTTGAATTAAACACCTTTCAGCAGTGGGAGTACTCTTGTTTTACTCAGGGGGATAAACCCTACAACATATTTTTTTTTTACATTTTAAGTATTATTATCCCTTTAAAGAAATATGTACCACAAAGGTTGGGAACTAATGATTTACAGTTTAATCAATATATGATAAGAATGAAAAGAAATAGGATGGATTTAACCCTTTCAATGCCAGAAGGGTATCCAATGCATTGTTACGTCCTGGCACCACTCATGGACTTTTTTAATTTTCTTCTGGCTTCCTTTTTCCCAAAGGTGAAGGGGGTTATGCGCTTAGGCATAATAAATTAGGTGACAAAGCGGAGATAACTTCTCCAGGGATATCACTTCTCCAATCCCTATGGTATTCTATAGAACCATGCACTAAGATTTCTCCAACTAGAAAAAATTTAACACATAGGCTCCATTGAATAGCATAGGAACTGGAGAAGTGATATCACTGAAGAAGTCATCTCTGTTTTATCCCCTCTTTATCACACCTTAGTGCATAACCCCCAAAGTCTTTTTCACCATAGCTTAGGGTGACCAGGCCGCACCTTTAACCAGGGACACATGAAGAATGCATAATGCAGGACTGCTTTGATTTCAGTGTAATCCTGAAATATGCCTATTTCCTATGTGTCCCCAGTAAAAGGTGAGGTCTGGTCACCCTATTTTCACCATAACTTAGGGTGACCAGACCTCACCTTTAACTGGGGGCACATATGAAAAATGCATACTGCAGGGCTGCTTTGATTTCAGTACAATCCTGAAATATGCCTATTTCCTATGTGTCAGTAGTTAAAGGAAAGATCTGGTCAACCATAGCTGCTCCCACGTTATCTCTAGTGTCACTCCTCTTTAATTTGATGCATAAGTCCCCAAGAGTGTTGTACACCAGAAGTGCCTCAGACTTCCCTGACCATTTAACCTTTTGAGTGCCAGATGCGTTGCATACCCCCTCTGGCACTCAAAGAGTTAACCTCTGGTTCTTTCATGTAAAATTTGAAATGCTGGCAACCCAAAGTGAGGCCCCCATGATTAATGGAAATACCCTTGATGATCTTACAAATGTTTGAGTGCCAAAGGAGTGTTCAATGCATTGCTTCTTAACCCTTTGAGTGCCAGAGAAGTATTGCAACACAATGCATTGGATAACTCTTTGGCAATCAAAGGGTTAATGCTTCTTAATGCACTGGACATCCTTCTGACATTCAAATGAGTGACATTATCCTTTTATCATTGTTATAGGAAAATACAGTGGCATTAATTGAGCAGGCAGAGACTGCAGTCATGCATGCCAACGTGTTCCCAGTGCTTACTCACTTGTAACAGAGGCTGCACTGTCTCTTTTACTTCTCTGTCTACCGTGAATGGTGCAAGCAAGTTTTTAATTTCATGTATAATTTTATAGTGTGGGTGTGGTTCAGAATTAGCTCAAATCTGCGCTGAATCAAATCAAGCTATTGTGAGGTTTACCATTGTCAGATGTGAGACTAACACGTAAATCCCAACAATTCAAATGGCCAAAGAGGGACAGTTTAGTTTTAGAGCGTTTTGCTGGGGGCATAGCTGGTGGCTGGGGCATTAATGATAATTTTTAAAGGGATAGTAATGTTTCACAAGAACAGCAGCTGCAATTAATCTTTATAGTATTTGGGCCATGGCGTTCAAGAGTAATTGAATGATAAAATACCCCGTTCCCGCCACTTTTACATAGTGTAAGCCACTTCCCCTCAGATTTTGAATCTGGTTACTTGACCAGACAGATCACAGCAAGGGACAGTCTTCTTACTGTGAGCATAAGGAAAACCCTGCCCTTCTTGACAGGTTTTTCAGGGGTTTTTTTCTTTATGTTCACTGAAGATTTTCCGTCTCTGCTATTCATCCGGACAGTCTTGCTCCTCAAAGGCCCATATACTATGAAGATTAATTGGAGCTGTTTTTATTGTGAAACATTACTATCCCTTTAAGTTATTTCATGACCTATTGACACCTCTTTGTGTAAATGAATCATTTATAAACACAGATACTGAAATTTAAACAAAAACATTGATGTGAGTTTTATTGTCGTGGAGCAATGTGATACACTTGTATACAACACACAGTGTGATCTCTTAAAAAGATGGACACTATAGTTGAAAACAGAGACAGAGGGACTTTGGTCTCAGAGAGGGACTGTCCCTTCTAAGGAGAGACACTTGGGAGGTATGCTAATGCTGACGTGAGATAGCACTGAAATAGGTCCCATTTAAATTATTGATCATTTTTATTTTCCCCTTTTAGTGCATCTGGTCTGCTCCAAAATTGTACCTCCCTCTCTTATTGAGTACGGCTTTTAAGTTCATTCGGCACACTCACACCTCCAGTTCAAGCCTCTAGCTCACTGGTGGGCAACCTGAGGCCCTCCAGCTAGTCTGGACTATAACTTCTATCATGGAGATAATGGGAATGGTAGCCACAACTGCTGATGTCCTCATGTTGCCCAGCCTCACTCTATAAGCGTAAGCTCATACCTGGGTACTCTTGGGGTTTGACCCTGAGACTCTGTATTTTTATCCAAATCTCAGGGTCTCAATGTGAAAGGCCAGTTCTCATGGTGAGGCAGTGAAGTGTTTCCTACAATGTCATCTGCAACAACCAACTTATTCTTTAGCCTATAAACTGGCGCCAGAGAGAGAGGGAGATCCTACTTGTATTGTATGTGATCAGGGAGTGAGATCTCTAAATTGCATAATGAGGATCCTTAGGGAATGATTGGTACACCTCCTGGTTAGAGTAAGCAGGGACATATCACTTAGAATCTGTAAAATGTGTAAATTTAAAAATAAATATTTAAAAGTTCTCAGGATCAGCTCATGCTGAAGATTCCCAGGCTGGTACAAGCCTGAACTCTGCCCCTATGGAATATTTAAGTGCTAGCATATTAAAAAATTTAAAAAGGCACAGACGGACAGATTGCCCCGAGAAGAGCATGGACTTCCCCACACCCCTTCTTATAGTGCAAAGAGAAAGAAGTTTTGTACATAGGCAGTATGCAGAGGCAGTACACAAAACAGGCCCCAAGTGTGTATATTAGCATGAAAGTACATTTGTATATTTACCTTGCTATCATACACTGCAGTGTGACATTTATCAATGTGTAGATACTCAGTATCATTATACAGTGCAGTGTTATCATTATCAGTGTGTAGATACTCAGTATCATTATATAGTGCAGTGTGATCGTTATCAGTGTGTAGATACTCAGTACCATTATACAGTGCAGTGTGATCATTATCAGTGTGTAGATACTCAGTACCATTATACAGAGCAGTGTGATCATTATCAGTGTGTAGATACTCAGCACCAATATACAGCGCAGTGTGATCATTATCAGTGTGTAGATGCTCAGTACAATTATACAGTGCAGTGTGATCATTATCAGTGTGTAGATACTCAGTACCATTATACAGCGCAGTGTGATCATTATCAGTGTGTAGATACTCAGTACCACTATACAGTGCCGTGTGATCAATATCAGTGTGTATATACTTAATGCCATTATGCAGTGCAGTGTGATCATTATCAGTGTGTAGATACTCAGTACCATTATACAGTGCAGTGCAATCATTATCAGTGTGTAGGTACTCAGTACCATTATAAAGTGCAGTGTGATCATTATCAGTGTGTAGATATTCAGTATCATTATAAAGTGCAGTGTGATCATTATCAGTGTGTAGGTACTCAGTATCACTATACAGTGCAGTGTTATCATTATCGGTGTGTAGATACTCAGTACCATTATACAGTGCAGTGTGATCATTATCAGTGTGTAGATATCAGTACCATTATACAATGCAATGTGATCATTATCAGTGTGTAGGTACTCAGTGCCATTATAAAGTGCAGTGTGATCATTATCAGTGTGCAGATATTCAGTATCATTATACAGAGTCCTGTGATCATTATCAGTGTGTAGATATTCAGTACCATTATAAAGTGCAGTGTGATCATTATCAGTGTGTAGATAGTACCATTATACAGTGCACTGTGATCATTATCAGTGTGTAGATACTCAGTACCATTATGCAGTGCAGTGTGATCAGTATCAGTGTGTAGATAGTACCATTATACCAGTGTTTTTCAACTCCTGTCCTTAATCAATGTGAATGAGCCTCTGATCACCACACCTGTGCTCTAACAGAGAAATCCCTAAGTCCTGGCCTGTTAGTGGGTCCTGAGGGCAGGAGTTGAGAAACACTGCATTATACAGTGCAGTGTGATCATTATCGGTGTGTAGATACTCAGTACCATTATACAGCGCAGTGTGATCATTATCAGTGTGTAGATACTCAGTGCCATTATACAATGCAGTATAATCATTATCAGAATGCAGTTATTCACATTCATCGTATAGTGTGGTGTGATCATTATCAGTGTGTAAATACTCAGTGCTATTATACAGAGCAGTGTGATCATTATCAGTGTGTAGATACTCAGTGCTATTATACAGAGCAGTGTGATCATTATCAGTGTGTAAATACTCAGTGCTATTATACAGAGCAGTATGATCATTATCAGTGTGTAGATGCTCAGCATTATTATACAGTATAGGGTGATTATTGTCATACCTGGGAACCTTCACAACTGACTGACCATGAAATATCTGAAATAGTATATTTATTTAAATTTCCATTTTCAGAGATACTTGGCAACACTGGTGCATGCTCCTCAGACCCACTCCAGACAGCACTAATCGGCATGGAGCTATCGCTCTTCCTCCTTTGCACGCTATCTCTGCATAACCGCATTGTTGTCCAATGAAACACCACAAAAGCACCTCCTATGATAGTGGTAGCTGTTTCATTGGACAGTATCACGCATGGCTGCACATCTCCACCAGCTTGGAGTAATTTCTTTTCTTAATAATTTAAGAAGCTGCACATGTTCTCAAGAGCCCAAAGAACCTGGAGACACTGGCCAAATCCCGAGTCTCCGGATGAAACCCAGCAGGTTCCCAGCTATGATTATTACCAGTGTGTAGATACTCAGTACCATTATACAGTGCAGTGTGTTCATATCACTGTATAAATACTCAGTAACCTTCCCACTGGTTGGATTTCCTCACTATAACATATATTCTCAACAACATTCTGTATTAACCCTTTGTATTGCTTCTCCATATGTTCCTTAAAAGGTTAAAACTTAACATCAGCAGAGTTTGCAAGATCTAGGGTGAGTCCTTCAGCCACCATCATAATCCTAAAACATTTCCCATGGTTAGCTACTGTAACAGCAAATATTGTCCATTCCAAAATGCTTGTATGGGAAAATAAACAATTTAGATAAAAAAAATAACAATTTCAGAATTGCTATGTAAGATATTTCTATTTGTACCACAAGTTGATCATTTTAAGGCTCATTTACTTCCCTGGGAGACTGAAATGTAATACCCAAGATTATGGACACGAACATCTCGTTGACATGACTGATTTCGAGTCATTAAGTTGCTATTTGTTTAACACATTCTACATGACTGGGGCACTTATGGAGCAAACCAGCTACCCCATAGGAAAAGAAGTAATTCCCTAATCCCCAAGGGACTTTTTTGTTTTTTTAATTTTAAAAAAGGCTTTATTGAAGATTGAAGAATGACATGCTATATCAAAATACAATAAGAAACAGCAGGGTTTACATGCAAACAGTATGAATATACACAAGTATCTTCAAAGTGAGAACAAATAGTACTCTGAATCCTTCCTATATAGGTACTGAGACTAAGGAGTGTGGGCATATATAATAAAGCACCAGTGAATGTATCTGTAATGGTGAAGGGTATGCTAATCACAATCAATTAGGATTAGAGAAGTGTAAGAAAAGGGAAATCGATGGGGAGAAAGAAAAAGAGGGGAAAATGAAGGGATGGTATTGGAGAGGAAGATGAGTGGTTGGAAGAGGAGGGAGGGGATAGGAGGGGATGAAAAGATGGGAGGAGATAGGGGAGGAAGAAGGAAATGGAAGAGAAAAGGGAAGAATGGGGAGAAGGAAGGGTAGGTATTTAGACAGGTAGGTAAGACATTTAGAGTATATGATATCCAATGCCGACGTCAAGGAAATCCCCAGCTCCTAGTTGGAGTAGAAACAACATTGGACTTTTAATGTCTTAAATGGTTGAGAAGTCTCCATTATAGCACCCAAGGGATTTTAAATCCAATTTCAGTCTCTAGCTTTCCAAGGGATAAAAGCACCTTTTAAATAGGGTGACCACATTTCCATTCTGCCATTCCGGGACATGTGGTCACCCTAGTCTGGGAACTCTTAGTCTGTGTCAACCTCAGAAAGATGGTCAGCACCGGCGGGAGCCTCAGCCGCAGGACTCACTCGCAGCTCCAGCATACCTGCTCCATCCCAGCTGTCTCGCATGCACCAGTCCAGCCAGCCAATGAAATGTATATGCTATATGGTCTTCATTGGCTGGCTCAGCATACACACGTTTCAATCACAATCATGCATGAACGTGATAGCTAGGGATCATTGACACAGGCTGGTAAGGTGGTAGATCATATTAGGATGACTAGGAAATATGTAAAATCTATGTCACTTAATCCTTTGGCACGCAAAGGGTTACATTTGTGCACCCCATCCTAAGGTATCTTGCCTTATGTCACCTGAGATGTAAATATGTCCCTGTGTCCCTTACGTCTTTGGAGGAATTCCTCCTGTATATATACAGATGTCCATCTCTTCAAATCTCTGCTTTCTTGGTTTATTATTGCCCTTTATTTTAACAGGAAGCATCTATTCTTAATTAACCCTGCAATGTGGGTGAAATGCCAGTCAGTTGTAGCTGACAACTACTTAAAGTGGAAGTAACGTCATAAAATGACTTAGGTTAATTTGAAAGATCTTTCAAATCACCTATATGTTGAGTTAGCCCTTTTTTATTAAAAAAAATATATATATATATATATATATATATATATATATATATTATATATAGTTTATGACACATTGTGCTTTACTGATGTGACCATGCGTCACTGCAGAAATGTTTCCAGGGGACCCCCTATAATGCCCCCCTACCAAGACCAGCCTGACCTTCCACTGTTTTTATGTGGAAAGAACAAATGTGTAGGAAGGGCAAGCAGTACTGAACCTCAAAGTCTGTTCAGTCGCGTAGTCGGTTCAAAATACTGCAGAGTTCACACCTTGGATAACAATCTAGGATGCTTACAGGGAAAGCTTGGAAAAGGTGAAAAAAGTGTTATCTATGTAACTGAAAAGGCCAATGCATAAAGGGTGACTGAGCAGTGGTTTGGATGCAGAGCAGACAGAAAATGAGGGGGATGGGAAAACTACAGAGAAGGCACTGGTTACAGAAATTTCTGGTAGTTAGAACAATCCTAGATCTTTACGGAGTCTTTTTTCATGTGTTTTAAAGAGAACTATCATCCTTAGTTCAAATGTCTTTCTTTCGGGAACACTATTATAATTATATTTCAGGATCCCGATTGTAAGATTGTTCATTGTCTTACCTGATAGAGAAAAATTATGTCTAACTGTAGTACAGTAATTTTCTAGATTTGTTTTATCATTGATCTGTTTGAAAAGTTGGCAGCAATGTTTTGCCCCCATGTCATTATGGAGTTTCCTGCTTATTAATTTCTGTTTGAGGTTTCTAGGTTTCAGGAATGTGAGGAATCAAGGTTTTGGGAACATTTATTTTAAAGTTGCATCATCAGTTATAATGGGTTGTAAATCTCTGATTTTTTTTTTTCACATAGCTTCTAGTACAGTGTTTCTCAACACAGCCACTAACAGCCCAGGACTTAGGGATTTCTCTGCTAGAGCACAGGTGTGGTGATCAGAGGCTCATTCACATTGATTAATTCACCTGTGATCTAACAAGGAAATCATGTGATCAGAGGCTCATTCACATTGATTAACTCACCTGTGCTCTACCAAGGAAATCCTCAGATCCTGGCCTGTTAGTGACCACTGAGGGCATGGGCTGAGAACCCCTGTTCTAGAACCTGTGTAAAAGGGACTTTTATTGAGAGACTAGTATGAAAGCCCATATACACGGGTTTAAATGCCACCCAACGGCCTCCGCTGCTGCAACGGATCCGGGAGCAGAGACAGAGGGTGAGCTCTTCAGAACGCCTCGCTCCGCATCAGCACGTTCGACCAGTCTCTACTGAGCATGACTGCATCATTGCAGCAGTCTCTACTGCGCCTGTGAGGTTATGCACACAGGGAGCTTTGCAGGCTAGAACCTTATATATATTGATTTTGGAGATTCACTTGTATCACATTAATATCTATCCTCATTCTGTTGATATGGAAGTCAGATTTATGCTCCTCTTTAGTTAATTTGCATACCAGTGCATTTTTTGACAAAAAGGGATAGAAATGGATGCTAATAACTGTAGCTCCGATAAATGCTCATATGTTATGTTTCATGTTGTGCTGTATATCAGTCGTGTCCGACTTGTATTTCTAAAGTAATTCAGTTTTTAAGTATCCCCCACCCGCCCCTTTTACCTCTTAGATGTGCCTTCACACAGATGTGGAATCTGGTCATTTGACCAGATAGCTCACAGAGAGGGACAATCTTCTCACTGTGAGCATAATGAAAACCCTGCTCCCTTGACGAAAGAGGGTAGGATTTTCATTATGCTCACTGAAGATTGTCCCTCGCTGCGTACTCTCTGGACTGGTTTGGGGAACGCATTGTGTACGTAAAAGGGGAGGGAGGGGGATACTTTAAACTGAATTACTTTTGAACTTAAAATCGAACACGCTTGATATATAGTGCAACATGAAACATGATGTATGAAAATTAATCAGAGCTACATTTATTGGCATCTATTACTATCCCTTTAATGCTTTATAATGAAGAATAGCCATGGCTAACTGAAAAAAGTCCCTTAGTCAACCTATCAACCTATCTGAGGAGGAGGGAATAGCGACAGTCAAATGTAGTGAGAGACAAAAACGATTGGTGTAAGGCCTAGTTCACATGGCTGATTTTGTTGCTGCTACTTTGTTGTAAGATGTTGCAGGAAAATAAGATGCAAACTGTTTGGAACCTCTTTTTCAGCTTGGAGAGATCTTACCTGCAGGGGCATCTGCGGAAATGTTTCCAGGGTGGGGCAATACCATAATATGACCCACCCAGCCTCTATGTTTATATGGAGGGGGCAAGAGCAGGGGTGGCAAGTGCCCCCCTTGCCCCCCTCCTCCGTACACCCATGCTTACCTGCTGTAGTAAACAGGCTCCATAGAATAAGATGGGAATCACATTTCTCTCAGCTTGGCATACATTGTGTAAAAAGCTAGAAAAAAATGATATAACACTGCCTTAGCACACAACCCCATAAATGTCTTGCTCTTATCTAATATTCATTCACACTTATATTTTCAAATCTTCCCCATCCGTGCCACAGCGTCTCCCAGTGTATTCAGATTGCAGCTGTCACTCCTCACCTCTCTTATCACCTACCACCCTGTCTCCTTCTTGCTTTTACGTTCAGACTTCTGGAGTTAATTATCTACTCCCTTATGAGTAATGTTCTTCACTTTCATACCTATTGCATCTCCTGCAGTCTGGCATCTGATGAACACTGATGTACTAATAAAGTGACGAAATTCTGGATCAACCCACTTACACCACAGAGGGCAAAAAAAATCCCCAAGTTCTCATTGATATAATCCTTGAGTGCCAGAGAGGTATCCAGTACTTTACAACTCAAAGTGTTGGATTACCATCTGGCATTCAAAGTGTTAAATGGGGAATTTAACCCCTTCAGTGCTAGAGATGTCTCCAGTGCAGTGCAAAAGCAGCATTGCGTTCAAGATCGCTTAATCTTTTGAGTGCCAGAGGGGTAAGCAACGCATTGTGAAACAATGCATTGCACACCTCACTGGCACTCAAAGAGTTAACATTCAGGGGGTTAAAAACCCTTCTTAAATTAATGTGAATGTGCATTTGTTCGCTATGGACCACTTGGCTTTCCCCACTTAAACCAATTTTCTTAGTACATGCACCCCACTGTTCACATACAGTGAGACTGATACAGTAAGAAGTATTGGACCAAACCATCTGCATTATGGGAGACAAAAATTCCTAAAATTCACATTGATTGAAGTTGGGCATTTCAATGGCATAATTAGGAGGGCCAGATTTACAACCTAGATGCCCCTAGACAAGGCACACTAGGTGCTCTTAGCTCCATCCATGACCACACCCCCACTCCTCACATGAATCTCACCCACAGTCCAAACCATTGTTCTCTGACAGAGAAGATACCCTTATCCTATAAAATGCACAAACCAAAATATTTTAATCCTTTAGTTGCTATAGAGACCTCTCTGGCATCCAGGGGGAGTAAATAACAGCCAGTAAAGGGGTATATAAACTGGTGAGGTGCACAGACATTGCACTGGCCACATCCACAATTCAGAATGTGGGCGTGGCCAGCACAGGTGAGGTGCCCCTCAAAATGTATTACTCTAAGCAGTTTCCTACTCGGCTTTTGGGAAATCCGGCCCTGATAATTAGTCATCATGAAAGAAACTTTTTTGCCTGTGCGAAACTTTTTGGGACCCTTTAATAGATATTCTATCAGAGGCATAACTAAAACCTATTGGACCATGGGGCTAATGGGCTCCCCTGGATTCCAGGCCCAGTCTCAACAGCATTCTCTGCACCCCATATTGTGGGGCATTGAACCACAGCCAAGACCTGTGTACACAAAATCTGCATAAGAACAAAAAACAGCATCCTTGATTCTGTCCCAACACTCCTGGAATTGCCTCTTATCCATAGGCCTTTCCCTTCAATCATCCCCCTGGAAGTCTGGGGACCAATAAGAGGTTGAGCTACACAGTGGGAGATACAAATCAGCTAAGTAGTGCCACTAAGACTCTGTAGGGAATCTCCATTACACAGTGGTTAATCCCAGACAAACCCCTCAGCTCTGAGGACCGTCTGGAGTGATGGTCATTGTCTTCAGGGATAGTACATCTGCTCAGATACAATGGGGAGATGTATAAAAAAAACACAGCCTTTTAGTGTATGCTAAAAAATTGTCTCTAAAATGTGCAGTGAGTCATATTTATTAAGATGTACGGTCAGATTTGTAAATATGTCTATCTGAGAATATTCTGAGAAAATGTGCAAATGAAATGTTTTTTTGCATACATAGCTGTCTCACTATACATTTAAGAACATGTTATATCTGGTAATAATATTTCATTACTAAAACTGTCTATATTTTTGGCACAATTGTAAAAGTTTGTTGTGATGCAAACCGTATTTGGACAAGATAATTTCATCACTACTTTTCAAGAAAGCTGTCTGACTGGAGTTAGAACATAGTCAAAATGTCACTAAATGTTTAGACATCATTGTATTGTTTTCCAACAATTTTACAGACACTTTATATATTACTACGGTTTTGTAAATCTCCACAATGTTATCTCTGAGTACATACAGACTGCCTGATGCCCTGACCACTAACCTGCAAGTCTGGTCTCCACACCCAGCTAGCTCCAATCCAGACATTGTTCATGGTGCTGAAATCATAGCCTATGTACCCAGGGACTCATACCTCCCAAGTGTCCCTCTTTGAGATCCAAATCCCCCTGTCCTCTTTTTAGGGCATCAGAGTGAATAGTGTGTATATTAGTTTATCATATTGCTCCACAGCAATAAAACTCACGTGAATGTTTAGTTAATCTTCAGTATATGTGTTTGTAAATGAATCTGTGTATATTAAAGGAGCAGTAAACTTTTTTTTATGAAAAAATATATATTGTAGGGATTTTCCTATTGAGTAAAACAGGGTACTCCCACTGCAGAGAGATTTATATTTCCAGAGTTATTACAGTTTAAACCCATGTTTTTATACATTAGCAGTGCCCTCTAGTGGTCAAATTCTAATTAGATTTCCTGTTAGATTCTAATGGAAAGGAAAGTCAGAAAAGTCAGTGACATACAGTTCTCCATAGAATGTGATAGAAACTTCCTGTCACGTCCTGTCAGTTAGAACTTCCAGGAAGTAAACACAGTAAATTCACTTCAGGATTATTTAAACTGCTATAATTTTTTAATAAAACATCTGAAAGCAGTGGGAGTGACCTTGTTTTATTCAGCAGGAAAAGATCTATAAAATATGTGTTTTCATAAAAAAAGTTTACTGTTCCTTTAAATACTTTGGTCTTGTTCTAAATACTTTATTCAGTTACACAAAGAGGCATCAATAGGTCACAAAGTAAACAAAAAAGTCTCAGAAATGCCCCTCCCACCAGCCACACCCCCAGAAACACCACCTGAAACACAAGTGTCCCTCTTTGGCCATTTGAAATGTTGGTTGATATGGGGACTTGGGGATCTGTGTGTGGATACATGGGCAGATGAGAAGAGTGTGTGAGGAGTGAGGACACAGGGGCAGCAGGGTAACACATGAACTAAGGAACATAGCAGCAGGGAGCAGAGCTTGACTTTAGTTTATCAGGGCACACTGGTTCCCACTGCCTACACAGTACACACAGAACACATGTACATGTACCAGCATTTCCACAGCATTCAAATGGTTAAAAGTCTTGTTTAAATAAATGGGAATGTTGGGATTTTAGTTTGTCCCTTACGATGAAGTTTGCTCCACAATTTCTCATATTTGCTTTATGCATAAGGCCTGAAATCTGAAATATATTAACCCTATAAGACCAGAGGGATGTGTATCTCATTGCATTGCACTATTTATATGAATACAGGTTTCTGGCCAGATTTCTTAGCCAAATTAACCCTTTAAGGCCAAAACGGTTAATTGATCTATGTGCATGTAGAAGACAGTAACAGTCCAGACAGTAGAGGGAAAGAGTACAAATTAGCATTTTAGTACTTGAGAAAGAGAGAAAAGGTCAAGTTGATGAAAGGGCAGAATAAAGAGTGCATTATGTAGCTGAAGCCAATAGTTTGGGAACTGTCTTGGATAGCAGTGAAAAAGGGCATAATACAGCTTCTACTGAAGTTCAATTTAGACGGGTTGGCAAAAGGGCAGCTTTCATTTTGAAATATAAGCAGGGCAGAATTTACATTACAGGTAACTCTATGCAAGGCATCCTATCTGCCATTAGTCTGTCCATGAATACACCCCCACTCATAAGATTACCCAAGCCCCACTGCGGCCTGACAAATACAATTCCTACAGCACAGACATACAAAACTTCTTAAAGGGATAGTAATACTTCGTTTTAACTTTATTTTATTTTGTAGGCATTAAAAAAACATGAAGAATGATATAAGTCTTATCTCTCAAACCTTTATGGTTTAAGAGATATTCACAAACAAAGTATCCCCCCCTGTTCAACCAGATCAGAAGGGAGGTGCCCAGGTAGACTGCAGAGAGGGACAATCTTCAATTAAGATAAGGGAAAAACCTGAAAAACTTGTCAAGGGGGGAAGGGCTTTCATTGTTTTCATACAAAGAAAATTGTCCCCTTCTGTTATCTGTCCTGTCATACAACCTGATCCACATCTGAGAAGAGATGGCTTCCACTAGGTAAAAGGGGCGGGGAGGGGAACTTTGCTTGTGAATATCTCATAAACCATAAAGGTTTGAGAGATAAGACTTATATCATTCTTCGTGTTTTTTTAATGCCTACAAAATAAAATAAAGTTAAAACGAAGTATTACTATCCCTTTGAATTGAAACTCTCACTTCAGTGGGATCATCCATCTTGACAGGAATTGCATGATTGTCAGTTTAAAGGGATAGTAATACTTAAAAACTACTATCCCCCATATTGTAGAGTTAAGTGAGACCAGAGGCATCTCTCAAACATTTATGGTTTGAGAGATATCCGCTTTCAAAGTTCCCTCTCCCCTGAAGTCAGCATTCTAGCTGACAGCAGGGGAATCCGGTCCCGGGACCGGCGTTAATAAAAAAGAAATCCTTAACTTAAAAGGTCTTATACGTGTGATTACAAACCAAGCACGTATAGAAGGCCTTTTTAGTGAAGGATTTCTTTTTTATTAACGCGATCTCGGCTCTGCTGAAGAGCCGCCGGCTGATCCCAGGAGAGGATTCCCCTGCTCTCAGCTAGAACGCTGATGTCGGGAAAAGCCAAAAAGAGGGAACTTTGAAAGCAGATATCTCTCAAACCATAAAGTTTTGAGAGATGCCGCTGGTGTCATTTAACTCCGTTTGTTACTGGCTACAACATGGGGGATAGTAATATTTAAATATCACTATCCCTTTAAGCAAATTATCTAGTACTGGATGGCAGGGAGAGGCTGTGGGAGTACAGTGTGGAGTGTTATTATCTGGCTGGCAGAAACTGGCAGGGGTGAGGGATATCAGTGTATAATGTTAATCTCTGGCTGGCAGGGAGTAGCAGGTGGGTGTAAAAGCAATGTGCAATGTTAGTATCTGGCTTGCAGGGAGTGGAGTTGGGAGGGATAGCATTGTGAAATGTTAATCTCTGGCTGGCAGAGAGTGATGGTTAGATGGAAAATAAATGCGGAATGTTAGTATCTAGAGAATGGCGAATGGAAGGCAGAGTAATGAATAATGTTATTATCTGTCTAGCAGAGAGTAGCAGGTGAGAGGGAGTACAATGTGGAATGTTAGTATCTGTCTGGCAGGGAATGGAGGTGAGAGGGAGTACAGTGTGGAATGTTAGTATCTGGCTGGCAGGGAATGGAGGTGAGAGGGAGTACAGTGTGGAATGTTAGTATCTGGCTGGCAGGGAATGGAGGTGAGAGGGAGTACAGTGTGGAATGTTAGTATCTGGCTGGCAGGGAATGGAGGTGAGAGGGAGTACAGTGTGGAATGTTAGTATCTGGCTGGCCTGGCAGCAAGTACTGTGTAATTTGAATAAACCAACAAAGCAAAATATCTCAAACTATATATATTGGAAGCTCTTTCAAAATTTAAGTTGAGATAAGGTGCTAGTTCCACTTTCACCCCATAGCCACTAGAGAGGTCTCCAGCGCATTGCTTCACACATAGAAATCAGTTACAGGGCCTATTTTAGAGCAATATTATATTATTACATCCCCTAGCGTTTTCCAGGGGTTTGAACTGTTAGAAGACACTATATTTACTTTGTATTCATAGGGATGAGCTGTTTCCCTTCTCTGTGTGTTTTACTTCCCCGTGAATGGCACTAGAAGGTGTTTCTTGCTATTTTGTAACCCAGATGTCTTGTCACTGTCATCACTGTCAACCTTACAGTGCTGTCAGGGAAGATAGCATTTAAAGGTGTCATGTAACTATTCACAGCCCATTTTCACTCTTGATCATAGAGACAGAACAGAATTATCTTAGGGAATGTACTTGTACATTGGCAAGAGCTTGGTTTTTTGACGGAAGATGTTGAAACTGGAGCTGGTTAAGAGTGGCATCATGAGATAGTAAATTCCACATACAGAGAGGGCCATTTTAACAACAGGCAAAAATGGACAACTGTGCAGGACTTGAAGGAACTACCTCTTTAAAGTCAAGAAGAAACCATTATACAACACAATTTAGAGCCCTCTAAATCAGTTTCTCAGCATTAGTCCTTGAGGCTCATCACCAAGCCAGATTTTCATTGTATCCCGACTTAATCACAGGAGAATAGTCAGTGGCTCCGTTATTGTAGCTGAAATGCCTTTACTTACCATACTGCAACTATAACTTGTTAACACCGTATGTTCAAAGGGATAACAACAAAAAAATGTTGTATGAAAGACAAAAATAAGTAATTGTATGCATGAATTACCTATTTTCTATAGAGTATACGAAAAAAACTAGTATTGTCCGTTGTGTACAACACAAATCCAGAACTGATGGGCAAAGGGGAGTGGCAAGGGTGTGGCTAAACTATTCTCCAGTGTTGTATAGAGAAAAAGAAAATTTGTTGTAACTAACGACAAAAATATGTCTTGCAAATGATAAAATTTGTATGTTAAGAAAAAAGTGGAGGGAGTGTGAATTTTTGTCTTTAGTTAAGATATTTTTGTTGTTAGTTTAGACATTTTTAAGGCATTTTTTGTCATTACATACAACAATTTCAGTCAGGACAAATTACATATTTCCGATCACAACCGATACTCTCTAAAAATATTAATGATCCCAAAGATACTGTACTTTGAAAAGTTGTTATAAACGACAAAAGCTATTTCGCTACTTCTTTGAACATATGGCCCTTTTTAGGTGCAATATCACAGTGGCCTGAAATTGTACAGTGGCGCTGTTGCTTCACCATCCTATGGACAGATCTGGTTCCGGGGCCATAAATCTCCATAGGATGGTGTAACAACAGCGCCACTGTATAATTTCAGGCCACTGTGATACTGCACCTAAAAAGTTCAACTTTGAGCTGTAATAACTTTTGAATAAAACACCTTTCAGCAGTGGGAATACCCTTGTTTTACTCAGGGGGATAAACCCTAGAACATATTTTTTTTTACATTTTAGGTATTACTATCCCTTTAATAAATAAATAACCTATGACTTACTATAAATAAAACAGTGGGGATTTAGTTGCATGTTTTTGGCCAAAGGCATGGTAAACCCACCTGCCCTGTCAAGGCACCCAGAGACCTGGTAATTCAATCTGAAAACCACAGTCTCCAGGATAGAGTTGGAGAGTTCCAGATTAATTAGTACTGGATATCATGTCCCTGGAGGAAGACAAAATTGTTTTTGCAGGAACACCTGTCACCTTAAAATGTTGTGTGAGCAAACATATTCTGTATTTAGTTTTCTTCTGAACAAAATAATGAAACTCCCACTGCTAAGAGATACATATTTCTAGAGTCAGTACAGTTTAAATTCTTGTTTTTTTTTAAATTAATGTTGCCCTCTATTGGTCAGATTGCAATTAGTTTTTCTGTTACATTCTATGGGAGAGGTGAGTCACTGACAAACAGTTCTCCACAGAATGCTGTCAGTTTGAAGTTTCAGGACGAGATCACACTCTCACACACTTCCTGCCAATTTGAACTGTTCTAACATTTAAATAAAACAACTCAGAACAGTGGGATTTTGTTTTACTAAGTATGAAAAGCCATGTTAAGTAGTTTATTATTAAAAAAAAGTTTACTGCTCCTTTAACTTTAGTTTGTTTTACAGAAAATTAAAAACTGCCTACATGTTGTACAAACATTTTTATGTGAAACAACATTTTGAAATTAATCTTTATATTTTGATGGCACTGCATAGCACTTTATGCTACTTCACTGCGCAATATTCTAATTAGCTCTGTTGAAAACAAAACATATCGCTCACTGGGCTATTATAAATGCCTCCAGTGTGTGGACTAGATTCATTATGCATATGTGCTATTTGCCCAGCACATAAACTGATTATCATAAAGTGCCATAGTGTGTCATCAAAATGTAAATATTCATTTCTCCAAAACTATTTATTTTACAGATATATAAAGGTTCATCTCTCTAGATGTATTTACATTACAAACAAATGATCAGTATAACATATGTGGCATTTTTAATTATTTTTAAAACTAACTAACCATATCTTATGGTGACTGGATCACTTTAACCCTTAAAGGGATAGTAATACTTCATTTTATGTTTATTTTATTTTGTAGGCATTAAAAAAACATGAAGAACGATATAAGTCTTATCTCTCAAACCTTTATGGTTTGAGAGATATTCACAAGCAAAGTTTCCCCTCCCGCCCCTTTTACCTAGTGTAAGCCATCTCTTCTCAGATGTGGAATCTGGTTGTAAGACCAGACAGATAACAGCAGGGGACAATCTTCTTCCTATGAAAACAATGGTCTAGCTGGGCACCTCCCTTCTGATCTGGCTGAACAGTGTTATATCAGTAAAAGGGGCAGGAGGGGGATACTTTGTTATTGAATTACTCTTGAACTACAACTCTGACAGAATTGAAATAACGCTCTCCAAAGTCCAAATACTATGAAGATTAATTAGTTACTATCCCTTTAAAGTGCCAGAGTATTATCCTCTCTGTTACTCAAGGGTTAATGTGTAGAATGTATTTTACTATAGATGTGGATAGTGAGAATAGCAGGATGCCTTGAACAGAGCTTTGGAAGTGTTCAAGTGATAGCTGATTGTAAGAAAGAGGTGATAGAGATAGAAACCATAATAAGCTGGTTGGTAGGTTGGATAGATAAAACTAGGGGAATATACCTCTGAGGCCAGAGAAGTGGATGTTGTTAGGAAAAGGTTACTAATAACTAGTGATGAGCGAGCACCCCAATGCTCGGGTGTTCGGGTGCTCTGACCGAGCACCCCCTGAGGCTCGAGTGCTCGGCCGAGCACCCGAGCCCCATTGAAGTCAATGGGAGGACTCGAGCATTACACCAGGCACCCCCTGCTCTGATGAGGGGAGGGTGCCTGGTCCATAGGAAAAGGGCAGAAAAAGATGGAAACACTACAGAAATGGTTCAGGGACAGCATAGGGAGGATGTCTGGATGCATCTTGGACTCCAACATCGCTGCTGGGAACGATCTTTCGCCCGTAGTACGCCATTTTTACAGACTGACCGTAAAACACACAAAAAGGAAAATAAAAATGACTTTAGGCGAAAAATTGTTACCAAACAATATTTGCTGTATATTTACTTGTATATCATCTGCAAATTATCCCAAAAATTTCCTTGATTTTCGGAAGTGAGGCCATGATTAAGAGGGAAACGTGCGCAGAGGCAAATTCTCCCAAAAATTTCCTTGATTTTCAGAACTGAGGCCATGATTAAGAGGGAAACGTGCACAGAGGCAAATTCTCCCAAAAATTTCCTTGATTTTCAGAACTGAGGCCATGATTAAGAGGGAAACGTGCACAGAGGCAAATTCTCCCAAAAATTTCCTTGATTTTATTGAACTGAGGCCATGATTAAGAGGGAAACGTGCGCTGAGCTGACCATCTAAAACATTATGGGTGAGGGTCTGCTGCAGAGCTGACCATCCTAAACATTATATGCGAAGGCCCGCTAGTGAGCTGACGCTATAAAACATTATATGAGAGGGCCCGCTAGAGAGCTGACCCAATAAAACATTATATGAGAAGGCCCGCTGGTGAGCTGACCTATATAAAAATTGTCAAACAGGGCCCGCTGGTGAGCTGGCCCTATATAAAAATTATATCACAGGGCCCGCTGGTGAGCTGGCCCTATATAAAAATTATAGCACAGGGCATATGGAAGAGGAGGAGGAGGATGAGAAGATTAAGAGTCAACCATATACCCGTTTTTTGGGTGGAAGGGGTGAATGGGAATACAGAGTATTCCCATCATTGTAAATAACATATATAAAGTGAGTTTATGTTCCCCCGGGGCTTTCCTCCAGTGGAGTGGAGAAGTCAGGGGAAATCCAGGCCTTGTTCATTTTTATAAGTGTCAACCTATCAGCATTGTCGGTGGAAAGGCGGATACGCTTATCTGTTATGATGCCACCAGCAGCACTAAATACCCGCTCAGACAGAACGCTGGCGGCAGGGCAGGCCAGCACCTCCAAGGCGTAGAGTGCCAGTTCATACCACGTGTCCAGCTTGGACACCCAGTAGTTGTAAGGCACAGAGGGATCATTGAGGACGCTGACACGGTCTGCTACGTACTCCTTCACCATCTTCCAAAACTTTTCCCTCCTTGTGACACTAGGCTGCGCATCAGGGTGAGGGTGCTGGCGGGGTGTCATGAAGGTGTCCCACGCCTTGGAGAGTGTTGCCCTGCCTTTCTCGGAACTGCTGTGTGCTCCCCTTTTCTCCCCTTCTCGGTTGGCCAAGGTAGCACGTACTCTGCCGCCAGCGTTGTCAGATGGAAAATTTTGGAGCAATTTTTCGACAAGAACCTTCTGGTATTGCACCATTTTGCTTGTCCTCTCCACCGGAGGAATGAGAGATGAGAAATTCTCTTTGTAGCGGGGGTCCAGAAGGGTGAACACCCAGTAATCCGTGTTGTTTAAAATGCGTATAACGCGTGGGTCACGGGAAAGGCAGCCTAACATAAAGTCAGCCATGTGTGCCAGAGTACCAACAGTCAAGATTTCGCTGTCCTCACCAGGAGGATGACTCTCAATCTCCTCATCCTCTTCCTCCTCTTCTGCCCACCCACGCTGAAGAGATGGAACTAAAGTTCCATGGCTACCCTCTGTAGCGGAGGCAACCGTGTCTTCCGCCTCCTCCTCCTCCTCCTCCTCCGCCTCCTCCAATTGTCGCTGAGAAGACGAAGTGAGGGTGCTCTGGCTATCACCTTGTGTAAGCTCTTCCTCCCCCATTTCCACCTCTTCCACATGCAAAGCGTCGGTTTTAATTGTGAGCAGCGAGCGTTTCAGTAGACACAGAAGTGGGATGGTTACACTGATAATAGCGTTATCGCCGCTCACCATCTGTGTCGATTCCTCAAAATTGCGTAAAACCTCGCAGAGGTCTGACATCCATTCCCACTCCTCACTTCTGATTACAGGAAGTTGAACGGAGAGGCGACGACCGTGTAACAGCTGGTACTCCACTACTGCCCTCTGCTGCTCACAAAGCCGGGCCAACATGTGGAAGGTGGAGTTCCAGCGCGTGCTCACGTCACACAGCAGCCGGTGAGCTGGCAATTGTAAGCGCTGCTGCAGCTTCAACAGGCCGGCCGAAGCTGTAGATGACTTACGGAAATGTGCACACACGCGGCGCACCTTGGTCAAGAGATCATGCACATTGGGGTAGGTTTTTAGAAATCGCTGCACCACTAAATTAAATACATGCGCTAGGCATGGTACGTGTGTGAGCTTGCCGAGCTCCAAAGCCGCCACCAAGTTACACCCATTATCACACACAACCATGCCTGGTTGCAGGTTGAGTGGCGAGAGCCACTGCTCGGTCTGGTGACTAATCCCCTGCAACAGCTCTGAGGCCGTGTGCTGTTTGTCCCCAAGGCAGATCAGCTTCAGCACGGCCTGTTGACGCTTCCCCACTGCAGTGCTACACTGCTTCCAGCTACTGGCTGATGGGGGAGTGGCGCTGCGTGTAGAGAATTCGGAGGTGGAAACGGAGGAGGAGGAGCCAATAACGTAGGTGCTGGTGGAAACCCTGATGGAGGTAGGGCCCGCAATCCTCGGCGTGGGTAGCACCCGTGCCATCCCAGGGTCCGAGTCGCTCCCAGCCTCCACGACATTCACCCAGTGTGCCGTCAGGGAAATGTAGCGTCCCTGGCCACAAGCACTTGTCCATGTGTCAGTCGTTAAGTGGACCTTCCCAGTAACTGCGTTGGTCAGGGCACGGGTGATGTTACGGGACACATGGTGGTGTAATGCGGGGATGGCACACCGGGAAAAGTAGTGGCGGCTGGGGACCGCGTACCGAGGGACAGCTGCTGCCATCAGGCTGCGGAAGGACTCAGTGTCCACAAGCCTAAATGGCAGCATTTCGATGGCCAGTAATTTTGAAAGGTGTGAGGTTAGTGCTATGGCCTGTGGGTGGGTGGCTGGGTACTTTCTCTTGCGCTCAAATGCCTGGGGTAACGACATTTGGACGCTGTGCTGGGACAGGGAAGTGGATGTGGTCGCTGATGGTGCTTCAGATGGTACAGGTGCAGGGCGGGAGGTATGCGGGCCTGCGCCTTCGACAGGCGATTGGCCGGCACCGAAAACAGGGGAAGAGGAGGCAGTGGTGTGGCCTGCAGACACAGATGGGCGATCCAGGCGTTCCTCCCACTTACTACGGTGCTTGGATGCCATGTGTCGGATCATGCTGGTGGTGGTGAGGTTTCTAGTGTTCATGCCTCGGCTCATTCTGGTGTGGCACAGGTTGCAAACTACAATTCTTTTGTCGTCCGCACTTTCCTTAAAAAAACGCCATACCGCGGAACACCTACCCCTTGGCAAGGTAGATTTACGCAAGGGGGTGCTCCGTGGAACATTTGCGGGCCGGTTTGGTGCGGTCCGCCTTCTTTCTGTAGCCACACCACTGCCTCTTCCAGCCTGTTGCGGTGCTGCAGATGGCTCACCCTCAGGACTGCTGACATCGCTCGGCTCTACACCTTCCCAGGTGGGGTCAGTCACCTCATCGTCCACCAAGTCCTCCTCCACTTCCTCACTCTGATCATCCTCCTCAAGTCTTGATCCCACCACATACTCAGTCATTGACAACTGTATAACATTCTCCTCAACAAGGTCTTGAGACGGAAATAGTGGTTGATTTAATGGCAACTGTGTCTCATCATCATCATCATCATCCACTACTTCCTTTGACCTTAAATGCCGTTCACATCTGTCATCTTCTTGTGATTGGGTAGCCTCTAGAGGTTGTGAATCAGGGCACAAGATGTCATGTTCCTCTGCAAGCGTGCTTGGAGAGAGGGTCAAATGAAGGATTGGTGATGAGACGAGCTCCTCACTATATCCCAGTGTGGGATCACTTCTTTGACCAGACCGTGTATGGTGGGAGGAAGGATGATCAGAGTGAGGATTATGTTGACCAGACTCTTGGCTACTGAGAGTGGACTTGGTGGAAGACAGGGTGGTGCTTAACCGGCTGGAAGTAGTATCAGCTGTCATCCAACCGACCACCTGTTCGCAGTGGTCGGACCTCGAGAGTGATGTCCTGCGACGCCCTGTAAAATTAGACATGAAGCTAGGTATGGTGGATGTCTTTCTTTCTTGTGCTCTGGCACCAGGCACAGTTTCTCCGCGTCCTGACCCGCGCCCTGAACTTTCAGGATCACGTCCACTTCCCCGTCCCTTTTTACCCGCCTTCTTCATCTTACACAGAATATGTGACTTTAATATTTGAGTTTGAAAACTTAACAGTATTTCTTATTATTCTGCAACTGTGCAGAGTACACAGAATAGGCTGCTAAACGGCGGTGAAACACACTGAATAGAATATGTGACTTTAATATTTGAGTTTGAAAACTTAACAGTATTTCTTACTATTCTGCAACTGTGCAGAGTACACAGAATAGGCTGCTAAACGGCGGTGATACACACTGAATGGAATATGTGACTTTAATATTTGAGTTTGAAAACTTAACAGTATTTCTTACTATTCTGCAACTCTGCAGAGTACACAGAATAGGCTGCTAAACGGCGGTGATACACACTGAATGGAATATGTGACTTTGATATTTGAGTTTGAAAACTTAACACTATTTCTTACTATTCTGCAACTCTGCAGAGTACACAGAATAGGCTGCTAAACGGCGGTGAAACACACTGAATGGAATATGTGACTTTAATATTTGAGTTTGAAAACTTAACAGTATTTCTTACTATTCTGCAACTGTGCAGAGTACACAGAATAGGCTGCTAAACGGCGGTGATACACACTGAATGGAATATGTGACTTTGATATTTGAGTTTGAAAACTTAACACTATTTCTTACTATTCTGCAACTCTGCAGAGTACACAGAATAGGCTGCTAAACGGCGGTGATACACACTGAATGGAATATGTGACTTTAATATTTGAGTTTGAAAACTTAACAGTATTTCTTATTATTCTGCAACTGTGCAGAGTACACAGAATAGGCTGCTAAACGGCGGTGAAACACACTGAATGGAATATGTGACTTTAATATTTGAGTTTGAAAACTTAACAGTATTTCTTATTATTCTGCAACTGTGCAGAGTACACAGAATAGGCTGCTAAACGGCGGTGAAACACACTGAATGGAATATGTGACTTTAATATTTGAGTTTGAAAACTTAACAGTATTTCTTACTATTCTGCAACTGTGCAGAGTACACAGAATAGGCTGCTAAACGGCGGTGATACACACTGAATGGAATATGTGACTTTAATATTTGAGTTTGAAAACTTAACAGTATTTCTTACTATTCTGCAACTCTGCAGAGTACACAGAATAGGCTGCTAAACGGCGGTGATACACACTGAATGGAATATGTGACTTTGATATTTGAGTTTGAAAACTTAACACTATTTCTTACTATTCTGCAACTCTGCAGAGTACACAGAATAGGCTGCTAAACGGCGGTGATACACACTGAATGGAATATGTGACTTTAATATTTGAGTTTGAAAACTTAACAGTATTTCTTATTATTCTGCAACTGTGCAGAGTACACAGAATAGGCTGCTAAACGGCGGTGAAACACACTGAATGGAATATGTGACTTTAATATTTGAGTTTGAAAACTTAACAGTATTTCTTACTATTCTGCAACTGTGCAGAGTACACAGAATAGGCTGCTAAACGGCGGTGATACACACTGAATGGAATATGTGACTTTAATATTTGAGTTTGAAAACTTAACACTATTTCTTACTATTCTGCAACTCTGCAGAGTACACAGAATAGGCTGCTAAACGGCGGTGATACACACTGAATGGAATATGTGACTTTAATATTTGAGTTTGAAAACTTAACAGTATTTCTTACTATTCTGCAACTCTGCAGAGTACACAGAATAGGCTGCTAAACGGCGGTGATACACACTGAATGGAATATGTGACTTTAATATTTGAGTTTGAAAACTTAACAGTATTTCTTATTATTCTGCAACTGTGCAGAGTACACAGAATAGGCTGCTAAACGGCGGTGATACACACTGAATGGAATATGTGACTTTGATATTTGAGTTTGAAAACTTAACACTATTTCTTACTATTCTGCAACTCTGCAGAGTACACAGAATGTGCTGCTAAACTGCGGCGAAGCACACTGAATGGAATATGTGACTTTAATATTTGAGTTTGAAAACTTAACAGTATTTCTTCCTATTCTGCAACTCTGCACAGTACACAGAATGTGCTGCTAAACTGCGGCGAAGCACACTGAATGGAATATGTGACTTTAATATTTGAGTTTGAAAACTTAACAGTATTTCTTCCTATTCTGCAACTCTGCACAGTACACAGAATGTGCTGCTAAACTGCGGCGAAGCACACTGAATGGAATATGTGACTTTGATATTTGAGTTTGAAGACTTAACAGTATTTCTTCCTATTCTGCAACTCTGCACAGTACACAGAATGTGCTGCTAAACTGCGGCGACGCACACTGAATGGAATATGTGACTTTGATATTTTAGTTTGAAGACTTAACAGAATGTGCTCTAATCTGCAACTTTGCACACTAAACAGAATGTGCTCTAATCTGCAACTTTGCACACTAAACAGAATGTGCTCTAATCTGCAACTGTGCACACTAAACAGAATGTGCTCTAATCTGCAACTTTTCACACTAAACAGAATATTTTTTTTTTTTTTTTTTTTTTTTTTTCCCCCCACACAAAATAACCTGCTGCCCCCACACACAGTAGTCCTAAAAAGGACTTTTGGTTCTTTTTTTTCACAATTTTTTTTTTTCCTCCCTACACTGCCTTTCCCTTCCTATCCTCAGCTCTCCCTGGCTCAGACTGAGCCGAACTCGATGGTCAGGTGCTATACAGCACCCGACCACGGGTTCTGGCCAGCCAATCAGTGTAATGCCAGCAGCCAACATGGCTGCTGGCATTACACCGATGTCAGAGCCTCCCTGCACGTTTATTGGCTGCGCAGCAGCCGCAAAACGTGCGGGGAGGAGACCCGAACATGGCGGGCGAGCACATGCGGTACTCGTACGAGTACCGCCATGTGCCGAGCAGAGCGATGCTCGAGCCGATCCGAGCATCGGCCGAGCATGCTCGCTCAACACTACTAATAACAGCAAGTCCGATGTACTGTAATTTTAACATCTGGATCAATTCTGGGGCAAACCACACTGCACATTAAAAGAACAGATTTCTTGTAATGAAAACGTATATTATAGGGCTTTTCCTACCAAGCAAAATAATGGGGCTCCAAATGCTTTAACAGTTCAAATTGCCAGGAGGTGCAAGACAGCATAATTACTTCCTGAAAGTGCTAACTATCAGCATGACTCAGCAGTTTCTATCACATGCTACGGAGTACTGTCATTGACTCTCCTCTCACAAAGAGGATGAACGAAAGCAATGTTGCCTGTTCTTTGGGAAGTCAACACTCAAGAATGAGTTTTAGACTCTCAGAAAGTGTATGGTTGAAGACATTTTTTCTTGTGCACAGGTGAATCGGTTAATGATTTAATCAGTTTGACAGATTTACCTGTATTAATGATATAACCAGTTTTTATGAAATGATCATAGGATATCCTGCAGAGTGCTTGAGCAGGGAACGGACAACTATACTCTTGTGCCCAAGGTTCTCAGTGCATACCTCCTAACATTTCAAGTGGCCAAAGAGGGACACTTGTGTTTTAGGTGGTGTTGATGGGGGTGTGGCTTGTGGGAGGGGCATTACAGGGAATCTTTATGTTATTTTGCGACCTATTCACACATCTTTCTGTAAATGATTACATTATTTAGACCAAGGCCAACGTATTTTATTTACACAGACTAATTCAGTGGTTCTCAACCTTTCTTTGCTCAAAGCACCCCTAACATGCAATCTTGAACCTTCAGGGCACCTCTAACATGTTTGATAAATTAAATTAATTGCAGAATAAAGACTAACATTCATAAATATACAGATATTATTAGGTCTCACAATCATATCCTTAAAAAAAACATGTTGTGCATGACAATTTCCATATTTCTTCATATAAAAGACAATATTCACATTTATGTCAAAGTCCTCATAGAAAACATGTGGCACCCTAATTTGCTGTCCGTGGCACACCAAAGTGCCATGGCACCCTGGTTGAAAATCACTGGACTAATTTATAAACACATGTAGTGAAGTTTAATCAAACATTAATGTGAGTTTTATTGCTGTGGAGCAATGTGATAGACTTATATACACACCATATAGTCTGATCTCTGAAAAAGAGGGACACCAGGGTGGGAAAGAGGAATTTGGGTCTCAAAGAAGGACTGTCCATCCTGAAGAGGAATACTTGGGAGGTATGTCAGTGAGATGGCAGAAATGCTCCACAAGTGATCCTTTGAAGGTATGTGAAGCATGGAAATGGATGGTGATCTGAGCTTGAGGAGAGAGGGGAGCTGACTCTCAGGTGCTCCAGGACCACTGCTGTATGGAGGGAATACTAACATAGCAGTACAGGGTGGATAAACCGAGCCTGGGGAGAGAGGGTAGACCGAGTCTCCTGCCTCCTAGACCTCCTCTGTATGGGAGGAAGGTTCCAGAAGTGGCCTTGGGAGCACCAAAAGTGGGCCTGAGCAGATGCCTGAGTCAGAGATCCTATTTTATAAACTTTTAATGAAAACCTTTGTTTTGTTGTTGTTATTTTCTGCTGAGTAAAACAAGGGTACTCTCACAGCTATCGGTTGTTTCAATGAAACATTTTAACAGTTCAAATTGTCAGGAAGCGAGTGACAGCGTGGTTACTACCTGAAAATTCAAACTGACAGTATGACTCAGCAGATTCCATCACATTCTATGGAGAACTGTGTGCCCGGTGACTCACCTTTCCTACAGAATGCAGCAGAATAAGTAAATTAAACCTGACCACAAGTGGGCACTGTTAATATAAAAAAACAGTTTAAACTGAAATACTCAGGAGTTAAAGCCCTACAATATATGTTTTTTCATTAAAATATTTACTGCCCCTTTAAGTAGCTCAAGTGGAAAAATATTCTACTTACCATGCCACCTTGAGGGGTTAAAGGGGCAGTGTATCCTAGGGCAGCATTTCCAGCCAGGAGGTTCTGCCACTTTAAAGGGTAATTAACATGAAATAAATAAATACGAACATATGTTAGATCTCAGTGCTTTGGTAGTTACTGGTCTCCCACCTCTGGGAGTAGCAGCATTATAAATTCAGTTACAGCCATGTCTGAGCACATCTGATGTAAATGTGTCCCACCTCTTGCAAGAGCTTAACTTGTTTGTGTGACATCACAGCAGCCAAATAATTTGTCAGCTGCATCATTGGAGGTCACATCATCAACTCAGAGGAAGAGAATCTCTGCTGGGGACCACAAGTTCTTTTTAGGTGATTGTTCCTTCAATAAGACTAAAAACTAATGAATTATAGATCCACTCTGATCACTCTGAAAATAACAGCACCATATCAGTAAAATATTTCGTTTTTTTTTTTCAAAATGTCAGTAAAAATATATTTTCAAGAATAGGTAAACAGTGAACTGAGATGAAAAACCTGCATGTTATAATATATAAATACATCTTTGTGATAAGGTGCAGAAGGGGAGAGTCAGCTATTAATTGTTGACTATGGAACACTAGAAATTCACTCATCAGTCTATTCTAGGTTAAATGGTCTGTAAGAGATAACAAGACAATTTGTCAGGTATAACATCAGATTCATCCGCTGAATGTTATGCTTGAAGTAAATGAACAGAGCGGAGTTTGATGCAGAGAACTGATAGTCCTTGCTTACATTAAATGTAAAGGAGCAGTATGAAATGTATATGCTATAGGGCTTTCCTTCATTCACAACATAACTGGTATCAAAATTGAATTTTTTATAATGACCTCTATGGGAGAAGTTTTAGGCAGGTTTGAAAAAAATGCTGTAAAGTAAGAATGCATTCAAAAATAGACATGTTAATAGTTTATTTTTTATCAGTTACAAAATGCATAGTTAGTGAACATAAGAAAAATCTAAATCAAATCAATACTTGGTATGACAACCCTTTACCTTCAAAAAGGCATCAGTTCCTCTAGGTATACTTGCACACAGTTTGTTAAGGAATTTGGCAGGTAGGTTATCCCAAACATTTTAGAGAACTAATCACATTTCTTCTGTGGATTTAGGCAGCCTCAATTCCTTCTCTCTCTTCCTGTAATCCCAGACAGACTTGATGATGTTGACCATCACTTCCAGGACTCCTTGTTATTCTTTACTATGAAGATAGTTCTTAATGACTTTGGCTGTATGTTTGGGGTCATTGTCCTGCTGCAGAATAAATTTGGGGCCAATCAAATGCCTCTCTGATGGTACTGCATGAAGGATAAGTATCTGCCTGTACTTCTCAGCATTGAGAAGACCATTAATTCTGACCAAATCCCAACTCCATTTGCAGATATGCAGACCCAGATTTGCAAGGAACCTCCACCATCCTTCACTGTTGCATGCAGACACTCATTCTTGTACCACTCTCATATCAGGTTTTAACTCTTCAGTCCAGAGCACCTGATGGCAATTTTCTTTACCCAGTTTCTGTGTTTTCATGCATAGATGAGTCGCTTGGCCCTGTTTCCATGTCGGAGGTACGACTTTTTGGCCGCAAGTCTTCCATCACCAGACTTCTGCAGACAGTAGATGGAAAGGGAAGTAAGCATGATCTGCTGCACTAAGTTTCCTTGGCCAACAACTGTGTATGTGGTCCTCAGCATTGCCCATTTCTTTGTGCTTCTTCAAAAGAGCTTGGATAGCACATCTGGAAACTCCTGTGTGCTTTGTGATTTCTGCTTGAGAGAATCCTTGCTGATGCAGTATAACTACCTTGTGTCTTGCTGCTCTGCTCAGTCTTGCCATGGTATATGACTTTTGACATTAAACTGTCTTCAGCAACCTCACCTTGTAAGCTGAGTTTGGCTGTTCCTCACCCAGTTTTATTCCTCCTACACCTCTATGTTATAGAGCATTATCACGTGTTTGGTATAATTGTTTAATCATACAACTACAAAGTCCCTGACTTTGTGTAAGTGTAACTAGAAGAATTAATGCTGTTATGAAGGCAAAGGGTGGTCACGCCTAATATTGATTTAGATTTTTCTTCTGTTTACTCAATATCATTTTGTTAATTGATAAATATAACTATAAACATGTCTATTTTTGAAAGCATTCTTACTTTACAGCATTTTTTCATACCTGCCTAAGACTTTTGCACAGTACTGTATATTGTAATGGTGGTTAAGGACGCTGGGGTGTCCGCCTCCGATGTGTCGCTCTCCTCTCTATCGAATCCAGCCAGTCAGCATGCCTCGGACCGGGGGACCTCACCGGAGCCCTACTCGAACCTGCAGGGGGTGCTGGATGGCCTTCGAATGCGAACCCATTGAAGGTCCCGATCCCGGGTCTTTGTACGTTGTCCTGGGTCCTCAGTTCACACCAGGAGCACTGGAGCCGTCGAACGTCGCTGGATACCCACGGGGAAAGAGTGAATTCAGCTTCCCGTGGCTCGCCTAGGATGGGAGTCAAAGTGGACTTGTTAGACCATCGAAAGAACGAGATGCACACTCCGGAGTTCCACGCAGTAACACACTTTATTGTCAAAACTCTCCCTTTTTATACACAATTCCAAACAATAAAAAAAATAGAACAGTAAACATTGCACACGGCCCTTAGTGACGAAGTCACACTTAACATAATCTGGCTTAACTTTTAACCAATGAGCATTTGAGCGACTAAAACCCTCCAAACCCGACTGGTCACTTAGTTTGACCAATGGAGGCTAAGCCTTCAGGCGTTGGCACAGTCCCATTTCGCGAGTGACCGCTGGTGACGTCACTCGACCCTCCGGCCAACCTCAAGGCCGCCTACCCAAACCCTTCGAGGTAACCGAGCGTTCGTGCAATTCGGTGGCCTCTAAAATGGGGGCCCGCTCCTACGGGTCCGAATCGCACAATTTAGTCCACCATCCCCTACTAGTAGGCCAGGGAGTCCAGTGAATCATTCATATTCGAGTACCAGTCGACCAGTCGATTGCCATGCCATATGCCATAGAGGAGATGAAGGGGGACATTGTGGAAGAGGGGCATAGCGGAGATGAAGGGGCACATTGTGGAAGAGGGGCATAGCGGAGATGAAGGGGGACATTGTGGAAGACGGGCATAGCGGAGATGAAGGGGGACATTGTGGAAGAGGGGCATAGAGTCTATGCCCCTCTTCCACAATGTCCCCCTTCATCTCCGCAATGCCCCCTTCATCTCCGCAATGCCCCCGTACCTCCAGTCCCTGGTGGTCCAGCGGAGCTTCTTCGGATCTGTGCCTCTTCCGGCACAGATCCCCGCCACCCGAACATGGCGGGAGAGCACATGGCGGTACTCGACGAGTACCGCCATGTGCCGAGCAGAGCGATGCTCGAGCCGATCCGAGCATCGGCCGAGCACGCTCGCTCATCACTAATGCTTTGCATTGCTCTCTCTTGTGTGTCCTGTCTCCTGCATCTTTTTGTCCCTATCTTATTCTGAGGATAACTGAAATACTACTGAAGAGGCACATGTTCTTAACTCCTGTTTTAGTCTGTGTAATCAGAGATGCAGGTGTTCCACTATCAGTCTTGGACATCTGTGGTGTTTAAAACTGTATCTTTATATTCTGGGCATAAATCCTAGAACATTTGTAGTTGGGATTTGTACATCTCTTTTTTACTACAGGAAATAGAGCAGATCATAGAAAATCAAGACTAGAAATCCCAGAATGAATTAACTTCAGCTCTGTTCTATAACTGGCAATAACTGGCATTAATGCTGGCTGCTTGTCTGTGCCTAGCCTAATGCTACCTGCCCGCCTACAGAACAATTGGACACTCTCTAATCTCTTATCTCCTTGTTCTCTCTTTGAGCTCCAACAACGCAATGAGGAAATGCAGGCTGTCTGCCTGGGTGTCTGTGTCATTAGTCCAACCCCCATCATGAAACAAAGAATCTTACTGGAATACAGACAAAGCGGGAAAGTAGCGCATGGAACAGAGAAGGTAATTGGACTACAGACATGGAGGGAAAGTAATCGTGTGCATATAGTTGCCGAATTTCTGAAAGCTTTGTCGACTTTTGGAGCAGGGGTGCTCGGATTCTGAACTTTTTTGTCTAACGATCTTTGCATGTCGGATGATCCAAATGTCGCCGAATGACCCTATATTCAGCTAATTCCGAATGTCGCCGAACATAGTTGCACAAGTCTAGTGACCTTGCATGAATGGGTCCAGTCATGCCAGACATATATTATTGCATGACTGTGTTGGTTATCCACCAGCTGGAGTCTTGGAACAAGGGATGGATCTACATCCCAGGCGTCCTTAGGCAAGGTGCTCTTAGCTCTGCACATGACCACAACCCCACCATTCACATGACCCCACCCCCAGTCCCATCCACTGTTTCCTGGCATAGAAAATACCCTTGGACTAAAACAAAGGCAGGTATTATTTACAGTAAACACGGTAAAGCTATAGTTGTTGTACTTGCAGATAATGTAGCTGATTTCAAAAAAGTCATGGATACCTATCTAGCACAGAACAATATTGAGAATTATGACACATGGCTTCAATGCAGGAAGGTCATTGATCCAGGGAAATATCAGACTGCCATTTGGAGTCAGGAAGGAATTTTTTTACCGGCTCGGGGCTTTATCGGTAATGTCTGCAATGCGGTTTTTTTGCCTTCCTCTGGATAAACAGGGTTATTTTGGCATGGGCTGTATTTGATGGACACAGCCTCGTCAACTCTGTTGGTACTGGTTAATAATGCAGCACTGTCTTCTCTCTGGTGAACATTTGGATAACTTTGTTCTCAGTAATCATGGTGAAATTAAACCCTTTGAGTGCCAATGAGGTATCCAATATATGGCCTTATTATTAATGCGCTTATATACACTGTTAAATATAAAATATGAATTGCTTTTACAGTGACTGATCTTCTCTCAGTTTCTGCTAGGAAATCAGTTATATGGGACTTAATTCTAGCCCTTATATGAGATGATTTAACCGTGTAACCTCAATGGTCCTGATGCTCTCCAAATAAAATATTTGAACTGCAGATTCCTCTGGGATTAATGAGAGAATCTGGAAGTGAAGACAGAATTGAACAGGTAAAGGGGGATTTCTGAGAAGAAAGAGAATGAATTAGATTGTTAAATAGGAAACCTTCTCAGCTGTTACAATTCTGCAGGTCCAGACGCGTTATCACATAATAGCAGAAAAGGATTTTAGGATACCCAGAGGCACAAACAAAACACAACTTGTACACTGTTTAAATAAGGCTTTTCTTTCTTTTCTTTTTCAAAATGGGTTTTCCTTTTACACTTATTTCTTGGTGAAATCTTAATATCGCGGAGGCTGATTCAGTAAGGAAAGAAGTGATATGTATAATGGGTTAAATGATCAGTTCCACTGGGGGAAAAAAGTGTCTTAACCCCTTAAGGACCAGCATGCGCGCAGACGCGCCGGGCACTTGAGGACCAAGGGGCATTTTTTTGTAGTTCTGGTACAGGGCTCCCTGAGTGGTGTGCTCTGAATTCCATGATGTGTCAGGACCGTCACAGGCCCTTAAGTGCCGGCCAGCCGTGATGGTCCTGGCACAGCATTGGACATTAAGGGGTTAATGACATTGTTGTGATTAATGGATTAAATGGTCAGTTGCACTTGAGAACAAAGTGACCTAATGACAGTGTTGTGTTTAATGGGTTAAATGATGAGTTCCACTGGAGAATAAAGTGACCTAATGACAGTGATGTGTCTAATGGGTTAACTGTTAAGTTCTATTGGAGAACAAAGTGACCTAATAACAATGACAAGTTTAACCCTTTGAATGCATTCTGTACCCCTCTGGCACGCAAAGGTTTAATGGGTTAAACGGTGAGTCCTACTGGGGAACAAAGTTACTTAATGGCTGTAATTTATTTAATGGGTTAAATGGATAGTTCCACTTGGGAGCAAAATTACCTAATAACAGTGATGTGTTTAATGGGTTAAATGGATACTCCTACTGGGGAATAAAATGACTTAATGACAGTGATGTGTTTAAAGAGTTAATGTGAAGCTGGTGTATTAAAAAGACCTAGAATTACTCTGGAGCAAACCAACTGCGCCACAGGGGAAGTTCCATTAAAGTAAAAGGAACTTTTAACCCATTGACTGACAGACATCTCCAGTGGAATGTTTTGCGATGTGTTGGAGACCTCTAGCATTCAGTGGGTTAAAAGCCCCCATTTAAGTCATTATCAGTTTCTAATTGCCCCCTTTGGTTTAGATGGTTTGCCTCAGAATTGCTTCAGTTCATCATAGTGCGTCAGACTCAATGTCTCGGGTCACATTGGCCCATATTTATAAAAGAAAACTGGAGCAATTATGGCACCATAGGGGACAAATTACAATTCCTAAATTCTTGTGCATTTGGATAAAGCTGTTTAACCCCATGAATGCCAGAGAGGTCTCCCAATGCATTGCAAGACATCCCTAGTACTTTTTATGGAACTGTCCTTGTAACTGGATATAAGACGTTTTTATAAATATGCAGTTATTACTCTGATATTAACGTTGGAATGCTTAACCCTTTGAGTGCCAGAGTGCAATGCATTTTGTACCACTCTGGCACTCAAAGGGTTGAGAACATCATACACCTGGCGTTAAGATTCTGGGGGAAATTCTGTCTGAAAACTGTTGTATCTAGTGACATTTCTTTATAAATTCAGGAGCAACTTTTTACAAACTGGTTACTCAATTTTTTTTTAAACGTACGAAGTGGTGTATGGCCCTCCGAAAACTGTGTTCTTAGTTTTATTGCTATTGAATATTCTGTTACAGACTTTTTAATACTTTCTTTTTTATTTTTTTGCTTAAAGGGATCTATCACCCCTTTACAACTTTGCCTAAATCGTTTTGTTATATATCGTATATAATGAAAAGTGTATAAATTTAAAACAAAAACAACAAAAAAATGCTTGTTTGGCAAAATTAAAAGAATAAATACAGTTCTGTACCTACATCCGGGCAGACTGTGGATATCTGATCTGTACCTCAGTCTGCCGCTCTGCCTCCGCACCCCTCCCTCTAGCCAGCCTCCTCCGATGACGGAGGTTTTCTGTCTGTAAGCTGGAGCGCTCTCATTGGCAGAGATCAATTTCTGGCCAATGAGAGCGCTCCAGCTTACAGACAGAAAGCCTCCCTCATCAGAGGAGGTTGGATAGAGAGGTAGAGAGGCAGAGCGGCATAGATCAGCTATCCGCAGTCTGACCAGAAGTAGGTACAGGGCTGGAGTTAGTCTTTTAATTTCACCAAACAAGCGTTTTGTTTTTTTTGTTTTTTTATTTATACACTTTTCATTATATACAATATATGACAAAAAGATTTAGGCTAAGTTGTAAAGGGGGTTGAACTGAGCTTGTAACCGTTACACTTCTCAGTGCCAGGATTGGCCAAGACATTGCTTCACAGTATTCTTCCAGCACTCAAAGGATTAAACATGTTACAGTCATCAGGGCACTTTGTTCCCCAACTGACCCATTAACCTATTAAATGCCTCACTGCCATTAGGTCACTTTGCTCACCAGTGGGGCTGACCATTTTACTCATTGAACTTTAACCTGTTAAACATGTCACTGTCAACCTTATAACCCATCAAGAACTGTCAATGTAATTAGGCCACTTTGTTTTCCAATTGCAGCTGATCATTGTGAATTGTCTCTACCATCCAAGGGTTCAAAGTGATCCCCTAAATCTAATTACTCAGGAGCAGTCTTAGAGATTAGCCAGTGGCTTCATTTTGAACTTACTCTATGACTTCTTACAGTCATTTTTAAAGGTTAATAACTAGATTGTTCAACATTTAAAGGAGCAATGAAAATATCATAGAGGGCTTTTAAAATAAGGGTATTCACATTGATGGGATATGCTTATTTTTAACATAATTTTTTAACAAGTGCCAATTAGTTTAATGCACTCTGAGAGAGAGCTTGGGTGTTCTGCACTAAAGCGTTATAAAGAGGTGATAAAGTGGAGATAACTTCTTCAGTGAGATAACTTTTCAGGTTCCTATATTATTATATAGAGCCTATGCACTAAGATCTCCAACGTTCTAGAAATCTTAGAAATTGGAGATATCAGTGGAAAAGTTATCTCAGTGTAATCACCGCTTTATCATGCCTTAGTACATCTCCCCCACTGAGTCTTAGACTACATCTTTCCATAGTAAGATATAGGAATAGCGCCACCTAGTGCCTGTCCATTATAGAGAACTGCAATTTTATGTAGATAAGACACAAAATAATGTGTTTGAAGTGCAATAACATTTGAATGAAGCATTTCCATTTAAACAATGAAAATGGATATGTCTCAAAGAGTTAAACCACTAATCATGTCACTCTATGGATCACTTTGCTTCCCATTGGATCTGTCCTACAACCAGTTATGCAAATCACTATCCTTAGGTCACTCTGTTCCAGCTTGGAAAGCGATGAAAGGTGCTGAAACTGGTTTAGAAAAATCAATTGTGTAATCAAACATCTTCTTCATATGTTCATCATATAGCCGTGGATTAATGCTGGGGGCGATAGCTGGGTGTCAGTAACAATAGTGTCAGTGTAACAGCTCACAGAAGACGCTTTTCTTTTCCTTTATTCTCTTAAGACACAAAAGGATGTTGTATAGGTCAAGGTTCAGAGGAGTCACAACATGTTCTGTTCTTAAATTAAATGGAAAAAACCTGCATTGGGAGAAATCTCTTCTGAAATGAACATACCCTGAATAGCAGAGATTGTTAACTCCTAGGCTGCAGAATCATATCATTGTTTTTAAAATACCAAAGTTGAAGACCATTATCTTGTGACGTGTGATGGATTACTGGGTGAGGGGGGGGGCAGAAGAAGAGATGAACTTTATACGTATTTGCTGCATTTAAAGGGACAGTATTGTTTCACAATAAAAGCAGCTCCAATTAATCTTCATAGTATTTGGGCCTTGGAGAGTGTTATTTCAATACTGTCAAAGTTGTAGTTCAAGAGTAATTGAATGATAAAGCATCCCCCTCCCACCCCTTTTACTGATGTAATACTGCTCACCTCAGAGCAGCAAGATTGTCCTGATGGATCCCAGAGTTGGACAATCGTCAATTAGCATAAGGAAAATCCTGGAAAACCTGTCAAGGGGGGCAGGGTTTTCATTGATCTCACAGTAAGAAGATTGTCCCTTGCTGTGAGCTGTCTGGTCTTAAGTCCACATTCCACATCTGAGGAGAGGCGGCTTACACTAGGTAAAAAGGGTGGGAGGGGGAAAATTTAACAATCAATTACTCTTGAACTACAACTCTGACAGTATTGAAATAACACTCTCCACGGCCCATATACTATGAAAATTAATTGGAGCTGCTGTTTTTGTGAAACATTAATATCCCTTTAAACCTCTATAGCAAGAGTGAGCAGTCTGGAGCCCTCCATCTGTTGCAATGCATTGCTCACCCCTCTGGCACTCAAAGAGTTAAAGCATAAAATCATTTAATGAAAAAACATCCTCAAGGGTTGTAGACTAGCTAAATATCTTGACACTGTGGAAGCACATGGCAGAGGTAGGCGATAAACAATTCAGTAGTGCCCAATGAAAATGGTGGTTCATAGAAGCAGACATTGGAAGTGGGAAGCACTTTAATGGGAAAGAACTGTGTAATACAGAGAAACTATGTTTCTTGCAATGGTGGTTGATGCTTCTTTCAAAAGTTATTACAACTCAGATGCTTTTTGCTACAGCAGTCTATGGATGGCAGCTAATGGAAAAGTTGCTCATATAGAGCAATAGCAACATTGCCACTCTAATAACAGGCAATGGAAATACTGCACGAAAACATTTTTGTTTGTGTTGTAATAATTTCTGTATGAAGCAGCCCCAAGCCGTGGGAGATTTTACTCAAACACTTTAATTGATTGAAATAGGGCTTTTAACCCATTGAATGCTAGAAAGGTCTCAAAAGCATCAGCCTACCTGCCTCTAATGTCAAAAACACACCTTTGGCTCAAACCACTGACTTAGCTTCTACCAAGGAGGAATTAATCAATCTACAGGAAAAGCAATGTATTAAATACTCTTCTCTTCAGCGGCATTTCACCATGATCATTGATGGATGTCGTTTGGTGTTCTTTAATGATTAATGATGTTTTCCTGTCTTGTATATGTGAAGCAAACAAATAAGAGTTAAACTTCACATAAAGTATGGTAGCACACACACACATGCATGTGACTTAAGTGTATTTCTTTGTGCCCTACAATAGAAATCCACCAGAAGAAGTTTGTGGTTCTATTTGACCTTGGCCAGTTGGTGGTTTACGCATAGCTCCCAACATTTCAAATGTCCAAAGAGGGACACTTTTGTCTTAGGAGGTGTGGCTGGGGGTGTGGCCGGTAGGCGGGGCATTACTAACACTTTTTAGGTTATTTCATGACCTAATAACACTTCTTTGTGTAACTGAACAAATGATTTAGAGCAAGACCAAAGCTTTTTATTTACAAAAGAAATAACTTAAAAACCATACTAAATTTAAACAAACATTAATGTGAGATTTATAGCTGTGAAGCAATGTGATACATTTATGTACATGCCACGCAATCTGATCTCCTAAAAGGAGGGACACCAGAGTAGAAAAAAGGGACAGAGGGACTTGGGTCTCAAAGAGGGACTGTCCCTCATAAAGAGGGACACTTGGGAGGTATGTGGGATGACCACCCATTTCTGATTAGGCGTATAGCTAATGCAAAAGGAACTCCACTAGTTTCTTCTCTGATTTCCTTGTGTGTCGTGTAACTCTCAGTTGATGAATTCCCCCCCAAATGTATCTTTAGCACTTAGGGTTAGCTGGACTAGTTCCATTGCCTCTTGGATGCTTTCCTGGCTCCTGTCCCTTATCTCTAACTCATCCAAGTGGAACCGGTAGCTAAGAATGTACAAAAAATCATGAATGAAATGAAGTATTACTGGGATCCTGCCCAAGCACCTCCCTTCAGCTCTTCTCTGTAGTGGGTGATGTTCACTGTGTAAATATGTTCTGCTGATCCACTGTCTCACTTTGCCCATATATAAAAAGACAACCTTTTAGTAAAGACTAGAAATTAGTAAATTAACCACTTTTCAGCTTGCGAGCCTGTTCACTTCTTGTGAACTGGAGTCCAGTTTTTTTCTTGTTGAATATTGAGCTTTGCCTGATAACCATCTGACCTGGTGTCAATCAATAATAAACAAAGTTAATTTAGATGAAATGTTCATTGCCCCTCCATCCCAAAACCTTCTAGCAGTGATTTTGCATATAAAAAAAATTGAAGAAAGGCTTGATGATTTTTTGGTGATAATTTCCATTTAAAGTGTAACTGTAAACTATATGCTATGCTAGTTATTTTACTTAAACCACAAGTTTATCAAATATTTAGATTTATTTAGTTGTCAGTTTATGAAAATTAGACTGTACACATTGGCAGTCCAGACAGATTCTTACATTCCACACTGCTCTTGCTCCCACCTGCCACTCCCTGCCAGCCAAATACTAACATTCGACACTGCTCTCCCTCCCGCCTACCTCTCTCTGCCAGCCAAATACTAACATTCCACACTGCTCTCCCTCCCGCCTACCTCTCCCTGCCAGCCAAATGCTAACAATCCACACTAATCTCCGTCCCACCTCCCTCTCCCTGCCATACAGATACTAACATTCCACACTGATCTCCCACCCACCTCCCTCTCATACAGATACTAACATTCCACACTGATCTCCCTCCCACCTCCCTCTCCCTGCCATACAGATACTAACATTCCACACTGATCTCCCTCCCATCTACCTCTCCCTGCCATACAGACACTAACATTCCACACTGATCTCCCTCCCACCTTCCTCTCCCTGCCATACATATACTAACATTCCACACTGCTCTCGCTCCCACCTGCCACTCCCTGCCATACAGATACTAACATTCCACATTGATCTCCCTCCCATCTACCTCTCCCTGCCAGCCAAATACTAACATTCCACTCTGATCTTCCACCCACCTACCTCTCTCTGCTGGCCAGTACTAGATAATTAGCATAAACTGACTTACTAACAATCATTCAGATCTCATCAAGATGGATGCTCCAAATAAGTAGACAATGTGGACAGGAGACATTTCCATTTTTTAAGACTGTGTTCACACAGGTATCTTGGTTGTGATAGTTTGCAGTGCCATTCAAACCACTTGTTTTACTTACCAGCAATACCCTGCATTCCCTTGCAATTGTCTCCACTTGATGCCCAGACAGTGCACCTGGTGTCCATTTATTCTGTTGCATTCTATGGGAGAGGTGGCCACTTGTCACAACACTCAATAGAATGTGGTGGTAACAGTTTTACCACTTTTGGATGATTTGACCTTCAATAATGTTTCAGTAAAGTAACTGCCATCAGTGGGACTTCCCAGGTTATTCCTCATCAGGAAAAGCCCTTCTCCACAGGAAAAACATAGGATTTGAGGGGACTTGTGTCACTGGAGAGTTTATTCACCACTAAGTGCATCTCCCTGTTTGGCTAAATACTCAGACAAAAGAGATCATTCTAATATCAGGGTAAACTCATCCATGGCATTATTCTTGTTCAAAACTGGAAATGAAAGCTTTGGATTTCCTTTCCTGTAGAAAGCCACACCAGTTTTGGAATCTGAGGCCCTCCTGCTTTTTTAGCATCGGAGAGGAGCACAGAAACAGACACATATATAATGAGCCAGGCAAAGACAAAGACTGCAACTGAGAGGCAGATAAAGTGAGGGGGAGAGGCAGAGAATAAAGCAGGTAGTGAATGAGAGAGAGACTGAAACTGAAAAAAGAGGGAGATTGAGACAAAGGGGCAAGGAACCTTTTGCTTACCAGCTGTTGGGTACTACAACTCCCATCATCTCCAACCAGCCCTTACTTGTTTGAGCATGATGGGAATTGTTGTAACCAACTGCTTAACTCTGCATTAGGATGTTTGTGTAGAATTGTGTATATGTTACACAACCCAACCAACTCCAGGTATGAATATTGTGGACATATCAAAGGAGTACTAAACCCAAACCTGATACCATTTTTTAACTGGTATTACATGAGACCAGCAGAGTATTACAACATTATGCCCCACCAGCAGTGCAATATGCCATAACGTATCTAAATAAAAGTCCATCATATAACAATCAGGTGTATCACATACATCTTATTGCATTGGACCTTTGTTGCAGTTTATAGGTGAACAGTGGCATATCACTCACAGAAAATGTTTACACACGTCTAAAGAATGGTGGATGGAGCTTTTTACTGTGGCTTTTTCATTTATACTGTTTAAACTTCCTCTAGAGAATGTACTCAAAGTTAAAGGAGCAGTAAACGTTTTTTTATGGAAACATGTATGTTATAGAGCTTTTCCTGCTGAGTAGAACAAGGAAACTCCCACCATTGTCAGTTATTTTATTCAAATGATATAACAGTTCAAATAACCAGGAAGTGAATTTACTGTGTGTTTACTTCCTAGACATTCTAACTTACAGGAAGTGACTCAGCAGTTTCTATCACATTCTATGGAGAACTGTAAGTCACTGACTTTCCTCTCCATCAGAATGTAACAGAATAACTAATTGGAATTTGACCACTAGAGGGCATTGCTAATGTAAAAAAAACCACAGGTTTAAACTGTAATAGTGCTGAAAATATGCATCTATCAGCATTGAGAGTACCCTTATTTTACTCAACAGGAAAAGTCCTACAATATATTTTTTTTTTCCATAACGAAAAGTTTACTGCTCCTTTAAGCCTAAACTGGAGATCAGTAAGTACTCGCAACTGGTGACCAGCTGGCCGGCAAACTACAATATTTATCAGTAAATACTGGCAAATGTTGGCCTATTGGACAACAGGCTATTATAGAGATCAGTAATACTGCAACAGTTAACCAGCTGGACAGTAGATTGCAATAAATATCAGCAAATACTGCAGCTATTAGAGTCCTGCAAAGTGCACACCCCATCTCTAATTTGGTGCATGCTGGGTCTGCAGAGGTTGTGCATTTTCATTTGACCCTCAAACAAAAAATATTATCCTTCTTCTTGACTACTCTGCATAATACTCTACTCTATAAAGCAAATATACAGTTGAGATGAAACTGGCAGATTAAAGATTTCTCTGATTTTCAGTGAAAATTACAAATATCATAAGCTCACATACACTATTGGGCCTCAAAGTCAGTGCAGTTGTTATGGATGTCCTCCCATAAAGGAGCAGTAACAATTTATTATGAATTTCCATTAATCGGCTTTGTCCTGCTAAGCAAAATAAGGGCATTACAACTGCTGAGGGATGTTTCATTGAAAATGCATTACAGTTCAGGATGTCACTGCAAGGAAAGATGTAGCAAAAGGTGTAGTGAAAGTGTCCTCAACAAGAAAAGTTCTACTTAATTCACGGTTTTATTAATAGTGCTGGGGGATCTCTTACAATTACTGTCCCACTCATTGGTCCACCTGTGCTCATGAAATATGATCCTAAAAATCTTAATTATTATGGAAAATTAAGGACAAAGCTGAGAACCTTTGGCCAAGCCGTGAACTATACATAACAGTACAGGCTTATAAACCCTCTAGTCATGCTCCTAGCCAGGCTAATGACTAAACATTTTATATATCTAGTAGTTTTAAAGCCCGTGTACACGGGCCAACACTGACAGAGCTGCAGTCATGCGCAGTACTGACTGCCTGCGCCGCGACTGATACGGAGTAGGGCGCTCCGAATACAGACCATAGTCCTCTGCTCCCAGAAGGTGCGCAGAGAGGACTATGGTCTAAATTCGGAGCGCCCCGTTCCATATCAGCCACGGCACAGGCAGTCAGTACTGCGCAAGACTGCAACACGTGCAGCCGTCTCTACTGAGCATGACGGTTTCTGACAAACATCCTTAGAGAATATTTATATAGGAGATTCCTGATTGGCGGAGGTGGAGACCAAGAGTACTCCTCGAGCTGGAAAAGATTTAGTTCCATTGCAGGAGTGACCTCTTTTACAGAATAATCCTGTGATGTAGTTACAGTGGTTTTTTGGGTCTACAACTTCCACTCCATCAGCAGTATAACACAGCTGACTACACATAACTATTGACACATAAATTTAAACCATTATTCGTAGCCATTGAATATTATTATGTTTTCACCGACATTTTATTTTTACCTCTGTTTTCCTAGCATCTCAGGTTGACATTCTACAGGCTCTGGAACTCAGGGAAGGAATTGAAGGGATCACAATTGCATCTGGACTTTGCACACAACGACAGGGCATCGAGGAGACAGACATCGCATTCCGATTGGAGAACAGAACTCACTTTAGCGCTCCAACCAAACAACTTTACCCAAGTGGGTCAAACTAAAGTATTTGTAGCTATGTGTAACTGTACGTAAGAGCAAAGGAGAGCCGGATGATTGAGGAGAATGTATGTTTATTTATATTGCACAAGTGTATGCAGAGTTTTACAATTTAACAATTCAGGCAATACAGGGTTATACACATGCTTAAAGGGATAGTAATGTTTCATAATAAAAGCAGCTCCAAATAATCTTCATAGTATTTGGGCCATGGAGAGTGTTATTTCAATACTGTCAGAGTTGTAGTTCAAGAGTAATTGAATGATTAAGTATCCCTCTCCCGCCCCTTTTACCTAGTGTAAGCCACCTCCCCTCAGGTGTGCAATCTGGTCTCTTTACCGGGCAGATCACAGCAAGGGACAATCTTCTTACTGTGAGCATAAGGAAAACCCTGCCCCCTTGACAGGTTTTTTAGGTTTTTCCTTATGCTCACTGAAGATTGTACCTCTCTGCAAGCCATCTGGACACAACCTTTCTGTTCTGATGTGAGTAGTGTTACATCACTAAAAGGGGCAAGAAGGGGATACTTTATCATTCAATTACTCTTGAAATAACTCTCCATGGCCCAAATACTATGAAGATTAATTGGAGCTGCTTTTATTTTGAAACATTACTATCCCTTTAACAGTGTTTACAATCTAAAGTGAATAGGGAATACATATAAGTACACGAGGTTAAGTGCAGAATACAGTGATGGAGTTCAGATAATGTTAGGGTTAAACATAAATTGTAAGTGCCCTGAATGCATGAAGAATGTCATCTAGTTATAACTTAACTGAGGAGATGCAATTTTAGCAAGACTTGAAGTGCACTGGTGCAGGCTTGAAGGTAAAACCAGGTGAGAAGCAATGAGTGTAAAGTGTTTGATTCAACAAAGAACTGTTGACTGATACAAGAAAGCTATGAGGAGATTGATTGTAAGGGTTTTAGCAGGAGATCAGGGTAGAGATTTAGGAGGGGTAGATTAGAGGAGAGTCTTGAATGAGAGCAGCAGAATTTTATACGATGATGTGGTTAATAGGCAGGAGATTGGCAGTGGAGGGGGTCAGAGACAAAACTACAATACAGTAAAGTAACTCATTCTGCAGCATTTTCTATGGAATGAAGTGTATGGAGTTGAGAGGCAGGAGGGCCATAGAGAAGGAAGTTACAGTAGTCCATGCACGATACAATGAGTGCTTGAATGAGGGTTTTAATTGTGATAGACTAGAGGAAGGGATGAACTTTTGCTATGTAAAGCATTAAAAGCAGCAAGATTTGGCAGCAGTGTGAATATGAGGAGGGAATGAGAGAGAAGAGTCAATTATCACACCAAACAATATCCTATATAATAATTCGCTAAGTTGTTTGTAATGCCCAACATGCGCAGTAGACACTGCTGTGCGTGCGGCAGTCATGCGCAGTACAGACTGGCCGCGCCGCGGCTGATACAGAGCTGGGCTCTCCGAAGGAGCATCCAGCTCTGTATCAGCAGTGGCGCGGGCAGTCTCTACTGCGCGTGACTGCCCTGCGACCGGCTGCCAGAGGCTCTGTGGCCCGTGTAACGGGCTGTTCAACTAGTATATATATAAACTAGTGTAAAAGCCCGTGTGCACAGGCAGTGGACCAGTGAGGTAACGGCAGTATACAGAGCAGGACCGGCCTCTTAACCCTTTGAGTGCCAGAGGGGTACACAACACATTGCATTACATTACCCGGACCTGCTCTGCGTACTGCCGTTACCCCACTGCTCCACACGATTGCATTGCCTCACTCACGCGATGCAGTCATGCGCAGTAGAGACTGACCGAACGCATTAAGGAAAAGAGGAACCATTTTTCAGAGCAAAATGACTACTAAAGCAAGAGGATACGGCCTACATTTAGAGGGTGGAAAATAAGAGGAGATGTAAAAAAATATATTTTATGAAAAGGTTGATAGCTACATGAAGTAGCCTCCCAGAAAATATGGTAGAGGCTAAAACAGTTACAAAATATAAGAGCTCTTTGGATATATATGTGGCTGTGTTAAAGGGGAACAATCACCCCTATACATGTTGGGCTACCTAGCTCTCATATGTAGCAACTAGCTGGGGTAATGTTTTCATTTTTTTTTAAATGCTTCTATTTAGCTGAATTTAATCCATTAAATATTGCCCTGGCCCCACTTCCAGAACAGACTGATGGAGGCTTTCTGCCTGTAAGATGGAGCGATCTCTGGCCAATGAGAGCACTCCAGCGTACAGGCAGAAAGCCTCTGTCATTGGAGGAGACTGGATAGAGGGAGGGGAGCAGAGGAAAAGTGACAGATTGAGGGTACAGAGCTGGTAACCGCAGTCTGTCTGGAAGTAGGGCCAGGGTGATATTTTATGGATTAAATTTGGCTAAATAGGGATGTTTTTAAAAAAAAATGAAAAACTTAACCCAGCTAGTCACTTCATAAATGAGCCATGTAGCCCAACATGTGTAGGGGTGATAGATCCCCTTTAAGTAATAGATGGGGTATTTTTCATTCAAAGGTTATTGCAGATCAATCTTATTTTAGCCAAACTGTTAACAACAGCAGCAACTGGTGTCCAAACGGCACTCAGTGGGAGAGCTTAAAGGGATAGTAATACTTAAAATGTAAAAAAAAATATGTTGTAGGGTTTATCCCGCTGAGTAAAACAAGAGTACTCCCACTGCTGAGAGGTGTTTTATTCAAAAGTTATTAATTTTCAAAGTTGAATTTTTTTAGGTGCAATATCACAGTGGCCTGAAATTGTACAGTGGTGCTGTTGCTACACCATCCTATGGAGATTTGTGGTCCCGGGACCAGAGCTGTCCATAGGATCGTGTAGCAACAGCGCCACTGTACAATTTCAGGCCATTGTGATATTGCACCTAAAAAATTCAACTTTGAAAATTAATAACTTTTGAATGAAACACCTTTCAGCAGTGGGAGTACTGTTGTTTTACTCAGGGGGATAAACCCTACAACATATTTTTTTTTTACATTTTAAGTATTACTATCCCTTTAAATGGATCTGAATAATAAGTGATGGCAACAGCACCATCTGGTACCAGAAACGAAAACTGCAAAACAACAATAAACATTTAACATAAAACTTTTGAATGGAAACTCAGAAGGAATATCATTACAATATACATGTGTTTTCATTTTAAAACTTTACTGCTCCTTAAAATGCAGTAGAAATGTGGTGAGTGGGGAACAAAGTGTGAAGGAAAGAGAAAGAAATGGAGCTTAGTTTGAAAGAAGGAGAAGAAATAGGGTATAGCTGTAAGTGCAACCTCCATAGTGATCACCTCTTCTACTAAACCATCTCTTCATAGATGAACCATTTCCTGAAGACTTCTCCATCCTACTCACTCTGAAAGCCAAAAAAGGATCTCAGTTCTTTCTCTTTTCCATTTACAATGAACATGGTGTGCAACAGCTGGGGGTGGAGATTGGGCGTGCCCCAGTGTTTGTGTATGAGGATCAGGATGGCCGGCCGAGCCCCGAAAACTATCCATTCTTCAAATCAATCAACTTGGCTGATGGCAAGTAAGTAGGAGGGTGGTCTGACAATGCTGCTAACCATCTTAACTGACTTGAGGTCTATATACTTGTCATTATGGACATATTCATTTCTCTTATGGTTTGTTTTGTAATAAATTGTATATATTTTTTCCTATGAGTATTGCACCTTGTATGTGGATTTTTTTATTATGTCTGCTTTCTGCATAGTTTTTGTTTGATTTGTCATACTACTTCTGTTAGCTGAAAAATGTATATTATGGGATGGGGCCTTTTGAGAGCAAATGAGCATATTTTAAAGGGATAGTAATGTTTTACACAAACAGCAGCTCCAACTAATCTTCATAGTATATGGGCCGTAGAGAGTGTTATTTCATTACTGTCAGAGTTGTAGTTCAAGATTAATTGAATGGTAAAGTATCACCTCCCTCCCCTTTTACCTAGTGTAAGCCTCCTCCCCTCAGATGTGGAATCTGGTCCTGGGACCAGACAGATCACAGCAACGGACAATCTTCTTATTGTGAGAACAATGAAAACCCTTCTCACCTTGACAGGTTTTTCAGGTTTTTCCTTGTGCTAATTGAAGATTGTCCCTCTCTGCGATCCATCTGGACAGTCTTACTGTTCTGAGGTGAGCAGTGTTACATCAGTAAAAAAATATTGTAGTATGTAAAAAATGTTAAGTAGTATTTTGAGGACTATGAAGGTGTATTTTACATCCCTATCCAGTTTTACAAAGGGGAGTTAACCCTTTAAGGATCAGAATGATCTGCACAATGCATTGTTTCTCAAGGCATTTCACACCGATCTGGTCCTTAACTCCTTAAGGACCCATGACGGTCCATGACAGTCCTGGACCGTCATGGGTTGTTATACCCTTAAGGACTCATGACGGCCCTGTACCGTCATGGAATTCCTTGCTCCCCGTGCGGCTGCACAACATTCGGGGAGTCTGGAATCGGATGCGGCAAAAAAAAAAAAAAAATGGTCCGTGGTCCTTAAGTGACCGCAACATGCATGTGTGACTGGTCTTTAAGGGGTTAAAGGGTTATTAAATCAACAGATAAGTGCAACTGTATTTGTACACCAAAAACCATCAAATACATTTTAGTTTTTGTGGTTTTAAAATGTTGATCTGCAGTTAAATGGTATTGGGAATTCTAGCATGTGAAGCACTTTAAAGGGACAGTAACATTTTATGTAAAAAATACATATTGTAGAGTTGTAGAGTTTTCATCCTGAGTAAACAAGGAGATGGGTTTTATTCTGCTGAGAGGTGTTGTATTGAAAAGAAGTTGCAGCTTCAACATGAATTTTTTGGGGTACAGCATCTCAATGGCCTGAAGTTTTTCAGTGGTGCTTTTGCTACACTATCCTATGAACAGTGTTGGTCAGCTGACCATAAACCTCCAATGATGGTGTAACAACAGCTCCACTGCAACATTTTAGACCAGACACCTCTCAGTAATGGGCGTACCATTGTTTTTTTCAGGAGGGTAAAACAGTATATATATATATTTCTTTTTACATATTAAGTGTTGCTATCCCTTTAACCCTTTGAGTGCCGGAGAAGTATCCAATGCATTGCAAAGCAATGCATTGGCTACCTCTATGGCACTCAATGAGTTAAAGCAGACCTGTTACCTATACATCATTTAGTCATTAAATATATTTACTGTGTGAAAACAGCCAGTCAGTTTATTCGTTTTAGAGATTTTTGGTTTAGTTATTAGAGTACTTAATCTCAGCAGAGCTTTGTTCTCTGATCTGTGAGATCAATCTGCATAATTAATTACGTATGTGTCCAGATAATCATCTCTCTCTCCACCTTTTTAGGCTGTTAGAGCTGATTAGTTTCTACCAGAGAAGTAAAATGAATTGATAGGGAGGAGTGATCATTTAGATCCCTTCAAGATGAAGGCCCCCACGGAGAAGAGGACTTGAAAAGGTTTCAGGTCCTCTTTATGGATCCAACATTCATTTTAGGCCATTGTGTCAAGGCACCTCCCTGTTACCTTTCAACTCAAAACAGATTAATAGGTTATAAATGTAATCTTTCAATTCTCACAATTTTCTGTATCATTTTTCACTATACACATCCTGCTACAAAATACTTTTTATCTACAAAAAAAAAAAAAATGCTAAACAGCAGTTTTAGTTGAGGCCATATCCTGCACCAGAAGATTTATCTGCAGATTTAAAGGCATAGAAGTGTTCACAATATAAGCATCTCTGATTAATCTTCATAGTTTTGGGCCATGGAGAATGTTATTTCAATACTGTCAGAGTTGTATTTCAAGAGTAATTGACTGATAAATTATCCCCTCCCGCCCCTTTTATCTAGTGTAACCCCCCCCAGATGTGGAATCTTTTCCCTTGACCAGACAGCTCTCAGCAAGGGACAATCTTCAGGAGGAAAACCCTGCCCCCCTTGACAGGTTTTTCAGGTTTTTCCTTATGCTTACTGAAGATTGTCCCTCTCTATGATCCATCCGGACAATTTTTCTGCTCTGAGGTGAGCAGTGTGACATCAGTAAAAGGGATGAGTTATCATTCAATTACTCTTGAACAACAACTCTGACAGTATTGAAATAACACTCTCCATGGCCAAAATACTATGAAGATTAATGGAGCTGCTTTTATTGTGAAACATTACTATCGCTTTCAGTCCTTAACCCTTTAAGAACCAGAATGCCCCCCCGACCCCCTCCGGATGCCCATACAACAAATGTTCATGAAAACATAAGCAAATACATATACAAACAATAGAACATTGACTAATTATGTACTGCCTGCTGTCTAAACTTAGATAAATAAAATTAATTTGAAGAAACATCCCCAGGAGTAACAAGAATAAACAGTGTATAACATGATATGCTGGAAAGAAAGGAAAACAATGTTAATCCCTCCCCCGCAAAAAACAAAACAAAAATAAAAACAAAAAACATACACACAGAAAGAAAATAGGAGAGAGAGATGCCACCAGCTGAAAAGCAGGTCCTAAGAAGGAGTTAATCCTTAAAGTCTTAGTAATGTCCAACAAAAATGTTTTGCATATAGAAGAGCTTAAACAGCTGAGCTATATGCAAAAAACCGTATATCACAAACCGCTATGGTTTAAGAGATGCAGGCGTTTAAAGTTCGCTGTCTCCTACTGACAGCTGTAAAGCTGTCAGCAGGAGATTCGTGTCGGTCGACACAGAGGAGCTTGAGAAGTGCCGCGATCTCGTTACTTACACAGAATCCCTTCATTGGAATGGTCTAAAACATGTGCCTGGTTTTGAAGCATTCATTTTAGACCATTCCAATGAAGGGATTCCTTGTAAGTAACGAGATCGCGGCACTTCTTAAGCGCCTCCGTGTCGACCAACACGGATCTCCTGCTGACAGCTTTACAGCTGTCAGTAGGACACAGCAAACTTTAAACACCTGTATCTCTTAAACCATAGCAGTTTGAGAGATATGTTTTTTTGCATATAGCTCAGCTGTTTAAGCTCTTCTATATACAAAAAACTTTTCGTTGGGCATTACTAACACTTTAAGTGACTTGCATAAGTAAAATGAAGTCCCCACCACATAACTAACCAAGCTAGCTACCCCCTAGGTTGCCTAGCCACCAACCAAAACACAGGAGTCCCTCCTGCTGGAAAATGGCTTCCAGTCAGGATGACCCTTTCTCTGTGGTGTTGGAGGGGCATCCTAGAATGCCAGGTATTCTAAAACAATGTGATAGAGAGTTCTTTACTGTTCAGTGGGTTACAGACTAAGTTAAATTGATGGAATTTGTTGAATGTTATCCCTACTCTACAGTGCAGTTGGTTTGCACCAGAACTGCTATCTTTTCTTAGTATATCAGCTTTAATGAGTTGCAGAATGACTACTGCTGGAAATGAAGAATGCTCAGAAAATAACATGGCAGCTCACTATAGAGTACAGAAAATGCAACTTATGTTTGACCCAGAGCTCTATAATTTGGTTTACTGTAAAAAAAAACATACCTTTTAATATAGAGATGTATTGCCTATGTTAACAATTTAAAAATTATCTGTGCCTTTGGAATAATTGTCTCGTAATTAAATTGAAGGATTTGACTGGTCAGATGCCCTTCATACAGCCATCTGGTTTATCTGTTTGCTGTTGTTTTGTATTTAAACTCTGCTATGGTCTATAAACGTGGAAGCATGTTTCTGTCTTACAAATGTATACAAGTCTCTATGGCTGTAGTTAGCTGTGGCCAGGGCCCTCTCTCTCTCTGGCTTTAGCCAGCCCTGCCTAAGAACCTATAGGGCCTTGCATATATTCTCAAGGTTCTAATATGTTCTAATTCAGTTGCAGGCTACAGAAGACTTTAGATGTGAAGTCATTAAGATATAGTATGTATGATTATGCCATATGTTACACTGTGTCTGATTGGTCTTCTACTCCAGGTGGCACCGGATAGCTCTGAGTGTGGAAGGAAAAAATGTGACCATGATTATTGACTGTGAGACAATACTAAGCCACCCACTGGACCGCGGGGACAATCCTATTATCAGCACGGAAGGTGTGACATTGTTTGGTACAAGACTGCTTGATGAAGAGGTCTTTGAGGTACTATGCTTTATCATTTTTCAGTGTCACTCCTACATCCAAAATGCCACCAAGTCTTTTCATCATTCTGATTTCGGTTTCATGCCAAAAAAAGCAGATGTGTGAATCTCCCAGATGTCTGTTGCAGAGCTCCATTGAGCAAAGGATACCAGCTCATATAAGTACTAAAATGATTATGGGGTAAACCAACAGCACCATTGGAGGACAAACAAAAAAACATATTGATTGATAGAGGCTTCTAACATCTCGAATGCTAGACAGGTTTCCATTGTATTGCTTCACAAGGAGTTGGAGACCTTTCTTGCATTCAAGAGGTAAAAGTTAAATCAATGACTTTGATGATTTTTTATTTGTACACTATGGTGTTGGTTTGCTCCAGGATTGCTCCATTTCTTTTTGCACATCAACCTCAGTATGTGCTATTCACAGATAGCCATTCACCTACTGACCAAACAGGACAAGTAGGAAGTGTCCATGTTTCCTCAACACTTTGCATCACAGGTACATTTGTGGACACATACTGAACACTAAGTTACTTTGATGCCTTTGCAGATTTTCAAATTCAGCACAATGGGGATCAGTATGCCATTACAGCAGGTCGTGGACTCATTTTGATAAAATCAAGGTGTAGAATAGAGTATGACCACAAGAGGACCAGTGATGAAGATCTGAATGCAGGTGTTTAGTTTGCTATTTTAACCAATCAGGTTGCAGGAAATTTGATCACATGATATTAAAATATCAGTTTTGCCTACCCTCAATGTTTTGTGTGTGTGTGTGTGTGTCTGCCTGTCTGACTGTGGATGTGTGTTTGACAGTGTGTGTGACTAAATGTGAATAGATGTGTGTCTCTGTGACTGTGTTTGAACCTCTTTGTGTGTGTAAAGATGTGTGTGTCTGTGAGTGTGTATGTATCTGTGTGTTGATGATGTGTGAATGTATTTGTGTGTTTATGTGTCAGTATGTGGCATTGTATTGTACACCCTTCTGGCACTGCAAGGGTTAGAAAACACCAGGAGATACTTTCCCTTTAACCCCCTAGATGCTTGAGACTTCTCCAAATCATTGATTCACAATACAGTGGGGACGTCTCTCAAACAACCAAAGGGTTAATGTTACAGTAGCAACAGGTATATGTGTTGAATATACTGAGTTGGAGGTGAAAGTGACCTGTCACATTTGCAGTTCTTCCTTGCACTCGGGTTCGCCCCCGGTAACAGAATAGAAAATCCTGAGATGCTGGCTCTGTAAAATCTGACTGAAGCATGCAGTTCTTGCCTGGTGTCCACACAATGTTATATCTTAGTGTTTCACTCTCTGTGTATCTGTACGGAAAAGATGTTCAAAGTCAAATAAGATGAAAATAGAACATTTAGTCCTAAGTGTTCAGTGTTCATTAAATGTGTGCATGTTTTCAGAACAGTTATTCAGCATTTCTGAGTCCCCAGGCTATTCCAGATATGCAGCAATACTGTATGTTTCCCATGAGCTGTAGGTTTTGTGGTGCAGGCGGTGTTTTGTGGAGTGCGGCGGGCGTCTCACTGGGGAAAGGCGTGGGATGGGAATTAGTACGGACATCTGCCTGAGCTGAACTCTGCCTTCTAACATGCTTGATAGAAAAGATAGAGATCTGGGAAGGAAAATAGGAAGGAGAGCAGGATCAACCCAAGATTTCCAGAGAGGGACTTCCAAAAAATAGAAAGTATGCAATAACAATACCAAGAATGTGTGTTGTTTAACCCTTTGAGTATCAGAGTGGTGTCCAACGCTTTAGACAGCCCTCTGGCATTCAAAGGGCTAAAGTGACAGTGAAACCTTCTTTTCTCTTCAGATATTCTACAAGTGAATAATATGTAAAGTCACATTGTCAATACTTTTTTTCATATATTTATTTCCATTTTTATGACTCTGATAGTGGGCTCTCCTGATCTGTTTTTCCAGGGAGCTTTCTGTTAGGGACGTTTCAGCCTGTCAGGATATCTCTAATCAAGCAAAATGACTGTGCCACTGTTTACTCATGGTTGATTAACCCGTTGAGTGACAGAGAGGTATCCAACTCATTGCATTGCACTATGCTTGCTTTCACAGTTCCTGACAGAAAACTTTCTGGAAGCAGGGAGTTTACTGTCTTAGATAGGAATGGCTGCTCCTACAGACTGCATTTTAGGTCAAAAACAAGTGTTATGGCTCTTAAGGTTGCTACGATGTTCTACAATAAATCCAATCAATAAGATCAATGTTTTATAGTAAGTAAATCAAATAAAATACAAATATAGAATTCCCAAGAGTTCCACCTTAAAAAGTAAACCTAATTAGGATAATGAGGAAATTCTTCTTCATGAGGTGCTGTTCCTTTAGATACAATTCCGGTTTTTGTGTACAGTTTATGGGGTTAAGGCAACCTTTTTCTTACTTTTTTGCTCTAAAGAGGTCGCCGCCAGTCCAAATACACTGGTGGAAGATGAAACAACACTAGAACAACGAGAAGAAAGGAGAAGGGCACAGACCCTCTAAGAGCACATATTTTGATTATCAGTTGTCATAAACCCCCTATTTATATATGCTCACCAGAACCGGAATAATCAGAGGCAAATCTGGAGTTAATGATCATCTCCCTAGGATCTCCTCTGTATGTAATCAGCACTCTCACAATATTAAAGATGATAACAAACTATGTTTATTAAAGGAAAACTTTTTCCAAATTAAAATTATTTTTAATATATATGCTATGTTAAAATAACACCCCTACATTTTAGGCCTCAGAAATCAAATAGATGCTAACATGGAGTACCCTTGATTTAGTTTATATAAACTAGTTTGTCTTTCAGCAAAACCAAGGATGGGATACCTGCCATCTCCTATGTGTTGTTGTTCTACAGTTCCCATCATCCTCAGCTGCAAAGGGCAGTGGAGGATAATAGAAGTTGTAGTCCAACAGCAACTGGGGACTGCTGTTTGTACACCCTTGAAATACTCATATATACAACAGTGACAGTCATTTCTCATTATTGGGAGGAAAGCCTTGTCCCTTCCTGATCTGATTGGGACAATCAAGTATGGGGGTGCGGCTTCTGGACAACTGGAAACCCCATCTAGGCTCACCCTTGGAGTATGTTTGAGAGAAACGAGTAAACTGGGATGATCAAGAGGGAGCTTTTTTTGGAAGGGAAATAGAATGGTACAGATGACTGCTGTGAATCATCCCCTACTAGTTTCTTATACAACCCTATAACTCCTATTATATATATAACCCATGTATGACTTATATTGCTCTATATAACCTAACACAATAGCTAATTGTACTGCTCAGAATAAAGTATACTTATAACGTATAATGCCTTTATACAACCATACCCTATACCGCCTTTTACTGCACAATATAACCCAAACCTATAGCATCTCCTGTGTATCTGTTTAATCCTTCCTGATAACATATTTAGCTATATAACTATATTCTATAACTCATCCTACTGCCCAATACAACTCATCCCTCATAATGATCCATATAACATCTCACTGTAACTCTTATTACCATATAACTCCTCCTATTGCTCCATATAACTCCTCCTATTGTTCAATATAACTCCTCCTATTGTACCATATAACTCCTCCCTATAACTCTTCCTATTGCTCCATATAATGCCTATCTATAACTCCTCCTATTGCTCCATATAACCCCTCCCTATAACTCCTCCTATTGCTCTGCATATGACTCCTTCCTATAACTCTTCCTATTGTTCCATATAACCATCCCTATAATTCTTCCTATTGCTCCATATAACTCTTCCCTATAACTCCTCCTATTGCTGCATATAACTCCTCCTATTGATCCATTTAACCCCTCCCTATAACTCTTCCTATTGTTCCATATAATGCCACTCTATAGCTCCTCCTATTGTCCATATAACCCCTCCCTATAACTCCTCCTATTGTTATTTATAACACGTCCTTATAACTCCTCCTGTTGCTACATTTAATGCCTCACTATAACTCCTCCTATTGTTATTTATAACTCCTCCCTATAACTCCTCCTATTGCTCCATTAAACACTTCCCTATAACACCTCCTATTGCTCTATATAACTTCTCCCTATAAAGCTTCCTATTGCTCCATATAACTCGTCCCTATAACTCCTCCTATTGCTCATAGTAACATAGTAGAAAAGGCTGAAAAAAGACATGCGTCCATCAAGTCCAGCCCATGCCAAAAACACCCCTGTTGATCCAGAGGAAGGCAAAAAAAAGCCCTCTGGAGCCATTTCCAATCTAGTCCCGTGTGTATGTGTGTGTGTATGGGGAATTATTCCTTCCTGACTCCAATTGGTAGTCAAATAGATCCCCTGATCAATATCCTATTTGCTTTGAAGCCATCTGTCATAATTGTTAATATTGCTCTGAGCTAACTAGGCATCCATTTCTTTTTTGAATGCAGTTGCATTATCTGCAAGCACAACATCCCGAGGCAAAGAATTCCATAGCTTTACTGCCCTTACTGTAAAGAATTCCTGTCTTTGTTTTAGTCAAAAGCACATTTCCTCTAGTCTTAATGGATGACCTCTTGTTCTTAGCTCAGCTCTTTGCATAAATAATTAATTGTATAGTTCTTTGTATTGACCTTGAATGTATTTGTAAATGGTAATCATATCACCCCTTAGACGTCTCTTCTCTAATATAAACAAACCCAGTTTGGCTAGTCTCTCTTTGTAACTCAGATCCTCCAATCCCTTTATCAGTTTTGTTGCACGTCTCTGCACCTTTTCCAGTTCAGTAATGTATTTTTTTAGAACAGGCACCGAAAATTGTACTCCATATTCTAGATGAGGCCTAACCAAGGATTTATACAGAGGTAGGATAATATTAGCATCCCTTGCTTCTACACCTCTTTTTATGCAGGATAGTACCCTATTTGCTCTTGCAGCAGCTGAGTGACTCTGCACACTGCTGTGAAGTCTATTGTCTATCATTACTCCTAAATCTTTATCTAATGAGGATTTCCCAAGTTGTTTCCCATTTAGAGTAAATGTAGCAAGTTTGTTTCTACAACCCAAATGCATAACCTTACATCTAGACTGTAAGCTCTCACGAGCAGGGCCCTCTGATACTCCTGTTCTCCACATCAGATTGTACTATTTAATACCTCTGTATGTCTATTACCAATTGTACAGTGCTGCAGAATTAGTTGGCGCTATATAAATAAAGAATAATAATAAAGAATAATAATAATTTATCTACATTAGATGACATTGCCACTTTTCTGCCCATTCACTTAGTTTATCTAAATCCTTCTGAAGGGAAAAAACATCCAGCTCTGTATATGCTCCATATAACTCCTCCTATTGTTCAAATAACCCCTCCCTATAACTCCTCCTATTGCTCCATATAACCTCTCCCTATAACTCCTCCTATTGCTCCATATAACCCCTCCCTATAACTCCTCCTATTGCTCCATATAACACCTCCCTATAACACCTCCTATTGTTCAAATAACCCCTCCCTATAAATCCTCCTATTGCTCCATATAACACCTCCCTATAACACCTCCTATTGTTCAAATAACCCCTCCCTATAACTCCTCCTATTGCTCCATATAACCTCTCCCTATAACTCCTCCTATTGCTCCATATAACACCTCCCTATACCATCTCCTATTGTTCAAATAACTCCTCCTTATAACTCCTCCTATTGCTCCATATAACCTCTTCCTATAACTCCTCCTATTGCTCCATATAACACCTCCCTATACCATCTCCTATTGTTCAAATAACTCCTCCCTATAACTCCTCCTATTGTTCAAATAACTCCTCCCTATAACTCCTCCTATTGCTACATATAACCTCTCCCTATAACTCCTCCTATTGCTCCATATAACCTCTCCCTATAACACCTCCTATTGTTCCATATAACCTCTCCCTATAACTCCTCCTATTACTCCATATACCCTCTCCCTATAACTCCTCCTATTGCTCCATATAACCCCTCCCTATAACTCCTCCTATTGTTCCTTTAAACTCCTCCCTATAACTCCTTCTGTTGCTTCATATAAGACCTCCCTATAAAGCTTCCTATTGCTCCATGTAACTCCTCCCTATAAGTCTTCCTATTTCTCCTTATACCGCCTCCCTATAACTTCTCCTATTGCTCCATATAACCCCTCCCTATAAAGCTTCCTATTGCTCCATGTAACTCCTCCCTATAACTCCTTCTATTGCTCCATATAACCCCTCCCTATAAAGTCTTCTATTGCTCCATATAACTCCTCCCTATAAAGTCTCCTATTGCTCCATATAACTCCTCCCAATAACTCCTCCTATTGTTCCAAATAACCCCTCTCTATAACTCCTTCTATTGCTACATATAACCTCTCCCTATAACTCCATATGTTGCTCCATTAAACACCTCCTTATAACGCTTCCTGTTGAGCAATGTAACACCTTCCTATAACTCCTCCTGTTGATCCTTATAAGCCCTCCCTAAAACTCCTCATATTATTCCATGTAACCACTCACTATAATGCCTCATGCTTGTCCATACAACTCTTCTCTACGACTCTATATATATAATGTCTCCTTTTAAAAATCCTTTTACAACAATTATGCTGCCATTTTCCACTCCCCAGTTTAATTCCATGCATTGTCCCTGGGTTCTCCCAGAAATCTCATCATTGGTGTGGTGTGACTGATAGGCAATTCAAGTCCATATATGCCAAACTTGATTTTCTGATGCACACGTGATGCATCATTGATTGGATTGTTGTGATGCGCTTTCTGAACAATCTGCATGGCAGCCCCATAGGCAGCGGTAAAGATCTCCTTTGCTGCTTCTTTACATTTGACGAGGTAATAAAAGTTCATGTGAACAGCTGAAGTGCATGCCAATTTTTGGCCGATTAACACAGCATTAGAAATGCTCCACTAATGTTGCCTGTGTGAAAGGGCCCTAAACGAGAATGCTGTATCTTTATAATAATACCTTTTATTAATCCCCATTTGCTAATCTAATTCCTTTCCTTCACTAAAAGGATTGTTGATGTTGTCAGAATTTTTTGAGCACATGCTGGCCGGGATCCTAAAAATATTTGAAGTTCATAAGTCAGAGCTCCAGCTGGTCTCTTGGACTCTGTCTTCACAAAATTGTGTGTTCTGGACTTTTTCTATCCTGGATTTGTCCCCCAGCAGAACAGAGAGAAACGGGATTCAGCTTCCAGGTGAAACTTGTGAGCTAGAAATGATTAAAGTTGTATAGAGCAATAGGAGGATTTATAGGGAGGGGTCATATGGAGCAATAGGAGGATTTATAGGGAGGGGTCATATGGAGCAATAGAAGGATTTATAGGGAGGTGTCATATGGATCAGTAGGCAGAGCTATAGGGAGGGGTTATATACAACAATAGAAGGAGTTATAGGGAGGTTTCTTGAAAAAAACAAGGAATTTTGTGAGGGATATTACGGAAAAATACGAAGGGTTATAGGGAGGGGTTATATGGTGTAATAGGAGAGTTATATGTGCAGTTATATGGAGCAATAGGGTGAGTTATCAGGAGAGGGTATATGGAACAATAGGAGGAGATATAGGGAGGGGTTATATGGAGCAATAGGAGGAATTATAGGGAGGAGTTATATGGAGCAATAGGAGGAGTTATATGGAGAGGTTATATGGAGCAATAGGAGGAGTTATAGGGAGGAGGTATATGGAACAATAGGAGGAGATATAGGGAGGGGTTATATGGAGCAATAGGAGGAGTTATAGGGAGAGGTTATATGGAGTAATATGAGGAATTATAGGGAGGAGTTATATGGGGCAATAGGTGGAGTTATAGGGAGGGGTTATATGGAGCAATAGGAGGAGTTATAGGGAGAGGTTATATGGAGCAATAGGAGGAGTTATAGGGAGGAGGTATATGGAACAATAGGAGGAGATATAGGGAGGGGTTATATGGAGCAATAGGAGGAGTTATAGGGAGAGGTTATATGGAGTAATATGAGGAATTATAGGAAGGAGTTATATGGGGCAATAGGTGGAGTTATAGGGAGGGGTTATATGGAGTAATAGGAGGAGTTATAAGGAGGGGTTATATGGAGCAATAGGAGGAGTTATACTGAGGAGTTATATGGAGCAATAGGAGGAATTATAGGGAGGAGTTATATGGAGCAATAGGAGGAGTTATACTGAGGAGTTATATGGAGCAATAGGAGGAATTATAGGGAGAGGTTATATGGTGTAATAGGAGGAGTTATATGGAGGAGCTATATGGAGTAATAGGAGGAATTATAGGGAGGGGTTATATAGAGCAATAGGAGGAGTTATATGGAGGAGTTAAATGGAAGAATAGGAGGAATGTTTATAAGGAGAGGTTTTATGGAGCAATAGGAAAAATAATAGACAGAGGTTATACGGAGCAATAAGAGGCATCATATAGAGAGAAGCTATATGGGGAGCTTTACTTTGCCGCTTCTTATTTTAACCCTGAATATAATTCCTCCAATGATTGAGAATGGGTATATTTAGACTGCAGACATGAAACAAGTGTGAATCTTATTTACAGTGCACCTTCAATAAATATGTTATGTATTTTGTTATTGGGTTGTTGTTTAGATACACATGCAGTGCCCTTCTCAGGTTGAAATTCAGCAAGGTGTGGGTTATCCTCTGGCTAGGAAATACCTATGGCATGCCAGGAAAGGCTGAAACAATTCTGTTTACTGTCACCGGGCACCAACTCGGTGGGAGTTGGACCTTAGAGACGCAAATACGTAACTAAACATTATGATCTATTGCAAATGGTGTGGGGGAGACACAGAGGTGAGTAATCAATGAGAAAGAATACAAGAACGGCATTTGCTGAGGCAGTACTCAGGAGTATCACTGTGCAGCTCCCTACTGCCATTACAAAGGAGAAATACTCATTAGCATATTTAACTGATTTCAACTCTCATGGTCAGTCCAACCTAAAATTTAAGACAAGTCTCACTGAGATCTATGTTTCGACCATTTTGAGCCTTCTCAATGTGATGGAGCTGTTCTCTTTAAAGGGGAACTATAACCTGTCTACATATTGCTCCCATATTGAAATACATGGGACAACCAGATAGGGACATAATCCAGTCACAACACAGGAGACAAAAGACCAACAACAGATGGTCTAACAAATACAATGACTCAGCATGATGACGTTTCAAATACAAAAGGGTTGATTGACTCTAGACAAAAGACACAAAGACTTGAGGGGCAGAAATACACACTGGAGGTACAATGGCCAGGGGTTGAAGCACACATGCAACTAGTTTGTATATTCGTCTTCAACCCTTGCCAGTCAAGGCGTACAGTGAGCCTGCTGGTCGACCAATCCCCAAGCCACCTACTTTTCCCCATGTTAGCTCTATGGGAGACCTTTAAACCTCCTGCTCAGGGATTCGAACAATCCGGCGTCGACTCACTGTTGTAGACTTCTCGTGCTCGACTCGATGTCGACCATCAAGCCGGGAACCCCTGACTCGTAGTCGGTGAATGTGTAAACCCTCAAATACACCATATACATGAAACCTAGACTGTCCGACATTACACACAGTCCATGAACCCAGGTCTTTAGCCCGTCTGTTATGCAAGCGTTCGACTCGCCTAGCACAGGGCAGCTCTGTGCAGAAAGTACTGTCCGGCTCTACTGCCTGTTCACATAAAGTAGAGTGGAAGTCTTTTTATCTAGTTTACCGGCTGTCTTGGTCGTACGACCGGGCCCCAGGGACGTGCACAGACATTTTGGGGGGCAGGGGCTCAAATGAAAAAAGGGCACTTCTCGATAAAATCGTACTGATTAAATTTGTTTTATTTTTTTGTTAAAAGGGCACGAGGGCACTTTGGACAAAAAGGGCAGGTGCTCAAGCCCCCCTTGGTGTCTATGTGTGCACGTGCCTGCCGGGCCCCATAAGGGTGAAATGTCCATAGTCTTGTGTGTCTAGGGCTGAATAGTCTTATGCCCAGACAAGGGCTCCAGTAATGGACTAAGCTCCGTTAGAAGAAGATCTGCAGGAAAGGTGAGCAACCCTTTGAGTGCTGCAGGTCCACATGTCCCACAGTGCCCCTCCGCACAGGGGTTTTTCCTTTGGAGTTCCTATTGCACACTCCTGCACTCACTGGGTTTATCTATATGTCTGTTGGGTGTTTTGGAGCAAGTTTCTTTGGTAACTTAACCCTTTAGCTGCTGGTTTTGCATGTTTTGGGGATTGTTGGCATTTTCCCTACTGGGTTCAGTGCTTATTGGTTTAGTGACATGTTGTAGTAATGTATGGTGCACTTTTACTTCTAAGTTGTTACTTTGCAAAATTTGTGGCGCGCTTTTACCTCATAGACGCCACTGCTCCATTAACTCCTATGGAACTGTACAGTTTGGGACATATCTCTGCAAACGCTCATCGTAGCGACTTCATAGATGGCTCATTTTGTTTGTCTGCCTTTGCTCTATTATCCGGTTAATGTTTTATGTGTGTTGTGGGGCTCAGGGGGCTTCGGGCACTTTTGGGGTACTTTGTAGGGAAAACTACATTTCCCATGAGCACTTGCTTCCCATGCTCGTTTCTCATTGGCACCCGCCGCAGCAGCCATTTTGTGCCTTTTCCTGAATGAGTATCCTACGCAGGGCTTGGACTCTACTTCTCTCCTCTGCAGATTAACCCTTCGCCTGCCAGATAAGTGCATTTTAGCGATTTTTGGGGTGAACCCTTAATCTTACACACTGTATTTGGGTGATTCCTTATACTTTAAACATTTTGACACTGTGAGAATGTCTAATCCATTAGAGCTTGGGGCCAGACGTAAGACTTAGGATGCTGGGGTCTCTGTGTTCCCTAATGCACACTGTTCCTCATGTCATTCAGGGTTACCTATAGAATTCTCAGGTCATTTATGCCCAGCATGTTCTGCTGTCCCTCCAGCCATGCATTAGAGACAATTTGGGTGCAAGAGTTCAAGGCTGCTACCAGAGACCTCCGGTCTACATTGCAACTCTTTCCATCCCAGTTACAGGGGGTCTTCCACTCCTGGCAGACCCCTGCTTTTGTCAGATTTTCCCTGCCGAAACCGCAGGGAGTACCTGACGTATCAGATTCCTCTGAGGAGGAACTGTTGGTGGATTCAGATGAGGAGGAATGTTCTGCTATGGGCTCCTCTCAGTTTTTTGGGGACCCCTTTGAGGCTAATCCTGATCCCTCGGCTGAGGAACTGATCAGGGCTGTCTTAAACACAAAAAAAATTCCCTTAGTTCAAGAGGTTTCTTCAGATCCCCCTGATGTATTTCAGGAGCCTAAGAGGCCCTGTACTTGTTTTCCATCTAACCCCACTCTTGACCTCCTTGTGTCTGATGAGTGGAAGTCTCTGGACAGGAAACATTCTGTTTCCAAAAAGTTTGCCAAGCTTTACCCCTTCTCTGAGGCGGCACTTGCTCAATGGGTTCATCCACCCAAAGTGGATGCATTTGTCTCCAGGCTATCTAAGTCCACTGCCTTGCCAGTTGCTGATGCATCCGCTCTGAAAAACTGGACTGACAAGAAACTTGAGGTCTCCCACAAGTCTATTTTTGCCACTGCTGGCACTGCCATGCATCCAGCGTTTGTTGCGGCATGAGTGAACCGGGCCATTGCTGTCTGGATTGAACAGCTCACCCTGGCTGTCCATCAGGGTGCTTCTACTTCGGATATGTTATGGCTTCTTGCCAACACTTCTGAGACACAGCACTATGTTTCTGCTGCCTTATTTGATGCCATCCGTTTGGTGGCAAGGGTCTCCACCATGTCTGTGGTTGCCAGATGGGCTCTTTGGCTCAAGATCTGGGCTGCTGACACTGCTTCCAAGAAAGCATTGCTCTCGTTGCCTTTTCAAGGCACCTATTTGTTTGGGCCAGATCTTAAGGATCTGAAGAGTGAGGCCACAGGGGGCAAGAGTACACTTCTGCCTATGGTCCCCAGGAGGAAAACACCCATCAAGTGTAATCAGCTTTTTCGTCCCTTCCAGACTGAGACACGTCCAGTGAACCAGACGGTAGCCTCAGCTCCGCGTTCCTCCTCCAATCCCAAAACAACAATGGAAGCCCAAGGTCTCCTCCAAGACTAAGGCTTCCAAGCCTTCTTCAGAATGACTCACAACACCCAGGTCCCCACTCGGCTGTGGGTGGCCGTCTGCGTCACTTTCACAGTGTCTGGGAGAATTCAGTGGCGGACCTGTGGGTTTTGCAGGTGGTGGGGGAAGGGTACAGGATTCCTTTCTCCTCTCTTCCTCCCTTTCAGTTTTTTCCCTCTCATACGCCCCAGGGCGTAGAGAAACGCTGTCTGTTCAATGGCGCTATCCAGGTGCTTCTGGACAAGGATGTTCTGGAACCTGTTCCAGTTCAGGACAGAGGTATGGGTTTTTACTCAAACCTCTTTGTGGTCTCCAAGAAGGACGGTGGTTGTTGTCCCATTTTGGATTTGAAGGATCTCAATTCCTTTGTGATCAAGACTCATTATCACCAGGAGTCCCTAAGGATGGTGATTGCTGCTATGTCCCCAGGGGAATTCCTTGCCTCTCTTGATCTTCAGGATGCGTATCTGCACATAGCCATTCATACAGAGAGTCGGCAGTATCTCAGATTTGCCTGCGACCAAGGGCACTTTCAGTTTTCAGCTCTTCCCTTTGGTCTGACTACAGCTCCTGAAGTCTTCAACTGTGTCTTGGGAGCCTTAGTATCGGACTGCATCAGAGTTACTCCATACAAGGATGACCTGCTTCTGAAAGCCCCTTCTGTGGAACTTCTTCATCAGCAGGTTCAGGACTGCATTCATGCTCTCACCCATCACGGGTGGATCATCAACATGGACAGGTCAGATCTTGTCCCATCTCAGCGTCTGGTCTTCCTGGGCCTTCTCTTTGACACTCAGCAGAGCGTGGTGTTTCTCACAGACAAGGTGGCTCACGAGATCACCCACAGGGTTTCTGCTGTTCTGCCTCACGATCCAGTTCCAGCCAAGAAGCTGTCTTCTCTAGTGGGGAAGTTTATTTTCACCATAGAAGAGGTCCCATTTGCCATAGTCACATCAGGGAACTGTAGAGGTTCGTGATCCAGGTGTGCAGGGGTTAGCCGGACCTTCTGAAGATGTCAGTGTCCCTCCCTCTTCATGTGGAACTCAGTTTGTCATGGTTGCTCGACCTCTCCAATCTGCTGAAGGGCAAATCCTTCCTGGTATCCTTCTGGACAAAGGTGATGATGGATGCCAGCCTCTCCGGCTGGGGAGTGGTCCAGGGTCACCTGAGTGCTCAAGGTCGGTGGTCTCCAGAGGAGTCTCTCCTTCCCATCAACGTGTTGGAGCTTCGGGGCGATATTTTATGCCCTTCGCCATTGGACACCCCAGCTGGAAGAATGCCCAGTCCGGGTCCAGTCCGACAACGCCACAGCCGTGACGTAGATCAACAAGCAGGGTGGAACAAGAAGTCTCGCTGCCTGGTTAGAGGTCAAGGCTATTTTGTCCTGGGTGGAAGAACATGTTCCTGCCATATCAGAAGTGCACATTCCAGGTGTAGACAACGTCATGGCAGACTTCCTCAGTCAACACACGGTGGACAGAGAAGAGTGGGAACTGCACCCGGAGGTGTTCAACCCCATTATTCAGAAGTGGGGTCTTCCTCACATCGACCTGATGGTGACAAGACACAGCTGGAAGGTTCAGATGTTTTGCTCTCGCTGGAGGGATACTCTAGTTCTGGCGGTGGATGCCATGTCCATTCCTTGGTTATTTCCTCTGGCTTACATCTTTCCTCCCCTCCCCATGTTGCACAGGGTGTAACGGAATTGAGACTGGAGCACTGTCCAGTCATTCTGATTGCTCCATACTGGTCTTGACAGGCTTGATTTCCGGAGCTTCTGGATCTGTCAGTGGCGGAGCCTTTCCGGCTCCCTTGCCATCCGGATCTTCTTCTACAGGGTTACCTGTGGAAGGAGGATGTTCATCATCTAGCTTTGACGGCATGGAAATTGAATCCTCAATACTGAAGAAGAAAGATTTTTCTTCTGGTGTGGTGGCTATTATGCTTAATGCCTACCATCGTATCTGGTCGACCTTTCTCTCTTGGTGTGCGGATAGGGACCTTTCACAGGATTTTGATCTGCCTACGGTCCTGGCTTTCTTGCAGGACAGTGTGGATAAGAGCCTCAGTTTGAGTTCCCTTAAGGTTCAGATTTCTGCTCTGTTTTCTTTCAGAGGAGCATTGCTATTCTTCCTGATGTCAAGGTTTTCTTCCAGGGCGTTGCTCATACTCATCCTGTTTTCAAGACTCCCGCTCCTCAGTGGGATCTTAACTTGGTTTGGGTGTCCTTCAGCACCCTCCCTTTGAGTCCTTAGCTACTATTTCTCTACACCTGCGGACATGGAAAATGGCCTTTCTCCTGGCGCTCCTGTCTGTTCGCCGTGTCGCGGAGTTGCATGCTCTGTCTTATAGACCACCCTTTTTGGTGTTTCACAAAGACAAGACGGTGCTTCGCACTTCTCAGAAGTTTCTCCCAAAGGTGATCTCTGAGTTCCACATTAATCAGGAGATTGTGGTGTCTTCTTTCTGCCCTGACCCTACCTCTGACAAGGAGAGGGATCTCCACTTGTTAGATGTGGTGCGTTGTCTCAGGTTTTATGAACATTGCACTGAGTTCAATAGACAATCTGATGCGCTGTTCATCGTCCCTGAGGGCCCCAGGGCAGGGAGACCGGCATCCAAAGTGACTATTGCTTCTTGGATCAAGTACTCTATTCGTAAGGATTACGAGCTAAGGAAGAAGCCTGTTCCCTTTCGGGTTACGTCTCATTCTATTAGATCTATTGAGGCATCTTGGGCTTACAAGAATCAGGCCTCAGCTTATCAGTTGTGCAAGGCTGCCACTTGGTCGTCTCTGCACACCTTTTTGAAGCACTACCGTGTTGATGTGCTGACATCGGCTAATGCCAGTTTTGGGAGGAAGATCCTGGAGACAGTCTTGCCTGTCTGGGATCTTCTTCGGTTCTTTGGTGCTACCTTCACTGTTGAGCCCTGTTGGCTCTAGTTCAGTGTGCTGTGTGACAGTACCTGAGGTGTTGTTACCCCTGTTCAGTGTCTGTTGACACTTAATTTGTTTTTGTTGGGTTATCTCTGATCTGATGGTTCATATATGCTCTGGTGACTTTAGGGGCCCTGCTCCTGGTCCTTGCCTTACTTCCCTCCTTTGGAAACTCAATAGTTGGACATCCCAAAGTTACCAGTAACCTGTATTGGATGACAGAGAAAAGAGGATTTTAGTCTTACCTGTTAAATCATTTTCTCTTAGTCCATACAGGTTACTGGTCTCCCACCCTGTCAAGGGACCATGTTTGGCTCTCCTGTGGCAGACTGTGGGGGTCCTGCAGGGTCATGATCACAGGAGTCTTCTTTACCTTCTACTATCTAGTCAATAGTTAGTGTCTCAAATCTTACTGGAGCTGATTAGCTAGCTGCAGCCAAGGAGGGAAGGTAGGTTCCACCCCCTGTATTCACTTCTAGAACTGTTCCTGCCTACTTAGGGGTGAATTGCCTACCCAAAGTTACCAGTAACCTGTATGGACTAAGAGAAAAGGATTTAACAGGTAAGACTAAAATACTATTTTTTGTATTGCTCTGTTTTTTAAAAATAGTCATTCAAAAAATCCAGTCTTCAGCTTGCCTGTGTGGAGCCGGCAGTCCCTCCTGTTGCATTATATGCCTGCCCACCACCTTTCCCTTTTCCTCCAGTAGTGTGTCTGCACAGATGCCTGCATGCAGCATCACCGCAATGAATACACCGCTGTAAAAAAGCAATGTCCTATGCTGATAAGTTCAGGGACATTGCTTTTTACAGTGTATTCATTGCCTTGCTTGCTTCATCACGTCGATGCTTCCTGCAGGCAGTTGTTTAGACACACTGCTGGAGGAAAAGGGGAAGGCAAATGATGGGGAGAGCACTGTCAATCCTCTTAAAGGGGAACTACCACACCGCAAAAACTTTATCTTGATTAAGTCTTCATCTGGCGACTAGCTGCTTAGTAGCGCTAGTCGCCAGAAATATTACCTGGTTTAAAAGATTTAGGATTTATTCGGAGGCTGACAGTAGCAGGAAGCACGGACATCTTGCCATAGTGACGTCCGTGCACCTGCGCTGTCAGTCCCTTTTGGAGCCGGCCGGTCACAACAGACAATTGTTTTTATATATATATATATTATTATGCTCAACTAACACCAGCTGTGATATTGGCTTTTTCAAGAGTAGCATCATATCTGTCTTTTAAACTACTAGATATTAGAAACGTAATCATGTATTGCTTCATAATATATGAAAACCTCTTAAGAGAATTCAATCCCCTTTAAATATTGCTATGAACAGGTTGATTGACAAATAGTAAGGTAGGAGGTTACACTGTTTCTTCTTTTGTTTTAACCAATCATATGGTGTTTGATACTTTTTAAAAGTTTGTGTTTCTGGATGTCTATTGAGTCTATGATTAATCTCTTAACTAGCACGAAACGCGTCAGATGGTTCAATAACCAACCTTATATATCTGGGACTCGCTTCATCCATGTCTGAAATGCTTACATTTTAATGCTTTTCAATAACCAGAAAGTTTTTAACCTGGATTACAGTTTGCCTCATACGTATATCACCTGTCAAATCAGGAGTGCTTCCGCTTTTGATTTTTGACCTCTTAAGTATAGGTTGAGCACACCTCACCTTTAAAAAGGGACACACATGAAAAATGCATACTACAGGGTTGCTTTGATTTTTGTGCACTCCTGAAATATGCCTATTTCCTATGTGTCCCTTTTTAAAGGTGAGGTATGGTCAGCCTACTTAAGTATCCAAACTTTAGACACATCTAAAATTCGAACTTCTGTATGTTTGTGGTGAAAAGGGCAAACCTTTTCATAATAAATACATGAAGAAGGATAAGGGTATAGAAATGACTGACACCACAACTTAAATGGGTATGAACAGGCCAACTTTAATAACATGTTACGTTCACATATACATAACTCTCTTCCAACTTTTACACATAAAATCCCTGTATACATTTTAGCTGAATACATACAGCTATCCCAACTGCTAACCACTCCAAATGCATGGCCAAATCTCCCTGACACATGCTTCATCCTTATACTACCAACATTCTTTATCAACGATTTCCACAATTACCCCGTTAGGCCATACCACACTAGCCTCCAAACGGGTAACGTTATCTACCTAAGGAAAAACATCATCACTTATTTCCATTTAAATTTAACTCCCCAAACAACAGTCACACCGCCTTAACCTAAACCAACAGGGAGGGCGGGCGGGTGCTTCACACGGTCCTCCTAAAAGGACCCACTTCCTGCTTGCTATCCCTTTTCACCCCTCCTAAATCCCACCTACCACTACCTCATTTCCCAGCCTCCCCTTCTACATGTCTCCCCTCCTCTATAATCCGGGGAGTTACTGCGTTGGTGAGTTTATCTCTGGCATTTCCAAATGATACTTTGCAATGCATTCCGCACTCCTCTGGCACTCAAAGGGTTTAAAAAAAAAGTTCTGTGGTCCTTGGCCTCCCACCCTCAGATCAGGTGGTCATTAAAGGGTTAATAGCATTTATTTGTTTCCTGTGATGCAATTGGTTTATTCTAGTGCATCAGCCTCAGTGTCCATCCCAGCTCACCCTATACCAGTTCCCAGTCTGTCCTCCCTCCCTTCCCCCCAATATCCCTGCTCCTTTTAACTAAATACTTCAGTTCACCAGGGAGAAACAAAATGAGGTTCTGGCGCCAGAAAACTCAAATGCTTCATCAGTCTAAAGCCAGGATGTAGGGTGGGGAGGCACAATTAGACATCTGAAGGCAGCTACACCCCAATTAAAACCACTTTACTTTAAATGTGTCTCAGTGTATTCTGAAGGGTTTTTTTTTTTTTATCGTATGTTGTTTAACTCTTTGAAGGCAAGAGGAATATCTAATATGTTAATGTAGTTTTCTATTAAATAACTGCTTGTATACAGTTCCATGTTTTGGTCTGTTGTATTCATACTTAATCAGGGCCGGATTTCCCAATATCCAGAGTAGGTAACTGCCTAAGTCCAGATTTTTTGGGGGCCCCCTCAACTGTGCTGTTCACACCCATATTCTGAATTGTGGGGGTGACCAGTGCAATTTAAATGTTCTATTCTTCTTTACTGGCTAGTATTTAACCCCTTGGATGCTGCAGAGATACCCGACTCGTTGTGAAGCAATGCTTTGGAAATCTTAACCGAAGGGTTAAAGCTTTTTTGTACTTGCTTGTTATGGGCCAAATGTATTGTTTATGCCAAGACATAGTGGAGATGGGACTGGAGGAGGGGCCATGTGAGTGATAGGGGTGTGGCTGTGGGTGGAGCCCAGGACCACCTTGCCTAGGGGTGCCTTGGATGTAAATCCGGCCCTGTGCTTGATCTGTATTTGTCTCTGATTAATACATCTCTAAAGACCCTGGAAAAGATGCACCATGGTTCAATAAGGGGCCAGGATGGAGATATGGTGGCATTTTTTTATTGACAAAACTAGTGTAAAAGCCTGTGTACATGGGCCAAGATCCAGGTAATGCTAACCCTTTGAGTACGTTGTGTACCCCTCTGGCTGCTCCACTCGATGCAGTCATGCGTCACGTCACTCACGCGTGGAAATCATGCGCAGTAGAGACTCCTCAGACATGGGCAGGCTCTACTGCGCATGACTGCATCGTGACAAACATCCTAGCAAATTATTATATAGGATGTACTAAGACGTATTTTCTGTCATATCCATGAGAATACACTGCAAAACGGCCACCATCTCCACAATTTTGCAGTGTCTAATTCAACAATGGTTCCTTTGCATATTGAAATGCAGTTAAATAAGTCATTGTTGTATTCCTGTGGGTGTTTACATGTTAATGTGGCGCAGAGCCACATGCACTGAGCTCCAATAGCTGCCTGTGCTGTCGGAGTTCACAGTTCCAACTTCGCCAGCCAAGCTGTGATCTTCCTATAGCACTTTATGGAGCCAGACCACAGTTTGCTCACTCTACTGGAGAGCAGAGACAGTAGCTGCCCTACTTTACCCCGTTCAGTGCCATAGAGGTGTGCAGTGCACACCCCTGTGTCATTCAAAGTGTTACAACAGTAAAATTCATTGCCACAGTTGATTTATACAGTGAGATAACAATTCAGAGAAGCTGTAACACTAACCAGCTTCTTTGCCAGTTCTGTATTGACTGGAACAGCTGAGCGGGCTATCCACTGATCCGCTGATTCAGGTAAACACAGGACTGGAAAGGCATTCCACTGCAAAGTGCCTTGTGAGTCATGTGTTTATCTGACCAGTTGATTGGCAGATAGCCCGCACAGCTGGTTCAGTCAATACAGAACAGTTGTTATATGTTACAGTTTCTCTGCCAATTCTTTCATTGTATAAATCAATTGTGTAATTGCTTTTACTGAAGTAACCCTTTTAGTGCCACAGTGGTGTACAATGTACTTCTCTATGGCACTAGAAGGGTTAGGGACTAATGCTATCTGTGTAGGGAGTAATGCTGTTTGTGGTGCTGAAGTCTGACCACATCCTCTGCACTTCCATACCCCCCCATACCTCCCAAGTGTCCCTCTTTAGGAGGGACAGTCCCTCTTTGAGACCCAAATCCCTTTGTCTCTCTTCCCCACCCTGGTGCCGCTGTGTTTAGGAGATCAGACTGTGTGGTGTGTATAGAAGTGTATCACCCTGGTGTCCCTGTGCTTAGGAGATCAGACTGTGTGGTGTGTATATAAGTGTATCACCCTGGTGTTCCTGTGTTTAGGAGATCAGACTGTGTGTTGTGTATAGAAGTGTATCATCCTGGTGTCCCTGTGTTTAGGAGATCAGACTGTGTGGTGTGTATAGAAGTGTATCATCCTGGTGTCCCTGTGTTTAGGAGATCAGACTGTGTGGTGTGTATAGTAGTGTATCACCCTGGTGTCCCTGTGTTTAGGAGATCAGATTGTGTGGTTTGTATAGAAGTGTATCATCACCCTGGTGTCCCTGTGTTTAGGAGATCAGACAGTGTGGTGTGTATATAAGTGTATCACCCTGGTGTCCCTGTGTTTAGGAAATCAGACTGTGTGGTATGTATATAAGTGTATCATCACCCTGGTGTCCCTGTGTTTAAGAGATCAGACTGTGCGGTGTGTATATAAGTGTATCACCCTGGTGTCCCTGTGTTTAGGAGATCAGACTGTGTGGTGTGTATATAAGTGTATCACCCTGGTGTCCCTGTGTTTAGGAGATCAGACAGTGTGGTGTGTATATAAGTGTAACATATTGCTGCACATTAATGTGTGTATAAACCTCAGTATATGTGTGTATAAATTAGTCTATGTATATAAAATACTTTGGTCTTGCTCCAAATAATTTACACAAAGAGGTGTCAGTAGGTCATGAAAAAATTCTCTGTAATGCCCTGACCATCAGTCACGGACCCAGCAATACCATCTAAAACACAAGTGCCCCTCTTCGGCCATTTGAAATGCTGGGGGGTATGCCCCCTATTAGGCAAGTGTAGGAGCAGAGAGGATGCGCTCAGACTTCAGGGTTGTGGTCATAATGGCGATGTATATGGAAGGTATCTATTACATATTACGAGAATTACATCAAACTCAGCATGCTAATGATTATATTCTCCACCCTCCCCATGTGTAATTCTAATTGTATATGGAGACGTGTGTTGCATTATCCATAATGAAGTGCTAGACACACACTTCTCCAGACACACTTTGCCATAGTATCACCTTTTAGTGCATCTCCTCCCTTATCTTACAATCCTATTGTGAACAGTAGAATGCCTGAGGTTCCCACATATTTCTCCTGACAGGCAGATACAATGAGGTTCTCTTTCCTATGGGATCAGTCTTAGGGACTTATGCAGAAAGATGAGATGAGGTTTTTTAACCACCTGAATTCTAGACAGGTCTCCTATTAAATGTGTAAGAATGAGTGGGAGATCTCTCTAGCGTTCATGGTGTTAAACCCTTTATTTAAATAAGTGAAATGTGGAGAATGGTTATCTCTCCTCCATGGTGCATTTGGTTTGCTCAAGAATATCTAATCATTCTGAATCAGGCCCGTAGTAAAAAAACCTGGGGATGTGCCATAATGGATCCTATTGAACATTTGGGAGTTATAATTGTGACCCCCCCTTGGCTGGAAGGGGAGCTGAACACAACCTGTAAGCCGCAGACTTAGCTGTGTTGTGTTCGCAGCCCCATAGAATTCTAGGGTCGGGACATGAGACCATCCCTATTAGTATATGGAGACTGTGAGAGCCACCCTTGACTTGGAAACGTGAGACTGGAAATCAGTAGTTCAGTCACCATCAGGGGATCAGCAACAGAGCACCAGGGTCCTTTTACTGACCCCCATTCCCATCCCACTGGTCTACTCACAATGCAGCCCCAGCTTCCTCTGCTGCCACCAGAGACGCTGATTATTCAAAAGAGTAACTGTTACATGCTCACAAAGGTGATTTGGCTGCTTTCTGTTTTAGAGCATGTCAAGCCTCCCATGCCCATGCCTACTTACCTAGATAACCACTTACAAAGTTTGCCCCTGCCTGAAGTCAGCGTTCTAGCTGACAGCAGGGAAATCCGGTCCCGGGACCGTTGGCAGCTCTGCAGCAGAGCCGAGATCAAGTTAATGAAAAAGAAATCCTTCACTTAAAAGGCCTTCTACGTGTGCTTGGATTTTAAGTGAAGGATTTATTTTTCATTAACACAATCTCGGCTCTGCTGCAGAGCCGCTGACGGTCCCGGGACCGGATTTCCCTGCTGTCAGCTAGAACGCTGATGTCAGGCTGGGGCGTACTTTGTAAGAGGTTATCTCTCAAACCATAAGGGTTTGAGAGATGCCACTGGGGGCATTTTCTTCTTTATTGAAGGGCTACAAAATAGGGTAAGTCATTTTTAAGTGTTACTATCTCTTTAAGGTGACGCATAGCCTTTACATCAGGGATACTTATAAAAAATACACCCTGCAGGTGACATTTTCACAAGCGTCCCTGAATTAAAGGGGCATGCAAACCAGTCCTCTGGCACCCCCAACAGCCAAGGTTTTCTCTATCTCACAAATGCAGATGAATCAATCCCTTTACATCAGGAATGCTTATAAAAAACACACGCTGCAGGTTGCACTAATTCTTGTTCTCCTCTGCAGAATTATATTTTCAGAAGTGTCCCTGAATTAAAGAGATATGTAAGCAGAGAAGTTGGCAATCTTCTAATGTCTGGCTCACCACGTAAAGGGCCAAGATTTATTACCCCAGGACTCAGTTGTTTCCGTGATTCAGGGCCAGTTCCATCCACGGACTTGTTTTCTTATCCCAATTTTCCAGGCCCATTTTCTTAGTTAATGCCCACGGCAAATCTGTGCTGTCAGCTGCAGCTGTAGTGTGTGTGGGAACTGCACATCAAGAGTCACATGGAGGAAGAGAACAAGCACCAGGCAGACGTGTTCCCCTGTGAAATAATCTGACTACAGGAATTTTATATGTAGATAGATAGATAGATAGATAGATAGATAGATAGATAGATAGATTTTTTAAATATTTTTTTTAATCTTGCAAATACAAAGCTGTGCTGTTTTGTGGTTTGGCTGACTCACTGGAGGTACCATATGTATTCAACATAAAGGTGACAATATCTCCATGTTATTACGGTATACCTATGAAAAACATATGCTGCAGGGTTCTACTGGCTATTATGAAGTTGCAATAATTTAGATACTTCTCTGGCACTCAGAGAGTCAAGCACCAGATTGAGGTACAACGCATTTCGCAGCCCTCTGGTACTTACAGGTTTAAGATTAAGATTGCGTGGGAGGTATTATTAGGTGACTGTAGCCCTTTAAAATGGAGCGCTAGTCTTATAATATAATCAGGTACCATATACATGCATGTATTTAAACAACGGATACACTTTTTATATGGATAATTATGTGTTATAAAATCTAATTAAATAATATATAGTATGTTTATGGGGTTATGAGCTATACAGAATCTTTTGGAGAAAGAAAAAATATGTATAAGTACTCTGTTGGGGTTATTCAAAATAAACAGGTGTAGCACTTGGAATAGTTGAGTTTATTATAAAAATATATATTGTAATACTTTCCAGAGTACATTAAACTACATTTTTCTATTGCAGTCATCAGGTGATGCTTTTCCTATCATATACTATGGACAGTAGTTGTCTATTATTTGAGCTCTTCCATTGAGTGCATTATAAAGAAATGTTTGTATTTTTAACACTAGTTGGCGCTGTTGCTACAAGTTTGATTTTAAGAAAAATAATACATTTGAGCTGTAATTAATTTGGAATAGAAACCCATCAAGAAGTAACATAACAACATTGTTGATAAGGCTGAAAAAAATGTAACTATCAAGTTCAGTCCATTCCATATCACAGCTGTTGATCCAGACGAAGGCTAAAAAAAACAGTTGAAACCATTTCCAATTAAGCCCCAAATGGGTCTACAGGAAAGGCCTTGTAACATATATATTTTCTTAAAAAATGTTTATGGGTCTTTTTAACATGTGCATGTTGGAGAGCGCCCATAGCAACCATCCACAGCAGCCTGCTGGGACTGTGGTCATGCCCCATGTGACTGAACCGTGATACTTCAAAGTCTCTCAGTTCCAATTCTATCAGGGGACAGGGGCAGAGCTAGAGCCTGCTGGATCCTAGTGCAAAATCTGAGGCTGGGCCTCTTCATGTTTTTATGACATAGCTAGACACAAAACATACATGTTCATGGAGCAGAAAGCCGCAGGAACTTCATCCTTTTGAACCACCAGAAAGGGCTCATGTTCTGAGATCGGGGGTAGGTAAATGACGCAATTCATGTCATAAAGGGTGGGCCTTATTTGGGTGGGCAGGGCTTGTTGGCATTGTACTTATGAAGTGGGTTGGAATTGGTGGGAGGAGGGTAGGAAGGAGGAGTTGAATTTTTTAACTCTTTCAATTTTATAGCTGTGTTCAATGCACTGCTCCACATTTTACAACCTGATTCCACTGCTTTTCCTTGTCCATCTCACTCAAGTGTTCCTCTTTAGGAGATATTAAGGTTCCATACCTCCCAGATGTCGCTCTTTAGAAGATATTAGGGCTCCATACCTCCCAAGTGTCCTCTTTAGGAAATATTAGGGCTCCATATCTCCCAAGTGTCCCTCTATAGGAAATATTAGGGTCCCATACCTCCTAAGTGTCCCTCTTTAGGAGATATTGGGCTCCTTTCCTCCCAAGTGCCCCTCTTTAAGAAATATTAAGGTTCCATACCGCCCAAGTGCTCCTCTTTAGGTGATAATAAGGGTCTCCATACCGCCCATGTGTTCCTCTTTAGGAGATAATAGGGCTCCATACCTCCCAAGTATCCCTCTTTAGGAGATATTAGGGCTCCATATCTCCCAAGTGTCCCTCTTTAGGAGATATTAGATCTCCATACCTCCCAAGTGTTCCTTCTAACTGAAGCTGGAAGGCACCGTGTCGCCCTGAGCCATCGTTCCGGGTTTCTCCTTCTCGAAGGCGGATCACACAGCATGGTCCCTACCGGTCTAGCATTAACGGCTCAATCGAACATCCACGGTATCGTAAACTCCGTGTCAAAGTCTGATGAAAGTGGTAGCACCGTTGAAACCGTGTCAGAAGAAATCCAGGCGAACAGGAAAAGGGTTGACGGGACTCACAGCCAGAGTCAGGTCGCAAACTTGTACTATGGACCGTAGAGAGTGAGGCCTCTACTCCCGGTCGACAGGTAACTAGAGGATGTCGTAGGAAGCACCAGGATGTCATACGGAGTCCACATCGCCACCTAACAGCATACGAAAGCTTGAAGTCCTGACTCGGAATCGAATCCGCAGATAGCTGGCAGCAGGCAGTCGACGATACAGGATACTCAGCTCAGATGGGCATCAGAAGGGATAGTTTAAACCACAAGAGCATAAAGACACCAGAACTCCTTGTTCTCTTCAAGATAACTGACTTTATTGAAACAACCACAGCATATTTATACAGCTTTAACCACACTGATATTACATGGGCAGATTACATGGGCAGACATGATTGAATTAACACACAGAAGGGGGTCTTTCAACAGTTCACAAACATACAATGGCGTGGCTAGAGTGGCTAGAATGCATATCTTAGGGACAATGGTTCTTCATGTTAGGCTATGGAAGATATTTGCATGCCTACTTCAGGGATTTGAATAATCCGGCAGTGGCTCATTGCCCTGACTCCCCGTGTTGACAAATCGAACACAGAGACGGAAGTTTACGACTTGTAGTCATCGAATGTGTAGACGTGTAGGTCTCAGTGCCCTCCAGCCTTGCACAAAACAGTCTCTGTGGCCTCCATACCTCCCAAATGTCCAATTTAGGAGATAATAGGGCTCCATACCTCCCAAGTGTCCCTCTTTAGTAGGGACAAACCCTCTTTGAGGCCCAGATCCCTTTGTCCCTCTTTCCCACCCTGGTGTCCCTCTTTTTAGGAGATCAGACTGTGTGATATGTATATATAAGTGTATCACATTGCTCCACGGCAATAAAACTAACATTAATGTTTAAACTTCAGCATACTTGTTTATAAATTAGTGTGTGTAAATAAAATACTTTGCTCTTGTTCTAAATCATTTATTCATTTAAATAAAGAGGTGTAATAAGGTAATAAAATAACCTAATAATTCTCAGTAATTCCCCTCTCACCAGCCATGTCCCCGGAAACACCATCTAATCATGGGAGATATGCTTGTCCTATAACCCTTTGAATGCCAGAGAGCTGTGAATTGCATAGCACAGGTGATACACATTCCCACCACATACAGACACACACCACTGGTACTTAAAAGGTTAATCTTCCAAAAAGTGGTAATAACCAGACAGAATCAAACAGTGGATAATCAGTTATCAAACTATTGTATAGACAGACAACGAACCATGCCTGCCCACCTGAGCATTGCATATCTTCCACTGTAACTCCTCAACCTGTACCATGGAAAATATGGAACATCCAAGTCTCATTACGTTACATAGGAGTTCCATAGAACAGTATGTGCTCCCTGTCAGCTGGCTTACACTGCAAGACTGGAAATCTATCTGAGCAGTTATATTCCAGGATTCTTGCTCTCTTTCACTGTAAGATTCACTCACAGCGAGGATGTGGAATGTGAAAGAGCCCTTTTGAATTGGACATTAGAAGTCCAGGCCTGCCTATGCACCCCACTGACCCAGCCAGGGAATGGGTTGAATGGGACTGTGACGTCAGGTCGGTCAGACCTGATCACGCAGCCCAACACACACGCAAACACTGGGATTTGGTCTATATGTGTGTGGGCAGAACAGACCAGCATTCTGATTGCTCTGATCACTGGTCGTCTACAATGAAAATCACTATGTTTATGGGTACCTTAATTCACACATGAAAAATAGTATTTTGTGTGTTTGTACAATATAATGTCTAGTCTCCCATTCAGTCCCTTCATGCTCTCAAGCAGTGACTAGCCAGCTGAGAATGAGGGAAGTAATAGTCTAACAACAACTTTATTCCTTGCAGTTCCTAGAGGTAGTCACTACAGTGTCAGCCTAGCACATCTTCCAAGTTGAATGTTGCTGATTTTATTGAAATAGTACACTGAGGCTGATAAATTTAAAAGAACTGGAGCTATTCTGGAGCAACCCTTCCCAACCATAGGGAGACAAATTAAAAGTCATATTAACTTAACCCCTTAACGACATGTGACGTACTATGACCGTCACGGTCCTTGAAATACTCAAGGACCGATGATGGTCATAGTACATCACGTACTTTTTACTTACAGCGCTCTACCGGGAGCGCTGTAAGTAAAAATAGGGCCTGAAATAGACCGCTCCAAGATCGGAGCGATCTCTATCAGGCCCCATAATGACGCGCCGATACACGCGACAGGTCACGTGTACCGGCGCGTCCAAGTGCTCCTATGCGGTCATTATGGGACGGAAATGTCCCAGGACCGCCGGTCCTTAAGGGGTTAAATAGGGCTTTTAATCTCTTGAATATTAGCATGGTGTCCAACACACATGCCTCCCAACGTTTTAAATGGCTAAAAAGGGACATTTGTGTTTTAGGGTGTGTTGCTGAGGGCGTGACTGGTGGGCGGGGCATTACACAGAATTTTTAGGTTATTTCAAGACTTACTGGAACCTCTTTGTGTAACTGAATAAATGGTTTAGAACAAAACCAAAGTATTTTATCTATACAGACTAATTTATACACACATATACTGAAGTTTATACAAATATTAATGTGAATTTTACTACTGTGGAGCAATGTGATACAGTTATATATACACCACACAGTCTGGTCTCCTAAAAAGAGGGACACCAGGGTGGGAAAGAGGGACAGAGGGATTTGAGTCTCAAAGAGGGACACTTGGGAGGTATGAACACATTGTGAAGCAATACATTAGAGACCACGCTAGCATTTAAGGGGTTAAAAGCCCCTTTTAAATCAATGGGATTTTATATTTTTCACCCATGTTGTGGTTGCTTAACCCCAAAGTTGCTAGAGATAGAAGATCATCCTACCTATTTTAATACAATTGGATTTAATAGTGACACGTGGCCAAAATAAGAAAATCTGACCCCTTCACTTAGGGTGAATTTCATCAAGCAGAGAACAGATAACTCACAAGGAAATCTAGGGCCTGATTCCCCAATAGGCGGAATAGGCAACCGTTTAGAGCACTGAATTTTAGGGGCGATGCCTCATCTGTGGTAGCCACATCTATATTCTGAATTGTGGGTGAGGAGAGAGCAATCTCAGTATCCCTACACCAGTTTCTATAGGCCTTTAATGGCTATAATTTAACCCTTTGGATGCTACAGACAACTCTAGTGCATTGCAAAGCAATGCATTTGAGATCTCTCTAGAAGTCAAGGAGTTAAAAACGTTTTTTTGTGTTTGCATGTAACAGACTAAGGGTATTTTCTGTGCCAGTGGATTGGACTGTGGGCGGGTTCAGATGAAGAGGGGGTGTGGCCACAGTCTCACATATGCAAACAGGGAAATACATAGATCATTGATAAATACCTGAAGTTACCTATGTTGACCGCAGAAAAAAGGTGAAGGACAGAGTATCTGCTATTATTTCCCTTTGATGCATCTCATCCTTGATCTTTATGTGTAGATACATGTATGAGATTTAATCTAACCTGTTCTCATATTCCATTCCAGGGAGACATCCAGCAGTTAATGATTGTCTCCGACCCCAAAGCTGCCTTTGATTACTGCTCCAATTACATGCCCAGCTGTGACTCCGCACTAATCTACACAGTACAATCACAGGACCCAGAATTCCCTGAAGAGGTAAGAACACTGGGGACAACAAGCCTTAGAATGCAGAATGATTCCACAGAATTCTAGCTGTTATATTCAAACAGAGGTAGCCAATTTTTGAACCTTCACCTGTTGGGTAATACAATTTATTCCAACTGTCGGCTTGTTGGGGATGACTTGACTTGTAGTCCTCAACAGCTGAAGGTCCAGCAACTTGCTACCCATTGAAATGCCCTGTGGAATGCAACCTGTGGTTCTCCATCTGTTGTTGAGAAACAACTCTCATCACTCTCAGATGGCTGTTGGCCAATGGGTGTTGTGATCCAACAGCTGGTAGAGCCACGTATTATGCACACCTGCTTTAGAGTTGTCTACAAAAGGCTTACATTCCACTTGAGTTGAAAATAAAAGAATTAAGATGGTGTTCTACTAGAATAATAATATTTTTTTTATTCCCATTGTATTCTCTGTAATATATTATGTTTTTTAATTACATTTTTCTGTGAAAGTTGAAACATCACCCCACACAAACACTCCTCCATGCCCATACATACACAAGCACCTTTTCAGTGCAGGACACACGAACAGGCACTGTTTCAATGACAGTTACTTATTCAGTGCAGATTTCCAGTACCAGGCACACATGCTCGTTCACAGACACACGCACGTACACACACACGCACGTATACACACACACACAGACACACAAACACGTACACATATACCGTTTCACTACTGGACCCAAAACAATTCCCTTTCAATGTCAGACACCAGAGGAGAAAACAACCCTTAGTGCTAGAGACAGAAAGACACAGGTTTTATAATTCAGACATCTCTAGTCAGTGTATAAATCTAGTGGCACTGTGATTTTGTAGTACAAATAAAAAGTAGTTAAAAATGATTCTGCAAGTGGGATGTACTTAAAGGGATAGTAATACTTCATTTTATCTTTATTTTATTTTGTAGGCATTAAAAAAACATGAAGAACGATATAAGTCTTATCTCTCAAACCTTTATGGTTTATGAGATATTCACAAGCAAAGTTTCCCCTCCCTCCCCTTTTACCTAGTGTAAGCCATCTCTTCTCAGATGTGGAATGTAGTCCATAGACCAGACAGATAACAGCAGGGGACAATCTTCTTCCTTTGAGAACAATGAAAGCCCTGCCCCCCTTGACAAGTTTTTCAGGTTTTTCCCTTATCTTAATTGAAGATTTCCCTCTCTGCAGTGTACCTGGGCACCTCCCTTCTGATCTGGCTGAGCAGTGTTACATCAGTAAAAGGGGCAGGAGGGGGATATTTTACCATTGAATTACTCTTGAACTACAACTCTGACAGAATTGAAATAACACCCTCCAAGGCCCAAATACTATGATGATTAATTAGATCTGCTTTTATTCTGAAACATTACTATCCCTTTAGGTAGACACACTGTATGTCAAATCAATGTACAGGGGGCGCCTAACATGCCTTGTCTTTAGGACTTCCCTGCTTGTGCACAATTGAATTAATTAACCCTTTGAGTGCCAGAGAGGTATGCAATGCGTTGGATACCTCTCTTGCATTCATCGGTTAAAGACCAAACCTGTAACTCAAGCAGGAAATCCTAAGCACATGGCCTGTTAGATGCCCCTGTTGAGGGGGTTGGAAAGCGAGGATGCAGAGTGATGGGAGAGAGAAGGAGTGGAAAATGATCAGGGAAAGACCAGGGGAGATATGCACTAAGTTGTGATAAAGTGGTGATGAAGTGGATATTTTTTCTCCACTATTCTAAACTGTCCATGTACTATGTTATTCTATGGAGAGTATTTTGTCCCCGGGGACCCACTAAGTTATTCTGAAAACCAGAGTGTATGGGGCAGATCCGAAGAGTTCCCAGCTGTGTAGAAAGGTTTCCAAATATTTGCCCTGTACAGAGCAGTTGGTGTGAAGTAGTGTCAGTGTGTGTGTAATGGAGAGGGACTGAATAAAGAAAATATTGCACTGGATCAGAGCTAGCAACCTTAGTTGTCCAGTTGTTGCGGACTACAACTCCCATCATCCATCATCACCCCAAGGCTAGTGGTAGATGGTGGGGGTTGTAGTCTGCAACATAATCTATAAGTAGTAAGTACAGTAATACATTTGGTGTAACCCTTTGAGCACCAGAGGTATGCAACACATTGCAGAACAATGCATTGCATACCCATCTGGCACTCGAAGGGTCAAGGAAACATAGTAATACTGTTATACTGTTTACCTTCCAATCATCATCATCCTACACATGGCTGGATACCCAGAAAGGATGTTTTGGTTCCCACCAGCCAGAACAAGCATAACATTTGAAGGGTTGTTTTGGCAGAAGCAGCCCCCTGAATACCGTGGCTGGGGGTTTCATTCAGCAGATGCAAAGTCAGGAACATTGCAGCTGGAATAGTAACAGCTGGATCCCAGGGCTGAGTCTTGTTCTGTCTCATTCACATGAGCGTGAGTCAGGACACTGGCATCTGCTGCTGAGAGACAAGAAGGAAATCCAGAGATAGGAGATGTGTCACCAGTACCAGAGGGAATTATTCCATATCATACACATCAGCATTATTTGTACTGCCCATATGAATTGTACACATTACAGACAAGTAAACAGCGATGTCTGTGTCTGTGTCATTGTTATTATTCTCAGAAAATTAGCCTGATGTACTAAGGAGAATTAGATTAATTCTGCAGCAAAACAACTGCACTACAGGGGAGAAAATGGAAATTCTCATGAATTTAAATGGACTATATAACTACTAGAGATGTCTCCAACGCATTGCTTTGCAACGTCTTGGTGATCTCTTTAACGTTCAAAGGGTTAAAATTCCAATTTAAATCAATGGGAAGTTTGCACATTTTTAGTAGTTCCCATTGGTGCAGTTAGTTTGCCTTAAAATGACTCTGGGGGAGGGGTGGGGTTATGCACTAAGGAGCGATACAGAGATGATGAAGAGGAGATGACTTATCCAGTGATAACAGCTGGGAACTCTCCGGTTTTGCCCCGGAGACCAGGCACGTGCACACATAGACCCCAAGGGGGGCTCGAGCACCTGCCCTTTTTGTCCAAAGTGCCCTTTTTTTAAATATATATTTTGAATAAATAATTATGAGAAGTTCCCTTTTTTGCATTTGAGCCCCTGCCCCCCAAAATATCTGTGCACGTCCCTGCTGGAGACTCTGGTTTTGACTGTGAATTACCGGGTCTCTGGGGCAGATTCTGAACCTCCGGATGTGGGGAGTTTCTGATGAAGCTCTGCCCACAGCCACTCCTCCCACTGAGTTCCCACTCCCCGGCTCTTCTCTTCCTTCCCCAGGCTATTCTAGCTTGCTTTTTTTTTTTAAGTCCCGCCCCCCCCTCGTGATTAAGCCATGCCCCTTTTATGACGAGAATTGCGTCATTTCTCTTACCTCATCAGCATCACAGGGGTCCCATGCTGGGAGCCAAGTCCAAGAAGTTCCCAGGTATGCTAATGCTATTACTTCTCCAGTTCCCATGTTATTCTATGGAAGCCTATGCACCAACTCACTCTCACTCAAGGAATCTTAGTGTATAGGGTCCATGGAATAACTTAGGAGCTGGAGAAATGATATTACTTCTTTATTACACCTTAGTGCACCTCCCCCCAGTTCCTCTTAATACATTAGCCTCAGTGTGTTTAGATTAAAATTACTTTAATACTGTTTAACTCTGTGAGTGCCAGAGAGTCATGTAAAGCATTGCAGAGCAATGTGTAATACATCTTTCTGGCACTGAAAGGATTAACAAATGTACACAGATGTATAGTTTTACAGCTGTATATACTATACATACTACATTAATATAGTTATGAACTGTCTAACTGCCTATCTATCTATCTATCTGTCTATCTATCTGTCTTTCTACCTTCTCCCCTCTTTATGTATGTGTTGTCACACTTGGTAATATATTTCTCTCAGGTAGGTTCTCTAGCTGGCTGACCGAGTAGATCTTCATCTTTTACCATGTTGTGGAGATAGGCCGGAACCATGTGTTTTATTGATAACTGGTTGAGTGCTAGACTGAAAGGTTCATAAACTGAGGAACAGGTCATCAGTCAGTGATAAAGCTTGGTGAGAATGGACACATTATGGGCCATATTCATGATGTTAAAAAGAACAATCTTGGAGCAAACCAACTGCACCATAGGGACAGAGATTACCTGATTATTATTTAAATGGGGTTTCTATCCCCTTGAACGACAGAGAGGTCTCCAATTAATTGCTTCCATTTAGCCTTCAAGGGTTAAAAGCCCAAATTAAATAAATGGAATTTTTTGACATTTTTATTTGTGCCCTGCGGTGCAGTTGGTTTGCTCCAAAATTGTTCCTGTTCTTATGCATCAGTAACTGCAATGGAAAGACAGACAGATAGATAGATAGATAGATAGATAGATAGATAGATAGATATTGTGGAGAAACAGGGGGTGATAGTGTATGTGGTATTTTACTGTAAGCTGTGTAATTGTGTTGGCAGTGGGGAACCAGAGTGCCCAGAGAATAAAGGTTAAGCCCTAATTTGGAATGTATTCTATTGAAATGTCATTGCCTGCATGGCTACCTCCAAAGGGCAACATCAGTATGCCATCTGCATCAAATGGGAGACATTAAAATATAGCCCACTTAAAGGTCACCCCCTCAGTCTGGAAGCAGTTTGCCTGGGGTACACAATAACCTTTGACTGCCAAAGAGGTATCAAATGCATTGCTTTGTGTTCAATACCTCACTGGTGCTCAAAGTGTCACTGTGTTTGTGAGTAGAAGAAGAAGAAATGGGATATTTGATCAAGATTCTGTAACATTTATGCAGATATCTCTAGTAACAATCTGCATATATGTTATAGGAGCCAGTTCAGATGTCCCATTTCTTCTGCTTACAGACTCAGCAACCCTTTAAGTGCCAGAAAGGTATTGAAAGCATTGCAAAGCAATTCGTTTGATATCACTTTGGCACTAAAAGGGTATTGTGTACCCCAGACAAACTGCTTCCGGATGAGGGGGTGGGGGTGGAGGGGGTTAAGGGTGACCTTTATGCTGGTGACATTTTGATTTCTCCATTTTGGCTCAGACATTTCAATAGTAAACCATTTGGAATATGATCTTGAGACGAGTGTCTGAATTGTATGTAAGCAGTGTGTTTAATCAATAAAGCTGCTCTGTTTTTCCCTCCTTAATACAAGTTTCTGCTGTATTTCTGGAGGGGATTCCTGGAGGGGAGTTGGCTGTTGATTCTCATCCCAGCCACTGCAAAAGCTACATTTTCTGGCATGTGGATCCTGGGAACCCCAGCCTTCTACAGTTAAATTCACTTGCTTTGCATCTATTTGCGAGCAGCCTCCAACTGTTCCGGCCTCCTGCCTGATCCAGAGTATCTAGGACTAGAACCCAAAGGTGCTCTTTGTTGTGTAACCTCCATACATAGATACATAGTTTAGATTAGACATATAGATAGATAGATAGATAGATAGATAGATAGATAGATAGATAGTTAGATAATGGATGGATACATAGATAAATCAATAGATAACAGATAGATAGCTAGATAGATAGAGATATAAATACACACTGACATACATACATGCATACATCCTTATACATAGATTCCCACAGTTATTCACTTGCTCATTACAGCACATGGACAAAAGCCAGGAAAATCCATCACACTGTGCCAGTAACAGTTTCTCCCTTTGCACCTGCTGGGTATGGGCCATAGTGCAAGAGGTTTTTCTCATTCTCAGTTTAACACGCTTCCAAATATCCGCTGGGTATTACCATATGCCAAGAATCATGAAAGGCCCATCCCTTTCCAGCTCTGGAGAGGCAAAGACAGACCTTCATCTCTTCTGATGTTCATTTAAAATGAAGCCAATACCTCCGTAGTATCATGGACTAATATTACCGATTCTCCCTAATCAGGACCGTCTCTGTGTCTTAGACTTCTAATGGACAAAACCCATTGTACACACACACAACGTGATGGCAGGCATTTATCAAACGGGCACAATCGCAAATGCATTTGCATTTACCAGTGTATAGTATAGACTAGAGCAATGATCACCTGCAACTGATTTATTAAATCTAGGGTACAAAGGTGCCATTCTCAGGGCGCAGTGGGCATGGTTTATGTAATTAGCTCTGATCTGGGATAGAATTAAGTCAGAATATTATGCTGCTCAAACAGTAACAAGCACCTGAATTGCTTTATTCATGAATTAACCCTTTCGGTGCCAGAGGGTTATCCACCCCATTACATTGCAATGCAGTGGGGATATCGCTCTGGCACTCAGAGCTAATAATGAGCATTTCACATTGATACAGATAAAGAGTAATATTTGCAAATAGAGTTTATTTTTTATTAACTCCACTGTGTACATTAGTGCCCATTTAATAAATCTTGGCCTATGGACACTATCCATCAAGCCCTATAATTAATCTTATTGCACCAAATAACCTCTCCCTATGACTCCTCCTATTACTCCATATAACTCCTCCATATGACTCCTCCTATTACTCCATATAACTCCTCCCTATGTTAATTCATATTGCTCCATATAACTCCTCTCTATAACTCATCTTGTTTCTTCATATAACCCCTCCCTATAACACCTACTATTGCTCCATATAACCCCTCCCTATAACACCTATTATTGCTCCATATAACCCCTCCCTATAACACCTCCTATTGCTCCATATAACCCCTCCCTATAACTCCTCCTATTGCTCCATATAACACCTCCCTATAACTCCTCTTATTGCTCCATATAACCCCTCCCTATAACACCTCCTATTGCTCCATATAACCCCTCCCTATAACTCCTCCTATTGCTCCATATAACCCCTCCCTATAACTCCTCCTATTGCTCCATATAACTCCTCCCTATAACTCCTCCTATTGCTCCATATAACTCCTCCCTATAACTCCTCCTATTGCTCAATTTAATCCCTGCTATAACTCCTCCTTTTGTTCCATTTAACCCCTCCTATAACTCCTCCTGTTGTTCCTTATAATCTCTACCTATAACTATTCCTATCGCTCCATTAAACCTTCCCTATAAGTCCCCCAATTGCTACATATAACCCTTTCTATAACTCATTTTTTTCCCATATAACCTTCCCTATAACTCCTCCTATTGCTCCATATAACCCATCCTTATAACTCCTCCTATTGCTCCATATAACCCCTCCTTATAACTCCTCCTATTGTTCCATATAACCCCTCCCTATAACTCCTCCTATTGTTCCATATAACCCCTCCCTATAACTCATCCCATATAACCCTTTCCTATAACTCCTCCTATTGCTCCATATAATTGCTCTCTTTAGCTCCATCTGTTGCTTCATATAATCCTTCCCTATAAACCCACCTATTTTACTCCATACAACTGTTCTCTATAGTTCCTCACTGTATATAATTATTCCCTACAGTTCTTTTGTTTGCCATCTAATTCTACAAGCTCTGCTGTACTATTTACTATAATAATAAATGGTATTCAATGTACCTTTGTAACAAGTAACTCACAATGTAATGGTGATACCTTTTAATGGCTAACCAAGGACATAGGAAGTGTGAGAGTTCAGGATTTCACATCACTCATGTGAGTCCTTTTTTACAAAATTCCATTGAATCCCATGTGCTGTACTAGATAACACGGTACACCTTTTTCCTGGACTATATTAATAAACAGACAGGTAAGTACTGCATGCTACATTTGGGTCTGTGTTCAGGAACAAGTGCAGTTTTGGAGCAAACCAACTGCGTCACAAGGGACAAATAAAATACAGATTGATATAAATAGGGTTTCTATCCACATGAATGTTAGAGCTCTCCAAAGGATTACTTTGTAAATTGCTCAGATCTCTTGTATTCAATGGTTAATAGCCTAATTTCTATCAATGGGAATTTGGGGGAATTTTCTTTATCCCCTACGGTGCGATTGGTTTCTCCAGAATTGTGCTTATTTCCTGTGTCCTCCTGGGTGTTAGTGTTGGAATCTCTTCTTGCTGATGCCTCTTTTGGCCCCACAGAGTGTCCATGAACCTGCCCCCAGAAAGAAGGGCAGGAAAGGCAAAAAGTCCTCAAAAAAGAAGGACAGAAAGGGTAAAAAGAAGAGGAAGAAGTCTGCGGCTGAGCAGACAGAACCCCCACTCAGCACTGTCATGGCCCTGACTCAAGGATACACTACCTCAACTGTTACACAGGCGGTCACTGTTGTCACGGTAACCACGCCCCGCCCAATACATCATCCATATGCCAGTCAGCTTACTAACTGCAAGTTGACCTGCCACAGCCAATCATTTTACCAGAATGGCTTATTCCATCAGCAGTCAATTGTTGGACCTCCAGCAGTCAGGGACTACAACTCCCATTGGCTGATTGGGATAATAGGAGCTTTTGCCTGTAACAGCTGGAGTTCTAGTAATTGATCACCCCTGGCTTATGTGAACATTGTTGACAACATTCACTAACACTGTGGCACTGTTGGAATGCTTTTCATCCACCATTCATCAATTCATCTAATACTAACTCCATTCATTTTAAAGGGAACCACGACCTAGGAATAAGTCTCTCTTAATTTGTTTGTAATGCAGTGATTTTCCTAGGTAGATGTCCATCATACAACAGATGTATCTATTAAAGGTTTGCATTATATCAGCCGTTTCTTGTCTATAGTGATCTCTGTTGAAGTCTGTCTCTAGGTCACACAGCCTCATAACAAGCTATAGGCTTCACTCTTCCTGAATGACTCGTAATGGGCTTTAGTCTTTATGAGACTGTAAACTGAAACAGCTAGCAGCAGAGTGAAACAGAGATCAAATGCAAATAAAAAACAGTAAATAGAAATAACCATCTGCTTTATAAATGACATTTACCTAGGTAAGTCCTTCTCATAAATTAAAGGGTGTCATTCCTCTTTAAAGGTTGCTTTGTTATAATCAAACAGATTTATATATAAATGCAAAGAGAAGCAATTCTTGGGCAAATCAAATGCACTGCGTGATTCAAATAAACATTTCCATAGGGATTAAAAGGCCCATTTGAATCAATGGGAAATTGTTATTTTTCTCCTATGGAGAATTTGGCTTGATTCACAATTGCTTCACTTTGCCTTACTATATAAAGCCCATTAACTCCAGAAGTAAAACAAGATAAAGTGTTGGCTGTGTGTTCCATAAAACACAGTTTGATCTCAACAAAAATCATTCATTTAGTAGAAGGTATGACGGTATGATTTTACTGTTTTTCAGCCCTGTTGACACTGATAATCTTAGAGCAGGATTTTTAAAGGGAAACAGTACCTATAGGAATAATTGTCTCTTCTTGTGTACAATAGAAGCACTGGTGTCCTTTATACAGCAGTTATATATATTTATATTTATGCATTTTTTGTATATTATCTGCAGTTATCTGTATATGCAGTGCACCATTTTAGTTCTGTAATTCATTTTCTCCACCATACAATAAAATAATAAAAAAATAGTAACATCCATGATTGTAAAGGGCCATAAAAACTTTCTCAAAATAGTAATGTGCCTCTGTTCAGCTATAGACCACAGCAGATAGTAAATAAGTATAAGTGACTGCTGGATAAGGACAAATTCCTAAGCAAATCCTTCTATTAAACAAATGAAAGGCTACTTATTTCAAATGAAAAATTCCCCTTTAAAGCTGCACAAAATGCACCCATATGAAACAAATTCCCCCTATAGTTCTTTGCAAGAATGCAGTTTGCACTTTCCGTAATGTACCCGAATGCAGCATGCTGCAGCTTCAGCCCTTTCATATAGTGAGTGCATCAGGTTCCATTATGCCTGATTGGCACTGTTGTGTGGATTGTTCACACAGGGCTATATTGGAGGTTGTGATGTGTGTTGCAGCCTCCAATGACTGGCCAGCACACTTAAAGGGATAGTAATGTTTAACAAGAAAATCAGCTCCAATTAATCTTCATAGTATTTGGGCCAGTTATTTCAATACTGTCAGAGTTGTTGTTCAATAGTAATTGAATGATAAAGTATCCTCCTCCTGCCCCTTTTACTGATGTAACATTGCTCACCACAGAACAGAAAGGTGGTGTCCAACTGGATTGCAGAGAGGGACAATCTTCAGTTAGCATAAGGGAAAAACCTGCCAAGGGGGGCAGGGTTTTCCTTATTCTCACAGTAAGAAGATTGTCCCTTGCTGTGATCTGTCTGGTCCCAGGACCAGATTCCCCATCTGAGGGGAGATGGCTTACACTAAGTAAAAAGGGGGGGAGGGGGATACTTTATCATTCAATTACTCTTGAACTACAGCTCTGACAGTATTGAAATAACACTCTCCATGGCTCAGTACGATGAAGATTAATTGGAGTTGCTGTTTTTGTGAAACATTACAAACCCTTTAAGTTTCAGCCAATATAATATGACTTATGCCCGAGCAGGTAGGCCCAAGAGGTAAGTAAATCTTACATGGGGCTTGTTTGTGGCCCTTGAAGACTAAAAATGTCCGCCTTTGATCTACATAGATGCTATGACCTTACCTAGAGCTGTGGATTTGGGTTCTAAAGGTCTTATTTACAGACAGAAAAATTAAAACTCAAATGGAATTCAGTCTTGTTCCAGAGATAATATCTCAAAAAGGGCACAGCATCAACTGGTTTTCAACTAATATTTACTAATCGACTTAGATAAATTTCTTGGCGGGACAATTTGTTCACAAGTGTAAATGAAGTTCAGTACTGAAGAATTGCAAGAACACTGACATCATAATAATACAATAATAATAATAAACCTACACTTATAATTACCTTAATACGGTCAGAAAATCTGCATGAACAATATCAATACATTTTGTGTTAACTGGGTATCCAAAATTGTTCTTTTATTGTTACTGGATATGATGATCACAGAGACAGACATGATGCTATTCTGCAGGACATTAGGATTCCAAACTCCTCCCAATGAAGTCTTCATATGAAGTTTTCAGTGAGAGGAGTTTAACATCCTTCAGGCCTGTAAAAACATCATGTCTACCTCCATGGATATAAGATTCATTTTGGAGAAATGGTCCATGCCGACTTGATTTTTATTGGCCTTTAGGATTTTCTAGCCAGATTACAGTAAGTAGGGGTTTACTAATAACCCTTTTAGTGCCAGAGGGGTATCCAATGCATTGCAACCCATCTGGCACTCAAAGCGATAAGAGGTGTTAGTGTTCCTTTAACCCATTAAGAATGGTTCTTAAAATGGTACGTAAAGGGGCACTGACATGAGCAGACCAGTCCATGATTGATCAGCGCATTTGTGAAAATTAAATCCATAACATTGTTTTCCACAACACTGAACATCTGTTTTCCACACTCTCATCCTGGCACTAACATCCAGAAAAGCATGAGAATTCACTCTCACCAGCCAAGACCCATTTCATCTCATTTTTTCACTCATGTCATTCACAGACTTGTATGTGTGTTATATTCAGGGCTGGGTGATTTCAACAAGGAGATTGTTGCTAAGAATAAATCAATGGACACCTCAAGCAAGACTCTTGGAGCTGTAAACCAAAAATGATCCAAATCCCCAATGGTTTAAATCATGCTTTTAACATGACAGTAAACCTCTTTTTCACTATATATTCTACAAGTACAAAATACGTAATATGAAATGGATTATTCTTTTTATTGTTTTTGTTTTTTCACAAACACTTTTGTGCACCTGACAGGGAGCTCCATATATTTTTGTTTCCAGAGAGCTTGCTTTCAGTCACTGTGAAAGCAGGGAAAGTAATACAATGTAACAAAGAGATCCAGAGAGATCACTGTCAGGGACATTAGTGTAAAAAAAGTGATGAAAATAATGAAAAGTATACACAATATGGCATGATATTTTCAGGCTTCTGACTGAATTACAGGTGTTCTGGGAGACAGAGGCCAATTCTCCAGCTGGGTGAGTTGAGGGTCACTCCACCTACTGTATAATCCATTCTGCTCACTTCCCTCCTCAACCTTCCAACTCCACCCAATAATGAAGCCCCACCCATATATGACACAATTGGAATAATTTGGACACTCCCATTCCCATCCCTCTATGTTCCTTGGGGGTGGGATATCATGCTTTTGCAGAATATATAGAGTGAAAAAGAAGGTTTTCTGTCATTTTAATCCCATGAATGTGTGAAGCAATGCACTGGAGGCCACTCTAGCATTCAAGGAACTAAAATCTCCATTTAACTCATTGGGAGTTTCCATTTGCCATCAGTGGTAATGTTTCTTGAATGCAGACTTTGGTTACTAAGAATCAGATAGCGGGAGCAGAGTTTACTGCTGAAAAATTACTTAAAACCATGAGAAACTGGACTTGGATAAATATAGTCCTGTAACATATATATTGAAGGTATCTACCGCTGTGGTGGGCAACGTGAGGCCTTCCAGCTGCTACCAGACTACAACTCCCATCATTCCCTGCCAGCCATTTACTGAAGAGCCTCACATTGTCCATCCCTGATCTACAATCATTCAACACTGTCCCATAGGGACAGCAGAATATCATGTCCCTCCTGTCTGAGGGTGACGTATAGGGAGCTGGGAAACATTGGGTTATATGCTAAATTTTGGATGCAGTATCAGGGAAAATATTGCACTATGGTTTGTGTTCTACCATACTCCTATGAGGGTATATATAATTACCTTTGCAGAACTCCAGGACTTCAAATTCCTCCCACTGAAATATTATGAAGATTTCAATTGAATTAGTTTGGGGTTCTGGGGTCCTGTAACAAAGAATCATTTCTGCCTCCATAGACATGATATTCAGTTCTAATTAACCCTGAAGTCTGCAACACATTTCTTCACAAATAAATTGCACTTCCTTCTGGTCCTTAAAGGGTTAGGATTTCATTTTAAAGAACTAATCCATTCTGAACTGATTCATAGTGGGTATTAAGATCAAATTAAGATTTGGGGCATTATTATTAAGAGGTGTTAATGTTCCTTTAAAAAGCTTTTTTTTTTTTTGCCACAGTAGTTTTTCTTGATATACATGTTCCTATTTAATGGCCTTATTTGCTCTATTTTTGCACCCAGAAGACTTTAGTAGATAACCCCATGTTAACTGCTCTAGCACTGCAGGATTAACCAGACAGGGTGTGTTTTAGATAAGCTGGGGTCGAGGTGTCCTTATTTCTCCTTTTTGAAATCACTCAGCCATTTTGTTTTCAGTTCAAGAAAGTAATGTTTTTTTTTCTTTACTAAATGTACCAAAGACAGAAACAAAACCCAAGGTGCGGCCCACGGAAGACCCACTTTTCGCTGAATACGATGACTATTACTACACGCCTTCCCCTGATGAGATCCCGGTATCCACTGTGACAGTCAGCATCAACGGAACAGACTATGAGGTAATATTTAATGCTAGAATGAACAACCCAGCACTGACAGGGATAAAAGGGTAGTGAAAAGATGGCAGTTACATGGTACACCTATCATTCCAGTGCAGCCCTGCCTGAAAACTCCTCTTTAGGTGCTGGGTAGTTCACCTTCATTCACCTTAGGAGGGACACCTCTTACAATCATATGGCGAATGGCGAAGCACAGGTAATGTGGTGTTAAAGGGGCAATAAATACTCTTGTGAAGGGATTTTAGTTTTAAAGGAACGTCAAACCTTTTTTTTTTTAACCCATTCAGTGCCAGTGATTTGGGGGAATATTTTTGTATCTTGCTGGACAAACACATTTTCAGCATCTTTTGCTATCCATCTCTTTAGGCATGATTCCCGTTGGTAATTTTCTAATTACCTATAGAAAACTACATATTGTTTGTACAGCATCTTGAGGCACAGAATTCCATAGCATTATCACCCTTGCTGTAAAAAATCCCTGCTTTTCTTTTAGTCGAAAGCACCTTTCCTCTAGTCTTAATGGATGACCTCTGGTTCTTAGCACAACTAGTTCTTTATATTGACTTTGAAAGTATTTGTAAATGGTAATCATATCACCCCTTATAGGTCTCTTCTCTAATATAAACAAACCCAGTTTGGCTAGTCTCTCTTTATAACTCACATCCTCCAATCCCCTTATCGGTTTTGTTGCACGTCTTTGCACTTTTTCAAGATCAATAATGTTTTTTTTTAAAAAACTGGTGCCCAAAACTGTACTCCGTATTCTAGATGTTACATGTTACAAGCTATGAAGTCATAATTGTAAAAAAAAAACAAAAAAACAAACAAATGTAAGCTCCAGTGGGCAGTACAACCAGGCTTAGGAGTCTTGATAGTGTATGTGAGGATCTTTAGCTGAAACAGGTGTGGGGGGGTCAGTATCTGGGCAAAAATGTATACCCTTTGATCAGTGGTTCCAAGATATTTCCATAGGTCACCCCACTTTTGGCTTTCACCAAATTCTGATGTACTCCTCCTTTTGCATTCAAATAAATGTAACCTTTGCACACATATTTACATTATTATTAATTTGATTATTTTATGTATTTTGAAGAAACCAATTCATTATATACTGTTTTCTTTCTCCTCAGTTTTGCAGACACCAGTATATATAGCCTAGGAATATACAAGTATCATGAGTACAAACACAGCAGTGCGTGCTGTTCACAATGGTTCTTAGAACTAGCAGTTCCAAAACTTGTAACCATTATTGCTTTTCAACAATACAGATACTGTAATGCTGCAGAACTATGCAGATAACTGGTGTTGAAACAAAGCTTCTCGCCCCCACTCTGGAAGAGTCTCATTGCCCTCCTGTGGTATATACCACCCAATCTGGAAACCACTGCCTTAGCATAGTCTTCTTAGCCTCATGTAACACTTCATTGTATAAGATGATAATATGCTATACTTGTCACTTGTTTCATCTGATTGATGCTTTCTGTCATCTACCCTTGACACCCATGCCTCTTCTCTTTTGCTTTGCTTGGTGTCCCTCCTCCTCCTTCTTCTGCCTAAACAGCACAGTAAATGAACCATTCTTCCTATCTTCCAAATAATCTCTGGGTTTCCCATGGGTGCTTCTCTTGGCAAACCTTTGGCAGAGTCATATTCTATTTCCCACAATGATTTGTGGTGTGAGCATTTAACCTATATCATGCTTTTAATGTTTATTTAATAAAGTATTTTATTTAAATCATACACATTCTGATCCCCTCTGTTGTTTTTGAGTATCTTTATCACTTTAATCTTACAATGAGCGCAGGACATCCCTTCTATGGAATCTTTACTGCTCCTAAAGATGGACTGATATCATTCCACTCTTCCTTCCCCAGGATATGATAGAAGAGTATGTAACTGGAGGAGAGGAACATGAAAATGGCACAAGACAGGAAGACTATGAAATGAATGAATATGATGAAGATGATTATGAAGAGAGGCGCAGGAGGTATGGTCCAGTAGCACGTGGGGAGGTGGAAACCCAAGAAACTGTACCCCAGGTAAGATCTGCTCCATCCTGTTTTGTTTCTATTAGATTTATGGAGAACAATTAGGCCACTGTTGTTTCCAACCTTTTTAAAGATGTTACACATATAGCTGAAAAATCCAAACTTCTGTGATGCATGTGAGCATCAAAAATGATATAACTTAACAAAAGTATTTGGAAAGGTATAACACGATAACTTTGGTGCACTAAGAGATAAATGTGCAGTGAGAACCACTGAGTTACCATTTCCATCTTTTTTAAATATAAAACCAGCCAACCATCTCTGGGTATCAGGATTGTTTTAACAACAGGGAAATGGGGAATGGGTAAGCTGTTCAGTGCTGAAGGGAGACCACCCCCTCTCCCCCAGTCAGAAACTGTGATTCTCATACATCACAGTTTGGAGCCCACCTTACCTCCCACTCCCTGATGATCTAGGGCACACAATACAGTCAGCTGAATGTGTTGAACCAAGTATGAAAACTCAGCCTTGTGTCAAGATGAATGTGGAAACTCATTCTTTTACTTCAAAATGAAGCAAGAAGAGTGCATGAGCCAGTAACATAGTAACATAGTTGATGAGTATGAAAAAAGACGTGTCCATAAAGTTCAGCCCATGCCATATCACCCATGTTGATCCAGAGGAAGGCAAAAAAGCAGACTAAGACTATGTCAGTACTGTATTGGACGGCGTTTGCTGTAAAGGAGTCTTTTCCACAAGCATAATGTCCACCTCCGTGAACATTACATCAAGGACTGATTGAAGATGTTAAGGCTGATGAATTAAGAACTGGAATAATTCTGGGATAAACCAACTACACTATAGGGGGAAATACAATGTTCCTGTTATTTTAATGGGGCTGTTAACCACTTGAATGCTGAAGAGAACTCCAGTGCATTGCTTCACAATGCTTTTGAGACTTCTCTACGTTCAGCAGATTAAAAACCCCACTTCAAAAAAAGGGGATACGAGGAGCTTTTGATTGTCCCCTACTGTGTAGTTGGTTTACCCCAGAATTATTCCAGTTTTTTGTAATACAACAGTCTCTTGGACTGAGGATCAGAGACAAAGGGGGAGATTCACTAAGCGGTAATAAAGAGGTGATAAAGTGGTGATGGCTTCTCCGGTTTATCACTTCTCCAGTTCCTATGTTATTCTATGGATCCTATTCACTAAGATCTCCAAAGCTGAAGAAATGTTAGTATATAGGCTCCATAGAATAACACAGGAATTTGAGGAGTGATAAAGTGGAGAAGTCATCTCCACATCTTATCACGTCTTTACCAGCACTTAGTGAATCTCCCCTAAGTGGCTGTTAGATGGAGTATGAGAGAGAGCAAGAGAGAGCACTGCAAGAGAGAGAACACTGTAATAATAACACCATGATACAATGTAAGATATATGATATTGCATGTACCGCTTTATGGCACACTGGGGGGAAGCAATTTTCCTTTGCACTGCTCACTTCCTGTATCTTACTGTGTAAGATACATTAGGGAGTGACGAGTACAAAAGCAATACAGAACCCCTAGCCTGTTGTTAATCAACAGCGTAAGGCATATACATTTAAAGGAGTTAAGTAAACTATTCACATATATATCTGTAAATGTTACAGCATACTTTTTCATACAAGAGCAAGTTGGATTTTTTGCATTAGTTTTCCTACTAATTTCTTATTTTGACTTGCAACTAGATAATATGTAAAACCAAATTGCATATATTATTTATTTATTTATTTATCTTCACAATTTTTTGTCAGGGACTGTGAAAATGTGAAATTTATGGATAGTCATTCAATGTAACAAAAAAAAAGACATCATGTAAACAAAATAGTCATATAATGTAGAAAAGACAGCCTCCAGTCAAATACAGCATATAGAGCACTCAGTGCAGCAGTGATGCCATTACGTCAGAACTCTGCCTTCACAGTCACTGACCAGAAAGCTCTCTGGGACCCGGAGAGCTCACTGTCAGAGACATAAACCTGTAAAAAAAAAAAAAAAGAAAAGAAACTAAGTGAAGATGAAAAAAATAAGTTTATGCAATTTACTTAATGTATAGTCACTTGTAGAATATGTAAATATAAAATACAAAGTTACTATAAACACCCATTTACATATTTGATGGATAGTTTACATATGCTGTCAGTGTATCACAGGGATAAACTGGAAGTAAGACGTGATAGCCTAATTTGTGTCTATTGTTGCAGAGTTTAAAGGGAGAGAAAGGAGAACCAGCTATCTTGGAACCTGTAAGTAGAAATCTGCAGTAGGTTAAAATGATTAGGTCCATATGCAGATCTGTATGTGTTTACACAATAATAATACATTATTTTATTTGCAGGGATCTGTGATTGAAGGGCCACGAGGCTATCCTGGACACCCGGTAGGTAAAAATTGGACCGTTTTCATGCTGAAACTGTTAAAGGGATCTACAGTGCATTTTGGGAATATAGACATATCCATGGGTGACTCTGGGTTTTGGGGGGCTTGATGCCTGGGTTTTGGGGGGCTTTAAGCAAAAAATTCACATGGCTCCCCCTTTACGCTCATGGTGGTATTTCTGATAAGACATTGACATGTGGTTTTGTTTACATGCGGTGTCGGTAATGTATTAGCGCTATGGGGAACTAGAACCAAGTGGAGGCCCCAAGCATCTGCTTTTTCTACTTATATAGTAGCGCCACCACTGGACATATCAGTGAATTTTCAAAATGAGCGGACCCTGAGATCTTGCAGTATTAACCCTTAAAATTTCCCAGAATATAGATTCCATGGGTGGGTAATCTGAGGCCCTCCAGGTGTGGAGGACCACAACTCCCATCACTCCATCATGGAAATTATAGTCCTCCGTAGCTGGAGGGTTACAGGTTGCCCAATTCTGTTCTAGGAGATATGTCACTGCTTTCAGCCCTGGGAATGTGGTCTATCAGAATGTAGACCCTAAGAACTGGGTCAGCAGCCTGAGAGGTCCCAAGTATGGAGATATATCCCTTCCTAATGTAATACAGGGGTGGTCCACTCGGTTCTCAGGGAAACTAACATGTTACAACTGCTTGATCACACACAAGACAATTAGCACTTCTTCTTCTACCTTTCTGATAGAAATGGCACCAGTGTAGACACTAAAGAAGCTGGCAGTTGGTGCAGATCATGTAGTGGGTAACCCTGGACTCCCTCACCCTGAGAATTCGGCCCTTCAAACTAAGATTCTCAGATCTGCTTCAAAATCCTGAGTTTCAGAGTCAAACCCCAAAATTCCCAGTTATGAATACAGGAACTAAGTGAGCAACTTGTGACTCTCCACTATTATTGGACTCCATTTCCCACCAATCTCAGTGGGCTGTTGAGGATCTGAGAAGGATATGTCCCACCCATGCACAGGAACATTCAACAGAGAAGCTTATATATTCTAAGCCCCTCCCATGACAAACTGCTTAACCCTCTCTGGCCAGTAATGAGCACATAGACACAGAGAGGGCAGTATACGCTAGGACAAGCAAATAAAATAATAGGGTGACTTCAACATTGTAGCAAGGAACGTCATATGTATAAACACAAAACCAATTTCAAGGTAATCCAAATACATCATAGATGATAAATAAATATTCCCAAGTACAAGAGTAGACGCTAATTAATTATTCTTTGCTATATGAAAAAAATCTGAATAATCTGGGCTTGTTTAGGTGTGTTACACAAATTGCTTTGTTTATTATTCTCTTCTAGACCAAATGTATTTATGTTGGGGTTTTTTCCTGTATAGGGAGATCCAGGACCTGCCGGACCTATGGGACCTCCTGGACCAATGGGAGATCCAGGGGAGAGGGTAAGAGATCTAATTCATTCATAACTCTGAACTCTAAAGGAAGAGTGATCCTTAACATTTTGAGTGCCAGAGGGGTACGGAATGCATTGCAAAGCAATGCCTTGTGTACCCCTCTGGTACTCAAAGGGTTAAGCGTATGTTGCAATTGTGGTACAAACCAGTGCCATCGTAGGGACAAATAAAATGTCCCAGAATTCCCTTTGATTTAAATGGGGCTTTTTAACACCTTGAATGCTAGCGAGTACTCCAGTGCATTGCACAGCAGGAAAGGTACCCCCTGGCACCCCCTACCGTCCCCTTCTGTGCTGTTGGTTTACTCCAGTTTGCTTTTATAAATATGGTCCTAAGTACAGAAGAAAAGTGGAGTAATTCTGAGTCAAATCAAGTACACAGTAGTGGAGATTACAATTTAGAAAAATCCCCATTGATTTTAAGAACACCTATCACCTCTAGATACGTTTAATAAACTTTAAAAACTTATTATTGAAATGTCACACTAGTAAAAACACACATAGATACATCGACTTGTCCCAGAGTATTTAAGGTGTGTTTAAAATGTTGCACTAAACGTGCCGCAAGCTAAGTATCCTCGCCTAAGTACCCCCAAAATTACCTCCCACCATATCGTAAGTACCCTAACCAAAACTATCGGCCAAACCTAAGATACACTGACACATCTAATCTAATAGATACCAGCCTAACAGATACCAGCCTGACGACATTCTAGAGACTGACCCAAACCTAACCTAACAGATACCAGCCTGATGGCACTCTAGATATTGACCCAAACCTAACCTAACAGATATCATCCTGACGAAATTCAACAGACTGACCCAAACCTAACCTAACAGATACCATCCTGATGAAATGCAAGAGACTGACCCAAACCTAACCTAACAGATACCAGCCTGATGGCACTCTAGATATTGACCCAAACCTAACCTAACACATACCAACCTGACAACATTCTAGAGACTGACCCAAACCTAACCTAACAGATATCATCCTGACGAAATTCAACAGACTGACCCAAACCTAACCTAACAGATACCAACCTGACAACATTCTAGGACTGACCCAAACCTAACCTAACAGATACCAACCTGATGACATTCTAGATACTGACCCAAACCTAACAGTTATTAACACCCACCAAACCTAACAGAGACTCACCCTAATCTAAATAACAGATGCTAAACTAGCAGATATTTACCTGGCAATATGTAGAAGGGTGCCATTATTCTGCTCGCAACATTGTGAGCTTACCATAATGATAATCACCATGTAAGCGGAGCCATTTGAATAGGTTACTGGTTTTAAAGAGTATTAAATACTGCTTATATGTTGTGCTAGCCATATGTTTGTACACTAAATCATTCTGGGTAAAATTATCCTTTATTTGTTGGTGGCATAATGTGTATCATTATCGTAATTAGTTTCTGTGATGACCAATATTACCACACACATTGGGGTGAAGAACTAATTAATCAGTGCAGCCATACTGGCATTTACCACAGGGTATGACCATTATAATGCATACCGCCTGACACACCCAGTCAATGTTGGATTTTAATACCAGCAAGCCCCTCCCCACCAGTCCCATATCGGGAGCATTGAAATGGAGTTCACTAACACCATTTTCACGCCACTTGCTTAGTATATTGGTATAAGCAAGCCTTAGAGGAAGGGGTCACCCTGAAATGCCCACAGACTGCCCGCATTTCCTCTCTTTAGTGCAAGAAGCAAATTTTGTGTGAATGTAGTAGACTGACCATAGGCAGAGGTAAGGACTGAACTCTGAATCCAAAGCCTGTTATTGCACGGAATCCATGTGATACACGTTTCCCCAATGTTCTATGAATGAATCTAGACAAAGTCCACACATTGGGTTGTGCCTAAAAGCACTGACATAGATAAGTCTGACCTCAAACAGAAGTAATTAGCATACTCTGCAGGGAATTAGCATAACGTGCCACACTGTCTCACCAAAGCATAAAGGTTACATTTTCAAAAACTATTTATTTTACAGAAAAAAAAATGATGGTGCAACATATAGGCTGTTTTAATTTCTCTGTAAAACAAATTAAACCTGTGTTAGGGTGACAGGTCTCCTGTAATTGTGCCTCTTAACCCCTGGGAGGCTAAATAGATCTCTGACGCATTGTGAAGACCTCTATAGCATTCAAGTTCAACTCTCCATTTAAATCAAAGAAAATTGTTACTAGTCTTCTAAATTACTGTTGGTTTCCTCCAGAATTCTGCCACTTCCCTTTTAACCCTTTGAGTGCAAGAGAAGTATCCAACGCAATGGGTTGGATACCTCCCTGGCATTCAAAGGGTGGTCCACTGGTCACAAATATGTGCACTGGGCAAGTGTGAATGATGTATGACTTTCGTTAGGGATTTAGGAGTCTGCTCGGTGATTAAATGAAATGTGAGACGTGGAGATCTCTCCCTTATTCAGCTGAGCTCCCTCCAGCACAACAATAGAGCAGCGTGCATGTCACTGCATGAACTGTGGATGCCTTAACCCTCTTTCTGACATATCTCTCTCTGTCTTTTCTGCATTATATAGGGACCTCCAGGGCGGCCTGGACTTAATGGAGCTGATGGCATCCCGGGGCCTCCTGGAAACACTGTGATGCTGCCTGTAAGTTGACATTGGCCCTTTGGAATTATGGGTAATCTTTCAGGGTGACATAAATACTGAGGACAAGTCTCACATGTATTGTGATTCATCTCCATAAAATGGGTTACAATGCACTGAGTAAGTCAGCTCAGCTCTGCCAAACTTCTTTTGTATTGTATTTTTTTTTAATCTTATTTTCTTTAAAGGGGCCATATCACCTAAAACAATGGTGAAGATTTTGAAAGTCTTTTGAAAAACATCTGTATGTTGTATTAGTCTTTTTTATCTAGAACACTATTTTTGAGTAATTTAGATGTTTAGATTATAGTCATACCTGGGAACTCTGAATTATGGACTCCCCAGAGGGAAGTCCTGTGGTGCCACTGGGGAGAGATAAATGACGATTCTTTTTTTTTTTTTTTTTTTTTTTTTTTTTTTTTTTTTATAAAGGGCGTGGCTTAATCATGACTGAGGCAGGGCTTGATATACCAGAGCAAAGTAGAAGGAATTGGCTGGGGAAGGAGGAGAAGTGGGCAGGGAGGACGAGAAGTGAGAAGGGAGTGGGAGGAACAGACTGGGAAGGAGCAAAAGTGGGCAGTGTTTGTTTAAAAACTCCCCACATCTGGAGAATCAGTCTCAGGGAATTAGCAGTAAACACCGGAGTCTCTGGGGCAAATCCGGAGAGTTCCCAGCTATGATTATAGTAATTAAGTCTTACATTACCCCTAGCCATTTCACTAATACTTAAAGGGATAGTAATACTTTATTATTACTATTCCCATATTGTAGATATTTGCAAAATAATGTAATAGCCCCCAGGTTCATCTCCCAAACCTTTATGGTTTGAGAGATAACCGAAGGCAAAGTTCCCCCCTCCCTCTCCCTTCCCTGAAGTCAGCATTGTACTGACTGCAAGGATATCTGGTCTGGCTTTCATCAGGCGGCTCTGCAGCAGAGCCGCAATCGTTTTAGTGAAAAATAATTATTTCACTGAAACGGTCTTCTGCATGTGCTTGCAAACCAAGCCCATGTAGAAGACCGTTTCAGTGAAATAATGCTTTTTCACTAACGCGATCTCGGCTCAGCTGCAGAGCCGCAAGCCTTTTGTATGACAGACTTTCCCTGCAGTTAGTACAACGCTGACTTCAGGGAAGGGGGAGGAAGGGGGAACTTTGCCTTCGGTTATCTCTCAAACCATAAAGGTTTGAGAGATGAACCTGGGGGCTATTAAATTATTTTGCAAATATCTGGCAAAGCTGTAGTGTAGAAGAAGCCTGGGGGCCTAACGTTGCCCATCCCTATGGCTACCAGTGCAGTGGGACATGGCTGGAGGGGGATCAGTATGTCTGGTTCTTTGGCTATTATGGGACAAGGCTGGGGTTAGCATTTGTGGCTGCCACTGCAGTGGGGCAAGGTAAGTGGGATCAGTATGTGTGATTCTATGGCTGCCAGTGCATTGGGACAAGGCAGATTCATAGCATCAGTACAATAGCACTTTTCACAGGACAAGTGTCACTTTAGGTGAAATGTTTTGCACATCCCTACTTAACAGAGCTTTGTTACCTGATGAAGGTTTCAAAATTAATTTCTTGCATATCCAGAAACTAAACTCCCTCCACTTTCTTAGGCAGCTAAAAATAATCAATTTCCACACTAGTTTTGGAGTAAATTAATAGGAAGGAATAATTATGTAAATAATTTCAAGGTAGAGGCTCCCATAGAGTGGAGGATTTGGAAAGCTGACAGGTCCACTGTAACAGTCAGTTATGACCAAAAATAAAAGGTCTGCACAGTGACCAAAATAAAAAGTTCACTGCTTGGATGGGACAACAATCCAGCAGTGCTTAAAGTGATAGTAATACATGGATTTAAATACATTTAATTCGGTAGATATTAAAAAACGGAATTAATTGCATTGTTTCCGATCTCCCAAACCTTTATGGTTTGAGAGATATCAATCTGCAAAGTTCCCCCTTCCCTTCCCTCCCCTTGCGCTGACATCAGCTTTCTATCTTACAGATTGAGATCCCGGTCTGCAGACCATCCTGCAGCTCTTCAGCAGAGCCAAAATCACGCTAGTTATAAAGAAATACTTCATTACTGCAAACCAGGCACACGTTGTAGACCGTTCAAATGAAGTAGTTCTTTTTACTAGCTCGATTTCGGCTCTGCTGAAGAGCCGCAGGACAGTCTGCGGACCGGGATCTCCATCTGTAAGTTAGAGAGCTGACGCCAGCGCAAGGGAAAGGAAGGGGGTACTCTGCAAACTGATATCTCTCAAACCATAAAGGTTTGGGAGATCGGAAACAGCACAATTAATTCAGATTTTAATATCTACCAAATTAATTTTCTTTAAATCCATGTATTACTATCACTTTAAGTAAAAGAAAACTTTACCACTTTGTAAAAACCCCTCCTTATTTGTAGATTATAGTTTCTCTTTGTGAAGCACTGTTTTGCACAGCCCTGTGTTCCTTAAAGAGCTAAGTACAAGAAAAACTATAGTATGCTACTATTGCCAAAATTAAATATTCATAAAGACATATATTCTTTTTCACACTCACCGGAGCTCAAAAGGCTCCTGCTGGTCCGGAGCTACTCCCCACAGCCTCTGCCACCGGCTCCAACAAACAAGACGACATGGGAAGGGACTGCTTCAACAGACCGGCTAGGTCCAAACAGCCAAATAAATCACGATGAATTCTGTAAAAAGTTATCTTTATTCATATAAAGTGTAAAAACATCCAGTTTCTGTACAGACTCTCATGGATTCGAACAGTAAAACATCATAACGAGCCGCCTTACGCATTTTGGGATTTTTGGGATTGTAATACCATTCATTTATATAATCAGCACTTAGCTACTTCGACTAATCCTAGCCAAATGGATACTTCAAAATCACCTATCACAATATAGTAACACAGGCGCGATAATCATTGTGCACGATAGTTACCGTAGTTATTATTATATAAGGAACATTACCATTTACCTTCTTAAAGCTCTTAGCCTTACTCAGTGGTAACAGTGCATCAATGAGATTGTATCCATGTTATCATTACAAAACACATAACAAATAAAATAATGTTCCTAAGTCACAAGATCATAAAGACAAGCATTTATCCTAACAAATCCCAAATAAGGAGTATAAAAGAGAGTAGAATGAGCTACTTAGCGGTAATGCATATTTTCCCTTTCACTTCAAAAAGAGGTTGATAGAAGGGAAGGACAGACAGGGGTTAACTTCTCAACACTAAACAAACCTGAGCTCCTCCATTCTAAGTGATAAATGTGCCCTGTATCGGGCATATATAATATTAGTGATAAGTGTGCCCTGTATCAGGCATTTATAATACTATATTGATAGATATGGGAATTTTGTCCCCAAAATGTTGGCCAAAAAAGAGGGTTAAGCTTGCCACCTCATCAAGGTATCCCATAAATAACGACAAGGTCCTGCTCTAACACTCCTAAAAGACCCTATCTAGGTTAAAAACAACCCTGATGAAAATGAACATATTAAAAAACATTAAAAATTATTTATTTGGGGGTAAATGCAATTAAAGACAATGACAAACATACATACAGTGTGTAGACTTGCCTGGTGACAACTGCAAGGAGTGGGCACAGGGCACCAACTCAAAAAGGACTGAATTTTCAGTTACCTTTATAGGTAAGATAACCCCACCCCCACAGGTCACATGGGAAAAAATAGTTACCAACAGACAGGAGAAAATTAAAGGCAAACCAACCTAATGGCCAAAATGAAGAAAGTGAGAGAATATGTGTGATAAATATTTATGTGCAGAATTAATAGTATATAAAGGGTTAACTTTGACTGTATATATAAAGACACACCATGTCTGCTATTAAGACCAGTTCCACTTTAACCTTTTGAGTGCCTGAGGGGTAGCCAATGAGCTACCCTTAAGGTGTTCAAAGAGTTAAAACTACTTTTAAAGGTACAAAGCCAAAGCCATATGCCACAAAGGATTCATTTTAACCCTTTGTGTGTCGGAGGTGTGCAACACATTGCTCCACAATGCACTGAACACCCGCTGGCACTCGGAGGGTTTTAAATCTGTCCCCATTTGAGCTTAGACAGAATAATCATTTACCCTGTTATTTTGTCTTCTTCACTCTCAAAACGATGACTGTTGGTTCTGTTTAGTAACAGACTAAAAAAAACACACAAAAAGCCCTGCTGAAGTGTTTACATGTGAATTCTGTTTAATGTATTTCTATGTCTCTGTCTGTGAAGTTCCAGTATGGAGGAGACTCCAGATCACATACTGTGTCCTTTCAAGAGGTGCAAGCCCAGTCCATTTTGCAGCAAGCTAAGGTAATGTATAAAATAAATACCTGCAATATCCATTTTCCAAGTCAGGATAAATTGACATAAATGTTTTTGAACATTGAGATAATCCCCCAAAATGAAATTGCTTTGCCCCAATGGCTCTGTTCACATGGGCTTTCTTTGCCTCGCAGAACACCCCAGAAAGCAACATGCCGCAACTTGCATTCATTCTGCAGTGGGCAGCTCCTAGTTTCTGCATGCCTAATCTGTAGGGCTGGACTTCCATCCCAAGTGCTTAGTGGCATGACCAGGGATTGGTGGGCCCCAGTGCAAACATTTACTTTGGGGCACTCTCACACACACAAAAATTATCCCAGGGGCATAACTAGAACCTATTGTGTCCAATGGGCCCCCTGGAAAACTGGGCCCTATCACCACTTTACCCCTTGTAGTTACACCCTAGTCAAAGCATATTGATGCTCTTAGCCAGCCCCGTGACTACACACTCCAATCCTCAAATGACTCATCCCCTATAGCCTGGCACAGAAAATTCTGTGTAGCACTAAAGGCCTTCTCAACCTATCGGTTGCTAGTAAGGTCTCCAGTGTATTCCTTCACAATGCATCATCCTAGGGGTTACATAATAGCCACTAAAGTAATATATACATTAGCCACCAAAAATAAGAATAGGTGTCTGTTGAAGGGGCATTTGGATTACTCTGGCCAAAGCCATATTTCAGTATATGGATGTAACCAGCATAGCTGAGGCTCCTTCCCTCAAAATCTGGTGTTCTAGGCAGTTACCTAGTCTGCCTTATGAGAAATACGGCCCTGATTATCTGGTCATTGGGTCACTGAGCAAATAGTTCAAATAAAAGCCGTTGGAGACTGCAATACTCATCACAACCTGCAGCAAATGGCTGACCCATGTGGGGTTAAGCTGCTTTTTCTACCCCTATTTGCATTGTGTTAACCATAGTGTACGGCCTTTGGTGGACTTCTGGACAACACATGTGGCTGTTGGGGTGAGTCTGGCTGTCTGTCACTGTTGTAAATTATTGCAAACGTTATATAAATGTTTATTGATCGTAATAAAAAGTCTCAACTGAAACTTTTTTTAGACTCACATTTGGATACATTTTATACATCTGTTTTAGATACACTGAAAGTCTTGTGAATTAAGTCAAGAAAATGGTGCCAGACACATTTTGTATATCTTTTGAGACAGAATTCTTACAATAGACACACCTACTAATGACATCATAAAATGTATTCTTCACAGCTGGTGCCACAAATTATTTTTCATGAGCTAAGTCCTTTATATATGTGTACAGTCATTTGTACCATGAAAACAGCCAAGGATGTATGACTGAATCACTTTTATATATCTCCCTCCATAGAGTGCAAAGCTTCTGCCCTAGTTTTTCACCCTGGAGACTTTAGTACAGTGAATCGTAACCAGGATGTTGTTGTACTTTGGTGTGGCATGGACATCCACGACATCCACTTAGAGTTCCTCTTGTTCTCTATCTAGATTATGGTAAAATGTAAATGTTGGATTTCAAATGTTATTCTGATTGTTAGACCTAAGGATAACTATACATTACTTATTAGTACCTTTTATAATGCCCTTGACAAATGACACATTCAATGTTAAGGATGCCCACAAAAATCTAGATTGCTTGTTAGGGGTGCATTGTACTTTTTAGTACATAATCCCAATTTAAGTTGTATCTTCATTAACCCCCATTTGTTTTGGGTGGATGTTTCAGAGGAATGATTGGTCAAATGTCATTTTGTAACACACCAAGGAAGCAGTGTATTCAGGCTGATACCTCTTTTTATGCTAAGAAGAGGTCATATAGAGATTTCTATGGAAACAATAAACAGAACATATAAATTCTTATTATAAGCATATTTTGCCTTTTTATGGAGCATCCACTTAAATCTCTTCCTAATGGGACAGTAAAGGGCTTCCTAACAATAGGCACTTGTCCTGACAGTTTACTTTGTTTTACAGAGAATTACAATTTACCTAGATATATATACATATATATATTGCACTAACTCATTTTTATAAAATAAAGAAATCTGGCAATGTGAGCCGCATTGGAACTAAGTGGGAGCACAATAGGGATCTGTAGAGAGATTTACGGTTCACCTCCGTTGATCCCACAAGTAGAGACTGAACTGAGAGACTGAAGTGCCACAGTTCCACTTCTTGTCCTGGATGACAAAGGTCCTCATAGTCCCTCTGTATCAGGCTTGGAAGCCCAACATAGAGGTTCTGTGGGGACTGCACACGTAACCCAGGAGATTGTGACTGAGAACCAGACTTCCCATTTGTGTTCCCGCTGAGGCGGTCAGTTTTCTGACACCCCCAAATGGCTAGTAGAAGCTGTTTTGAGGTTGCTCAGTGCAGAATTGGGCTTTTGACTAAGGTTGTTCCCATAGAAAATGTCTACCCTGTTCATTCAAGTTCATTATCAGTGAATTTGCTTCCACTTCCTTAAACTCCGAGTGAAGCACCCAGTCTTATAGAACACTGATCCCTCCATAAATGTTGCAACACTTTTGTGTCAGATGAGCGTCATAGATTCCATTCCCCATAGTCCCATGATGGATGTCCGTGGGTAGAACCAGAACTAAGTTGTTTCACTTCCATATGGAAATGACTCCTATTGCACTGAAATTACACCCAATACAGTTTTATTTCTGCATCACCCTGCAGTGAGAGGTACAGACTCAATGTTTCATAGCTCCCTCTTGTCTGTGTCATTTTGCATGGGGAGGGGTAAACTCCATGTCCCACAGTTCCCCCCTGCCTGTTTTACACTGTACCATCTAGTTAAAGAGATACAACGCTGGAGCAGGCTAAATGCACCTGGGGTCTGGGGTGGACTAAAATATTATTCATTTAATATTAATTTAAAATTCTTGAACACTGGCCCTATGTGCCATAGAGCGCTCCCATCTGTGTCACCCTGCAGGGGTCAGATCAGTGCCCATGTGTCTGTCACTGTATAATTTGCTGTATCTATTTGTAGATGGCTATGAAAGGTCCCCCTGGCCCAGTTGGGATGACAGGACGATCAGGCCCTCTTGTAAGTATGTTTCTGATTATTAAAGATGTAGTTACCTGCCATGTACTGTTTTCCTAGAAGATATCAGTGGGGATGAACAATAAGCTTTGTGAAGTGACATTTGCAGGAATATGCCTTGCCTAATGCCCGAAGCCACATTACCCATTTTAACCTTTTAAGTACCAGGTGCAAAGGGTTAAACCAAGATCACTCATTTTGCGGACCTCCATCTGTTGGGGACTACAACTCCCATCATCCCCAAACAGCCAACAGCTAGTTGGGATTGATGGGAGTTGTAGTTCCCAACAGACTATAACTGGGTTAAACCCACTCTGATTTATGGAAGTAACAATGTGGTTGCTATGCATTCATGGAACTGAGATGTTACAAATCTTCATTATAAAATACTAGTGTAAAAGCCCAGGTACACGGGCCAAGGTCCAGGTGATGTTAACCCTTTGAGTGCCAGAGGGGTACGCAACGCATTGCTTTTCAATGCTCTGCTTACCCCTCTGTCACTCAAAGGGTTAACAAGCCGGTCCTGCTCTGCGTACTTTCACCACCTCAGTGGCAGTGCACGCTATGCAGTCATGTGCTGTAGCGACTGCCTGAACGCACAGAATGCTCCCAGCACAGAACTCCCAGCATTCTGTGCATTTGGGCAGTCTCTAGTGCGCATGACTGCATCGGACAAACATTCTAGCATTTTAGTTTATAGGAGGATAATCTAAGCTAAAGATCAGGTGGTGCAGTCTTAAAATCTGAGAACAATGTGTAATGATATCACCAGAGTAAGTTAGTTGCCATCTAATAGTCTAAAATCAAGTGGTAGATGAGAAGCCGGTGCAAAAGGGTAAAAAGTTATGAATGACGATAAAGCTGTGAATGATGATGAAATAATGAATGATTTGGATGTTGTTGATGATAAGATTGTGAAAGGTGATTATGCTGTGAATGATGATCATGTGGATGATGGTGATGAAGCTGTAAAGGGTGATCAAGTGGACAATGATGATGAAGTTATTGTGGACAATAATGATGAAGTTGTGAATGATGATGATGATAAGATTGTGGATAATGCTTGTTATGATGAAGCTGGGAATGATAAAGATATGGATTATGAAAATGAAGAGACTGTGAATGAATCTGCTGATGATGAAGTTGTGAATAAAGATGATGATGTTGTCGATGATTACATTGTGAATGATGATGATTGATAATTGTAACGGACCTTCGACCGTTACTTGGGGGTTATTGGCGAAACTATGGAAGACCGCCACCTAGAAAGACTTGTAACAGGCTGTGGACCAGTACTTGGCAGCGTAGTTGAGCTCCTCCTCACGTGTACAGGGCCGGCCCAAGACATTGTGCTGCCTGGGTCCAAGGATGAAATGCTGCCCCCCTTCCGCACACCAAAACCACACCCACCAAAACATGCCACATCCTTAATTATATTAACCCCTCTCCTGCCCCTAAAACTACATAGAACTGTAGTGTTTTTTACACCCCTTGTACCTTTCTCCCCTTTGCCCTTTTACACCCCTTGTGCCTCTTTTTTTCCCTCTTTTAACCCCTTGTGCCTCTTTTTTCACCCCTTATGCCTGTCTTTTCAATCCTTGTGCCTCTCTTTTCAACCCTTATGCCTCTTTTCCCCTCTTTTTCACCCCTTGTGCCTCTCTTTTTCCCCTCTTTTCACTCCTTGTGCCTCTTTTTTCACCCCTTGTGCCTCTCTTTTCAACCTTTGTGCCTCTTTTCCCCTCTTTTCATCCCTTGGCCTCTTTTTCACCCCTTGTGACTCTCTTTTCCCCTCTTTTCACTCCTTGTGCCTCTTTTTTCACCCCTTGTGCCTCTTTTTTCCCTCTTTTAACCCCTTGTGCCTCTTTTTCACCCCTTATGCCTGTCTTTTCAATCCTTGTGCCTCTCTTTTCAACCCTTATGCCTCTTTTCTCCTCTTTTTCACCCCTTGTGCCTCTCTTTTTCCCCTCTTTTCACTCCTTGTGCCTCTTTTTTCACCCCTTGTGCCTCTCTTTTCAACCTTTGTGCCTCTTTTCCCCTCTTTTCATCCCTTGGCCTCTTTTTCACCCCTTGTGACTCTCTTTTCCCCTCTTTTCACTCCTTGTGCCTCTTTTTTCACCCCTTGTGCCTCTCTTTTAACCCCTTGTGCCTCTTTTCCCCTCTTTTCACCCCTTGTGCCTCTTTTCACCCCTTGTGACTCTCTTTTCAGCCCATGTGCCTCTTTTTTCACCCCTTGTGCCTCTCATTTCAACCCTTTTGCCTCTTTTCATCCCTTGGCCTCTTTTTCACCCCTTGCGACTCTCTTTTCACCCCTTGTGCCCCCCTTGCCTGTTTCTCTTCTCCTTTTGGCTCGCTTCCTCTCTTTTCTGCTTGTCTGGCTCTTCTCCTGCTTTTTACTCATTACTTTATTCTTCATCAGTCTGGGCGCCAGTTTTAAACTTGCACAGGCCTCCGAACAGAGGAAGAAAGCCCCAGAATGCTCCGCACGGCATCTCCGTGTGTCACACGGTCCCAGCCGTCACCAGTGCGGGCAGTGGGGAGACGCTGCGCACGAAATAACATGCCTTGGGTCAGAGTGCCGTCTGGGTCCATGGCCCCACCAGGATCCATGAAAGGGCCGGCCCTGCCCAGGTGCTTTATTTGTTTAAAGTGCCCGCCATTACCCTATCCTGACTAATTCACCTTTCTCAATTTTAAGTAGCATAATATCAACCTTTACTTTTTTGATATGTATATACTTATTTTTAAGCACAGCTGTCTATATATAATTGGTAAACTGAGTGGACATTTAACTATGTACAACCCTCTCATCCATGTAAATGACCACTCTGTGCCAGTGTCATATAATAATCAATATCCGAGATGCTGGTGTTAGGATCATGGACATGGCCACCATGGTGAGCTGTTTGTATAAAACCATGTCTAGAGGAGGGGCATCAACCATGCAGCCAACAAGCTAAATGTGGCCTGTCTGGGCCCAGGAGGCAGCCCATTGGAGATTTTTAACAAATGCATATTTTACCTATTACATATTTATATAGCACATATGAGTTAACAGGCCAGTAGTGCCTAACCACCTGCTTTCAGCCACCTTTGTGTGACACCCTACAGTTCTTGAGAACAGTTCAGGATGTTAACTACCAGTATTCTCATTGACTTGATAAAACATAACCAGTTACTGGACTTACCCCAGCACATGCCCCATTGCCCATCCAGGACTTACCCCAGCACCCCAGGACATGCCCCAGTTCCCACATTGCCCATCCAGGACTTACCCCAGCCAACACCCATGTCCAGCTCCCAGGTGTCTAATGGCAGGCAGCTTGATCCTTCCATGCTGCCTCTCTCGCTCCCCGCGTGGTCTGAGGTCTGAGCACTGGCAGGTCACGTGACTCCCGACGATCTGACCTCAGTATAGCACGGGGAGCGAGAGAGGCAGCACGGGAGGATGTCTGTGTGCAAGCTGACTGCCCGCTCGCAGAGTGGCTGTTGAGTCAGCGTCTCTGCCGGCAAGCTTTTTTTTTTTTTTTGGCAGAGGAGAAATGCCTTGGGGCGGCAAATTGCACGTGCATACAAGGGCCGGCTCTGCACGTGTATAACGGGCCGTAGGCCGTTACATGGAACATGGTGGGGTTGTAGAGATTCAAATCTTTCCAAAAGACTGAAATACACGAACTATAATGGGCCGCAGGCTGGCTGCCGTGCGGGGCAACATATTCAAAAAAGCCCCATAGACTTTACATGAGAACGTTGGCAGCTTCCTGACTAGCCAAAGCCCCTGGGGGACAAGTTTAAAGGTCCCCCATAGAGATAACATGGGGGAAAGTAGGCGGCCCAGGGATTGGTCAGTTAGCTGCCCGCCGAAAGGTTCTGATTGGCTGAGATGGCCATGATGATCTTGGCCAGGATTGGCCATCTGATTCCAGTCTCCTGACTGGCCATGGGTTGAAGCGGAATATTCAAAGATGCTTCAACCCTCTGGCCATTGTTTGAATTGTGTATTGGCATCCCTCAGCCCATTGTCCTAGTGTTTACCACTCATCAGTCCCTCTGTATAAATAATGTAATCATGTCTGGCCCTTTGTATTATGTTTACACCATATGTCTCTGTCCTTTGTCTGGTATTATATCCTGATGTGGTTCACTGTGTATAAAAGAGCTGAAGTTTGTGAAATAAGTGTATTACTTTGGAACCTGAACTGCATCCTGTGTCTCTGACGCTGGGTGGTATCAAGGGTCTCTTTTTGACCCCCATCCTAGGAAGGAACGGTGGGAGAATGACCGGCAAGGCTACCTGCTCATAGCCCCTTCAGGAGAGAGAAGACCCGGCACAACGTCCTAAGTCCATCCGCGGACTTAGGTATCTGTTACAATAATGTTGTGTATGATTTATTAAGAAAGGGTTTTTACCAGGAAGAATACATTGAGATTCCTCTCATTTTCATGTATGCCCTGGAGAGCTTTTACAGTGCAAAGTTACACATTTACTCAAGATGTGGATGATGATGATGATGAGATTGTTGACGGTGATGATGATGATGTTGATGTTGAAATGATATCTCTGAGTGCTAGATAGTGCCAAGTGTAACTCAAAGGGTTAAATATTGTTGAAGTGAGGATTGTCACAGGTTCCTCTTTTCCAGTAGTGGTCACAGTTCTGTTGGTTCTGCTCCACTAGTTAAGGTATGGTAATCAATTTACATACCAGCTGTGAAATGATATAGCAGCACAGTAAGACTAGCCCCAGACTCCTATCCAGATTCTTGCAATGAAATATATGCTTGTTGAAGTGAAGTCCTCTATTGATTCATCCATGATCTTCAAATGATTCTCCACCGGTTCCTCCTTTGGCATCTTTTATGTTCAGGTACATTTTTTGTAATGCACTCTGTAGAAGAGTTTGAATCGACTACAATTATTCATAGTAATTTATGGAAACGGCCCCACCTGGTGACAACAATATAAAACTGAAATGTAATCAGTAAAAAACAAGTGTGAGATTTAATACATTTCATTTGAAGCATCTTCCATCAGTACCCTTGGTTTACTCAGCAGCCACATGACTCATGTATAAAGCTAAACAATCAACTAATGGTGTAATGTTCTTCTGATATCTCCAATGCACTACACAATAACTATGTGATTGTCCTGTTTATATGTGAAATCTGTTTACACATCATTGAGAATGAAGGACGGATGTTGAAAAATTACTCCGTGTTGTTCTCTATCTATGTAATGCAGGATCTTGATAATCTTCATTTATTTAGTGTCAAGTTACATTGATGTATTATACTAATTATATGTGCTTTCATATCCTTCTTCCAGGGTGTTCCTGGGTCCCAAGGTCCAAAGGGTGATTATGGGGAGTCAGGACCACCGGTAAGTGCTTTGCTCAGCATCTGACATCATGTGCTTGGATGCTGCTAGCCAATGTGGCATATACAGTGTGTGAATCTCCAGGTGGGCAGAGTTTAAGTAGAAACTCTGCCCACTTGTGCTCCATCCCTCCCAGTTCCTCCCACTCCGGGCCCTCTTACCCTCCATTCCCAGGTATTTTGCAGTTGTTGTTTTGTTTTATTTTTTGTCTCGCCCCCCCACGACTAAGCCCCGCCCCTTTTATGACACGATTCGCGTCATTTTCCTCCCCAGTCGGTACTGACAGGGTTACCCTCTGGGTAGCCCTTCTGCAAAAGTTCCCAGGTATGACCATATAGCACTCTCCTGTCAGACTACATGTCCCATAACACCCTTCTTTCTGTGCCACCCTGTAGTGGGAGGTACAGATTCTATGTCCCATATCTCCATCCTGTTTGTATCACCAGGCAGTGGTAGGGACAGACTTCACGTCCCCCATAGCTCCCGCCTATCTCTGTCATCCTGCAGTGGAAAGAATAGAGTTCATTTCCCATAGCTTCCTCCTGTCAGTGTCATCCTGTAGTGGAAGGGACAGACTCCATGTCCCATAGCTTCCTTCTGTCAGTGTCATCCTGTAGTGGAAGGGACAGACTCCATGTCCCAGAGGCCCTTCTTGTCAGTGTCACCCTGCATGGGAGGGACATTCAATGTCCCATAACTCCCTCCTGTTTTCGTTACCTTTCAGTGGGGGGTGGCAGACTCCATGTCCCATAGCTCTTTCCTGTCCGTGTCACCCTGCAGTAGGAGGGACAGACTAAATTTCCCATAGATCCCTCCTGTCTGTATCACCCTGCAGTGGGAGGGACAGAGTACATTTCCCATAGTTCCCTCCTGTCTGTGTCACCCTTCAGTGGGAGATATAGACTCCATGTCCCATAACTCCCTCCTGTCTGTGTCACCCCACAGCGGGAGGTAAAGACTACATTTCCTATAGCTCCCTCCTGTCTGTGTTACCCTTCAGTGGGAGGGACAGACTCCATGCCCCATAGCTCCCTCCTGTCTGTGTTACCCTTCAGTGGGAGGGACAGACTCCATGCCCCATAGCTCCCTCCTGTCTGTGTTACCCTTCAGTGGGAGGGACAGACTCCATGCCCCATAGCTCCCTCCTGTCTGTATTAACCTTCAGTAGGAGAGAGAAACTCCATGTTCCCTCCTGTCTGTAACAGCGTCACTCTGAAGTAAGAGGACCTGGCACAAGACTTCTCTCATTTATATATATATATATATATATAATGTTATCATAATTATGAAATTTTAATTCCAGGGCCCACGTGGATTTCAAGGTATCCAAGGACCACCAGGAAAACTTGGCAAAAGAGTGAGTAACAACACAAATATCAGCACTTATTGTTACAACCTTCTGATGTTTCTCATATACCCTTCACTTAGCAAGAGGCCCCATGCCTCCTGTGGTATGTGTATATACTGTAAATGAGTGACATTGTGTTATTCATTATGAGTTATGATATTAGGCTATAGTCTTTACCACCGTTTTGTTTGAATTAGTTAACATTATGAGGACAGAATCCATGCAATGTAACTTGCCTGCTTGCGCCACCCTGTGGTGCGTGTGGACAGTGTGAGAATTCATATCAGAGAGTGATAATGTGATAGTGGGTAACATATCACAAGTATAGTGGTAGGTGAACACTTTGTTATCTGCATTTGTGACAACTGAGGCCATCACTTTTAACACCCTTAGTGTATGGAGGGTGAATGCAAATCACACACCTCTGGCATTCACGGGGTTAAGACTGTTCCCTGGCTAATCAGCAATAAACAGTTTAGCATTAAATGAGTGGGTGCATCATGAAATGAACCTCTTGGGTGTTAGAAATGTATCCAACACATTGCTTTGCAATCCTTTGGAGACATTGCTAGCATCTAAAGAGGTAAGGTGGGATAGAGCGTAATATAGGAAGATTATAATGAGGCAGTGTGTGATGTGAGGGAGGAAACTGTTCTGTTCATGCTGCTCCAAGGACATGATGAGGACCTAAGGAAGCCTCTGAAGGTCGTATACATCCCTTTGTCTTCCCTCTGCACACAGCTGTAATAGAGAGCTCATGGATCTGTGTGTATAGAGACAGCTGGGGATAACATTCACAATGTGGGTGTATACCAGACCTTGGTGCTTCTCAGACTTTGTCCTGTCAGTCCACCTCTACATGCTTCTTCTCCCTCACCTTCATTTCTTCTCCTGTCTCTTTCTTACTTTCTCTGTTTTTAATATTTCTGTTTCCTCATTCTCTGATCTGATCATTTCTTTCCCTGAATCACTTACATGTTCTCTCTTACCTGAAAAGATATAAAGGTGCCCTCCGACACTCAAAGGGTTAATTGAATATGTGTCTTGCTCCATTTTAGGAATATTGATGTTTGTTCATTCCTTTACTTACACTCTTCCTTCTTTTCCTTTGTTCTTAATTCACTTTCTTTCATTGTTCATTCTTACTTGACATCCTTCCTTCGTTTCCTCCCACATGACCCTCTTAATTTGTTTTAGATGTCATTTCATTTCCACTTAATTTCATTCCTTTCCCTTTCACTTTCTTCCTTCCCATTAACTACCTTCCTTCCTTCCGTCCTTCCTTCCTTCTTTACCCCTTGAGTACCAGAGGGGTGGCAAATCATTGGTATACAATGTGTTGCACACCCTTATCGTCTTCAAGGGATTAATAAGATTCCTCTCTTCATTCATTCTTAATTGTTTCTTCCCATTAAATTCCTTTCCACTTGACTTAATTCATACCTTTCTTTCTTTCTTTCTTTTATTTCTTTCTTTTCTTCTTTCTTTCTTTCTTTCTTTCTTTCTTTCTTTCTACTTCCTTCCAGCCTAACTTCCCTCCTTCTCAATTTCCTTCCTATCTGCATTGGCAATTTCCTTCCTTTCTCCCTTCTTCCCTTCCTCCTTTCCTTTCCTTTCCTTCCTCCCTCCCTTCCTAGTGTGTCTATCAGTATACTCTCCTCCTTTAGATTATTATTTTCTCTCTCTCCCATCTGCTTCCTTCCTAATATGTTTCTTGTACTTGTAGGGGCGTTCTGGAGCCGATGGTGCCCGAGGAGTCCCAGGAGAAACTGGACCCAAGGTACATCTGCACCCTATCACCCTTCTGTAAGGAGTGTGGGGGTGGGAGGGGATTCCACAGAGATTAAAATGTTTGGAGAGGTGAAGGGAAATTAAATTTAATATAAAAAAAACAGTGAACTACATCAGCCCCATTAACTCTTTGAGTGCCAGAGATGTACATGTTGGATACCTCTCTGGCACTCAAAGGGTTAATTCTGATATGTGAATTGTTAAGACAGATCTCTATCTTGTCACCCCACATGACCGACTCACTGGTCTATTGACGCACTGTGACTGATAATGAACTTGCTCTTATGGCTACACATGTAAGAGTGAAATAAAGGAATATGAATCTATTAATCACCCCAGTATGGACCATTTGTAAGGACAACTACTCCCACCTGCCTTACTCTGACCAGAAAATCTAATGTCCCCTTATGAATTTTGCCCTTGTGCTTCGCTCAATAGATAACATTCTTCAATCAGTCCTGGATGTCATGGGGAGGACATCACAGCTGCTGGCAGTTTTTCATTTACTTGAATCATTATTAGAGTTCATGAGCTACTTAACCCATAAAAGACCAGAGATGTGTGCAATGCATCGTAAAGCAATGTGCTGCACATGTCTCTAGTCCTTAATCATGTGCAGTGAGCAGCATTTGAGGTCCTGTGGTCCGCCCAGCAACTGTTATGTGGTCCTGTGGTCCGCCCAGCAACTGTTATGTGGTCCTGTGGTCCGCCCAGCAACTGTTATGTGGTCCTGTGGTCCGCCCAGCAACTGTTATGTGGTCCTGTGGTCCGCCCAGCAACTGTTATGTGGTCCTGTGGTCCGCCCAGCAACTGTTATGTGGTCCTGTGGTCCGCCCAGCAACTGTTATGTGGTCCTGTGGTCCGCCCAGCAACTCTTATGTGGTCCTGTGGTCCGCCCAGCAACTCTTATGTGGTCCTGTGGTCCGCCCAGCAACTGTTATGTGGTCCTGTGGTCCGCCCAGCAACTGTTATGTGGTCCTGTGGTCCGCCCAGCAACTGTTATGTGGTCCTGTGGTCCGCCCAGCAACTGTTATGTGGTCCTGTGGTCCGCCCAGCAACTCTTATGTGGTCCTGTGGTCCGCCCAGCAACTCTTATGTGGTCCTGTGGTCCGCCCAGCAACTGTTATGTGGTCCTGTGGTCCGCCCAGCAACTCTTATGTGGTCCTGTGGTCCGCCCAGCAACTGTTATGTGGTTCTGTGGTCCGCCCAGCAACTCTTATGTGGTCCTGTGGTCCGCCCAGCAACTCTTATGTGGTCCTGTGGTCCGCCCAGCAACTGTTATGTGGTTCTGTGGTCCGCCCAGCAACTGTTATGTGGTCCTGTGGTCCGCCCAGCAACTCTTATGTGGTCCTGTGGTCCGCCCAGCAACTGTTATGTGGTTCTGTGGTCCGCCCAGCAACTGTTATGTGGTCCTGTGGTCCGCCCAGCAACTCTTATGTGGTCCTGCAATCAACTTTCTTGTCCGTCTCAATGGACATGACATTCAGGAGATGTTATCTCTTGAACCAAGGAGCAAGATTCATATGAGACATTAGTATTTTCTAGTTATGATAAGGTGGGGGTTAGGATTAGCAAGTGTTGGTTCTCCTTTAAAGTGTTAATTTGACTCCCATTTATGAGGATCGACATGATGACTCAGAAGGCGTACTCAGGGCTTAGTTATAGCCGTATAAAACCAATAAACTCCCAACTACAGGATAATCCTGGGGGCAATAATATTATTATTACTATTATTCTTTATTTATATAGCGCCAACTAATTCCGCAGCGCTGTACAATAGGGAATGGACATACAGAGGTATTAAATAGTACAATCAGATGTGGAGAACAGAACGATCAGAGGGCCCTGCTCGTGAGAGCTTAATATTCATTGGAAATGGGGCATAGACCCTCCTGTTAATGTATGTCTGACCTTAACCCTTTGAGTGCCAGAGGGGTATGCAACACATTGCAAAGCAATGCTCTGTATACCCCTCTGGCACTCAAAGAGTTGAACAGACTGATATTTGGATTTTAGTTCACATCTAACAGAGATATAATTAATGTATTATATTAGTTGTTTTGTGTAGTTCGGACTGAACATGATTACTAGCTGCCTTGTGTGATTAGTAATGTTAAGCCTTGTTCATCATACTAAAGAAAGCCAAGTTTGAGGCAATCCGACTGATCTGATAAATGGACACCCCTGCAAACCCCCATTGATTCAAATTGGACTTTTATCCGTTTTAATATTGGAGACTTCTCTAGCATGCAAAGTGTTAAAAGACCCATTTTAAGAGGAATTATCACCCCAAATAAAGGCCCCGCCCTATAATTAGTCATATAGCGATAAGCTTAGAAATAGTAGTATTATCCAGCATAGGTGCATCGTTATTAAACCCTTAAGAACCGGGAAAGTCTGAGGTCGTTTTCCCTTAAAGGGATAGTAATACTTCGTTTTAACTTTATTTTATTTTGTAGGCATTAAAAAACATGAAGAATGATATAAGTCTTATCTCTCAAACCTTTATGGTTTAAGAGATATTCACAAGCAAAGTTCCCCTCCCGCCCCTTTTACCTAGTGTAAGCCATCTCTTCTCAGATGTGGATCAGGTTGTATGACAGGACAGATAACAGAAGGGGACAATTTTCTTTGTATGAAAACAATGAAAGCCCTTCCCCCCTTGACAAGTTTTTCAGCTTTTTCTCTTATCTTAATTGAAGATTGTCCCTCTCTGCAATCTACCTGGGCACCACCCTTCTGATGTGGTTGAACAGGGGGGGATACTTTGTTTGTGAATATCTCTTAAACCATAAAGGTTTGAGAGATAAAACTTATATCATTCTTCATGTTTTTTTAATGCCTACAAAATAAAATAAAGTTAAAACGAAGTATTACTATCCCTTTAAGGACCGGAGCAAGTCTGACCTTTTTGACTATGTCTTTGTTCAACAGTGTTTTCCCTCTTAGGCTTTTATTCCACCCCCATAAATGATATACTGTTTTTTTAAGCATAAATAGGGCTTTCATTTGATACCCTATTTATATGGATAACCCACCATTCACTTTATTAAAATTAAAAAAAAAGGTAAAAAATGTAAAAAAAAACACCATTTTTGATTTTTCTCTTGGGATCAATTGGCCACAAAGGGTTAAATTTTTATGGAGACTGCATGACAGGTAGGACCGGTCAGTCATACCTACAAAATGCGCAGTTTAAAGTGGCCACTGTCCCCCCTGGGTGAAAATCCCCATGTCCCTTTTTCCCACCCTATTTTGACACTTTTTTGTCCCTGGCATTTGGTGGTGTATATAAGTGTATTACATGGCTCCACAACAATCAGACTTCCAATATTGTTTAATTATATATATATTTTTTTTAAATAAAAATGTTTTTGTAAAAAAAAAAAAAAAAAAGTGTGTGTTTTAAAAAAAAAAAAAAAAAAAAAAAAAGTGTAAAATTGCAGGTCAAAAATTGACCTGCATTTAGCCAGCCTCCTGCACCAGCAGTGAAGGGGTTAATACCCCCAACTGCTGTATTTTTTTTAACCACTAGGTGTCTCCCGTCTACTTCTGTCTCCCTTACTCTGTCTGTCACTATGCCGGTACATGTGATCGCTGATACGGCGATCGCATGAACCGGAAGAAGGAAGAAGGGCTGAGACTGAATGCCCCGGTCTCAGAGCGCTCAGTCTCAGCCTGGATTTAATGATAGCAGCGTGCACGGAGGCACGCTGCTATCATTTAAGCCATGACGGTCCTGGACCGTTAAGGGTATAACAACAACCCAGGACCGTCATGGGTCCTTAAGGGGTTAAGCAGTCCTACATCTTCTGAGACTGATGGGCAGGCATCAGCACAAACATTTTACCTTAGCGGTCTCCTCTAGCAGGCATTGCATTGTATCTTAACCCCTTAAGGACCGGCGGTCATGGGACATTTCCGTCCCATAATGACCGCATAGGGGCACTTGGACGTGCCGGTACACGTGACCTGTCACGTGTATCGGCGCGTCATTATGGGGCTTGAAAGAGATAGCTCCGATCTTGGAGCGGTCTATTTCAGGCCCTATTTTTACTTACAGCGCTCCCGGTAGAGCGATGTAAGTAAAAAGTACGTGACGTACCATGACCGTCATCGGTCCTTAAGGGGTTAAGGTAACTGAAAGGGAATGGCGTTGCAGGCGTGCAGATGGCCTTACAGCAGTCTCAGATCAAGTAGGATTTCTTAATAGCGCCGTACTTATTATTATTATTATTATTATTCTTTATTTATATAGCGCCAACTAATTCCGCAGCGCTGTACAATTGGGGAATAGACATACAGAGGTATTAAATAGTACAATCAGATGTGTAGAACAGGAGGATCAGAGGGCCCTGCTCGTGAGAGCTTACAGTCTAGAGGAAGGTAGGTTTGATACAGAAGGAGTAAGTGCTATTGCGTTTAAGTGCCTCCTGCCACATGAACTGCCCGTCAGTGGGTGGGAGTGAGAAGTGCCATTGAGTGCAGTACTCCGTGCAAGGGGTGAATCTTGGTGATGATGTTTATGTAGGCAGTTGATAGGCCTCCCTGAAGAGGTGAGTCTGAAGATTTGAAGGCTGGGGGAGAGTCTGATGGGACGGGGGAGGGAATTCCACAGCTCAGGTGCAGCACGGGAGAAGTCCTGTAGGCGGGAGTGGGAGGATGTGATGAGAGCTGTGGAGAGCAGAAGGTCATGTGCAGAGCGAAGATGGCGGGCGGGAGTATACTTGGAAATGAGAGATGAAATATAGGGGGGGTGCAGTGTTAGTGAGGGCTCTATAAGTTAGCACCAGAGTTTTGAATTTTACTCTGTATGCTAACGGGAGCCAGTGTAGGGACTGACAGAGGGGTGTGGTGTTAGAGAAGCGATGAGTGAGGTAGATTAGTCTTGCAGCAGAGTTCATTATGGACTGTAGCGGGGTTAGTCGGGTGAGAGGCAGGCCAATTAGTAAAGAGTTACAGTAGTCAAGACGGGACATGATGAGTGTTTGGATTAGAATTTTGGTAGTGTCTTCTGTGAGAAAGGGTCGGATTCTAGAGATGTTGCGGAGGTGGAGGCGGCATGAGTTGGAGATTGACTGGATGTGAGGAATGAAGGATAGGGCAGAGTCAAATGTGACCCCCAGGCAGCGTGCTGTAGGGGTTGGTGTGATGGAAGTGTTGTTAACGGTGAGGGTAATGTTTGGGATAAGGCTGGTTGTAGATGGAGGGAAGAGAATTAGTTCAGTTTTGCTAAGGTTAAGTTTGAGTTGATGGGAGGACATCCAGGAAGACACAGCAGACAGACAGTCAGACACTCGGGACAGGAGGGAAGGAGAGAGGTCTGGGGAGGAAAGATATATTTGGGTGTCATCAGCATAGAGATGATGGTGAAACCCAAAGGAGTTTATTAGTTTTCCAAGGGAAGCAGTGTAGATTGAGAAGAGCAAGGGTCCCAGTACTGATCCTTGGGGCACACCAACAGACAGTGGGAGGGGTGGGGAAGTGGAGCCGGAGTATGAAACACTGAAGGAGCGGTTGCAGAGATAAGATGAAAACCAGGAGAGTGCAGTGTCGCAGAGGCCTAGGGAGTGGAGGGCTTGGAGGAGGAGTGGGTGATCGACTGTGTCAAATGCGGCTGACAGGTCGCATTTGACACTCGATAATAGTACTATTTTATACACTCACATATATATATTGTTGGTAATCGGTCATACGCATGTAACCAACTTTTAAAGCAAACAGCGTACTTTACCCATCCCTGTTTGGGTTCTTGTCCTCGGAAACTGCAACCACTGGATAAGCCATTGGGAGAAGATAGATGATCCACTGAAGATCGAAGAATGAAATGGATAATCCAAATGATAAAACCATAAATGGTGAAAAACTCAAAAAGCCCGTGTACACGGGCCAAGGTCCAGGTAATGTTAACCCTTTGATTGCCAGAGGGGTACGCAACGCATTGCTTTGCAAGGCGTTGCGTACCCCTGGCCGCTACCTCACTGCCATTCCTCTGAAAAACTTTTAATAAGCGAATAACACGGTTATAAAGATAAAGCACTATTGGTGCCCTCTCTTTGTTGTTGTGGGGGTTGTTTGGATAGGAGGAGCTGCCGTTATACCCACTGGAGTGTCACAGAAGGAGAAAATTGTTGCTGTACGGGAACAGTTATAAAAATCCCCAAAGCAGTCTATGCTGATTGACACATACGTATTACATTCAGCCACTATTTTTGCAAGTAGGATTCCAGTGGGGTTGGGAAGGTGAATAATAATATTCAAAGCTGTATCACAATAGGAACGCCCACTTTTTCTTTTTTCTTCTCCTTTTGCTGTAGTACTATTTCTATGCTTATCGCTATATGAATAATTATTGGGGGGGAGGACTTTATTTGGGGTGATAGTTCCCCTTTAAATCATTCAGTGGGCCAAAACCCCCACTTAAAGCAATGAGAATATGGGGAATTTTTATTTCACCTCTGTGGGAGAGTTGGTTTACGCCAGAATTTGCTCCTCTTTACCTTGATGAATAAGGTCCTTTGGGACATATGCACAATTGAAAAGTGGAGCTATTCTGGTTCAGACCAAGTGCACTATGGGGAGAAATAAAACTTCCCCAAATTCCCATTGCTATAAATGGGGCTTTTAATGCTTTGAACCCTCCAGAAGTCAAGGCGTTGGAGACCTGCAAAGCATTCAAGGGGTTTAAAGCAACATTTAAATCAATGGAAGTTCACCACCACCCCCCCACCCCCCGCCCCGGTGAAATTAGTTTTCTCCAGAATTGCACATATTTAGCTTGATAAATAATTTTATTTCTTGAAATTTGTATTTTTCTATTTAATACTACAGTTGTTGAATTTGACTATAGAAGGAAATTAATTGGATTTTTTTTGTACTTTACAGGGTGACCGAGGCTTTGATGGTTTGCCTGGACTTCCTGGAGAGAAAGGTCACAGGGTAAGAACAATAGGTCAGGGTGTACGATGTATAGTATGCACAGTGAGATTACATCATCCAACTTTATCCAGTCTGGTCAGAATCAATCATATTGGACATACAAATCTGCATTTTTGGAGGCTGGTCTGGCATGATTTGGTAGATTGGTCTGGCAATCTGCTGATCAGATCGCTGTGTGTGACCTCAACAGTAAAAAACACAGTGATTGTGCATGGGTCTGTGATATCACGTCATTCAGACCTGTTCTTACAGCCCCACATGCACACAATCGAGGCAATCCAATGACAGAATGCCCGCATTTGGTCTGTGGGTGTGTATGTGGCCAGGACAGTCCAGAAATCTGATTGCTCAGTGATCAGATCACCAGATCAACCAAAATCACACTGGGTACCTTAAAGAAATAGTAATACTTAATTTATTTAGGTTTTAATATTGAAGGTATTAAATAAATAAACCAAAGCACCCATGTCTTTTTGCAATAACTTTGATAGTTTAAGAGTAATCTCGATGTAAAGTTTACCCTCCCACCCCTTTTAGCTATGTCAGAGCTATATCTGTCAGACTTGGATTCTGGTCTGTGGACCGGATGGCTAGTCTGGAGAGCAGAAATAGCAGTGCATACAAAGGAAATCTTCATGTCAGCGATTTACTGTCCCAAACCATGGCCACCTTGTAGGCCGTTGTCATGAACATTTCCTTTGTATGCACTGCTATTTTAGCTCTCCAGATGAGCCTTCCAGTCCACAGAGGAGGAGGACATGATTGTTTTGCTGGACTCCTCCCACTGAGGTGTTCTTAGAATTGTACTTTATGATGCTAAGTCCTGCATCCCTGATCAGCTGAGTTACCTTGCACTTTAGTTACTGTTGTGGACATATCATGCCTGTTATGATTTTGCAGCTTCCGCATGGATGATGCCACCAGTAATCTCTAATCCCTTGGATGCTAAAGGTTTCCAAAGCATTGCTTCACGATGAGTTAGAGATCTCTCTAGCACCAAGGAGTTATATTTCTGTAACATCTAACATAACCATATATATTATCAGAACCAAAGGTAGGAAGCTGGTTCAGATATAGCTGATCAACTTCACAGGGCGCCCTTATTAAGAATTTTTAAACAATCTGTAATGAAACTGAAAGGATGGTTTTAATAAACTCAACAATTTGTGATGACCAAAAGGCCTCTATAGCCTTCACTCTGGTTCAAACCAAATTAATGGTGGTGTGTGGGTGCCCTCTCATGCATACTGACCTTCATGTTCTGCTGTATTCCATAGGGAGAACTGGGAGGCCAAGGTCCTGCTGGTCCACCTGGAAACAATGGAGAAAAGGTAAAATGCATACAGATTTTTGTTTGGGGTTTTAAAAGATATCAACACAGAGAGTAAAATAGAGAACTTGAGAGAGAGAGAGAGAGAGGTATCCTGGCCACTCCTACCCGGTAGTTTGGGTAAGATGGAAGCAGGGAAACTGTGCTGCTCCCCTGTGTCACCTCTATTGACCTCCTAGCTGAATCGAAATAACAATAATAAAAAAGGGTGTAGTTGTACCAGATATATATATGTATATACTCAGTCTGGGCTTCTAGAATGAGGCTGCACACATGGACATACAATGTAGCAAGAAGTTTACTGCATCACATCACCATATCTTCCTCAGGTCCATGCTTGGACTGAAACATTTGGCTTATTGGAGATGTGATGCAATAAACTTCATCCTGCTACCTCTATTGTGTGTGTGCTGTCTCTTAACCAGCTTAATAACATATTTGTATCTTTTTATGTTTTTGATAATTCTTGTTTTTATATCTATATCTATATATATATATACTTAGTATAATGCCAGGGGGTGTGCTGTAAAGCTGCAAAATGGCTCCTGCCAGCTGTTTGTGGGGGCAAGAAAACTGGTGCCCTCAGATGGCAGTGGACGGAAATGCAAAAAATTATGGGATTTTCAGCCACAACCTTCTTGGATTGTGTAAGCAGCCTCTATAGACCCTCTGTGTTGGGCTTGAAATGGGACTATCATGAAGGTAAATGAGACTGAACTGTAAGGCTTCAGTTCTGTAGTTTAATCCCTTCTTGCAAGTCCAAAGGGGGAGCACGTTATCCTGTTGGTCCACTGAAGCTCACATTGCAGCCTTGGCTTAAGCAGCAGGTTTGCTCCTTGGAGAACATATCTGCTGATAATGTTATAACTGCCCTTTAATTATGCATGTTGTGCCACATAGATCAGAGGTCAGAAGTGCTAAGGTTAAAGAGTCCATAACTACTGAACCTATAAATCTGTTAAACTATTACACTGATTGAAGAACAAAAAAGCACAAGGTATAGGTAGTTTAAATAGCTACCTTTAATGATAAGCTGCTAGATGACAGGTGTACTTTAATTCCTTGGATACTAAAGACATCTGCAGTTCATTCTCTAGTTTCCAAGAAGTAAAAATAAATGTTGGTAGCTGATGGTCTAGCATTTTTAAATATGTTTTATTTTCCCGTGCTTCCTGGTTGAGTACTGACCCAGTACTGATAATGTATTTCAACTATTCTCCTATTCTGTTTATTTAGGGATCTGCTGGACATCCTGGACCTGCAGGTGCATCTGGAGAAGCAGTAAGTTATATTCTGTTCCTTTTATGGACTTGTTTCTTTAACCGCCATGTCTGATGTTGATGATTGTCGACATGTAAAGGTGTTTAACATCCCCCCTTCCCTCCCGAAATGAAACCATGGAACTGTCATGATATTCAGTTGCCTGAAATACAAATTGAAATCTCTAAGCTGCCCCATTTGTAAAGTATAAAGGATGAGGGTGGGGGATCACTTATATGGAATGTTATATTCAACTGCCTTTCAAGAGATGAGACTTCCTTTCTGTGAATGAGCCTGATTCCCAGTGTGTGGCACTGCCTCCTAATCAGTGAAACAGCCTTCCAATAAGTGAAACTATCTACACGATTGACATTTTGTTTGTGAGTGGCTTTCACTAAGTCAGACTGTTTGTCATTTATTGAGACTGCCTAATGAGCCACTGACTATTACTTAGTGAGACTACTTGTTAATGAGACTGATTTGAAATTCAGTGTGTTGGAGACCTCTCTAGTATTCAAGGGGTTAATACCGCCATTGAAATCAATGGAAATTTTGAGAATGTTTTTGTGTCCCCTATGGTTCAGTTGGTTTGCACCAGAATTGATAAATGTGTTCTTAGTAATTCATTCCAATGTGTTATATCTTGCCCCATACTTTTAAAGTCTTAGTTGCAGAGTGGGGTGTTTTTCTCTATGATTTAGATAAACATGAGTCAGAAGAGAAGGGCTTGCAGTATTCATGTCAAACATGTGGCCCTCTGGTTAATAAACTACAGTGCTTAAAGGGAAAGTAATGTTTCCATAAGAACAACGCTGCAATCCATCCTTGTAGTGCATACAACTGATCAGTGGCGTTAGTAACATGGAATGTGCTCTATATCCCTTGAAATAATATTATAAATTATGCCCTTCATGCCCCTTTTCAGACTTCCAGGCCACTTCCCCATAGATCTTAAGTCCGGTCGCTTGGCCGGACAGAGAGCTACGAGGCACAATCTGCCACCATTCAGTATATGGAAAACCCTGCCCTCCTTGATGAAGGAGGACAGGTTTTTCTGTATACTGAAACAAGATTGTCCCACGTTCCCATTCGCTTCCAACTCTGAGGCTCGATAAGGATGACTTAAGTATAAGGGAGTGAGGGGGATAATTTATAAAATTATTTCAAGGGATGTAGAGCAAATTCAGCATTACTAGCATCACTGCTCAGTTGTGTGCACTACAAGGATGGATTGCAGTATTGTTCTTATGGAAGAAACACAACAGAGCGGCACTGAGGATCTCTCTAAGTGTAGTATATAGAGAATAGCGTACTCCTTCACCAACACCAGGATTTAACTCTTCAAGAAAGGTACTCATATTCTTCAGAGGCTACATCCAGCCTCTGAGCATAAAGGCCTGCATTGGCTCACACCCCAGTAAAGTGTTCTTTAAATCCAACTTGATGGTTTTCTGCTCCTATTTACTCAGCCAAAGAACTTGTATGTAGGAGAGCCAGCCAAGTACAGGATAAATACACACCCAACACTATCACTGACCCAACTTAGTACAGTATACAGTTCTTTCAAGGTAAGAGCAAAGGGCTATACAGAGCCAGTGACTCCTATGAATAGTAGGTACTCTTCAAAAAAAAAAATAGATAGATAGATATTAGCTAATTTATTAAAAATACATATATATATATATATATATATATATATATATATATATATATATATATGCAAATATGACCATATGATCAAAATAAATTCAAGCAGATAAATATCATAAACACCCCAAGTTACTTCTTCAGAAGCCAGAAAAGCTTTATTTTGATCATATGCTCATATCTGCATATTTTATATATATATATTTAATAAATGTGCTTATTGCTGATATTTAGATATAATTTTTGAAGTGTACTCACTATTCTATATATTTATATATATATCGTTTGAAGATTACCAACTATTTGTAGGAGTCACTGGCTCTGTATAGCCCTTTGCTCTTACCTTGAAAGAACTGTATGCTATACTAAGTTGGGTCAGTGATAGTGTTGGGTGTGTATTTATCCTGTACTTGGCTGGCTCTCCTACATATGAGTTCTTTGGCTGAGTAAATAGGAGCAGAAAACCATCCAGTTGGATTTAAAGAACACTTTACTGGGATGTGAGCCAGTGCTGGCTTTTATACTGAGAGGCTGGATGTAGCCTCTAAAGAATGTGAGTATCTTCCTTGAAGAGTTAAATCCTGGTGTTGGTGAAGGAGTATGTCATTCTCTATATACTACACTTAGAGAGATCATCCTCTACACCGCTCTGTTGTGCTTCTTTTTGTATTTTTAGTGTATCTTAATGTGGGATTCCCACCCACTGGGAGTGAGAAGCGGGGATCAGATGCAATTCGACTACATGCCTTTGCCTGTTTGAACGAGTGGACTATCTAATCTGAACCATACATATCTTTTTGGTATTGTGTATTTGAGAAATCCCTTCTCTCTTTTCCTATTGTGTGCGATCCCAACCCTTTACTATATTTTATTTGGTTTTTGTGTTTACGTATTCTTATCTTACAGTATATGGGGATTTGGTTTAATGCTAAATAGGGAGAGTTTTTTTGTTCCCTTTAAGTGAAGCGCAGCAACTCAGGTGTGTCTTTTGATGCACTTTTTTTCTGTTTTTGTTTTTTGTTCTTATGGAAACATAACTATCCCTTTAACAAGATTTCTCATTTTAGCTACAGTGCATCCCTGCTGCACCAGATTCCAGTTTATAGTAGTTTGGTTTGCTGTCGCCTTCAAAAGCAGGGGGGAGATGCACTAAGGTGTGTCTGGCGATGTGTGGCGATCACTTTGCCACGGAGAATAGGGCACTTCACATTCACTAAGAGTTAACTATGCAAGGTAGGGGAAGAGAATTTAAAGGGATAGTAATGTTTCACAAAAACAGCAGCTCCAATTAATCTTCATAGTATTTGAGCCATAGAGAGTGTTATTTCAATACTGTCAGAGTTGTAGTTCAAGAGTAATTGAAGGATAAAGTTTCCCCCTCCCTCCCCTTTTTCCTAGTGTAAGCCACCTCCCCTCAGATGTGGAATCTGGCTGTAAGACCAGATAGATAACAGCAGGGGACAATCTTCTTCCTATGAGAACAATGAAAGCCCTGCCCCCCTTGAAAAGTTTTTCAGGTTTTTCCCTTATCTTAATTGAAGATTGTCCCTCTCTTCAATCTACCTGGGCACCTCCCTTCTGATCTGGATGAACAGTGTTACATCAGTAAAAGGGGCGGGAGGGGGATACTTTGTCATTGAATTACTCTTGAACTACAACTCTGACAGAATTGAAATAACACTCTTCAAAGTCCAAATACTATGATGATTAATTAGAGCTGCTTTTATTATGAAACATTACTATCCCTTTAATCATTGGCATGTACATACCTGGGAACTTTTTCTTCTGGCCACCCCAGAGGGGGAGGCCTGTGGTGCCATTCAGGGAGACAAATGACGAAATTTGCCTCAAAAGGGGTGGGGCTTAATCATGACTGGGGGAGGAGCTACAGAAAGTAGTAACACTATAGGCAATAGGCTGAGAAACGAGGAGAAATGGTAGGGTTGCCACCTATTCTTCAAAAAAATACCGGCCATGGCATTCCCTCCATAGACTTAACATTGGACAGAAGCCAATTTTTTACCAGCCTGCCGGTAAAATACCGGCTGGGTGGCAACCCTAAGAAATGGGCGGGGAGTTGGTGGAACTGACAGGGAAGGAGCACCAATGGGCAGAGTTTCTTAAAAAACTGCCCACACCCCGGAGAATCAGACTCTGCCCCAGAGTCCCGGTAATGCAGAGTCAAAACCAGAGTCTCTGGGGCAAATCCGAAGCGTTCCCAGCTATGGCCGTGTAGGGTTGACATAATGCTGGTGATGTGTTAGGAAGGGCAAGTAGGAACGTGGAGAGGATGCGTTCAGACCAGCACCAAGAACTCCACAGCTTCTCTGCTGGTTCTCTGTGTTTCTGTATTAAGCCTTTGAGTGCCAGAGGGTTATGCCATGCATTGCGTCCCCCTCTGTCACTGAAAGGGTTAATTGTGAAGCTGGTCAAAGGATTATTAATGTTATAACCCTTTCAGTGCCACATGGGAAAGCAATGCACAACCCTATGGTGCTGAAAGGTTTAAGGGGGAGCAGCTGATATTTCTGCTCTCCAGTAGATACAGCAAACTGTCCTCCAACACCATAAAAAGCTAAGGGAAGAGCCCAACTTCACTGCCTCAGTTTGGCAAACCTGGGACAGGGCAGCTATCAGAGCTCAGGGCATGTGGCAAAGTGCCACATTATCATATAAACACAGCAACAGGAATTCAACAATGGATCATTAAGCTGCATTTCAATATACAAATGAGCCATTGTCAAAGTAGTCACTGCAAAATCTTCCAACTTGGCCAAGGCATGGAGAAAGCAAGGATCTGGGAGCACTTCTGGCCTATTCATAGGAATATGATGGCAAATACATCTTAGAGCATATGTCAAGATGTAATGAAAGTTAATACCCACAATATCACCAGCCTGCCCCATTATAGAACCTTAGTGCATCTTCCATGGTCTAGGAATCATTTGACTCTCCAGCCTTTGACTGTGGATGATAGTTGTAGTCAGTCTCCATCTTCACCAACTGGACAGCTAAAGGCTTCCTATCCCTGTTCTAGAGGTAAGCTATAGGCTCATTATCAGGACAGCCACAGCAGAGAAGGAATCTATTTACATTTCATCCCTGTGTCTAGAACTCCTTGCTGGCAGCCATTGCTGCAAGAGGGAATTGTTCAGTGTGCAGTCCTCCTGAGTAAGAGGACCTCAGGTGTATCTGATTTTGACATGCCTGGTTTAGAGTATAACATGAGTTAATTCCTTCATATGCAGGGTGCTCGAGGTCTGGTCGGCCCACGGGGACTCCCTGGACCACCTGGTCAACAAGGGGTGAATGGCATTGATGGAGTTCAGGGACCAAAAGGAAACCAAGTAAGTAGTCTTCAAATACACTTGTAATAGGGCACCTAATACCCACACTGTCTTAATACACAGACATCAGGACACTTACCTCTCACCTCCTCCTAACAGACATCAGGACCTCCTTGTAATATGCAGACATCAGGACACAATCTTTACCCTTCATCCTAATACTCAAAAAGCAAGACCTATACCTTACCTCCTCCTTATACACAGACATCATGACACTGACCTCTCACCTCCTCCTAATACACAGACATCAGGACACATACCTGTCACCTCCTCCTAATACACAGACATCAGGACACTTATCGCTCACCTCCTCCTAATACACAGACATCAGTACACTTACCTCTCACCTCCTCCTTATACACAGACATCAGGACACTTATCGCTCACCTCCTCCTAATACACAGACATCAGGACACTTATCGCTCACCTCCACCTAGTACATAGACATCAGGACACATACACCTCACCTCCTCTTAATATGAAGACACCAGGACACATAACTCATCTCATCCTAATGAGCAGACAAAGTACCTCTCAACTACTCCTAATACACAGACATCAAGACACATACCTCTCGCCTTCCAGTAATACACAGACAAGAGAACACATACTTCTCATCTTCTCCTAATATGCAGACATCAGTACACATACCTCTCACCTCCTCTTAATATACAGACATCAGGACACTTACCTCTCACCTCCTAATATACAGTATCAGGACACTTACCTCTCACCTCCTAATATGCAGACATCAGTACACATACCTCTCACCTCCTCTTAATATACAGACATCAGGACACTTACCTCTCACCTCCTCTTAATATACAGACATCAGGACACTTACCTCTCACCTCCTCTTAATATACAGACATCAGGACACTTACCTCTCACCTCCTCCTAATATACAGACATCAGGACTGTAACGTACCTAAGTCCGCGGATGGACTTAGGCCGTTGTGCCGGGTTTTCTTTCTCCTGAAGGGGACTTCAAGCAGGTAGCCTTGCCGGTCATCTTCCCAGAGCTTCTTCCTAGGATGTGGGTCAAAAGGAGTCCCTTGATACCACCTAGTGACAGAGACACAGGACGCAGTTCAGGTTCCAAAGTAACACACTTTATTCAACAACTTCAGCTCTTTTATACATAGTGAGCCACGCCAGATATAATACCAGACTAAGGACAGTGACATATGGTGCAAACATAATACAAAGGGCCAGACATGATTACATTATTTATACAGAGGGACTGAGGAATGGTAAACACTGGGACAAAAGGCTGAGGGACTCAAATACACATTTCACACAATGGGCCAGGGGTTGGAAGCATCTTTGTATATTCTGCTTCAACCCCTGGCCAATCAGGAGCCTGGAATCAGATGGCCAATCCTAGCCAAGATCATCATGGTCATTCCAGCCAATCAGAACTTTTAGGTGGGCAGCTAACTGACCAATCTCTGGGCCACCTACTTTCCCCCATGGCTTTGGCCAATCAGGAAGCTGCCTACTCTCTGTAACGGTTTGTTCGACACACAGACACAGTGGTTTAGGATAAAACACAGTTTTATTGAAATCACAATAATATAATAACCCTCACAGGTCCTGTAGTATACAAGCAGAATAATACAGACACACGACAGGTTACATATACATATGCCTACACAGGTCCAGTATAACCATAAAGTCCATAACAGTCTATACTGACACAGGTCAGGCAGAATATGTTGGATTCCCAGGAGTAAGGCACTGAATGGGTTAATGATCTTCAAAGAGAGTGAACAGTCCCATGTGTGGAGAGTTCTGTGATAGTGCTCTCAGCATGAAGAGAGCTTAGGTATATGGAGTGCCCAGAGACAGGTTAGCAGAACAAACGTGAACTGCCAGAGTGATATCAGAACTTGAGTAACATAGGAGACTGCTGTAGCAGTAACGGAGGCGGACACTTGCACTCTGCAGGAGCAGTAACGGAGACTAGGCCAATGGCACACTGCCGGAGCAGTAATGGAGGCATACACTTGCACTCCGCAGGAGCAGTAACGGAGACTAGACCAGTGGCACACTGCCGTAGCAGTAACGGAACTGACACTTGCACTCTGCAGAGGCAGTAACGGAGACTAGGCCAATGACACACTGCCGTAGCAGTAACGGACTGACACTTGTGCACTGCAGGAGCGATACCGGAGACTAGGCCAATGGCACACTGCCGGAGCAGTAATGGAGGCAGACACTTGCACTCTGCAGGAGCAGTAACGGAGACTAGACCAATGGCACACTGCCGTAGCAGTAACGGAACTGACACTTGTACTCTGCAGGAACAGTAGTGGAGACTGGATAGCTGGAGGATCAGAATTTCCCCAGGACGACACAGGACCGTCAGAGCAGGAACACCAACCAAGCCGGGTCAAATCACAGAGTAGGAACGTCAGCCAAGCCGGGTCGGATCACGGAGCAGGAACGTCAGCCAAGCTGGGTCGAATCACGGAACAGGAACGTCAGCCAGACCGGGTCGGTACACAGGAGCAGGAACGTCAGCCAAGCCGGGTCGGTACACAGGAGCAGGAGACAAATGCAGAGTAGTCAGGCAGGCCAAGTCGGTACACAGGAGGAGGAGACAAATGCAGAGTAGTCAGGCAGGCCAAGTTGGTACACTGGGAATCACTGAGCAGAAACAAGCACTAGTACAGGAACACCACGAAAGGGCACCGGATGGGTGCCAGAGCCCAGTATATAAAGGCTATACTGGGCGCGACAACACAGGACAGCCAATGGGAGCAATCACAGTGCAGACTGACAGGAAGCAAGACAAGGGGAGCACGGGCTCCGTGATACTCTCCCATGTAAAGTCTATGGGGCTTTTTTGAATATGTTGCCCGGCACGGCAGCCATCCTGCGCCCGTTATAGTTCATGTATTTCAGTCTTTTGAAAGAGCTGATCCTCTACAACTTCACCAGTTCCACGTAACAGCCGAGGGTCCGTAACAAGGACTCATACCTCTCACTTCTTTCAAATGCACAAACATAAGGCACAACTACATCTCACTCTAATGGTACACATATATTAGGAACACAAATCTCTCCCATCCTCCTAATACACAGAGACATCAGGACATTTGCCTCTCACCTACTCCTGTACACATATCAGTACACATGCCTGTCACCTCCTCCTATACACATATCAGTACATATGCCTCTCACCTACTCCAATACACATATCAGTACATATGCCTGTCCCCTACTCCTATACACATATCAGTACACATGCCTCTCACCTACTCCTGTACACATATCAGTACACATGCCTGTCACCTACTCCTATACACATATCAGTACACATACCTGTCACCTCCTCCTATACACATATCAGTACACATACCTCTCACCTACTCCTATACACATATCAGTACATATGCCTGTCCCCTACTCCTATACACATATCAGTACACATGCCTGTCACCTTCTCCTATACACATATCAGTACACATCCCTCTCACCTACTCCTATACACATATCAGTACACTTACCTCTCACCTACTCCTGTACACATATCAGTACACATCCCTCTCACCTACTCCTATACACATATCAGTACACTTACCTCTCACCTACTCCTATACACATATCAGTACACATGCATGTCACCTACTCCTATACACATATCAGTACACATACCTGTCACCTACTCCTATACACATATCAGTACACATACCTCTCACCTACTCCTATACACATATCAGTACACATGCCTGTCACCTACTCCTATACACATATCAGTACACATTCCTCTCACCACTCCTATACACATATCAGTACATATGCCTGTCCCCTACTCCTATACACATATCAGTACACATGCCTGTCACCTTCTCCTATACACATATCAGTACACATCCCTCTCACCTACTCCTATACACATATCAGTACACTTACCTCTCACCTACTCCTATACACATATCAGTACACATGCATGTCACCTACTCCTATACACATATCAGTACACATACCTGTCACCTACTCCTATACACATATCATTACACATACCTCTCACCTACTCCTATACACATATCAGTACACATGCCTGTCACCTACTCCTATACACATATCAGTACACATACCTCTCACCTACTCCTATACACATATAAGTACACATGCCTCTCACCTACTCCTATACACATATAAGTACACATGCCTCTCACCTACTCCTATACACATATCAGTACACATGCCTGTCCCCTACTCCTAATCACATATCAGTACACATCCCTCTCACCTACTCCTATACACATATCAGTACACATGCATGTCACCTACTCCTATACACATATCAGTACACATGCCTGTCACCTACTCCTATACACATATCAGTACACATACCTCTCACCTACTCCTATACACATATCAGTACACATGCCTGTCACCTACTCCTATACACATATCAGTACACATACCTGTCACCTACTCCTATACACATATCAGTACACATACCTCTCACCTACTCCTATACACATATCAGTACACATGCCTGTCACCTACTCCTATACACATATCAGTACACATACCTCTCACCTACTCCTATACACATATCAGTACACATACCTGTCACCTACTCCTATACACATATCAGTACACATACCTCTCACCTACTCCTATACACATATCAGTACACATACCTGTCACCTACTCCTATACACATATCAGTACACATACCTCTCACCTACTCCTATACACATATCAGTACACATGCCTGTCACCTACTCCTATACACATATCAGTACACATACCTGTCACCTACTCCTATACACATATCAGTACACATACCTGTCACCTACTCCTATACACATATCAGTACACATGCCTCTCACCTACTCCTATACACATATCAGTACACATGCCTGTCCCCTACTCCTAATCACATATCAGTACACATCCCTCTCACTTACTCCTATACACATATCAGTACACATGCATGTCACCTACTCCTATACACATATCAGTACACATACCTCTCACCTACTCCTATACACATATCAGTACACATGCCTGTCCCCTACTCCTAATCACATATCAGTACATATGCCTCTCACCTACTCCTATACACATATCAGTACATATGCATGTCACCTACTCCTATACACATATCAGTACACATACCTGTCACCTCCTCCTATACACATATCAGTACACATGCCTCTCACCTACTCCTATACACATATCAGTACATATGCCTGTCACCTACTCCTATACACATATCAGTACACATGCCTGTCACCTTCTCCTATACACATATCAGTACACATACCTCTCACCTACTCCTATACACATATCAGTACATATGCCTGTCACCTACTCCTATACACATATCAGTACACATGCCTGTCACCTACTCCTACACACATATCAGTACACATCCCTCTCACCTACTCCTATACACATATCAGTACATATGCCTGTCACCTACTCCTATACACATATCAGTACACATGCCTGTCACCTACTCCTACACACATATCAGTACACATCCCTCTCACCTACTCCTATACACATATCAGTACACTTACCTCTCACCTACTCCTATACACATATCAGTACATATGCATGTCACCTACTCCTATACACATATCAGTACACATACCTGTCACCTCCTCCTATACACATATCAGTACACATGCCTCTCACCTACTCCTATACACATATCAGTACATATGCCTGTCCCCTACTCCTATACACATATCAGTACACATGCCTGTCACCTTCTCCTATACACATATCAGTACACATCCCTCTCACCTACTCCTATACACATATCAGTACACTTACCTCTCACCTACTCCTATACACATATCAGTACACATGCATGTCACCTACTCCTATACACATATCAGTACACATACCTCTCACCTACTCCTATACACATATAAGTACACATGCCTCTCACCTACTCCTATACACATATCAGTACACATGCCTGTCCCCTACTCCTAATCACATATCAGTACATATGCCTCTCATCTACTCTTATACACATATCAGTACACATGCGTCTCACCTACTCCTATACACACATCAGTACACATGCCTGTCCCTACTCCTATACACATATCAGTACACATGCCTGTCACCTACTCCTATACACATATCAGTACACATACCTCTCACCTACTCCTATACACATATCAGTACACATACCTGTCACCTCCTCCTATACACATATCAGTACACATACCTGTCACCTACTCCTATACACATATCAGTACACATGCCTCTCACCTACTCCTATACACATATCAGTACACATGCCTGTCCCCTACTCCTAATCACATATCAGTACACATACCTCTCACCTACTCCTATACACATATCAGTACACTTACCTCTCACCTCCTCCTATACACATATCAGTACACTTACCTCTCACCTACTCCTATACACATATAAGTACACATGCCTCTCACCTACTCCTATACACATATCAGTACACATGCCTCTCACCTACTCCTATACACATATCAGTACACATGCCTCTCACCTACTCCTATACACATATCAGTACACTTACCTCTCACCTACTCCTATACACATATCAGTACACATGCCTCTCACCTACTCCTATACACATATAGGTACACTTACCTCTCACCTACTCCTATACACATATCAGTACACATGCCTGTCACCTACTCCTATACACATATCAGTACACATGCCTCTCACCTACTCCTATACACATATCAGTACACTTACCTCTCACCTACTCCTATACACATATAAGTACACATGCCTCTCACCTACTCCTATACACATATCAGTACACATGCATGTCACCTACTCCTATACACATATCAGTACACATACCTCTCACCTACTCCTATACACATATCAGTACACATGCCTCTCACCTACTCCTATACACATATCAGTACACATACCTGTCACCTCCTCCTATACACATATCAGTACACATGCCTGTCACCTCCTCCTATACACATATCAGTACACATACCTGTCACCTCCTCCTATACACATATCAGTACACATACCTCTCACCTACTCCTATACACATATCAGTACACATGCCTCTCACCTACTCCTATACACATATAGGTACACTTACCTCTCACCTACTCCTATACACATATCAGTACACATGCCTGTCACCTACTCCTATACACATATCAGTACACATGCCTCTCACCTACTCCTATACACATATCAGTACACTTACCTCTCACCTACTCCTATACACATATCAGTACACATGCCTCTCACCTACTCCTATACACATATCAGTACACTTACCTCTCACCTACTCCTAATCACATATCAGTACACATCCCTCTCACCTACTCCTATACACATATCAGTACACATGCCTCTCACCTACTCCTATACACATATCAGTACACATCCCTCTCACCTACTCCTATACACATATCAGTACACTTACCTCTCACCTACTCCTATACACATATAAGTACACATGCCTCTCACCTACTCCTATACACATATCAGTACACATCCCTCTCACCTACTCCTATACACATATCAGTACACTTACCTCTCACCTACTCCTATACACATATCAGTACACTTACCTCTCACCTACTCCTATACACATATCAGTACACATGCCTCTCACCTACTCCTATACACATATCAGTACACATCCCTCTCACCTACTCCTATACACATATCAGTACACTTACCTCTCACCTACTCCTATACACATATCAGTACACTTACCTCTCACCTACTCCTAATCACATATCAGTACACATCCCTCTCACCTACTCCTATACACATATCAGTACACATGCCTCTCACCTACTCCTATACACATATCAGTACACATCCCTCTCACCTACTCCTATACACATATCAGTACACTTACCTCTCACCTACTCCTATACACATATCAGTACACATGCCTCTCACCTACTCCTATACACATATCAGTACACATGCCTGTCCCCTACTCCTATACACATATCAGTACACATACCTCTCACCTACTCCTATACACATATCAGTACACATACCTCTCACCTACTCCTATACACATATCAGTACACATGCCTCTCACCTACTCCTATACACATATAGGTACACTTACCTCTCACCTACTCCTATACACATATCAGTACACATGCCTGTCCCCTACTCCTATACACATATCAGTACACATACCTCTCACCTACTCCTATACACATATCAGTACACATACCTCTCACCTACTCCTATACACATATCAGTACACATGCCTCTCACCTACTCCTATACACATATAGGTACACTTACCTCTCACCTACTCCTATACACATATCAGTACACATACCTCTCACCTACTCATATACACATATCAGTACACATGCCTGTCACCTACTCCTATACACATATCAGTACACATGCATGTCAGTTCTTCCAATTACACAAGACACTGCACGTTAATTTGCAGGTAACAGCTCAAGGATAGTTAATTTCCACATAAAACATATCAGGACATATATCACTTGAACTTTCCTAATAAACAGAAAACACAGACTGATTCCCAGCAGCTATTTAAACGCCCCCTTCATTTCTCCAACAGGGTATCCAAGGAGAGACTGGACCTAATGGACAGCAAGGAAACCCAGGACCTCAGGTAATCACCTATGAATGTTGTTGCATGTACTCAACAATAGATCCCTCCTAACCGTTTACTCCTCTGGAACCGTTTATATTAATAGATGTGAGGAAATCAGTCTGTCAATGTCTATAGATCTCTTTCTATGCACACTTCCCCTTCTCCTCCTCTGGCCATGGCTGAAGAATAGATAAACAAATTCTACTAGTAAATCATTTTCATTATTTAAAGGGTCAGTGCCTCCTATCCAGACACATAATTTTCTTAACAAATACATAATTAGGGACTTCATCTATGACACATCCCATGTTGGCTCCAAAATGTAAAAATGGCATTTTGATTCTGATATTTTCACCCTTCTCTGAATTTCTGCGGGTCCAGTAAAGTCACTTTGACTCCTCCTCATTTTCTAGCTTTATTTCTTTACACTTCTCAGAGCTGACAAAGGAAAGCTCTTTGAAGGAAATCTAAAAGGAGCAGCCTGAAAGGGCTGGGTGGGTTTTCGGCAGCTAACATAATATTAACTTTAAAAAAATCCGTAGATTGTTTTGCAATACGTTACATTCCCCTCTGGCACTCAAAGGGTTAATATTTTTATTTCCAGATAATTATGCAATTCCCTCTTCATCAGACCAGTGTTCAAATTAACCGTCTGAGTGCCAGAGAGGTGTCTCATGAATTGCATTGGATACCTCTCTGGCATTCAAATGGTTAAAGGGATAGTAATGTTTTAAAATGAAAGCAGCTCTAATTAATCTTCATAGTATTTGGGTCATGAAGAGTGTGATTTCAATACTGTCAGAGATGTAGTTCAAGAATAATTGAATGATAAAGTATCCCCCGCCTGCCCCTTTTACTGATGTAACACTGCTCACCTCAGAACAGCAATACTGTCTGGATGGATCTTCAGTTAGCATAAGAGAAAAACCTGTCAGGGTTTTCATTGTTCTCAAAGAAAGAAGATTGTCCCTTGCTGTGAGCTGTCTGGTCAAGAGACCAGATTCCACATCTGAGGGGAGGTGGCTTACACTAGGTATCATTCAATTTCTTGAACTACAACTCTGACAGTATTGAAATAACACTCTCCATGGCCCATATACTATGATGATTAATTAGAGCTGTTTATATTATGAAGCATTACTATCCCTTTAAGCTCTGTGTCGCAGTGACAGAGATGGTGATATCACAATGAGTTGGGAAACACATGAAGCTACTTTCCTATAAAGCAGGTACCACAAAATAAATGTCAGCTGCACTAAAGGGGTAGTAACATTTAATATGTAAAAATCTATATATTGCAGGGTTTATACTCCTGAGTAAATTAAGGGTACTCCCACTGCTCAGAGGTGTTGTATTCAAAAGTTATTGCAGCTCAAACATGAATATTTAGGTGTAGTATATCAATGAAATGTTACAGTGGTGCTGTTGATACACCTCCCAATGGACAGCTCTGCTCAGATGACCATGAATCTCCATCTAATGGCGTTTCAACAGCACCACTGTAAAACTTCAGGCCATTGAAATATTGCACCTAAAAATTCAAGTATGATCTGTAATAACATTTACATAAAACACCTCTCAGCATTGGAAGTTCCCTTGTAGGAAGATAAACCCTGCAATATGTATTTTTTACATGTTAAAGTGATAGTAATGCCTACTTAAAAGTATTGCGTTGAGTCTTCTTTATATAAAAACTAAGATTTATGGCTTTAGTTTTGTGTAGTTCAAAAGTTATGCAAAGATAAAGATCCCCAGCCTGCCTCTTTCTGGCCGCCTCCCTCTGTATCTGTAATTGGATCGTGTGACTCGATGGCTGCAGTGAGGGACAAACTTCAGTAAATATAAAGGAAATTTCCCTTTGCTTACTGAAGTCTGTCCCTTGCTGCAGCCGTCCGGGCCAGACTGCAGATTCAGTAGTGACATGGAAGAAAGGGGCCGGCAGGGGATCTTTATCTTTTCATAACTTTTTAAACTACACAAAACTAAAGATTTAAAGCAGAACTACCGACCATGAATAAATCTGGCCCAAATAAATACCCATCTGGCGACTAGCTGCTCAAGTAGCGCTAGTCGCCAGAAATATTACCTGGTGTTTAAGAAATGTACACTGTTCCCAGACTGACAGGCAGGAAACAGCGCAGACATCTTCCCATAGTGACATCTGTGCACCTGCCCGGTCAGTCCCAGCCGGCTCTAGGAGGTGTTGTTAGGAACCGTTGGACTCCAAAAGGGACTGACAGCGCAGGTGCGCAGACATCACTATGGAAAGATGTCTGTGCTGTTTCCTGTTTCAGTCCAGGAACAGCGTACATTTCTCAAACACCAGGTAAAATTTCTGGCGACTAGCGCTACTGAGCAGCTAGTCGCCAGATGGGTATTTATTTGGGCCAAATTTATTCATGGGAGGTAGTTCCGCTTTAAATATAGCGTAATATCTTAGTTTTTATATAAAGAAGACTCAACACAATACTTTTAAGTAGGCATTACTAATCCTTTAAGGGCGAGATGTTCAAAAAGTGGAGGCAACTGAAATTGTCTGTAATCAGAATAAAAAGTTCTTACTCCATGGTCCGTCAATTCTCAGAGATATTTAACGTTCCCAGGTATGATTGTAAGGTATTTTCAGAAAAAAATATTCAACGTCACTTTTTTGTCTTTTTAACATCATTTTTTCCTTGACAAAATAAAAATGGTCTAAATTTGGACAAATTAAAGTACTGTTAGCAGGAGTGAGAAGCAATTTGTCAATTCAAAGGCAAAAAATGTCTGTTTCTTTGAAAACCTTCATTTCAAAAACAAAATCAAAGACATTTTTAACATCACGATTTTTAAAGGGTCAGTAATGTTCCATAAAAAATGTTTACAGTTTGGTAGAGGTTCAAAAAAGAAACTATTTGCCACAAATCCAATCTCTCAAACCGCTATGGTTTGAGAGATATAGGCACTGAAAGTTCCCCCCTCCCCTTCTTCTGATGTCATCTGTAAAGCTGACAGCAGTAGATTCGAGTCATGTGACTCGAGGAGACTCTTCAGCAGAGCCAAAATCTCGTTATTTAAAAATAATTACTTCATTGGTATGGTCTACAAAGTGTGCTTGCAAACCTAGCACAATTTGTAGACCTTTCCATTGAAGTAATTCTTTTGAAATAATGCAATTTCGCCTCTGCTGCAGAGCCACCAGCTGGTCCCCAGACCGAGATCTCCTGCTGTCATCACAGTGCTGACGTCAGGAGAAGGGGAGGGAGGAGCTTTCAGTGTGAATATCTCTCAAACCATAGCAGTTTGAGAGATAGGATTTGTGGCAGATAGTTCCTTTTTTGAACCTCAACCAAACTCTAAACATTTTTTATGGGGCATTACTGACCCTTTAAAGTCACAGTTCATCAGGATCTTGTTACCGTCATTTTTAATTGATTAGACACATCTTCAAACGTAACGGATTAAATTCTGAAATTATTGTCTTTCTTTTACCACCAACTCGTGATTCGACAATGTTTTCATTATGACGACTGTTTGATCATCTCGCTCAAAGTGCTTCTATCCCTTTAGACAGACATTGAGGCTAATGTACAAAATAAAATCGGAGCAGACCAACTGCACCATTTGGGACAAATAAAAACTCCTGAAATCCCCACTGATTGAAATTGGGACTTTTATTCCCTTGAATGCAAAATAGGTCTCCAGCAGTGTATTGGAGATCTATTAGGCATTTAAGGGATTAAACTCTCCTTTTAAATAGTGTGGGATTTTATTTTCCCCCTATGGCGCAGTTGGCTTGCTCCTGAATTGCTCATGTTCTACTTAGCGTATCAGCCTCTTTATCACCTAGAAGTAATTAGGTACTCTTTTAACCCCTTAACAACCAGCCGCGCAGGCACGTGGTGGTCACTAAAGGACCACACCTTTTTTTTTTCTTTAGATTCCGGGCTCCCCCCGTGGCTGCAAGACGTTCGGGGAGTCCATGACGGTCATAGTACGTCATGGGTCGTTAACTCAGGTCGACCCATGATTTACTATGACGCCAAGGGTCGTTAAGGGGTTAAATATTATGTACTTCTTGCCAGCATTTGTAAAATCATTTCTTAGGTGCTTATGTCCTCATACATGTGATCCACTTTCTTTTATTATTTACATATAGACATGATCATCTGGTCCTATTTGTTTATGTCGTGACTGGGGTAAACAGACAGGAGATAAGATTTTCTGTGAACTGAAAGAAAAGGTTCTGATTTCAAAGAAATTATCTCTGTTTAAGGTGTCATCAGGGTTTAACATGCTTATTAACACATATATCCAAGCTAGTCTTTAGCCTCATTTCATAGTCTTTTATAATACATTTTAGAACTTTCATGTAAATGAGAAAAAAAAATGCTGGCTTGGAGAATATGATATTTCAATGTATATTAACAATTTTTATTTTTTGGCTGATAATGTCCTTTTAACAGTTCCAAAGACAGATCTAAAGAGGGCAGCAGAGAGCTGTTGTATCAGCATTATAAGAGCCATTCTCTGCTCTCCCTGTCTGTGAAACATTAAGAAGAGCAGACTCTGAGTCTGTCTTGAGTGCCCAGCTCATAGGAAAGTAGATGAGTGTGTTTCCTACATATCATGTCATTTTATCTGACCTCCCAGTGTGGCACAGTGCTTAGATGGGTTGAGAGAAGGGGTAGGCGTTGCTTGCTATCCAGTAGAAAAAGTATTCATTCAGATGTAGTCCATGTTACTTGCTCTTTCTATTCAATTCTGCATATTGGGTGTTGGGCAGCATTAGAGGACATTCCCCTGCAGAAAACTGATCTGTTGAGGAATTTCTCAATGTCAGGCTGATAACTACCTCTAATGCAGGGTAGCTGGCAGGTTCCTAAAATATATCTGAGACTTGGGACCACATAATGCATTATTTACTGTACCTCACAGCCTATGTGAAGATTCAGTACAACTGAATGTGATCCAGTACTGCCTTTAACATTGTAACAATTAGACTTTTTCAAGCTGAACGTTTAAGTCGAATCCTTGTTACCTCGCTTCTCATAACACATTTCAAAAAATACAATACAATGGACACTACTGCCTGAATATACCCCACCTATATATTGTATACTGTTTCTGAATAATTTGAGATCTCTAGGTACCAGCAAGGCTCATTCCTAGTCGGGTATTCTAATTGAGATATGAAATTGTCATTATGCATACTTGTAAAATTATTTTTCTTTGTTGTTCTGGAATTGTCTTTTCTCTTGTCAGTTTCAGGCTAGTTAAAATCTCCCATTATGATTACATTTCCTAACTGAAAAGCCTTTTCCATTTACAGTATAAGTTGTGCTTCTTCAAACACTAATATCAGGACACCATCTTAACAACTAACATCATATTGACATCTACTTTTCTTTTCGGCTGTAGGGACTGCCAGGACCTCAAGGTCTAATTGGAATGCCAGGGGAGAAGGTAAGTCTGAAAGATGGGCTCTAATTAGAACACATTCACCCTTGAAACCAGTGGGGTATGCTGCATTTGATCTGAGGGTGAGGCAAGACCGTAGAAATGTGTATCAGATTAATAAACAAATGAATACAATATCTATCATATTAAACCGTCGGGTGTTAGAGAGGTCTCTCTAGCATAAAAGGAGATAAAATATATGTTGTTTCACAGAGTGGGTGCTACTTACATCACTATGGATAAAATTCCTGCAGAGAGTCCTTTTGTAGCAGAAGCCACATGCTGGACTGGGACAACTGCAGGAGTTCTAAGATGAATAATGGAGGTCAGGCTGAAGGAGCTAAAGTCACTGCTTCATTAGTGAATAAAAGTTTCAGAGCATGGCTTAGGAATATATCCACTCCTTGATGACTTAGCCAAGTCAAGCAGTACACAAACAACACATCACACAACCCCCTCCTCTATATCACACTTTCTGGAACTCTTAAAAATCCAGATCAGGCAATCTATAGGTTTCTGGCATAATGCTAGATTTGAAATTGCCCATTCAGAGCACTCTCTACAGTCCTATGTTGCACAATGTGCTGGTTATCTTAGTTTGCCTCCTCCAGGATCTATATGCTATTTCATCAGAAGGGGCTAGAAGGCTTACATATTGGACAGGGGAGCCTATAGTCTAGGTTGAGAGTGTACAGTGGCAGCAAGAGCAGGGCTCCAGGCTTAAACTTTGTTATACATGACACCCTGGCTCTCAACTAAACAGATATAACAAGTCCCCCCCCCCCAAAAAAAAAAAAAAAGAAATGCTCTTCTTTGGTCACATAAGTCCTTGATCCATGTGAAGCAATGTTCCACACCTAAGTCTGTTAGGCTCTGGAACCAAAGTACCATGCATAAGTTCTCTTGTAATGTAAACCAGGGCATAGTGTCCCTTCACAACTGTTGCTGGCCACCACCATCAAATGCGTAAGTGGAGGCATGACCCCATATGGTCAACCTCAGACTCACAAGCCCCTCTTCAGGGTTCCCTCACTCACTGATCCTCCTGGGGGGAGAGGTTATCTGCATTTTTGATATTGCCCCCCCTCCATTATACTACTTGGAAGTTGTAGTTTTGCATGGCCAAGTTATAATGAAGAAAGCATCCATTTCCCCTTACCCTGTGAGTGGTTTGTGATTAGATGATCAGTGACCACTGTGAATTTTCTTCCTTATAGGTAGGGTTGCAGTTTCTTAATGACTAAACAATGGCCAAGCATTTCTTTTGATTGATGTCATATCTGACTTCCTGGTCCAAGTGTTTACTACCCGGGGGGTTATGCAATAAGTAGTTATAAACTCTCCAAGTCCTATATAATTCTGTAGATACTATGTGCTAAAATCTCTCAAACTGGAGAAATCTTAGTGTATTGACTTCCTAGAATAACATAGGCTGGGGGGGTAAAATTATGTGAATGTACGGTAGCAGTGGGCAACATGAGGCTCTCTCGTTGCTTTCAGACTACAAATCCTATCATTCTTCACCAAACATTTGCTGACAGAGAATTATGGGAGTTGGAGTCTGGCAGCAGCTGAAGGGCCTCACATTACCCATCCGTATGGCTACTGTGCAATGGGACAATACTGGGGGATCAGTATGTGTGGTTCTATGGTTACCATGCTGCAGAGCCAGTATGTGTGATCTGTGGCTACCATGGGACACGGCTGGTGCCCCATATGTGTGATTTTATGGCTACCAGCGCAGTGGGACAAAGCTGAGGGACAGTATGTGTGTGGCAGTAAAAAGAAGAAAAAACAATTTTCTTTGGAATTCTTGTGGAAAGTGAAATTTTTTGCACTTTTATTTTTTTAGGCAAATGTTTTTACTTATCCCTACTCCTGATCCCCATTGGCCTCTCCAACAATATATAATGAGCTAGTTGCAACAGGAGCTTCCTCTGCAACTTGGGTACTATGCGCTCCCGGGTAGCTGTTCAGGGACGCACAGGGTTCTCTGGACTGGTCATCTGGCACAGCTGCCCATCCTCGCAGATGCTCCCTGACCTTGCCTACCTCGTCAGTCTCTGCCATCAATGTTATATGTTGAAATGAGTCAGTGAATAGGGCTGCCCTGATGACTTCACAATACCAAAGCAACCCCTTGGAGCTTAGGTAGGGACCTAGAGACAACTTCAGGCATCTGGAGATCTGGTCATCATGGCTTGGGAAGGCAGTAAGAGAGTGGTCGAGAGTGGTTGCCGCATCTGGGGCAGAGGACCAGGGTGGTCAGGTTTTGGGCTATGGGGGCTGTCTGTTTCTGCTTCACTGTACCCCACTTCCCAGGGAGTGCACCTTCACCACATGGCAATGATTTTGACAGGAGTGTCCAGGGGGGGCGAAGCACTCCTGTAAAAATCACTGCAGTGAGATTCACTAGGGGGGTGATTTTCACAAGACTGGCCAGAACTTATGGTCCCTGTTGGAGTTGTGGGATCTTTCACATGGCCTGGCTAAAGACTGGAGGAGGGATAGCAACTGTTATTGCTTGCGGTCCCCTGTGTCACCTAGTTCTTTTGGTAAAATTTCTCATGCCATGACCTGATTCCTCTGACCCCATCTATCTGTCCTTTCCCCTCTTTTTGTGCTGAGTGTTTTGAAACAGAGCCGGAATAATCACTGTATAGGTATGGACAGACAGAGAGAAACCCAAGAAGATTCTATAAAGGGCTGCATAAGGCTGCTGATGGCATGCAAGGGGAGGGGCCTGATGTATGAGGGGAAACAAATCCAATAAATCAGGCATGCCAAACTCAATGACAGTCCAGAGCCATAAACTGAACAATTTCTTGTAACTAGTGGATAACATCAGAGCATGCCCATCACATGGTTAAAAATATAGTAATGCCCTTTTATAATAAAAAAATATACATTTTGCAAGGCTTTGCCTGCTGACAGGAACACCCGCTACTGAGAGATTCTTTATTCAAAAGTTGTAGCAGAGCAAGCTGTTTAAAGAGGTTTATTATCAATCAATCAATCAAAATTCTCCATAGGGACAAAGGAAATATCACCATCTAATGGTATCTCTTTATATTTTTTTTTGATTAAAGAAAGAAAATAAATCAGACATGTTTAATTTGTTATAACTTTAAATTAATTATCTAGCAGCAGTGAGAGTAACCTTTGTTTTACTGAGCAAGAAGTCCCTTCTATGTATATATATTTTTTCATATTAAACATTACTATACTTTAAGAGTTTATATCCCATGTGGCAGTTGATATGTGCATGTGGATGTATATTTTAAAGAAGGTAGTGACAAATACATGGTAAAATCACAAACAGAAAGAGGATAGAGCTATGGGAAGGAGGATTAATCATTTTGCTGTGATGTGTGCTTTCCACTTAACCTCCCCATTTCATACTACCAAGCAGAAGGAGGATCCACCTGAACCATTAAAGACATAACAATCACTTCGTTAACCTGCAGGTACCTCCTGCTGTGGACACCAACTTTTAATGTTAGAGAACAGCATGTATTCATATAAATAATAATTGTGTCACCCTCTCTCCATGCAGGGCCCACCAGGAAAGCAAGGAATCTCAGGTCTACCCGGATCCGATGGGCCTCCCGTGAGTAGACTAAATAGAGATTCAAAAAGACGTAAAAATCATCAGTCTGATTTACTCCTTAAATAAATGTTTGTTTGTTTTTTCACATAATAAAATGTGACTGATCCAATCATGTTTTATTGTGAAAAAAACAAATTTCTGACTAAAATAAGAGTACTTCCATTGTTGCAAGGTGCTTCATTCAAAATTAAAACAACTAAAGCCATTTTTATATCGTAAATGACAGCAGCAACTTCAACTGGTTTCCAGTGGAAGATGTTTCTGTTGGTTGAGACTGAGTCTAAGAAGCTCTCCATATAAGAAAACAGAAACATCGCCACCTAGTGACTACAAAAAAAAAATACATTTTGAGGTGTAATATCTTTTAAATTAAACATGTAGCAGTGGGAGTAACCTTGTTTCACTCAGTAGGAAAATGATTATAATATAAACTTTTCTGTGCTTTAAACATACACTATTACTACAACACGACTTACACTGATATGAAGAAGTACATTGTGACAGTTGCAGATAAAGATGTAAAATATTTCATGCATTAGCCCTTTGGATCCTAGACACATCTCCAGTGCATTTATTTCCAATGAATTACAGATGTCCTTAGAGGCCAAAGGGTTATTGTATCAAGAGGTGTTTTAGACAAGAACTGCACTATAACATTCCTTCATACCTCACTGATGTACTTTATGGTCACTAGCACAAACCACTCTTTCTGGTCAGCATGAAAGTCTGTGTGTCATGCTCTGACGCATAGGGTTTTATACATTAAGTCAAAGTGGAGCAATTGTGGAAAAAAACAACTGTACCATTGCGGGAAAATAAGAATTTGCAAGATGACCATTGTTTTACATGTGAATTTTTAACCCTTTGAGTGCCATAGAGGTATCTAGTGCATTGCAGTGCAATGTTGGCCGCCTTTCTGGCACTCAAAGGGTTAAACCCCTGAATGCTCAAAAGGTCTCCCAACACATTGTGAAGACACATTTATTAGAGACCTCTCTTGCATTCAATGTATTAACACTTTAAGTGCAAGAGGGGTATGCAATGCATTTCTTTTGCAATGCGTTGCATACCCCACTGGCACTCAAAGAGTTAAATGCCCTGTTTAACTCAATGGGCGTTTGTCCCATATGCTACATTTGGCTTGCCGCAGAATTGCTCCCCTTTCTCTTAGTACATTAGCTTCATAGATAGGCATGACAGGCTTCTGCTAGCAGGGCTTTCATCTACCACTGCTGTAAACTGAGGCTGTAGTTGGCAAAAACAGGAAGCTGCGATTGTATTGAGTGGCAGCTATAATCTGAAAGCAGTAAAGGGAAACTATACCCTTAGTTATAACTGAGGCAATATAGAATCTTTATGGTTTGAGAGATATCACATTTTAATGTTCTCCTCTCATTGATGTCAGCTGTAAAGCTGACAGCAGGAGATTCATGTCGGTCGGCTCGATATGGCTCTTCAGCAGAGCCGAAATAGTGTGTTCTAAAAAGAAATACTTCATTGGAACAGTCTACAAAGTGTGTCTGGTTTGCAGGCACAATTTGTAGACTATTCCAGTTAAGTATTTCTTTTTAAATCTTGCTATTTCAGCTCCGCTCAGGACCAGGCTCTCCTGCTGTCAGCTTACAGCTGACGTCGAATGGGGAGGGAGGGGAGAACTTTCAAACATGATATCTCTCAAACCATAAAGGTTTGAGAGATAGGACTTGCATCAATCAATTTCTTTTTGGATTATCTACATGAAAGACATTATTAACCCTTTAAGCTTTGATAGGATACCTGGGATCTTTCAAAATGAGCTGACCCTGAGATCTTTGAAATATTAGCCCTTAAAGATGCCCATAATGTTGATTATATGTAATATGTCCCTGCTTGCTCTAACCCAGAGGTGACTCATTCGGTCCACAAGGAACCTTTGACATGCTACAATCTAGAGATCTCACTGCCTAAACACATACAAGACAAGCAAGACTGTATTTCTGGTACAAATGGCACCAATTTAACACTCTCACTATGAGAATTTGGCCATTTCCCCTGATACCCAGAGATTTGGGTCAAACCCTAAGAGTTCCCAGGTATATTGATTAGACAGGGACCGACTGTAACGTTTAGCTGACAAGATGGAGTCACAGTATGCCTCTTGCTTTGGTGCATTTGGGATGGTTTATATATATATATATTAGTTGAAGAGCCCGATACACGGGCCACAGTGCCACTGCCAGCTGGTCACGGGGCAGTCATGCGCAGTAGATACAGAGCTGGACCCTCCGAAGCCGCAGCATGGGCAGTCTCTACCGCGCATGACTTTGTCGTTACACGCGTTTTAACGAATTATTATATAGGATTTACTTGTTATCTCAAATTATTTGAACTATATATTCTATTATAATTATCTACTCAGAGTCTATGGGAACTCAGTTATATCTAAAGGTATCGTTCGCCTTAACCGTTGAAGTGCCAGAGAGGTATCCAACACTTTGATTTGCAATGCGTTAGATACCTTTCTGGCATTCAAAGGGTTAATTTTTTGGGGATTTTTTTTTACATCTTAGGTAATTAAAAACTTAGCCAGTGGAGTGACAGAGCAAGGTACTCAGCTGTTGAAGACTATAATCACCTGCTTCCCTAGCCAACCATTTGCTGACTGGTGATAAAAGAAATTATAGGGGGGCTCAGCTTGCTAACTACTAGGGTATCCATCCCCCCACTCCTTTTAGTGGCTCTGTGTACAACCACAGCAAACATATTACACAGCCAGTGTTTAAAGGAGCAGTAAACTTTTTTTTTATGAAAACACATATTTTACAGAGCATTTCCTGCTGAATAAAACAAGGTCAACATGTTGTTGAATGTTTTATTCAAAAATTATAGCAGTTCAAATAATCAGGAAGTGAATTTCCTGTGTTTACTTCCTGATAGCTCTAACTGACAGGAAGTGACAGGCAGTTTCTATCACATTCTGTGGAGATCTGTATGTCACTGACTTTTCTGACTTTCCTCTCCATTAGAATCTAACAGGAAATCTACTTAGAATTTGCCCACTAGAGGGCACTGCTAATGTAAAAAAAAAAATGGGTTTTAAACTGTAATAACTCTGGAAATATAGCAGTGGGAGTCCCCTTATTTTACTCAATAGGAAAATCCCTACAATATATATTTTTTCATAAAAATAGTTTACTGCTCCTTTAATATTAAATTGTAACTGTTTTACAGGGGCATCCAGGTAGAGAAGGACCGGCCGGTGAAAAGGGAATCCAGGTGAGTGTAAATTTATATTCAAGAAACAAGAGAGACAAGAGGGCTCCCCACTCTGTTGGCTTCTGAAACATCGCCTCCACGTCAGGCACAGACTGCAACAACTTTAAAGCGGTTCAGTGCTTTCACCATAGAATTTGGAGCACTAAAAGAAAAACAGGTGTACAGTCCATTGTTTAACAGTGAGGTGAAAAAAACACAGTCTTAGGTGCAGTAAAATGGATTCAAATTTATTATAATATAGGTGAATCGGGAACAAAAAGGAATAAAATCAATATGGATATTGAGGCCTACAATGTCTTATGTGTTTTGCACCAGAAGTGTGGTTATTCAAGATCAGGTATGGTAACTCTCTTAGGGATGGATTCAAATGCAGGAGATAAATGTTACCTCTCGTTTTATCAAAAACTTTCCTATTGATGTCTATGGGGATACCTGGAGATAAAAGCAGAGATAAAATTAGCACCAACATTTGGATCCAGCCCTTAGTTGCTGAAATTATTCATACAGCTGTATTATGCCACAAGCAGAAAAGTATGTAAAGTACTGCATAAACTCATTGTGGGGAGTGTATAAAAAGCCTTTTTAGTAGGGTGACCAGATGTCTCTGATTGACCAGGACAGTCCCTGATTTTAAATGTGTGTCCCTTGTCCCAGACAGCCCCCTTCTGGGACAATACAAAGTCCCTGAATGAAGACTCCAGGGCACAGAGGTCTAAACACTAAGAGAACTGCCCATTGCCTACTGTGACAGGAAGTGATGTCTCTACTGGGCTACAAGAAAATGGCTTCCAGACAGAGCTCTAAACACTAGAGAGAGAACTGAGCCTCTATCCAGACATCAAACAGGAGCTGTAGTGCAGTTGTGTACTTCTAGTCTAAGTATTTGGGTTTGATGGACATTTTCTTGTAGCCCACCATAGGCCTCACTTTTCTGTGACAGCAGTCATTGGGCAGTTCTCCCTCCAGTGTGATGTGCCGGAGAAAGAGTAAGTTGCACCCTGATGACTCCTCCCACATAGCTGCACTAGAGGTGAGGACAGGTACTCCTCTGCTCTCGTTCCCACAGTGTCCCTAAATGTCAGAATGGAAATGTGGTCACCCTACTTCTTAGTGTATACTCAAGAATTGTCTCTAAAATTCATAACGTCTGATCTTATTTATAGAGGAGTAAAGTCACGTTTACAAATATGTCTATCTGAGAATATTCTGAGAAAATTAGCACCTGCGAATGTATATATATTTTTATATACTTCCAATAAGAACAGGTTATACCTGGTGTTAAGATTTAATCCCTAAAACTGCCTTTATTTTTGGTGCAATTAGCAAATGTCCTTATTAAAGTGGATCTCTCACATAGATATAAGTAATGCTCATTAGTTGGAGGGTTTAGGGAAAACATTTAAAACATTGTTCATTTAAAAAAAAAAAAAAACTTTATCTGCACAAAAATTAATGTTTAAAAAGTGCCCGGCAGCCTACTTCCGGCTTGCCGAACTGCCTCTGCTCCCCTCCCTCCTCCGATTACAGAGGCTGTCTGTCTCTAAGCTGGAGCAATCTCATTGGCTAGCTATCGATCTCTGCCAATGAGATTGCTCCAGCTTAGAGAAAGAATGCATCCGTCATTGGAGGATGCTGGGTAGTGGGATGGGAGCAGAGGCAGTACTGCAAGACGGAAGTAGGCAGTCAGGCACTTTTTAAACATTAAGTTTTGTGCAGATAAAGTTGTTGTTTTTTTTAAATGAACAACGTTTTAAATGTTTTCACTACTCTAACTAATGAGCACTACTTATATCTATGTGAGAGATCCCCTTTAATACATTGCAACACAACTCTTTTTTGGCCAAGACCATTTCTACTCCCCTTTTCAAAGAAGTCACCTAATTTCAGTTAGCACTTAGCAAAAATGTTGCTAAATGTTTATACATATACTTATGTTGCTTTGAGACAATTTTACAGACACTTTCTTTATAACTCCAGTTTTATACATCTCCCCCGTAGTGCCTTACTGCTCTGCCTGTGTATTGCATTACTTCAGCAGACAATTTGATATCTGTCGTATCTGCTATAAAAACAAGTGCACATTTACTATGGCATAGGCTGACAGGATACAAAAGTAATAAAAGCAACAGGGTATTATTCTTACAGTGATGTATGCAGTTTTCACATGTGTATTGTAATGCTGCATCACAGGTTATGGTTGATCTCTTAGGATCACATGTTCGAAAGAAAAATGGAAGAGTTCTAGGACAAACCATTTGCACTAAAGGGGATAACTTAAACGGATAGTAATACTTAAAATGTAAAAAAATACATGTTGTAGGGTTTATCCCCCTGAGTAAAACAAGGGGACTCCCACTGCTGAGAGGTGTTTTTATTAAAAAATTATAACAACTCAAACTTGAATTTTTTTTTAGGTGCAAAATCACAGTGGCCTAAAAATTGACAGTGGTGCTGTTGCTACACCATCCTATGGAGAGTTATGGTCTACAGACCAGAGCAGTCCATAGGATGGTGTAGCAACAGCACCACTGTAAGTTTTCAGGCCACTGTGATATTGCACCTAAAAATTTCTAGTTTGAGCGATTATAATTTTTTAATAAAATATCTCTCAGCAGTGGGAGTACCGTTGTTTTATTCAGGGGGATAAACCCTACAACATATATTTTTTTACAACTTAAGTATTACTATCCCTTTAAAAATTCCTATTGATTTAAATGGGGAATTTAACCTCTTTTATGCTAGAGAGGTCTCCGACGCATTAAGAAGCAATGTCTTGCAGACATCTCCAGCATTCAAGGGGTTAAATCCTCATTTAAATCAATGTGAATTTTTGGAATTTTTAGTTCTTCCCTATAGTGCAAATGGTTGGCCCCAGAGTAAAAATGATACCTTTATTGTCTGAGAAGCTCTAGGATTCAAGCTTTCAAGAGACTTTAGGTCTCTTCTTCAGGCATATTTAGAATGAAGGCTGAATACAAAATTAAATTAAATTTCATTTAAATTCAACCAATTATCTTCTTATCACAATGTTCACAAATGTATAAACGATCATGTATTTTGTATTTAGCCTTTATTCTAAACTAGTATGAAAGCCCGTATACACGGATAAAGTGCACCCAGCGGCCCCGGCTGCTGCCCCGGAGCAGAGACAGGACGTGAGCCATCCGGAGCTCGGCATCGCATTCGGCGACTCTCTACTGCGCATGACTGCAGTCATATGCAGTAGAAAATCACCGAACGCGCTGCTCCTTAACCCTTTGAGTGCCAGAGTGGTACGCAACGCATTGCAAAGCAATGCGTTGCGTACCACTCTGGCACTCAAAGGGTTAACAGGGAGTTCTAGACAGCTCACAGCGAAGCTCCCTGTGTGCGATATCACACATGCACAGTAGAGAGTCTCTACTGCGCATGTGCGGTTACGCTCACAGTGAGCGACGCATTCTAGCACTTTATTTTATAGGATATGCCTGAAGAAGAGACCTAGGGCCTGATTCAGTTGTCCCCATCTGCAAAAAAAAACAGCCAACGGTATTTTTTTCAAGCACGGTAAGCTATTCAATTATCTGCACTGTGAAAAAATGCAGCAGGAAAAAAAGCATGCTGGGTACTGAATTTTGCTCCCGTTTGCGCCCATTTGAACATATAAAAAAGAGTTGGAGTTTCAAATTCAATTCGACGTGTAGGCAGGAACATGTAAGGGGACCCATAACGCCAACAAAAGTAGGGCTACTATTTACTACTGGCGCAGAGTTCCCTAACACGTTTGAACTTGCTGACGCAGGAATTAAAGGGTAAAAAAGCCCCAAAAACCCTAAGTGACCAGTGGGTGTATTGATATGGGACCCTAAGCCCCATATCAATACATCCAAAGTACTCAAAAAATGTGTGAAATGTGAGAACAATTGACCCTATGAGTACCCCACTGGCACTCATAGCATTAATATGACTGAAGTTAACAACTTCCCCTGAAAAAACAACACTTACCTGTAATCCTGATGTCTATCAGGCTCCTCAGCACCCTGCTCAGTTACTGTCAGTCTTCTTCTGTCATCTTCTATCTAATTCATTCTTCTCATCTTCTTCCTTCTTCTCTTCTTTCTTCTCTTCATCATGCTTTTTCCAATGGCACTGTTATAGCAAAAAAAAAAAAAAAAAGGTCCAATTGAAAGATGCACCCAAATATAAAAACACACAATATGATGGTATTAACCCTGTGAGTGTCAGAGGAGTACGCAAAGCATTGCAATGTGTTGTGTACCTCTCAGGAACTCAAAGGGCTAAAAATTGTTGCTGGCAGTTGAATAAGACATTACATGTTGGTAGTCCTATGTGAAAATAAATATTGACAGTCAAAGGGTTAAAAGTAACCTGCCTCTGTCACTGGCAGGGGCAGCAGGAATGCAGTAAAAAATCCCCATCCCCCAGAATTACCTCTTGAGCCATTGCCCGAGCCTTTCTGTGGAAAAATTGAACAGAACAGACTGGCTTTTATATGGCCAGTCTTTGTCCAAAATGGTTCCCAGTCTACAGTTGGCTGAGATGTATGCTTACGCACCACCCACCCAATCAGCTTCTAGGGGGGATGGCGAAACCCACTAGAAGCTGATTGGCTGGGAGATGCGCATGCGCACATCCCAGCCAATTGTAGCGTGGGAGTCAATTTGAACAGAGATTAGACATATAAAAGCCAGACTCTGTTACATTTTTCCACAAAATGGCTAGGGCAATGGCCTGAGGGCTAGCTCTGGGGATTTCTTGCAGTCTGGGGATAGCAGCAGATTACTTGTAACCCTTGACAACCAACATTTATTTTCACATTGAGCTACCAACATGTAATGTCTCTTTGGACTGCCAGCAACAATTTAACCCTTTGAGCTCCAGAGATGCAATGCGTTGCGTACTCCTCTGACACTCACAGGGTTAATACCATTATATCTATGTGGCATTTATTTGGGTGTATCTTTAATTTGGCTTTTTTTCTTGCTATTAAAATGCCATTGTTTGGAAAAAGCATGACGAACAGAAGAAAAAGGACAAAAGAAGATGAGATGAATGAAGAAGATGGAAGATAGAAGATGACAGAAGAAGACGGATAGTGGATGACAGGTAAGTGTTATAGCTCTGGGTTATGGGTGTTAGGCTAGTGTTAGGGCTAGTATTGTTTCGCTTTACTGTTAGGGGTAGTGTAGGGTTAGTGTTTGTGAGGATGACAGTGTTTAAGCTCATGTTCGGTGCTTGACAGTGTGTCAAGTACCAATCATTACCCGTTTTCCTTTGATGTTTTCTTTTCTCACGCTATTTAGTGTGGGTTTTGGGAACTAAAAACACATAACGACATCTGGCCAAAAGTCAGGTTATTTGGCCCAGTGTTTGTTGTGGTTTCTGGTGGTAGAGTAATTGAATACAGACGGTGACACAGTGTGTGTACCGGTCGGTATCCATTTTTGCCCTACCGACTGTTTTAGTGGAGACAGTTGAATCGAGGCCCTAAAGTCTCTTGAAAGCTTGTATCCTAGAGCTACTCAGTTAGCCAATAAAGGTATCACTTTCACCCTACCAGTCAGCAACTATGACTGTGTTTTCTTACCTCGCTGTCTATGGTGTGCCCATCTGTTCTTTCAGATCCAGGTGAGTATATATGGAAAATTGGGATCACAATCAAAGATTTTCACGTGACTATTTACCTTAGATTTAATACAAATATTAATTGACCACTGTGACATAAGCAGATCGACACACGTGTCTCCATCACAAATAGAGAATCCAGTTTAATTGCAAGTATAAACCTCTTTTATGTCTATTTTTTGGACTTCTTGCACCTTTTTTGATGGTGTTTTCCACCTTTTTCCTTCAAGTACTTGACCGTCCATCTTTCCTGCCATTTTAAACTTAGGGTCAAATGCAGAAAGTAAAATAGGATCAATTCTGTAACAGCCGAACTGAACCATGATGGGAGATAAAAAGTATGCAATGCATTGGAGAGTACGCTAGCATTCAGAAAGTTAAAGGAGAATTAAACCTCATAATAAAAACTCTGCATTTACCTTACTATGGCCCCAAAATCCCAATGACCACATATGAATTCTGCCCAAGTGCCTTTGTTCAAGAGATAACAACTTGAAAAGGTCCTAGATGTCAGGTCCGTGGAGGCGGACATGATAGTTGCTGGCAGTTTTTTCAAAACAGGAGCAGGCAGAATGAGTGAGCCTGCTTAATCATTTATGAGCCAGAAGGGCGTGCAGCACATTGCAAAGCAATCTGTTGCATGTCCTTCTTTTCCTAAAAGGTTAACCTTTTGAGTGCCAGAGGGGTATCCAGCGTATTGTTTTGCAATGCGTTGGATACCCATCTGACACTCAAAGGGTTAAGACAACCATGTGCATTAAGCAGAGACTGATGTCCTGTGGTCCTGCCCAAACTGTCATGTCTGCCTTCATGGACTCAAAATCTGAATGAAAATGTTATCTATTGAACCAAGGAGCAAGGAAAAAAAAATCATAGGGGCCATTAGGATTTTCTGGTCATAGTGAGGCAAGTGAGGGTTATTAGAAGAAAGTGTTAGTTCTACTTTAAAAGGCCAATTTAAATCAGTAGGAATTTTGGAAATGTTATGTGTCCCCTATGGTGCAGTTGGTTTGCCCCCAAATTGATCCTCTTTTCTTTCTGCAAATAGCCCAGAGAACCAAAATAATTCATAGTGAAACTTGTTTGCCTGTTAACCCTTTGAGTGTCAAAGTGGATTGCAAAACAATGCATCACAATATATTTCATCCTTCTTTAGCATACAAATTATATGTTTATATGTATATGTATATTTAGCATGCCAATTATACTGTATAATAAAGGTTAAAATATATTTAATCTTAACGTTTCTTTCAGATATTCTTTAATTCTATAACTGTATTAGCCCTTACGTCTTCTAATGGGATGCCATTCCATGTATCTACTACCATTTCGATTAAGTAGTACTTTAGCATTTTACTCCTTTAGTCTTTCACCATTCAATATTCTTGCCTCATATTCTCTCCTGCCGTTCCTTTCCAATACTCCTGTAGTTTTGGTGGGAATAGCCAATCAGGATACTCATTACTGAGCATGAGCCTTTTAGTAGACTGGTGTGTGGTAAACAAGATGAACTTTTATTGGCTGTTTTCTGATCGTCCTTTTTATTATCAGGGTGTCCCAGGCTCTCCTGGTCCTATTGGTTACCCTGGCACACGTGGAGTTAAGGTAAGTACTGTTCAAAATGTGGGCATTATTCTTTGAAACAAGAGTGCATGCATCAGTTCTGATTGGGTTCTGAATGTGTTTGTTCTCCACAACAAATCTCTAGTTGGATGTCATGTTCACTGAGGCAGACATGATTCTTTGTTGCAAGACTTTAGGGCTTCAAACCGTCCCCCCCCCACACACACACACACACACACACTCTCTGAAGGCTACACAAGAACATCAGTGGGAGGAGTTTTGAGCCCTGAAAAAGGTATCCGGTATAGCTCAGTGTACATGATATCCAGTACTAATTATTTTAAAGATTAATTTTGCATAAGCTATCCATGCAGAGCTGATTCATAATAAGTATTAAAATGTTTTGCCAGATCACGGTTAGTAGGTGCTATTATTAGGATGTGTTAATGTTCCTGTGTGGATTTGAGATGAGTTAATCAGAGGCTCAGTCATTCTGAGTAACTCCCCTGTATAAAAGCAAGGAAATACTGAGGTCCTGGACTTGAGGTCAGGTCTGAGAGAGTGAGACTGATATGCTAACAAATCATGGGGCAATTCCAGAGTAAACCAACTGTTAGAGAAGTTTCCAACACATTGTAAAGCCTTGGAGACCTCTCTAGCATTCAAGGGGCTAAAGGCCCCTTTTAAATCAACAGGAGTTTTAGGAATAATTTTCTTATGATGTAGTTGGTTTGCACCAGAATTGTGACATGTTTTCTTAGTACATCAGACTGAGAATGTGTGTGTTTTTATATATGTGTGTACACGAGTGAGTGTGTGTCTACTTGCACGTGTGTGTTTATGAATGTGTATATGTTTACATGAATGTGTGTGTGTGTGTGTGTATAAAACAGTGTGTTTGTACACAAATGTGTATCTTTGTGTATATCTATACATGTATCTATCTGAATTTTGATTTCAAGTGTGATAATGTGGTTATACATTCACTTTATTGATTCATGTGTGAAGGTGTCACTGTGCATATTTTGTGTGTATATAATATATATAATAGATAGATAGATAGAATGTGTGTGTGTTTCTTTGAATTCACCCACTTGTATGTGCGCTTGATGTGTAACATAGTAACATAGTAAATAAGGTTGAAAAAAGACACAAGTCCATCAAGTTCAACCTTCGCCTCATACATCAGTAACTGAGAATTTTATAGCTTTCCTGCTACCAATTAAATTAGTCTTTATCAGACCTTCCTGATCAGCCTACTGATAAACAGTATAACTCTGTATGTTCCCTTTTGAAAGAAATGCATCTAATCTTCTCTTAAATGTATCCATTGTATCTGCCATAACTACCTCCCTGGGCAATGAATTCCACAATTTGACAGACCTTACTGTAAAAAAACCCTTCCTCTGCTGAAGTTTAAACCTCCTTTCCTCTAATCTCAAGTGGTGTCCCCTGGTCACCTGATCAGGCCTTGGAATAAATAGCTCACCGCAGAGATCCTTGTATTGACCTCTCATATACTTGTACAATGTGATAAGGTCTCCTCTTAGTCGTCTTTTCTCTAGAGTAAATAAACAAAGTTTGTTTAGTCGTTCCTCATATGTCAAGAGCTTCCTTGGGTTTGAAAGTACTTTCATACATATATGCATATAAGAATGCAGTATATTAGAACATAAGTGTATATGTTTGTGTTTCCCACTAAAAGCAGCAGAACTGTGTAACTAGTTCAGCTCTTGTCCAGCTGGTGGGAGAAGTGGGATACTGTGAACAAGCTGACATTGTATTACTTATAACTTATCTTATAGGGAGCGTTCGGAGTGAGAGGTCCAAAAGGGAGCAAAGGGGAGAAGGTAAGTGAAATGTAGACATTTGGGAGTGGGCTTTCTTCATAATCAAAACTAATCTTATGTGCACCTTATTTTACTATATTACCTTGAGTTTTTTTTGTATACAACACTGTAGAGCTGCACAAAGCATGCTCCAGGCAAAAGTGATAAAGTGGTGATGACTTCTCCAGTGATATCAATTGAGAGTTCCTATGTTATGCTATAGACCCTATGCACTAAGATATCCAAAGCTAAAGAAATCTTAGGGCATTGGCTATATAGAATAGCATAGGAATTGGAGAAGTGATAAACTGGAGAAGTCATCTCCACTTTATCACTGCTTAGTGAATCTCCCCCAATGAATCATTAACCCATAGATTTACATATGTAGGATTTTAGGTTAAAAAAGACATATGCATTTCAAGTTCAGCATTTGCTACAGTATATTGCTCTCTTAGGGCCGTATGCTCAAAAAAGTAACGAAATAGCTTTTGTCGTTTTTAACGACTTTTCAACGTACAGTGTCGTTGGGATCATTAATATTTTCAGAGAGTGTCGGTTGTGATTGGAAATATGTTGTTTGTCCTGACTGAAATTGTCGTATGTAACGACAAAAAATGTCTTAAAAATGTCTTAACTAACTACAAAAATGGTTTTAAAAATGTCTTAACTATAGACAAAAATTCTCACATTCAGAACACATTCCCTCCACTTTTTTCTTAAGGTACAAATTTTGTCTTTTGAAAGACATTTTTTTGTCGTTAGTTACGACAAATTTTCTTTTCCTCTATACGACACTGGAGAATAGTTTAGCCCCGCCCCTTTGTCCGTCAGTTCTGAAGTTGTGTCGTACACAACGGACATTACTAGTTTTTTGTTGTATACTCTAAAGAAAATATGTCATTCTTGCATTCAATGACTTATTTTTGTCTTTCATACAACAATTTTTTGTCGTTATCCCTTTGAACATACGGCCCTAGTTTTCAGCTTAATTATGCTTCCAAGCATCTGTGCTACAAAAAATACAATTTATTGTTTTATTGGGATAACATCACTTTGTATTTACACGACCCACTTACATCAGTGATGTATGATAGAAATGTAAATGGATGTCTCGGTAAGGATAATTCTAACCATTGTCCAAAGAAGAAGGCAACAAATACAATTATGTGGAAAATAAATTGACAAGATTATACATTTTCAAACGTGAATTCATCTTTAATATCTGGATACATTTTCCTTTTATAGAATGAGTGTGTTGGCATTATGCACTGTACTAAATTCTATATTATATTTGGAGGAATTTCTCACATTGGCTTATACAGTATGGGGTACATACCCACATCTATAGTTATCCAAGTTCTGTTGCCCTGTCTTCATTTATTCGTTAAGAAAATGTCTGAAAATACTCTTTAGACACGCTTGAAACAAGTCGTGCTCTTCAGCATAATATGCATTTGTTGTTTTTGGTAGAAAAGCAAGAAAAAAAATGCTGGCCGTCCCCATAATTACCATAAGAAATTATCAAAGTGGTTAGTCTTGTCAACCTTTGAGTGCTGGAGAGGTATCTAATGCATTGCAGCACAGGATTAAAAAGCTCTGAGGAGTTTCAAGAATGCTAGCAAGTGCTAACAGTCACTGCTCATTAATGGAGCAGTAAACTATTTTTTATGAAAAACTATATGTTATAGAGCTTTTCCTGTTGAGTAAAATAAGGGGACTCCCACCACTGTCAGTTGTTTTATTCAAATTACAGAACAGTTCAAATAACCAGGAAGTAAATTTACTGTGCATTTACTTCCTGGAAGTTCTAACTGAGAGGAAGTGACCTGGTTGTGTCTATCACATTCTATTAGAACTGTAAGTCATTGACTTTCCTCTCCATTAGAATGTAATAGAATATCTCACTGGAATTTGACCACTAGAGGGCACTGCTAATGTAAAAAACCAACACATTTACACAGTAATAACTCTGGAAATATGCATCTCTCAGCAGTGGGAGTACCCTTATTTAACTCGATAGGAAACGCCCTACAATTTTTCCTAAAAAATGTACTGCTCCTTTAACACTAAAGTAAAGAAGAAACCATTTGTCTTGTGAGTAATTAAGTTCCTTATGATAATACCCCTTAATCCTTTGAGTGCCAGAGGAGTACACAGCGCAATTGTGGAGCAATGCGTTGGGTACCCTTCTGACAATCAAAGGGTTAAATGTTTGATAACTTAGGTTTGTGCCATGTTACATATGCTGTTGCAGTTTATTTTCTGAATCCATTCTAGCAAGCAGGGTCATAGGGTAACCTAACCCTTTGAGTCCCAGATTGCAAAAGCAATGTGTTGTGCACCCAGCTGGTGCTCAATGGGTTAATATGATTGAAGGCCTTCATTCTTCAAGCTAAAGAGGTGCGGGTCTGTCACAAACCATCTGCACCACAGGGTTGAAATGATCATTCCACAATTTTCCATTGATTTAACTGTAATTTTAACCCCTTGAATGCTAGGGAGGTCTCCAATGCATTTCTATGCAATGCGTTGGAAATCTCTCCTAACATTTATGGTAGAGATGCACCGATACCAATTTTTTAAGGCAGAGTACGAGTACCGATACTTTTTTCAAGTACTCACCGATACCAATTACCGATACTTTTTTTTGCAGTCATTTGCCAGTTTTCCAAGTACCTATATGCTTTAGGTACTTGAGAAACTGGCAAATGACCGCAAAAAAAGTAATTGGTATCAGTGAGTACTTGAAATATATATACACACACACACACACACACACACCACCTCTTGACTCTCTCCCCCTCTTTCTCCCCCTTATTTTGCCTTGGCTTTTTCTCTCCCTTTTGATCCCCCTTTCTCCCACTCCTTCTCCTTGACTCTTGATCCCACCCTTTTGCCTCTCTCTCCCTCCTGATCCCCCCTCCTTTTGCCTCTTCTTGGCCCCCTCCTTTGGTCTACTGATCCTTCCTCCCTTTGCCTCTTTTTCTCCCTCTTGACCCACTCTCTGCCTCTTTCACCACCCGCTGCCCCATCTTGCCTCCCTTACCCTCCTCTGCCAGGTGCTTGCTGTTCTCTTGCGAGCCCCGGCAGAGGTCAGTGTCGGAGCGTTGCCATGGTAACCCGCAGCAACGCTCTGACGCTGCAGGAGGGAGAGAGGTGACCGGGGAGCATTGTGAGCAGCTCCCCGGGCTCCCTCTCTGCAGCACCGACCCTGACACAGGGTATCGGTGCTGGCATCGGCAGTACTCGCGCAAATGCTGGTATCGGCACCGATACCGATACCAGTATCGGTATCGGTGCAACCCTAATTTATGGGGCTAAAAGTCCAATTTAAGTTAATAGAAGTATTCAGTTACCCTTATAGTGCAGTTGGTTTGGCCCAGAAGTGCACATTTTTAGCTTAATGAATAAGGCCCTTATGTACAACATATAAATTAAGTACTACTGTATCAAACTTACTACCCCACAGGGTAGATTTAAAAAAAAACCACCAACTCTCATCGATTTAAATTTGGCTTTTAACTCCTTAAATGACAGAGAGATTTATCTAGGGGGTTAAAAGCTCCATTTTAATAAATGGTAAGGTATATTTGTCCACTATAGTGCATTTGGCTTGCCCCAAAATTACTCTACTCTTCTTTTTTGCATTGCCCTATATTTGCCATAATGGATCCTGACATCACAAACCCATTACTGATATCATTGATAGTATCCAATCAGAAGTGTTCATGAGTTCAACCAGGGTAAAAGTGCATGAGATGTGAAAACACTGACCTGATTGGTTGATCTCTGACAGGGAGAAGATGGATTTCCTGGCTCCAAAGGAGACATGGGAATTAAAGGAGACAGGGTAAGTGTCAAATGGGGAAATGTGTTTAAAGGAATATTAACATTTCCTAATAATAAACTCTACTATTTTAATCTGGGCAGCCAATCCTAATGACCAATATAAATCAGTTCTGCATGGATTGGTTCCCAAAAAACAATCTTTATTTAGAAATGAATATCATGTCCACAAAGTTGGACACAATTATTTTTGCTGGACTCAAATACCCCAAACTCCACCCATTGAAGGATTCTTGGGAAGTCTTTAGTGGAGGAGTTTGGAGTTAATGCATCCTACAAGAGTAATTGTGTACTTCCATTGACATGATATTGATTACTAATTAAAGATCAATTCTGGAGAACCAATGCACTCAGAACTGGTTCTTACAGGCCATTAGGCTTTTGTGTTCAGAATAAATTAAGTAAGGGTTTATTATTAGGAGTTGTTGATGTTCCTTGAAAATGGCAGGTGAAGTCTGTGGACCTCAAAGGATTAAAACCTATTGGGTTTCCTTGAGTTTTTTTGCGAACTCAGATCCACAAATGATTCCTTCTATGTTTGATTTTCTGTCCCTCTTTCCTTTTTTTCACTGTTTGTCCATTATAGGGAGACCCTGGAGTTGTGGGAGTACGTGGTGAAGATGGCCCTGAAGGGCCAAAAGGGCAGTCTGGACCAACTGGAGAAATTGGAGGGGCAGGGATCCCTGGGGAAAAGGTAAGTCGCTTCAAACAATATTTATTGTCAAGATTATGCTTCAAACATGGATCTTATTAGAAGACTGTTCCATGTTAAAAGCTATTATCATAAAGTCTTTACCCCCTTATATGGTCTATAGCTTCACAATGGGGGCGATGAACTAAGTTATGATAAGGAAGTGATAAAGTGGAGATACCTTTGCCACTGATATCTAAGTCCTCTGATATTCTCCATAGCCAATGCACTAAGATTTCTTCAACTCTGGAGATCATATTGCACAGGCTCCACACAATATCAGGAACTGGAGAAGTGATATCACTGGAGAAGTCATCTCCAATTTATCACCTCTTTATCATGCCTTAGTGCATAACTCCCATTGCGTTGAGTCCTCTCTGTATCATCCAAGGAGGAATTGCATATTTTAGGTCTTTCCCAAAAAGCTTTTGTAACGGGAACTCAAGACGCAGAGTTGTCTTTGGCCATCATGCTGGGGTTCCCCCTTCTGAAGATGGCTACAAGCAGGTAGCTGGGTTCATGAAGCTAGATAGTGACACTGAAGAATGAGAGTCAAAGGGGCCCTTTAAAACATTCAGAAATAAAGTCCCGGGGTGCTTCTTTAATTCCAAACACATTTATTGAAGGAACAAGGGACATTTTATATTAAAACCAAATACAATACAAAAATGGTAGTATAATAATGGGATGCAGTGGGACAATACAGGTGTACAATGGTGTGTACACATACAACAATGGAACTGTAAACATAATACAATGAGGTATTGTACAGCAAGGGAACTTTACTTAATTTAATCTTAATCCTCAGGCAATAGGAATCAGAGCAACAAGTCACAAGCGACCAATCTCAATCCAGGCCATTGTTCTCCATAGGAGATTGAATTACCCGGGTCCGACAAATAACTCGGATAACTCAATCATATCACGTTGGTTCCCCAACCAATGGGGACCAGGGCAACTTGTTGAAGTAATGTCACGACAAGCCGTGACCAATAGGAAGAGCGCCTACGGCAGACATAACATAATACAGTACACGTTAAGCAGTATACGCCACCATGGGTGACGACCAATGAGAGGCTCAGCTACTTTTCAAAAGAAAGACGGCAGTTTCCTTTGTATTCCGGCTGCCTGGTGCCAGTTCAGTCAGTGAATATCAGTTCCTTTTTAGCGTCAGCTCCTAGGCCTTGAAAGGCCTCCCAGTAACGGTCTACGGTCTGTTACAGCTTTGTTGTATTCACAGCTACTAAGATGAGTATTCTCATTCATTCTGTTACTCTTTAAAGTGGTCCTGCCTCTCGGAAAGGAAAAAACTAAGAATAATTAAAAATTAACAATACATCATGTTTTGACATTTTTCTATGATGTACCATTTTCATAAATTGTAACTTTTAAGAGCTGAACTATGGATAAACTCTCTGCTTAGGAGTCCAAGATGTTGGATTCCCTAACCCAACCCAGTTGGCTGAACACCTGTAATGCATGTACTAGGTTAAGGGTCACTGGAACAATATATGTAGTACAGATGTCCAACCACCAGGGTGTGCTAGAGTGTTCAAAATGTCAGACTTCTAAGCACAGACTGCAGAAAGAATATACAAAATTTTAACTTTTAAGTTAAAAATATAAGAAAATTGTGCATATTTTTATTGTTAACAGGCAAAATGTAAAATAGCAGGTCCACTTTAAAAAGATTGAAATATTATATTTTAATTTTACAGATTCTGAAAGTAAATAATATGTAAAGTCCACTTAACTATGCTTTTTTTCTATCTTCAGCATTTTTTTACCCTTTTATGTAGTTCATATTAAAGCTTTCTGGATCTGTTACCATGGAGCTTTCTGTCAGTAGCTGCAAAAGTACTGATTGTAATGTAATATCTAAAAGATACAATGTACAAAAATATAGCACACAATGAACATTGTCCTGCTTTGATCACTGTCAGGGACAAAAAAAGTGTAAAATTAATAAATAAATAACAAGCTATAGGCAATTTGTAGTTGTAGTTACATATTTTACATACAGAATAAGTGATATCAAAATAAGGGGTTATTTCCCCTTTAAGTGAAGAGCCTGTTGTCTTCCCTTTGGATTGGATTCTATTTGTCTATTATCTCTGTGTAAATGGGAAATGCTTACATCAGGATTTATCATTATTATTATTATTATTAAGGAGCAATGCATGTGAAACGTTCTCTATAAAACCTTTAGTGTTACAATGACCACTTGTTTTCTCCTTTGATACAATGTGACTTATACCTGTTTAATTGACCAATACCAGGGAAAACTCGGAGTGCCAGGGCTTCCGGGGTATCCAGGACGTCAGGGTGCTAAGGTAAGTGCCATCCTCTGATCTCATTATGATACAGTTTCCAGTGGAGTCTTCTCAGGGCTGAAATTCCCAACTGGCAGAGCAGGCAACTGCCTAGAGTGCCAAATTTTGAGGGGAGGAGCCTAAGTTGTGCTTTTCACACCATATTTTGAATTGTGGGTGTGGCCATAGCAATCTCAATGTCCCTGTGCCAGTTTTGTACGACATTACAGGCTGTTGTTTAACCCCTTGGATTATAGAGAAATCCCCAATGCATTGCAAAGCAATGTGCTGGAGATCTTTCTAGCAACGAAGGGGTTAAAGCTTTTTTTCTCCTTGCTTTTTATAGGCCAACGGTATTTTCTGTGTCAAGAAATAGTGGATGGGACATAGGGTAGGGAATGGGGGTGTGGCCATGGGTGGAGCTAAGGGCACCTAGAATTCCTCGCCTAGGGGAGCCTGGGAAGTAAATCCATACCCGAGTCTTTCCCCCCTATTGCAGGCTGACTCATTGACAGACTGGAGGGAGGTATGGGACACTGATTTATTTTCTCTCTCACTGCAAAGTGACACAGTGACAAAGACAGGAGCCAGCAAGGGTACTTGGAGTCTGTTCTCCCACCTCAGGGAGACATAAGGACATTGGAAATAAAACTATAGGATGTGGAGTTTGTCTCTTTACTTTTACTGGGGGTGAAACAGACATGACTGCAGGAAGAATCTAATGTAATTATCCTTTGTACAGGGTTCCACTGGATTCCCTGGACCCATTGGTGTGATTGGAGAAAAAGGCAAGAGGGTAAGTTCTTGTATTGTTACCTATGTACTAAAACTGTTATAAATACATAGATGTACCAAGGACACTGTGATGCCCCCCAACTTTTTAATTACATTTTTAACAAGTTTTTTTATTATTATTTACAATGTATTTGTTTTTCATTATACTTTGAAAAGAAACTATTAATTATAAATCTTTTTTTATTATTAACTAGTTTTAAAGCCCGTGTACATGGGCCAACACTAGCGGAGCTGCAGTCATGTGTAGTACTGACTGCCCGAACGCGTTGTGGCATATACAGAGTGGGGCGTTCCGAATTCAGACTGTAGTCCTGTCTGCGATCTTCCCGGGACCAAGCTCAGAGAGGAGTCTGGTCTGAATTCGGAGCACCCCGCTCCATATCAGCTGCGGTGCGGGCAGTCTGTACTGTGCATGACTGCAGTGCAAGCAGCCGTCTCTACTGCGCATGACGGCTTCGGACAAACATCCTTAGCAAATTATAATGTAGGATAACATCATCATTATCAATCTGTTAGTAACAACAGTCAACTTTTGTCCAAAAAAGCGAATTTGTATTTTATTCTGTCTATGGGAAGTTTTGAGTCTTTGACTGAAGCTCTCCATAGACACAGCAACCAAAAAAGGAGGCACTGTACAATCTCAAGTACGTTAATAAAAGTAATTACCTAAAACTCAGAAGAACTCTCTTTGGAGTATATCCTTAATATACCTCAAAATGTAAGGAAAAGAATATCTTCTGAAAAAAGTTGATAAAAGTCGGCAAACAAATCTGTTTGCAAGTGAGCTTTAGTACAATAAATAAAGGATTGGTGTGGCACAAGAACTGGACTGCTCCAAACTCCAAATTGGACAGATGAACCTCCAAACATATAAATATAAGGTCTGAGATAAGACACTGGCAAAGTATCCTTATCTCACTCTCACTGAGACTGACATTGCTGTATCAGTATCTGGACTTCCTCAAACCTGACCTTGTAATTGAGATGGATCACAGCAAATCTTTCAGCTGGCATTCACATACCTTCTATCACGGTGCCCGTGATTTCCTTTTCTGCTGTGCCTGTCCGGTGTGTGGAATGAGCAGTGTAACGGGCCATAGGCCGTTACTTGGAAACCTTGCTGTGGTTTGGGAAAAACTATCTCCCTTTGAAAGCGGAATTCACCATGCCAGCAGAACTCTGAGAAAGCCGTCATGGTTTTAATTGTCCTCCGGCTTTCAAATGGCAGGTCGGAGTTAAAGGGCCGCTATTAACTTAACATGGGGAAAAGTCGGTCCCTCTCTGATTGGCAACAAGTTTAAAGGGACTGAACTGCACACCCGCTGGATTGTCTCCCTATCTGAATACCGTAAAACCTCGACATTGTGTCAAACTGTGTGTGTGCGTGGGAAGCAGGCAGTTCCCTGATTGGCCAAAGCCCTGGGTGACGAGTTTAAAGGTCCCCCATAGAGTTAACATGGGAGAAAGTAGGCAGCCCAGGGATTGGTTGATCGACTGCCCGCACAAGACTGCTGATATTCTGAGACAGCTCTGATGGTCTTAACCAGGATTGGCCAGCCACTTCCAGGCTGCTGATTGGCCAGGGGTTGAAGCTGAATATTCAAACAGACTAAAATGATGCTTCGACATCCTGGCCATTGTGTGAAATGTGTATTCGAGCCCCTCATCCTTTTGTCCCAGTGTTTACCCTTCATCAGCCCCTTTGTCTAGATAATGTGATCATGTGTGGACCTTTTTTTTATTATTATTATTATTATTTATTTATATAGCGCCAACTAATTCCGCAGCGCTTTACAATTAGGAATAGACATACAGAGGTATTAAATAGTACAATCAACTGTGGAGAACAGAAGGATCAGAGGGCCCATCCTCGGACTTAGGCATTCGTTACAAGTGGCATGACTCTGACTTGATCCATCTGCGGGCGCATGTCTCTGGTGTCGCACTTGCTATTTTATACTTCCTGTCAGTTTAGCAATAGTGCTCCTTCTTCCGGCATCGGCTTTATAGCCTGGCCGCTAACTGGGCTTAGTCGCCCTTTCGTGGTGTTTCTATGCTCATTACTGTGTTGCTCATCTCACCCTTGCTTGGCTTCCGTTCTCTCTGGTGTTTGATCCTTGGCCAGTCTGACTACCCATTCCAGTTGTGACCTGCGGCTCCGTCTGACTACCTGATCCGTGTATGACTCCGCCTTGTCCGACTGCCCTCTCCGTATTGACCTCAGCTGTGGCTGACTACCTGATCCAGCTTCTGACTGTGGCCTGTCTGACTACGCTCTGTATTTATTATCGCTCCTGTCTGACTACCACTTGTCTGGATAGTTCAAGGGTGCGCTCCTTCCCTTGGGCCGTTAACTACCAGGCTGGTAGTATTGCTGTTGCTTCCGCTAAGCCTAGTCTGTTGCCTCCATTGTGCACTACCTATCTGCCTACCCTTACTAGCGCAAGTATACTGTTGCCTCCGCTCAGTCAAGCCATTACCCCTGATAGGCAAGTGCAGAGTAGTCTCTGCCGTGGCTTCCTCTCTGTGCACTCCTACCGGCTGCCTTGCCTAACCACTTACTGTGTTGCCTGAAGTAGTGCTATTTGCAGATTGCCTGTATCTGCCGGCTACCATCGCTCTGTGTCCCCGCTGGGTATCACTATACCTGCAGTTACCCAAAAGCTCCATCTGACTTTCCATTCTCTGGGATTGTCTGGGTACGCTCCTTTACTGTTTCAGAGTTCAGTTGCCTATCAGTATTCAGAACTAAGTTGGTTCTGCCTACTCCATATCTACATACCTAAGTTGGTTCAGTGTCATCTCCTGGGTAGTGGACTAGACATAGTCCTCAAGTCGTTCTCCCCATTGACTGAGGCAGGGTTTTGCTCTTTGCATTATTCTGATTATTTTAATAAACTGGTTAAATTCACTTGTACCGTTGTCGTGTATTTATTTGCCTAAGGGACCATGACACCTTGCCAGGCAGCCAGTGTAACAGAACCCCAAGATGACGAGTTGTCTTGGGCCATTGTGCCGGGGTTCTCCCTCCTGAAGGTGACTACAAGCAGGTAGCCAGGCCGATGAAGCCTGGATCGTAGCATCTGGGAATGGGGGTCAAAGAGGATGCCCTTATAGTCCAAAATGACAAATTCTTTATTGTGGGGACATGGGGACATTTTTATAATAAAACCAAATACAATAGAACAATGGAAAGACAAGAAACACCAAGCAAAATTCAATCTTGCCACTCCGATCTTCAGCCCATGAGCGAAAAAAGGACAGGCGTCTGGGCTATTGTATTCGTACTTTGATGGAATTACCTGGGCCCTCTGACCAATTCCATCTTGTTGCACCAGCTCTCCAGCCAATGGGAACCAGAGCGACAAAATGGGGACAGGTGGTGACCAATCACAGAGCCACCTACTTGTCGAAGCAATGCCTTGCTCTTAGTGGCATTACTTGACAAGAGGCAACCAATGAGAGCAGCGCTCTTCTACTACCCAGCTGCCATAAGCCAGGGTTTTAGTCCAAGAATATCAGCCTTTTAACAAGGTTTCACTGGCACTTAGGAGTGCCCACAGTAACATCCTATGGCCCATTACAGTCAGGAGCACTGTTTCTGATGCTTTTCTTTGGTTGGTGGAGTTAATCATAAGGTTCATTACAAGCGCCAAGGAAGTCCACATACCAAAAGTGTAGCGTCATTCTCAGGGAGAGTTAGGTAATGGTGCTCTGCACTTGTGTTGTACCAGCTGTTTGGAGGTTCAGCTACTGAAGTTGCAAAAGACAAGAAGACTGAGAAAACAGGGGGTACCCTTTGTGTGGAATCACAAGAATACAAATGTTGGCCTCTACCAAAAACACCCAATGACTGAGTATTCAAAAAATAATTTGCTGAGTTGATAAATATATAGCAGTCCGCATAGAGAGCCTCTGGGATACTAAACTGCCCCATTCACAGTACTCAGATCTTCTCCTTTATCAAATGAGGTGGGCTGCTCTTCTCACACTCACATTTCCCCAAATGGAATATACATGTAGAAAAATTAGAACAAACTAAAGGTTGCCAATGGTACTAATGTCCACCATGATGCAATGTATGAATCACAAGGTAGTCAACTCATGTGTCGGTGGTTGGTATGAGAGTACTCTCAAATCACCAACATTAAAGTCATTCAAAGACTTTACCTTCTCCACTCGAGATCATCAGATTTTGGGTAGAGGAATAGCTGCTCTCCCTCAAGGTTGAAAAACAATATTAAATATAATAAAACAATTTTAAAATACCTGCTTACACTTTTCATGGTTTACTGTTGCATTAAGAAAGTGTGTGACTTCAAACAATATAAAGGACTTTAATGTTGGAGATTTGCGAGTATTCTCACTCCAACCACTGACACGTGAGATGATTACCATGTGACTCATACATTGTGTAGTGGTGGATATTAGTACCATTGGGTGCCATTTGGTTCGTTCTTATTTCTACATCTATCCAAGCTGCTGGTTGGACCAGTCCAGTTCTTCAGCCCACCAATCCTAGGTTTATTGTACTAAAGCTCACATGTAAACAGATTATATGTGTGTCTGAGTACCATTCTACTATGAAATACAAATACAATGCTATGAAGATATTCTTTTCCTTATAGTTTTGAGGTATAATAAAGATATACTGCAAAGTGAGGTCTTCTGAGTGAAACATATAAGCAATGTTCGAGTTTCTATAAATTTCTTTCTACTTTTTTTGGTTAAACTGTTTAACCCTTTCAGTGCCAGAGTGCCCTTCTGGCACTCAAAAGGGTTAATACATTTAGGGGCTTATGCATTTTCATAACTGATACAATCACACTTTATTTTTCTGACTACTTCATACAAAGTGACAGCTGCAACAGCACCACCTGGTGTCCATAATAGAAAAATACAGTTTAATAATTAAAAAAAAAAAAGTTTGTGACATAAAACATTTTGAATTAAATATCTCCCAGGAGTGGGGGCACTCTTGTTTTACTTAACAGGAAAGTAATTAAAAATGTTTTTCTTTATGAAGCATTGCTGCTCTTTTAAAGGAACAAGGTAGCAAAATGTAATTAGTTCCATTTCAGCTAATATACTTATACATTACCACACATCAGCAGGACACATATGAAGTTAGTTCAGGTAAATTACCCATACTGACTTTTTACTTCACAGGGAAGAGGAGGGCAGCCTGGACAAGCAGGACAACGGGGACCCTCGGTAAGTGTTTTATAAATACCCTTAAAGTTTGTGTGTAGGGGGGGGGGTTTGTGTGTGTGGGGGGTGTCTTTGATGGGACATGGGGTCCCACACCTGCAGTCCGGGGGCCTCTATCACTTGATACTTCTCATTCTGTCTCAGGACTAGCCCTTTGCTTAGTCTTTACAAAGACTGCCAACCCAGAACACGCTTGAGGCTGCTTACAGCAAGAGTTTTGTCATTAGCTTTGGAAAGATTGACTGCAGTGGGTAGTGTTATAAGGTGACCATGTTTACATTCTGCCATTCAGGGACACACATTTCATGGACAAGTCATGGCAAAATCAGGCCCCATACAAGGGGGTTTACGGATATAATTCCTCTATAAAATAAGAACTAAAAGCTTGTGGCTCTCCTAAACTTAAGTATAACTCCTAGATTCTTACATAATATTTCCCATTGTTGCTGAAATTATACCACTGTGTGTAATGAGCTACTGGTTCTAACGGATGCATTATTTCCTTGTAATGTATAAGTATCAACATTAGAAGGAAATAATGCATCAGTAAGAAGCAATAGCCCATTGCACACTGTGATATAGTAGAAGTGGGCTATATTACCTGAGACACCACACTGTGTGACCGGGAAATATCTCAGTTAGAATTGTTATGTCTTTACCTGGTGGCTGGGGGATGCTGAATGTTTTACACAGTTTCTGGGTGGTCCCAGTCAGTGAAGACTAAGTCACTGAGTGCCAGAGGGATATGCGACACATTGTGAAGCAATGCATTGCATACCCTTCTGGCACTGGGGGCCCTGGTACACAAAGGGTTATCTCTACTGGCTTTGAGACAGTTTGAGATATTTATCTGACCTAAAGTTGCCCAAAAGTGTATGCATATTATTATTAGTGTATTTCTATACTTAGTAGCATTGAGTGCCAGTGGGCATACCCCCTCTGGCACTGGCACTCAATACTAATGCTACTAAGTATATAAATACACTAATATAATGATGATAATAATAATAATGAGCATACAATTTTGGCCAACTTTAGGTCAGATAAATATCTCAAACTGTCACAAAGCCAGTAGAGATAACACTTTGTGTGACAGAGGGGTACGCAATGCATCTGCAACCCAATTTGACCCATTTTAGACACTGGCTACTGACACCCACTTCTACCCTCTCCCTTTCAGCATACATATCATGCAGTCACAGAGCTGCTGCTGGGAAAAACCCCAATAAATTATCACTTTCTACACTGAAACCCTGCATCTCCTTCTATAGGCTACCTGTAAACACTCCCCGTCAGTGGCAACACCCAGACACTCTCATAACAGTTAATTTGTACACTAACTACAAGTTCTACCCCTAGCTCGGAACCCTCGCCCTCCCAAACTATAACTCTGACACCCAGCAGTCACCCCCTCCTTACCTACACCTATGTACCCATGCTGTACAACCAGCTGAAGCGCATGCTTGCGGAAGCACAGGACTGACAGACTCAGTCTCACACTCGCTGCAGCTTGCTGTTCCAGGCTCCTCCTTCTGTAAACTCCGTTCTGTTCCAGTCTGTGACACTACTTCCTGACTGAGACACTCACTGATGTCTCACTCACAACATTAATGGCATGCGCCGGGTGGCAGACGTACCTACACGCATGCACACACCAGCCAATGAGGAGAGAACATTGTGGAAATACTCTCCTCTTTCATTGGCTGGAGGTGGTGCGTGTTGGTCACGGTATGTAGAAGTAGGCTGTGAGTGTGAAAGTGGGACTGGGCTGGCACTGTCAGGCAGAATAGGGCTGACTCTCCAGCTTTACTTCATACCTTGATTCCAGGACTTTTTATTGTCCCGGTGGGGCATGATTCGGGACGTGGGACACAGAGCAAATTAAGGGACACTCCCGGGCATTCTGGGAAGTGTGGTCACTCTATAGTGTTATTGACAGAGGATTATGCACAGGGGATATGATATTCCAGCCAGACAAAAGAATAATAAATGGGATTTATTAGAGGCATCATGCCACAAACATAGGGCAACAACTACAGTCAAATACAAATATAAAACCTACACACTTCTACTGTTCTCTTCTTGGATACTAGTAAAGTGATTCGTAGGGGTTCCACTTAAAGGGGAACTACCACCTCGCAATAACTTAACATGCATTCGTTCTTCATCTGGCGACTAGCTGGTTAGTAGCGCTAGTCGCCAGAAATATTACTTGGTTCCAAAGATTTTGCAGTTTTTCCGATGCTCACAGGAGCAGGAAGCACGGATATCTCGTCACAGTGACGTCCGTGCGCCTGCGCTGTCAGTCCCTTTTGGAGCAAGTGGAGCACTTGCTCCAAAAGGGACTGACAGCGCAGGCGCACTGACGTCACTGTGACGAGATGTCCGTGCTTCCTGCTCTTATGAGCATTGGAAAAATGGCAAAATCTTTGGAACCAGGTAATATTTCTGGCGACTAGCGCTACTAATCAGCTAGTCGCCAGATGAAGAATGAATGCATGTTAAGTTATTGTGGGGTGGTAGTTCCCCTTTAATACTCACAGTCCATTTTAGGTTTATTCTGAAGCTTGAACACAGTCCCAATAGAGGCAGGAGTGGAGCACACAGCCCACTGCACATTCACCAGGTGCTGGCATGCAGGGAGCTTCTTTTGCCCTTGCAGATCAGACAGAGGGTTTGGAGATGGTGCTCCATCAATCACAATACACTTTTCTTATAATTGGGCCGTAGCCACCGGAGTTTAGCTTTATGGTCCCAAACCTTGTCAGGACAAAATCAGGGCACTTGGCTTACACTATTGACTGGAAGAGGAACTCGACCACTTCAGTGCCCACTCACTCTAACTCTTCCAGTGAGGGTACACACCCAGTCCCAGCTTCCCACATACTGCCTTAGTAAGCACGTGGGCCAGTCAATATCCAAACTAGCCCCAGGCCTTTCTCTATTCTAGACAGACCCTATTCCTACTTCTAAATCCTCATCTCATCATCTCATTCAGAGTCTCTTTTAGACTTTCCTTGCTACCCACCCCCAGGATCTTATGTCACACCTACCATGTGCAAAATATATTTTGCATAGCCTGCTATATGGAGGAAAGGAACACACATTCAGCTTTCCTAGGTTATCAATACCTCTGTCTCTTCGCACCTGTTAAATGCCTTTCATCAGCTTGTACTAGTGATCCATATGACTTATTTGATAGGCTCCATGGCTTCATTACTATGTAATAGGCTCCATGGCTCCATTACTCTGTACTTTAAACATACATACATAGTAACCCCTTCAATACTGGTAAAAGGCCAATGCTCTCTAATGCATGCACACACAGAGGATATTAACATTTTCAAGAATGGGAACGGAGGGGGGGTTCACTGAAAACAGACAGGGTTCATTCTTAGGGTGACTATCAATCCATCATATACAGTGTGTGTGTATGTGTATATTTGTATTCGTGATTGCATGCATCTAACAAGGATATGTTTATTATTTACAAATATATTCAAGGACAATATAAGGCAGTCTCTGTGGAACTCTTTACTCTAAAAGCTTAGCAAAAAATAAAGAAGGCATCCTTTAAAACTAGAGGAAAACTATTTCAATGAAAACAAAAGGCTGGGGTTTTTCACAGCAAGGTTAGTAAGGATGTCGAATTCTTTGACTTGGGAGCCTGTGTTTGCAGATAGTGTAGATAAGTGGTTTCCAGTCATATCCCAAGGCAGCTATAATGAGCCATTCTTTAGGATTTCCCTGCTTGTGCACAGGTGAGTTAATGATTAGGCCTCTAATTAACACACCTGTACTCGAGCAGGGAAGTCCTAAAGCAATAACCTGCTACGTGTCCTTGATGACTGGGTTGGGAACCACTTATGAAGATACCTTCAAAAAAAAGTATTGGATATATTCTTACGGCAAATCATTATAGAGAATTCTGGAGCAAACCAACTGCACCATAGGGGACAAATAAGAATTCTCAACATTCCTATTTAATTTGGGCATTTAACCTCTTGAGTTCTAGAGGTCTCCTTCCAGTTGATAATGTAATCAGTGTAATGCAATGTAATCTAGGCCTGTGAACATGGTAGCATGGTACATTATGTAACCGTATTTAGCCCTCTGGTTATTGCTCTTTCCTAATTCTTGAAATTGAGGAAATAAAGAAACATTTGGACGTCATCGTCTTGATAGGGTTAGGTATGGACGTTTTTGGCATATTGATAAATTGGAGAATTGGAAACATGGTAGATGGAAAATAAGAACCAGTTGGTCTATGTTTTCTAGTGAATGAAGCCAATGGTTGAACACAGGATGTTGGTTTTCTTGGGCATAGTAATCTGGGCACCTCTAACTGATTCAAACCTTTTTGTCATTTCTTTTAGGGCACACGTGGAGAGAGAGGCCAGCGGGGGCCAACTGGAAAACCAGGTCTCAAGGTGAGTTGGTGTTAATACGATGAGCCTTCCCACATCAACAGCTGAATAACCTAACATTTTATAGTAAATTATCATTTTTTTTTTACTAAGTCTTCTCCTATGCAAGACTGGGCTGTACTGTGGAGTCCCAAAATGGCTCCTGCCTGCCATTTTCTGGGATAGAAAAACGGACTCATCTGGAAAGCTAACTTTGCTTGTTGTGCACATCCACCATAGACCCACTGTGTCAGCTTACAAGCCAGATACAGAAGGTCTATTGGGTCTTCATCACACAGGTCATAGAGACTGAACTGTGAGACTTTAATTCCCCAGTTCAGACTCGTGTCAGAGGGCCAAGGAGGGAAACCAGGGTCTCTTCTCAGACCCCATCCTGTTTCCCCATTGGCAGGTCAGCTCCCAGAGGAACAGATCTGCTGATTGGGTAGAATCACTGTGATAGCTCCACTTTAGAGTCTGAGAAAACACAGTAGAGAGAGGGGTTTCCAAAGAATACACCCAATAATTATACCTATTATTTGGTTATTCTGCATCCAGAGCTCATTGCAGCTGCCTGTTAGTAAACCAGGAGTGGGCATCCTGAAACCTCACACCTGTTGTTGGACTACAAATCCCATCATCTTTAGCCAGCCATGCCCAGCTGTGGGTGTTGGGAGTTGTAGTCCAACAAACAGTCTGAAAGTTACACACCCCTTGACTGAAAGTATGTACCACAGCAGCAGTAAACATTACTGGGGTTCTAAAGCCCTGTCTTTCCATAATTTCATAGACTCAAAATAGTGCAATGGATGTTTCTGGGCAACCGGAAGTCCTAAACCAGTTTTCCTTGAAAGTGAAGATATATTAGTAAAAATGAGAAGCTGTAAATACACTTTGAGGGTAATTTGTGCTTTGATTCTGTTTGAATTTCCATCCACTTCATGGAACTTTCTTTCTCTTTGTACAGGGAGATTCGGGTAATGATGGAGTTCCCGGTGCAGCAGGTGAAAAGGTGAGACTTCATTACTTACATCTAAGACTCTACTTGGAAAGGCACTCTAGGTGTCCTTATCTCCTCCCATTTCTCCACCTACACTCCTTATGTCTCCCTTCCCCTAATTCCGCCCATTGTTGTCTGATGCCAAAAATAACCATAGCATCTAGCATGTAAGCATGGGATGTAAATTCATTCCTACGCATCTCAGTCCATCCTTTTCTACCCTGATGGATATCTGCTTTCCTCTCAGCAGGCCTTATGTACAGAGAACATAAGACTATTTCCTATGCAAACCAACTACACCACAGAGGGTGAATAAAAATTCCAATTATTTAAATGGAACATTTAACCCCTTGAATGCTAGAGAGGTCTCCAATGCATTGTGAAGCATTCATGGGGTTAAATCACCCAGTTGAACCAATGGGAATGTTTTAAATGATTATTTAGCCCCTATGGCACAGCTGGTTTATAAAGGGATTCCTCTAGTTCTTCTCAGCATCATTATCTGAATTAAACTTTTTTTAAATATCGATTTCTGTTTTTATGTAAAAAAATAAAAAAAAATGTTATCTAAGGATTTTATTTCATATATTCCTATTTTTTGGGTACATTTCATGAAAAAAATCAGTATTATATGTGTTATCTTCTGTGATATCTGTGCCCTTATCATGTAACAACTCTCTTACCCCTCCTAATACCATTTGTAATATATATTACCACATGATATGTGTATGTAATACCTTGTTCATGGTAATAAAGTTTATTTAAAAAAATCACATGTATTATATTTATCACAGCTAATAGAATCCAGCCCCATAATATTTTGTAGCTTAACTCTTTGAGTGCCAGAGAGATGCACAATGCATTGTTTTGCAATGCGCTGTTTACCCCACTGGCATTTGAAGGGCTGAACACTAGAATTTATACATGTTTCTTTTATATCATTTCAGGGACCAACAGGCCCCCAGGGACCCAGTGGATTTGCTGGACCCAAAGGACCCCCAGTAAGTGGAACTATTTGTTTGTTTAACCCTTCACATTCACTGGTAGCAACAGTCATGTTTTATGTAATGTATAGGTATGTGTATAGGAATGGTTTATGGCATCTAGCGATACTCTGTGCCATTATGCACTTCAGCAGTTTCATTATTGTTGTAGAAATACTCATTATATAGTGCAACTGGATTATTATCAGTGTGTAGATACTCGTTACCATTATACAGTGCAGTGTGATCAGTAACAGTGTGTAGATACTCAGTACCATTATACAGTGCAGTGTAATCATTATCAGTGTGTAGATACTCAGTACCATTATACAGTGCAGTGTAATCATTATCAGTGTGTAGATATCAGTACCATTATACAGTGCAGTGTGATCATTATCAGTGTGTAGATACTCAGTACCATTACACAGCGTGGTGGGATCATTATCAGTGTGTAGATACTCAGTACCATTATACAGTGCAGTGTAATCATTATCAGTGTGTAGATACTCAGTACCATTATACAGTGCAGTGTGATCATTATCAGTGTGTAGATACTCAGTACCATTATACAGTGCAGTGTGATCATTATCAGTGTGTAGGTACTCAGTACCAATATACAGAGCGGTGTGATCATTATCAGTGTGTAGATACTCAGTACCATTATACAGTGCAGTGTGATCATTATCAGTGTGTAGATACTCAGTACCATTATACAGTGCAGTGTAATCATTATCAGCGTGTAGATACTCAGTACCATTATACAGTGCAGTGTGATCATTTTCAGCGTGTAGATACTCAGTACCATTATACAGTGCAGTGTGATCATTATCAGCGTGTAGATACTCAGTACCATTACACAGTGCAATGTGATCATTATCAGTGTGTAGATACTCAGTACCATTATACAGTGCGGTGTGATCATTATCAGCGTGTAGATACTCAGTACCATTATACAGTGTAGTGTGATCAGTATCAGTGTGTAGATACTCAGTACCATTATACAGTGCAGTGTGATCAGTATCAGTATGTAGATACTCAGTACCATTATACAGTGCAATGTGATCATTATCAGAGTGTAGATACTCAGTACCGTTATACAGTGCAGTGTGATCATTATCAGCGTGTAGATATCAGTAACACTGTACAGCGCGGTGTGATCATTATCAGTGTGTACATACTCAGTACCATTATATAGTGCAGTGTGATCATTATCAGAGTGTAGATACTCAGTACCATTATATAGTGCAGTGTGATCAGTATCAGTGTGTAGATACTCAGTACCATTATACAGTGTAGTGTGATCAGTATCAGTGTGTAGATACTCAGTACCATTATACAGTGCAGTGTGATCAGTATCAGTATGTAGATACTCAGTACCATTATACAGTGCAATGTGATCATTATCAGAGTGTAGATACTCAGTACCATTATACAGTGCAGTGTGATCATTATCAGCGTGTAGATACTCAGTACCATTATACAGTGCGGTGTGATCATTATCAGCGTGTAGATACTCAGTACCATTATACAGTGCAGTGTGATCAGTATCAGTGTGTAGATACTCAGTACCATTATACAGTGTAGTGTGATCAGTATCAGTGTGTAGATACTCAGTACCATTATACAGTGCTGTGTGATCAGTATCAGTGTATAGATGCTCAGTACCATTATACAGTGCTGTGTGATCAGTATCAGTGTATAGATACTCAGTACATTTATACAGTGCGGTGTGATCATTTTCAGTGTGTAGATACTCAGTACCATTATACAGTGCAGTGTGATCATTATCAGTGTGTAGATATCAGTAACACTGTACAGCGCGGTGTGATCATTATCAGTGTGTACATACTCAGTACCATTATATAGTGCAGTGTGATCATTATCAGAGTGTAGATACTCAGTACCATTATATAGTGCAGTGTGATCATTATCAGTGTGTAGATACTCAGTACATTTATACAGTGCGGTGTGATCATTATCAGTGTGTAGATATCAGTAACACTATACAGCGCGGTGTGATCATTATCAGTGTGTACATACTCAGTACCATTATATAGTGCTGTGTGATCATTATCAGAGTGTAGATACTCAGTACCATTATATAGTGCAGTGTGATCATTATCAGTGTGTAGATACTCACTACCATTATTCAGTGCAGTGTGATCATTATCAGTGTGTAAATACTCAGTACCATTATACAGTACAGTGTGATCATTATCAGTGTGTAGATACTCAGTACCATTATACAGTACAATGTGATCATTATCAGAGTGTAGATACTCAGTACCATTATATAGTGCAGTGTGATCATTATCAGTGTGTAGATACTCAGTACCATTATACAGTGCTGTGTGATCAGTATCAGTGTATAGATACTCAGTACCATTATACAGTGCTGTGTGATCAGTATCAGTGTATAGATACTCAGTACATTTATACAGTGCGGTGTGATCATTTTCAGTGTGTAGATACTCAGTACTATTATACAGTGCAGTGTGATCATTATCAGTGTGTAAATACTCAGTACCATTATACAGTGCAGTGTGATCATTATCAGTGTGCAGATATCAGTAACACTATACAGCGCGGTGTGATCATTATCAGTGTGTACATACTCAGTACCATTATATAGTGCTGTGTGATCATTATCAGAGTGTAGATACTCAGTACCATTATATAGTGCAGTGTGATCATTATCAGTGTGTAGATACTCACTACCATTATTCAGTGCAGTGTGATCATTATCAGTGTGTAAATACTCAGTACCATTATACAGTACAGTGTGATCATTATCAGTGTGTAGATACTCAGTACCATTATACAGTACAATGTGATCATTATCAGTGTGTAGATACTCAGTATCATTATATAGTGCAGTGTGATCATTAGCATGCTGTAGACAATCAGTATCTTATTGAAGTTTAGGGAAGACCATTGCACATGTTAAATGACTGCTTTGTGTCACAGGGACCCGCAGGCAAGGATGGGCTACCTGGACACGCTGGGCAGCGAGGAGAGCCGGTAAGTTACTAAAAGTACATTTTAACTTACTACCTTAACCTCTCTGGTCTGCAGAGGTTTAAGGAAAAGTATCATAGAGTATGGAAAAGATATGTATAGTGTGACTTACTGCTGAGTAATAAAAGAGTAATTTCACCACTTAGAGCTACTTCATTCACACTTAATGGGTGTGGTGCTTCCATATCCTGCCATTGTAGGGTGACTGTGTTGATGTTGCTTCCTATGGATGACTTTTATCACTGACAGTAGCCCTCCATAGACTGCAGCAGCAAAAACTTCATCCTAAATAAAGCAGGCCATGATAGTACTGTACCCAAAAATATGCAGGTTTCAAGTATAATAACTTTCCAATGAAGCTACTCTCAACAATGGAAATAGCCTTATTTACTCAGCAAGAAAAGCCCTACAATATCTTACAACAAAGTTGTTCATATAAACTTGGTTTTAGGGACTGCAAAAGTCATTAGATCATTTACCTCAGACAATTTCCTTAGCCTCCCTGCCAGGACCATGAGACACAGGATTAAACTTTCTTACAGAACTCATGTGTTATAGGAGACCTCATGCTTCCTTTGTCAATGAGGAATAGGGGATACTTACATTTCTGGGTGGTTTAGGAACCATTAGTGGCCGTATCTTGTCAACAGAACTAAATCCCTCTATGTCAGTTTAAGAAACCCTTGTTGTTCATCCATACAATAAATTGCTCTTACAAAAGGTACTTTGTCACTCCTACAAAAGTCAGAATTGTCAGAAAAGTCAGAATTGTTGTCTGTATACATTTAGATCCATTGTGTCAGTGTCACAGGAACTGGCCCAATTTCCCGTGTTAAACCATCTCTGGACGTTTGCCTGGATGGGCCACACACTTCCTAATCCACCCTTCTACAGAGGATCTTTGTGTAGACCGAAAAATCCTAAGTTATCCCCAAAACATAGCTGAACATTCCCTAAGAAAATGATCACCAGGGTTTTTAACGTTGGCCGCCTCCTGACTGGCCACCGACCCAGGGACAAGTTTAAAGGGACTCCATTGACTTAACATGGGGAAAAGTAGGTGTCCCAGGGATTGGCCGGTCAGCCACCCGCCCCTAGCATCTGATAGGCTAAAGGCCGGTGTGACACCAGAGGCCTGGATTGGCTGGGGTTTGAAGGCGGCTGAATCAAATTATGTAAAAGATGCTTTAGCACAAAGGACACTGTTGTGAATGTGCATTCTGACCCATTATATCCAGCCCCAGCCCTTTGTTCTAATGTTTACCCACCGCCCCTCACTATTGTCAAAATTTAATGCACTCATGTCTGTCCCCATTGTTCCCTGACCCCACTGTTCTGTATATAAGTCTGCTGGTTTGTGCAATAAACAGTTCTGGTTACCCTGACACTAGTTCTGCCTGGTGATTTGGGGTAAATTGCAGTATGCTGCGGGAGTCCTTTCTGGCTGATTCTGGGAAGAAGTAATCCTTGATGGGACACCAATGCTGGGTGTCTGCTGGTACCATCACAGTCAGTATAGTGAGATATAAGTCAGTCAATTTCAAAAGTGAATCTGTTATGAGAACATCACAACAGCCAGTGTTTCAACCATCACTGCCTTCACAAGGGACGTACTACTTGTCTGTTTCCAGTCAGTTTCTTAATAGCCAACCTTCAGAATGTGATTATATGTCTTTCCCCATTTAGTACAAGTGCGGTATACGGTTTCTCTCCGTTGTAGATACGTTTTATTTATTATTGATATGCAATCACGTAGTATTTACTGGCCCATCTTAGCCAGGGCAAATGGTCCCAGTATAGTCAGTAGTGATTTCCTAATATGATGCATGAGTAGAAATTCATGACTGGTCTACCAATTTCTTTTTTGTTGCTTGTCAGTATTCAGTGTATAGGATATTATCCATGGCTCTTCTAGTGGATTGAAACACAAAATTACCCATATGACACATGTTGCTGCTTAGTGTATTCATTCACATTAGACTAATCAGATCTCTCCTTCCTTACAGGGATTTCAAGGCAAAACTGGTCTCCCAGGACCTACTGGAGTTGTGGGGCCACAGGTATGTGAAAAAATGTGGGTACCAAAAAGGTGTTATGTCAGTGTACCCTCCTGATGCTGTATTGTAATATTACTGACTAGCCAAAAAAATGATGTTACCCATTCATCTTAGTCCTCCTTTCTGCCATTCAGGGACACTGCAGAGAGAAGAGCGCACCACAGAGTACTAAACACTAGAGGGCAACCCTCCCATTGACTGCTATGACAGAAAGTGATGGCTGTGATGGGCTACGAGAAAATGTACATCAAGCCCAAAACCTTACACTAGTATTATACTACAGTGAAACTGCACTGCAGTTCCCAGTTGATGTCAGGATCGAAGTTCATTTCTCTCTCTCTAGTGTTTAGAGCTCTATCTGGATGCCATTTTCTTGTAGCCCAGATATCACTTTCTATCACATAAGGCAATGGGCAGTTCTCCTTCTAGTGTATTGAACTCTGTGCTCTGGAGTCTTCATTCCAGGACGTTGTATTGTGCCAGAAGGGGAATGTCCGGAACAAGGGACACACTTAAAATCAGGGACTGTCCTGGGCAATCCGGGACACGTGGTCACCCTATCCTCCTTACCTATTCACTTCAAGATCTCAACAAATGTCTTCGGTGACCCTCCTCTTCCCTAATTTCTTTGTAATTTCATTCTCCACCATCAACATAGCGTGTTCCTTTGCCCCTTTTCTTTTTTTCTCATAGTGTCAGCAGAATCTCTCTCCCGGATCCATTTTGCCCTCATCCTTGTTCTTCTTCCACCAGCTCATTCTTCTGCCCTCTGCTCAATGATGGGGGTTGTAGTCTAACAAAAACTGGAGAACAGCTTGCCCACCCTGATATAATTTAATTCAAGCAGCAGAGGTTTCACTAACAGCATTGAATGTTGCCTTTTTTATTAATATATTATTTTGGGCAGTGAGTCAAGTGACAGAAGTTCTCTTTCAATGGATATTTCTATCTCTATATAAATCCTAGAACATGGAGGACAGTTTTGGGCACCAGTTCTTTAAAAATACATTACTGAACTGAAAAAAGGTCAGAGATGTAAACCAATACTGACACAGGGATTGGACTAGCCAAACTGGGTTTGTTTACATTAGAGATGAGACATCTAAGGGGTGATATGATGACCATTTATATATATATATATATATATATATTCAAGGTCAATAAAATAACTCTCTGAGGAACTATTTAACCAAAGAACTGAGCAAAAAAAAATAGATCATCCATTAAGATGAGAGGATAGGCAATTTTGACTAAAACAAACAGATATACTTTTTATAGTAAGGGCAGTAATGTTATAGAACTCTGCTTGGGAATGTTGGGTTCAAAGCAGATAGGATTTTGATCCAGGGAAATATTGGACAGCCTTTTGGAGGTAGGAAGGCATTTTCTTACCCACTTGTGGATTAATTGGAAATGGCTTTAATATTTTTTTTTAATGTTGTTTTTTTCCTTTTTCTTCATTAACAAGGGTGAGTTAGAGTGGGCTGAACTTGATGGATACATGTGTTTTTTCAGCCTACCCTAGCATGCATTACTTCCATACCTGGGAACTCTCCAGATCTGCCCTGGAGATTATGTTTTTTGCAATTAATTACGGAGTCTCAGTTGACAGGGACTGATTATCTGATGGTGGTGCATTTCCTATGAAACTCTGCCCACTTCTTCTCCTTCCAACCCTGTTCCTCCCACTTCCCACTCACTTTATGACATAGGCTGTTATACCCTGCCCCACCTGTGATTATGCCCCACCCCCCTGTGATGCAAATCATGTGAGATGGCTCAGTTGGTTGATGCACCAGCTGTAGAATCTGTTCAAACCACAATGTCGCAGGTTCTAGTCCCAGCCTTTCACCCCAGCCTGAAGTAGATAAAATGAGTACAGGACATACTTGAAAACGAGAGACAATCTCAATGTATTCTTCCTGCTAAAATACTTTTAGAAAAAAAATAAATAAATAATCCTATCCCCCAATCTCGCCACACAAGCCCTCTCCGGGGGTTCAAGAAGCCAAAGTTCCCAGGTATGATTACTTCATCACCATTTACATCCCTTGGAAGGCTATCAGCAAAAGACAGATGACACTTGAAGCTATAGGTAGACAGACAGACAGATGCATTTGTGTTAATCCAGTTTTTTTATTACATTAATCAAAATAAAGATGCATGTAACTAGATTATAATATGAAATATTTTTAAAAATCCTAGTCTGCTGGCTGGAATATCTTAATGCTCTTTCTCCTATTATACAGGGAAAATCTGGTGAAACAGGACCTATGGGAGAGCGAGGTCATCCAGGGTCAATGGGATCCCCAGGGGAGCAAGGACTACCTGGGGCAGCTGGAAGGGAAGGAGCAAAGGTGAGCCACCAATGTTAAATGTATAGTGAAGGAGAAAGCTTACAGCTCTTTGAAACACTGGGGATACTTGGATATAGGGAGGTGGGGAGATTTTTTCTGGTTCCTTTTTTATATGGCGGTAAAAAGGTAACTGCTTTGATGTTAAAGAATTCTCCACATTGCTTCACAATGCATTGGAGACCTCTCTGCTGTTCAAGGGGTTTAAAATAGAAAATGGACAAAGAGAGGATATTTCAGAAACAATAAGGGAAATGAGTATGCAGTTTAACCCTTTGAGTGCCTTTCAAGGGGTTAAAGGGGTAGTAAACCCATATAGTGGAATACTTTTCCCACTGAGTAAAAAATGGATATGTCCACTGCTGTGAGATGCTTTCCTCCAAAATAATTCCATCTCTAACTTTTGTTTTTCAATATTTAACCCTTTGAGTGCCAGAGGGGTACGCAACGCATTGCTTTGCAATGCGCTGCGTACCCCTCTGGCACTCAAAGGGTTAAATGTTAGAACAGCGCCATCTGATGTTCAAGTTGTTATTTTATGGGAGATGTGAGTCACTGGCTACAGTTCGCTATACAATGTAATAGGAACAGCTACATCAGTTCAGGACCATTTTAACTGTAATAAAGTTTGAATAAAGCAACTGCTACCAGTACAGGTGTTGTTGTTTTACTCAGTAGGAAAAGCCTTTCAATATGTGGTTATTTTTTTAATTTCATGATAAAACTTTACTTTTCTTTTAACCCTTTGAGTGCCAGAAAGTATCCAACACATTGCAGTACAGTGTGTTGGATATCTCTCTGACAGTCAAAGGGTTAAGACCACTTTGATAGTGTTACGATATTAGCCTTTTTACTAAATAAATAATATTGGGTATCTAGGTGAAAAAATCCAACATATATTTTCTTCCAGTATTTAAATATGACTTTTTCGCTCCTCCCTTCACAGGGTGACCCTGGTCCAAGCGGTATCCCAGGAAAAAGCGGGCCACAGGGATTACGAGGATTTCCTGGTGCCAGGGGCATTGCTGGGGAAACGGTGAGTATAATACCCAGAACCCTTTGGAACTGATGGATCAAATAATAGTAAAGAACAAATAAGGCTGAATTCCATTGTAGATGACAACTGTGATCACTGGGTTTTATCTCTCAGATTCCCACTGAAATCTACACAGGACTCTGGAAATAATTCCAGTGATAAATTTATGATCTGAAGAGGAATCCAGCCCAAAGAGGGACTGATTAACAAGACAGCCTGTGATCCTCTATTCATACAAAACTGCCTGTTTTAAAAGGGTCAAATCATATGGAACCTTATGCATAATGACAAACCAATTGCACCAGAGGGGAAAAATAAACATCCTCATTGATTTTTAGTGAATGTTTTAACCCCTTGAATGTTAAAGATGTGTCCAATGCATTTCAAAGCATTCAAGTAGTTTAAAGCTCCATTTAAATCAATGGTTAATTATTTACTTTGCCTTTGGTGCAGATGGTTGGTACCAGAATTTAGTGCAGTTTGCTTTCATACATAAGACACAGGCAACATGAGGTTATTCTGGAGTAATCCAACTGCACCATAGGGGAAATATTCCTAAATTCCCTTGAATGCTAGAGAGGTCTCCAATGCATTGGTTCACAATAAAAGCAGCTCCAAATAATCTTCATAGTATGTGGGCCACGGAGAGGGTTATTTCACAACTGTCAAAGTTGTAGTTCAGGACTAATTGAATGATAAATTTTCCCCCTCCCACCCCTTTTACCTAGTGTAAGCCTGCTTCCCCCAGATGTGGAATCTGGTCCACAGACCAGGCAGATCACAGCAAGGGACAATCTTCTTACTGTGAGAACAATGAAAACCCTGCCCCCTTGACAGGTTTTTCAGATTTTCCCTTTATGCTCACTGAAGACCGTCCCTCCCTGCAATCCATCTGGACAGTCTTGCTGCTCTGAAGTGAGCAGTGTTAGATCAGTAAAAGGGGTGGGAGGGGGATACTTTATCATTCAATTACTCTTGAACTACAACCCTGACAGAATTGAAATAACACTCTCCATGGCCCAGTGAAAACTAATTGGAGCTGCTTTTATTTTGAAACATTACTATCCCTTTAGAAGACCAATTTAATTTAACAGGGATTTTTATTTGTCCCTTGTGGTGCCCTTGGTTTACTCCAGAATAACTCCATTATGGGGGAGATTTATAAAAAAACAACCTTGGTTATGTTTTAAGAATTGTCTTTAAGTCATGGCAACTGGCGATAATGCCAAGTCTTATTTATAAATGAGTAAGGGCACCATCCTATATAATAATTTGCTAAATCGTGTGTAATGCCGTGACATGTGCAGTAGACACTGCTGTGCGTGCTGCAGTCATGCTCAGTAGAGACTTCGCAGCTCTGTATCAGCCGTGGCGCGGGCAGTCTCTACTGAGCATGACTGCCCCACAACTGAGTGGCAGTGGCACTGTGGCCCGTGTAACGGGCTGTTCAACTAGTTATAAATATGGCATGAACAATTTGATTTAACACCTGGAATAGTTAAGAACACCATATACCTGTCGTTAACATTCTGGAAAAAATGATGCCTCTAAATTGTTGCAGGTAACGACATTTCTTTAATTTTTGCAAGCTTTATTATTACGTTTTCAGAAACACAACTACATGGTGTTAAGGCTTCCAAAACTGCTGTAAGCATCTCTTTAAATGCTGCTGTAGTCATACTGTTTTTATAACGCCAGGTATATAAATCTGCCCCCATAGTTCTGTAGGGTGATCAGAGAGTGAAAGGGAATATTTTAACCTTTTGAGTGCCAGAGGGGTATACAATGTATTGCAAAGCAATCCTTTGCATACCTCTTTGGCACTCAAAGGGTTAAAGGGGAACTACCACCCCGCAATAACTTTACATTAATTAATTATATTTCTGGCGACTAGCGCTACTAAGCAGCTAGTCGCCAGATGAAGAATTAATTAATGTAAAGTTATTGCGGGGTGGTAGTTCCCCTTTAAGCTCACTTCCCATAGCTGCTGGACAACAACCTTTAGTTACAAGGCCAATACCTTAACCCCTTAAAGGGATAGTAATACTTAAAATGTAAAAAAAAATCTATATTGTAGGGTTTATCCCCCTGAGTAAAATAAGGGTACACCCACTGCTGAGAGTTTTTTAGTCAAAAGTTATTGCATCTTAAACTTGAATTTTTTAGGTGCAGTATCACAGTGGCCTGAAACTGTACAGTGGTGTTGTTGCTACACTATCCTATGGAGATTTATGGTCCCAGGACGAGAGCTGTCCATAGGATGGTGTAGCAACAGTGCCACCATACAATTTCAGGCCACTGTGATACTGCACCTAAAAAATTCAGGTTTAAGATGCAATAACTTTTGAATAAAAAAAACTCTCAGCAGTGGGAGTACCCTTATTTTACTCAGGGGGATAAGCCCTACAACATATTTTTTTTTTTACATTTTAAGTATTACTATCCCTTTAAGGACCCATGGTGTGCTATGACCGGCATGGGAAAACTTCCGTTAAGGACCCATGATGATGCTGGCAAGTAGTTCGGGTACCCCTGAATCCAATGAGCAAAAAAAAAATATGCCATGTGCTCATTAGCTTCGGCCGTACGGCTGGTCCTTAAGGGGTTAAAATTGTTAAAGAAAATCGACCCCAGCACAGTCTTTGTTATGGATCTTCCAGTTATATGATGCATGAAAGTACAGTTTTGACTTAATGACTGCCCCCCACCCTCAGACTACCTGGTCTTCATCACCAGTGATTTCTGTTTACTGTTTGTGTTACCTTAGTGTTCAGTGCACACAGTATTACTTGTTATCAGAATGACTTCTCTACTTTTCTGTCTCTGCTCTTTTTAAGGGTCCAGCTGGTTTGAAAGGAGCAGAAGGGCCGCTGGGCCCTGCAGGACCAGCAGTAAGTGCAGATTAAAATTGTGCTGAAAATATTAATATACTAGTAATGGTAATGTATAACTCCTGTTCTACATATATCTTCCCAACTGCTGCTATTATTCCATATACCTTCTCCCTATAACATCTCTTATTGCTCTGTTTAGCTGCTTCCTAAAATACCTCCTATTTTTCCATATAACATCACCTATTGCTTCAAATATCCCCTCCTGTAACTCCTCCAAATGCTACTTACAACCTCTCCCTATAACTCCTCCTATTGCTCCATATAACCCCCTCCCTCTAACTCCTCATATTTCTCCATGTACCCTCTCCCTATAACCCTCCTACATATAATCCTCTCTATAACTCCTCCTATTGCTCCATATAACCTCTCCATATAACTCCTCCTATTGCTCCATATAACCCCGACCTATAACTCTTCCTATTGCTCCATATGACCTCTCCCTATAACTCCTCCTACTGCTCCATATAACCTCTCTCCATAACTCCTCCTACTGCTCCTAATAGCTTTTCTCTATAACTCTTCCTATTGCTCTTCATGACTACTCCCTAAAACGCCTCCTATTGCTCTATATTACCCCTCCCTATAACGCCTCTGCTTGTAACGTATCGCTAAAACTCGTCTTGTTGTTCCAAATAACCTCCTCTTCCTATAGCTACTTGTATTGTTCCATATAATGCATCCTTATAACCCCTAGTATTGCTTTATATAATCTCTCCATATTGCTCCAAATAACCCCTCCTTTTAAAAGGATAGTAATTCTTAAAATGTAAAAAAAAAATATGTTGTAGGGTTTATCCCCCTGAGTAAAACAAGGGTACTCCCACTGCTGAAAGGTGTTTCATTCAATAGTTATTAATTTTCAAAGTTGAATTTTTTTAGGTGCAATATCACAGTGGCCTGAAATTTTACAGTGGCGCTGTTGCTACACGATCCTATGGACAGCTCTGGTCCCGGGACCATAAATCTCCATAGGATGGTGTAGCAACAACACCACTGTACAATTTCAGGCCACTGTGATATTGCACCTAAAAAATTAAACTTTGAAAATTAATAACTTTTGAATGAAACACCTTTCAGCAGTGGGCGTACTCTTGTTTTACTCAGGGGGATAAGCCCTACAACATATTGGTTTTTTACATTTTAAGTATTACTGTCCCTTTAATGTCTTGTGTTGCTCCATAGATTTTTTTTCATATGTATAGATTTATCTTCTGACTAATAAGATAATAATATTGGTAGTTTTATTTTCTGGAACTTGGTGTCATTTTTTTACTTAAATTATTTAAGATGTGTTTGATTATGTGGTTTTGTCTCCAATTGCTCTGCATAACCATTCCCTATCACTATTTCTTCTTCCCAGGGTCCTGGAGGAGAAAGAGGTCCTTCTGGAGCAGCTGGAGGCATTGGCCTACCAGGTCGTCCAGGAGGACAGGGACCACCAGGACCAAGTGGTGAAAAGGGGAACCCAGTAAGTGACAGCGATAAATTGGTAGTTATTTTGTGATTATTTAATGGCAGGGTTATTGTTTGAAGATTACAATCGAGTCATGATCTGAAGACCACACTCAAGACTGATTAATGACTGATTAATGGGCTGGAGACCAGTATCAGGCCTGAATAATGAACTGGAGACTAAAGTCAGCCATGATTAGCAGGGCTGAATAGCAGGCTGAAGGCTAGAGCAGTGGTTCTCAAACAATGTCCTCTTTCTAACAGGCCAGGATTTGTGAGTTTCCCTGTTAGAGCACATGTGTATTGATAAGAGGCTCAGTCAATGTTATTACCTCCCCTTCTATCTAAACAGGAAATCCTTAGATCCTGGCCTGTAAGTGGTCCCCAAATGCACATGTTGAGAACCACTGGGCTAGAGTGAAGTTTGACTAATGGACTGGAGACCAGCATCAGTGCTGAGTAAAGGCCTATAAAACCGTGTCTGGACTGAGTAAAGGGTTGTGAATCAGATACAAGGTTGAGTGATGGGCAGAAAAGTAGTCATGTCTGAGGAATGAGTGGAACACTAGAGTCGGGGCTGAGTAATGGTCTGCAAACCAATGTCACTGCTGGTAATGGTGTGAAAATAAGAGTTATTTCTAAATAATAGGATGTAATATTGAGTCAGGCCTGTGTAATGGACTGAAAGTTACAGTATAAGCCTGAAGGTTGAATTATGGATTGAACATCAGAGTCATGAGAATTAGGTATGGTCTGAAGACCAGTAACAGGACTTAGTAATGGTCTGGAAATCAATATTAGTTTGAAGACCAGCATCAAGGATAAGTAATGGCATGGGTTCAGAGTCATGGCTGAGTAATGTCTGATGACCAACATAAAGGCATTGTAAAGGGCTGGAAATCAGGGTTGGGTTTGAGTTACAGTTTATAAACCATAAGCTGCACTGAATTGTTAACTGGAGACCATAATTAGGGCACGGTATAGATTGAAGTCTAAGATGAGACAGTGCAAGACCAGATTCTGAACTGAAGGTTAGCGACCAGACTTGTGGCTACTGAAATAAGACTAGTTACTGACATGACGAGACTTGTGGCTACTGAAATAAGACTAGTTACTGACATGTTCCTTTCTAAACAAAGTATAGAAGAAAACTATTCCCTGCTTTGCACTTTTTAAATACTACTCACTTTTCTCTGTCATCCAATACAGGTTACTGGTAACTCTGGGTAGGCCATCCACCCCTTTTTATTGTAGGCAGGAACAATTCTAGAATTGTATGCAGGGGGTGGAGCCTACCTTCCCTCCTTGGCTGCAGCTAGCCAACCAGCTCCAGAAAGATTTGCTCCTTGGTGAAGATTACACAGGCAAGAGAACAGTTCTGCTATAGCTTTAGAAGTTTTTTATTTGTCTGTTAGAAATGGAATACCACCATTAGGCGGATTACCATAACTGACAATGCCCTTCGATGTGGCTAGCTCAGTGACAAGGTGCTTTTTCTGGACCTTAAGCCCTGGAGGGAAAATCTTGGCTACAAGTTCTTTCCCCAGGAGTTGCCCACCGAGGCTTCTTCTTTAAACATGGTAATCTGAAGACAGAAAATCTGCACTTTGAGTGCTGCAGGTCCACATGTCCCACAGTGCCCCTCCGCACAGGGGTTTTTCATTTGGAGTTCCTATTGCACACGCCTAGACTCACTGGGTCTATCTGTATGTCTGCTGGGTGTTTGGAGCATTTGGAGGGGGTTTCTGACACTTTTCCTACTGGTTCAGTGTTTTTTGGGTGTCCTAACATGTTCTAGTGATGTTTTATGTCTTTTAATATTGCACCTTCAATTTTGTAAAATGGCGTGCTTTACCACTTAGGCGCCATTGCTCCATTCACTACTATGGGACTGTACAGTTTAGGACATATCTCTGCCGTTGCTTGCATCAACAAGCAGGGCGGAACAAGAAGTCTCGCCACTTGGTTAGAGGTCAAGGCTATTTTGTCCTGGGCAGAAGAACACATTCCTGCCATATCCGTAGTGCATATTCCTGGCGTAGACAATGTCATGGCGGACTTCCTCAGTTGACACACAGTGGACAGAGGAGAGTGGGAGCTGCACCCAGAGGTTTCACCCTCATTGTTCAGAAATGGGGTCTTCCTTACATGATGGCGACAAGACACAACAGGAAGGTTCCGAGGTTCTGCTCTCGATGGAGGGACCCTCTAGCTCTGGTGGTGGATGCAATGTCCATTCCTTGGTTATTCCCTCTGGCCCACATCTTTCCTCCCCTCTCAATGTTGCACAGGGTGTTACGGAAATTACGACTGGAACGTTGTCCAGTCATTCTGATTGCTCCGTTTTGGGAGTTCTGCAGCATCCTCAATTTCAGTCTGTGGCTACTATTCCTCTACACCTGTTGAAAATGGCTTTTCTCCTGGTGATTGTGTCTGTCCGTCATGTTGCGGCATTGCATGCTCTGTCCTGTAAACCACCCTATTTGGTGTTTCACAAGGACAAGGCGGTCCTTCGCACCTCTCAGGAGTTTCTCCCAAAGGTGGTTTCGGAGTTCAGCATCAATCAGGAGATTGTAGTGCCCTCTTTCTGCCCTGACCCCACCTCTGACAAGGAGAGGGATCTCCACTTTTTAGACGTGGTGTGTTGTCTCAAGTTTTATTTACATTATACTGAGTCTATCAGGCAATCAGACGCGTTGTTCGTCATTCCTGAGGGTCCTAGGGCAGGAAGGCCTGCATCCAAGGTGACTATTGCTTCTTGGATCAAGTCCACTATTCGTCAGGCTTATGAGCTGAGGAAGAAGCCTGTCCCTTTCAGGTTCACGGCTCATTCTACACAATCTTTTGGGGTCTCTTGGGTTTACAAGAATCAGGCCTCTGCTAATCAGTTGTGCAAGGCTGCCACCTGGTTGTCTGTGCACACCTTTTCGAAGCACTACCGTGTTGATGTACTGGCATCAGCTGAAGCCAGCTTTTGGAGAAAAATCCTGGAGGCAGTCTTGCCTGTCTAGGATTTTCTTTGGTTCTTGGTGCTTCCTTCACGTTTGAGCCCTGTTGGCTCTAGTTCAGTATGCTGTGTAACAGTTGGGTGTTGTTACCCCTGTTCAATGTCCATTGACACTTCTTTGTTTGTTGGGCTATCTCTGATCTGATGATTCATATCTGCTCTGGTGACTTTGCGGGCCTTGCTCCTGGTCCTTGCCTTACTTCCCGCCTCTGGGAAACTCAATGGTTGGACATCCCAGAGTTACCAGTAATCTGTATTGGACGACAGAGAAAAGAGAATTTTAGTCTTACCTGTTAAATCCTTTTCTCTTAGTCCATACAGGTTACTGGTCTCCCACCCTGTCAAGGGACCATGCTTGGCTCTCCTGTGGCAGACCGCGGGGGTCCTTCGGGGTCATGCTCACAGGAGTCTTCTTTCCCTTCACTATCTAGTCAATAGTTAGTGTCTCAAATCTTTCTGGCGCTGGTTGGCTAGATGCAGCCAAGGAGGGAAGGCATGCTCTACCCCCTGCATACAATTCTAGAATTGTTCCTACCTACAATTAAAGGGGTGGATCACCTACCCAGAGTTACCAGTAACCTGTATGGACTAAGAGAAAAGGATTTAACAGGTAAGACTAAAATCCTCTTTTATCAGGAATGAATCATGATTCTCGACTACAGACAGTATTAAGTTATGGTATTAGACCACAGTGAGTGAGTTACAGGCTGGAGGCCAAAGTAGTGGCTAAGTTACAGATCCGTAAGTCAAGGTTGAATTATAGTTTGAGGACTAGAGTCATGACTGGGTTACATGTTGACGACAAGAGTCATGGCTGAGTTACATGTTGGAGACAAGAGTCATGGCTGAATTACAGGTTGAAGACAAGAGTCATGGCTGAGTACAGGTTGGAGACCAGGATAAATGGCTGAGTAACAGACTGGAGACTAGTCATGATTGAGTTATAGTTTTGAGACTAGAGTCACAGCTCAGTTACAGGTTGGAGACCAGGCGCTAAGCTACAAGTTGGAAACTAGAGTCAATGCTGAGCTAGTGGCTGGAGACTAGTGTCACTACTGAGTTACAGGTTGGAGACCAGAGTGAGGCCTAAATTACAAGTTGGAGACTAGAATCAAGGCTTATTTATAGTAAGCAGATGAAAGTAGGACTGAATTATGTTTGGAGACCAGAATCAGAGCTAATTTATGGAGTGGATCTGTGTGGACAAGTTACAGAACCAAGTTAGGGCTGACTTATATGATTGATACCTGAGTTAATATTTATTCAAAGGTTTAAGATCAGAGTTGTGGATCAGTTTTGGTTTGGAGACCAGAATAGGGTCTGAGTTATTGACCAAAGACCAAAGCCAAATTCACCTGGTTACTGATAAGGCCCTCCTTACTAGAAGAATACTAGACCATTCTTGATCATTTGAAATACTACTTCTCATATTCATGCTTCTCTTGAGTCCTGTTTATTATTGTCTCTTTAGTTGACTTGTCAGTATATTGTCTATTCAAGCAATAATGTCTTGAGTCAGCCCTCAATTCACCTTGTTTTTTGTAATTGTATGACTTACATTTATACTGAATGCTTAACACTCAATATGTTTATACAGGGAGAGAAAGGACCTATGGGGCCAGCTGGACAGGATGGTTTACAAGGCAGTGTTGGTCCCCCAGGACCTGCTGGCCCTGCTGGGCCTCCAGGTGATGATGGAGACAAGGTATGGATGTAATTCCTTCTTCTGCAGTACTTTGCTAAGCAACACATAATATATGCCAAAAAAGCAGTGCTTAAGTACAGTACATATTTTTATATTTTTATGAAAAATATATTATTATCACAGATGATTAAAACAAGGGTACTCCCACTGCTGGGAGAGGTTTGATTCAAAATATATTATAGCTCAAATGTTTTGTTTTAATTAAGCTGCAATGTTTTATTCTGGTCACCAGGTGGCGATTTTTCTGTTGTGTACTGTGGAGAGCCATAATCAATGACTCCATAGAAGTGCATTATAGAAAAAAATGTCTTGTGAACACTAGTTGGAGCTGTTGATTTTAAAACAATAGTACATTTCAGCTCTAATATATTTTGAAATATCTCCCAGCAGTGGAAGTGCCCTTGTTTTACTCAGCAAAAGCCCTATAGCATATATTTTTTCCATATTAAAAGTTTACTACATAGTTGATGAGATTGAAAAAAATAAATGTGTTAAAGTTCAACCTTTTCTTATCATTCCTTGATTTTTCTTCTTTAATAAATGACTTACTGGTACTTAGTGACACTTTTTCCCCTTTGCTCTAACACCTGTGTAAGTTGGTGATGCGAGTTACAGAACCTTTCCACCACCATTCAGGCTGCTGTATGAATTCAGCACCATTTGCAACAGTTAACATTTCTATATGTTAGTACATGACTTTCTTCTATGTCCTTTGCTCCTTTTCATATCATAGACACTAAAGGCAGATTATACAATACTAAATACCCCCTATAATATTTTACCCAGATCATCCCTCCGCAGGCCATACTTCCTTGTTCAGCCCTCCCTTTAATGGAGGCACTTTATGCTTTTTCTTTATTGTTCTGTATTACCACTATGAGTACCTGAGCTATGTCCAACGCATTTCAAATCAATGCTTTGGCCATCCCTCTGGCACTCAAAGGGGATGATGTACTAAGAAGAACTGGGGGTTATGCACTTAGGAGTGATGAAGAAGTGATAAAGTGGAGATAATTTCTCCAGTGATATCACTTCTCCAGTTCCTGTTATTCTATACAGGCTTTGCACTAAGACCGCCACAGTTGGAGAGATTTTAGTGCATAGGCTCCATAGAATAAAATAGGAATTGGAGAAGTGATATCACTGGAGAAGTCATCTCCACTTTATCACCTCTTAGAGCATCTCCCTCCTGGAGTATTTGTTTGGCAAACCAGAGCTGTCCATAGGATGGAGTAGCAACAGTACCACTTTACAATTTCAGCAGTGGGAGTACCCTTGTTTTACTCAGGGGGATAAACCCTACAACATATTTTTTTTTTACATTTTAAGTATTACTATCCCTTTAAAGAGGAACTTTCAGGTAATAATATCTCGCCCTTCAATAATTAAACATATGGTGACTAGCATCATAATACATGTAGTACCTCTCTAAAGTGCCACATGCTAGGGAAATCCTTAATCTTCAGATACTGATGGCCAGGTTAGTGCAGTCTGCGCGCCTGCACCGTCAGTCCCTTCCGGTTACCTTGTGGCACGCTGCAATGCTTCTTAGAGGAGACCGGGACTGACAGCGCAGGAACGCAGACAAGATGTCTACACTGATGCCTGGCTTCCGGTCTCCAAAGATTAAAGATTTCTTTAGAATGTGGCACTTTAGAGAGGTAATAGATGTATTATCAAGCTAGTCACCATATGTTTAATGATTGAACTGTAACTTATTACTGGCTGAAAGTTCTGCTTAAAAGAATTAAAAACCCCATTTAAATCAATGGGGGATTTTTATATGGGCAGTTAATTTGCCCCAGAATTGCTCCAATTCATCTTAGTAACATCAGCCTCTGAGTGTTAAAGGGGCGGCTGGACAAATATTAGTCTACTAGTGTAAAAGCCCTTGTACACGGGCCAAGGAACAGGTGATGTCTCACTGCTCCAGTCCTGCTCTGCGTACTGCCGTTACCTCACTGCTCCGGTCCTGCTCTGCGTACTGCCATTACCTCACTGCTCCAGTCCTGCTCTGTGTACTGCCATTACCTCACTGCTCCGGCCCTGCTCTGCGTACTGCCGTTACCTCACTGCTCCGGTCCCGCTCTGCGTACTGCCGTTACCTCACTGCTTCGGTCCTGCTCTGCGTACTGCCATTACCTCACTGCTCCGGTCCTGCTCTGCGTACTGCCATTACCTCACTGCTCCGGTCCTGCTCTGCGTACTGCCGTTACCTCACTGCTCCAGTCCTGCTCTGCGTACTGCCGTTACCTCACTGCTCCGGTCCTGCTCTGCGTACTACCATTACCTCACTGCTCCAGTCCTGCTCTGTGTACTGCCATTACCTCACTGCTCCGGTCCTGCTCTGTGTACTGCCATTACCTCACTGCTCCGGTCCTGCTCTGCGTACTGCCGTTATCGCACTGCTCCGGTCCTGCTCTGTGTACTGCCATTACCTCACTGCTCCGGCCCTGCTCTGCGTACTGCCGTTACCTCACTGCTCCGGTCCTGCTCTGTGTACTGCCATTACCTCACTGCTCCGGCCCTGCTCTGCGTACTGCCGTTACCTCACTGCTCCGGTCCTGCTCTGCGTACTGCCGTTATCGCACTGCTCCGGTCCTGCTCTGTGTACTGCCATTACCTCACTGCTCCGGCCCTGCTCTGCGTACTGCCGTTACCTCACTGCTCCGGTCCTGCTCTGTGTACTGCCATTACCTCACTGCTCCGGCCCTGCTCTGCGTACTGCCGTTACCTCACTGCTCCGGTCCTGCTCTGCGTACTGCCATTACCTCACTGCTCCGGTCCTGCTCTGCGTACTGCCATTACCTCACTGCTCCCGTCCTGCTCTGCGTACTGATGCCGCCTCACTGCTCCGGTCCTGCTCTGTGTACTGACGCTGCCTCGCTGCTCCGGTCCTGCTCTGTGTACTGACGCTGCCTCACTGCTCCACGAGATGCAGTCATGCGCAGTAGAGACTACCCGAATGCGGGCAGTTTCTATTGCTCATGACTGCTTCTGACAAACATCGCTAGCGTTTTATTATATATGATGATGATGATAGTTTTCCTACCATATGGATGTTTGGGAGTCTCTACAATGGTAAAGGAGAACTAACACCTAATAAAGATAACCTCCCACTTAATCTTACTATGGCCAAAAACTCCTGATGATCCCTATGAATTTTCTCTTGCTTAAGAGGTGACATCTTCAGTCAGCCCTGAATGACATATCTATGGAGGAGGACATAACAGTTGTTAAAGCAGGTGGACTGCATGAACCTGTTTAAGGTTACACTGTGCAGTGGGTGGAGTTTATGTCCAGTGGTCTTACCAGCAACTGTCCTGTCTGACTCCAGATTAAAGATGTTAGCTGTTTAACCATGGGTCAATTGAAAGATTCATAGGGGACATTACGATTTTCTAGCTATAGTAACATAAGTGTGAGGGGAGCTAATGTTAGGAGGATTCAGTTCTGCTTTACATTCTTACCCTCAAACACTCACAGCTACACATAGATATCTAAACTCTTACCCCAGCGTATAACCTCTACCTATATACATCAGATGTTTATTAACTTCAGTGGAATTCATCTCCTGTTTTTTAGGGTGAAATTGGAGGACCAGGACAGAAAGGAAGCAAAGGAGACAAGGGAGATGCAGTAAGTATATATAAATAACCACCCCTCAGTCAGAGACTTTAAAGAGATGGATATGTAAGTGGGATAGAAATAGGATATGAGAGAAAGAGGTATGTGGAGAGAGTGGCAGGGAATATAAAACAATGAGTGATAAATGGGGATTTGAACAAAAAGAAGGGAGTGTGGGATATGAGAGGAATAAAGTAGGGGATACAATATCAAAAAAGAAGGGGAAGAGTGAAAAACAATCAGGGGGGTTAGTTAGATAAAGATGGGAGACTGGACAGATCAGTTCTTTCTACTCTGGTTCACCAGCTCAGTCTTTGAAAATTCCCCATCCTTCAGGGAAGAAAGAGTTAGAGGGAGCGGATAGAGAGTGGAAGGGCAAGAGAGAGAGAGAGATGGAAGCAGGACTAGAGGTGGAGATATGTTTGTTGGAAATAGAGTTGATGAAAGATAAGAAGATAAAAGACAGTGACAAACTTAAGGATCTGGTGAAGGCGTATAAGAGACAGTAGGAGTGGTGGGAGGAAGAATAGGAGGAATACAGTTTGGAAACATGAGGGCCAAATAAATGAGGCAACAATAAGAGAGTAGATATGTTGGTGAATTAAATCATGAACCAATTAAAGAGTGGGTAGGAAACAGTGGAACCAATAATTCTGGAAGGAATAGATTGCCATGGAGTCGATCCCTGGTGATGCTAGAGAACATCACCATTTTGTCTTTGCTGCGGCCAGATCCGGGAAAAAAGGTGTCTACCTCTAGGTTGGAAGTCTGCATTCAGTTGAGTTGGACCAGGATGAACACGCTGACGTACTGATTGTGCAAGAATCTGCAGGTACCTCTGGGAGGATTGTCTTCAGACTGGAGGAAAGATGAACTGTCAAGGCCCTGTCCTTTTAAGGACCAAGAGGGAAGGCACCGCAGTGTAGCAAGGGAGAAACAAAAAACTGTTGTCAAAGATAGCTGAAAGGCAAGCCATGAATTAGACCAAATCAGCACATGGCACCAGGGATAGATCAGAGGCAAAGTCAGGAGTAAAGACAGCTCAGAACTGGAAGATTAGGCTCTCAGGCAGGAGGACCAAAGGGAAGCAAGCAGAATCAAGGTCAGGAGACAAGCCAAAATTCAAATGCCTGGAATTCAATGCTGAGCAACACACTCTACAAAGCACATAGAAAAGCAACGCAAGGACCACCACAGAGAAGTTTAAATGGTAAGGCTTCAACAGTAGAAGCGGCGCTGTGTCACCAAGTGGAGACACATAAAATCCCAATGGCCAATAGCAGAGGAGGTGCATCAAACAGGAAGACAACCTCCAGGAAGTGAGAAGATGGGGAAGCAGTCTAATCGAGTAACCAAAGGTAAGAGAGGCTCAATCATGACATTAAGAAGAAATAGTGAAAAAGGAAAGGAGAAACCATGAGTAGAGAAGAAATCTTGGAAAATGAAATGAGGAATCATTAAGAATTAATTAATATGTTTATTTATATAGCACCACAAGTGTACGCAGCACTTTATAATTTCAGGGTTTAAACAATACAGGGTTACATGTTCTTTGTAGAGTGAAACATTGGTTGTGAGGTCCCTGCCTGAAAGCTTACAATCTAAAGTGGTAATGGGAGACATACAGAGTACATAAGGGTCATGTGCTGAATACAGTGCTAGTTCTGATGATGATAGAGGACATCAGTAATGTAAATAATTTATAAAAGCATTCATTTGTACAATATCAGTGCCTTCTAGCATGATTAGATTTTAAGAGAGAAGAAACACTGGAGAAGGAAATGAGGATCCATGAAGACAGGAGAAATAAATGGGAAGAAAAAGAAGAAACATGAGGACATGAATAGGATAGTGAAAGAAAATGGGAAAACAAGAGGCCAGATGAAATCTAAAAGAAATGAGGAACCGTGGGGATGGGAATCAAAGGTGGAACCATGAGGACAGGGAAAAAGTAATAGGAAAGAAATGAGAAACTATGAGAATAGGAGAAATGTATGGGGAAACAATAGAGGGAAAAATGAGGAAAGGGAAATTGTAGGGGAAGAGAGAGAAGAAGAGGCTAATACATAACTTGTGGGAAGACGTAGAAGAAGATGGAGAGTGGAAAAGTGTGAGAAAAAAGACTGTTAATTATGGGGTAGAGGGGATTGAGCAGACACATCAGTGATAGAGAAAGGAGAAATGGAGGACATAATGCTGGTCATTTATGGAGTAGATAGAAGGAAATGTGACTGGGAGTGACAGAAGAGAGGGATGTGAGATACAGTCTTGATGATCAGGGCATAAGGATCATGCAGACACATGAGAGTGGAAATGTCTCTTACTTGCTCCATTACTTGTCCTATGAAAGGAGAAAAAAATGGAAAGTGAAAAAGGTGAGTAATGAGGTTGTGACCTGGAATATAGCGAGTGAATGTGATAGTGAAAGGAGGAGACAGGCTGAATAACATACGCAGTAAGTTTGCTACACGCTCCGGGCACAGATCCATACAATGTTCTACATTACACTGCAGGTGATAAATGCCATCGCTGATGTTATCTCACTGATTCCTATTGAAGTGCATGGGGAATGAGGAAATAAAACCACTGATAGTTATCACCTGCAATGGAATCCAGCCCAGTGACTGTCTATCGTTTTGGTCTTTATGCATAAAATAAAAGAATTGCAATTAAGGACCAAACCAACTGTGGTACAGGTACAAATAAAAATTCCAAAAATTCACATTGATTTAAATGGGAATTTAAGCTGCTTAAATGCTAGAGAGGTCTCCAACGCATTGCTTTGCAATGCTTTGGAGATCTCTCTGACATCCAGTTGGTTTAAAGTCTCTTTTATATTAATTGGAAATTGTATTTCTCCCCTGTGGTACAGTTGATTTGTCCCAGAAAGGCCCATCGTGCCGTCCTGAGGACAAAAGTGGATCAAGTCGAGGACAAAACAAGAACTCTCTGTGTGTCAAATAGCATTTCCTTTGATCTCAATTAGATTTTTCTTTAATTGAATCATAAGATGTGACCGTATTGCACAGCTTTTCCTGATACATATGCTGAGTTATACCGTAAAAAACACAGATAACAAACTGTCTTCTTCTTCTTCTTCCTCACAGGGACCCCCTGGACCTATCGGAATTCAGGGTCCAATAGGTCATCCTGGACCAGCAGTGAGTATCATGGGGGATCAGAATACACTGTGAATTCTGAGATATAGATTCCATCTTAGTTGTATCCAAAGACTGGCACTGATTAGTAACAAGATAGTGCTATACCAGAGTCCCAGTCTCGCTCATTAGCACAGTGTTTCTCAACCACGCCGCCATGGCACTTTGGTGTGCCACATAGATCCACTTAGGGTGCCATATTTTATCTATGAAGGCTGAAAAAAATACGAACGTTGAGTTTAGGGTGACCACATTTCAATTCTGCTATTCAGGGACACTGTGAAGAGAAGGGCACAACACAAAGTTCTTAACACTGGAGGGAGAACTGCCCAATTGACGACTGTAACAGAAAGCAATGCCTGTGAAGGGCTAAAAGATAAAGGATATCACGCCCCAAAGCCTTAGACTAGCATTACACTACAACATTACTGCACTGCAGTATGAGGATCAAGGCTCCATTCTCCCTATAGTGTTTAAAGGGATAGTAATACTTTGTTTTATCTTTATTTTATTTTGTAGGCATTAAAAATACATGAAGAACGATATAAGTCTTATCTCTCAAACCTTTATGGTTTGAGAGATATTCACAAGCAAAGTTTCCCCTCCCGCCCCTTTTACCTAGTGTAAGCCATCTCTTCTCATATGTGGAATCCAGTCCATAGACCAGACAGATAACAGCAGGGGACAATCTTCTTCCTATGAGAACAATGAAAGTCCTGCCCCCCCTTGACAAGTTTTTCAGGTTTTTCCCTTATCTTAATTGAAGATTGTCCCTCTCTGTAATCTACCTGGGCACCTCCCTTCTGATCTGGCTGAACAGTGTTACATCAGTAAAAGGGGCGGGAGGGGTGTACTTTGTCATTGAATTACTCTTGAACTACATCTCTGACAGAATTGAAATAACAGTCTCCAAGGTCCAAATACTATGATGATTAATTGGAGCTGCTTTTATTATGAAACATTACGATCCCTTTAAAGCTTTTTCTGGAAGACATTTTTGTAGCCCAACAGAGACATCACTTGCTGCCACAGTAATCTATGGGCCGTTGTCAGTGGAGTCTTTATTCAGGGACTTTGTATTGTCCCAGAAGTGGGTTGCCCGGGACAAGGGACACACATTTAAAATCCGAGACTGTCCCAGGAAATCAGGGACATGTGGTCACCCTAGCTGAGTTACAATTAAATAAGTATGGAACTTGTTATGCAAAATATGTTCATGTTGGTTATTCTGAGTGTGAGAATGAAAAATAAATATATATTTATGTATTTGTAACCTACATTACACCCTTGATAAAGGACGATAGGTGTACCCCAAAAATTCCAGCCTGTGTGTTAGGGGCGCCATGAGCAAAAAAAAAAGAATAAAAGGCTTACACATTAAACAAACAGTTTTTGTAATTAATAAATAAAACAAGAGTACTCTGTCCGGTAGAAGATTTTTTTATCCAAACATTATTACAGCTCAAACGTTTTTTAATAAAACTGCAGTTTTAAATTCTGGTCACCAGGTGGTGCTGTTGCTATCACTTGCAGTAGAGAGTCATTGTATATAATGCAACTATCCCACATTTAAAAAAAAAATGCCTTTTGGTCATCAGTTGGCTCTGTTGATGCTTGATTATCCATTTGAGATGTAATAACTTTTGAATGAAAAATATAACAGTAGCAGACACTAACCCTTTGGGTGCCAGAGGGGTACGCAACGCATTGCTTTACCTTTTTTGTGAATGATGATTTTTTTACCCTGAGTGACTATAGTACTAGACTTAAACTTACTAAAAATGCAGTGAGATGAGATGATCACACTGGCTTTGATACTGCTTCTCTCCTGGCTGCTAAATTGCAAGAAAGGAAAATATGCTTTATATAGGTTTAAAGGGATAGTAATACTTAAAATGTAAAAAAAATATATGTTGTAGGGTTTATCCCCCTGAGTATAACAAGGGTACTCCCACTGCTGAAAGGTGTTTCATTCAAAAGTTATTAATTTTCAAAGTTGAATTTTTTAGGTGCAATATCACAGTGGCCTGAAATTGTACAGTGGCGCTGTTGCTATACGATCCTATGGACAGCTCTGGTCCCGGGACCATAAATCTCCATAGGATGGTGTAGCATCAGTGCCACTGTACAATTTCAGGCCACTGTGATATTGCACCTAAAAAATTCAACTTTGAAAATTAATAACTTTTGAATGAAACACCTTTCAGCAGTGGGAGTACTCTTGTTTTACTCAGAGGGATAACCCCTACAACATATTTTTTTACATTTTAAGTATTATATCCCTTTAAGGGGTCATTCCATTTGGAAATCAAAGTATAAAACATGTCACAGATAAACAAGAGATTTGCAGGTTGTTGCAAGAAGTGCTGCTCGCAGGAGATATCACATCCTTTTTGTGTACTTCTAGGGTCAAGATGGAGACCCTGGTCGGAGAGGTCAACAGGGAATGTATGGACAGAAGGGTGACGAAGGTACACGGGGATTACCTGGGGTCACTGGCCCAAGAGGACTTCAGGTGAGTGGCAAAGTGACACAAACAAAAGGGAGCTATAGGGCACAAATCCTATATTTCCTAATGTATGGTGACATTGACAAAGAAACAATAGAGCTATGGGGACATGGAGTCTGTCCCTCCCACTGCAGGGTGACACAGACAGGAGGGAGCTATGGGGACATGGAGTCTGTCCCTCCCACTGCAGGGTGACACAGACAGGAGGGAGCTATGGGACATGGAGTTTGTTCTTCCCACTGCAGGGTGACACAGACAAGAGGGAGCTATGGGACATGGAGTCTGTCCCTCCCACTGCAGGGTGACACAGACAGGAGGGAGCTATGGGACATGTAGTCTGTCCCTCCTACTGCAGGGTGTCACAGACTAGAGGGAGCTATGGGACATGGAGTCTGTCCCTCCCACTGCAGGGTGACACAGACAATAGGGAGCTATGGGACATGGAGTCTGTCCCTCCCACTGCAGGGTGACACAGACAATAGGGAGCTATGGGACATGGAGTCTGTCCCTCCCACTGCAGGGTGACACAGACAGGAGGGAGCTATGGGACATGGAGTCTGTCCCTCCCACTGCAGGGTGACACAGACAGGAGGGAGATATGGGACATGGAGTCTGTCCCTCCCACTGCAAGGTGACACAGACAGGAGGGAGCTATGGGACATGTAGTCTGTCCCTCCCACTGTAGGGTGACACAGACAGGAGGGAGATATGGGACATGTAGTCTGTCCATTCCACTGCAGGGTGACACAGACAGTGAAGAGCTATGGGACAGGAGTCTGTCCCTCCCACTGCAGGGTGACACAGACAGTGAAGAGTTATGGGACATGGAGTCTGTCCCTCCCTCTGCTGGGTGACACAGACAGGAGGGTGCTATGGGACATGGAGACTGTCCCTCCCACTGCAGGGTGACACAGACAGTGAAGAGCTATGGGACATGGAGTCTGTCCCTCCCACTGCAGGGTGACACAGACAGGAGGGAGCTATGAGACATGGAGACTGTCCCTCCCACTGCAGGGTGACACAGACAGGAGGGATCTATGGCAAATTGAAACAGTCCCACCCATTACATGGTGGCATGGTTACGCAACTGAGAGAATATTTTTGTGTTGTGGCCCCCAAAAAAAGTTTGCACCGGACCCTCCATTGACTAGTTATGCTGCTCTCTCTTCACAGGGTATGCCTGGCCCTCCAGGAGAAAAGGGGGAAAGTGGAGATGTTGGCCCAATGGTATGTGCTCTGTACTTATACATATTATTAGTTATTATGTGTGCTGTATTTTCAAAATGAGTAATTCTGGAGCAAACTAGCTGCATCATAAGGGCAATTAAAAATGCTCAAAATTCCTGTTGATTTTAAAGAAACAGTAACACCTATAAATGAACTAGGGTTATACACTCCTAAATACATTTTACATCATGCTAGTGTAAAAATCATCTCTTTGTTTTCTGAGGCCTAAAATCTATTCTTTTATAGTGTCTGTGGGGCTTCATTGCCTACCTTTTCCAGGGATCCAGGGTTCCCATTACAATAGCACTCCTGATAGGGTGTCTAAGAAGTGATTTTTCTGCATTGTCTTTAAATGGGCCGAGATAAGAGAAAACAGAAGGGCAGTAGATGTTAATTGTAATGTGTTGAAGACCTCTCTGTCATTCATTGGGTTAAAAGTCCCCTTCCAATCAATGGCCATTGTTTTCTACCCTATAGAGCAGGTGGCTTGGTCCAGAATTATTCCATTTTGTTTCTAAAATAATGTCCAGTTGTGTTTCATTTGTTGGTAGATTGGGTGACACATTCCCATGGTGTAACAATGTTTTATTATCCTATTTCAGGGTCTGCCTGGTGCTATGGGTCCTAGGGGCCCACTAGGTCCTAGCGGTGGCGAGGTGAGTGTATTCCAATTATTTATATGGTGTATAAGGTGAACAAGGAGGAACCATGTCCCAGGTCTGACTTTTCCTGTTCTTGGTGTTTTAGGGGAGTCCAGGAATGCCGGGAGGACTGGGACAACCAGGAGCTGTGGGAGAAAAGGTGAGCTGGTCCATAGAAGAGGGTACACAATATCTAGGAAATATATAGCTTCTTTAAAAAGAGGGATGTCCATCCTAAGGCCCAGGGGACATGATCAGTCAGGCTGTGAAGATAGGCACTTGCTGAGAATGAGACTTTGTAGTGGTTTCCTTACAAAGACTCCATATGTTACAAAGACTCCAGGATGGGGCAGCTCTTCACTGATCAAAAGGTTTATTGGATAACAGCAACATTGCATGGGGTGTTGGATTACAGCCAAAGCTTGTATCCCTTTCAAAATACCTGACAATGTCACACACACCAGTTCACGTCAAATCCATGGACTCCCCCATGGCTGTTATCTCAGATTTCATCTGCTTTTCCTCCTAGAGGTTCAATGACCAATCAAGAGACAAGCTACATCCCACAATATCTGAATAAGAAAATGAGGGGACTGCTAGTTAGATTCAGGATTTAAAAACATCTGACGAGAGTCCTGTTGACAATCTTCATGTATATAATGGCATACTATCTCCTGCATCCCCAATGTGTATCCCAGGCACTACCCTCAGTCTGATGACCCCCAGGAGTGCCCAAGTACTAATGCAAGTGTTCAGAGATAATGCTGTCTCTGAGTACGTGCAGACTGCCTGATGCCATACACATTATATTCCATCCCCAGCAATGTCCATGGTTCTGAACCTGGGGCTGCCTCCTCCAGAGATATGGGGAAGCACATGTGTGTGTTTGTGTGTGAGTGTGTGTGTGCATGTGAGTGTGTTGGAATCCTCTGCATACATAACCACATAACCAGCATGTGTAGGGGAACAGGACACCTAGCGTGGGTGTCTAGCAGAGGAGAGCAGAGCACTTGGCTTATCTTTTATTGAATGGACACTCTACTCTCCACCACAGTCTATAACAGGGTCATTCCACAAGCCCCCCACCACCACCACCAAGCAAATTCAGTTATATAACTAAATGGGACCAGTTTGTGAAAAGTAACAATATTTCTTACCCATTATTTATCAGTAAGGCAAACCTTAGCTCAAACTTGCATTTTTGGGTGCATTATCCCCTTGGCCTGAAATTTGACAGTGGCCCTGTTCCTACAGCATCCTATGGAGGGTTAGTCTAGACTGCTGTAGTAAAAATTTCAGGCCATGAAAGAACGGCATCCAAAAATGCCTTGAAAATGCCTCCATGGACATAATATACAGGAGTTATCTCTTGTACAAAGGCACAAGGGCAAAATTCATAAAGGCCTTCAGGATTGTGTGGCCATAATAATGTAGGTGGAGTTTAATTAATTATTAGGGCATAAAAGCTCCTTAGTCTGTAAGTTACACAGCCAGAACCTGGAACTTTGTGTAAATCAATGAAGGTCTGAATGTGCCTTCCTCATCCTAAGAGTTCATGTTGTGTCCTCTTCCAGGGAGAAGCAGGGGAAGCAGGAGATCCAGGACAACCAGGAGAAGCTGGACCTCCTGTAAGTATCTTATAGAAGGAAACGGGGGTGGAAGGGAAAGCACAAGTAGACAGAATGGGAAATAAAGAGTTGTGATAGAGAGAGAGAGAGAAAGAAATAAAGGGAAAGAGAGCATAAAAAGTAATTATAGACTCTTATTCATCAAACTAAAGAGTTGCAATTCTGGGGCAAATTAACTACACCATATGGAGTGGGGTGAAAATTCCCATTGATTTAAATTGGTCTGTATACCTGTAAAATGCTGAGAGTTCTCCAGAGCATTAGTTCATAAAGCAATGGAGACCTTTTTACTATTCAAGGGGTCTAAAGACCCAGGTAAATAAATAGGAGTTTGCATCATTTTCATTTACTTAATATGCTACAAGTGAGGGAAATTAGAGATATGAGGGAAAGAGGAATAAAGAGAGAGAGTGGGGTCAAAAAAGGAGGATGGGAGAGAGACAGACAGAAAGAGAGACGTACAGCTGGATTCCCAATGAGTTATCCAACTCCACACCGTCTGTTCCTGCAGGGATCCAAAGGTGATGTTGGTGAAAAGGGTGAATCTGGGCCTTCGGGGGCAGCTGGGCCTCCTGGGAAGAAAGGACGCCCAGGAGAAGATGGACCTAAAGGAAACCTGGTGAGAATTATTAAAACATAGATATGTACAGTATAGTTTACTATGCAAGTCCATGAGATATAGAGTTAGAATTCTTTCTGGAGTATACTGAGATATAAAGGACCGATGCATTAATCAGTCTGAGAGGACCACAGTGGGATATAAAGGACTCATGTAGTAATCACTCTGAGAGGACTATAGTGGGGTATAACGTTCTTGTATAGTAACCAGTCTGAGAGGAGTATAGTGGGATATAATGTTCCTGGATAGTAATCAGTCTGAGAGGACTATAGTGGGATATAAAGTTCCTGGATAGTAATCAGTCTGATAGGACTATAGTGGGATATAAAGTTCCTGTATAGTAATCAGTATGAGCCATGTATTAATCAGTTTGGCAGGACCTTACTGAGATGTAAAGGACCCAGGTATTTGTGCCATAGTGATGTGATGTTTAAAGGAGCCATAAAGTAATCAGTCTGACAAGATCATATTGAGGCACAAAGGACCCATATTAGTAATTAGTTTCACAGAATGTGCTAAGAGATAAAGACCTGTGTAGTAATCAGTCTAACAAAACTGTACTGAGCTGTAAAGGACATACATGTTGTAATCCATGTGACACCACCCAATGGAGATATACATATTTATATAACAAGAATAATAAGAACGAAATGGAGAAGTATGACTATTGGTTTCAATATTGGTACATTGTGAAATTATATTGCCATTTTTACTTTAAGAAAGTAATTTAACCCACTTTTTTTGTGGTCAAATGGACAAAAAAAATCTGATTGGTTTATATGGCTGTTCATTGTAGGGCCCCATTGGTTTTCCTGGAGACCCGGGAGCACGAGGAGAGCCCGGTGTAGCAGTAAGTAGTCTGTATCTTTATACCAGGGAGACCTGTATACTTCCATACATTGCTGCTGGTCACGTTATTAATAAGCCTGTCTTATCACCAGGGTATTGATGGTGCACCTGGAGAGAAGGGGGATGCTGGAGACAGCGGGAATCCTGTGAGTATGAGCCAAAGACTCTTTCACTAAAAGGGCCTTATGTATCAAAGTGATATATATTAGGTAGTTAATTCAAGAGATTTATTTCTGCATGTGTTTTTACATTATATTAAAGTGGGCCTGTGACCCTATGACAAGATTAGTTTGAGAATTAAAATCTGTTTATACATTACACTATAATTTTACCCTACTCACTAGACTGTAGACACTGAGATGGCCCTTAGGTCAGCATTTATAGACAAAAAATATTACTCCTGTCTTCCAAAGGAAGAATGATTAATATTATCACTAGGGAAATCACTACTGTAATGTTTCAGTCTCCCAGTGCAGAGTGAGTCCGAATTGATACATTCACTGTACAGCATTGAATGTATCAGTTCACACACCCATAACCCAAATATAGATAACACTGTGGTGAAAACCTTGTGCCAAATTGAAGCAACTACTGTGGTCTCAATGAAGAATAAACAAGATTTGGCTGAAGGAGCTGAAATCACCAGTTTATTGTAGTAAAGATTTTTGGGGTGTTGGAGCATTCCTAGGACTATGCCCACCCCATGATGATGTACCCTATACAAGCAGAACAACAAAACACAGTACATGCAACCCACCCCTATATGCCCCCACACTCCTGGGACACTCTTTCAGGCAAAGACTTGAGTTCCCCCACTTGTCAACCTGGAGGTCTGGGGACCAATCAGAGCATAAGCTACACCCTTGGAGATCTGAATCAGCCAATGAGGGGATTGCAGCCAGGACTCAGGGTTAGAAACTACCTAATGTAAGTCCTACCAACAGTCTTCACTACAAATGGCTAATCCTATCTTCCCCTTCCCCAGGGTGTCTCCTAGGTTGTCATGAGGGATAGTGCACATGGCCAGAGATTATGTTCTCTCTGGGAACTGGTGTACCCCCTGATGCCTCCCAGATTAAAAAACAAACAAAAAAGGCACCCAATAGTGTAATAAAGCCAAAACACACAAATAGATGGAATAAAATATAAATGATTACTCTCATTCAATGGTGGTCAGACCAAGACTATTATCAGAAGTCTGACAAAAGAACATACAGAGAGCTCAACCATTCTCCATTCGGATAAGGTCCACATAGAAGGTATCACATGGGCAGCTGGACGTTAATTAAAGTAATTAATTTATTGAATAAAAAGTTTAAAACAGAAACTATATTTTTTAAACAATTTAGCGTATGAAAATGCTGTTTTATCAGCGTTAATACCCGGTAAAGAAAGAAGACACAGCTACATGCAAGGCTGATCTCCAAGTCTGGGAAGCTTCCAGCACTGAATCTGAAGCAACTGTGTCCAGTTAGTATGATGGGTCACATAAGTTATTTACCAGTACAATATTACATGAACTATAAATCTGATGATGGGGAACAGATCTCTGAGATTGACTTCTATTTAATACTGTAGGTGCTCTGTTTCCTTACTGCCAACGCTGTAAGCCTTCCAAGCCAACACTGACCCCAACCAATTACACCTAAATAAGTTCCATTCAAAACCTTAAAGTGATAGTAATATTTCACAAAAACAGCAGCTCCAATTAATCTTCATAGTATTTGAGTCATAGAGAGTGTTATTTCATTACTGTGAGCATTGTAGTACAAGAGTAATTGAATGATAAAGTTTCCCCCTCCCGCCCCTTTTACCTAGTGTAAGCCCCCACTCCTCAGATGTGGAATCCAGTCCATAGACCAGACAGCTCACAGCAAGGGTCAATATTCTTACTGTGAGAACAATGAAAACCCTGCCCCCTTGACAGGTTTTTCAGCTTTTCCCCTTATCTTAATTAAAGATTGTCCCTCTCTGCAATCTACCTGGAAATTCCCTGCTGCTCTGAGGTGAGCTGTGTTACATCAGTAGAAGGGGCGGGAGAGGGATGCTTTGTCATTCAATTACTCTTGAACTACAACTCTGATAGAATTGAAATAACACTCTCCAAAGTCCAAATACTATGAAGATTAATTAGAGCTGCTTTTATTATGAAACATTACTATCCCTTTAACACATGAACATGTTTTGTGTTCTCTAGCAGACCAGCACCTGTCATATACACATACAATCTGCTTTGTTTTATTTGGAGGTGCCATCAAACTACAGTTTGCTAAAAACTGTAAAGAGAGATGTAGCCCTAGAACTAAAATAATTGTATGCCCCTGCTGTAGGCTAAATCTCTATTTTTCTGTTACAGGGACCACCAGGACCTTCAGGGGAACCTGGGCCATCAGGCTCACCAGGCAGAAGGGTGAGTAATGTGAAGTCGTGTCTGTGTGTAACTATGTGATGAACGTGCTAAACACCTTACCTGTTATTTTTCTTTCCCAGGGTCCTCTGGGACCAGTCGGCAAAGACGGCAGGCAGGGCGAAAAAGGAGCAAAGGTAAGGTGTTATAAAACAAGATGACCAACACCAAGTAACACCAGTTGTTATTTAAAGGAATAGTGTAACGGGCCATAACCCGTTACTGGAAAATGTTTTGCTTGGCTACAATGTTATAAACCACTTTCAATGAGAAGAGCTGAAGTTCAGGACAGCTACGCTCTCACTGTTCCAAAAAGACTGAAATGCATGGACTGTAAAACCTGCAGCAGGCTGGCTGCTGTACCGGCAGCCTATTCAACAAGTCCCATAGACTTTACATGGGAAAGTAGGAGGCTCCCTGATTGGCCAGTCTGAGTTAAAGGGACTCCATTGACTTTGCATGGGATAAGTAGGCGTCCCTTGGATTGGCCAGTTAGCTGCCCGCCCACTGGTTCCGATTGGCTGAGACAGCAATGATGATCTTGGCCCGGATTGGCCATCGGATTCCAGGCTCCTGATTGGCCAGGGTTTGAAGTGGAATATTCAAAGATGCTTCAACCCCCTGGCCATTGTGTAAAGATGTGTATTCGAGTCCCTCAGCCTTTTGTCACAGTGTTTACCCTTACTCAGTCCCTTTGTGTAAATAATGTAATCACGTCTGGCCCTTTGTGTTATGTTTACACCATCTGTCTCTGTCCATTGTCTAGTATTGTATCTTGATGTGGTTCACCATGTATAAAAGAGTTGAAGTTTGTGCAATAAAGAGTGTTACAGTTTGGACTTGAACTGGCTCCTGTCTCTCTTTTGCTGGATGGTATCAAGGGACTTCTGTTGTCCCCCATCCTAGGAAGAAATGCTGCCTGAATAACCGGTGGAGTTGCCTACTTGTAGCTGACTTCTGGAGGGAGAATCCTGAAACGACGGCCTGAGTCCAACCCAAGGACTTGGGTATCCGTTACACTGGTGGCAAGTGGTTGGATTGAACTGAAACCAGCCCAGCAGGGGGAAAAATAGCCACTGGCTTGACCCCGGTTTCAGCGACAGTTCGTGGGATATTCTTCTTCGGTCAACTGAGGGCATCCAAGCAACATCAGGGATCCAGGCAGTAATATGGCTGATGCATACAGGCAGAAATCAGTGGCAGAGTTGCAGCAGATGGCTGAGGAATGAGGACAAGAGACTCGTGGATTGAAGAAAACAGAACTGGTGAGCCTGCTGCAGAGTTTGGATGAGGACATTGTAGAGCGGGCAAGACATACAGATTTACCACCAGAGGACAGTTACAGTGCCGGCTCTCATCAGTCGCAATCCCCCGGGGTTATGGTGAATCACCCGGCTCGACTGGATATTGTAGCAGAGAAGATTGCGAGTCGCCTGGCTTTTCTGGAACCTAACCCCCCCGCAGGACTTTGTGGCCAGGACTATTGTGGCTGTGGAACAAGAATACTTCAGAAAAATGGAACAGACCCGGTCCAACTTGCACAGCCTGGCCAGTGATTCTCGGAGCAACCCGGCTGAATATACCTACAAACTTCCCCATCAACTTTTTAAAACTTTTGATGATACCATTGGGGACATTGATGGGTTCCTCCGGGATTTTGAAAGACAGTGCCGTCAGGTGCGATTGGCTCCCCAGGACTGGGTGCCTATTCTAGCGGGGAAACTGACCGGGCGAGCAGCTGATGCATATAGGGCTATTCCTGAGGAGTGGAGCTCAGACTATGCCGAGATCAAGTGGCGATTGCTCCAAAGGTACGCCATCATCCCGGACACCTACAGGCGGCAATTTCGGGAAAGTCGCCGGCAGGCCAAGGATACCCATACAGAATGGGTGTACACCTTAGAAAGGGCATGCAAAAACTGGCTGCAGGGTTGTGGGGCACGGACTGTCGAAGACTGTTGTCAACAAATGCTGTTGGAGCAATTTTTTCATCATGTTACCCCAGAAGTAAGGGACTGGGTGTATGACCACAACCCCCGCACAGTTACCGCTGCTGCTGAGCTGGCAGACAGGTTTGAAGGGTCCAGACGCCTGGGACCACGAGCAGCCACCGTTTATGGACACGTGGGGATGACAGGGTCCCGTGCCGCTGGGGGTCCGACCTCTATTCCTCGCCCCACACCTGCTGGGCTCCCCAGAGGGCCGCCTGTTACACAAACAAGGACTAACCAGGGACCTGAGTGCTTCCAATGCCATCAGCGGGGGCATCTGCGCCCCAGCTGTCCTTTGAACCGGGTCAATACTCGATCCCAGCCAGCACCGTCCCGTTGGGGACCACCCGCCGCCCAAACTCGTATGACACCCCAGGCCGTTAACTGTATCAGTACCATGGAAGAGGAGGATTATGCATGGCCCTCACCACTGGAAATTCTGCGGGGCTCTGATGACTTGACTCCCTGGGGTTATTATCATGAAGTGGCCCTAGCCCAAGGTCCTCTTCCAGATAACAGGAGTCATCACATCCAAAATATCAAGGTGGATGGCTACTCAACAGAGGGATTGCGAGATTCAGGGGCCACGCTTACATTGGTCCAACCACGATGTCTGTGGCCCCATCATCGTACAGATCAAGCAGTGGAAGTCAGAGTTGCGGGAGGAAAAGTATACCAGCTTCCTACCGCCCGTGTACATCTGGACTGGGGCTCTGGGCAAGGTTTCCGGATCGTAGGAGTTATGCCAGGATTACCTGCCAATGTACTGCTGGGGAAGGATTTGGGGCGCCTGGAAAGCCACTTTGCCACAGAAACTCCCGTGGAGGATTGCCAGGCTGTAACCCGTGCCCAAGCCCGACGACCAATGGTAAGCTCCTCTGACTTGACTCCTTCTCCCCATCCTGAACATAGGGCATTACAGTGGTCACCCCCGGCCGAATTCAGGGACGCCCTACAGACAGATCCCTCGTTAAATGGGTACAGGCAACGGGCAGATAATGGGGTTCCTGGTCCCAGTGGGGAGAAAGTGTACTGGGAGAATGGGCTCTTGTATAGGCAGACCCTTTCGACAGGATGAGGTAGTGTAGAGGTAGCCAAAACACAGCTGATAGTGCCCGCTGGTCACCGTGCCGCTTTACTGGCTCTGGCTCATGAGGTCCCGCTCCCTGGGCACCTTGGGGTTAGAAGCACAGAGCAACGGCTCACCCGGACCTTCTTTTGGCCCCAGATCTCCAAAAGTGTCCATACGTTCTGCCGAACCTGTGACATCTGTCAGTGGGTCGGCAAATGGGGGGACCGACATATAGCTCCCTTACAATCCCTTCCCATCATTGGTGTTCCCTTTCAGCGTGTCGCTTTGGACATTGTGGGTCCCTTGGCCAGATGTAGCTGCTCAGGGAAAAGATTTATCCTCACCGTGGTGGACTTTGCCACCCAGTATCCTGAAGCGGTTGCCCTGTCCAACGTGACAGCAGAGTCCATAGCTGACGCGCTGGTTACTATTTTTACCAGGGTAGGGTTCCCCCAGGAAATTTTGTCGGATCGGGGAACACAATTCACCTTGGAGCTGCTGCAACAAGTCTGGCAGCTCTGCGGGGTTAAGGCGGCACACACTACCGCCTATCACCCTCAGACCAACGGCCTTTGTGAGAGGTTCAATGGAACCCTCAAACAAATGCTGAGGGCCCTTACTGACTCGCATCGAGACTGGGAGAAATATCTGCCTCATCTTCTCTTCGCGTACCGGGAGGTTCCTAAGGAGACCACGGGCTTCTCTCCCTTTGAACTATTGTTTGGGAGACGAGTCCGGGGACCCCTGAACATCCTCCTTGAGTACTGGGAGGGGAAGTGTGATACAGAAGAAACTCCTGCTGTCACCTATGTCCTAGAATTGCGGGATCGCCTGGAGAGTCTGATGGGCATCGCCCGCCAGAACCTCCAAAGCGCCCAAAATAGGCAGAAGAGGTATTATGACAGGCAGGCTACATTCAGGGAGTTTATAGTAGGACAACCAGTACTCGCCCTTCGACCTGTCCGCCAGAACAAGCTGCAAACAGCTTGGGAAGGCCCGTATCAGGTGGTGGACCGCCAAGGGGAAACTACCTACCTCATAGCTCGGGGGCCCCAGTTGAAAGACAGAAGGATCTGTCATATTAATGCCCTCAAACCCTATAACCAGCGTCCTGAAGACATCCTAGCTGTCTGTACCCTCGCCTCCCATGACTCTGAGGAGCGTGAGATCCCAGACTTCCTGACCGACACCCAGCGGGATGCCACCCCTAGCTTTTCCCCCTTGGGCGACCATCTTTCCCCAGAACGGCAGGGACAACTTCGGGACATTCTAGCCAGGTGGCCAGATTTATTCTCCCCTTTGCCCGGACGCACCCCCCTGACAGACCACCATGTAGAAACCGTAGACCAAGCTCCCCTCCGGCAGCCCGCCTACCGGGTGCCTGAAGCGGTTAAGTCCCAGCAAAGATAGAAGCCATTGTAAACTGGCCCAAGCCCCAGACCAAGAAACAGATCCTAGCATTTCTGGGCACAGCTGGCTACTATCGCAGATTTGTTCCCCGGTACAGTGACCTGGCTAAACCCCTGACTGACTTAACGAAGAAAGCCTTGCCCCGCTTAGTAACCTGGACCCCTGCCTGCGCCCAGGCATTTGAAGCCCTGAAAACAGCCCTAGGACAAGCGCCCGTTCTCGCTGCTCCCAATTTTAACCGACCCTTTCTGCTTCACACAGAAGCCTCAAATGTCGGATTGGGAGCAGTTTTGAGCCAGGTAGATGCTGCAGGAGAGGAGCACCCCATAGCCTTTCAAAGCCGCAAGCTGCTAGATCGAGAAAAAGGATATGCTGTAATTGAGAAGGAGTGCCTAGCCCTGGTATGGGCGATCAAGAGATTTCAGCCATACCTGTATGGGAGGGAATTTACCGTGCTGACAGACCATAACCCGTTGGTATGGCTAAACAAAACTTCAGGGGATAATGGCCGCCTACTGCGCTGGAGTTTGGCCCTGCAACCATATTCTTTTACTGTACAGTACCGGTCCGGCAAGCACAACCAAAACGCTGATGGGTTGTCCCGGCAGGAGGATGTCTAAAACCAAGTGGATTATGACTTCCTCCCAAGTCCTCCTATATGGAGCAGCAGAGGACTTGGGAGCTGAAAAGGGGGGGTAGTGTAACGGGCAATAACCCGTTACTGGAAAATGTTTTGCTTGGCTACAATGTTATAAACCACTTTCAATGAGAAGAGCTGAAGTTCAGGACAGCTACGCTCTCACTGTTCCAAAAAGACTGAAATGCATGGACTGTAAAACCTGCCGCAGGCTGGCTGCTATACCGGCAGCCTATTCAACAAGTCCCATAGACTTTACATGGGAAAGTAGGCGGCTCCCTGATTGGCCAGTCTGAGTTAAAGGGACTCCATTGACTTTGCATGGGAAAAGTAGGCACCCCTTGGATTGGCCAGTTAGCTGCCCACCCACTGGTTCCGATTGGCTGAGACAGCAATGATGATCTTGGCCCGGATTGGCCAGGGTTTGAAGCGGAATATTCAAAGATGCTTCAACTCCCTGGCCATTGTGTAAAGATGTGTATTCGAGTCCCTCATCCTTTTGTCACAGTGTTTACCCTTACTCAGTCCCTTTGTGTAAATAATGTAATCATGTCTGGCCCTTTGTGTTATGTTTACACCATCTGTCTCTGTCCATTGTCTAGTATTGTATCTTGATGTAGTTCACCATGTATAAAAGAGTTGAAGTTTGTGCAATAAAGAGTGTTACAGTTTGGACTTGAACTGGCTCCTGTCTCTCTGTGCTGGATGGTATCAAGGGACTTCTGTTGTCCCCCATCCTAGGAAGAAATGCTGCCTGAATAACCGGTGGAGCTGCCTCATTGTAGATGACCTCTGGAGGGAGAAACCTGAAACGACGGCCTGAGTCCAAGCCAAGGACTTGGGTATCCATTACAAATAGTAATACTTAAAATCTAAAAATATATATGTTGTAGGGTTTATCCCCCAAGTTTTACTCAGGGGGATAAACCCTACAACATATATTTTTTTACATCTTAAGTATCACTATCCCTTTAAACCTTTTCAGTGCATTGCACACCAGTTTGGTGCTTAACCTTTTGAGTGCTAGAGTGGTATCTAATGTATTGCAAAGCACCCAAAGGGTTAAAGACTGCTAATCTTGCTATTCTTATGAGAAATTCAAGGGCAAATAAGGTGCCTCACAGGGGACAAATAAAAATCCCCATTGATAGAAATTGAGCTTGTAATCCTTTCAGTGCCAGAGGGGTACGCAACGCATTGCGAAGCAATGAGTTGCGTACCTCTCTGGCACTGAAAGTGTTAAGCCTTTGAATGCTAGAGAGGTCCCCAGTGTCCTGTTCTGCAACGTGTTGAAGTCCTCTATCATTCAAAGACTTAAAGGGGCAGGACTGTCTAGGTGATTAAAAGAAAAAATACTTCTCTTAATAAATACAGCATGGGGAGCCTAGCTACGGGATTCCTACATGCCCCCACAAAATTAGTTTTTGATATTTTCACAATAATCTGATTTTGATTCTGACCACTAAAATCAAGCGAGGTGTCTCTTGCTCCTGCCCCTTTTTTCCATTACACTTTCACTGATGATTCTAGATAAGCCTGTTGAGCACTGTGTGCTAAGAGGGATTGAGGGATTTGAGCAGCTGACATCACCAGGGTTGGGGGAATTGAGGGTAAATAGTCTTTCTAATGCAATAGTAATGCCAGAGGCTTGGGAAACCTTTTTTTTATTAAATCATTTTATAAGAGACACAAGTACAGAAATAAAAACAGATTTATTTTTGATTCCTTAACATTTCCCTTTAAAAACACAATTTCAGTCAGTAGAGATTTGTCCCCTTTGGTGCAGTTGGTTTGCACCACAATCGTTCCATTTTTATTTGTGCATATGACCCTTAGGGCCTTATTAAGAGCAGCTATACTGGAGCAAACCAATTGCACCATGTTGGTGATGAAAATTCCCACTGATTTAAATTGGCCTTTTAAACTCCTTTGAATGTTAAAAAAGTTTAGAATGCATTGTAAAGCAATGCATCAGAGACTTCCCTAGCATTCAAGGGGTTAAAAGCCCCTTTTAAATCAATTGGATTTTATAGAATTTCAGTCCCCCCACCCCCTTTTGTGCAGTTGGTTTGTTCCAGGATTGCGCCTCATTATCTTAGTAAATATTGCACTTGATGTCTTCACAGGGAGAACCTGGCACAGGAGGGCCACCAGGAAAAACAGGACCAGTAGGACAACAGGGATCACCAGGCAAAGCTGGACCAGAGGGTATGAGGGGTATTCCAGGACCTGCGGTGAGTGACTACTAAGATTTTAGACACAAAACTTTCACGGTTGCAGCAATCACATTAGAAGACATAATGATCAGCCCCTGTGATTGTGCACATATATTTGCATTATTTTAATCTGCGTTCTTCTTGTGGTGAGTGCAAAATAGCATTTACTTCTTAAAGGAGCAGTAAACTTCTGTTATGAAAAATATGTTAACCCCTTAAGGACTGGCCGCATGTGTTCAAGCTACAGAACTTTTTTTCTAATTTCCGGATTCTGTTCCGGATGCATGCAGCATGGCCAACTCATGACGTGCCAAGACCGTGATGGGTCCTTAAGGGGTTAAACAGATTTCCTGATTAGTAAAATAAAAGCACTTCAGCTACTGAAAGATTTTTCATTCAGAAGTCATTACAACCAAACCTTTTTTTTTTAATAAATCAGAAACTGGCGCTAACAGCACCAACTAATGTCTTTAAAAGGCATGTTTTTGGAGTGCTTTCCTATGGTAGAGCATTCCAAAGTCAAGGGGCATCCAATGAAAGACTGCAGCCGAGAGATGGTTCGAGTTGTGTAAGGAGAGGACATAAACAACCCTTGAGAAGAACGCAGGAGACAGGAAGGGGTATAGCAGGAGACAGGAAGGGGTATAGCAGGTGATAAGAGCAGAAATGTAAGAGGGTGCTGAAGAAGGAAGCTACTTAAAGGAAAGGACAATAATTTTGTAAGAAATAGGAGACCTTATAGGTAGCCAATAGAGGGATTTCAGGAGCAGATGATAGTAAATTAAGAACAGACTGAAGTGAAGAAAGAGAAGAGGCAGGAAGACCAGAGAGTAAAATGTTGCAGTAGTCAAATCTAGAAATAATGAGGGTCTGAGTGAGACCTTTTGTGGTTAACATACAGAGGAAGGGACTTCTCAAGTGTTCTAAACTCTCCCAGTCCTATGTTATTCTATAGAGCCTATGCACTAAGATCTCCTATGAAATAGCTTAGCACATTTGCTCCATAGAATAACATTGGACTGGGAGAGTTTAGAACACTGGAGAAGTGATCTCCACTTCATCACATGTTAGTTCATCTCCCCATGTGTTCCTAGGTTATGTTGTTAAAATGATTTTAATGAAAAATTTCCCAGCAGAGGAACTAATCTTGTTTTAGACAAACAAAAAAGAAAAACAAATAAGAAAACCTCAAGTTCAGCCCAAGCCATGTCACCCTTGTTTATCCAGAGGAAGGTAAAAAACAAACAAACAAAAAAGCCATATTGAAGCCTCAAATGGGTAAAAAAAATATTTCCTGTTCCTGACTCTAAAAGGCAGTTTGATATGTTCCTGGATCAAAATCCTATCTGCTTTTTTGTCAAAGTCCTTATAGAAAAGAACAGGGCCGGATTTCTCATAAGGCAGAGTAGGCATCTGCCTACAAGCGCACCCCACAGAGGGGCGTCTGTCATTGGGACCCGTTTTTTTTTTTTTTTAATTTATTTGTTTTAATTATCCTTGCTGCGAGCACTAACCTCCTACCCGGTCAGGTCTGCTTCTCCTTCAGCACAGACCTGTAGCTGCTGAGCTCCCTCACGAGCTCTTTAGTAATGCAGAGCAATGGGAGATGACATCATCTCCCAGCGCTCTACAGTACTAAAGAGAAGACCATGCGGGAGCTCCAGCAGCTACAGGTCTGTGCCAAAGGAGGCACAGACCTGTCCTGCCACGCCGCTGGACCACCAGGGAGGAGGTAGGAAACGGGGATGGGCGAAATATGAGCGTAATATGGCGCTGATGGGGCGCAAGTTGGAGCTGATGGGGGGGCAGTGTGAGGGCAAAATGGAGCTGATGGGGGCAAATTGGAGCTGACGGGGGCAATATGGAGCTTATGGGGGGAATTGTGAGAGCAATATGGAGATGATGGGGGGCAGCGTGGAGGTTAGGAGCATTGTTGAGGTGTCCAGTAGAGATGGCCAATGGAGGGGGGCACTTCAGATTTCTGTGCCTACAGGCTCTTCAGATGTAAATCCGGCCCTGGAAAAGAAGGGGCATCCAGCCTAAATGGATGTCTACAGCACACATGCAACACCTTTCTTTGATCTAGAAGTGGGAATTAAAAGTAATGTCTCAGTCTTTGCTGATGACACTAAGCTATGTAAGGAAATACTTGCAGAGCAAGAAGTTTTTTCTCTGCAGAAGGATTTAGATAAACTGAGTGGAAGGGCAGAAAAGTGGCAGTTGACATTTAATGAGATAAATGTAAGGTTATGCATTTGGGCTGTAGAAACAAACATGCTACTTATACACTAAATAGGAAACTAACTTGGGAATCCTCATTAGAGAACTATTTAGGAGTACTGATAGACATAGACTTCACAGCAGTGTGCAGTGTCACTCAGCTGCTGCAAGAGCAAATAGGATACTAACCTGCATAAAAAGAGGTGTAGAAGCAAGGGATGCGAATATTATCCTACCTCTGTATAAATCCTTGGTTAAGCCTCATCTGGAATATGGAGCACAGTTTGGGGCACCAGTTATTAAAAAGACATAATTGGACTGGAAAAAGTGCAGAGACGTGCAACAAAACTGATAGAGGGATTGGAGGATCTGAGTCATAAAGAGAGACTAGCCAAACTGGGTTTGTTTACATTAGAGAAGAAATGTCTAAGGGGTGATATGATTACCATTTACATATATATTCAAGGTAAATACAAAATACTCTCTGAGGAACTATTTATTTTATTCAAAGAGCTGAGCAAAGAACAAGAGGTTACCCATTAACACTTAAGGAAAGGCACGTTGGCTAAAACAAAGGCAGTTTTTTTACAGTAACGGCAGTAAAATTATGGAATACTGTAATTGCTTTAAAAAAAATAATGGATACCTATCTAGCACAAAACAATATTGAGAATTATGACAATTGGCTTACAAGCAGGCAGGTTGTGATTTGGTATGGGCTGAACTTGACGGACATGTCTTTTTTCAGCCTCATCAGCTATGTAATTCTTGTTGTCTTTGCCACTCACTAGCTTTCTGAACATAACACATATTGTGAAAAAGTTGTCATTTTCATTGCATCTTTGAAAGCATTTAGAATGATCATTTATTATACATTTGAGGCCATTTAGGTGGGTCAATGCAAAATGAAGGAAGCATCTTAATGCGTTGTACACTCCTCTGGTCCTCAAGTAGTTAAAGCAAAATTCTTATCCTGCAAACTTTTTCCACAATGTTTTTAACCCTTTCACTGCCACGGGGGAATGCAATATATATACCTATGTCACTGAAAGGGTTTATGGTGCTGTTTATGGTTCTGAAGTTTGAGCGGGTCCTCTTCACTCCCCTAGTGGGTATGTGGGGGAGCAGAGATAGCACACTCAGACATCAGGGTTGTCGTACTGCTGGTGATGTGTAATGAAGAGCATCCCTTCTACATCACCAGCAGTTCAACAACCCTCCATGCTAATGAGTTAATCCCTCCCCCCTTTCATACCTGATTCTTAGTGCATATGGTGATGTGTGTCTCCAACACCAAGGCAATGTGCTACTATAATGAAATCTATTTGAGATGAGTTACTCAATTATTTGTAAAAATAAATTAATTTCTATATACCTTATTATTTCAGGGTGAGCCAGGGCTGTTGGGGCCCCCTGGTCAAACAGGACCACCTGGACCAATGGTAAGTGGCACTAAGTGTAAGGAAAAAAATGACTATACGCCATAATGTATTTAACCCTTTGTGTGCCAATCGAGTACTCATAACATTGGAAAGCACTCAAAGGGTTAAAAGTAAATGGATTAACAAATATACTCACTCCCTTATCGTGGCAGGAGTGTTTGCTTGTGTCAAATAACTATGTTATCGGAGGTATATACTCCTGGCAGGGTCACCCAAGGTGGACAGTTCAAAGCTAAGACACCAGACTAAACCGATTCAAAATCTGCCAACCGGCGCTGGACCAGCATGGCAGATTATGGTCCATTCCCTCAGCATGGCTTCACAACAAAAACAATGGCCCTTATTCCCCAGAAGCTTGAGAGCTACTATAAATGTACTACTATAAATGTAAAATAATGCACTTGGGACATAAAAATCCAAAGGAAAAATATACCATTAAGGGTACTGTGCTGTCAGAGACAACAGAGGAAAGGGATTTGGGAGTAATTATTTCTAATGACTTAAAGGTAAGCAGGCAATGTAATAAAGCGATGGGGAATGCAAGCAGGGTGCTGGGTTGTATAGCTAGGGGCATTAGTAGCAGAAAAAGGGAAGTAGTCATGCCACTGTACAGATCTCTAGTTAGACCTCACCTAGAATATTGTGTACAGTACTGGAGACCCCATCTCCAGAAGGATATTGATACTCTAGAGAAAATTCAAAGAAGGGCTACTAAAATGGTGACTGGTCTACAGGAAAAGAAATATCAGGATAGACTAAAGGATCTGAATATGTATAGGTTGGAGGAGAGAAGAGAGAGAGGGGATATGATAGAAACATTCAAATACATGAAGGGATTCAACAAAGTACAGGATGGAAGTATATTTCAAAAGAGTAAAAACGTTAGGACAAGAGGCCATAGTCTAAAACTAGAGGGACACAGGTTTAGATGTAATGTAAGAAAGTTTTACTTCACTGAGAGGGTAGTAGACAAGTGGAATAGCCTACCAGCAGAAGTGGTAGATGTCAATACAGTGACAGAATTTAAGCATGCATGGGATAGGCATAAGGCGGTCCTTAACATAAGAAAAGACCAAGGACCAAAAAAGGTTTGAGGTTTTTTTTTTTTTTGTTTTTTTTTACACAGTAGGAAATTGGGCAGACTAGATGGGCCGAATGGTTCTTATCTGCCGTCAAATTCTATGTTTCTATGTTTCTACTACCTATGGCAGCGGGAAGTCCAGCTCAAAGACAGAGGGTGGTAAGAATCACCGGGTTATATCAGCTTATGTGAGACTCCTAAAACAGACAACGATATAGTCAAATTAGTAAATGGACACTGTCTATACTATAAAGGAACCAATGGTGGACGATGCGGAGGGATCGAATTCTTGTTTAATAAAAGATTGACAGACTCAGTCATAAAAGTAGAAAATATTTCTGAAATAATTGATTCCTGTGCAATCAAACGAAACAGTCTGTATGTTCTTCAAATCAAGTTTAGGCCCCTACAAGTAGCCACAGTGGTAATGAAGTTGAAGAATTTTATGATGATTTATTACGGCTCTACAAACAGGCCAATTGCCATTACAAATTTATAATGGGAGATTTCAGTGCAAGAATTGGCAAGATCTGAATTTGCAGAAAAACAAAATTTGTAAATCATGAATTAATTCTACAGGAAAGAGGCCCAGAGAAAACAGACACAGAAATGCCGTAATCGTAATACAAGTGAAATCCAGTTCATATCCTATATAATAATTCGCTAAGTTGTGTGTAACGCCCGACATGCGCAGTAGACACTGCTGCGCGTGCGGCAGTCATGCGCAGTAGAGACTGCTCGCGCCGCGGCTGATACAGAGCTGGGCGCTCCGAAGGAGCGTCCAGCTCTGTATCAGCCGAGGCGCGGGCAGTATCCACTGCGTGTGACTGCCCCGCGACTGGCTGCCAGAGGCACTGTTGCCCGTGTAACGGGCTGTTCAACTAGTTTGCAAATAAAACGATAATCATAGACTGCTCAGTCTTAAATCATTTTAACATTGGTGACTATCGTCTAGTAACAGCAAAAATCTAAATTCACTGCAAGAAAGAAAGAAAGAAAATTATCAAGTCAACAAAGTGAAGAGTGCTATATCAGCACTGTCTGATCACTTCATGACCTTCCAGACACAAACATTTTAACCCGCAATTAAAAAGTTAGTGACATTGTTGTAGACACTGCCCATGCCCTTGCACTTACTGTGGGACAAGAAAATCCAAGCCAAATATCAAAAGAAACAGTTGCCATGATGAAAAAGCAATGAGAAATGACGTAAAATGGTAACATTAGAAACAGGGTACAATATGTAAAAATGTGCAAGACCATAAGGAAACGCATAAAAGAAGAAACATGCAAGTTCAATGTTGAGCTCATCAAAAGGACACTAGAAGAATACATTGGAGCCAGATGTTTGAATTAAAGCTTAAAGATGGTACAACAGCAAAAGCTCAAGAATAAATGGTTAAACAATGGAAAAATTGTATTCAAATGTTTATAAGGATGAAGGACAACAACTGAATCCAGTGCCAGAGGCTGAAGCTGGGCCCGAAGTTTTGGTAGAAGTAGAAGCCGCAATAAAATCAATTAAAATGGCAAAGCGGTTGGACCTGATAAAGTCACTATTGAAATGTTGAAAGCCAGAGGTCATCCCTTATTCAAAGCCATAGCTAAACTGTGTTTAATATGACTACTACTACTCAGCAAAGTGTCTGAAACATGGAACAATGCAGAAGTCATCCTAGTGCAAAAAATATAAGGCGGATCTAAAAACTATCAACCAATAAGCCTGTTGCCAGTGGTCTGCAAGGTTTTCACAAAGGTACTATCAAGAATAATGGCCAAAAAAATTAATGTGGCACATCCTAAAGAACATGCACGATTCAGAAGCAGTTTCAAGTACAATAGACCATATCCAGAGAGTGTAACAAGTGATAGAGTGGCATAATGAATACAAACTTCCATTATGCATAGTCTTCATTGACTATGAAATGACCTTTAACTCAGTGAAAAGCAAGCAATAATAGATGCCCTGATCAACCAAGGGATAGATAGAGCTTCCATCAATATACTCCAATCAATATATCAAAATGCAACTGCATCAATACCGGTCAACAATTATAAAGTTCAGATCAACAAAGAAAAAGCCGTCCGACAAAGAGACACAATTTCCCCACAACTATTTTCTGCTTGTTTAGAAGGAATTCTCTGCAAACTAAATTGGGACAAAAAGGGACTAAAGATAAAAGGAGATTACCTACATCACTTACGTTTGGCATACTCTGCCAGTAGTCCGGAAGAACTGCAAGAACACACTGAAACACTACAACAGTAAAGAAAAAAATTTGGTCTAAAAATGAATGTCAAGTCATGTTTTTAAATGTTTAACAAATTTACCATACCAAGGAAAATCTCAGTAGAAGAAGAACTAGAAGAAGTGGACAAGCATGTTTACCTTGGACAGGAAATATTAACAGATCGAAACACCATGATGAAAAATGACCAACGAATAAAACTGGGATGGCAAACATTGTATTTCTTTAAGACAAATTCACCACTGTGTCTCAGGTGAAAGGCTTTTGACCAATTTGTCCTTCCAGTTCTTATGTATGGCTGTAAAACTGAATTCCAATGCCAGGCAAAAACTTAAAGGGATAGTAATACTTCGTTTTATCTTTATTTTATTTTGTATTATTTTGCATTAAAAAAAAACATGAAGAACGATATAAGTCTTATCTCTCAAACCTTTATGGTTTGAGAGATATTCACAAGCAAAGTTTCCCCTCCTGCCCCTTTTACCTAGTGTAAGCCATCTCCCAGCGCTATGTATTACTAGAGCAGCGCGCCGAATGGGAGATCAGCTGAACGACTGCTGCGGGCGAGGGGGTCGCAGGGGGCGGCCGGGCCCCTGGAGTGATGGGCCCGGTCGCAGGTGCGACCGCTGCGACCCCTATTGTTATGCCACTGGAGATTTTAACCTCTTGAATGCTGGCAAGGTCTCCAACATGCAATGCAATGCAATGAAGATGTCTCTAGCATTCCAGGGATTAAAACTCAACGGTGAATTCAATGGGAATTTTGGGAATGTTCGTCTGTTACCTATGGTGTAATTGATTTGTTCCAGAATTGCTCCACTTTTATGTAGTGCATCAGCCTTAGATGTGAATAACATGATCCATTCTAACATAAAAAATACACCTTTTATGCTTACAGGGTCCTCCTGGATTACCAGGCCTTAAAGGAGATTCTGGTTATAAAGGAGAAAAGGTAAGGCAAACTCTCATTCAGTGTCATCCTAATCTTTTGGCTCAATATGGGGGTGAAACTTGGACTTGATGTCTACACATTAAATAAACTATAAATGTAATATGACTTCTGTAACTCCCAAGTTACATATTTTCAGCACCCTGTCCCAGCGTCGAGACTTAAATGACTGGGACTATTAAATGTCCCAGATTTCAGCTTTGCAAGCACACAAACAATGATGTTATTGGCTACCTATCAGCCAATCACGGTACTTGGAAAATGCAGGGCGGAACAGATGCAATGGTCTTTATGTAAAAAACAAACCAGATCAAGCGTAAGACAAACCAGCTGCTCAGAAGGGGACTTCCCATTGAGGTTAAAGACCAAAGGAATTATTTTTTATCCTCTATGGCGCAGATCAGAATTGCCCCAGTTTGTCTTTATAAGTAATGTCATGTGGCCCATATTTATAAATCAGACTAGAGTTCATCTGGAGTAAACCAGCTGCACCCTAGGGACATATATAAATAAATAAATTCATTAAATAGAGCTTTTTAACTTCTCCATTGCATTGGAGACCTCTCAAGCGGTTAAAATCCAATTTAATAGGAACTTTTAAGTGTCCCATATGTTGCAGTTGGTTTACTTTAGAATATTTTCTTTTATAAATATGGGTCTATGTTCCTTGCATATATGTGACAAAATGCTTGCTGTAGTCACCACACTGCAAAACCATTCACTAAGTGCCTAGGGACTGGCCAAGGAGACAGATGGACACAGGTCCACTCGGTGCCCATCACCTCTCCTTCCATGGAGGTGTCGTAAACACTTATACTCTGATGTCTGTGCACATAGACCAGCATCTTTGAATCTTATATACTGCCATGGTGATCTGGTAAAGATGGACTTCTGGGGCAGATTAACTATACCATGGGAGGAAAATAAATCTTCCCAAAACTCTCATTGATTTTAAAGTTATTTTGTTTCAAAATTATATTAGCTCAAAATGTATGCTAATCTTCTCTGTCCATCCAGGGTCATGCTGGGTTAATAGGCTTGATAGGACCTCCAGGTGAAATGGGGGAGAAAGGAGACAGAGGACCAGCTGGAAACCAAGGAGTACCAGGACCCAAAGGAGACCCTGTACGTACTGAAAAACAGGACCTGCAATTGTTTTAGAAACATAAATAAGTGACCTAATGTCAGGTTATCACATTAAAATGTAACTAACACAATATAACAACTTTGGTAGATAAAGAGCTTTGTAAGTTTAGCCAAATTAGCTTGTACTGGCCAACAGAGAGTGACAGGTGGGAGGGAGAGCAAATTGGTTAGTATCTGGTTGGCAGGGAATCACAGGTGTGAAGGAGGGAGAGCAGTTGGAATGTAAGTATCTGGTTGGCAGAGAGAGGCATGAAGGAGAGAAAGCAGTGTGGAATGTTAGTATCTGGCTGGCTGGCAGGGAGAAGCATGAAGGAGAGCAGTTTGGAATGTTAGCATCTGGCTGGAAGGGATTCACAGGTGGGAGAGAGAGACAAGTGTGGAATGTTTCTATCTGGCTGCTAGTGGGTTGTATGAAGTAGGTAGAGCAGTGTCGAATGTTAGTATGTGGCTGGCAGGAAGTCACACGTGGGAAGGGTATCAGTGTGGAATGTTAATATCTGGATGTCGTGCTGGCTGGTCATTGCTATCGAATTTGCACAAATAAATACAGTTAAATATTTTAAATGCTTGTTTTAAATACAAAACATAATTCATGGTGTTTTTGAAAGCTCATTCATAATCATGTGTTAGTTTCAGTTTAAATGTTCTATAGTCCTCAAGAGCAATGACCTAGCAATATGACAAGTTTATTGGATTGAAAATCTATTATACATTATTGGTAGTAAAAAAGTAACTTGGTTCTTTTCTTCAGGGGCTTACAGGACCTTCAGGACCAAATGGACCACCAGGACCCAGCGGATTGTCGGTAATTATGACTGAGTTGATCTATTTTTGGCAGCCATCCTATGGTACAAAGAGATATGTTAGACAAATGTTGGGCAGAAGTGGAAGGAGTATTAACAGGATGAGGATGTCAGCAAGATGACAAGGTGTATTGTAATGGATAATGAAGGGACAGCAGCATGGTGTGGGGGTCGATAGGAACAACAGATAACCCCTCGGAAGCTTTGCTTTGCAGTGCGTTGGAGAACTCTCTAGCATCCAAAGGGTTAAGAAGACATCTGAATATATATAGTCAGAGATTTATACAATTTCCAGTGGTGGGGGAAAGCATTAGACTTCCAGAACCGTGGATGCACACATTTGATGAATGAGGCATTTTGGCCATTTAGTGGTGTCCTCTGGGTACTTATTGGGGTGGGTCAACCAGAGATAAGGAAGGATATTTCTATTTAACAGATCTGAGTTGAGTTAGAATTTTTTAAAGGAGAGCTAACATCTCTAAATAATAAATCCCAGTGGCCCCTGTGAATTTTGCCTTTGTTCAAGAGATAACATCTCCAGTCAGTCCTGGATGTCATATCCATGGAGGACAAATATGGGTCTGTGTTCCAGAGACTAAGCAAGAGGTGTGCATGAGGCTGGCTGCTGGTCCAGCAACTTCTGGGCATAAGTATGGCTTGGAACAGCAGGCTGCTACCATACTCTGTTTTCATCTTCAGAGAGGAGCCATCGGCTCCACACTGGCTCTTCTAGCACTTCCTGGTGCTTTGAGATTATGTCATCAAAATGCACCCAGAAGTACCAGTGGAGGCAGTGTGGAGCCGATGGCTCTACACTGAAACAGAAACCAGAATGGGGCAGAGCAGCAGAGAAGGTATGAGGGACTGTATGGATGGGGGAAATATATGGCTACCAGTGGGCAGATAAACAAGGCTGGTGTGGATCACATAGTATATGTGAAGAATCTGTTGGCTGGCTACCAGCGTCAGGGGAATAAAGCTGATGGGGATCACATAATGTATGGGGGGAAATATGTGGCTACCAGTGGGCAGGTTAATAAGGCTGGTAGGGTCACACGTTGTATGTAGGGAATCCCTGGCTACCAGTGGGCAGGGAAATAAAGCTGGTGGGGGTCATATAGTGTATGTGTGTAATCTGTGGCTACCAGTGGGCAGGGGAATAAGGCTGGTGGGGTCACACGGTTTATGAAGGGAATCAATGGCTACCAGTGGACAAGGAAATAAAGCTGGTGGGGGTCACATAGTGTATGTTTGTAATCTGTGGCTACCAGTGGGCAGGGGAATAAGGCTGGTGGGGGTCACACGGTGTATGTAGGGAATCACTGGCTACCAGTGGGCAGGGAAATAAAGCTGGTGGGGGTCACATAGTGTATGTGTGTAATCTGTGCCTACCAGTGGGCAGGGGAATAAGTCTGGTGTGGTCACGCAGTGTATATGGGGAAAAGGGCATAGGAATAAGGCTAGTGGGGCTCACATAGTGTATGTGGGGAACCTGTGGCTATCGGTGGGCAGGGAAATAAGGCTCCAGGGGAGGTCACATAGTGTATGTGAGGAATCTGTGGCTATAAGTGAGCAGGGATAAAAGGCTGTTGGGAATCACATAGTGTGTGTGAGGAATCTGTGTCTACCAGTGGGCAGAGGAATAACGTGGGGGGTCACATAGTGTATGTGTGGGATCTGTGGCTGCCAGTGGAACAAGGCTGGGGTATCATAAAGTGTATGTGTGTTGTTCTTTGGTTACCAGTGGCCAATGGAACAATGCTAGCAATCAGACAGTGTATAATTGGCTACGAGTAACCAATGAAACAATGATGGAGTATCACACAGTGCATGTGTGGTTCTGTGGATACCAGTAACCAATGAAACAATGCTGGGGTATCAGACAATATATGTGTGGTTCTATGGCTGCCAGTGGCCAGTAGAAGAAGGCTGGGATACCAGTCCATGTGTGGGTCTGATGCGATCAGTGACAAAACATTGGGGTAGCAGACAGTGGATGTGTGGCTATGAGAAGCTAGTAGCACAAGGTTATCAGACAGTGTATATGGGGTTCTATGGCTTCCAGTGGGCAATGGAACAATGCTGGGTATCAGAGAGTGTATGTGTGATTATAGTGTTACCAGTTGCACAATACTGGGATATCAGACAGTGTACATGTAGTTCTGTGACTACCAGTGGCAAGTGAAATAAAGCAGGGTAGCATTGTGAATAACCCTCTGGCATCAAGTCCAAAATCTGATGGCATGAAGGCAATCCCATAACACTTTCTGAGGGTTTACAGTATCAATTGGTTGAATCAGTTAAGTGTAGTATTGATATTCTGTGGGCCTGTGGGAGTTAATATAGCAACATATTAAAATGTTCTATCCATTTTCCTAGGGTTAACCCTTTGAGCACCAGAGGGATGTGCAATGTGTTGCTTGCCTCTCTGGCACTCCAAGGGCTAAAGGGTTTATAGATGTTTCAGATGTTAAGACTGCAGCCTTTATAATTATTTTTTGTTTTGCTTTGTAGGGACCTGTAGGGCAGAAAGGATCAAAAGGAGCACCGGTAAGTCCTCAAAGTGTAAAACAAACTAGTCTATTGGTCTAATGCTTGTGAATGTGATCGTTGGTCCTCCAGCTTTTGTCGAACAGTTGAGGTTGATGGGAGTTATAATCCGACAGCTGTCAGAGTGATGGCTTGACCCTTGATCCAACATCAACTATAATCACAGAGCAAGAGTTATACCTGCACACCACTACTGCCATGAGCAGGGAACAGTGAATACGTCAGTCTATATCCATACTACTGGTAGTTTGAGTGGCCAGTGAACTCTATGGAGAAGGTTTAAAACTGTAGGAAGTTCCTTAACAGTGTGTTCTCCTCTTCCAACTGCAGCTCTCCATGATCTGCAGGGCTGAATGATGTCAGCTGTTCACTTGGAGCTTCTGTAAGATTTAAATACTATCCACTAAAGCCTTTTGTCAACAAATTTGCCAACATTGGGCTTCAATGAAAAAGATAGCACTATTTCTCCCTTTCTCAGAAGTGCCAGGTGAATTGCTAATTTCACTCAGACTTGCAGATCATGGAGATCGTCAGGGAAGAAAAAGAGAGAATTATTATTATCATTATTATTATTATCATAAGTGGAACACTAGATGAGCATATATTAGGGTAGGAGGTCTCTGCCACGTAGAGCTTATAACCTAAGTCAGGGCTGTCCAAATTCAGTCCTCAAGGGCCACCAACAGGCCAGGATGTAAGGATTTCCCAGATTAAGCAAAGGTGAGTCAGTCACAATGAATGATCCACTGATTAACTCACCTGTGCTTAAACCCTTAAGGACCTGTGACGTGACAGGACCGTCACCAGTGTCCTTGCTTAAAGGACTGATGGCGGTCCTGGCACGTCACGTATTTTGTGCTCACAGTGCTTCTGCGGAAGCACTGTGAGCCCTTCCAGTCTCTGAAATTGACAGCTCCAACACTGCAGAGGTCACTATCAGACCCCATTTGGCGCACCAGCACAAATGATCCGTCACGTGAGCCGGGATGCTGAACGTCATCTACATAGTCTTTGATGGGAATCCAAGCCCAGGATCTCTGGTCCTTAACCCCTTAAGGGCTGGTGCGAGCACGCACAGCCAGCACTTAAGAACCATGGAGTATTTTTTTTTTTTTTGTGATTCCAGTTCAGTGCTCCTCGAGTGGCATGCAGTCGCTTCCCTGAATTCCATGACATGCCAGGACCGTCACTGGTCCTTACGTGCCGGACAGCCTTGATGGTTCTGGCATGGAATTGGATGTTAAGGGGTTAAGTGATTAATCAGGGAAATCCTTAAATCCTTGCCTGTTGGTGGCCCTTGAGAACTGAACGTGGACAAACCTAATCTAAGTCATCTACCTCTAATGTCACTTCTTATAGTCAAAAAGGTCTGAACATCCTTTTCTTGTACTCAGCATGGCTTTGTGAGGAAATCCTCCATGCTGTTAACTTACTCCAAGAATAGAATAAAGGTGTGACAAAATATAAAAAAACTAGTGTAAAGCCTGTGTACACGGGCCAAGGTCTGGGTGATGTTAACCCTTTGAGTGCCAGAGAGTTACGCAATGGATTGCGCACCCCTCTGGCACTCAAAGGGTTAAGAGGCCAGACCTGCTCTGCGTCCTGCCGCTGACACAGTCATGCGCTGTAGAGACTGCCCAAAAGCACAGAATGCTCCATTCCTACACCTCCCAGCATTCCGTGCTCCCAGCATTCTGTGTGTTCGGGCGGTCTCTACTGTGCATGACGGCTTCTGACAAACATCCTAGCGAATTATTATATAGGATTAGTTTTATTAACCCCTTAGCGACAATGGACGTACATGTACGTCCTCTGTGGCTGTCACTTAGTGACAGAGGACGTACATGTACGTCCAGGAAATCCGGATCCCCGCGCGGCTGCACGCCGTTCGGGGACTCCGGATTCTTCTGGAAAAAAAAAAAAAAAGTTAGACGGGCGTTAAGTGACGGCCGTCACTAAGGGGTTAAGGAGATAGGTTAACATTTTTGACAATAAACAACTTGGTGCACTGCTGTTAAGTAATGCATGAGGTGTCTTTAGGATCCAGAGGGTTAACCCTTTCAGTGTCAGAGGGGTACACAACATATTGTTTTGCAATGCATTGCGTTCCCCTCTGGCACTGAAGGGGTTAAGTAAACTGTGATGTTTTATTATGGAAATATAAACCGTAGGGCTTTTCCTGCTGAGTATTGTAGGGTGAGTTTATTGCTAAGAGATGCTTATATTTAAACTTTATTGAAGTCAAACTGCAGTTATCTATTGTGGTCACCAAGTGTAGCTGTTGCTAGAATTTTCTGTCAAGAACTTTATGATAAGACTACTGGCTCTCCAATAGACATTTACATATAAATTTAAAGAGACAGTCAACCTCCCTTTTGACTGTATATATTCTGCAAGTACATAATACATTTAGTCAAATTCCCTATATTTTATTGTCACCTATTTTGTTTTACAATGTTATATCTCTGACAGAGAGCTCCCTGGATCTGTGTTTCCATAGAGCTTTCCATCGGGGAAAACAGAGATAGTTGTACAATGTTGCAGTCTTTCTTCAGCAATGAATGCTCTGTATGCTGCAGTGGCAGCTTTTCTACATTGATTAATTGTCTTTTTACATTACAGTCCCTGTTTGAGACCCAAATCCCACTGTCCCTCTTTTCTACCCTGGTGCCCCTCATTTTAGAAGTGGTGTGTACAATTGTATCACGTTGCTGCACAGCAATAAAACTCACATTAATGTTTAGTTAATCTTCATTATGTGTGTTTGTAAATGAATCTGTGTAAAAAAATGCATAGGTCTTGCTCTAAATCATTTATACAGTTACACAAAGAGGAGCCAATAGGTCACAAAGTAACCTAAAAATTCTCAGTAATGCCCCGCCCACCAGCCACACCCCCAGAAACATCACCTAAAACACAAGTGTCCCTCTTTGGCCATTTGAAATGTTGGTTGCACTCTCTCTCTCCTTGATTTATCATACTACCACATAGAAAGCTCTCTCAAAGTAACAAATTCAGATAGCACCTTGTCAGGTATAGTCAGTTTGACTTTGCATATCGTTCATTGACAGAATATATAACAAGGAAGATGACTGTTGTCTGCCCAAGAGACGTTCAAGTTGCAATCATATCTTCATATTGTCCAAGTGGTGTTAATATCCATGAACATATGACCTTAGACTATCACTTAGCAAAGTGTCACTGATCCAGTTCAATATGTTCCAAGTTTACTTTGAATGATTTATCAAGTTGTGTCTATTGTCTGTCTACAGGGTGTCATGGGACTCAGAGGGGATACAGGACCAGCAGGCCCTCCCGGGCCCCCAGTAAGTGACCTATCTACCCATTGGGCAATGTGTTTCACACCTCTTTGGTCCTTAAGGGGGTAAGATGGCTAACTTTAAAACTCTTATAAAACAAACATCTTAAAATATATATTTCATATACATATTTTCCAGCCCGAAAGCCTTTATGATTAGGAGAATCAAACTAAAGAACCACCTGCTGACCCATAATGCATCAGCATAGAGCAGGGTGGGCAGACAGCAGAATTCAATCAGTTTTTGGACTGCAACTCACATTATCCTTAGGCAAACATTGGACATCACTGGATTAGAGGGAACAGTGGTTCTTAGTGAGGCATGTTGACAGGGCCATGGTATACGTGGCCCATTTTTTTCTACCAGGACCCACGTCCTGCCAGCTTGGCCCCATAGTAAGTATAGAACTATACATTGCCCCTCAGCCTTACACCACTGTAATCATACAACCACACACTGTCCCCCCAGTGTGACCATAGAGCGAGCACAGAGTGTCTCACCAGCCTGGCCCCATAGTAATCACAGAGGTACACAGTGCCCCCCCAGTCTTGTCCCCACAGTAACCATAGAAGCACACACTGCCCTTCGGTATTGTCTCACAATACCCATACAAGAATCACACTTACCTCTGACTCCGTGCTGTGTCCTGCTGCATTGGTTGCCATACAAAAGCACTTCTGAGTCTAACCCCCTATGGCAACTGGCAAAGATCCTATTAAACAGAAAAAAGAAAGAAGGCACTTCTTGTGTAGTATCCTCTGTACAATGACACACCACACCACCACCATGGACTGATACTTAGAGCAATGGCTGGAATTATACACAAGAGTATGGACTTGGGGGACTTTAAACTGCTCCCCTATACAGCGTCTTTTCTCACAGGATTGGACACAGGCTGCTCTCTCCAGCGAAACCCCACTCACAAGGCCAAGGTATATGGAAAACAGAAAACACACAAGAGGGCGCCAATAGTGCCTGATCACTGAGAATATTAACATAAAATGTAATATTGTTATGCTGTGTAATAAACATATGTTACACACAGCTAAAGGAGCATGCAGAGATAATATTACCATGTCTGCGCAGCACTCTCCGGTCTTTCGCCTTGTCCTCCACGTGAGACGCAAAAAGCTAGACAATCCAACTGTAGGCAAGACAATCCAACTGTAGGCAAGCTGATTCTTCAAGTATATTTATTAAAACCTTTAAAAACCACTGTGTAATACTCTTACGCGTTTCACAGCAACTATGCTGCTTTTTCAAAGAAGTGGTTACAATACAATACAAAAAACGAGGAGAAAGACCGGAGAGTACCAAGTAGAGATGGTAATATTATCTCTGCATGCTCCATTAGCTGTGTGTAACGTATGTTTATTACACAGCATATAACAAATGTGGCTTTTTCTCAGTGATCAGGCACTATTGGCACCCTCTTGTGTGTTTTCTGTTTTCCATATACAAAGTTCCTATTAAAAAAAATCAGTGGGTTAGGAAACAAAATGTAACAAATTATCGAGGTGCATGAATTTTCTTGTGGAAAACTGTCAAATTGCAGATTTTCCATGAAAATTCCCATAGAAAAAAATGTCTTGTAGCCAGTCCCTACTCTAGGATTCATGGGGTTAAAAAAATAGGATTTTAGTCTTACCTGTTAAATCCTTTTCACTTAGTCCATACAGGTCACTGGTACTCTGGGAGGCGTACGTCCCCTTTAATAGGCAGGAACAACTATGCAAATGATTTGCAAGGGGCGGAGCCTCCCCTCTTACTTAAGCCACCTTCTGGCCAGAGCCACTTAGATTGATTTGAGACCCTAAAACTGACCTCAGGTAAGCAAAAAGAAAGACTCCTGTGAGCATGCCCGAACGGTCTCCCACTGGATGCCACAGGAGAGCCAAGACTGGTCCCTTGACAGGGTGGGAGACCAGTGACCTGTATGGACTAAGTGAAAAGGATTTAACAGGTAAGACTAAAATCCTATTTTCACTGTCGTCCAATACAGGTCACTGGTACTCTGGGATGTACAAACATTGAGCTGATCCAGAGGCGGGAAGTAAGGCAAGGACCAGGCGCAAAGCCCAAGTCACTAGAACTGCTATGACCAGTTAATAACATAGCCCAAACTGTAAGTGTCAACGGACACCAACCAAGGGAACAATCCCTGAACTAACACAGCACACGGAACCAGAGCCAACCGGGCTCAACAGTAAGGAAGCACTAAGGATCACAGAGCGGAAGACCTACACAGGCAAGACTGCCTCCAGGACCTTCCTTCCAAAACTGGCATTAGCCGAAGCCAGTACATCAACTCGATAGTGCTTAGAAAAGGTGTGCACAGAGGACCAAGTGGCCGCTCTGCACAGTTGATCAGCAGAAGCTTGATTCTTGTAGGCCCAAGAGGCCCCAATAGATCTGGTGGAATGGGCAGTCACCCGAAAAGGAACATGCTTATTCCTCAACTTGTAGGCTTCACGGATAGTAGCCTTAATCCAAGAGGCAATGGTAACTTTGGAAGCCGGTCTCCCTGCCCTAGGCCCCTCAGGAATGACGAATAGAGCGTCAGACTTCCTGATAGACTCGGTGCGATGAACATAAAACTTGAGGCAACGCACCACATCCAACAGATGGAGATCTCTTTCCTTGTCAGATGAAGGATTAGGGCAGAAAGAGGGAACCACAATCTCCTGATTGATGTGAAACTCGGACACAACCTTGGGTAAGAATTCCTTGGTAGTGCGAAGCACAGCCTTATCCTTGTGGAACACCAGGTAAGGAGGTTTACAAGACAAGGCCTGTAACTCTGCTACCCGGCGCACTGACACAACAGCCAAAAGGAAGGCCATCTTCCAAGTCACAAGACGTAATGGAATGGAAGCCAAGGATTCAAACGGTGGTCGCTGGAGAACTCCCAGCACCAAATTGAGGTCCCACTGGGGAGCAGGACTCTTGAAGGCAGGTCGAACATGAGTCACACCTTGGAAGAAAACTTTCACATCAGGAAGGATAGCAATCCTTTCCTGGAAAAACACAGACAAGGCAGAAGTCTGAACTTTGAGGGAACTCAGACTGAGCCCCTTATCCACACCGTCCTGCAAGAAGGCCAGGACAGTGGGAAGATGGAATTCAAGGGATAACTTCTTATCAGAACACCATTTCACAAAAGTTGACCATATGCGATGATAGATTTTGGAAGACACAGGCTTACGAGCACTGAGCATAGTCGACACCACAGAAGGAGAAAATCCTTTCTTTGCTAGAATCGAGGATTCAACTGCCATGCCATCAAATGGAGAGAGTGAACATCCTCCTTCCACAGATACCCCTGAAGAAGTAGGTCCGGACGGGCAGGAAGCGGGATCGGATCCGTCACTGACATGGCCATCAACTCCGGATACCAGGACTGGCGAGGCCAGTTTGGAGCGATCAGGATGACAGGACAACGTTCTCTCTTCAACTTCTGGATAACTCTGACCAATAGAGGAAGAGGAGGGAAGATGTAAGCCAGGGGGAAGTCCTAAGGGATCGACAAGGCATCCACTGCTAGAGCAAGGGAGTCCCTCAACCGGGAGCAAAACACCGGAACCTTCCTGTTGTGTCTGGTAGCCATCAGATCCACCACAGGCATCCCCCACCGTTGAGTGAGCATGTGAAACACCTCTGGGTGAAGAGCCCATTCTCCGCTGTCGACGGTGTGACGACTGAGGAAGTCTGCCATGACGTTGTCCACGCCTGGAATATGAACTGCAGAGATGACAGGCACGTGATCTTCTGCCCAAGACAAAATATCCTTGACCTCCCACCAGGCGGAACCGCTTCTTGTGCCGCCTTGCCTGTTGATGTAAGCCACCGCCGTGGCGTTGTCGGACTCCACTCTGATCGGAAGACCGGTCAATTGAGACTCCCAGTGCCTCAGGGCTAGCCGGACAGCTCGAAGTTCCAGAACATTGATGGAGAGCATGGATTCCTCCAGACCCCATTTCCCCTGAGCACTGAAGCGACCCCAGACTGCACCCCAGCCCCGAAGGCTGGCATCCGTAGTGACTGTGGTCCAATGAGGAACTAGAAAGGATCTCCCTTTCAGGAGATGAGAGAGATCTAACCACCAGTGCAGACTCGACTCGACATGAGGAGGAAGAGAAACAGACAGATGTTGATGATCTGGATGATTCTTGCACGTCTGGATCACAAATCTCTGAAGATCCCTGGAGTGGGCCATGGCAAATGGTACTGCTTCGATCGTGGAAATGAACTTCCCCACTAAGGACGACAACTTCGGTACTGGAATTTCGTCCATGTCCAGAATCCCAGCCACTCTGACGGCTATCTGGTGAGCCCCGTCCTCTGGAAGAAACACCATGCATTGGCGAGTGTCGAACAGGAGACCCAGGAACAGAAGCCTCTGAGATGGAACCAAGTCCGACTTGTCCAGATTCAGGATCCAGCCATGACGGTTCAGGGTGTGCATGCACATCTGTAATTGCTGATGGAGAAGCTCCGCTGAGGAGGCCTTCAGTAGGAGATCGTCCATGTAGGTGGTCACTCTGATCCCATCCTGATGGAGCACCGCTATCAAGGAGCCCAACACCCTCTGGAAGACCTGAGGGGCTGAAGTCAGCCCAAAGGGGAGCGCTGCAAACTGAAAGTGTCCCCTGTGGCAGGCAATCCTGAGATACCGCCTGCTCTCTGGATGAATAGGGATGTGAAGATAAGCATCCTGAAGGTCCGGGGAGGCAAGAAACTCCCCTGGAGACATTGCTGCAATCACAGAGCGCAGGGACTCCTGGCGGAAGTGGGAAGTCACCACATAGGCATTGAGATCTTTGAGATCCAAAATGGGACGAGCTCCTCCGTCCTTTTTGGCTACCACAAACAGGTTGGAATAAAATCCTGAACCTGTGTCCCCTAGAGGAACCGCCTCCAGGACCTCTTTGTCCAAGAGATCCTGAATAGCGTCGTCGAACAGACGCCTTTTTGTGGGTTCCTGAGAAGGACGAGTAAAATGGAACCGAAAAGGAGGAAGGGAAGAGAAAGGGATCCTGTATCCCTCTGACACCACCTGAAGAACCCATGGGTCCGCCACTGACTCCTCCCAAGTCCGGCGAAAGATGCGGAGACGACCGCCTACAGCCGGATGCGGACCCGGGTTCAGCGAGTCATGCCGAAGCAGTCTTGGAGGTCTTGGCCTTGGGGGCAACTTTGGGCTTCCAGGACTGTTTGGGCTTGGAGGAGGAGCGCGTAGTGGGAGGACCCGTTTGGGCCGAGGAGCGTGTCTCAGTCTGAAAGGAACGAAAGGACCGATTGCGTTTGGCTGGAAACTTTTTCTTAAAGACTGAGGGTAGAAGAGTACTTTTACCGCCAGTAGCCTCACTGATCATTTCTTTGAGTTCAGACCCAAAAAGCAAATTCCCCTGAAAGGGCAAGGAAAGCAAGGCTTTCTTAGAGGCTGTATCAGCAGACCAAATTTTCAGCCAAAGAGCGCGTCTAGCCACCACAGAAGTGGAGGCCCTCGCCATCATGCGCACAGCATCAAAAGCAGCGTCAGCAACATAGTTCTGAGCTTCAGTGATATTAGCAAGTAGCTGCAACTGTTCAGATACCGGCGCATCCTGGCGAACTGCTTCAGTCAGTCGTTCAGTCCAGGCCGCAATGGCTCTATTAACCCATGCCACAGCAAAGGTTGGGCGCATGGCAGTGCCAATGGAGGCAAAAATAGATTTAAGAGAAAGCTCTAGCTTTTTATCCGTCCAATCCTGCAGGGCAGAGGCATCTGAGACAGCCAAAGCGGTAGATTTGGATAGTCTAGAAACAGGAGCATCCACCTTGGGAGGATGAACCCATTTTGCCAGCTCAGCCTCAGGAAAAGGGTAAAGTTTAGCAAACTTTTTGGAGACAGAGGAAGATCTATCAGGATTCTTCCATGCCTCAGAGACCAGACGGGCAAGAGTAGGGTTAGTTGGAAAACAAACAACTGGTTTAGATGGCTTTTTCTGAAAAACATCAGTAGGATCATAAGTAGATTCCTGAGTCAGAGGAAGGTTGAGCGTATTCAGAACCGCTCTGATCAGACCCTCAGCCGAAACTTCGGGGTCACACTCATAGGGGTCCCCAATGGACCTGTTAGATTCAATAACAGTACGTTCCTCAGCATCAGAATCCTGTAAGAGTTCTTCTTCAGAAGAATCAGTGACATCAGGAGCTCCCTGTGGCTTAGGCAGGGAGGTCCTGATGGTAGAGGGGGTCTGCCAGACCTGGAGAGCCCCCTGAATCTGAGAGGGAAAGAGTTGAAGCGTGGATCTGAGATCCCTAGTGGCAGCTTTAAACTCCCTCACCCAAGATGGCTCAATAGCGTGGCTGGGAAGCCCAGGGTTGCTATCTTGACCAGTACAATTAGGGCATAGATCCCCCACATTATCGCTAGCCAGCCCAATGTGGCAAGAGGAGCAAAACGCCATGGGGGTAGCAGACCCCCCATCCTCCTTAGACTTGGGTCTAGCCCCTAGCTCCAGTGAAGTAGACATGCTCACAGCGTCAATATACCCCACTAATAACACTATCACCCAGAAAAAGTGTAAATGATTAAAGTTTCACCCCAGAAATGTCTAAAATCGGACTTATCTGGCCAGCGAAGGGTTAATCTGTTGAGGAGAGAGAAGGCTCGGTCCCTGCGTAGTGTACTCGCCTAGGAAAAGTACCACAAAATGGCGGCCGTCATGACAGCCAATCAGAAACGAGCGCGAACCAAGCGCTCATGGGAAATGTAGTTTTCCCTTACAAGTACCCCAAACAGTGCCCGAAGCCCCCCTGAACACCCCACATAAATAAAACACATTCTGGATGATAGAGCAGGAGCCTAGCATTAAAATGAGCCCTCTCTGAAGTTGCTGTGACAAGCGGTTCCAGAGATATGTCCCACACTGTGAATTCTCATACAGAGTAAAGGAGCCCTTGCGTCTGAGCGGGAAAAAGCCGCGCTTAAAGGCGCGGAACACCATTTTTAATAAAGTTTAGGAAAACATTAAAAAGTGCCCAAACAAGCATGAAACACATGAGAAACATAAATAAATGAATACCCAAAGCTCCAAAACCCAGAGAATACCACAGAAATTGCATAAAACAGTAATAATGCAATAGAAACACCCTATGAGTGCTGGAGTGTATTAAAACTCCCAAATACAAGCCCATCAAAGGGACACTGTGGGGACAAGTGGACCTTCAGCACTCAATGGGTGACTCACCTTTCCTGCAGGACTTCTGTCTTCAGGTGACCATGATAAGGTGGGAAAGAACCAGAGGTAAATTCCCCAGTAGGGGAGCTGCTTAACACAAGCTGTCCCCTCTTCAGGGCATAAGGTCCACAGAAAATCCCTGGAAGCTGCACCAGCCACTTTAAAGAGGGCAATTCACAGCCATGGTCACCCTCCTAATGGTGGTATTCCATATTTGAATAAAAAATAATAAAACACTAAGATGCATAGATGTTCTCTACCTGGTGTGCAAGCACACCAGGAACAAATCAATCTAAGTGGCTCTGGCCAGAAGGTGGCTTAAGTAAGAGGGGAGGCTCCGCCCCTTGCAAATCATTTGCATAGTTGTTCCTGCCTATTAAAGGGGACTTACGCCTCCCAGAGTACCAGTGACCTGTATTGGACGACAGTGAAAACTATTTAGTCAGTGGTAATTTTGGTAATTTTATTGGTCCCCTATGGTGCAGTTGTATGCTTCTGAATAGCTAATATATTGCTTTCTTTAAAGGGTGAGCCTGCACAGGCAATACAACCTCTGCCATACGAATCAACTAGGAAGAGGCGCCGTCAATCAGAAGATGAACAAGCAGACCAAGACTTCACCGATTACATGGCTGATGGAATGGAAGAAGTGTATGCCACGCTTGGGTCCCTGAAAGTGGAAGTAGAACAGATGAGGTGGCCGGTTGGTACCAAAGAGAGTCCAGCAAGGACCTGCAAAGAACTCCAGATGTGTCACCCCGATTATAAAGATGGTGAGAGCAGGGCTGGACTTACCACTCAGGCAGGCACACTAACCTAACCCATGGACGCCTCTGCTCCTTGACACAACCCCCAGCCCAATCCCCCAGATTAACATATAAATAGGGCATTACAGAAATATATAAAATGGTCACCATAAATCAGGGATGGGTGTCTCATACCAGGGCTTTGGGATTATGGTGATAGTCACACACACACAACTCAGAATGTGGGTGTGGCCAGAAAAGCTGAGACACTCAGAACAATTAGGCAATTTAGGTGGTTGCCTACTCTGCCTAATAGGAAATCATAAATGAGAGACATTGAGGCTGATGCATTACGATGAGGTGGAACAATTCTGGAGCAAAACAAATGCTTCCTAGGGAACAAATAAAAATTCCCCAAATTCCAAACCAATAGGCTTGTTTATTTGTCCCTAATAGTACAGTTCATTTGCCCAAGAATTGCTCCAGTACTTCTTAGTACAGCAGTCTTATTCCATTGAATGCCAAAGTTGTGTCCAATTTATAACGCTGCAATGCACTGTACACCTCTCTGGCATTTAAAGGGTTACTATAAGTAGGTTGACCACATTTCCATTCTGCCATTCAGGGAAACTGTCAAGATGAGAGCAGCAGAAAATGTGTTCTCCGCTCTATACTGGAGGGGACATTATAAATCACTGGACATCAGGGTGCAACCTGCTTTTTGTCAGGCACATCACAGAGTTCTTAACACTGCTGTGAAACTAAGCAAAGCCTGTTTTAGGGTACAAGAAAATGTACATCACACCCAAAGCCTTAGACTAGCGTTACGCTACAACACAATTGCACAACAGCTCCTGTTCTATGGCAGGATCAAGGCTCAGATCTGTCTCTAGTGCAGTGTTTCTCAACCAGGGTGCCGTGGCACTTTGGTGCGCCACAGACATCCACTTAGGGTGCCCCATTGTCTCTATAATGCTTTCACAAAAATGTTAATGTAGACTTTAAGCTGTATATTTATGGCTATTACTGTGCACAATATGTTTATTTTAGTTGTGAGGTCTAACAATAACTCTATATTTATGTATCTGTACCCTTCATTACACCTTTGACAAATTATATAAAATGATAGGGGTGCCCCAAAAATGCCAGACTGCGTGTTAGGTGTGCCTTGAACATAAAAAGCTTGAGAAACACTGCTCTAGTGTTTAGATCAGCAGTTCTCAATCTTTTTTTGTTCAAGGCACCCCTAACAAGTTATCTAGAACATTCGGGGCACCCCTAACATTATTAATGTACTTTATCAAGGGCATAATCAAGGTACGATACCTAAATATACAGCTATTATTAGGTCTTACAATCAGAATAACAAAATTAAACATACTGTGCATAACAATTTCTATAAATCTTTATTTAAAAGTCCATTTTTGCTAGTTTTCATAGAAAACAGGGGGCACCCTAAGCTGATGTCCGTGGCACACCAAAGTGCCACGGCACCCTGGTTGAGAATCACTGGTTTAGATCTAGGTCTGAAGGCCATTTTCTTGTAGCCCAGCAAAGGCCTCACTTTCTATCACAGGAAATGGTCAGTGCTGTGCTCTGGAGCCTTTATTCTGGGACTTTGTATTGTCCCTGAAGGGGGCTGCCAGGGACATGGGACAAACATTTAAAATCAGGGATTGTCCTAGGCAATCAGGAACATGTGGTCGCCCTAACTATTAGACCAATATATAGAGTAATAGGGAAGATGCTAGGAGAGACAAATGGGTCTAATTTCTAAGCATAAGAGCAAGCAGAATACTACATACAATGTTCTCTGAACTGTATTAACCCTTTGAGTGCCAAAGGGGTGCCCAACACATTGCTTTGTAATGCACTGGGCACCCCTTTGGCACTAAGAGGGTTTACAGAACTTTACTTTTAACAAAGACCTACTAATGCCATTGAGTGGAAAACATCCTTATACAAAATTTGCACGTGTATGTGTTTCACATTGATTAACATTGCCTCAGCCTGTCCAGATAAGGCAAAGGATTTTGGTGAATGTGGGTGCCATTTCGTTAAATAGAGGTTAATGGTTAGAAACATGTAGGTTTTAAACTATACTAAACAATATTAGGAATTCCCTGAGTCCAAAACAGTCTGGTTTCATAGAAAACTTTATTTGAAATACTCCTCCCCCTCCAGCCCCCACTTATACTCCTTTCAGTCGCATCAGCTCCTTCATTCCAGTGGCGCCAACTGTGGTCGATTAATCAAGTACTGACCACGGAGCTCTGGTACCTGTGATAATGCTACAAGGGGTGAGAGAAGTTTCTCCCTCAGTAGGAATGCCTAGTAGTTACTGTAGCTTCCAGAGCTCTGTGGGTGTGTCTGGTCGAGTGACCACAGTTATCGCCTTTTGAATGAAGGAGCTAATATAACTAAAGGAAAGGAAGAGAGAAATTTAAAATAAACATTTCTATCAAACAAGACTCTAGTAGCTGACTGTATTTCCAAGCCAGCATATTTCTATCCGTTGCAGTGTCTGTATCTCGTTCACTGGGTGACCCTAAGAACATGTCTACTCATTGATACAAGGCAAACTGAAAATATGCCATTTTCCTGGCTTCTTGAGAATTTGGAGTGTAGGAAATAGAACCCTGTATGGACACTAGAAGAAGGTGAAAGATACTGGACATTGTATGCTATTTATTTTGTTATTTATTTTCGTTTCTTCTTCAGGAGAATACTGGATCGATCCAAACCAAGGATGTAACCGAGATGCCTTCAAAGTGTTCTGCAATTTCACTGCCGGAGGAGAAACTTGCCTGTTCCCAGACAAGAAGTTTGAGTCGGTCAGTATGATAGTGAATAGGCTGCATACACTACAGAAATCTAAAGAACAGCTGTGTTCCCTTGTTTGTAAAAGTGAAATTGTTTTGCCAAATCTTCTGACCTCTATCGCATTCAAAGGGTGTCACAGTTATGTCCCTTTTAAATCAATATGAAATTTGTTTTCTGACCTATGGTGCAGATGGTTTGCTCCATAATTGCTCCCCATTTCATTTGTGACTACTGCCCTATGTGAGCTGCAGTTGTGTCTCCATATGACCAGAATGGAGGATCAAAGTTCATTCACAATGATGGGATCAGCAGGAACATCCCGATGGTCAGTTTTCTGACTGAGATCTCCTGCTTATCCTCTCACAATACAGAATAGTTTCCCACTAACCTAGAGCAGGAGTGGGCAGTATGCAGTGTCCAGCTGTTATTGGACTGCAACTCCCATTATTCTTGGCTGGCCAACTCCTGGATGAAGACTTACATATTTGGCCAAAAGTTTTGGGACACCTCGATTTTTGCTACTTTTAGTTATTGCCATATAACGTGACAAAAACGTTAGAAAAACATGTATTACTAAAATCAAGACAAATATTGTAATCTATTAAGCGGGGGGGGGGGGGTTGGCGTTTGTAGATGTGTAAAAGATTTTTAGTGCCAAAGTGAAAAAAAGTGCATTTGTTACATTTGTTTCATCATATTTTATCAATTGTTTTACAGGAAATTTGATGAAAATAATGGTATCTTTAGAAAGCCCATCTTATGACAAGAAAAACAGTATATAATATATTTATAATAAATATAATTATATATATGTATATAATATATGTACATTAAATAAGAGGAAAATTACAGCTAAATACAAACACAGGAAGACAATGGCTGTTTTAACACTTCTACTGTGTTTGTGTTCAGCTGTAATTTTCCTCTTACTCATTTAATGTACCCACATATATTATACTAGTGTAAAAGCCTGTGTACACGGGCCAAGGTCCAGGTGATGGTAACCCTTTGAGTGCCAGAGGGGTACGCAGCGCATTGCTTTCCAATGTGTTATGTACCCCTCTGGCACTCAAAGGCTCTGCATCCTGCCACCGATGTAGTCATGCACTGTAAAAAGATAAACCAAAGGAGGAGCTCCAATGGTGCAATAAAGTTAATAAACTATTATAAAACTTATAACAGAATAATATTTACTCACATTCGGTGAATGCCAGTAGCTTGATATCAAGGATACCGGCTCAAAGGCTTACGGAGACTATCACCCCGTCTCCGTTCGGGTACGTACCGTATTCAGTTGAGTATTGACAGGCGGAGGCTCAAAATTATACTTCTGTTGTGTTTAATAAAAAATTAAAATACATCTATAAAAATGCACAGGTTTAAAAATGCTATGCATTTCGCGGATAACAAACACCATTTTGTCACAGCAATAATATCATAACCTGCTAAAACAACTTAAAATAAACATACAGAACCATGCACTGTAAAGACTGCCCTAAAGCACATAATGCTTCCAGCATTCCTACACTTCCCAGCATTCTGTGCTCCCAGCACAGAACTCCCAGCATTCCGTGCTCCCAGCATTCCATGCGTTCGGGGAGTCTCTACTGCACATGACGGCTTCTGACAAACATCCTAGTGAATTATTATATAGGATACTGTTTTTCTTGCCATAAGATGGACTTTCTAAAGATACCATTATTTTCATCAAATGCATTGTGTACCCCTCTGGCACTCAAAGGGTTAAATATACACTAACAAGGCATTTTATACAGCTCCCCTTTGATCTTTGAATTTTTTTTTTTGTTCTTTACTATTAGTTATGAATCTGTTCATGAAAACGTACCTTAATATCCTCCATCCATTTCTTTTCCAGGTGAAACTTGCCTCTTGGAATAAAGAAACCCCAGGAGAGTGGTACAGCAGTTTTAAACGAGGAAAGAAGGTAAACATGTTGTTTCCAAATTAATTATGGAGAATGCTTTAGAAAAATATTCTTTTTATTCTGTAGTATTCACAAAAGATGTTTCTATACATCAGAAAACTTTAAAATATATTATATTGGATTGGCAGTTTTTTTAGCGGTCTGAGGGAAGTCATTTTCCCTCCATTCCTTACTTCCTGCTTTGTTTTACTCAGCAAAGGATAATTCCCTGATTGACCAGGTAGTGAGAGGTGCAAAGGAAAATTTCTTCCCCGAGCCTGTTAGAAAAAACAAAAATTCCTAAAATATGATCTTATGTTCTTTCAAGATATGCAAAGATTTCCAAACACACACACACACACACATGCAGATTAACAATGTTCTGCAATGCAGTGGTGATGTTTCTGACACTAAAGAAATTCACTATTGCCTTAACAGTAATTGACATTGATGATTTAAAAAAAAAAAAAAAAAAAAAAACATGCTGTCTCAGAGCATTGTGGATACCTCTCTAGTACTGAAGTGGTTAAATATGTCACTGTGATCTGAGGTGTTTGTGGAAAATTTTACTGGGGGGGGGACACATCAGATTTCCCAATAGGCAGAGTTGGCAACTGCCTAGAACTCCAAATTATGAGGGACAGCTCAGCTGTGCTGGCCACACCCACATTCTAAGTTGTGGGTGTGGCCAGTGAAATCTCAATGTTCCTGCACCAGTTTTATACCACTTTACAAGCTATTATTTAACTTCTTGGGTGTTAGAGAGATCTTCGGCGCATTGCTCCGCAATGCATTGGCGATATCTCTAACAACCAAGGGGTTGACTCTTTTTTTTGTTCTTGCATGTTATAGGACAACAATATTTTCTGTGCCAGGAAACAATGGATGGGACCAGGGGTGGGGTCATGCGAAGAGTGGGGTGTGGCCATGGTAGGGTAACTACATTTCAGTTCTGCCATTCAGGGACACTGCGGAGAGAAGAGCGCACCACACAGTTCTAAACACTAGAGGGAGAACTGCCCATTAATTGCTGTGTCAGAAAGTAATTTCTGTTTTCTACAACAAATTATACATCAAGTCCAAAGCCTTAAACTAACATCACACTACAATAAAATTACTCTGCAGCTCCTGATTGATGCCAGGATCAAGGCTCAATTATCTCTCTAGTGTTTTGAGCTCTGTCTGGAAGCCATTTTGTTGTAGCCCAGAAGAGGCTTCACTTCCTGTCACAGTAGACAACGGGCAGTACTTCTACTAGTGTATAGAACCCTGTGCTCTGGAGCCTTCATTCCGGAACTTTGTATTGTCTCAGAAGGGGGCTGCCTGGGACAAGGGACACACACACAAAATCTGGGACTGTCCCGGGCAATCAGGGACATGTGGTCACCCTAGGCCATGGGTGGAGCTAATTTAATTAGCAAGCTTGTATTATTTCACTCGCTTTTGTCAGTGAGGGTGAACAAGGATGCACCACTTAGATCTATACAAATTCCTGCTTATGTTAATTTCTTATGTACGCCATGGCAGGAAAGCAACTCACTGATACGCAAAAGTCTTTTTAATATTAGAGTTGGACAGCTATTACATTACGTTCTCTTGATACTTAGTAAATGGTCTCCATGTGTTAAAGGAGCAGTAAACTTTTTTTTATGAAAACACATATTTTATAGAGCTTTTCCTGCTGAATAAAACAAGGGTACTCCCGTCGCTGTCAGGTGTTTTATTCAAAAATTATAGCAGTTTAAATAATCAGGAAGTTAATTTACTGTGTTTACTTCCTGATAGTTCTAACTGACAGGAAGTGACAGGCAGTTTCTATCACATTCTATGGAGAACTGTTATGTCTCTGACTTTTCTGACTTTCCTCTCCATTAGAATTTAACAGGAAATCTAATTAGAATTTGACCACTATAGGGCACTGGTAGTGTAAAAAAACATGGGTTTAAACTGTAATAACTCTGGAAATATAAATCTCTCGGCAGTGGGAGTACCCTTATTTTACTCAGTAGGAAAATCCCTACAATATATATTTTTTCATAAAAAAAGTTTACTGCTCCTTTAAATGGTTAGAAAGTTTTATTATGAAAAATAAAATGTTGTAGAGCTTTCCTTTCAGATTAAAACAACTGCACTCTCACTGATGACAGATGATTCATTCAAACGTTATAACTGTTGAAAGTCACAAAGTGGTGGTGTTATTATCACATTAAATGAAACACTGGTGCATTTGGCTTACTTCTCCAACAGAATAAATGTATGGATGGTAGGTGGCACTGCCATTAATATAGAAAAACAAGAGTTTGAGCTGTATTAATTTTTGAATGGAGCAAAGCAATGCATTGCATACCCCTCTGGCATTCAAAGGGTTAGGAAAAACCATATACTGTCAAAAAACAAGTGCACTCTCCCTGCTAGGAGATAATTAATTAAAATGTAATTACTGTTCAAATGATGTAGCTGTTATGGTCGCATTGCATGGAAATGTAAGTAAGTAAGTGGCTCTTTTTCTGTGGATTGCGATAGAATAACTGTCTGCACACTAGGTGAAAGGAAAAGAAACTCACAGCGCTAGCTCAACATAATATATATATTATATTCTTTATATATATATATATATATATATATATATATATATATATATAAAGAAAAAGTGTGACACATAATAACTTGTTACTGAAAAATCTACCAGCCCTGGGATTACCCTTGTTTTACTTAACAGAGTTCTAAAGCATTTTTTTTTGTTCATTATTGCTCTATTACATGGCTAGTACGGTCTCCAGTTCTAGGCTGAAAGCTTCTCCAGCACACAGGGCTGTGGTTCACCTCATGTTGTGTAACCCATCCTGTTTATGTAAACTCCCCACAGTTCCAGTACATTGATGCAGATGGATTCCATGTACACGTGGTGCAGATGACATTCCTCAAACTGCTGAGTGCCACAGGTCATCAAAACTTCACCTACAATTGCCAGCAGTCTGCTGCATGGTACGATGCATCAGTTGGAAATCACAAAAGGGCACTCAAGTTCCGGGCAGACAACGAAGAGGAGCTGACCCATAGCCGCACACCCCAACTGAATGCAATATACGATGGGTGCAAGGTGAGGACCAAGGGCTATGATGAGTTGGGGTGACATTTGAGATGGGCTATGTTGGAGGGAGGGACATGGGAAACTTGACAGCATCTAGGAGTTGAAGCAACATTAAGGAATTAAGAAGGGATTAATATTATAATTAGAGTTTTGATAAGATAAAAAAAAAAGCTTTACTTTACATTCACTTACTGAAACAAAATACTTTTTCAGTCCTATGTTTCAGCAAGGATGCTGTATTCTTATTGGTCTGCTACCCTGCTACTGAGCTCTGCTATGATTTGGATACCTCTAAATGATTCACAGAATTAACATAGTATTGATCTAAAAACCATTTGAATTATAGATGATATCAGTAACTTAGGATTTGATTATGAAGGTAATAATGTATCCGGTAACAGTTACCAGATTATTTTTATGTTTAATGGAAGCTTAATTATAGTGCTTACAGAAATGTTTCAGTCTTCTAATGTCCAGTAGTAATATAGTCATAAAATCGCACATACACTGACACCCCAGCCTTGTTCCACTGGTATTCACAGAAACACAGTTTCACTGTCTAATACCCCACCTTTGTTCCAATGGTATTCATAGAACCACACATACACTGTCTGGCACTCCAGCCTTATTCCATTGGTAGAACCATACACACATACACTGCTTCACATACACTGTCTGACACCCCATCCTTGTTCCATTGTCCAGTGGTAGTCACAAAGCCATACAAACACTGTCTGATACTCCAGTCTTGTTCCATTGCCCACTGGACATCCCAGCTTTGTTCCATTGATGTTCACAGAACAACACATATACTTTATGACACCTCAGTCATGTTACATTGGTAGTCACAGTACCATACATACACTGTCACAATCCAGCCATGTCCCACTGGTACTCACAGAACAATGCATTTACTGTCTGTCATACCAGCCTTGTTCCACTTATAGCTATAGAACCACACATACACTGACTGACAATCCAGCCTTGTTTCATTGTTAATCACAGAGTCACACATACAGTCTGGCATACCAGCTTTTTTCCCCTGTCCTCAATTACTTACATTTGTTTGGTGAACTATTATACTTCTTCAAGGAACTCTTGGGTTCTATGAAATCCAGCTTGAGAACCATGGTTCAAAAAAATGACCCATTAGTCCATTGTGCCTCCTTTACTTGCATCCTGTTATCAATAAACATCCCTAACTGTTATTTTTCTTTTCTATTCTAATAGTATCGAAAGGGTATTGGACGAACTGTGATGGAGCTCAACACCTTCAAAATGGAACATCTACCCCTCAGGGATGTGGCTATCAGTGACTTCGGAGAAACCATTCAAAAGTTTGGCTTTGAGCTAGGGCCTGTCTGTTTCAACGGCTAAAAAATTGAATAAAAAAAGACTCAAAAACTTGTCTTGATGTCCAAAAAAAAGAAAAAAACTTGAGTTTTATTGCCAATGGACTAACAAAAATTCCACCAGACGCCATCGGCAAAGATTATCTATGTGGTTTTCTTTATTTTATTATGTGTTATATATTTTATTTGGTTAACTGCAGGGGATTCCAGATTCGTGTTACCAGTAAGGGTTCACCCTTGTAGGGTTTTATTAATTAAAAAGAAAGGGATGTATTGGGGCAAGGCAACCTTTTAAGTCTTTGGTTGTTTCAGCTCCTCTATAATCGACTAGGGAAGAAGCCAATCACATGACCATCACTGTGGATTCCTTTATAAATGTGAAGTCATGGATGGGCTGTATGGTTAATTCTAATCAGTGTACAGAGTTTGCCAGTCCCTGATAGTTAAAACATTCCTGGTTTTGCACTGGAGCATATTCGTCCAATCAGGATGTTCCTTGTTGTTTAGGCTCATGTAATAAGAAGGACTGGAGTCATTCTGCGGCAAACCTAATTTAACATAGGAAACAAATCCTCCCCAGAAATTACCACTGATTTAAACGTAATATAGAAAAAATCACATATTGTAGGGTTTATCCTTCTGAGTACTTCCACTGCTGAGAGATGTTTTATTTAAATGTTATTATAGTTAAAACTTGTATTTTGGTGGCTGCAGTACTTCCAAGGCTGGAAATGTTATGATGGCGCTGTTGCTAAAGCATTCTATGGCCTCCATAGGCTGCAGAAGCAACAGGCCATGCAGGCTCTGCGCCTAAACAAAATGCAAGTTCAATATCAAATAGCTTTTGAATAAAACATCTCACAGCAGGGGGAGTACCCTTGCATTACTCAGCATGATAAACTCTGCAATATATATTTTTCCAAATTACGAATTTGTATCCATTTCAGTGTGGCTTTTAACCCTGCATTGCTTTGCAGTGCAGTTGAAGCCTCTCCAGCAGTCAGAGGTTAAAAGTCCCAGTGTAAAATGGGAATTTTTATTTAACCCCTGTGGTGATGACAGCTTGCCCCAGAATTCCTCCAACTGTACTTAGTGCATCAGCCCCAAAGTGTCCAGACTCAGGCCATTGATAAAGATACACTGAATGCTGGGGCTGATTTACTAAGAGAAAGCCATGTAATTTGGTGCAAACCAACTGCACTGTGTGGAATAGATCCAGACTCCCCAAACACCCATTAATTAACCCTTTGGGTGCCAGAGGGGTGTGCAACTTATTGTGAAGCAATGCCTTGCACATTCCTCTGGTACTCAAAGGGTTAAAAGGGCCTCCTAGCATGTTAGAGAGGTCTCCAAAGCATTTGCATTTTATACCTATCCAGCATTCAATTTAAAATAAATGGGAATTGGTATTTGTTCCCTGGGGGGGAAGATGGTTTGCTCCAGAATTGTACTACTTTTCTTAGTACATCTTCCTCACTGACTCTAGCCCTCAGCTCAAAAAAGTAACTTTTGCATATAAATCATACATTTTGTGTCTGGAACCTTTGACCCTGATTTATAAAGGGTTAGTAGGTTAGTGTCACCTTGCTTACATGGAATATGGAAGTGTGTCTATGTATTAGACCCATCCTGACACATGCACAATGGTGATGCTGACCATATTAATGCATCCTAAATGTACTGTATAGTGTATGTGAATAGCTTGTCTAACACTTCCTAACCTTGAGAACTGGTTCTGTGTATTAAAGTAAATATAACTCCTCCTATTACTCCATATAACTCCTCCTATTGCTCCATATAATCCCTCCCTATAACTCCTCCTATTGCTCCATATAACCCCTCCCTATAACTCCTCCTATGGTTCCATATAAATCCTCCCTATAACTCCTTCTATTGCTCCATATAACGTCTCCTATTGGCCCATATAACTCCTCCCTATAACTCCTGCTATTGATCCATGTAATCCCTCCGTAGAACTCTTCCCTATAAGTCCTCCTAGTATTCCATCTAGCCCCTCCCTATAACTCCTCCTAGTGTTCCATATTACCCCTCCCTATAATGCCTCCTAGTGTTCCATATAATCCCTCCCTATAATTCCACCTATTGCCCCATAAAACACCTCCCTATAACTCCTCCTATTGCTCCATATAACACCTCCCTATAACTCCTCCTATTGCTCCATATAAGTTCTCCCTATAAGTCCTCCTATTGCTTCATATAACCCCTTCCTACAAGAGTACTTCCACTGGTGAGAGGTTTTTATTTAAAAGTTATTACAACTCAAACTTTAATTTTTTATGTGCAGTATCTCAATGGCCTGAAATTGTACAGTGGTGCTATTGCTACACTATCCTATGGAAGTTTATGGTCAATTGACCAAAGCTGTCCATAGGATGCTGTAGCAACAGCGCCACTGTAAAATTTCACCTAAAAAATGCATGTTTTAGCTGCAAAAACATTTAAATAAAACACCTCTCAGCAGTGGAAGTGCACTTGTTATACTCAGGAAGGTAAACCCTACAATATAGATTGTACTATGTATTTAGGGTTACCATCCCTTTAATAACTCCTCCCATGTACACGGCAGATCAGGAGCAACAGGGTTCCAAATAGTTCTTTATCAATTCCCTGAGATTTATTTAGCAACATAATAGTGGTGTCTGCTATCTCTTGGTATTTTTTATGCTATTATACCTTTAAAAACAAGAGGGGCACACAACACATATTGTCCTTAACCCTTTCAGTGCCAGAGGGGTACACAACGCATTGCAGAGCAATGCGTTGCTTAGCCCTCTGGCACTGAAACGGTTAAAGGGTTAAGATCCTATAGATGAAACCTCCAGTTCTATTAATTACACTACAGGTATTTTATTCCTGGACATTGGAAGGTTGGCAACATAACTGGAAAATGATGCAGGACAAGAACCCTTTGATAATTTTTATTTTCTAGACACCAATTCAATAATTTGCTTTAATACACAGACCCTTTAAGATAACACAGATCCAACAGAAATACAGTGAACCCAAAAGGATGAACAGACCCAATAAATGTCCTTATTAATGACGTATAATCCTTTGTATCAGCCCCACATTCATGCCAACATTTTGCACAAGATAATAGTTTTATTTTTGGTGCTTAATTAGAATCTGTTACTGTGTGTGGAATTGAGACAGTGGGACCGGCCCAGAAACCTCATTATTAACTGGGCAGAACATTTATTCCTTTAACCCTTGGATGTCTGAAATGTCTCCAGTGCATTGTTTTGCAATGCGTTGAGGACCTCTCTAGAATCCGTGGGGTTAATGTGAGTTTGTTACCACTACAAGGTCAAGCCTCGAAGCTTAACTATGAACTAAACGCATGTATGAATATGTATTCATTACACTCTGGTTTTACAGGAGAAATTACAAATCACATTTTTTGGAAATTATTCGCTTTTAATTATTTTGCTGTTTCGCTCACCTTTTCTTTTTCTTTATGAAGGGAGTCCGAACAATTTTTTTAAAAAGCGCCAAATGGCACTAAAAATAATTTAACCCTTTGAGTGCCACAGAGGTACGCAATGCATTGCGTAACTCTCTGGCACTCAAAGGGTAAAAAAAAAAAAATTTGAATCCGTAGAAATTTGAATCCGTAAAGTACAGGGAGGGCATAGAGTTAATGCTTTGGAATTTTAACACCTCTCTGTTTGTTAAGGGGTTAACTGTGAATATTGATCAGATAACTGAGAACGTTTAGCTTCAACTAAAAGTTTTTCGCTTTTTCATTTTCCTTTTAAGAAAGTATTTTGTGGTTTTGAATGGACCCTTTGCGTTTTCTTTACAAAGAGGGCAAAAACGACATTTTTTATTTAAAACTCCTAGATGCTGCTCATCTCAAAACATGTTGGTTGCCTCAAGCTAAAGCTTAAGCCAACAGCTGCCAAACATTGGCTACCCCGGGTTAATACGGTGGGCTGTACTTAACCCTTTGAATGCCAGAGGGGGCATGCAATGCATTGCAAAGCAATGCCTTGTGTACCCCTTTGGCACTCCAAGGGTTAACGGTAGATATACAAAATACTGAACATAATTCAGCAACTACTGCAGTCTATGGAATCTCTGGTCACTTAACCAATAGAAACACAGAATACAGCAGCAGATAGAACCAATTGGCCCGTCTAGTCTGCCCATTTCCCTATCAAGCCAGGTCAGACTTACATTATTCTTAGCATAGCCAGCCATATATTTATCCCAAACGTTCCTAAATTCATCTACTGTTACAGCCTCATCCACCCTTGCTGGAAGGCTATTCTATGTATCTATCACCCTCAGTGCAAAGTATTTTTTTCCTCTTTGTTTTCCCCCCAAATTTACGCATGTTCTCATGTTCTAGTTCTCATTTTATTCTGAAAAATGATTCCCTCCTGAATCTTAGTAATTCCCAAAATATATTTGAATCTTTTAATCATAGTACCCCTCTGCCTTCTGCCCTTCAAGCTAAGCATCTTAACCCTTTGCGTGCCAGAGGTGTGTCCATCACATTTCTCCACAATGCTTTGGTCACTCCTCTGGCATACAAAGGGTTAAGGTCTTGGAGTCTTTCCGGATAAGTTTTGTAGCCTAGAAACCATTTTAGTGGCCCTAAATTTAATTTACTGATGTTTACCTGGATGTATGGTCTTCAGAACTGAACACAGTACTCTAGTTGAGGTCAAACTAGACATCTCCAAAGTGGCATTATAACATCTTTTTTTCTGCTGCAAATGCTTTCCTATGCAACCCAGTATACTGCTAGCTTTCCCCTTGGCTTTGCTGAATATTTTGCCCACCTTTAAATCATCAGATATAACTACTCCAAAGTCCCTTTCCTCTGCTGTTTTTGACAGTCATCTACCAATAAGTCTATATTATGCCTTTGGCTTTTTGTGTCCTATAGGCATTGTTTTAAATGTTGTGGAATTCAATTTTAAATCACATAACAATGCACTCCATAGACAGCAATAGGCAACAGCACTACCATAAAATAGCAAATCTTTGAAAGCCACAGGTTTTGCTATAATAACTTTTCAATTAGATATCTTCCAACAGTGGTAGCTCCTCGTTTTGCTAATAAATCTTTTTGTCTTTCAATAAGTATTATTATACCTTTATCTGCTTGGCTGCTAGAGAAAGGACACGTTGTAAAAATGCAGATTGCAGGGTTGCACTGATTTCAGTACAATCCTGAAATATGCATATTGCATATGTGTTATTGGTTATATGCGACACATATGGACACACAAAAGGGATTTGCTATGAAATAAAGACCTATGTGGCATCTAATTATTGTCAGAAGGATGAAAATGTGAACTCCCTCCTGCTGTCTAGTAAAAATACCTAACAAAAGTTAACTCTATAAGAACCAGGAGTGAACCTTTGAAGTCCTCAAAGGGGTTAGAACTCTACAGAAAAAAAAGAAAGGTGTGAATGACAGAACAAAATAATAACAGAGGATACATAATAACGTCTCAATTTTTGGTTATAGGTTTTTTGAACCCTTTGAGTCCCAGAGGAGTTCACAAAGGTTTAAGGTCGGTTGGGTGCTAATACCTAATGTATACATGGGGGGCAGCAGAGATACCATTGGGGCCATGACCCACCTCGAGGATCAGATCAGATATTAGGATATCCTAGCTGTGGCCACACTCCCTTTAAGCCAACAATGCGAAACCTGCAGCTGTTGTTGGATTACAACTCCCATCATCCTTAGCTAGTCCTCAGCTAATGATTGGCTAGGTGTGGCTGATGAAAATTGTATTCTAACAGTTGAAGTGCCACTGGTTTCCCTGCTTTAACCCATTAAACAACTCTTTGTTCTTAGGTCAGTTTGCTTCCAAGTAGGATAGTCCGTTTCACCCATTAAAACGTCATTAGGTTGCTTTGCACTCCATACGGACTGACCATTTAACCAATTACATGTAACTGTCATAAAGTCACTTTGTTCAAAATTAGAATGGACCTTTTAACCCATTAAGCATATCACGGTCATTAGATCACTTTGCTTCACAGTGGGACTGGCCATTTAACCCATTAAACACATCACTGTCATCAGGTCCCTTTGTTCCCAATTGGATCTGACCTTATATATGACTGTCATTATATCACTTTGCCTTTAACTCATATTTCACTGTCATTTGCACCACAGTGGCGACTTACCCATAACCCACTTTAAACATCACCGCCATTAGATCACTTTTCTCTTCACTGAGTTGTCCTTTTAATCCAGTGGTAGTCTTGTGTTGGACCTCCAGCTACTGTTGCCTTTGGGGGATTGTGAATAATGGAAGTTGTAGTCCCCAAAAACTGGAGTTTGAACATTAGACTGTGCCTACACTATTCTATTAATCCTTTGAGTGCCAGCAGGGTACACAACACATTGCAAAGCAAGGATTAAATATCACGACCATTAGGTCAATGTGACTGGTCCTTTAACCTGGGGTTAGTCAAATAGTGAAGTGTGATCCAAATCTAGGACACAATCCTTTTTTGCCCCAATCCCAGTAACATTACCGTTGTTAGTGCTTTCACAGTATTACCATGGACTTCAAGACTAAAGAGGTTCTCCCTTCAGATCTAATTCTATAGAAAATCAACTGCACCAACCATGAAATTTCCCATAGTGTTACTTCATAATGTGCTAGAGACCTTTCTAGCATTCAAGGGGTTAAAAGTCAATGGGCATTTTCATTTCCTCCTACAGTGCAGTTGGTTTGCTCCAGTATTGCACCTCTTTAGATTCCTGAATACGGCCGTGTGGTCTCATTGGTTTCTGCTGCCTCCCATTAAACAGCCATTCACTCCTACGTTTTATATTGTTCCGTGTTTAAACTGTTCTTACTAATTACTGACCAACAAAAAAACCAAAACCAACGCTTTTTTGGTTGTGTATTTTTATAAATAAAACAAGAAACATGTTTTATATGGTGCTAGAACATTTATACCAAATCTGTATTATAAGAATAAATATGATTTTAAGTTTAATCATTGTTATCCGTTATTACGTAGGTCAATGACACAATAAAATTACAGGCTGAATATTAGGTCTTGTGACCTTGCTCAAAATGGAGCACTTACAGGGCACAGTTGTATGGTGCTATAAGAGGAATTAGTGGAGAGGTTATATGAAGTTACTGAAAACTTTAAAGGGAGGTATTGTATGGAGATGTTATGAAGCAATAGGTGGAGTTATAGGGAGGAGTTATATGGAACAATAGGAGGAGTTCTATGGAGCAACAGAAGGGGTTATATGGACCAATAGAAATACATATAGGCAGTGGTTATATACAGAAATAGGAGGAGTGTAACGATGGACTCAGGCCGTCGTGCCGGGTTTCTCTCTCCTGAGGTGGGCTACCAGCAGGTAGCTTTGCCGGTCATTCTCCAAAGCTCATTCCTAGGATGGGGGGCCAAAAGGAGACCCTTGATACCACCCAGTGACAAAGTGACAGGACACGGATGAAGTTCCAAAAACTAACACACTTTATTTAGCACCCTTCAGTTCTTTTATAGAGGGTTAATCACATCAAGACAGCATCTTTGAACAAAGGACACAAAAGGCAGTGACAAAGGGCGCATACATGATACAAAAGATCCAGACATGATCACATTATTTAAACAAAGAGACTGATGCGGGATAAACACTAGGACAAAAGACTGAGGGGCTCGAATACACATTTTACACAATGGCCAGGGGAATGAAGCATCTTTTAGCCTGTTTGAATATTCCGCTTCAACCCCTGGCCAATCGGCAGCCTGGAAACAGCTGACCAATCCTGATTAAGTTTGTCACTGAAGCCTTAGCCTGTCAGCATCCTGGGATGGGCAGTTGATGACCAATCCCTGGGCCGACTACTTTCCCCCATGTTAACTCTATGGGGGGGCCTTTAAACTTGTCAACCAGGGATTTGGCCAATCAGAGTCCTGCCTCCTTTCCCAAGCACTACACAGTTTGAAATGATGTCGGATGTCAGAGTGGGGCCGACTTTTCCCTATGTTAAGTCAATGGCGGCCCTTTAACTACTATTGACCAATCAGGGACCGCCCAATACTTTAATTTATTGCAGCGTGTATAACTTTTGCCGGCTATCACTGGCCAAGTGAACTCAGTATTTCTGAGAGGGGGTAGTTTATCCCAGATCACAGTAAAGTTTCCCAGTAATGGCCTATGGCCCAGTACAAGGAGATATAGGGAACGGTTATATGGAGCAGTGGAAAGCGTTATAGGGAGGAGTTATATGAAGCAATAGGAGGAGCTACAGGGAGGAGTTACATGGAGCAACAGGAGGAGTTATAGGGAGAGGTTATATGGATTAATAGGAGGAGTTATAGGGAGGGATTATATGGAGCAATAGGAGGCGTTATAGGGAGAGATTATATGGAGCAATAGGAGGAGTTATAGGGAGTAATAGGAGGAGTTATAGGGAGGGGTTATATGAAGCAATAGGAGGAGTTATAGGGAGCAATAGGGGGAGTTAGCGGGTGAAGTTATATAAAGCAGTAGGAAAAGCTATAGGGAGGAGTTATATTAAGTAATAGGAGGAGTTATGCACAGTAATTGGAGGAGTTATAGTGAGAGGTTTATGTAGCAATAAGAGGAATTACAGGGAGGGGTTATATGGAGCATATAGCAGGAGTTATAAGAAGATGTTATATGGAGCAATAGGAGGAGATATGGGGAGGGGTTATATGGAGCAATAGGAGGATTTATAGGGAGGGGTTATATGGAGTAATAGGAGGATTTATAGGGAGGGGTTATATGGAGCAATAGGAGGAGTTATAGGGAGGGGTTATATGGAGCAATAGGAGGAGTTATAGGGAGGGTTATATGAAGCAGTATGAGGATTTATAGGGAGGGGTTATATGGAACAATAGGAGGAACTCTTTTATTTTAATAATTCTGGCAACAAAACTATAAATCAAGACAATTTACATGAAATGTTTCAATATTTACAATCTGTACAACTTCAAATGTTTCATTTGAAAGAAACAACAATATTATCCCAATAAGTTGTACCTTTCTCTTTCATTTGTATCTGTCGTAATCCACTTTTTCAAAATAATCAGTTTAACAGATAACAGACACCTTGCATGCCACAAATAATATATTACAACTGTGTTAATCAAGTATAAAGTGGTCATACCATACTGACAAGCAGAAAAATTGACATTCACTAATCCTGCATACTTTTGCTTTCCTAAACAATAAATTTTAAGAACATTTGCAATATTTTTCAAAACAAACTTTGAAAAAGGGCATTCAAACAAAAAATGGTCCAAGGTCTCCAGACTGTTTTTACATGTCTCTCTTGGACAATATCTTTCATCAATGTTCTTAAATTTTAAATTAGTACGCACAAAAATCTTGTCATGAAAACCTAACCACATGAGGTCTCTCATTTTATATGGAATTCTATTGCTAGTTACCTTGTCTAAGGCGCTCTTAATCAGTGTTATAGGACAATCTCTCAAAATTAGTTGTACACTAAAGCACTTTTTCAGAATTATTGTATAGAGCTTCTTCCTTTCTAATGAAATAAATTCCTGATAAATTCCTTGTGGTAACTGGCATGATATGAGTGATAGCATGTCTGTCCATTTAACTCAGTTCACAAGCTGCCATATGTTTGCACACCTGGAATAGAAGTCTCTCTAGAAAAGTGGTTCTCAATCTTTTTTTGTTCAGGACACCCCTAACACTTAATCTAGAACATTCAGGGCACCCCTAACATATTTAATGTACTTTATCAAGGACATAATAAAGGTACCATGCATAAATATACAGTTATTATTAGGTCTTACAATCATAATAACAAAATTAAACAGAATGTGCATAACAATTCCTATAAATCTTTATTTAAAAGTCCATTTTTGTTAGTCTTCAGAGAAAACATGGGGCACCCTAAGTTGATGTCCGCGGCACACCAAAGTGCCACGGCACCCTGGTTGAGAATCACTGCTCTAGAAGCTCATATTAGAGATCTGGAGAGGAAAGTTGCAACACTGAGGGAGATGACCAATCTTGAGAGGGATCTGCTGACTGAGCAGGAGAAAGCAGTAGCAGTTAATTATGGAAGTGGAGGCTGCACAATGAAAGAGCAAGTAACCAAATGGGTTACTGCTAGACATAGCAGGGGGGTGGCAGAGGAATAGGGACACCACTCCTGTGTTTACTAACCCTAACAGATTTCCTACATTGAGTAATGATGTTGAGGGATGTTGACACAGGAATCCCTTTGCTGGAGAGGACTGTTCTCACTAACAGCCAGGAGAACAGCCAGGAAGACTAGCCAGGTCATACACGGAGCCCAAAGTAACAGAACTGCTATGAACAACAACGCAAGGGCAACTGAGTCAGGCCTCAGTCTGCCCTTTAAACCCCTCCACAGGAAGTAGGAGGAGCAGCTCAGAGGGAGGAAGTGGGAAGTTGGTAAGAGGAGACCGCAGGAAGCAAACAGATAAAACAGAGGCCTGCAGCATGCTTGAAACCTTGCACCTGCAGATGATGCTGAAGTCAAGGTAAGCTGTAACAGCTGGACTTGATGGACGGCATGTCTTTTTTCAGTCTTGTCAACTATGTTACTATGTAAGGAAGAGCATAAAAGAAATATATGCAAGTTCAATGTTGAGCTCATAAAATAACACTGGAAGAAAATCAAGGGCTAAAAAAAGCAAAAAAAAAAAAGATGGCCACAAATAGAACTCAAAGGTTTGCATTAAAACTTGAAGATCAGAAGAACAGCAAAAACTAAACAACAAATATTGAAATGAGCGGAAGAATTTAATTAAAATGTTTATAAGAATGAAGGACAACAGCTGATTGTAGTGCCAGAGGCTGAAGCTGTGGTAGAAGTTTTGGTAGAAGTAGAAGCTGCAATAAAATCAATGAAAAATGGCAAAGCAGCTGGACCTGATAAAGTCACTACAGAAACGGTGAAAGCGGGAAGTTTAAAAGCCTGCTTCTTATTTCCGATTTCCCTGCAAACCTTTCTATTAAAACCACTTTTGTTCCTCTTGTACTTATTTCCCAATGGTATTTATTTAATATTTATCTAAGAGCATTTTAAACAAATTATATGTCTCTTGAACATTTTCATCTTTATCTTTGAGGATTACATCCCACTGAATCCCTTTAAATTCTGCTTTTACGATTGTAAAATTTGCCTTTTTAAAATACGTTTGGCTAAACCCTTGCTAAAGAGTTTCTCATAACAAATTTCAAAGGATACCATATTGTGGTCATGCTACCTAAATGTTCCCTTACTATACGGTTTACCATGTCAGAACTATTTGAGAACACTAGGTCCAGACAGGCCTCTTTTGATTCAAATAGCTCTGTTAGGAAAATCAAAGTACCCGTAGTAGTTTCAAGTCATAGATACTCTTTTACCTGCATTGCAATACACTACTGAAGGGAAAAAAAGCACAACAGGCACTAAATTTGCACCCATTGACATGAATGATAAAGGCAACGAATTTGCGAATCAATTACATGTGGTGGCTAGTAAGAAGCATTAATCAACTCAGAATTGCTCAGAATTGGCAATACTGGAGAGGGCTGATTCCTCTAGCAGCCAGGGGAACAGTCCTCCTTCCAGGCTAGATGGGATGCAGAGCAGGCAGAAACCAAGGCAGGTGGTGGTAATAGGAGACTCTATTATTAGGAGGGTAGATAGGGTAATCTGCCGCCAGGAACGTGAATGCCGAACAGTATGCTGTCTCCCGGGTACTCGGGTTCGGCATGTTGCGGACAGGGCTGACAGATTATTGGGAGGGGCTGGAAGTGATCCAGCTGTCGTGGTACATATTGGAACCAATGACAAAATAGGAGGAAGATGGTGGTCCCTAAAGAATGATTTCAGGGATTTAGGGTGCAAGCTTAAGGCAAGGACCTCTAAGGTAGTATTTTCTGAAATACTACCTGTGCCATGCGCCAGTGCAGGTAGGCAGAGGGAGCTCAGGGAGCTTAATGCATGGCTCAAGCAATGGTGTAGGAAGGAGGGTTTTGGGTTTTTAGAACACTGGGCAGACTTTGCTCTTGGGTACAATCTATATGGAAGAGATGGATTGCACCTAAATGGTAGAGGAGCCTCTGTGTTAGGGGAGAGAATGCTAGGAAGCTTGGAGGAGCTTTTAAACTAGGAAAGGGGGGGGTATAGATAGCAAAAATGGGGTAGATAGAGCAGATAGGAACTGGGTCCAAGTAAATGACCAGGGGGGTGGAGAAAGGGTGGGGAGAAATTTAGTCAGTAGGGAGGAACTCCTAGTAAATGAAGGTGAAGAAAAAAGGCATGTAGGGATTAATATATGTAAAGACTTCAAAATAAATTGTATGCTAGCAAATGCAAGAAGTATGGTAGATAAAATAGGAGAACTAGAATTGCTGGCGGTTAATGAGCAATTGGACATAATTGGAATAACAGAAACATGGTGGAACGATGCACATGACTGGACTGTAAATATAGAGGGCTATTCCCTGTTTAGAAGAGACAGAATTAATAGAAAAGGTGGAGGTGTGTGCTTATATTTGAAAACAGAGCTAAATCCAGTTTTGCAAGGTGATATTAGTGAGGAAACTGGCCAAACTGTGGAGTCCATGTGGGTAGAAATCGAGACTAAATGTGGTGTGAAAGGTAAAAAGAAGTTCTTGGTGGGCATATGCTACAAACCACCAAATATCAATGACAATGATGAGGCCCAACTGCTATTGCAAATGAGGAAAGCTGCCCAGTTTGGTCATACTATAATTATGGGAGATTTTAATTATCCAGATATCAACTGGAAAAATGAGACCTGTCAGAGTGCTAAGGGTAGCAGGTTTTTGAACACGCTTCGTGAAAGCTACATGTCACAAATGGTGGAAGCGCCGACAAGAAATAACAATGTATTGGACCTAGTGATCACTAATAACACAGAAATGGTATCCAATATTAAGGTAAGAGAACATTTGGGAAACAGTGATCACAACATGGTTACATTTGTGATCTGTCTGGCAAAGCAAAAATGTATAGGTTCAACCAAAACTCTTAATTTTAAAAAAGCGAACTTCAAATTGTTAAGGGCCTCAATGCAACACATAGACTGGGATATTTTATTTAAAGGCAAAAATACTGAGGAAAAATGGTCAGAATTCAAATTTAGGTTGCAGAAATGTACCCAACAGTATATACCAATGGGGAACAAGTGCAAAAGAAGTAAGTCACAGCCAATGTGGTTAACTGCACATGTAAAGAAGGAAATGGCAAGGAAACAAAAAGCATTCAAATTATTTAAGTCAGAAGGAACTGAACAATCTTTCTTAAAATACAGGGAGTGCAACAAAGATTGCAAAAAGGCAATTAGGGTAGCAAAAATAGATAATGAAACTCGAATTGCAAGGGAAAGCAAGACTAATACAAAAAAGTTTTTTAAATATATAAATAGCAAAAAACTTAAGAGGGAGTGCATTGGACCATTCAAAAATGAGATGGGTGAGTTGGTTAGTGAGGATAAGGAAAAGGCCGATGTTTTAAACACTTTCTTTGATTCAGTATATACAAGGGAGCAAGGAATGGTAGAAGAGCCTCCGCAAGTAACAAATAAAACAATACAATTAATAGATATTGGGTTAACTCAAGGAGATGTCATGGGAAGACTGAACAAAATTAAGACCGACAAAGCACCGGGTCCTGATGGTATACATCCAAGGGTTCTTCAGGAACTCAGTGCAGTGTTAGCAAAACCCCTATATTTACTCTTTAAAGATTCTATTACCACAGGCTCAGTGCCATAGGATTGGCGAAGAGCTAACATAGTGCCTCTATTTAAGAAGGGAACTAAAACAGAACCTGGGAATTATAGACCAGTGAGTTTAAACTCTGTAGTGGGAAAACTATTAGAAGGCATAATAAGGGACTATATTCAGGATTACAACACAAAAAATAAGATCATTAGCACGAATCAACATGGTTTTATGAAGAATAGATCATGCCAAACTAATCTTTTCAGCTTCTATGAGGAGGTAAGCAGCAACCTTGACAATGGCAAGGCAGTAGATGTTGTATATCTAGACTTTGCAAAGGCATTTGATACAGTACCACACAGAAGGCTGGTGTATAAAATAAGGAAATTGGGGCTAGGAGATAACCTTTGCAATTGGATACAAAACTGGCTGAAGGATAGGGAACAGTGTGTGGTTGTAATTGGAAAATTCTCCAGTACAGTTAAAGTGGAGAGTGGAGTACCTCAGGGTTCAGTATTGGGTCCGCTGCTTTTTAACATGTTTATAAATGACCTGGAAATAGATATAGAAAGCAAAATATCAATATTTGCAGATGATACTAAATTATGCAAAGTCATTAATTCAGAACAGGATATTTTCTCTCTACAGAGGGACTTACATACAATGTCAGATTGGGCAAACATGTGGAATATGAAGTTTAATGTGGGGAAGTGTAAAGTCATGCATTTGGGAGGAAACAATCCCAAGGCTACTTATAAACTTAATGGAATAATTTTAGGTGACTCGTTGCTAGAAAAAGACCTGGGTATCCTTGTCAACTACAAACTTGGAAACAGTGACCAGTGTCATACAGCAGTAGCAAAGGCAAACAATGTCCTGTCTTGCATAAAAAGAGGTATTGAAGCAAGAGTGGATAACATTATTTTGCCATTATACAAATCATTGGTAAGACCTCACCTTGAGTATGCAGTGCAATTTTGGGCACCGGTTCTGAAAAAGGATATACTAGAACTAGAGAGGGTACAGCGGAGAGCAACAAAATTAATTAAGGGAATGGAGGACTTGACATATGAGGAACGACTAAACAAACTTGGTTTATTTACTCTAGAGAAAAGACGACTAAGAGGAGACCTTATCACATTGTACAAGTATATGAGAGGTCAATACAAGGATCTCTGCGGTGAGCTATTTATTCCAAGGCCTGATCAGGTGACCAGGGGACACCCCTTGAGATTAGAGGAAAGGAGGTTTAAACTTCAGCAGAGGAAGGGTTTTTTTTACGGTAAGGTCTGTCAAATTGTGGAATTCATTGCCCAGGGAGGTAGTTATGGCAGATACAATGGATACATTTAAGAGAAGATTAGATACATTTCTTTCAAAAGGGAACATACAGAGTTATACTGTTTATCAGTAGGCTGATCAGGAAGGTCTGATAAAGACTAATTTAATTGGTAGCAGGAAAGCTATAAAATTCTCAGTTACTGAGGTATGAGGCGAAGGTTGAACTTGATGGACTTGTGTCTTTTTTCAACCTAATTTACTATGTTACTATGTTTTTATCACCAAAAGTTGCACCTAGAAGACCTCACCTTGAGTATGCAGTGCAATTTTGGGCACCGGTTCTGAAAAAGGATATACTAGAACTAGAGAGGGTACAGCGGAGAGCAACAAAATTAATTAAGGGAATGGAGGACTTGACATATGAGGAACGACTAAACAAACTTGGTTTATTTACTCTAGAGAAAAGACGACTAAGAGGAGACCTTATCACATTGTACAAGTATATGAGAGGTCAATACAAGGATCTCTGCGGTTAGCTATTTATTCCAAGGCCTGATCAGGTGACCAGGGGACACCCCTTGAGATTAGAGGAAAGGAGGTTTAAACTTCAGCAGAGGAAGGGTTTTTTTTACGGTAAAGTCTGTCAAATTGTGGAATTCATTGCCCAGGGAGGTAGTTATGGCAGATACAATGGATACATTTAAGAGAAGATTAGATACATTTCTTTCAAAAGGGAACATACAGAGTTATACTGTTTATCAGTAGGCTGATCAGGAAGGTCTGATAAAGACTAATTTAATTGGTAGCAGGAAAGCTATAAAATTCTCAGTTACTGAGGTATGAGGCGAAGGTTGAACTTGATGGACTTGTGTCTTTTTTCAACCTAATTTACTATGTTACTATGTTTTTATCACCAAAAGTTGCACCTAGAAGACCTCACCTTGAGTATGCAGTGCAATTTTGGGCACCGGTTCTGAAAAAGGATATACTAGAACTAGAGAGGGTACAGCGGAGAGCAACAAAATTAATTAAGGGAATGGAGGACTTGACATATGAGGAACGACTAAACAAACTTGGTTTATTTACTCTAGAGAAAAGACGACTAAGAGGAGACCTTATCACATTGTACAAGTATATGAGAGGTCAATACAAGGATCTCTGCGGTTAGCTATTTATTCCAAGGCCTGATCAGGTGACCAGGGGACACCCCTTGAGATTAGAGGAAAGGAGGTTTAAACTTCAGCAGAGGAAGGGTTTTTTTTACGGTAAGGTCTGTCAAATTGTGGAATTCATTGCCCAGGGAGGTAGTTATGGCAGAGACAATGGATACATTTAAGAGAAGATTAGATACATTTCTTTCAAAAGGGAACATACAGAGTTATACTGTTTATATCAGTAGGCTGATCAGGAAGGTCTGATAAAGACTAATTTAATTGGTAGCAGGAAAGCTATAAAATTCTCAGTTACTGAGGTATGAGGCGAAGGTTGAACTTGATGGACTTGTGTCTTTTTTCAACCTAATTTACTATGTTACTATGTTTTTATCACCAAAAGTTGCACCTAGAAAAATTGGAACTGAGTCCCCTAACGCGTGTTCCTAACCACTGACATTTAAGTGAACTGTGTAACATAAAAAAAAACCAACAAACATACGCCTTTGCAACTAAGGATCCCTACACTAGTGAACCATGCATGTATTGATATGGGACCCTAAGCAATTTCTGTAAGCGTCTATTTTATTCTTCTATAACTGTCATCTTTTCTTCATCCGTCATCTTCTTCTGTAAACTTGGTAATGTCCCTATTAAAGAGAAATAAGTCTTAAAATGAATACTACATTAATTTCCAAAGCACCCATGGTAGTACCTTTTGGCCATTGCCCAATCCACACTGAGGGATATTTTAACAGAGACTAGCTTTTATGTGGCCAGTCTCTGTTCAAAACAGTTCCAACATTCCACTTGCTGGGATGTGTGGTTAGACAGGGATTCTAGCTGCAGGGTAACAAATGCACATTTTGTCATCCCTCCAGCTATTCATTGATTTGCTAGCTGGAGGGATGATGAAATGCACATTCGTGACCCCCTCCAACTAGAAGCTGATTGGCTGGAAGGTGTGGTTACTGCAGGGCATTTTCCGTGCCCTGTGTAACCACAAATCCCATCCACTGGAAGTGTGGGAACCATTTTGAACAGGGACCGGTCATATAAAAGCCAGCCTCTGTTCAAAATTCCCTAAGTGTAGATCGGGGAACTGCCCAAAAGGTTCAACCATGGGAACTTTTTGTTTTCTTTATCTGCTGCCATCGGCAGAAATTTAATGGAGGCATTCATTTTTAGACTTGTTTTTCTTTGACAGAGGCAAAACCAAGTTTACAGAATAAGATGACAGTTAAAGAAAAGAAGATGACAGAAGAAGAAGATGATAGAAGCTTACAGAAAGAGTAATCCTCTTTCTGTAAGCTTCTATCATCTTCTTCTTCTGTCATCTTCTTTTCTTTAACTTTAACTGTCATCTTATTCTGTAAACTTGGTAGAAGACCAGACTGCCGAAGACCCAGCTGGACATCAAACTTACAGGTACATGTTTCAGCTATGAGGTATGGGTGATAGGATAGTGTTAGGTCTATTATTTATAAACTTTATTGTTAATGTTAGGTGTAGTGTAGGGCCAAGTGTAGGGTTAATGTTTGGGAGGCGGGGGGGGGGGAGGAGACTGTGTTTTAGCTCACACTAGCTAGTTTCCTTTGATGTTCCCATTTTTCATGTTATGAAACTACAAGAAACCTTGGGCTACAAGTTATGTTCTGTGGCCCAAAGCTCATCGTGGTTCATGTTGGTAGGTCAATTGAATTCCAACGATACCACTGTATGTGTACCTTTTGGTATTCATTTTTGCCCTACTATGTGTTTTAACACTGGTAATTGAATCAAGCCCCTAGTTGGGACATGAAATTGTCATTAACTATACTTAAAAAAAATCCCTTTGTTGTTCTGGAAGTCATATTTCTCCAGTCAGTTACAGAATAGTTGAAATCTCCCATTATGATTACATTTCCTGACCAACAAGCCTTTCAAATTTGCAGTACCAGTTGGGCTTCTTCAAACTCTCCATTATTAGATGGCTTGTAGCAAATCCACATTAACATTATTTTATTATGTATGTCCCCAGTGTGTATTTCAACCTACAGGACCTCTGCATTCTCACCGGTCCCTTCATTAATATTTTCCCTTATACTAGGTTTTAAGGCATGCTTTACATATAGGAATGCCCCTTCCCCACCACCTGGGACCCAGCCGGGTAAGCATGGTGGAAGCAATGGCGCACCCTCATACCCAGGCCTTCTCAGCATGGAAGCTGCGGTGCTACAATACATTATGGAGCTGCTGTTGAAAGTTTCTGCTACAGGGATGCCCTTTGGCGGAATTGGTGGACAAATTGGACTGCTGCATCCAAACAGAGATGGCAGGACAGGATGGGTACTGGGCTTTGTACAAGAAAAGCGGACCAGGAGTGTTGTCCGTGATCTCCCAGCTCCCTCTCTTGGGATATGACAGTCGAGGGCTGGCATGGGATGCGATGCTCCAGGACAAAAATTTTGTCTGCCAAAAGTACAGCCGCTACTGGGAGATCAAAGAAAAGAGAGATTGCCTACTTAGTCTCTACACCATCCCAGACTCACAGTCAGAGATGAGCGAGCTAGTCAGCAATGAGAGATAAGTTCAGGCACAGTGGTGATCAGAGACATCATACCTACAAACATTTTAAATGGCTGAAGAGGGACACGTGTTTTAGGTGGTGTTGCAGGGGGCGTGGCTGGTGTACATGGCATTACCGAGAATTTTTACGTTATTTCATAACCGACTCCTCTTTATGTAACTGAATAAATGGTTTAGAACAGAGGCTCTCAACACGTGCCCTCAGTGGCCACTAACAGGCCAGGATTTAGGAATTTCCCTGCTACAACACAAGTGTGTTGATCAGAGGCTCGTTCATATTGATTAACTCACCTGTGCTCTTACAAGGAAATTCTCAAATCCTGGCCTGTTAGTAGCCACTGAGGGCACGGGTTGAGAACCACTGGTTTAGAATAAGACCATGTTATTTTATTTACACGGAATGATTTCTATACACATATATTGCAGGTTGAAGCGGAACTACTACTCTAGGTGAAGTTACCCTACAATAATTAGGCAGGTGGCAACTAGCTTAATAATAGTTATATTACCTCTCAGAAGTGCTGGATTCTACAGAAACCCTTAATCTTCTGAGACCAGAAGCCAGGCATCAGCGCAGACATCTTGTCTGCACGCCTGCGCCGTCAGTCCCGGTCTCCATTAAAAGGCATTGCACTGTCCCAAAAGGGACTGACGACGCAGGCGTGCAGACTGCACTAACCGGGCCATCAGTCTCGGAAGATTAAATATTACTTTACAATCGGCTGCTTTTGAGAGGTAATATAACTATTATTAGCTAGTCGCTACCTGCCTAATTATTGCAGGGCAACTACCTAGCATAGTAGTTCTGCTTTAAACAAATATTAATGTGAGTTTTATTGCTGTGGAGCAATGTGATACACTTATATACACAACACACAGTCTGGTCTCCAAAACAAAAGAGAAAGACACAACGGTGGGACCAAGGGTTTTGGGTCTCAAACACTTCTTTTGCATGATGTATCTGGCCTTTAACAGGTAGTATGCACAGATAATATGCAGTTACATGGAGGCAGCAGATGGCCTAAAAGTGTACATTTTTCATCTGAGGTATATTGGAAAGTGTGCAATTCATTTTTCAAGCACCTGTTGTAAGATGGGGCACTGCACGTACCTCCCAAGTGTCCCTCTTTAGGAGGGACAGCCCCTCTGTGCCACCCTGATGCCCATCTTTTTAGAAGATCAGACTGTGTGTGATATATGTATATAAGTATATCACATTGTTCCAAATAAATAAAACTCACATTAATGTTTGTTTATACTCCTGTATATGTGTTAATAGGGTGACCACATTTCCGTTCTGCCATTCCGGGACGTGGTCACCCTACCATAAAGCCTCTCATCACCACATTGCCTCTTGATGCCCTACCTTGAGTCCCTGGTGGTCTAGCGGCGTGGAAAGTGCTCTGTGCCTCCTCTGGCACAGAGCTGAAGCTCCCGCGCGCTGTGCTCAGTAATGCAGAGCGCTGGGAGATGATGTCATCTCCCAGCGCTCTGTATTACTAGAGCGCTTGCCTCCAGGAGACCAGGCTCAGCTGCATTGCTGCCCTGGATGTCAGCCTGCATGCGGTGTGTCATATCATGGATGCCGCGAGGGAGCGCTGATTTATGCTACCAAGCGCTCCCTCGCGGCGTCCATGATGTGACACACCGCTTGCAGGCTGACATCCAGGGCGGCTTGGCTTCATTCCGGGACACTTCATTGTCCCGGTTGGAGATGACCCGGGACGCGGGACATAGCCCTGAAATAAGGGACAGTCCCGGACATTCCGGGACCCGTGGTCACCTTATGTGTTAATAAATTAGTTTGTGTAAATGATATACTTTATCTTATTGTAAAACATTTATTCAGTTACACAAAGAGGCGTCAATAGGTCATGAAAATAACCTATAAAGTACAGCATACCGCCCAACATTTCAGATTGCCAAAGAGGGAAACTTGTGTGTTAGGGGGTGTGGCTGGTGGGTGGGGCATTACCAATTCACTTTTAGGCTATTTCATGACCTATTGACACCTCCTTGTGTAATATAATAAATGTCTTATAACAAGACCAAAGTATATTATTGATGCAGACTAATTTATAAACACATATATTAATGTTTAAACAAACAATAATGTGAGTTATATTGCTGTAAAGCAATGGGATATACTTATATACACACCACACAAGTTGATCTCCTAAAAAGAGGGACATCAGGGTGGGAAAGAGGGACAGAGGGATTTGGGTCTAAAAGAGGGACTGTCCGTCCTAAACAGGGACACTTGAGAGTTACAGTAATGCCCCCTCCACCAGCAAAAACCCTCAAAAACAAACGTTCCCCTCTTTGACCATTTGAAATGCTGAAAGATATGAATTACTTACACCTCATCTATTACATGAAAACAAAAGGATTAACACTTACATGTAAACTGTTATCCATTACTTGTGTAAAGTTATAATTTTCCTCGGAACGAGTGTACCGTGGAACTGAAAGCTAGGGTTCCTGGTTACCTCAAATTGCTGCACAGCGGAAGCGGAAGTGCATATGCTCGTCCACGTGGGTACAGGAAGAGTTTATCGGGCAATATGGGGAAAGATAAGGTAAGGGAATGGGGTGAATAATGAGAGAATAAATAGTTGAGAGTGTGAAAACAAGGTGGCGTATTGTGAATTTAAGTTTGGGGAGTTTGTAGAATGTGATATAATCCGGTTCTTGCGTTTACTGTAAAGTTACTGTACTGAGTACCACAGGGGTGTGTAATGTACAGTTTTGGTTCCCACTGTGTTAATATTGCGTGAAGCGAACTTTTAATGTATTGGCTTATAAAGCTTGGATTATTAAACATAAAAAATTAGTATTCCATACTTGCCAACATATAAGTGGACGCTTTCCCCCAGGCAGTCACAATACATAGTGTCACTGCCGGTGCGTAGTACCACATAGCGCAACGACAGCAAAACAATCGTGTATAAAAATTGACCATGAAGCATAAGCATACCTGGGAACTTTCAAGATTAGCTGACCCTGAGATCTTTGAAATATTAACCCTTAAAGCTTCCCATAATGTATATTTTTTTGCGATATGTGCCTGCTTGCTCTAACACAGAGGTGCCCCGGTCAGTGTGCGAGGGACCTTTAACATGCTACAGTTTGGATAACGCACTGCGTGAACACAAGCAGGACATCTCCCACTGTCTTTCTGGTACTAATGGCACCAGTTTAGAGGCTAAGGAAACATTTAATTTGGGAAATTCATATAGTAGGTGACACAGACCTCTCACCCTGAGAATTTGGCCCTTCACCCTTAGATTTGGGTCAAACCATGAGAGTTCCCATGTATGAGCATAAGATATATCACTAACACCTAAATACTACATGACTTTATATAAATAACCAATATTAACGATGGAGCTCATAACCTATTAACTTTTAAATGATGAACACATGGAGTATGGGGTTAACATTCAGTCTTAAAATATGCATCAGGATACAGGGACAAGGTGGACAACGGGTACTGTCCCTGAAAATCTGGGACATTTGACAGGTAACAAGTGTTGTGTCTCAAACTGCCTACAATAAATCTTTGTTTCTCCAGTTTCTCCAGTACTAATGTCCGCAGCAGGTGGTTTGCTCTACTTAGTCCAGCTTTTGGCCCTCCAGCTTCCACCATCATAGTGATGAGTTGTAATCTAACCGTGATTTAAACCATCTCAGATAAAAACCATATCTCATGGTTGTGTGCAACATCCTTGTCTTTTTCCTGTAGACCAAGAACCAGAAGAAGTTGCGAGCAGTAGCAAATCACAATGCAGAAGAAGAATTTTCCGCTGTGCCTCACTCTTTTGTGTTCCATCGAGGTCAGATTGGAAAAAATGTACAGCAGCTAATCCAAGATGTCAGGCGGGCAATGGAGCCATACACTGCCTCCACTCTCAAGGTAACAATGTTTAGAAACAGGCCCCTTAAATACAGGGACAAGAGGAAGATGTGGGATATTGAGTCTGTCCCTCCCTCCCTCTTCAAGGTGACATAGGTAAGAGGGAGTCATAATGAGTCTGTCCTTCCCGCTGCAGGGTGACAGTCAATAGAGAGGCTTGTATGGTTTAGAGGGACATTATTGAACTGGAAAAAGTGTAGAGACCTGCAACAAAACTGATAAAGGGATTGAAGGATCTAAGTTATAAAGATAGACTAGCCAAACTGGGTTTGTTACATTAGAGAAGAGATGTCTAAGGGATGACATGATTACAATTTACAAATATATTCAAGGTCAATACAAATAACTTTCCAATGACTTATTTTCTCAAAGAGCTGAGCAAAGAACAAGAGGTAATCAATTAAGACTCTGAAAGGCGCTTTTGAGAAAGGGGAAAATGACAGGTGTGATAAGGAACTGTAGGACAGATTTGGATTGCAGTAGAGGCAAGTAAAACTGTTTGTCCCAATGTAGGAAAAAAGTCAGTTGCAATAAGGTCCGGCCACAAAGCAATCTAGAGTGAGGGAAGAATGGCTGTGTTACTTGTTAGCTGTGGATGAGGTTATTAAATGAATGCTATGTTGTATGGTTGGCTTCTCTGAAGAGGTGCATTTTCATGGGCATTTTAATAGTCTGTTGGAGTGTCTGAGAGAACACTGGGGGGAAGGGGGTGTTTGGTGTATAGGGTAAAGAAGAGACATTCTTTGGCTAGATTGTTTTTTAAATGGAGCAGGAACATCCAGGTAGAAACTGCAGAAATGTAGTAACACAATCTATAAAAGGGAGTAATGTTGAGGGATTAGACATAAAGTTGGGTATTGTCAGTGTAATGGTGGTAGGGGAACCCAAATAAACTGATTAGATTTAAATTAAAGGGGGGGGGGGCAGAACAGAGCCTTGAAATACCCTAACTGAAACAGAGCGTGGAGAGGAAGTTGTTCTTGAAAAGGAAACATTAAAGGGTCAGTCAGATGTATGATAAGAACATAACTTTCCATAGAGATTCCGTTGACGCACATACTGCAGAATGTGGGATTGTTAACGCACTGAGGCTGATCTATTTAGAAAAAGTGGTGTAAAACATGGGCAAACAGTGTGCACTATAGGGACCAAATAAATCCGTTATTGGCGCTTTTAAATCCTTGAATACCAGATAGGTCTCCCAACGCATTGCAAAGCAACACGATAAAGAACTCTGTAGCCTTAATAGGATTAAGTCCCCATTTAAGTAAATGTATATTTTTATTTGACTCATGTGAAGCAGTTGATTCACCTCTGATTTGCTCCCAAGAATAACAAGTTAACAATCTGTAAAAAGTAATTATACCAGTTACAGTTTTGTCTATGGCATGTGACTTTATTACACCCTGCATCCATCTTGTTTTATAGAACCTTACCTGTGCTCCTTTCTCACCTGCCTTTGCTGGTCCCTTAGGTTACCTGGAGAAAATAACAATAGATGTTTTGAAACAAATTGTACTCTATAGTGCAGTTGGTTGGCACCAAAATGTACCACTTTTCCTCAGTAAATCAACCTTTGTTTTGGAGTAAAGTAGCAGCAAGATGCATCAGCCTGGGATATGTTCTTCAGCAGACGCCCAGTTAAACAGACCAGTACAGCATCCTGATGCTTTTAATTTCCCCCTCTCCTTTTGTTTCCCATGCGCTGTTAATGCTGTGATAGTCACCTGTCTGAACATCCCTTACTCTACTTATGTTGGATTATTTTGCTTTCCAGGTTCGGAAGAAGAATGCTCTCAAAGACTTTGTGGCAGTTGCAGGTCCCCTTGGAGTTACTCATTTTCTGATTTTCAGTAAAACACCTGACAATGTCAACTTTGTAAGTATTATGATTCGGTTTATGTTTTTTTTTTGGGGGGGGGTGCACACAAGAAATATCCCAGATGTGCTTAACTCTTTGAGTGCCAGAGTGGTGCTGCAATGTTTTGGGCACCCTACTGGCACTCAAAGGGTTAAATCCAACCTCCTTTCCCACGTCCAGTTCAAGTTTTTTCAGGGTTTTCCCACACGAATACAGGATAATCTGTCAGCTGCTCATTACTTTTGACAGATCTGCCTGTGTCAGAGGATATACTAAAAACCTTTACTCTCGAGTACCTTCTGGACAGATTTTAGTGCCTCTGTTGAAGGCCAACAAGTTCTGTCCCTATTGTTTCCAGTAAACTCGGGCCCCATGAGCGATACACGGAAGTTGACTTGTGGTATGTTGCAGAAATTGCCATCGTCGTCGTCATCTTCTTGCTGATAGATTTTAGCCATCAGTGGTGATTTTTGGATACCGAGGCTTGAGCCTCACTACTCCATCTTCTCGGGTTGGGTTTTTAGTCGCAGGTTTGGATCCGTTTCTCACTCCCACTTAAAGGGGTAGTAACCTTTTATTTTGACTTTACGTGTTCTGTGCTTGCAGAACATATAAAGTCAAATTGTCTATATAATTTTTTTTCTAATCTTCACCCATTTTGTTTACTTTACACTTTTATGTCCCTGATATTGAGTTTTCTAGATCTCTTTATGTGAAGTACTGTGAAAGCGGGGATATTGCGGCAATGTAAAAACAATTGGTATACAGCATATATATAACACTCAGTATCACTCTCTTGCTTTTATGGTCAACTGATCAAGTACGTAAATATATAGTACAGTAAAGCAGAGGCAATTTGACTTTACATGTTATGCAGTTGTCAGTCTGTTTATTCTTTCTGTTCCTCTGCAGAAATTTGTTCGTTTGCCCAGAGGACCAACGCTGAGCTTCAAAGTGACCCAGGTCTGTATGATGGGAATGTGTCACCCCCCACCTCTGTACTCTCTCATCTTCTGCTATTTTTCTACCCTACTGTCAAATGGTATCCTTTTGAATGGTCGCACGCAGAAGAGCATGCAACCATTCAACTCTTTCAGCAGGTCGCCTGGCTAAAAAGTGCAACAGTCCAATCTCGCAGTGCATGACAGAGCGAGATTGTCACGTCACAGAGTCAATGGGTGCGTTAAGCACACGGAGGCAGCTGGAGCACCTCTGTGTGCCACAGATAATACCCAGGCAGTTACCCTATTGCATTTTATAACAGGTACATGCAAAGAGGTCTCGTAAAGGTAAATGTGTGTGCTACAATAATCAGTCCAGCCATGCCAAAGTAATTTTTTGTTTTACATACATATACTAACTTTTAGCAGTTAGGTTTCAAGCAGGTATCTGCAGCACACGGAGGTGCTTCATCTGCCTCCGCGTGCTTAACATGCCCATAGACTATGCGACGTGACAATCTCGCCCTGTCATGCACTGCGAGATTTTCACGTTGCGCTTTTTAGCCAGGCAATCTGCTGAAAGAGTTGAATGGTCGCACGCTCTTCTGCGTGCGACCATTCAAAAGTGAACCCGGTCAAATAAACCCACGCACCCCTCTGGCACTGAAAGGGTTAAGGATTTCCAAAATCGGAAAACTCTGATCTTCACACAATGTAGGCTACTGCTGTACATTACTTTTTTTCTTGGTAAATTCTAATTTCTTTATTTGTTTTATCTCCAAGCTTATTGGAGAGCAGTGTCTAACACCACGGAGGGATATATTGATAGTATACTTCGTGCTTAAAAATTGCCATGCGTGCTAAATTGTCAACAGCCAAGTGTAAAAGAAACAGAGAGACAATACTGGAGCAAAGCAACTGCACCATAAGGGACAAATGAAGATTCTCATAGATTATATCAGGTTTTAACCCTTTGATTGCTTCGCAATGCATTGGAGACCTCTCTAGCATTCAAAGGGTTTCAAGCTGCATTTATATCCGTGAGAATTTTAGAAGTGCTAATTTGTTCCCTATGGTGCAGCAATGTGCCTTAGAATCGTTCCACTTTCTTTGTGGCTGTTACCCTAAGTGATATGTGAATAGCACATCAGAATGACAATACAGCCAGTTCTCCATGGACATGAAATGATGATTGGCAGCTCTTTAGCCTGTGGCCCATTTTGTCTTACCAGGCAATGCCTCTTCATTTTTCTCTGCAATCTAATGCCTATATCGTAACAAAATTACAACTTCTTACCCTTGAATGATTAGTAAAGCTTAGTTTAAAAATATTGAACGTTTCCTGCTGAGTAAAAGAAAAGTACTCCTGTTGCTGGGAGATGTTGTATTCAAAGGTTATTACTCACAATGGCGGTGGTTGCTAAGGTGTGATAAAAGATTTGATGACGTCTTCAGCATGATGCTCTCCGTTTAAAATTTGATGCTATGTTTGTATAAGTTAATACAGTGACGGAATGTAACCATGCATGGGATAGGCATAAGACAAGACCAAAGAACAAATAAGGTTTGAGAGTTTTACAGTAGAAAACAGGCAAACTAAATGGGCTGAATGTTACTTATCTGCCGTCAGATTCTATGTTTTTCTATGTAGTCAGTGAATTTAACATAGGAGCTGGAGAGTTTACTGTACTGAAGAAGTTATCACCTCTTAATCACACCTTGGCTCATAGCCCCCACCTGTGTGCTGCTGTTACTAGCTTAACTCTTTAAGGACTAGATGTGTGTGATACATTGCTTCTTAACACATTTCATATCCCTCTGGTCCTTAACCCCTTAACGACCCTTGATGGTCATAGTACGTCATGGGTCGATCTGACTGAACGACCCATGACTTACTATGACTGTCATGGAGTTCCGGGCTCCCCCCGCAGCTGCACGCCATTCGAGGAGTCCAGAACCGGAAGAAAAAAAATGCTCTGCTGTCCTTAACTGAAGTCACCGTGCCGATTCGCCGGTCGTTAAGGGGTTAAAGAGTTAAAAAAAAAAAAAAGTGGCTAAAACCGTTTGAACTTCACTGACATTTGAATGAACCATCTTGCATTAGCAGAGAGTGTAACAGAAGCGGAGGATGTCGGGTTGTCTTTAGCCATCATTCTGGGTTTCTCCCTCCCGAAGGCGTCTAGAAGTGGGTAGCCGGGCTGGTGACTCTGGAGCACAGCATCTATGAATGGGGGTCAAAGTGGACCCTTTAAACCATTCAGAAATTAAAGAACCGCACACACTTTTAGTTTCAAAACAAACACTGACTTTTATTGGTAGTGGCCAGGGGTTATACAGCCACATTTCAGGGGAAGGGGGATGTGACATGCAGTAAGATAGATACAATAAACACACAGTACAATAGAAACAGGTGTTACAGACAATCACAACACCCGACTAATCCTATCACACAGAAGACAATAGTGAATAAACAGGCGAAGGGATTAGGAAGGTGAAATCTAATCAAAACCTGAATCAGACAGTGTGACAGATACAGTTTGGAGAGCAATGCAAAAATACAGCCATTTAACCCCTGCAGGCCCATGTAAGATTGTAGGTCCATCATCTATTACATTTATTACAGTCAACGACTACACATTTTTACATTTAACATGGAACGGTACGAAGGCAATCAGAACGCCTCCTACTTTTCAGACATGGGTTGTGGGGAATTCTGAATGCCCAGCCGCATTTGGGTACTGCGGCCAGGCTTTCCACACACAGGGACTGCCAGTTCTTTTTGTCCCTGACTTGAAACTGCAGTAACAGCCACAGGTCCGTTACAAGGAGTATTTTTGATTTACTCAGCAGAAAAAGTCGTGCCAGATGTATGTATTGGTGGTATGTGTTCTCTCATCCCTGTAATCAAGCACCAGTATCTGTCCTCTCCTCCAGTACTCCCTTGTAAAGGACGTGGTCTCTTCACTCAAGAAGCACCGAATGCACGAACAGCAGTTCACTCACCCACCTCTACTTGTGCTCAACAACTTTGGTACCCAAGGAATGCAAGTCAAGCTGATGGCTACCATGTTCCAGAACATGTTCCCCTCCATTAATGTACACAAGGTGAGCAAGACCCCAGCAGTTGTATTTAATGCGCCAGACCACGGTTTAGTATTGACAGCGGAGTTCCTTCCTTTACAAATCCTGATTTTGCTTATGCAGGAAATATGGATGACCGTTAATAAACACTAGAAATTATCTATGAATGATTTTATAAATACAGAGGTACAGAGTATTGGACTGGATATACTGCTTTCTCAGAAGCTACTTAATTTTTATTTAACGCTACTCCTTTTGTATTTAGAAATCTCCTCCTTTCTCACCTCAGTGGATGTACATGATGACGACGTATAATCTGCTGAGGGCTTCCCATGATCCTTTGCAAAGTAAACGCACTGAGTCATCCACTGGAAATGAGAATATATCCTTAATATGCACATTGTGGCAAATATATTAAGGCAAAAATGTTGTAATTTACAGCAAAACATCTACACAAAATACATAATATGAACCCTCTGCATTTTGGAGAATTTAAAGAGGTTCATGTTATAAAGTTATGCTAAAGGACTCTTTAGTTGAATAGGCTTAAAATAGTGTAACAGAAATTGAAGCACTTTCTCCCTCCCTAATGAGGTTCTTGGTTCAGTTACCCCATATCTCTTGAAGCATGTTCAAAAGGTGCAATTGTGCAGAAAAACATCTGCACCTTAGGGGGCAAATAAAATTCCCTAAAGAGTTGGAGACCTCTCTGGCATCTGAGGGGTTAAAAGCCCCATTTAAATCTGTAGAGGTTTAGGGAATTTCATTTGTCCCCTATGGGGCAGATTATTTGCTCCAAAGGTTGAATGTGATCATTACACCTTAATATCCATGACTTCCTGTTAATGTTTTCCAGGTGAACCTGAACACAATCAGGAGATGCATTCTTATTAACTATAATGATGACACCCAGTTGCTTGACTTCAGACACTTGTAAGTATTTCAGTCTGTTTAATAAGATTACTCTACATTAAAGGGAAAGTGCCTCCTAGTTAATATACATCACTGTGATCTATTTCACATTGTGTAAAAGAAACCCCAGGAAAAATCATAGGCTACTCCTAAAAAACATGACAAAGCAGTTATGGGTTAACTTTCTTTCTACATTTTATTTTTATATATATATATATATATATATATATATATATATATATATATATAAATAAATATTAATATTAGTGTGTGTGTGTGTGTGTGTGTGTGTGTGTGTGTGTGTGTGTTTGTGTGTGTATATGTATATATATAATGTTCTTAATTCAGATCAGCAGTTTCTTCAAAACTCCAGTCCTCGCTTATGGACGCAGCCCCTTCCTCATGCACCTGTGGTTTTGCTGGTTGCTACAGGAGACTGAAGAAACTGCAATAGAAACCAAAGAAGAAGAACAGGGTGCAAAGCCATCTTAAGATTATGTCTGTCTTAGTTCAAAGGTAAAATATACCCCCGCTTTAATGTCACTCACTGGTTATCCAGTATTAAATGGCCTCAATATAGTATCTCTCCTTGATTCTTTTAGTCCTGGCGTTATTCAGTTAAGTGCCAATCCAGATAATATGTATTCAAAATGTTTTATAATAATATTGAAGCGGATTGTATATTTTAACATAGTAGCATGTATCAAATTATATTAGATTCGGACCGCGTCGGACATTTTTTCCTAATAAAACATTTTGAATACATATTATCTGGATTGTAGCATAACTGAACAACGCCAGGACTAAAAGAATCAAGGAGAGATCCAATATTGAGGCCATTTAATATTGGAGTTCCGGTGAGTGACATTAAAGCGGGGGTATTTTACCTTTGAACTGAGACAGACCTACTCTTAGATGGCTTTGCACCCTATTCTTCTTTTGTTTCTACCCAGTGTTGATGAAGACTAAGTAGGACCCAGTCCTATTTGTGTGATCAGGTGGCGATGGAACTTTTCCTCGTTAGAAAGGGACCAAAAAGGGAAGTCTGGCTGTTCTTGGCTCTTCTTCATGAGTTTGCCAGGATTAAAAATAGAACCAAAAAATAAAAACTCAGATCAGGAGACCAGGCCTGTCTCCTATCAAAAACATTAAAAAAAAAAAAAATTAGATGATGTAAGGGGGTAAAGTAGGGCAGATACAGGAGTTACTGTTTTTCATAGTTAACAGTCACATTCACTACTTTCTGATGGAGGGCCTTTTACTCCATGGTTCCTGTGTACTCCAATGAATGAAGTTAAAGCAATGGTAGATTGTTTGCTGTTATTGAACTATACAGTGTTAATGTAATTGTCAGTCACACTCTTTAATACTCAATAGTTGCAGTTATTTACGTCTCCCCAAACCCCCTTTCCCTTACATATGCCTAGTCAGAAGGAAGTGGGCAGATATTGCTGATCAACCTGTAGTAATGGCAACCCACCAGGTGGTTTACTTGCATTCAGGCATTTGTCTCTGTGTGAGAAGTTTTCATGCATCCTGTGTGCTGAGTAAGCTTTAATAAATGCACAAGAGGCATTAAAACTACTCGTGGAGATAAATGTCTGTGTGAGTGAACCTTCTGGAAGGTTTTCTTGGCAACTGGCCAACTGACCATTCAGCCAGTTCTTAGGAGTAACAGCTGGCATCATGGAAAGAAGCAGCATGAGATGAGAACGCAAGATTGAGAATTCAGCAACTGATATCAGGGGAAGAATGACCAAGAGGAGGAAATCTTCCCATTGCCATAGGCATCCAAGTAGCTTGTTAACTGTTTAACTGTTATATTTCTATGTGAATAAGAGTAATGAGGACAAAAGTTTAACTTGCTACAGCACTTCCCTCAGACTTGTCCTAGGAGGCACTGCCCCTTTGAACACAGATTTATAGTGACTTAGCTGTGCTTTGCTAATACTTTGCTGGAATACTGTGTATCCTGCCAGTGTCCATCTTTGTTGATCCATATTGCCCAGAAATATGTTTACATGTAATCAGTCTTAAGTCTATCTCGTTTATACAGCAGCCTGAAGGTGGTCCCAGTTGGTATGAGTAAGGGAATGAAGAAACTTCTTCAGGAGAAATTCCCAAACATGAGCCGTTGGGAAGACATCAGTGAGCTATTAGTAAAGTGAGTGCCAGTCTATGGAGAATGTAGTTTTGCAACCCATGTTAAACCCTTTGAGGTAGGGATCTGTGACCCCACTATATTAAAAATCACTCGCTTGTCTTTCAGAGGTGCTAACCTCTCAGAGAGCGAGGCAGAGCAGGACGGAGACTATAACATCACAGAGCTGCCCCAGGCATATGCAGGGAGAGGGAACATGAAAGCCGAGCAGAGCGCTGTACGCCTGACGGAGGTGAGCAGTCCTGTGTACAGGAGCTATGGGCTGTTTATAGAAAGCTAATGTATAACCATTCTCGAGCAAACCAAATGCACCATAGATAGGAGGGAATGAAAATTCAAATTGATTTGTGTTGCTTTAAACGTCTTAACTGCTAGGTGTTTCCAATTCATTCAAAAGGTTAAATCCATGGGGATACTGGGAAATCCTTCATTTCCTACCTGTGGTGCAGTTGGTTTGCTCCAAAAGATGAGTCATTTTGGAATAAACCAACTATGCCATGATGGCGAGTTGGGGGCAGAAATTTGATGAATGCTAGAGAGGTTTCTAGAGGATTGCATCACAATTCAGTGGTGACCGCTAGCACGGAAACTGTTGAAAGCTCTGTTTAAATCGATGGGGAAATTCAGGATTTTTTATTTGGCCTTTATAATGTGATTGGTTTGCCTCACAGTTGTACTCTTTAGTTTTGCAAACAGCTCTAATTGCAGGACTAATAATCCCCTGCTCATCTGCAGATTGGACCCAGGATGACATTACAGCTGGTGAAGATAGAAGAGGGATTAAGTAACGGCAAAGTGTTATATCACAGCTTTGGTAAGTAAATACTAACATTTGTTTCTATCTATATTTTTTTTAATGTGATTGTACATTTGTCTCACCCCCCCTTTTTGTACAGATAAGTAGAACATGGCAATAAATATATAAAGGATAACAATACTAATACATAATACTCTGTGAATAGTGGCACAGACACAAGATGGCTATGGGACATAAGGCAATATGCATGGAGTATAAGTGGAATGATTCTGAAACAAACCTATCACATTGTATGGGACAACAATTCCCAAATTCCAATTTAGTTGGATATGGTATACAGTGCTAATACAATATTATTTTCTCTTATTTCCAGTTGGGTTACATAGGGACCATGGGGTAAACCTCCTCCCTCTAGCAGGCAGGGCACTTGATAGAAAAAAAGTCTTCTGGCTCTTCCCATCCTCTCCTTTACACACCAGCCCTGCCTGCATCTCTTTTGCTTTGCATTGAGTTGGATACCCCTTTGGCACTGAAAAGGTTAAATGCCCTTGTAATGGAAGCTAAGGACACTAGGTAGCCCTTAGCCATCTTGTCACAACAGCTTTCCAGCCAATGGAAACCAGAGTGACAAGATGGGACAAGTGGCGACCAATCAACGAGCCACATACTTGTCAAAGAAATGCCATGCTCTGCTGTATGGCATTGTTTGACAAGCGGTGGCCAATGAGGGAGCCTCCTATTTGGCAAATGCACATTACAACACATTTAACATGGGACGGTAGGCGGGGAATTCTGGATGCCGGGCCGTTCACACACAGGAACGGCCAGTTAATTTTGTCCTTAATTGTGGTAATGGCCAAAGTCCATTACAGCCCTCAATTCATACAAAGCAGCAAAACACCATTCAAGGTTCTTCTCATTTTTACCTTTTTTTCTCCCATGCTATCAGTCCAGAAGACAGAAGAGGAGATTAAGGCCATGTTGGAACGAAGGGAGAAAAAACTTCGGCAGAAGAACGAAAGGAAGAAGAAGCAGGAGGGAGATGTGGAACGAAAGAAGCAGCTGAAGGAAGACAATAAGTACGTTTGGAGCGAGGTGGATTTCTGTGCACACATTCAGTCTTGTGTTAATGTAAAATGAGAATTGGTCTGAGACAGGAGGCTTTCAAAAACCTTTTCTTATTCTATAAAAATATAAGATGTATTGCTTTTCTTTCATCACTGGCAATAGGCCATCGCTTTAAATATTTTAGAATCTTGCAGCTATTTTCACAAGCCAGGCTTAATCCTTTGGCACGCAAAGAATTAACCCTTTGAATAATCTCCCTCACATTAAAGGTTAATAAGGCCATCCTGTTACTCTTAGAATGACAGAGAGGTGAGCAGCACATTACAATGCATTGCATAACTGTCTGGCACTCAAACGGTTAGAACAGCATTGTGGCTTCTTGACTGTTGTTGGCATACATCCCCCATCATCCTCAGCCAGTCTTGCAACTTTTTAAATATTACATTTCAAGGAAGGGAATTGTCTGTCTTTAACCCTTTGACTGCCAGAGGGGTGCGGAACGCATTGCTCTGCAATGCATTCCATACCCCTCTGGCAGTCAAAGGGTTAACTTGTTGTGTGTTATATACTTACAAAAAGTTTGGGCATGTTCCTGTGGGAAGGTTGGTTTTGGGGAGATGCAAACAGTTATTTATTTATAATCAGATCTTTAATTCTTAACCCCTTAAGGACCCTTGACTGTCCTGGCACGTCATGGGTCGGCAAGCCATAAGGACCCATGATGTACAAGGACCATCGTGGAATTCAAGGCTCCCCGCGTGACTGCACACTGTTCGGGGAGCCCTGAATTGGATTCTGGGGGGGGGGGGGGGGGGAATGGTCTGTGGTCCCTGAGTGCCAGCCGGGTGCTCGATCGGCCAGTCCTTAACCCCTTCGCATCCAGTGACATGCCAGGCTGTCCGGCACTTTAAGGACCAGTGACGGTCCTGGCACATCCCGTACTTTTTACTCTGAATATCGCCTTCTAGGAATGCACAAAGGACCAGCATGCAGCAACTTTACTATTTTCTCTGAGGAACTCTGTAAAGTTTCTCTAAGCAAGGTCTCCATGGCAGCCTATGGGACCATAGGAAGACCTTGTACACAAAGTGCTGGAGATTGCAGTGCTCCTTTAGTGAATCATGAAACCATGTGAGTGTCAGCCAGACTATTGGTTTGTAGTCACATGGGCCACCCATCAGACATTCATCTCCTCTGTTCTCATTGGCGGTGGGAAGCAGGAGAGAAGTGAATGAAAATACAAATGGGATAGAATTGTCGCAGGCAGTTGCAACAGTTCTGTTACTTGTGTGAAAGAGGCCTTATAAATAAATATAGAATTTTATATAGTTAGATTGTGTGCTTTCCATCGCCTAGAAGAGTGTGCATTCTTCTAGTTATAACTATATCAACAATGATATTCAAAACCGATCATAATAAAAAAATAATTGTGGCTTGGCAGTAAAAGGATTATTGTGTACTCAGAAGTAAATGACTTCTGAAAATGTCTCCTAAAGAATTAAAAACAGTAGAAACATTCAACAGAATGCAGGAGGGAAGTACAAAGGAGTAAAAATGTTAGGACAAGAGTCCATAGTCTAAAACTAGAGGGACACAGGTTTACAAGTAATGTAAGAAAGTTTTACTTCACTGAGTATGTAGTAGATAAGTGGACTAGCTTACCAGCAGAAGTGGTTGAAGTTAATAGTGAAAGCAGGGCTTAAAATATGAAGTCCTTTGCTACTAGCCAGACCTGAAAAGTTACTTGCCACTGCAAGCCATAGCATACCAACCAGGGCTGAATTTCTACTCGCCAGGGCTAAATTTTCACTCGCCATTGGCTAGTGGCGAGTGGAAATTTTAAGCCCTGGTGACAGAATTTAAACATGCATGGGACAGCCATAAGGCTGTCCTGAACATAAGACAAGACCAAGGACCAAATAAGGTTTGATATTTTTACATAGGAAAATGGGCAGACTAGATGGGCCGAATGGTTCTTATCTGCCGTCAAATTCTGTTTCTAAACCACGCCCAATTTTAATACTGCTTTATTCTCTTTGTGTAAATGGTGAAACTGAATGCAAAAACTGTTGTTGCTATGTCTGAGAATTGACAGACAATGGCGTAAATACTTTTTCAAACTAATTGCCTAGAATTTCTTCTACCACAATTATTTGAACATCTCGCCCATGTAGACAGATTTTGCAGAGTCTTCCAGCTACGTTCACATTGCCTCTGTCTTTAATTGTCACTCCATCTACAGGAAACGCAGCTTGGCTGGTATGAAGAGGAAACGAGGGGACGATCTTGATGGTGATAGTGATGCCGAGGATCCTGGGATTTCTGGTGATCAGGATCCAGCTGACCAATCAGAAGATGATGATGCTGAGTATTACAGACAAGAGGTTGGAGAGGAACCTGATCGAGGCAAGTGAACAATTAGGGCTAAGTTGTGTGGTATAGAGCATATGCTTTTAAACCACTTGGATACTAGAGACATCCCCAAAGCATGCAATGTATTGCAGATGTATAAAGCAACCATGTGGTTAAAAAAAAAAAAAAAAAAAGTTCTTCAGTCCTGTAAATTCCTTTTTCTGCAAAAGAAAACAAAAACGAAAAAACTTCAGACCTCTCCTATCCTTTATCCCTCTGCAGCTAAATGTACACCTCAGTTCATAAATAAACACTATCCACTCCTCAACAAACCCCACTTACCTCAATCCTATGCCCACTATGAACCAGTTCTGATTGGATTTTTATCTGCATCCTGTATCTTGTCAAAGGAGGCAGGTATGATTCTTTTTGCAGTATTCGGGGACTCCAAACACCCCCCTATTGGAGGATTCTTAGGATATATACAGTGGGAGGGGCTTGGGGTCCTTGAGTTCTGCAGAAGTGGGATAATTAAAGAGTAATATTTGCATAACAGTCCACTCAACATTGGTCCATAGTGGCCATTAGGATTTTCTGCACAAATTAAGGTAAATGGGAGCTTATTATTTCTGAGGTGTTCGTGATCATTTAAGCATCCTGCCTTCCCAGGAGGTTCAAGGCTAAGCCAGCCTTCAACCTCCTGGGAAAGCAGGATGCTTAAGAAGGTCTCCAAGAGGCCGCTTTTTTTTTTTTTTTTTCCTCTCTCTCCTGTAGGTGTTCACCCTTCCACTGAGTACTCCCCCAGTTTGAATTCTCTCTGTCACCTACTATTCCACTTGGCTGATATGGTAGTCCAGAGATAGGTGGCCATTGCACACCTCCTCTTGGAGGCTACAACTGCCATCCTCCCCCACCAGCTATGGGAGCTGTGGTCTCTAACAGCTGGAAATCATAAGTTACCCACCTATGCTGTAGTTGTTACTGTACATGGACATCCATTTCTCATTTATTGCTACACTATTTTTCTTCTCTGTAGATCTTTTCCTCCATGGCAGTAAGAAGAAATTCCCCCAAAAATCAGGCCCTCCACGGAAGAAATTCAAAGGATCCACAGGACCCAGAAAACAGAAACAGGAGTCTCGCTCCCCTGCAGGTCGTCATGGACAAAAAAAGGTCCAGTCTCGCTTCCAGAGAGAAGCTAAAAGCCCCAGGGGACAAGCATTCAGACCCGGAAGAAAAGGACAAAAACCCCATAAGAATCGAGAAGTGAACAAACATCATAAAAGTCCAACATCACGGGACAGTAAAAAGGGCACTGGTTTCAGGAAGCCAGGGGTTTTGGGGTCTAAGAACCGCAGACCAGGGCATAAACCCAAAGTGGCAGGACAACATAAACAGGGGGAGCGGAGAGGTAAACCTTTTAAGCAAAGGAAGAAGTAGCTGTAGAGGGACAGTTCTATGAACTTTTGTAAATAACTGTAATTATTATCTCTCTGGAACCAAAATGTACTCTAATTATCCTGAAAATAAAAGATTTTCAGTGTTATCTGATTATGATGCTATCAGTTTGAAATAACCTGTTCACTGTATCTACAGTAGTTGTGTCGTGGTGCACACAGAACATGAGATCAAAGAAGGCAGAGGCTTAAAAAAAAATGTATTGGGTTTAAATTTGTATATTTTGTGTTCATAAATTGATCCTGTAATATACATTTTTTTTGGCAGTACTTAGCCTTTGAAATGTGTGTGTTTGTATATATAATATACCAGTGGTTCTCAGGCAGAGTTCCCTTAAGACTTTCAAGGGGTTCCACAGAACTGACATGAGTAATAGTGGACAATGGACTGGAGTTGGCCACTAATGCATTTGTGCTTCTTTGACTAGTTGTACATGTGTAGAAGATTTAAACATTTCAAACAGTGTAGTTACGTTTTCCTTGTGTCCACTGGGGATACAGGGACTGTGGAATAAACTTCCGTCCACCAGGGAACAGGGCACTTAAGATTCAAAAACTCGTAAAGGACTTGACTCCTCCTAATTCCCTGCCATACTTTTACCCCGCTCCATCTATTGGCCTGTTTTTCTTTTAAGTGCCACCAAGGAGGCAGTAGGGTTGTCTCCTATTTGAGACTTCAATCATTTTCTTCCTATGGGAGGTGTTACTATTTAAATTATTGTTCTTTTTTACATCAATACCAGATGGTATATAAGATTACTGTCTAGTTCAGGAAGTCTGTCCATGATTTTATACTCCACATTCACAATGAATTTCCACACCATGTGAAATGGTATCTTTAAGCACCGTTTCTTCCTTTTCCCTGTGCTTTCTGCAATGCATGCTCCCTCATTAACAAATATAACACTGTGCATGATCTATTTTTCTTCCTCTCTACAGTTACCTCCTCTAACAGAAATTTGCCTGTCTCAATCTGACCTCTTTAGAGGCAGTAATCTCTTATGGTGGTCTCCTTCTTATACACTCCCCTCCCAACTGGATATTGTGGAGGTGTGGGACTGCTGTGCTAAATAGTGCTGTTACAAACCACTTTCTGCTCCCCACCTGACCCCGCTTCTCCTCATTTCAACTGCATCTTGTCTGTATTTTTGCTTCTGTCTCTCTCTACAGGTTACAGTCATCTATTGCCCACCTACCTCCATATGTACACCTTCAACTTTCCTTTCTGACTTTGAATCATGGCTTTCCTTTCATGTCATCAGGCACACCCTCCCTTCTGTGAGACTTCAACTGCCATGTGTATGATCTCTCTGATTCCTGGGCGGTCCACATTCTCTAACATCTGCTTTTGGACTACACCAGTGGACTGCTCCTAGTACTTGCAAGGATGGTCTTTTCTTAGACCTTGTGTTAACTGGAGGCTGTGCACTTCCTAATTTTAATATCTCCCCTTTTCCACTGATCGATCACCAACCACCTTGTAATATTAAGCATTGCTCATCCATCCTCTGCCATCTCCTCCTCTTCTCCCAGCTTCACACAACCTCAAGTAATTAAATCTCAATGCTCTACAATCCTCCCTTGTTAAAGGACTTTCATCCCTTCCCACTAATGCTGACACAGACATTCTTCTCAAAACATATAGTGAGCCAGTGAGGTGGCATTTGGTTAATTCACCAGCTGTAGAATCTGTTTAAACTGCATGGTCACAGATTCTAGTCTAGGCAAGGTCAGCTCAGCCTTTCTCCCTTCTGAGGTAGATAAAATTAGTCCAGTACATACTTGAAAACGAAAGACAATCTCCGTGTATTGTTCCTGGTAATATTAACTTCACAAAAAAAAAAGATACTGTCATGTCTTCCTCTTTGGACCTGTATGTGTATCTCTCTGTCTGGCTCCTGTAAATCTAATCCATGGCCATGGCTTAATAAAAACACCAGCTTCCCCTGTTCCTGTTCCTGTACAGCTGAACGTCTCTGGAGGAAGTCGGGCTCACTGACAGATTTCCTCCTCTACAGATTCCTGCTTTATGCTCTGTCCCTGTCTAAAAAATGTTCACAACTAACTTGCATCCAAAAATCCAACCCCTGCTGTATCTTCTCTACCTTTTGACTCCCTCCACCTACCTCCCTACCAAACTCTAAACAACCACAAGACTTTGCTAACTTCTTCAAAGCCAAAGTAGACCTTACCTGGGAAAATTTAGCCCCCCCCCCCTTGTAAATATCCTCCTACCCTCCCCTGTTCCCCCTCCTGCCATGCTGGACTTTTTCTCACCAGTCATGGAGGAGGAATTGACTAATCTATCATCCTCTCACTCCACTGGATGTGCACTTTATCCGATTTCCTCTCATAGCTCAGTGGTAAATTCCTTGACTATGGAGCCTATTCAACCTCAGGGTTGCAGGTTTGAATCCCGGCAGGGCCAACTCAGCCTTTCATCCTTCCGAGGTCGATAAATGAGTATCATTGATTGGGTAATAATAACACCTATTATTTTCAGCTGCCGATTTGGTTAATTCCGAGAGCGTGCGCTGAAAGCGCTTTGAGTCCCACTGGGAGAAAGGCGCTATATAAATACTAGTTATTATTATTATTATCATCTCATTCAGTGCCTCTCCCCCACATTAATCCCCGTACTATTATAGAAAAGTAACTATTCCTTTGCCTCTGCTACTTTTCCTGATGATTTCATACATGCCATAGTGACACCTGGCCTCAAGAACAACCCTCCTGACAGCACCACACCCTCTAGCTATCGACTGGTTTCTCTCCTACCTTTTGCCTGTAAACGTTTAGAATGTCTAGCCTTACTCCCACCTGCTTGACTTCCACAGAAACTGCTCTCACAAGAGTTGTTGGTGATCTACACATTAACAAATCATATTCAGTACTTATCCTGCCTGATCTCTCTGCTGCTTTTGACACTGTTGACCATGCTCTCCTCCTCCAAATTATTTACTCCTTAGGAATCCTTAATTCAGCCCTGAACCAATTGTCTTCTTATCTAACTAAGCGATTCTTTAATCTCTCCATTGCCACTTCTTTATCATCTCCCGTCCATCTCTCTATTGGTTTTCCCCCAAGCCTCTGTTCTAGGACAGCTTCTGTTCTCCCTATACACAATAACACTTGGCGAACTTAACTCATTCAGACTCCAATATCCCTTCTATGCAGACAACATCCAGCTTTACTTATCTGTACCTCAAATGACTCCTGATGTTCAACCCAAAGTTACATATTGCCTCTTGGCTATCTCAGACTGGATGTTCATAAACACCTCAAACTCAACATGCCAAAAACTGAGCTACTCCTCATTCCACCTAGACCTGGACCCGCAGTGCCCTTCCTGGTGACAGTAGATGGCACTACCATAAATCCTGTATCAGAAGCACTTTGCCTATGGTTGATAATTGACAATGCCCACTAATTTTTCACACATATTAATGCTATTTTCAAATCCTGCCACTTTCTCTTGTGTAACATAGCAAAAATCTGATCATTACTCTGTTCCTCCACAGTCAAAATTCTTGCCCCATATGGACTACTGTAATCTTTACTTTGGTCTTCCTGCCTCCAACTCCATACACGTCAACCTATACAGAATGCAGCAGCACCAGTTACCTTACTGTCACCTAGGTTTGACCCTGACCCCCACCACCTTCATTCACTCCAATGGTTGCCTATCAAACTCCAGATATCTTATAAAACACTTCTCTCATTCAAGAACCTTCTCTCCTATAACCTTTTCTACATTTGTACTCTGATCTTCTGCTATCTTGCTATACCTCATCCCTCCACCTACGATCAGCCAATGACATTCTTCTTTCAGCTCCTTTTGTGTCTCCTATCAAACCCTTTACCCTCGTTGCTCCTTATCTGTGGAATGCTGTACCTCCTAGCTTGCACCACTGCACTTCTCCAGCAGTCTCTTAAAATGACACCACTTCAACAAGCTAGATGTCATATTTCCAAGGCTCTTGTAACTTACTTATTTTCCCTTTTGCTGACCAGAGATCAAACACTGTAGTCCGCATTTAACCCTTAAGTTCTCTGTATGTCTCACTTAAATTTTAAGCAGACATCCCATTATTTTATTTCCATTGTTTTACCCTGTATTGTCCAAATCCTTTAAGGGGGAACTTTCACCCTCCCGACACTGTTATTGAATGTAGCTTTTAAAAATGTGTATAGGTTGTGCACTCCACAAAACTATCTCAATGTACCTTCTGTTTAAAACTACTTCCTCTCTGCAGTCTGGTGACTATCTCAGTTGTCAAACTGGTAGGCACAAGTTATGTGAAAATTTGGAGAAGCACAGTGTGTGTCCCCGACAAAGGAAACAGTTGGGGGCAGGCTTGGAGATGAGAATTGGCATTTCTGCACTGGGAGATGGCTGCCAATAGTTTCTGCCATCTTGATGACGTGTAGACTCTCCCTTTTGCTTCTGCAGAATAATTGGGTAGATTTTCATATGGGGGGGGAGAGATCAAAAATATAGTTCACATGGGGGGTTTGTCCTTCTTGGGGATTATAAAACAATGGGGGGAGTTGGAATATGATAATTCCACTTTAAACTGTAAAGTGCGGTGTAAACGTCTGGCATTAAATAAATAAACCTACATTTGCTCCTCATCTAGAAGAACAGTGGAAAGCGTGGCAGCTAAGAAGACCAACAATAGATCATTAGATTGTGATAACTAAGGGACTTTTTTTTTCTTTCTATCATGTATATTTAGATTGAACATGTTTATTATAAGTTAATATAACAACAAACAGAGGGTGCTCAATGTACTTTTCCAAACTCTGGGAGAGCATATTACACACACACACACACACACACACACACACTCTCTCTCTCTCTCTCTCTCTCTCTCTCTCTCTCTCTCTCTCTCTCTCTCTCTCTCTCTCTCTCTCTCTCTCTCATAAATAGAGTGGTTAGCTGAAAGATAATGCTGACATAAATGCCTTCTGAGGAATTAACCCATCTCTGTTTGGGTAGCAAATAATTGCTCAAAGAAAATGGGTATCTCTCTCATCTGATGCATTTCGCGGCTACAACCTGCCACTTTATCAAAGATTATGGCAGAGTTGTAGAGCAATTGGCTTATCCAGAAGAACAGTGGAGAGCCTGACAGCTGAGAAGACCAACCATAGCTCATTAGATTGTGGTAACTAAGAAACATTTTTTTTTTTCTTCTTCTACCATGTTTTTCGATTGGATATGTTTGTTATAAGTGAAACATATTACACTATTGGGCACCATGCGTTTGTTATATACAAACAGAGATATTGTGTGTGTATATGTAATCACCAGGCTGCCTATTTTTCTCCATGTAAACCTTATGGAGGCCCTTTAAATGGGTCTTGGCCAGTCAGAGAAGTGCCTACTTTCCTACGTAAAGTCTATGGGGCTCGTTTTGTTTAAAAAGAAACGCTGCAGTCCTCATCTCTTTGCCCGCTGGCCAAGTGAGTCTAATAAATCCAGCTCCTTTTGGGGAACCCTGTTTAGGCTTAGGGGCGACCTTCCAGTAACGGCCTAAGGCCCATTACATCACTCCCCCTTTTTAGTTCTCAAGCCAAGGTATACCCCTGACTTGGCTTGAGGGAAAGTCTTGCTGAAAATAGTTACAGGTCCTCCTGTTGGGATAATCCATCCGCGTTCCGGTTGTCCCGTCCCGACCTCTAGCGGGTAGTAGAGTTGAAGGGCTGCAGGGCCAAGCTCCATCGTAACAACTGCCCATTGTCCCCTGACACACGGTTGAGCCACACAGGTGGATTGTGATTCGTGATAACGGAAAACTCCCGTCCGTACATGTAGGGTTGAAATTTTTTAAGGGCCCAGACCAGAGCGAGGCATTCTTTTTCTATGGCAGTGTAAGCCACCTCCCTTGGCAGCAATTTCTGGCTTAAGTATGTAACAGGATGTTCCTCCCCAGCGCTGTTAACTTGACTCAGGACGGCCCCAAGTCCATAGTTGGAGGAGTCTGTGTGGACAAGAAAAGAGCGATTAAAGTCTGGAGCAGCTAGCTCGGGATCTCGTCCTAGAGACTCCTTCAGGGCCAGAAAGGCTTGTTCGCACTCAGGCCCCCAGGTCACATGTCGGGGTAGGGCTTTCTTGGTCAGATTGGTGAGATGCTTGGCCTCTAGGTGCAACAAATGGTCCTTCCATGTGTCACTGAAAATGGCTATGTCATCCAGGTAGGCGCAGGTGAATTCCTGCGCTCCTGCTAGCAGATGATCCACTAACCTCTTTAAGGTGGCTGGGGTGTTCTTCATCCCAAATGGCATTACCTTAAACTGATACAAGCCATAAGTGGTGATGAAGGCCAATTTAGCCACCACTTCATGGTCCAAGGGTATCTGCCAGTACCCTCGACTAAGGTTGTGGGTAAAGACAATGCCAGCTCCAGTGAATTTGTCCAGGAGCTCATCTACCCAGGGCATGGAGTAGGTGTCAGTGATAGTCCAGTCATTGAGCCTCAGGTAGTCGACACAAAAGCAATCAGTGCCATCTTTTTTGGGGACCAAAACTACCGGAGAGGCCCAAGGACTCACCAACTTCTCAATGATCCCTAGCGCTAGCGTGTCCTGGATCTCCTTCTGCATGGCCATTAATGATCTTCTGGACCTGGCCCTGTTGGGTGGCAACCAGATGGGGACCTAGCCGGAGGGTGTCTGTGGATTTTGGGTCTTGGATGTTGGCCATCAGATCAGGAATATCCTGTTCCTCCGGTTCATCCCCTGCAAGAGTGCAAAAGGCTAGGGTCCCTTCCTGTCTAGAGTGATAGGCTTTCAGGACATTTTTGTGGCAGGTTTGTTGATCCTGCTGCCTAGCCCCTTGGGCAATTACATATGTGGTCTCCCCTTGTCTGTAACATAGTAACATAGTAAATTAGGTTGAAAAAAGACACAAGTCCATCAAGTTCAACCTTCGCCTCATACCTCAGTAACTGAGAATTTTATAGCTTTCCTGCTCCGAATCAAATTAGTCTTTATCAGACCTTCCTGATCAGCCTACTGATAAACAGTATAACTCTGTATGTTCCCTTTTGAAAGAAATGTATCTAATCTTCTCTTAAATGTATCCATTGTATCTGCCATAATTACCTCCCTGGGCAATGAATTCCACAATTTGACAGACCTTACCGTAAAAAAACCCTTCCTTTGCTGAAGTTTAAACCTACTTTCCTCTAATCTCAAGGGGTGTCCCCTGGTCACCTGATCAGGCCTTGGAATAAATAGCTCACCGCAGAGATCCTTGTATTGACCTCTCATATACTTGTACAATGTGATAAGGTCTCCTCTTAGTCGTCTTTTCTCTAGGGTAAATAAACCAAGTTTGTTTAGTCGTTCCTCATATGTCAAGTCCTCCATTCCCTTAATTACTTTTGTTGCTGTCTGCTGTACCCTCTCTAGTTCTAGTATATCCTTTTTCAGTACCGGTGCCCAAAATTGCACTGCATACTCAAGGTGAGGTCTTACCAATGATTTGTATAATGGCAAAATAATGTTATCCACTCTTGCTTCGATACCTCTTTTTATGCAAGACAGGACTTTGTTAGCCATTGCTACTGCTGTTTGACACTGGTCACTGTTTCCAAGTTTGTAGTTGACAAGGATACCCAGGTCTTTTTCTAGCAACGAGTCACCTAAAATTATTCCATTAAGTTTATAAGTAGCCTTGGTATTGTTTCCTCCCAAATGCATGACTTTACACTTCCCCACATTAAACTTCATATTCCACATGTTTGCCCAATCTGACATTGTATGTAAGTCCCTCTGTAGAGAGAAAATATCCTAGTCTGAATTAATGACCTTGCATAATTTAGTATCATCTGCAAATATTGATATTTTGCTTTCTATATCTATTTCCAGGTCATTTATAAACATGTTAAAAAGCAGCGGACCCAATACTGAACCCTGAGGTACTCCACTCTCCACTTTAACTGTACTGGAGAATTTTCCATTTACAACCACACACTGTTCCCTATCCTTCAGCCAGTTTTGTATCCAATTGCAAAGGTTATCTCCTAGCCCCAATTTCCTTATTTTATACACCAGCCTTCTGTGTGGCACTGTATCAAATGCTACTACTCGGTAAGGCCCTTCCCAGGTGGTCTGCAATATGTTATGTTTACTGGCCACAGTGCTACTACCTGCTGACCTGGACTGAATTCTTTGGTTTTAGCCTGCCTATTGTAGTAGTGTTTCTGACAGGTTTGGGCAGCCTGAAGATGCTGGCGGGCTAATCCCATGAGAGTATCTAATTTCTCTCGTAGGTCCACGATGTATGTGACCACCGGGGTTTCTTCAGACTCACATTTGCCCTCCCAATACTCCCGGAGGAGGTTCAGGGGCCCCCGGACTCTTCGCCCAAACAAGAGCTTGAAGGAGGAGATGCCTGTGGATTCCTGAGGCTCCTCCTGATCGGTGAACAAGAGATGGGGCAGATATTTTTCCCAATCTCGCTGTGAGTCAGTGAAAGCCCGGAGCATCTGCTTCAAGGTTCCTGCACACATCTCATTTGTCTCTCTGACCCTTGTTTGGCTTACGTTGTCTCCTGGTGCTCGATCCTTGGCTTGTCCGACTACTCGCTCCGGTTGTGACCTTGGCTGTGGCTGACTTCCCATGTATGACTCTGGCTTGTCTGACTACCCGCTCCATACTGACCTTTGCTGTGGCTAACTACCCGATCCAGTTCCTGACTGTGGCCTGTCTGACTGACGCTCCTTTGTGCCTCGCTCCTGTGTGACTACCACTAGGCTGACCCAGAGTGCGCTCCTTTACCTTGTATCTCAGATAATCACCTCAGTGAGCATGTGTTGCACCTGCATTTAAATAGAAACAGAGAATGAAAACAGATTATGAGATTATATGTTTACAGTGGAGTATTGTACCACTGTATTTGATATAGGTATAAGATATTTAACTTTATTTGTCAGTTAGTGCAAGACTCAAACTTTCCACATAGCTCTGCATCACCAGCTGTCACTTCCTACCAGGATGTACTAGGTCAGCTGCATAAACTGACACACAAATAAAGCTATCATAGAAACTGTTGTTAGAAATTAAAAATGTATAACAGAAACATGTATGGTTTTGGTAGCTGTTTTCAAAATCTCTTATGTGTTCCAAAGTAACACTTCCAATTTAAATTCAGTTCTTATAAGGTTGTGGAGGATAAGAGGAGTGTAGGCTGAAAAAGCATGTCTGTGAAACAGAGAAGGAAGTGGTGCTGTTTGCATCTTCTCTTCCTCTAATGCTCCCAGCTGGTGTCTAGCTCAGCCTCTTAGACTCAAGAGGAGAGTGGCACAACTAAGACAGGAAGCAAGCTGGTGAGGATGTCTGCCCTGGGAAAAGGATCCGTTTCAAGACAAAGTAACATAGACAGGTAAAATAATATTTAGGGGTCTCAATGGGTCCATACTGCACTAGATTGAACAAACTGACTGCCACTGAGTCAGTCACAAATCACAATTATATTTATGTGAGGGCAATTTCAGATTTAAAGTACACTGTGCAGAGGGTGGGCAACATATAGCTCTCTAGCTGTGTGTATACGTTGTAGCTCTCATCATCCTCAGTATTGGCTGAGGTTAATGTTAGTTACAATACATTAACAGTTGGAGAGCCTCATGTTGCCTTCTGAGCAAAAAAAAATATATATAATCGGCTGCCAATTATAGGCATCAGGAAGCAGCAGATGTAACCCAAAGAGGTGTGAAGTTGGTAACTGTTTATACAGGTTAAAATATGTATTCCTCTCAGTATGGCTAGTGTGTGTGTATATCTGTGATAGTGTGTGTAAGCTGTGTGAGTGTAGATCTCTGTGTTTGTGTGTCTACTGTGTGTATATCTCTGTGTTAGTGTGTATAATATATATATATATATATATATATGTGTGTGTGTGTGTTTGTATTTCTGTGTTAGTGTGTGGATATGCTGTGTGTGTGTTAGTGTGCTTTTGCTGTTTTTGTGTGCTGCATGTGCATCTTTGTGTTAGTATGTGTGCATGGTTTCTGTGTATCTCTGTGTCAGTGTGTTTGCTATGTGTATCTCTGTGTGTGTGTGTGTGTGTGTGTGTGTCTCCCTGCATATGTGTTTGTGTGTGTATACTATGTGTATCTCTTCCAAGCAGCAATCCCTAAAGCAGTAATCCAAAGAATAGCAGGAATCCTCCAATAACTCAGCTGAGATTGCCTTATGGGGAGTGAAGTTAGTTTTGAAGCAAGTTTCAAATTTCTTATCCAACTATAACAACCAATGGGAAACAGGCTCTGGACAAACAATAATGAATTGGATAATGGGTACAGTGACAATTCCAAAATAAGGGCTGAACAAAAGGGAAAAGCAATGAGGATGGGTGGAAAGGAGGAGAATGTATATATGCGCATCTGGTGGGGTGCTGCTTAGGCAACCAATCAGAGATTATCCTACCATTTTTACAGAGAACCGGCACAGTCATCCTGGGTTAACCTTTACTGAAAGCGGCCACCTGATGCTAGTCCCTGGTCACCCCTTCCCTAAAAAGTTGTGTTTTCACTGTGTTTCATCACATTACTCCTCAATGGAGGCACTGTCTAAACAGTCTTAACTCCAGTTTTTCCATGCGTTCTAAAACATGGATAGTAACTGGGGTTTCCCCAGACTCAAATTTCCCTTCCCCAAACTCCTGGAGAAGATCTAAGGGACCTCTAACCTTGCATCCATACAGTAGTTCCAATGGGGAGAACCTTATCCTGCAGCACTTCGTGCTACTTGAATAGGAAGTGAAGCAAGAACCACTTACAGTCAGAACTGCAAACCACAAACACCTGGATGATTTGATTTAGTGTTTCACTGAAGGGTTTGAAGACCCCATTTATCTACAGGTGGTATGAGGACTTGATGGATCAGACATCACAGATCTACCCGACCTGCTGCAAAAGTTCCAACCTAAACTGGGTGCCTTGAGTCAACAACATCTCTCCTGGGAACTTAAAGATCTGTATCTGGGCATCAGACATTGTTTCAACTGTGATGTTAAACAGTGCTACTGTCTCCGAGTGTTGAGTGGCAACTTCTACAATTCTGATGCTTTATCTCCTCCTCCTCATCTATCTGGGCTTGGCCAAGGAGCCAGTGATGTCCACCTCCACTAACTGATATGATTCCTTGATTATGGACATGGAGTGCAGGGCAGCTTAGGCTTGATTTCCTTTTTTCCTGAGCACTGAGAGGTACATCCTGAGAGACCCCCAGACAGAAAACTATTTTGATGCCCTGCCAGGGGAATCGGATGAGTAAGCCCTAGAAAAGCCCTGCAATAATTTTGGGGAACTCCTAGCTGTTTCCTGGGTACTTCCTTCAATACTTTCTTAGTCTTTACATTTTTAATCTTTACAGTGATTGCCTAATGTAGGTCCTTGGTCACCCCTTCCCTAAAGGAACTGTGGTTTCATTGTGTTTCTGTACAGCCATTTTACGCTTTACAGAATCAAACACTTAAAGAGAGTGCAGTGGTATTATATTTTATGTTTTATATACACCTGAGAGACTGAATTGACCCTCTATACCACCTGCACCTCAAGAAAACTATAGTGAGTGTTGTCATGCTTTAGATTTCCCACTTTGGATATGGCTTTTGATCATCAGCGGGAGATTTAATGCTCAAGTATCACATTTTATTAAGTCTGATACTATATGTGAACAGACTTAGTAAATACCAAGAGCTGCACCTATCGGCCATTCTGGGGAGGGGAGGTGGTCAGAAAACTAAACTCCTTGCATGGAACACAATCTGGAATTATGTAGTTCTCAGCCACAAACTCGTGGGTTGTGTTCAACCCCTATAGACTAAGCCTGAAATAGCAGGTCTATGAAAACTGCATAGTATAGGGCAAGAAACTGAACTTCAGTCCTGCAGTTCAGTGTCTTCTTACAGGGCCGATGAGGGGACCCTGGAGATTTCTATACAGAATTCTATCCTGATCCCCCATTTTTCATTCAGGTTTCCCAGTACAGCCCCCGCTTCCCAGGGGAGCAGATCTCCTGACACTATGCTGGTGTTAATCCTATTGATTTTCATAGGTCTTTATAACCCCTTGAATGTTAGAGAGTAGGGATAGGCTAAATGGGGTGTCAGGTTCCCACAGCATGCCATTCTGTGTTTGTGCGTGGGAGAGAAAGCATCATATTTTTGAGTGAGAGAAGACAGGCTAAAAAAGTGGAGCTGAAGCTTAATTTAGGGAGTCTTGTAGTCAGAAAATCTGTTCTATGTATTAGGGAAGTCCAAGTCTCTTCCTGATCTGGCTGTTATCTCTGTCCTAAAGGAGTCTGGGGGACGCTGAAGCAACTGCTGCACATGTTCACTGCCTTTCACAGGGACTGGGAGAAATACCTGCCGCACCTTCTGTTTGCCTACAAGGAGGTGCCACAGGAATAGACCGTGTTCTCCTCCTTTGAACTCTTGTACCGGAGAAGGGTGAGGAGGCCCTTGGATATAGTCAGAGTCCACTGGGAAGAACGGGTAGAGGGGGAAGGAGTCCCAATTCTGGAATATGTTTTTACGTTTTGAGATCGGCTGAAGGAACTCACCGACCTGGTGTGGGAGAGCCTCCAGGTGGCTCAGGGGCAACAGAAGAGATGGTACGATCGTACCACTCGGAATCGTACCCTGGAAGTGGGACAGAAGGTACTAGTCCTGAAGCCCACTAAGCAGGACATGCTACAAGCAGCATGGCAGGGACCTTACCAGGTAGTGAAACAGCTTTGTGACACTACCTACCTGGGGGCCAAATGTTCGGATGAAAGGATCCAACGGACCTTTCATGTGAACATGCTGAAGGGCTACCAGGAGAGGCCGGAGAAAGTAGCAGCTATATGTGCTCCCGCAGCGTAGGATTCAGAGAACCTCCCGCTGCCGGAGTTACCTCGTCAGGGACAGACACAGACAGGGATAGAGGCATTGAATTTAGCCGATCAGCTGGGGCCCACTCAACAAAAACAGGTTCAAAAAGTACTGTTAGAACATCAGGCCCTGTTCTCCCCGATCCCCGGGTATACTACCATGGCAGTACACCGCGTGGAAAATCCCGGGACAGCCGACCCTCAGACAGGCGGCCTACAGGGTACCTGAGTTGGTCAGAGCCAGCATGAGGAGCGAATTAAGAGACATGCTTGATTTAGGAGTCATAGAGCCGCCCACAAGTCCCTGGACATCCCTGGTGGTTTAGGTGTCGATTACCGTAAGCTTAATGACAGGACCATGACTGACGCTTATTCCATGCCCCGGGTGGACAAACTGCTGGATTGCATCTCCCAGGGACATTTCCTCACCACCATTGATATATGTAAAGGATTCTGGCAAATCCCGCTGGAGCCAGAGGCCATCCCTAAGTTGGCTTTCATCACCCCATTTGGCCTGTACCAATTTCAGATCATGCCGTTTGGGATGAAGAATGCACTGGCAACCTTCCAGCGAATGATAGATAGGTTCCTTGACGGTCTCCAGGAGTATGCCTGTTCATACCTGGATGACATTGCCATCTATAGCGATACCTGGGAGGATCATTTGGTTCACCTAGGCACTGTACTAGAGTCGGCCCCTCTCTGATTGGCCACCAGTTTAAAGGAACTGGACTGTAGGCTGCTGGATTGTCGAAAGCCTGTACTACATATGACATCCAGTGGGTGTCTCTCTACTTGGCTATTGGGAAGATACGACATCAGGTCAAACTGTGTATGACTTGGGAAAGAGGCAATTCCCTGAGTTGCCAAAGCCCTGGGTGACAGGTTTAAAGGTCCCCCATAGAGTTAACATGATGGAAAGTAGGCGGCCCAGGGATTGGTGGGTTATCTGCCTGCCCAAGGATCCGGTTAGGCCGAGACGACCATGACGGGACTGGCCAGGATTGGCCATACCACTTCGACCCACGGATTGGTTGCCTCCCGAGGTGGCTAAATCAAATCATGCAAAAGATGCTGTGTCACAAAGGCCCCTGCTGTGAATGTGTATTCTGGCCCATGTCTGCCTATTGTATCCAACCCTATTATTCTGTGCAAGTGTTTGCTCTCCACCCAGCTCCTTTGTACATGTTAATACACTCATGTCTGGCCCATTGTTCCAGGACCCAACTGTTCTGTATATGTCTGTTGGTTTGTACAATAAAGTGTTCTAGTTTTGCCCTCCAACTGGTACTGTCTAGTTATTGGGAGGGAACGGTCTGTCTTTCATCGATGATCGGGATGTCGGAGAAGCAGTAGATCCAGTGTGACGGCGGTACTGACCTCCAGTACCAGGACTCACATCACACTATATGAACATGCCTGAAATCTCTTTAATCCACACTGAATAGTTTGATGTCTTCTTTGTCAATTGTGTCCTTTCTAGGACCAAACTGTACTAATGGCAGTGACATGTTTAAGGGTCAGTCCGAGGAACAAAGTGTATTTGTGACAGGACAGGAGGTCCTGCACTTGCAGTCCAGGAACTTTGACCCCTTGATACCTCCCACTCTGTCTCAGGGAAAGCTCTTTGCTTAGTTTTACAAAGACTTCCAACCCAGAACACAATAGAGTCCTTTTACCACAAGAGTTCTGGCATTAGCACAGGAACGAGGGAGACAGAGTGGCTCTACTGGGTAGGACTACTGATTGGTAGATGAGGGTTAAGCACAGGGGATGTTATTATCCAGCCAGATAATAAATTGCATTTATTAGAGGTGATTAGAGATTATTAGAGGTGAAAACCTACACACTTGTACTATTCTCTTCTTGGTATACTAGCAAAGTGATACGGATTTACAGGGGTTCCACAATACTCACAATCCATATTAGGTTTATTCTCTAGCTTGAACACAGTCCCAATAGAGGTAGGAGTGGGGCACAGAGAACTACAATGTACAAAGAAGCTTCATGCAAGACCGCACCTGGTGAATGTGCAGTGGGCTGACACAGGGTTTGGAGAAGATATCCCAAGAGATCATCCACAGTACACTTTCTTATTCTTGGGCTGTAGCCACCGGGGTTTATCTTTACGGCCCCCAACCTTTTTATGGGAACATCAGGGATCTTTCTGTGACTGCAGATGCTGCAACATGGCTTACAGCACACAACTGGAAGAGGGACCTGGCCACTTCAGCGCCCCTCACCCTAACTCTTCCATTGAGGGCACACACCAGTCCCAGCTTCCCCCAAACTGCTTTGGCAAGCATGTGGGCTAGACAAGCTCCAGATTTTCCCCAGGCCTCCCTCAATTCTAGAGAAGCCTTAAAGGGATAGTAATGTTTCATAATAAAAGCAGCTCTAATTAATCATACTAGTATTTGGACCTTGAAGAGTGTTATTTCAATTCTGTCAGAGTTGTAGTTCAAGAGTAATTGAATGACAAAGTATCCCCTTCCTGTCCCCTTTTACTGATGTAACACTGCTCAGCCAGAGCAGAAGGGAGGTTCCCAGGTAGACTGCAGAGAGGGACAATCTTCAATTAAGATAATGGAAAAACCTGAAAAATTTGTCAAGGGGGGAAGGGCTTTCATTGAAGAAGATTGTCCCCTACTGTTATCTGTCTGGTCTATAGACTGCATTCCACATCTGAGAAGAGATGGTTTACACTAGGTAAAAGGGGCGGGAGGGGAAACTTTATCCTTCAATTACTCTTGAACTACAACTCTGGCAGTATTGAAATAACACTCTCTATGGCTCAAATACTATGAAGATTAATTGAAGCTGCTGTTTTTGTGAAACATTACTATCCCTTTAACCCTAATTTTACCTCCTCATCTCTCTTCTAATACTCACTGAGTCTCTCTCTTAGACTTTCCTTGGTCCCCCACCTCCTCAGGATATGATGTCACAGCCACCATTTACAAGATATATTTTGCATATCCTGCTCTATGTGGGGAAGGAGCACACGTTCAAACTATCTGAACTACCAAGACTTTTCCAGTGGTTGAAATCTGCTCCCAACTTGGCTGCAGCCAACTGGGCACAGCTTTCACCTGTGCACCCAGCAGTGTTCAATCAGAGAGCTGATAGTAATGCGGATAGAGGGCCTCACATAATTTTCCTACCTTGTCATAATAGCTGCTTACAGATTATTCCACATCCTTTGTTAAGATGACTTATATAGTAAGTGATGCTAGAAGTATGTGGTGTGGTGATATCACTGAGTCTATCTCTTGCTTTAGCTAGACTCCATAATACCATCATTCTATACTTTAGTCATGCATATTAACCCCTTCAGTGCTGGTTAAAGGCCATCGCTCTCTAATACACGCAACACATGACATTAACCCCTTAGAGTCCGGTGACGTACCCGGACCATCACGCTGGTCCGGCAGTTAAGGACCAGTGACGGTCCTGGTACGTCACGTACTATTACTCACCTCGCTCCTGCAGGAACGCGGTGAGTAATACCTGGTACTGAATTTGATCGCTCCAAGACCGGAGCAATCTCTTTCAGTCCCTCAGTTCGGCGTGCCGCACCACGTGATCAGTCACGTGGGGCGGCACGCCGAAATTCTCTATCTGGTCCTTAAAGGACCACTCACCCCACGACCGCTGGTCATTAAGGGGTTAATACTTGCAAGAATGGGAACACATAGTGAAGACAAAGGGTGTCACTGAAAACAGACAGGGTTCATTCTCAGGATGACCGCCATTCCATCACAGTACTCATGATAGCAACATGTTTATTTGTCAGTCCTTAAAGGGATAGCAATGTCAGAAAAAAAGTATTAACTATAATGTAGATACAATTAAAAGAGTGTACTTGCACTTATTCGTATCTCTCAGACCCTTAAGGTTTGAGAGCTATAGGAAAATAAAGTTCTCTGGTCCCTCCCCTTTCTGCTTGACGAGCTGTAAAGCTGTCAGAAGCAGATTCTGGTTGCTTGACCAGATCCGGCTCTTCAGCAGCGCCTATATAACGATATCTAAAGTCAAATACTTCATTTAGAACGGTCTACAAAGTGTGCCTGGTTTGCAAGCACACTTTGTAGACTGTTCCAATGAAGTATTTATTGCTAAATAGCGTGATTTCAGCTCTGCTGAAGAGCCTCCGTCTGGTCCAATGACTGGAATCTGCAGCTGTCAGCTAGATGGCAGACTTGACTGAAACAGCCAGGAAAAGGTAACTTTAGCAATTTATATCTCTCAAACCATAAAGATTTGAGAGATAAGACTTACATTGATGTTAATCTTTTTTAATGTCAACAATATTAAATCAACTTAAAATTAACCATTACTATCCCTTTAATAGGACCAAAGTGTACTAATGATAATCCATATTTGAATCCCAACGTATATTAAAAAATAGTGATGGAGAGGCAGACTTGATGGAGAATTATTGTAGTTTATTAAGACTCACTGGCTAATGTGCAATTAGAATGTTTCCTTAAATAAGGCTCTGCCAGTTATAGTGTACACTGCACTTAGATCATGTGTTGTGCCTCTTTATAATCGAAGACCTGAAAACAATGTTTTATTGTTTGGAGACAAAGAGTAATGCTCTAGGAATAAATAATATATCATGTCTCTGGCTGAAAAACAAAGAAGAATGGTAACTACAGAAAAGGATATGTTATTCCAAATATCTGCACCTAAATAGGAGTTATATCACTTAAAACATCTGGTTTCTTAACATGCATCGTCTTGTCAGTCCCTGACAGTTCATGTAAAATGTGTCAGAGTGAATTATCTGTTATTTAACCCACTGAGTGCCAGAGGGGAATGAAATTCATTGCAGAGCAATGCGTTGAGTACCCCTCTAGCAACCAAAGAGTTAAATTAGTGATGAGGCTGCCTCTGCCATACATGGAACGGAAGATTCAACATCACATGAAGTCTCTCTCACTCTCATTCTCTCTCACATATCTCCCTATCTTTCTCTATTTCCCTTCATTTTTATCCCTCTACTTCTTTCTCTCTTTCTTTCTGTCCCGCTCTCTCTTCCTCCTTCCATCCTCTGTCCATCTCGTTCTCTCCCCCTTCCTCTATCTTTTGATCATTCTCCCCCTCTCTAACCCTTGATAAATATTACTCACTCTCTTTCCATTCCTTTCGTTCTCTCTCGCTGTCTTACTCTCTCCCTGTATCTCTCACTCATTCTCTCTTCTCTCTCTCCACCTCTTTGTACTACTTTATCTCTCCCCCTTAGTTCCTGTCTCTAATTGTCCTTCCCTTCCTCTATTTCATTCTCTCTACCTCTTGTTCTTATGTTCAATACAAGATACATAACAGTGTTGCCAAAACATGGAAGGAAGTGGTACTCATCTTCCATCACTCCCTGGTCACACCGCTGGCACAGCCAACTTTCTCCTGGCTTTCTGGTTCTTCGGTGTCTCCCCAACTATTTCCAGAATGTAGGGCTACAGTGTGCATTGTCTTACAGACTGCCTCTGCTTTGAGTTCCTTATTTTCAGCAGAAATGGTGCCATTATGTGAACCCTCTACAGAGAGTAGTAGGGTGCGCGCTTCTTTGAAGATTCCATGTCCTGTTTGCAGAATCCTACATATGTTTCTGGTACTTTTGTGGTCACTCTGTTTATATGTATAGGTACTTGGTTGCCCTTAATGTGGTTCTTCTCCATCAGTGACAGGACCAGTTGACTGATAGTGCAGGGTTTGCTTGGGAGCTCCTGGCTAGCCTTGGCTCTGTGGCAGTAGGACTGGGGATCTCTGTAGCTTAGATATATTTAATTATGTGAAAGAAGCAACAGGGGAAACTGGCCCATCTAGGCCTAACAAGACATGTATTATTTGAGGTGCTTTTGTGGACTTGAAGGAGGTATATGCAGAACTTCAAGTGCTTTATTTAAGTGGTGCTGGTATCCATTTACTTATGGCTGGAAATGGGATTGGACCCCACTGCAATACAAAAGGTTGTCATACAAAGCTGTATGGACGTTCTCATTTAGTAAAGTTATGGCTTGTTTGTAAGGGGCAATCTGGAGATTGAGGGGCAATGTGGAAGGCGCATTGTGGAGAATGAGGGGCATTGTGGAGAATGAGGAGCATTGTGATGGGGGCATTGTGGAAGGGGCAATGTGGAGAATGAGGGGCGTTGTGGAAGGGGCAGTGTGGAGAATGAGGGGCATTGTGGAAGGGGCAATGTGGAGAATGAGGGGCATTGTGGAAGGGGCAATGTGGTGGTGGCCAATGTGGTGGGGGGGCCCATGGCAATTCTTGCACCAGGGCCCGGTGGCTTCTAGTTATGCCTCTGGAATAGCTGCAAGTAAAATAAATAATCGCCTCCCCAAAACTCACTGCTTTAAATGAAGCACTTCAGTACATGATGAGTACATGTTGTAGTTTCTCCGCAATTAAAAGGAATGAGTTATAATAACCAGGAAAGGGAGTGGAGATGATACAACCAGAGGGGTTCTACTGCCCCTTCTCCCCGTCGTCTGGTGAAAGGGAAAATATTTTGCTTTTGTAAGGCCTACATACATATTTGCCATAATCTTATATGTAGTTTGCTCTAACAAATATAGCTTGCTAGGAGTTAACTAAGAAGATGATATTAACATAGAATACTGATATGTGACATTGAAGATGCTGAAAAACAAGTGAGATACTTCCCCTTGTATTTGGAACAAATCTTTAAATAGCTTGTTATTGTACTTTTGTGGTAAAGGGCATTCTGTCAAATGATGAGCCAGATGCAGGTGCAGTGTGTCCGAAGCTTTTAACCAGTGATCTCTCTCTCTCTTCCTATTGGTGAAATAACCGACAAAGTCCATATATGTTCATGTATCCGGGGAGGGGAACTCTCTCCCCCTTATTAATATGCTTACCACCCACTAATTTTGCATTATATAAACTGGTGAATTTTATTTAATAAATTAGATAAGAGATTATAGCACAAGACTGTGTCTGCGTGTAGTCATTTCTTATCTCCAGGCCTGCGGCTTAGAAGATCTCTGAAGAAAGGTGTGAAAGTCTGTGGTCCCCGGGGAGTGAAAAGACAGATATTACATATATATATAGATGTGGTTTGCTCTAACAAATATAGCTTGCTAGGAGTTAACTAAGAAGATGATATTAACATAGAATACTAATATGTGACATTGAAAATGCTGACACATTTGTGGTGGTAATATAAAGAGAAGGTGCTGAGACTCCTTTTACATCATTCCCTGGAGATGCTGTTGGGTATACTCCTAAGAGGCTTTAAGACAGGGAAGTCAAAAATGTATCCCTGTGGATGGGAGTGGATTTTAAGGAGTTAAAGCCTCATTTAAATCAATGGGAAATGTTATTTGCTTCCTGTGGGGCAGTTAATTTTCCCCAAAATTGCTCTACTTTTTATTTGAGCCTACAGGCCAGGCATGTGCAACTCCTGGTAGGAGGCTGACTCTTGGCCCTGGAAGGGATAGTAATGTTTCACAAAATCAGCAGCTCAAAGTCATTTTCATGGTATTTGGGCCACGGAGAGTGTTATTTCAATACTGTCAGAGTCGTAGTTCAAGAGTAATTGAATGATTAATTATCCCCCTCCCACCCCTTTTACCTAATGTATGCCTCCTCCCCTCAGATGTGGAATCTGGTCCTGGGACCAGACAGATCATAGCAAAGGACATTCTTCTTACTGTGAGAATAAGGAAAACCCTGCCCCCCTTGACAGTTTTTCCAGGTGTTTCCTTATGCTCACTAAAGATTGTCCCTTTCAGAGATCCATCCAGACAGTCTTGCTGCTCTGGGGGGAGCAGTGTTACATCAGTAAAAGGGGAGGGATACTTTATCTTTCAATTACTCTTGAACTACAACTCTGACAGAACTGAAATAACACTCTCCATGGCCCAAATACTATGAAGATTAGTTGGAGCTGCTTTTATTATGAAGCATAACTATCCCTTGAAATGTACATTCTTCTCTGGGGCATGTGGGGAAGTGAGTGGTCTGGACTGTGTTAAGGAGATAAGATATATGGTATATTGGGACTGCAGTTAGCTATGATAAAACAGAAGATGTGAGGGATCCTGCCTGGGATGGGGGATGAACCTGCCCAACAGACTGAGTGGAACCAGAGAAACATCCAGCCCTCACAGGATTACAAACTCAGTGAATTGGCTTAAGAATTTCCAGATGATTAACACATGAAGCATTGTTGCTCCACTGATTGAATGGTTCTTTCATCCAGAAGACTTGCAGCAGAATGTGAACTGAATGCGTACTCACTGACTCCTGAATAGGCCAAGGGGGTTGCACTAATATGAGATAGGAGGATTAGGCTGTAGTCAGGTTTATGATGACAGCACTGGTTATAAAAAGGAGGGTGCATAACTACTTGGGGTGCAGGTTATATATTTATTTTTTATTTAGAAATAAATTTTAACAAGAAGAATACATTGAGATTTCTCTCATGTTCAGGTATGTCCTGGATAGTTTTCAGTAAAGGGTTACATATTTACACAAATTGAGAAACATTATATAAACATACACACATAAATATACATACATATTAAAACATTATTTACAGTTACATACTGTTTTTAGATATAAAGAAGCATTTATTTTTAAGGATTTTTGACTGGGAGAAGATCTGATTTTTTGGGGTAGGTTATTCCAGGTTTTCAGAGCTCTGAAGGAGAAGGCAGATTGACCGGCTTCTTCCTTGTAATGTGGTATAGTCAGTGAGGTGTTAGCAGTGGAGCGGAGGTTATAGTTAGTATGGAGAGCTGGAGTGATCATACTGCTCAGGTAGTGTGGTATAGTCAGTGAGGTGTTAGCAGTGGAGCGGAGGTTATAGTTAGTATGGAGGGCTGGAGTGATCATACTGCTCAGGTAGTGTGTAATAGTCAGTGAGGTGTTAGCAGTGGAGTGGAGGTTATAGTTAGTATGGAGATCAGGAGTAAGCATACTGCTCAGGTAGTGTGTAATAGTCAGTGAGGTGTTAGCAGTGGAGCGGAGGTTATAGTTAGTATGGAGATCTGGAGTGAGCATACTGCTCAGGTAGTGTGTAATAGTCAGTAAGTTGTTAGCAGTGGAGCGGAGGTTATAGTTAGTATGGAGATCTGGAGTGATCATACTGCTCAGGTAGTGTGTAATAGTCAGTGAGTTGTTAGCAGTGGAGCGGAGGTTATAGTTAGTATGGAGATCTGGAGTGAGCATACTGCTCAGGTAGTGTGTAATAGTCAGTGAGTTGTTAGCAGTGGAGCGGAGGTTATAGTTAGTATGGAGATCTGGAGTGAATATACTGCTCAGGTAGTGTGGAATAGTCAGTGTGTTGTTAGCAGTGGAGCGGAGGTTATAGTTAGTATGGAGAGCTGGAGGGATCATACTGCTCAGGTAGTGTGGAAAAGTCAGTGAGTTGTTAGCAGTGGAGCAGAGGTTATAGTTAGTATGGAGATCTGGAGTGATCATACTGCTCAGGTAGTGTGGAATAGTCAGTGAGTTGTTAGCAGTGGAGTGGAGGTTATGGTTAGTATGGAGAGCTGGAGTGATCATACTGCTCAGGTAGTGTGGAATAGTCAGTGAGGTGTTAGCAGTGGAGGTTATAGTTAGTATGGAGATCTGGAGTGAGCATACTGCTCAGGTAGTGTGGAATAGTCAGTGAGTTGTTAGCAGTGGAGCGGAGGTTATAGTTAGTATGGAGGGCTGGAGTGAGCATACTGCTCAGGTAGTGTGTAATAGTCAGTGAGTTGTTAGCAGTGGAGCTGAGGTTATAGTTGGTATTGAGAGCTGGAGTGAGCATACTGCTCAGGTAGTGTGGAATAGTCAGTGAGTTGTTAGCAGTGGAGCGGAGGTTATAGTTAGCATGGAGGGCTGGAGTGAGCATACTGCTCAGGTAGTGTGCAATAGTCAGTGAGTTGTTAGCAGTGGAGCTGAGGTTATAGTTGGTATTGAGAGCTGGAGTGAGCATACTGCTCAGGTAGTGTGGAATAGTCAGTGAGTTGTTAGCAGTGGAGTGGAGGTTATGGTTAGTATGGAGAGCTGGAGTGATCATACTGCTCAGGTAGTGTGGAATAGTCAGTGAGGTGTTAGCAGTGGAGGTTATAGTTAGTATGGAGATCTGGAGTGAGCATACTGCTCAGGTAGTGTGGAATAGTCAGTGAGTTGTTAGCAGTGGAGCGGAGGTTATAGTTAGTATGGAGGGCTGGAGTGAGCATACTGCTCAGGTAGTGTGTAATAGTCAGTGAGTTGTTAGCAGTGGAGCTGAGGTTATAGTTGGTATTGAGAGCTGGAGTGAGCATACTGCTCAGGTAGTGTGGAATAGTCAGTGAGTTGTTAGCAGTGGAGCGGAGGTTATAGTTAGCATGGAGGGCTGGAGTGAGCATACTGCTCAGGTAGTGTGCAATAGTCAGTGAGTTGTTAGCAGTGGAGCTGAGGTTATAGTTGGTATTGAGAGCTGGAGTGAGCATACTGCTCAGGTAGTGTGTAATAGTCAGTAAGTTGTTAGCAGTGGAGGTTATAGTTAGTATGGAGATCTGGAGTGAGCATACTGCTCAGGTAGTGTGTAATAGTCAGTGAGTTGTTAGCAGTGGAGCTGAGGTTATAGTTGGTATTGAGAGCTGGAGTGAGCATACTGCTCAGGTAGTGTGGAATAGTCAGTGAGTTGTTAGCAGTGGAGCGGAGGTTATAGTTAGCATGGAGGGCTGGAGTGAGCATACTGCTCAGGGAGTCCGGAAGCTTTTCAGAGAAGTGGTCATGTACTAAGCAAGCCAATATATAATCATTCAGGCTAAGCAGATAACCCTATCTGTGACACACCAGGATGTCTCACTAACCAAGGAGGATACTTGGTATGCACGCTACATGAATTACACCAGGAGGGTACACTGCTAAGTGTGTGTGTGTGTGTGTGTGTGTGTGTGTGTGTGTGTGTGTGTGTGTGTGTGTGTGTGTGTGTGTGTGTGTGTCTGCATGTTTTGTGTGTGTCTTGTGGTATGTGTTTAACTGTGTACATGTTTTGTATATGTGTGTGTTGTGCATTATGTGCAATTGTATGTTGAAAACTCCTCTAGCATTCAAGCAGTTTTATGCACGTAAGCAATTCTGAATCAAACCAACCTTACTAATGGGGGAGGGGGGTTATGTATGCCAGTGAGTTAAACAAGGCTGATTTAAAAAGAGAATTGTAAAAAGCTTTTTTGGAGACCTCGTTATTTCTTGTTTTGTCTGTTACAATAATTGTGACTAGTGTTTGTAACTTGGCATCATGTATGTTCCGGTAAGTTGACTACATATCGCTTTAAATCAAAGATGTTTATAAAAGCCATGCTCAGCAGGGTGACAATGATTCCTGTAGAACTGAGTTTTCATAAGCGTCCCTGATTTAAAGGGATATGCGGTCATCTAATATTCCATAAGGTATGGAAGCACAATTCTAGAGCAAACAACTGAACCATAGGGGATAAATGAAAATTCACGATTGTTTAAAAGGGACTTTTAAACCATTGAATGCTAGAGATGTCTCCAAATCATTGCAAATCAATGCACTAGTGACCTAAATATACTTATGAAAATATTTTTCTGCAGGTCTGAACAGGAATTTAAAGGAACATGTGGTCAAAAGGGGTGTAACTACAGAGGGTGCAGTTGTGCCAGGCCCATCTACCCCAGGGTCAAATAGGATCTGGTTATGCACTGCTGCTTTGTGTTAGGGGGCCCCAAAAATAGGCCCATCTACCCCAGGGTCAAATAGGATCTGGTTATGCACCGCTGCTTTGTGTTAGGGGGCCCAAAAATAGGCCCATCTACCCCAGGGTCAAATAGGATCTGGTTATGCACCGCTGCTTTGTGTTAGGGGGCCAAAAAATATTTGCAAAAGGGCCCTCCAATGGCTAGTTACGCCTGTGGTGCTCACCTCACCTCACCTCAATATAATTGTAGGCGTTAAAGGGATAGTATTACTTCAAAATTACAATCCCTTTTATTGTAGCCCTTAATAAACTGAGTTAAATGACACCAGCGGCATCTCTCAGACCTTTATGGTTTAAGAGATAGCCGCTTTCAAAGTTTCCTCTCTCCTGCTGTCAGCGTTCTGCTGCCAGCAGGAGAATCCGGTCTCTAAATCAAGCGGAGGCTCTTCAGCAGAGACGATATCTCGTTATGGAAGGAAAAATGATTCATTGAAACAGTCTTCTGCGTGTGCTTGGTAACCAAGCACACATAGAAGACTGTTTCAATTAATAATTTTTCCTTCCATAACGAGATATCTGCTCTGTTTAAGAGCCTCCGCCTGTCCAGGGACCGGATTCCCCTGCTGGCAGCAGAATGCTGATAGCAGGGGAGAGGAAACTTTGAAAGCGGCCATCTCTTACACCATAAAGGTCTGGGAGATGCCGCTGGTGTCATTTAACTCTGTTTATTAATGGCTACAATAAGAGGCATTGTAATTTTGAAGTAATACTATCCCTTTAAAAAGCCCCATTAAAACCAGTGTGAAAGTGGGGAATTCTTATGTTCCTTACAGAGCAGTTGGTTTGCTCCAGAATTGCTGATCTGCAGAATATGTTTGCGCTTTATAAATAAATATGTCCCTTAACCTACTGAGTACCAGAAGGGTGAACAACTCATTGCAAAACAATGTGTTGTGTACCACTTTGAAACTCACTTAAAATGTAGGTTTTTGAGATTTTTTTTTTTTTTTTAAGAAATACCATAATCCCTTAAGGACCAGAGCTGTGTGCAACAAACTAGGGTTGCCACCCAGCTGGTATTTTACAGGCAGGCCGGCAAAAAAATTGGCTTCTGTCCAATGTTAAGTCTATGGACTGAATGCCATGGCCGGTATTTTGTTGAAGAAAAGGTGGCAACCCTAAACACAACGCATACCCCTTTGGCCCTTAAGAGGTTAACCTTCAATCCCAATAAACTAGTAGCAGGACACTTGTAGAGTAAAAGCTGCTAACTGAATAGCTTTAGAGTACAAGCTCCCTGACCACTAAGGTTGTTGGTGTCTGACAAAAAGACTTAATTTGTTTTGAAAGCTTGCTCTTTAAAGGGATAGTAATACTTCGTTTTAACTCTATTTTATTTTGTAGGCATTAAAAAAACATGAATAATGATATAAGTCTTATCTCTCAAACCTTTATGGTTTAAGAGATATTCACAAGCAAAGTGTCCCCCTCCCGTCCCTTTTACTGATGTCACACTGTTCAGCCAGGGCAGAAGGGAGCTGCCCAGGTAGACTGCAGAGATGGACAATCTTCAATTAAGATAACGGAAAAACCTGAAAAACTTGTCAAGGGGGGAAGGGCTTTCATTGTTTTCATAGGAAGAAGATTGTCCCCTTCTGTTATCTGTCCAGTCTATGGACTGCATTCCACATCTGAGAAGAGATTGTTTACAGTAGGTAAAAGGGGAGGGAGGGGGAAACTTTGCTTGTGAATATCTCTTAAACCATAAAGGTTTGAGAGATAAGACTTATATCATTCTTCATGTTTTTTAATGCCTACAAAATAAAATAAAGTTAAAATGAAGTATTAATATCCCTTTAAAGCTATTCCATTAGCCAATAAACTGATCACTTTTACTCTAGTAGTCTCCTGCTTCCTACATGGCTAACACAATACCATCTTTTACCTAAATAAATTATTATGAACGCAGTAAATATCACAGAGAAATGTAAAAAACATAGACACACATTTGTAAAGCTCACAGCACATTCCTATCCTCACATCACAGTTGTGCCTGGAGGGGGGAGAGCTAATGTAGAAGAGTTTATTCACAGGATGGAAGACAAGAGGCAGAGTTACACACATGGGGCGGGGGTAGAACTGCTTGCTAACCCACAAGGTAGAAAAAAAAACAAACCTCTCTTTAAACTACCAGATTACAAGAGGGTTCACGTGCCCAGAGGGGACATCCACTGCTGTGAAAAGAATCAAGAAACTGGGTAAATTATACCAATTCATTATTACGTTTATAGTTTCAGCATGGATCAAGCAAGAGATACTGGCTTTCTTTCTGTGTGGGTAGTTTGAGTGTGATTCTGCTTGGTGTCCGTCACTGTTCCCTCTACAGTGAGCAACTGTCTGCACCCAGCACTGAAAGTGTTACCAGAGTCATTTAAATCTAGGCAGAGCGCCATGGTGCATGTTTAATTCCAGTGAAGCTCTGTGGGTTCTTTAACTCTTTCAGTGCTGAGCCATTCACCATTGCAGACCTAAGAGGGAACACTGATTTTAACCCCTTTGATGCTAGATATGTCTTAGAGACATTTCTAGCATGTAAAGAGTTGATCAGTTGACTGCTAGGGTGACCACATTTCCCTTCTGCCATTCCGGGACGTGGTCACCCTAGTTGCCCCTTCATACCTTGAGTCCCTGGTGGTCTAGCGGCGTGGAAAGTGCTCTGTGCCTCCTCCGGCACAGAGCTGAAGCTCCCGCGCGCTGTGCTCAGTAATACAGAGCGATGGGAGATGATGTCATCTCCCAGCGCTCTGTATTACTAGAGCACTTGCCTCCAGGAGACCAGGCTCAGCTGCATTGCCGCCCTGGATGTCAGCCTGCAAGCGGTGTGTCATATCATGGACGCCGCGAGGGAGTGCTACCAAGCGCTCCCTCGCGGCGTCCATGATGTGACACACCGCTTGCAGGCTGACATCCAGGGCGGCTTGGCTTCATTCCGGGACACTTCATTGTCCCGGTTGAAGATGACCCGGGACGCGGGACATAGCCCTGAAATAAGGGACAGTCCCGGACGTTCCGGGACCCGTGGTCACCCTATTGACTGCCCTCCCCACTGGCACTCAAATGGTTAATTAGCTTTCATATGAGTGGGTGGGTGGGTGTTTGCATATGCAGAATACATGTACGATTTCCGTGCCAATTACACCCTCCAGCTGTACCATTAAGCAGATACATTACATTGTAGTGCTCTTTTACTTACAGAACATTTGTGGCGCGATGCAAGAAAAAGATAAAGGCATTTTTGTGCGCAGATACATTTTGCACATATTCTAATCCAGGAAGCTAAATAACAAACGCCTCTTGAATTGCACAAGAAAAATTCCATTTTACGCCAACAGTACACAGAAATATAAATTCATTTGCAATAGCAGTTCTTGCATTAGGCGCATTCGCTATTCCACTCACACAGATTAATTAATCTTAGCCACGCCTGAAATTTCATGCGCAATTCAACAAAATCATGCACAAACCTATTCCTTAGTGGTTTTCACATGGGAAATAGCGATTGCGCACGTTTCATGCATCGCGCCATTGGTACCTTTTTTCAGCACAAACAGAAAATGGGGCTCTGCTGGCTTCATTCTGCTAGTAACAGAAAGAAGTGATCACATACATACACTGTAATGAGGATTCATGTACATAAACATATGCCATGTAATGTAGATCTCAGTATTAAGTTTATGACCATACCTGGCACCTCTCAGGGTTTGGCCCTGACACTCAGTGTTTTTATCCAAATCTCAGGGTAAAGGGCCAAAATCTCAGGATGAGGAGAGTCCAGTGTTACCTACTATTTGATGTGCACCAATTAAAGGGATAGTAAAGTCTATATTAAAGTTTAACTCAGAGTCTTCTCTATGGCTTTTATAACATGTAGCGCTATGTTTAATTTCTTACAGTTCTGTAGTTCAAAAGATAATCAAGATTCAAGGATCCCCCTCCTGCCCTCTGAACGCATCATGCTGCCTCTCTGTCTGGTCCAGATGGAGAGCAGCGAGGGACAATCTTCAGTAAGCAAAAAGCAAAATCCTGCCTTCCTTCATCAAGGGGGCTGGGTTTTCCTTGTACATACTGAGTGAAGATTGTCCTCGCTGAGATGCGTCTGGTCCCACGACTGGATTGCAGCTCAGAGGGAAGTCGTCCAGAAGGGGAGGCAGGGGGATCATTTTAACCTGAATATATTTTGAACTACAAACATGTAACTAATTCAGCATAGAGCTACATGTTATAAAAGCCATACAGAAGACACAGAGCTAAACTTTAATATAGGTATTACTATCCCTTTAACTGCTCCTTTGTCTCCAAACTGGGGTTATTTCTACCAGAAACGCAGAGGGAGATATCCATTGTGTCTGATGCATGTTCAAGTAGTGAGATCCATACATCCCAATAACTTATTCAGTTACACAAAGAGGTATGAGTAAGTTATGAAATAACCTAAAAATTCCAGGTATTGCTCCTTCTTTGTACACTTAAAATGTTGGGAGGTATTGAGATCTAAAAGATGCAAGACATTAGGAGGGAGATTCACTAAGGTGTGATAAGAACATGATAGAGTGGAGATGACTTCTCCAGTGATATCACTTCTCCAATTCCCAGGAAAGGGCTGGCAACTTGTGGCCTGGAGGGCAATTACAATCAAGTGGCCCAATTTTACTATCATTCCAGCCCACTGTCCCAGCCCACCCCCTTTTGTTAATTTTAAAATTGCCAGTAACCCTTTGAGTGCCAGAGGGGTATACCACGTATTGCTTTGCAATGCATGATATACTGCTCTGGCACTCAAAGGGTTAGTGTTGTGAAGTAAGGCAAGCAATACCACAGAGCTTACAAATGAAATGGGGTTACACTGGTGCAACTACAGATCTTACAGTGTAAGTAATGCTACACTAGTGATACCATAGAACTTACAAGAGAAATGGGTTATGCTTCTAGTATAGCTCCACTTGGATTGTAGTTCCATTTCAATTGTAAGCTCTGTGGTATCACTACTGTAGCTACATTTGCAGCAACAAGCGGGAGAGGCCCACCAGCCCAGACATATGACTGGCCCAGGAGGCAATTGCCGCCCTCCCCTGCCAATTCCTAGGTTATTCTATGGAAATCCATGGAATAACACAGGAACTGGAGAAGTGACATCACTGGAGAAGTTACCTCTTTATCATGCCTTGGAGCATAACCCCCTAGATGTTCATTGAAGACTGGAACACTTCTAATTAAAGCAATCAGACACATATTGCCCATAATATATGTTCGGGGAATTTTAAGGGTTAATATTTCAAAGATCTCAAGGTCAGCCCATTTTGAAAGTTCTCAGGTATGTCTATAACCACTTCCAGTATCACCGGCTGCTGTGTGTCGTTTCTGTCATTTAACCAATGCGTTTCTGGTCCTTAAAGGGTTAACAGATCAGCATATGCAGAGACTGTGTATTTAACAGCTATATGGAGGCAGCAGCTGTTAGAGAACCTTTATCCATGTGTGGAATGTTGGAGAGTATGCAATCACGTTCTGAATGTTGAAAAGTATGCAATGATACACTAAGAAGAACTAGGACAAACCAACTACTCCATAGGGGACAAATGGAAATTGCCATTGATTTAAATGGGTATTTAAACCCGTTGAATGCTACAGAGGCCACCAACACATTGCTTTGTAAATTTTTTGGAGACCTCTTTAGCATTCCAGCAATTAAAATCCCCATTTAAAACAAATGGAAATTTGGGAAATTTTTATTTGCCCCTATAGTGTATTTGTTTTGCTCCAGAATTGCTCCTCCTCCTCTTAGGCAATATTCACCCTGGACACTTTGTTGCAGCAACACAAAAGTTCCACTGGAAATTATCATAACTGAACAAGCCACCAGTGTGAACTTCCCCACAAACACAATGATATTCTATAGGCAGGGGTATATGGAGAGGTTATAGGGAGATGTTGTAGGGCTATAGGAGGAACAACAAGGACAGTGGCACAGAGCAGTAGGAGGAAGACAGTGAGGGATAATAGGAGGAATTTACAGGCTGTGCGCTTCCTGTACTATCACATGGTGGAATGTTTGCCATGGGAAATCCTGTGTGTCTTATGTTCAGCATTAGAAATGTAAACCAGCTCCTAGAGCCACATGACTGACAGAGCCAGCACAAGATGCAGAAAATTATACACTGCATACAGAGATGGGCCGGCTGCTCTGTATAATGATATTGTGGGCCATACATATAAAGTCAAAGTGGAGAAATTCTGGGGCAAACCAACTCTACCATGGGGACAAATCAGTGAAAATATGGGTACATTTTATGTATCCCTAATGTGAAGGTGGCAGATAGCTTTTTATCCCTTTGAGTGCCAGAGGGGTACAGAACACATTGCTTTGCTCTGGCACTCAAAGAGTTAAGTGCAGGATGCATATGCAAATGCAGTTCTGCAGAATGGAGAGAGATTCAGTATCCTAAGGTGGAGTCCGTTTTCAGCAGAATTGCTCAACTTAATACATAAGGCCCTGAGTATCTATAAACTGCTAATAATCACACTGCTCTATACAATTACACTAAGTTTCCATACACTGATAATGAGTTTTCAAAAATCACCTTCATGTTATGTTAGGCATTTATTATTCAAAGCTATAGTTTGAGATATTTAGCTTAATTTATTTGTCAATTTATGCAAATTAGACAGTACTGGTTAGCATGCCAGCTAGATAAAAGGATTCATAACTGCTCTCCCTGTCACCTACCACTTCCAGCCAGCCATATACTAACATTCCACACTGCTCTCCCTCTAACCTACCACTTCCTGCCAGCCATATACTAACATTCCACACTGCTCTCCCTCTCACCTACCACTTCCTGACAGCCATATACTAACATTCCACACTGCTCTCCCTCTCACCTACCACTTCCTGACAGCCATATACTAACATTCCACACTGCTCTCCCTCTCACCTACCACTTCCTGACAGCCATATACTAACATTCCACACTGCTCTCCCTGTCACATACCACTTCCTGCCAGCCATATACTAACATTCCAAACTGCTCTCCCTCTCACCTACCACTGCCTGTCAGCCATATACTAACATTCCACACTGCTCTCCCTCTCACCTACCACTTCCTGCCAGCCATATACTAACATCACACAATGCTGTCCCTCTCACCTTCCACTTCCTGCCAGCCATATACTAACATTCCACAATGCTCTCCCTGTCACCTGCCACTGCCTGCCATATACTAACATTCCACACTGCTCTCCCTCTCACCTACCACTTCCTGCCAGCCATATACTAGCATTCCACACTGCTCTCCCTCTCACTGCCACTTCCTACCAGCCATATACTAACATTGCATGCTGCTCTCCCTGTCACCTACCACTTCCTGCCATATAATAACATTCCACACTGCTCTCCCTCTCACCTACCTCTACCTGCCAGCCATATACTAACATTCCACACTGCTCTCCCTCTCACCTACCACTCCCTGCTGGTCATATTCTAACATTCCACACTGCTCTCCCTCTCACCTTCCACTCCTTGCCAGACATATATTAACATTCCATACTGCTGTCACCTTCCACTCCCTGCCATCCACCTACTAAAATTATTCACTGCTCTCCCTCCCACCTTTTAATTCCTACCGGCTTGATATTTACATTGCATACTGCTCTTCCTCCCTTCTGACGCTCACCCTCCCACCTGCCACTCCTTGCCAACCAGATACATTCCAAACTAATCTCTCTTGTAATTGCATCTACCTGCCAGATGTATAAATTACACACAGCTCTTACTCTGTGTTGGCCAGTATTAGCTCATATACATAAACTGACAAACAGGCAATCATTCGTGTCCTTTCAAGATAGATGCTGCCACTGAGGTGAGAATTTGGACAGGTAAGCCTCCAACTTTAAGAGAGCCCATACACACACACACACACACACACAACTGAATATGTTTTAATTTCTTAACTTTCAATGCAGGTGTTTCATCCTCTGCCAGCCTCCACCCAACGGGAATTCAACAGAAGCTGAAATAATGGCTGTTTCCAACTGCAGCATTTCCTTCTCCCTTGTCCAGACTAAATATCTGGCTCCAGTGTATGGAGTGGAGTTTGTGTTGGCCATATTGGGGAATGGCCTAGCCATCTGGCTCCTGCGCCAAGGAGGGTCAAAGGCTCGACACGCGGGCATTATCTTCTCTCTCTGTCTGGCTGTTAGTGACCTCTTCTATGCCCTGTCCCTTCCTCTCCTAGTGGCCTACTATGCAATGAACAAGAATTGGATATTTAGTGGTGGCCTGTGCAAAGTGGAACGTTTTATGTTCAACTGCAACCTATACGGGAGCATCTTCTTCATCACTTGTATCAGTGTCAACCGCTACCTGGGGGTTGCTTTCCCATTCTATGTCAGAGGCAGAGTGGAAAGCAAGCATGCCATCCAGGTGAGTGTGGTCGTATGGCTCATAGTAGCTACAATAAATGCTCCTGTCTTTTTCTTCTCCACCTTGGACAAAAATAAAAACTTAACTGAGTGCATAGGCACTTCCCTTCACAACCAGCTGAGTTCATACTTGCCCTACAGCCTTTTCCTTGCTGGGTTTGGCTGTGGAATTCCATTCTTTATCACCCTTCTGTCCTATGTTGGTATTGCCAGGGCAGTGTGGAAAAGCCATGGACTGGAATCGAGGGAGAAGAGGAAGGTGGTCATCATGGTGTGTGTAGTGTTGACTCTCTATTCTGTATCCTTTCTACCTTATCACATCCTAAGGAACCTCAACCTCTTCAACCGAATGAGCACTCCGGATTGCAAATGGTCTTTATATGTTCATTCTGCTTTTCAGCTGACTAAAGCCCTTGTTGCATTGAACCCTTGTATCCACCCATTGCTGTACACATCTGTTATGGACAATGTCAGGGCAAAACTGGTTTGCTGTCAGGGGAAGGAGCAATCCAAGCCACAGGAGGAAATCAGACTCTAAACTGACCGGTGTCTGATCGTTAAAGCAGAAGTAACACCTCCTAACAATAACCCCCACTTACCTTACTATGGCCAAGAAATCCTAATTGCCCCTATGAACTTTTCCTTGTGTCTTTGTTAACATCTTCAATCAGTACTGAATGTCTTGTTCATGGAGGCGGACATGACAGATACTGGAAGTTTTTTTATCCAAAAGAAATAGAAGGCAGAGTGAATGTGCCTACTTAATTAACTTTTTAAGCACCACAGGGATGTACAACGCATTGTGCAGCAATGCACTGCACATCTCTCTGGTCCTTAAAGGGTTAAGATTACCAATTATGACAGCTGGCTTCAAAGCAGATAAGATGTTGATCCAGGGAAATATCCGACAGCACTTCAGAGCCAGAACGGATATTTTTTTACCCTTTTTGGGTGTTTTTTTTTTATTTTTATTTTTTGATTTCCTCTCGATCAACAAGGTGATATGACATGGACTGAACAAGGGAGACATGGGTGATATGGCATGGTCTGAACAAGGGTGACATGGGTGGTATGGCATGGGCTGAACAAGGGAGACATGGGTGATATGCCATGGGCTGAACAAGGGAGACATGGGTGATATGCCATGGGCTGAACAAGGGTGACATGGGTGATATGGCATGGTCTGAACAAGGGTGACATGGCATGGGCTGAACAAGGGAGACATGGGTGATATGGCATGGTCTGAACAAGGGTGACATGGCATGGGCTGAACAAGGGAGACATGGGTGATATGCCATGGGCTGAACAAGGGTGACATGGGTGATATGGCATGGGCTGGACAAGGGTGACATGGGTGATATGGCATGGGCAGAATAAGGGTCACATGGGTGATGTGATATGGCATGGGATGAATTTGATGGATATATGCATTTTTTCAGCCTCATCAACAATGTTACTATGTGAGTTGATCAGTGTTTGATATCCTGTATGCCAGTATCTATTATGTCTGCCTCCATGGACTTGACATCCAGGATTGGTTGAAGATGTTATGTCTTGAACCAAGACTCAAGGGCAATATTCATAGGGGCCATTAGTGTTCTCTGACCATAGTTAGGTAAGCAGAAGGTTATTATTATGTTAGTTCCTTTAAGCAAGGGAACTGCTACGTTCCTAAAAGACCTTGGAGGAGATGCGCTATGGAGTGATAAAGAGGTGATAAAGTGAAGATGACCTCTCCAGTGATATCACTTCTCCAGTTCCTATGTTATTCTATGTTATTTCTACAACTTTGGAGATCTTAGTGCAGATGCTCTATAGAATAACATAGGAACTGGAGAAGTGATATCACTGGAGAAGTCATCTCCACTGTATCACCTTTTTAGCACACCTTAGTGCATAACCCCCCTGGGGTTTGGGCAAAACTAATGCATTTAGCTCACTGTGCAGCCCAATTGTACTATTACTAGGGGACTAGCACCATTATCAGCACCAAGCTGACCACAAGACATGAGTTTTTAAGCAGACGATCTGGGGCTTTAGTGCCCTTAACCAGTATCTAGCACAGTGTCTCTCTGCCAAGCCGGTGTGCCATTTTGGTGTGCCACAGACATCCACTTAGGGTTTTTTCTACAAAGACTTTAACAAAAATGTGAAAGCTAAGATTCAAATGTACGTTTATGGAAAATGTTAAGGACAAAATGTTTATTTTTGTTATTCTGATTGCGAGAACTGAGAGTAATTATCTGTTTATGTATTATTCCTCTTCGTTCCTCTTGCCCAGGGGCATCTTGAGCAAAAATAGATTGAAAAACACCGACTAGCTGCACCACTGGCTTCAAACATAGTAGCCAAAGCAGCAATTTTGGTTTAACGTAAAGGGATAGTAATATTTCATTATAAAATCAGCTCTAATTAATCATCATAGTATTTGGACTTTGGAGAGCGTTATATCAAAACTGTCAGACTTGTAGTTCAAGAGTAATTCAATGATAAAGTATCACCCTCCCGCCCCTTTTACTGATGTAACACTGTTCAGCCAGATCAGAAGGGAGGTGCCCAGGTAGACTGCAGAGAAGGACAATCTTCAATTAAGATAAGGGAAAAACCTGAAAAACTGGTCAAGGGAGGCAGGGCTTTCACCGTTCTCATAGGAAGAAGATTGTCCCCTTCTGTTATCTGTCTGTTCTGAGAAGAGATGGCTTACACTAGGCAAAATGGGAGGGAGAGGAAACTTTGCTTGTGAATATCTCTCAAACCATAAAGGTTTGAGAGATGAGACTTATATTGTTCTTCATGTTTTTTTAATGCCTACAAAATAAAATAAAGATAAAACGAAGTATTACTATCCCTTTAACTCTGAGTGCCAGAGGGGCAGGCAACGCAGTGCACAGCAAAAAGCTCCGTACCCCTCTGGCAATCAAATGGCTAACCACCCAAGGGGACAAAATACACATTTACCAAATACATATTGAGTTCAGTGGTATTCTTAACCCTTTGAAGGTTAGAGAGGTTTTAATGCAATAGAGACCTCTCTAGCATTTAAAAACTCAAATTAAATCAATGGTTTATTTGTTACTTGTTTATCTCCAGAATTTTTCCAGGTCTTCTTGTTTTTAATAGAATTCACCTTTGGTGTAATTGCCTCAAGGGTGGTGTGGGCCTCTGAGCAAAGCAGCCAGCATGCAATCTCTATGGTATGCGCAAAAATTACTATAGATGCCCTACCCAAAGCAAACACCACCCCCCTTCCAAAGAGTAGAAGCCCTTGTAAGTTGCCCCTGTAAGTTAAACCAGGGTCTAGTTCACCAAACATCGCCTTGTGTACAAAAATGGAAAAACCACTGATACAAGGATCTAATTCACAAGCGGGAAAAATATGACCACGGGCCGATTCTCCCTGGCCATCAGGTGTAGCTGGCATTGTACATGTAACATTTTTCTATGTAGTATTATTGCTGGATCTCTACAAAGCAAGGATGGTGTATTTTATCACTAAGCACAGCACTAATACAATGGTGGAGATCACTGAGTGATAAATAGTGTTATCCCTTCTCCAGTTCCTGTGTTATTCTATGGAGCCTATGCACTAATATTTGTCCAACACTGGAGATCTTACCACATAAGCTATATAGAATAAGATAGGAACTGGAGAAGTGACATCATTGGAGAAGTCATCTCCGTTTTATCACCTCTTTATCACTCCTTTGTGCATAACCCCCAATGTATCAGTCTTCCAGGGCAGACAGACAGAACTGGTACTTTCACTGTACATACATCTGTTACTGTATCGTGTGGTCAGGCATCAAGGCATAATTGTCATTTATACACAACACCATATGTCTCCAAATAAGTATAAAAATGTATAGTTTAAATAAAATCCATACAACACAAAGTTTCGGAGTACTGAAACTTTAGTGTCTATGACTTTAGTTTGAAATATACTAATTTGGAATGCTGATGTTTTTGTTCCATATGGAGAAAGTGACAGAGAAGTATAACATAGCACCAGTGGGACCAGTGATGCAACAAAGGACATTTTATTCGTCGACATGTTGGTCCTAGATTTGAGCCAAGTTCGTATAGACTCCCACACACACTCCCAAATACTTCAATAAAGTCGGTGCTCCCAAACTCAAATTGTTAATCAATGTTGTGCTGGAAAAGAGTTGAGCACTCAAAATATATGATAAAAACTGCTTCTTTAATAAGACATAATTAAAAACATCAACGTTTCAGTCCGCCATTGGGACTTTCATCAGGAACAACAGAGTTGCAGACTGGCTCCCCAGTCTGCCCTAAATACTCTCTATTGTTTAATTTGGTGCCGTCGTGACGTGTACCATGTTGCCAAAGCAACAGACAAACATCAGACGGACATCCAACATGTCCTCACCTCACCTCACTCAGTGTGTGAAACATTGGCTACAATACAAATATACATTGTGTCCATATGCCATCAATACTCTACATATGATGTATCAGACTGAACTGTTCGTTCAGTCCAATCGGTGACAGGGTACTCAGCTTGTAAATCCAATACAAGTCTTGATAAAGGTCCAGATCTAGGACTGAAACACTGACAAATAAAATTATCTTTTTTTTTATTATAACAACTCCCACTGGTGCTGCCTAACTGTCTCCCAGCTCAATTATTTTTGGGAAATGGGCATTTGCACATCTGAGAGTGGGTCCATCTTCCTAGCTGCATAAATATATACCCACTCAGATGTATTCCTCCCAACTCGTGCAGTAATAAAAAAATACATTTTTTTCACACTTACATGTTTCTGTGGATTTCAAGCACAGGCTATTTGTAGATGAAAAAAGTAGCCTTGATTAATGTTCAGCTACATCTTCTGATTATGGCAATGCTCCACATGCATAGGTTTGTCATGTTCTGGTTAAACTACTGACCCCAATCTGGAATATGCACATTTCCATTCTCAGACGAGGAATTTTCACAGATTGCTTTACTGGTGCCGTCTCTCATTTGGGGCATTTCAGCAGTCCTCCAATTCAAATTATCCCCACAAAAGTACATTTTTAAAAAGTAGACAACCCAGGGTTTCATTCTAGGTGCACTTTGACTTTTATCAGTAATGAAGTCTATTAATAAGAAAAAAACTTCTTAAACCCACTAATAATCAACAAAAAAAATGTAAAACTTCAAATCTCCGGGTAGGCTCATCCTTATGCTGAGATAATCACAATGCGGCATTTCACAACACTAAAATATACCAGTAATGTAATAAATAGTAGTGTACTGCTGGCAGATGTCCTTGCAGCTTGCCTGCACACTTTGCACAGTGCATCCACCTCCGCTACTGCCATGTGACTCCTTCACCTGTCAGCCACCACCTGACTGAGTGACACAATGCTGCGATCCAGCCAGTTGTTGCTGTTGGCATTGAGAGGAAGAGCGATGACAACGAGATGACATTGCTATCTCAGGGCAGCTGCACGAGGAACAGGAGAAGCGCCAGTGAGTGGAGGGCTGGAAGCAGAGCACAGTCAGTGCCTCGGACCTCATAGATGTGGAACATGCTGGAAATAAAAATCTTTGCCAATGTACTGTATGGGTAAGTTCAATTTTATTTTATGGGTGGCAGAGCCGAGGATCAAATGATGTCATACCTGGGGCTGGGGGGAGTTGACTTGATGATGAATCTGGTGATGATGAATCTCTGATCTGATCATGGCCTGGCTGGGAAACTTGAGGCTTTGGAGCTAGACAAGGGGACAACCTGTTTAGCAGAGTTCTCCTGTGCCCCTGTCTGGAGGTGGCTTACTTATTAGTCTGTGTTCCTTTTAAGTTAGGCAATTTGAAATGCACACAGTTCAGGGTCACTGACATATATACTCAACACTATAAATATATTTTTTTATATTTCCATTATGCAACTAAAGAAAATGGACCACTGTTTATTCATTGTTCATCTAAAGCAGAATGAACAGTATCAGTACATTTGGTCAGTTTTCTTTAGTTGCACAATAGATAAATTATATGTATTATAGTGTTGTGTATATGTGTGAGTATCGAGGTGCCCGTGATTGTTGCCTGCGCACACAGAAGCTGGAGGCATTCTTTACTTCCTGGTTGTCGCGATGTTACACATTCGCTATTATTATAGGCTACTGCTTGTTGCCAGTGTCAGTCTCCGCCTACTTGCTAGGCCGTAAAGGCCTCAGCCTGCCACTACTACCTTGCCCTTTTGTGGTGTACCTGTGCGCTATAGCTCTTGTGATTCCGATGCTTGATTCCCGTGCATGACTCCTGGTTTCATCTGACTTCGTCTACGCTTGATCCATGACTGCTCTCCATTCCGGTTTGACTCTTGGATCTGGATGACTATCCATTCCGGTTTGACTCCCAGGTCTGGCTGACTATCTGTTCCTATGTGACTCCTTGCTCTGGCTGATGAACTGCTCCGATCTGACTCCTGGCTCTGGCTGACTAACCACTCCAATCTATCTCCTGGCGTTGGCCTACCACCTCCGCTAGCACTCTCGGTGCCTAGGCGATTCCTCCATCTAGCGGTACTCAGTTGCGTCAGTCCGTGTCACTGATTTTCCATCCTGTACTGTGCCAGTTACCCTAGCATTCTAGGGCAAGTCCACCTCTGTTGCCTGTCCAGTCACCCAAGTGTTTTAGGGCAAGTTTCCCTCTGTTGCCTGTCCAGTCACCCTAGTGTTCTAGGGTGAGTCTACCTCTGTTTCCTATCCAGTCACCCTAACGTCCTAGGGCGAGTCTACCTCTGTTGCCTATCTACTTATCCTAGCTTTCTAGGGCGAGTCTACCTCTGTTGCCAATCCAGTCACCCTAGCGTTCTAGGGAGAGTCAGTTTTGGTTGCCTGTCCAGTGACCCTAGCGTCCTAGGGCAAGTCTGTCTCTGTTGCCTGTCCAGTCACCCTAGCGTTGAAGGGGAAGTTACCTCGGTTTCCAGGGGCTTTGCAGTTGCTCCTGCACTAGTAGCTACTACCATCCTCGCTACTAGTATTTCATGGCAGTCAGAGTGGTACTCTATCTGCCTCCAGTCTGGTGATCCTGTCCTTATCCTAACCTGCCCTGTGAAGGTTGAGGATGTGTCCATTCACTGTCCTTACATCTGGCCCTGTGAAGGTTGGGGAAGTGCTATTCATTTTATTGTGCTATTCTTAAAAAAGATAAATTGTTTTAACATATTTGTACTTGTCAGAGTTGTTATTTCACAGTCACTCCATGACAGTGAGTGCCCCTGAACTGTCTGCATTTCAAATGCCTAGCTTAAAGGAACAAACCATGGCCCTGCTAAAACCAGGTTGCCCCCCCCCCCCCCCACTAGCTCCAACTTGCTCAATTATCAGTGGTTTAATATAATTTAAACACAGTAACAAAGGTGTCTTTTTTTTAAGGGGGGGAGGGGTTGGCATGGAATCTCAGGGTGAGTCATTTCTGAACGTTCCCAGGTATGCTAAGGAGAGATTCTGGAAAATTATCCAAAACCAGGGTTTTTTGTGAGGAAAAAAAGTGGTCACATTATAAAATGGTAGCTGTTACATCACTCCTGTTTTGCAGATATGTGGTATTGCTTAAAGCAGTTGTCAATGCAGTGCCCAGTTTGTGAAAGGCAATTAGGACAGTAAAATGTGGCGTCTGTCTGTTTCCTATTGCTGCAGCATACTCTGCACCATTTATGTGGGTTTTGCTGGTTGGGGGGATTTTAAAAGGAAAGTGTGCTGCAGGTTTGGAGACATTGCTGTAGTACCAGGTGTTTCTTGGAACAAAAAACTCAAATATTACTTGAATTTGGTACTGCAAAAATCTGCACTTTGCCATTTTAAAAATCAAATATGAATTATGAGTGGCAACCTGCAGCATATAAATGGCAAGTAATACTTTTCCTCATAATGAGGTAACACTGTATGTGCTGATCAGATAGATCCACAAACCCATTGTGCCTGTTGTATTCATTGGTGAAGAGTGGTTTTCTTAGTACCTCAGGTTTGCATAGACTGGCACAGTGCTCTCATCATGAATGGGGGTTAACATGTACACATCCTTTTTTTTTTCAATAAACTTAATTGACAACAGCTTCTCTTGGTGCAAGGCTGATGATTTTCCCCCCATTTCACCCAGGTATTTACCTTTTTTTCGAACTGTGTCACAAAAAAGCAAAAAAAGTAAGTTAAATATCAGGGAGCTGATATAAAAATTATCCACAAATAAATAGTACCCTTAATTAAGTAAGAGGTTAATGAGGTTCCAAACAATATTTGCACTGGTTCCCAGAAAGTCTAGGCATCCAGGCAGATCAAGGTGGCAGTTTTTTCCTCATATACCTGGAAAGCCTGAGTATAACTTTTGGCGCTCTCACATAGTTTATAGAATTGTATTCCAAGCCTGGAGCACTTACAGGGAATGTACTGATTGAATCCCAGTCTTCCCTTGTACTTCATCAGGGATCCATCAATGCAGAAATGTTTATGTGGGTAGAATGCCTTTGGAAAATTGGCCTGTATGTAAGTTACTAGTGGACAAATTTTAACCCTTAAGGGCCGCCTGATCCGTCGCATGGATGGCCGTTAAGAACCACAGATATTTTTATTTTTTTAGAAATTTAAATTCTGGGATGGCCAAGTGCGGTGTAGCTGCCCTGCCATTCCAGAATCCCATGATGTACCAGGATCATCACTGGTCCTTAAGTGCCGGCACCAGCGTGACGTCCTGGCACTTCAAGGTTCTTTAAGGTGTTAAACAGCCTGTCATACTGGGCATCTTCTTTAGGCAGGCACTGGGTATTATTCTTGAAATATATGAACCACAGATGCATCTCATGTCTTTACCCGGTCATTCTTTGTGGGAAAATAGAGGGTAGCACAGATGGGAGTTGTGCTCTAAGTTGTGCTCAGGTTTTTAATTATTCCTATAGCCATTGTTAGGACTCAAAATGTTTTAAAGGGATAGTAATATTTCATAATAAAAGCAGCTCTAATTAATCATCATAGTATTTGGACTTTGGAGAGTATTTCAATACTGTCAGAGTTGTAGTTCCAGAGTAATTCAATGATAAAGTATCCCCCTCCCACCCCTTTTACTGATGTAACCTCCTCCTTGCCTCTTTTACTACCCCTTTATCTCCCTCCTTGCCTCTGGTACTACCCCTCTAACTCCTCCTTGCCTCTCATACTACCCCGCTACCTCCTCCTTGCCTCTCTTACTACCCCTCTACCTCCTCCTTGCCTCTCTTACTACCCCTCTACCGCCTCCTTGCCTCTCTTACTACCCCTCTGTCTCCCTCCTTGTGTCTAATTACCCCTCTACCTCCTCCTCACCTCTCTTACTACCCCTCTACCTCCTCCTTGCCTTTCTTACTACCCCTCTACCGCCTCCTTGCTTCTCATTACCCCTCTACCACCTCCTTGCCTCTCATTACCCCTCTACCTCTTTCTTGCCTCTCATACTACCCCTCTACCTCATCCTTGCCTCTCATTATTACTCCTCTACCTCCACCCTTGCCTCTCTTACTACCCTTGTATCCCATGTCTTGCCTCTCTCTCACTACCCCTCTATCTCCCTACTCACCTGTCTCAATACCCATCTATCTCCCTCATTGTCTCACTCACTTAAAGGGATAGTAATGTTTCATAATAAAAGCAGCTCTAATTAATCATCATAGCATTTGGACTTTGGAGAGTGTTATTTCAGTTCTGTCAGAGTTGTAGTTTAGAAGTAATTCAATGACAAAGTATACCCCTCCCATCCCTTTTACTGATGTAACACTGCTCAGCCAGATCAGAAGGGAGGTGCCCAGGTAGATTGCACAGAGGGACAATCTTCAATTAAGATAAGGGAAAAACCTGAAAAGCTTGTGAAGGGGAGCAGGGATTTCATTGTTCTCATAGGAAGAAGATTGTCCCCTGCTGTTATCTGTCTGGTCTATGGACTGCATTCCACATCTGAGAAGAGATGGCTTACACTAGGTAAAAGGGGCGGGAGGGGAAACTTTGCTTGTGAATATCTCATAAACCATAAAGGTTTGAGAGATAAGACATATCATATTTCATTTTTTTTTAATGCCTACAAAATAAAATAAAGTTAAAATGAAGTATTGCTATCCCTTTAAGTTCTCCTGCAGCCTCTCTCTCCTCCAGTGTCTCACAATTGACCCTCTCCCCTTTGCATCCTACTTGCCCCCAGTCTTTCCCCTTTCCTCTCTTAAAGCAGAACTACGACCCTCTATAAAGTCGCCTTCCAATAATCAGGCATATGGCGACTAGCTTCTCACACAAGTAGCCAGTTCATCAGCTCCAACTTATCCCCCATCAAATCCATATTGCCCTCACATTGCCCCCATCAGCTCCAACTTGCCCCCATCAGCTCCAACTTGCCCTAACATTGCCCCCATAATCTCCACATTGCCCTCAGCTCCAACTTGCCCCCATCAGCTCCAACTTGCCCTAACATTTCCCCCATAATCTCCACATTGCCCTCAGCTCCGACTTGCCCCCATCAGCTCCATCTTGTCCCCATCAGCTCCAACTTGCCCTCACATTGCCCCCATCAGCTCCAACTTGCCCTCACATTGCCCCCATCAGCTCCAACTTGCCCCCATCAGCTCCAACTTGCCCTAACATTGCCCCCATAATCTCCACATTGCCCTCAGATCCGACTTGCCCCATCAGCTCCATCTTGTCCCCATCAGCTCCAACTTGCCCTCACATTGCCCTCATCAGCTCCAACTTGCCCCCATCAGCTGCAACTTGCCCTAACATTTCCCCCATAATCTCCACCTTGCCCCCATCAGCTCCATCTTGTCCCCATCAGCTCCAACTTGCCCTCACATTGCCCCCATCAGCTCCAACTTGCCCCCATCAGCTCCAACTTGCCCTAACATTGCCCCCATCAGCTCTAACTTGCCCTCATCTCCAACTTGCCCCCATCAGCTCCAACCTGCCCTAACATTGCCCCCATCAGCTGTAATTTGCCCTCAGCTCCAACTTGCCCCCATCAGCTCCAACTTGCCCTCACATTACCCCCATCAGCTCCAACTTGCCCCTATCATCTTCACATTGCCCCCTTCCATAATGCCCCTTCATCTCCACAATGCCCCATTCATCTCCATATTGCCCCTTCATCCCTTACCTTCAGTCCCTGGTGGTCTAGCGGCGTGTCATGAGGGAGCTCTGTGCCTCCTTCGGCACAAAGCTGAAGCTCCCGCGCGCTGCTCTCAGTAATGCAGAGCGCTGGGAGATGATGTCATCTCCCAGCGCTCTGTATTACTACAGAGCCTGGGTCTCTCGGCAGTGTCAGGGTCACATAGACGCCGTGAGGGAGCGCTTGGTAGTGTAAATCAGCGCTCCCTCGCGGCAGATATATATTTTTTTTTAAAAAATCCCAGCTTCCCTAGCCGGTGCGCACGGGGCCGATTAGGGTGTGCCTGGGCACACCCGGCACACCCCGTGCGCACGCCTATGATGTGATTTAAATTGTATTCTTCCTCTGAGGAGTCCAGGTATTTATGATCCCAGAGGCACTGTTGTAGAGGTTAATCCACAAGGTGATAACTTTACTAAATTTTTGCCTCCTCTGTTTCTACAGCTAACACGGTACCAACTTTCATCTATAATTTACATAAACATCCATATTAAACTCAGCAGTCACATTTGATGCCTCAAGCAAAGGAACCGGGGAACCACCGGCTTCGGTGTTCGTGTATCCCCCGTACAATTTCCATACTATACAACACATTAAACATACGACATTTGACAATATATAAAACTTACGACATTCGACAATATATTAAACATAAATCTTTTAACATAGAGATAGTGGAAGCCCCTATCAAAGTTCAAACGAGGCCACAGGGCCATAGTCTTTGAAAAAAACGTTCGAGGTCCAGACAAGGGCCCAAGTAACGGATAACATCCGTTACACCTTGAATTCCCATGCGGTCTCCTATCATGGAAATCACCAGACAGTCATACACAGTCCTATGACATCGTAATGGATTTGAATGGTCCTTAGGAAGACAAAACAAATTTGCAGAGACTTCAAGATGGATGAAGGCCCCAGAGACCTGGTGCAGTGTTTATTTTCCTTCCATCCTTTGAGTGCCAAAGGGAGTACTCAAAGCCTTGAAAAAAAAAGTGTTGCACACCCCTCTGGCACTCAAGGGGTTAATAAAATAGCAACATAAACTTTTCAGTGTAATTTGGAGATGTCTGCAAAACCTAAGCAAAAAAACAGCCTATGGCAATTTGTATTCCAAGGTGGTCTCCCTTTCTGAAAATCACCAGACAATTATACACAGTCCTATGACATCATAGTGGATTTGAATGGTCCTTAGGAAGACAAAACAAATTGGCAGAGACTTCAACATGGATAAAGGCCCCAGAGACATGGTGCAATGTTTTTTTTCTTCCTTCCTTTGAGTGCCAAAGGGAGTACGCAAAGCCTTGAAAAGAAAAGCGTTGCACACCCCTCTGGCACTCAAAGGGTTAATAAACTAGCAACAGAAACTTTTCAGTGTAATTTGGATATGGCTGTAAAAACTAAGCAAAAAAGCATCCTACGAAACCTTGTATTCCCATGAGGTCTCCCATATTGTAAATCAGCAGACAGTTATACACAGTTCTACGACATCAGAGTGGATTTGAATGGTCCTTAGGAAGACAAAACAAATTGGCAGAGACTTCAACATGGATGAAGGCCCCAGATACATGGTGCAATGTCTTTTTCCTTCCGTCCTTTGATTGGCAAAGGGAGTACGCAAAGCCTTGCAAAGCAAAATGTTGCACACACCTCTGGCACTCAAGAGGTTAATAAAATAGCAACAGAAACTTTTAAATGTAATTTGGAGATGACTGAAAAACAAAGCAAAAAAGCAGCTTACAGCACCTTGTATTCCCAAGCTGTCTCCCATCCTGGAAATCAGTAGACAGTTATACACAGTCCGATGACATCATAGTGGATTTGAATGGTCCTTAGGAAGACAAAACAAATTGGCAGAGACTTCAAGATGGATGAAGGCCCCAGAGACTGGGTGCAATATTTATTTTCCTTCCATCCTTTGAGTGCCAAAGGGAGTACTCAAAGCATTGCAAAGTAAAGCGTTGCACACCCCTCTGGCACTCAAAGGGTTAAGGAAATAGCAACAAACTTTTCAATATAATTTGGAGATGGCTGCAAAAACTAAGCAAAAAACTGCCTATGGTAATTTGTATTCCAAGGCGGTCTCCCTTCCTTAAAATCACCAGTTATACACAGTTCTATGACATCCTAGTGGGTTTGAATGGACAGCAGGAAGACAAAACAAATTGGCAGAGACTTCAACATGGATGAAGGCCCCAGAGACATGGTGCAATGTTTTTTTCCTTCCATCCTTTGAGTGCCAAAGGGAGCACGCAAAGCCATGCAAAGCAAAGCGTTGCACACCCCTCTAGCACTCAAAGGGTTAATAAATTAGCAACAGAAACTTTGCAATGTAATTTGGAGATGGCTGCAAAAACTAAACGAAAAAGCAGCCTATGGTACCTTGCACTCCCATGCGGTCTTCCATCCTGTAATCAGCAGACAGATATGCACTGTCCTATGACAGCATAGTGGATTTGAATGGTCCTTAGGAAGACAAAACCAATTGGCAGAGTCTTCAACATGGATGATGGCCACAGATACATAGTGCAATGTTTTCTTCGTTCCATCCTTTGATTGGCAAAGGGAGTACGCAAAGCCTTGCAAAGCCTTGCAAACCAAAGCGTTGCAAACCCCTCTGGCACTCAAAGGGTTAATAAATTAGCAACAGAAACTTTTCAATGTAATTTGAAAATGGCTGCAAAAACTAAGCAAAAACACAGCCTACGGCATCTTTTATTCCTATGCGGTCTCCCATCCTGGAAATCATCAGACAGTTATACATAGTCCTATGACATCATAGTGGATGTGAATGGTCCTTGGGAAGACAAAACAAATTGGCAGAGTCTACAAGACCGATGAAGGCCCCAGAGACCTCGTGCAATGTTTATTTTCCTTCCACTCTTTGAGTGCCACAGTGGGTTGGCAAAGTCTCGCAAAGTAAAGCATTACGCACCCCTCTACACTCTAAAGGTTAATAAACTAGAAACCGAAACATTTCAATGTAATTTGGAGATGGCTAAAAAACAAAGCATAAAAGCAGCCTACGGCACCTTGTACTCCCAGGCGGTCTCCCATCCTGGAAATTACAAGACAGTTATACAAAGTCCTATGACATCACAATGGATTTGAAAGGTCTTTAGGAATACAAAACAAATTGGCAGAGACTTCAACATGGATGAAGGCCCCAGAGACATGGTGCAATGTTTTTTTAATTCCATCCTTTGAGTGCCAAAGGGAGTACGCAAAGCCTTGCAAAGCAAAGTGTTACACAAACATCTGGCACTCAAAGGGTTAATAAACTAGTAACAGAAAATTTTCTATGTAATTTGAAGGTGGCTGCAAAAACAAAGCAAAAAAGTAGCCTATGACACCTTGTATTCCCAGGCGGTCTCCCATCCTGGAAATCACCAGACAGTTATACACAGTCCTATGACATCATAGTGGATTTGAATGGTACATAGGAAGACAAAACAAATTTGAAGACACTTCAAGATGGATGAAGGGCCCAGAGACCTGGTGCAATGTTTATTTTCCTTCCATCCTTTGAGTGCCAAAGGGAGTACTCAAAGCCTTGCAAAGCAAAGCGATGCACACCCCTCTGGCACTCAAAGGTTAATAAAATAGCAACAGAAATTTGTTTTTTGGCTGCAAAAAAGCAGCCTATGGCACCGTGTATTCACAGTCGGTCTCCCATCCTGGAAATCAGTAGACAGTTATACACAGTCCTATGACATCATAGTGGATTTGAATGGTCCTTAGGAAGACAAAACAAATTTGCAGAGACGTCAAGATGAATGAAGGTCCTAGAGGTCTCGTGCAATGTTTATTTTATTTCCATCCCTTGAGTGCCAAAGGGAGTACTCAAAGCTTTGCAAAGCAAAGCGTTGCGCACCCCTCTGGCACTTGAAGGGTTAATAAAACAGCAACAGAAACGTTTCAATGTAATTTGGACATGGCTGCAAAAACTAAGCAAAAAAGCAGCCTACGGCACGTTATATTCCCAGGCGGTCTCCCATTCTATAAATCAGCAGAAAGTTATACACAGTCCTATGACATCATGGTGGATTTGAATGTTCCTTAGGAAGACAAAACAAATTGGCACAGTCTTCAAAATGGATGAAGGCCCCAGATACATAGTGCAATGTATTTTTCCTTGCATCCTTTGAGTGCCAAAGGGAGTACGCAAAGCCTTGCATTGCGCACCCCTCTGGCACTCAAAGGGTTAATAAAATAGCAACAGAAACTTTTCAATATAATTTGGAGATGGCTGCAAAAACTAAGCAACAAAGCAACCTATTCCAAGGCGGTCTCCCATCCTGGAAATCACCAAATAGTTATACACAGTCCTATGACATCATAGTGGATTTGAATGGACCTTAGGAAGACAAAACAAATTGGCAGAGACTTCAAGACTGATGAAGGCCCCAGAGACCTGGTGCACTGTTTATTTTCCTTCCACCCTTTGAGTGCCAGAGGGGGTACGCAAAGCCTTGCAAAGCAAAGTGTTACGAACCCCTCTGGCACTCAAAGGCTTAATAAGATAGCAACACAAATTTTTCAATGTAATTTGGAGATGGCTGCAGAAACTAAGGACAAAAGCAGTCTACGGCACCATGTATTCCCAGGCGGTCTCCCATCATGTTAATCACCAGACAGTTATTCACAATCCTATGACATCATAGTGGATTTGAATGGTCCTTAGGAAGACAAAAGAAATTGGCAGAGACTTCAACATAGAAAAAGGCCCCAGAGACATGGTGCAATGTTTTTTTACTTTCATCCTTTGAGTGACAAAGGGAGTACTCAAAGCCATGCAAAGAAAAGAGTTGCGAACCCCTCTGGCACTCAAAGGGTTAATAAAATAGCAACAGAAACATTTCAATGTAATTTGGACATGGCTGCAAAAACTAACCAAGAAAGCAGCCTATTGCACCTTGTATTCCCAGCCGGTCTCCTATCCTGTTAATCAGCAGACAGTTATACACAGTCCTATGACATCATACTGGATTTCAATGGTCCTTAGGAAGGCAAAAGAAACTGGCAGAGTATTCAACATGGATGAAGGCCCCAGATACATGGTGCAATGTTTTTTTCCTTCCATATTTTGAGTGCCAAAGGGAGTACGCAAAGCCTTGCAAAGCAAAACGTTGTGCACCCCTCTGGCACTCAAAGGGTTAATAAACTAGCAACAGAAACTTTTCAATGTAATTTGAAGATGGCTGCAAAAACTAAGCAAAATAGCTGCCTACGGCACCTTGTATTCCCATGCGGTCTCCCATTCTGGAAATCACGAGACAGTTATACACAGTCCTATGACATCAGAGTGGATTTGAATGGTCCTTAGGAAGACAAAACAAATTGGCAGAGAGGTCAACATGGATGAAGACCCCAGATACATGGTGCAATATTTTTATACTTCCATCCTTTGAGTGCCGAAGGGAGTACGCAATGCCTTGCAAAGCAAAGCATTGCACAACCCTCTGGCACTCAAAGGGTAAAAAAATAGCAACAGAAACTTATTAATCTAATTTGGAGAGGGCTGCAAAAACTAAGCAAGAAAGCAGCCTACGGCACCTTGTATTCCCAGGCAATCTCCCATCCTGGAGATTAGCAGACAGTTATACACAGTCCTATGACATCATAGTGGATTTGAATGGCCCTTAGGAAGACAAAACAAACTGGCAGAGACTTCAAAATGGATGAAGGCCCCAGAGACATGGTGCAATGTTTTTTTTCTTCCATCCATTGAGTGCCAAAGGGAGTACTCAAAGCCTTGCAAAGCAAAGTATTGCGCACCCCTCTGGCACTCAAAGGGTTAATAAAATAGCAACAGAAATATTTCAATGTAATTTGGAGATGGCTGCAAAAACTAAGCAAAAAAGAAACCAATTTGTATTCCAAGGCGGTCTCCCATCCTGGAAATCACCAAACAGTTATACACAGTCCTATGACATCATAGTGGATTTGAATGGACCTTAGGAAGACAAAACAAATTGGCAGTGACTTCAACATGGATGAAGGCCCCAGAGATCTGGTGCAATGTTTTTTTACTTTCATCCTTTGAGTGCCAAAGGGAGTACGCAAAGCCATTCAAAGAAAAGAGTTGCGAACCCCTCTGGCACTCAAAGGGTTAATAAAATAGCAACAGAAACATTTCAATGTAATTTGGAGATGGCTGTAAAAACTAAGCAAGAAAGCAGCAGGGTTGAGTGCCAGAGGGTGTACGCAAAGCCTTGCAAAGCAAAGCGTTACTAACCCCTCTGGCACTCAAAGCGTTAATAAGATAGCAACACAAACTTTTCAATGTAATTTGGAGATGGCTGTAAAAACTAAGCAAAAAATAAGCCTACGGCACATTGTATTCCCAGGCTGTCTCCCATCCTGGAAATCACCAGACAGTTATACACAGTCCTATGACATCATTGTGGATTTGAATGGTCCTTAGGAAGGCAAAACAAAATTGGCAGAGTCTTCAATATGGATGAAGGCCCCAGATACCTGGTGCAATGTTTTTTTCCTTCCATCCATTGGGTGGCAAAGAGAGTACGCAAAGCCTTGCAATGCAAAGCGTTGAGCACCGCTCTGGCACTCAAAGGGTTAATAAACTAGCAACAGAAACTTTTCAATGCAATTTGAAGATAGCTACAAAAACTAAGCAAAAAAGCAGCATACGGCACCTTGTTTTCCCATGCGGTCTCTCATATTGGAAATCACCAGACAGTTGTACACAGTCCTATGACATCATAGTGGATTTGAAAGGTCCTTAGGAAGACAAAACAAATTGGCAGAGACTTCAAGATAGACGAAAGCCCCAGAGTCCTGATGCAATGTATATTTACCTTTCATCCTTTCAGTGCCAAAGGAGTACGCAAAACCTTACAAAGCAATGCTTTGCGCACCCCTCTGGCACTCAAAGGGTTAATAAAATAGCACCAGAAACTTGTCAATGTAATTTGGAGATGTCTGCAAAAACTGAGCAAAAAAGCAGCCTATGGCTATTTGTATTCCAAGGCGGTCTCCCATCCTGGAAATCACCAGACAGTTATACACAGTCCTATGACATCATAGTGGATTTGAATGGTCTTTAGGAAGACAAAACAAATTGGCAGAGACTTCAAGACGGATGAAGGCCCCAGGGACCTGGTGCAATTTTTATTTTCCTTCCACCCTTTGAGTGCCAGAGGGGGTACACAAAGCCTTGCAAAGAAAAACGTTGCGAACCCCTCTGGCATTCAAAAGGTTAATAAACTAGCACCAGAAACTTTTCAATGTAATTTTGAGATGACTGCAAGAACTAAGGAAAAAAGCAGCCTACGGCACCTTGAATTCTCTGGCGGGCTCCCATTCTGTAAATCACCAGTTATACACAGTCCTATGACATCATACTGGATTTGAATGGTCCTTAGTAAGACAAAACAAATTGGCAGAGACTTTAAGATGGACGAAAGCCCCAGAGACCTGGTGCAATGTATATTTTCCTTCCATCCTTTGATGGCCAAAGGGAGTACGCAAAACCTTGCAAAGCAAAGTGTTGCACACCCCTCTGGCACTCAAAGGGTTAATAAAATTGCAACAGAAACATGTTAATCTAATTTGGAGATGGCTGCAAAAACTAAACAAGAAAGCAGCCTACGGCACCTTGTATTCCCATACACAGTCGTATGACATCATATTGGATTTGAATGGTCCTTAGGAAGACAAAATAAATTGGCAGAGACTTCAACATGGATGAAATGAAGGCCCCAGAGAAATGGTGCAATATTTTCTTACTTCCATACTTTGAGTGTCAAAGGGAGTACGCAAAGCCTTGTAAAGAAAAGCGTTGCACACCCCTCTGGCACTGAAAGGGTTAATAAACAAGAAACATAAACTTTTCAATATAATTTGGAGATGGCTGCAAAAACTAAGCAAAAAAAACAGCCTATGGCAATTTATATTCCAAGGCGGTCTCCCATCCTGGAAATCACCAGACAGTTATACACAGTCCAATGACATCATAGTGGATTTGAATGGTCCTTAGGAAGACAAAACAAATTGGCAGAGTTTTCAATATGGATGAAGGCATCAGAGACCTTGTGCAATGCTTATTTTCCTTCCATCCTTTGAGTGCCAAAGGGAGTACGCAAAGCCTAGCAACGCAAAGCATTGCACACCCCTCTGGCACTCAAAGGGTTAATAAAATAGCAACAGAAACTTTTCAATGTAATTTGGAGATGGCTGAAAAACAAAGCAAAAAAGCAGCCTACGGCACGTTGTATTCCTAGGCAATCCCACATCCTGGAAATCAGCAGACAATTATACACAGTCTTATGATATCATAGTGGATATGAATGGTCCTTAACAAGACAAAACAAATTGGAAGAGACTTCAACATGGATGAAGGCCCCAGAGACATGGTGGAATGTTTTTTTACTTCCATCCCTTGAGTGCCAAAAGGCAGTATGCAAAGCCTTGCAAAGGAAAGTGTTGTGCAGCCCTCTGGCACTCAAAGGGTTAATAAAAAAGCTATACAAACTTGATAAAAATTTGGAGATGGCTGCAAAAACAAAGCAAAAAAGCAGCTTACAGCACCTTGTATTCCCAGGCGGTCTCCCATCCTATAAAAAGCAGACAGTTATATACAATTCTATGACATCATAGTGGATTTGAATGCTCCTTAGGTAGATAAAACAAATTGGCAGAGTTTTCAACATGGATGAAGGCCCCAGATACATGGTGCAATGTTTTTTTTCTTCCATCCTTTGAGTGCCAAAGGGAGTATGCAAAGCTTTGCAAAGAAAAGCGTTGCAAACCCCTCTGGCACTCAAAGGGTTAATAAACCAGCAACAGACACTTTTCAATGTAATTTAGAGATGGTTGCAAAATCTAAGCAAAAAAAACAGCCTTATGCACCATGCATTCCCTGGTGGTCTTCCATCCTGTAAATCACCAGTCAGTTATACACAGTCCTATGACATCATAGTGGATTTAAATGGTCCTTAGGAAGACAAAACAAATTGCCAGAGATGTCAACATGGATGAAGGCCCCAGAGACATGGTGCAATGTTTTTAGACTTCCATCCTTTGAGTGCCGAAGGGAGTATGCAAAGCTTTGCAAAGGAAAGCTTTGTGCACCCCTCTGGCACTCAAGGGGTTAATAAAATAGCAATAGAAACTTTTCAATGTAATTTGGAGATGGCTACAAAAACTAAGCAAAAAAGATGCCTACGGCACATTGTATTCCCTGGTGGTCTTCCATCCTTTAAATCACCAGTCAGTTATACACAGTCCTATGACATCATAGTGGATTTGAATGGTCCTTAGGAAGACAAAACAAATTGGCAGAGACTTCAACATGGATGAAGGCCCCAGAGACATGGTACAATGTTTTTTTTTCTTCCATCCTTTGAGTGCCAATGGGAGTACGTAAAGACTAGTAAAAAAAGCGTTACACACACCTCTGGCACTGAAAGGGTTAATAAAATAGCAACAGAAACTTTTCAATGTAATTTGAAGATGGCTGTAAAAACTAAGCAAGAAATAAGCCTACGGCACATTGTATTCCCAGGCTGTCTCCCATCCTGGAAATCACCAGACAGTTACACACAGTCCTATGACATCATAGTTGATTTGAATGGTTCTTAGGAAGACAAAACAAATTGCCAGAGACTTCAACATGGATGAAGGCCCCAGATACATGGTGCAATGTTTTTATGCTTCCATCCTTTGATTGCAAATGGTGTGCTCAAAGCCTTGCAAAGCAAAGCGTTGCATACCCCTCTGGCACTCAAAGGGTTAATAAAATAGCAAAATAAATTTTTCAATGTAATTTGGAGATGGCTGCAAAAACTAAGTAAAAAAGCAGCCTACGCCACCTTGTATTCCCAGGCGGTCTCCATACTGGAAATCAATAGACAGTTATACACAGGTCGTTAGGAAGACAAAACAAATTGGCAGAGAGTTCAACATAGCTGAAGGCCACAGAGACATGGTGCAATGTTTTTTTTCTTCCATACTTTGAGTGCCAAAGGGAGTACACAAACCCTTGGAAAGAAAAATGTTACGCACCCCTCTGGAACTCAAAGGGTTAATAAAATAGCGACAGAAACTTTTCAATATAATTTGAAGTTGGCTGCAAAAACTAAGCAAATAAGTAGCCTGCGGCACCTTGTATTCCCAGCCTGCCTCCATCCTGTAAATCAGTAGACAATTATACACAGTCCTATGACATCATAGTGTATTTGAATGGTCCTTAGGAAGACAAAACAAATTGGCAGAGACTTCAACATGGATGAAAGCCCCAGATACATGGTGCAATGTTTTTATACTTCCATCCTTTGATTGCCAAATGGTGTACTCAAAGCCTTGCAAAGCAAAGCGTTACGCACCCCTCTGGCACTCAAAGAGTAAAAAAAATAGCAACAGAATCTTTTCAATGTAATTTGAAGATGGCTGCAAAAACTAATTAAAAAAGTTGCCTACGGCACCTTGTACTCCCATGCGGTCCCCCATCCTGGAAATCACCACACAGTTAAACACAGTCCTATGACATCAAAGTCGATTTGAATGCACCTTAGGAAGACAAAACAAATTGGCAGAGACTGCAAGACTGATGAAGGTCCCAGAGACCTAGTGCAATGTTTATTTTCCTTCCACTCTTTGAGTGCCACAGTGGGTACGCAACGCCTTGCAAAATAAAGGATTGTGCACCCCTCTGGCACTTAAAAGGTTAATAAACTAGCAACAGAAACATTTAAATGTAATTTGAAGATGGCTGAAAAACAAAGCAAAAAAGCAGCCTACGGCACCTTGTATTCCCAGGCGTTCTCCCATCCTGGAAATCACAAGACAGTTATACACAGTCCTATGACATCATAGTTGATTTGAATGGTACTTAGGAACACAAAACAAATTGGCAGAGACTTCAACATGGATGAAGGCCCCAGAGACATGGTGCAATGTTTTTTTAATTCCATCCTTTGAGTGCCAAAGGGAGTATGCAAAGCTTTGCAAAGAAAAGCGTTGCAAACCCCTCTGGCACTCAAAGGGTTAATAAACCAGCAACAGACACTTTTCAATGTAATTTAGAGATGGTTGCAAAATCTAAGCAAAAAAAACAGCCTTATGCACCATGCATTCCCTGGTGGTCTTCCATCCTGTAAATCACCAGTCAGTTATACACAGTCCTATGACATCATAGTGGATTTAAATGGTCCTTAGGAAGACAAAACAAATTGCCAGAGATGTCAACATGGATGAAGGCCCCAGAGACATGGTGCAATGTTTTTAGACTTCCATCCTTTGAGTGCCGAAGGGAGTATGCAAAGCTTTGCAAAGGAAAGCTTTGTGCACCCCTCTGGCACTCAAGGGGTTAATAAAATAGCAATAGAAACTTTTCAATGTAATTTGGAGATGGCTACAAAAACTAAGCAAAAAAGATGCCTACGGCACATTGTATTCCCTGGTGGTCTTCCATCCTTTAAATCACCAGTCAGTTATACACAGTCCTATGACATCATAGTGGATTTGAATGGTCCTTAGGAAGACAAAACAAATTGGCAGAGACTTCAACATGGATGAAGGCCCCAGAGACATGGTACAATGTTTTTTTTTCTTCCATCCTTTGAGTGCCAATGGGAGTACGTAAAGACTAGTAAAAAAAGCGTTACACACACCTCTGGCACTGAAAGGGTTAATAAAATAGCAACAGAAACTTTTCAATGTAATTTGAAGATGGCTGTAAAAACTAAGCAAGAAATAAGCCTACGGCACATTGTATTCCCAGGCTGTCTCCCATCCTGGAAATCACCAGACAGTTACACACAGTCCTATGACATCATAGTTGATTTGAATGGTTCTTAGGAAGACAAAACAAATTGCCAGAGACTTCAACATGGATGAAGGCCCCAGATACATGGTGCAATGTTTTTATGCTTCCATCCTTTGATTGCAAATGGTGTGCTCAAAGCCTTGCAAAGCAAAGCGTTGCATACCCCTCTGGCACTCAAAGGGTTAATAAAATAGCAAAATAAATTTTTCAATGTAATTTGGAGATGGCTGCAAAAACTAAGTAAAAAAGCAGCCTACGCCACCTTGTATTCCCAGGCGGTCTCCATACTGGAAATCAATAGACAGTTATACACAGGTCGTTAGGAAGACAAAACAAATTGGCAGAGAGTTCAACATAGCTGAAGGCCACAGAGACATGGTGCAATGTTTTTTTTCTTCCATACTTTGAGTGCCAAAGGGAGTACACAAACCCTTGGAAAGAAAAATGTTACGCACCCCTCTGGAACTCAAAGGGTTAATAAAATAGCGACAGAAACTTTTCAATATAATTTGAAGTTGGCTGCAAAAACTAAGCAAATAAGTAGCCTGCGGCACCTTGTATTCCCAGCCTGCCTCCATCCTGTAAATCAGTAGACAATTATACACAGTCCTATGACATCATAGTGTATTTGAATGGTCCTTAGGAAGACAAAACAAATTGGCAGAGACTTCAACATGGATGAAAGCCCCAGATACATGGTGCAATGTTTTTATACTTCCATCCTTTGATTGCCAAATGGTGTACTCAAAGCCTTGCAAAGCAAAGCGTTACGCACCCCTCTGGCACTCAAAGAGTAAAAAAAATAGCAACAGAATCTTTTCAATGTAATTTGAAGATGGCTGCAAAAACTAATTAAAAAAGTTGCCTACGGCACCTTGTACTCCCATGCGGTCCCCCATCCTGGAAATCACCACACAGTTAAACACAGTCCTATGACATCAAAGTCGATTTGAATGCACCTTAGGAAGACAAAACAAATTGGCAGAGACTGCAAGACTGATGAAGGTCCCAGAGACCTAGTGCAATGTTTATTTTCCTTCCACTCTTTGAGTGCCACAGTGGGTACGCAACGCCTTGCAAAATAAAGGATTGTGCACCCCTCTGGCACTTAAAAGGTTAATAAACTAGCAACAGAAACATTTAAATGTAATTTGAAGATGGCTGAAAAACAAAGCAAAAAAGCAGCCTACGGCACCTTGTATTCCCAGGCGTTCTCCCATCCTGGAAATCACAAGACAGTTATACACAGTCCTATGACATCATAGTTGATTTGAATGGTACTTAGGAACACAAAACAAATTGGCAGAGACTTCAACATGGATGAAGGCCCCAGAGACATGGTGCAATGTTTTTTTAATTCCATCCTTTACGTGCCAAAGGGAGTGCGCAAAGCAAAGAGTTACGCACCCCTCTGGCACTAAAAGGGTTAATAAACTAGGAACAGAAACTTTTCAATGTAATTTGGAGATGGCTGCAACAACTAAGCGAAAAAGCAGCCTATGGTACCTTGTATTCCCATGCGGTCTCCCATCCTGTAATCAGCAGACAGATATGCACAGTCCTATGACATCATAGTGGATTTGAATGGTCCTTAGGAAGACAAAACAAATTGGCAGTGTCTTCAAGATGGATGAAGGCCCCAGATACATGGTGTAATGTTTTTTTCGTTCCATCCTTTGATTGGCAAAGGGAGTACGCAAAGCCTTGCAAAGCAAAGTGTTGCACACACCTTTGGCACTCAAAGGGTTAATAAACTAGCAACAGAAACTTTTCATTGTAAGTTTGAAGATGGCTGCAAAAACGAAGCAATAAAGCTGCCTACGGCACTTTGTATTCCCATTCGGTCCCCTATCCTGGAAATCACCAGACAGTTAAACACAGTCCTATGACATCATTGTGGATTTGAATGGTCCTTAGGAAGACAAAACAAATTTGCAGAGACTTCAAGATGGATGAAGGCCCCAGAGACATGGTGCAATGTTTATTTTCCTTCCATCCTTGGAGTGCCAAAGAAGTACTCAAAGCCTTGAAAAAAAAAAAAAGCGTTGCACACCCCTCTGGCACTCAAAGGGTTAATAAAATAGCAACAGAAACTTTTCAACCTACAGCCACAGCCTACAACCACAGCCTACAGCACCTTTTATTCCTACGCTGTCTCCCATCCTGGAAATCCCCAGACAGTTATACATAGTCCTATGACATCATAGTGGATTTGAATGGTCCTTAGGAAGACAAAACAAATTGGCAGAGACTTCAACATGGATGAAGGCCCCAGAGACATGGTGCAATGTTTTTTTAATTCCATCCTTTACGTGCCAAAGGGAGTACGCAAAGCAAAGAGTTGCGCACCCCTCTGGCACTCAAAGGGTTAATAAACTAGCAACAGAAACTTTGCAATGTAATTTGGAGATGGCTGCAAAAACTAAACGAAAAAGCAGCCTATGGTAACTTGCATTGCCATGCGGTCTCCCATCCTGTAATCAGCAGACAGATATGCACTGTCCTATGACAGCATAGTGGATTTGAATGGTCCTTAGGAAGACAAAACAAATTGGCAGAGTCTTCAACATGGATGATGGCCACAGATACATAGTGCAATGTTTTCTTCGTTCCATCCTTTCATTGGCAAAGGGAGTACGCAAAGCCTTGCAAAGCCTTGCAAACCAAAGCGTTGCAAACCCCTCTGGCACTCAAAGGGTTAATAAATTAGCAACAGAAACTTTTCAATGTAATTTGAAGATGGCTGCAAAAACTAAGCAAAAACACAGCCTACGGCATCTTTTATTCCTATGCGGTCTCCCATCCTGGAAATCATCAGACAGTTATACATAGTCCTATGACATCATAGTGGATGTGAATGGTCCTTGGGAAGACAAAACAAATTGGCAGAGACTGCAAGACCGATGAAGGCCCCAGAGACCTGGTGCAATGTTTATTTTCCTTCCACTCTTTGAGTGCCACAGTGGGTAGGCAAAGCCTTGCAAAGTAAAGCATTACGCACCCCTCTACACTCTAAAGGTTAATAAACTAGAAACCGAAACATTTCAATGTAATTTGGAGATGGCTAAAAAACAAAGCATAAAAGCAGCCTACGGCACCTTGTATTCCCAGGCGGTCTCCCATCCTGGAAATTACAGGACAGTTATACACAGTCCTATGACATCATAGTGGATTTGAAAGGTCTTTAGGAATACAAAACAAATTGGCAGAGACTTCAACATGGATGAAGGCCCCAGAGACATGGTGCAATGTTTTTTTAATTCCATCCTTTGAGTGCCAAAGGGAGTACGCAAAGCCTTGCAAAGCAAAGTGTTACACAAACATCTAGCACTCAAAGAGTTAATAAACTAGTAACAGAAAATTTTCTATGTAATGTGAAGGTGGCTGCAAAAACAAAGCAAAAAAGTAGCCTATGACACCTTGTATTCCCAGGCGGTCTCCCATCCTGGAAATCACCAGACAGTTATACACAGTCATATGACATCATAGTGGATTTGAATGGTAGATAGGAAGACAAAACAAATTTGAAGACACTTCAAGATGGATGAAGGGCCCAGAGACCTGGTGCAATGTTTATTTTCCTTCCATCCTTTGAGTGCCAAAGGGAGTACTCAAAGCCTTGCAAAGCAAAGCGATGCACACCCCTCTGGCACTCAAAGGTTAATAAAATAGCAACAGAAATTTGTTTTTTGGCTACAAAAAAGCAGCCTATGGCACCGTGAATTCACAGTCGGTCTCCCATCCTGGAAATCAGTAGACAGTTATACACAGTCCTACGACATCATAGTGGATTTGAATGGTCCTTAGGAAGACAAAACAAATTTGCAGAGATGTCAAGATGAATGAAGGTCCTAGAGGTCTCGTGCAATGTTTATTTTATTTCCATCCCTTGAGTGCCAAAGGGAGTACTCAAAGCTTTGCAAAGCAAAGCGTTGCTCACCCCTCTGGCACTCGAAGGGTTAATAAAATAGCAACAAAAACTTTTCAATATAATTTGGACATGGCTGCAAAAACTAAGCAAAAAAGCAGCCTACGGAACGTTGTATTCCCAGGCAGTCTCCCATTCTATAAATCAGCAGAAAGTTATACACAGTCCTATGACATCATGGTGGATCTGAATGTTCCTTAGGAAGACAAAACAAATTGGCACAGTCTTCAACATGGATGAAGGCCCCAGATACATAGTGCTACGTATTTTTCCTTCCATCCTTTGAGTGCCAAAGGGAGTACGCAAAGCCTTGCATTGCGCACCCCTCTGGCACTCAAAGGGTTAATAAACTAGCAACAGAAACTTTTCAATATAATTTGGAGATGGCTGCAAAAACTAAGCAAAAAAGCAGCCTATTCCAAGGCGGTCTCCCATCCTGGAAATCACCAAATAGTTATACACAGTCCTATGACATCATAGAGGATTTGAATGGACCTTAGGAAGACAAAACAAATTGGCAGAGACTTCAAGACGGATGAAGGCCCCAGAGACCTGGTGCACTGTTTATTTTCCTTCCAGCCTTTGAGTGCCAGAGGGGGTACGCAAAGCCTTGCAAAGCAAAGTGTTACGAGCCCCTCTGGCACTCAAAGACTTAATAAGATAGCAACACAAATTTTTCAATGTAATTTGGAGATGGCTGCAGAAACTAAGGACAAAAGCAGTCTACAGCACCATGTATTCGCAGGCGGTCTCCCATCATGTTAATCACCAGACAGTTATTTACAATCCTGTGACATCATAGTGGATTTGAATGGTCCTTAGGAAGACAAAAGAAATTGGCAGAGTATTCAACATGGATGAAGGCCACAGAGACCGGGTGCAAAGTTTATTTTCCTTCCATCCTTTGAGTGCTAAAAGGAGTATGCAAAGCCTTGCAAAGCAAAGCGTTGCGCACCCCTCTGGCACTCAAAGAGTTAATAAAAAAAAGCAACACAAACTTTTCATTGTAATTGGGTAATGGATGCAAAATCTAAGCAAAAAAGCAGCCTACATCACTTTGTATTCCGCCGTGGTCTCCCATCCTGGAAATCACCACACAGTTATACACAGTCCTACGACATCATAATGGATTTGAAAGGTCCTTAGGAAGACAAAACAAATTGGCAGAAACTTCAACATGGATAAAGGCCCCAGATACATGGTGCAATGTTTTTATACTTCCATCCTTTGAGTGTCAAAGGGAGTACACAATGCCTTGCAAAGCAAAGCATTGCACACCCCTCTGGCACTCAAAGGGTTAATAAAATAGCAACAGAATCTTTTCAATGTAATTTGGAGATGGCTGAAAAAACTAGGCAATAAAGCAGCCTATGGCACCTTGTATTCACAGGCAGTCTCCATCCTGGAAATGAGCAGACGGTTATACACAGTCCTATGACATCATAGTGAATTTGAATGGTCCTTAGGAAGACAAAACAAATTGGCAGAGTCTTCAACATGTCTGAGGGCACCAGAGACATGGTGCAATGTTTTTTTTCTTCCATCCTTTGATTGCCAAAGGGAGTACGCAAAGCCTTGCAAAGCAAAGCATTACACACCCCAATGACAGTCAAAGGGTTAATAAACTAGTAACAGAAACTTTTCAAAGTACTTTGAAGATGGCTGAAAAAACTAAGCAAAAAAGTAGCCTACGGCACCTTGTACTCCCAGACGGTCTCCCATCCTGGAAATCACCAGACAGTCATACACAGTCCTATGACATCATAGTGGATTTGAATGGTCCTTAGGAAGACAAAACAAATTGGCAGAGACTTCAAGATGGATGAAGGCCCCTGAGACCTGGTGCAATGTTTTTTTTCTTCCATCCTTTGATTGCCAAAGGTAGTATGCAAAGCCTTGCAAAGCAAAGCCTTGAACACCCCTCTGGCACTCAAAGGGTTAATAAAATAGCAACACAAACTTTTCAATGTAATTTGATGATGTCTGCAATAACTAAGTAAAAAAGTAGCCTATGGCACCTTGTATTCCCAGGCGGTCTCCATCCTGGAAATCACCAGACAGTAATACACAGTCCTATCACATCATAGTGAATTTGAATGGTCCTTAGGAAGACAAAATAAATTGACAGAGTCTTCAACATGTATGCAGCACCAGATACATGGTGCAATGTTTTTTTCCTTCCATCCTTTCATTGCCAAAGGGAGTACACAAAGACTTGCAAAGCAAAGCGTTGCATTCACCTCTGGCACTCAAAGGATTAATAAACTAGCAACAGAAACTTTTCAATATAATTTGGAGATGGCTGCAAAAACTAAGCAAAAAAGAAACCTACGGCACATTGTATTCCCTGGCGGTCTCCCATCCTATAAATCACCAGTCAGTTATACACAGTCCTATGACATCATAGTGGATTTGAATGGTCCTTAGGAAGACAAAACAAATTGGCAGAGACTTCAACATGGATGAAGGCCCCACAGACATGGCGCAATGTTTATTTTCTTCTATCCTTTGATTGCCAAAGGGAGTACGCAAACCCTTGCAAAGCAAAGCGTTGCACACCCCTCTGGCACTCAAAGGGTTAATAAACTAGCAAGAGAATCTTTTCAATGTAATTTGAAGATGGTTGCAAAATCTAAGCAAAAAAGTAGCCTACGGCACCTTGTATTCCCAGGCGGTCTCCTATCCTGGAAATCACCACACAGTTATACACAGTACTATGACATCATAGTGGATCTGAATGGTCCTTAGGAAGATAAAACAAATTGGCAGAGACTTCAACATGGATGAAGGTCCCAGAGACATGGTGCAATGTATTCAAAGCATTGCACACCCCTCTGGCACTCAAAGGGTTAATAAACTAGCGACAGAAACTTTTCAATGTAATTTGAAGATGGCTGCAAAAACTAAGCAAAAAAGCTGCCTCCGGCGCCTTGTATTCCCAGGCAGTCTCCATCCTGGAAATCAGCAGTTATACACAGTCCTATGACATCATAGTGGATTTGAATGGTCCTTAGGAAGACAAAACAAAGTGGCAGAGACTTCAACATGGATGAAGGCCCCAGAGACATGGTGCAGTGTTTTTTTAATTCCATCCTTTGATTGCCAACGGAAGTATGCAATGCCTTGCAAAGCAAAGCGTTGCACACCCCTCTGACACTCAAAGGGTTAATAAACTAGCAACAGAAACTTTTCAGTCTAATTTGAAGATGGCGGCATAAACTAAGCAAAAAAGTAGCCTACTGCACTTTGTATTCCCAGATGTCCTCCCATCCTGGAAATCACCAGACAGTTATACACAGTCCTATGACATCATAGTGGATTTGAATGGTCCTTAGAAAGACAAAACAAATTGACATAGACTGCAACATGGATGAAGGCCACAGATAGATGGTGCAATTTTTTTTTCTTCCATCCTTTGATTGCCAAAGTGAGTACGCAAAGCCTTGCAAAAGCAAAGCTTTACACACCCCAATTGCACTCAAAGGGTTAATAAACTAGCAACAGAAACTTTTCAATGTAATTTGAAGATGGCTGAAAAAACTAAGCAAAAAAGTAGCCTACGGCACCTTGTATTCCCAGACGGTCTCCCATCCTGGAAATCACCAGACAGTTATACAGAGTTCTATGACATCATAGTGGATTTGAAAGGTCCTTAGGAAGACAAAACAAACCGCCCAAGACTTCAACATGGATGAAGGCCACAGAGACCGGGTGCAAAGTTTATTTTCCTTCCATCCTTTGAGTGCTAAAAGGCATATGCAAAGCCTTGCAAAGCAAAGCGTTGCGCACCTCTCTGGCACTCAAAGAGTTGATAAAAAAGCAAAGCAAACTTTTCATTGTAATTGGGAGATGGATGCAAAATCTAAGCAAAAAAGCAGCCTACGTCACTTTGTATTCCCCCGCGGTCTCCCATCCTGGAAATCACCACACAGTTATACACAGTCCTATGACATCATAGTGGATTTGAAAGGTCCTTAGGAAGACAAAAGAAATTGGCAGAGACTTCAACATGGATAAAGGCCCCAGATACATGGTGCAATGTTTTTATACTTCCATCCTTTGAGTGTCAAAGGGAGTACACAAAGCCTTGCAAAGCAAAGCATTGCACACCCCTCTGGCACTCAAAGGGTTAATAAAATAGCAACAGAATCTTTTCAATGTAATTTGGAGATGGCCGCAAGAACTAAGCAATAAAGCAGCCTCCGACGCTTTGTATTCGCAGGCAGTCTCCATCCTGGAAATCAGCAGACAGTTATACACAGTCCAATGAAATCATAGTGGATCTGAATGGTCCTTAGGAAACAAAACAAATTGGCAGAGACTTCAAGACGGATGAAGGCCCCAGAGACCTGGTGCAATGTTTTTTTTCTTCCATCCTTTGATTGCCAAAGGGAGTACGCAAAGCCTTGCAAAACAAAGCGTTGCACACCCCTCTGGCACTTAAAGGGTTAATAAACTAGCAAGAGAAACTTTTCAATGTAATTTGAAGGTGGATGCAAAAACTAAGCAAAAAAGTAGCCAACAGCACCTTGTATTCCCAGACAGTCTCCCATCATGGAAATCACCAGACAGTTATACACAGTCCTATGACATCATAGTAGATTTGAATGGTCCTTAGGAAGACAAAACAAATTGGTAGAGACTTCAAGATAGATGAAGGCCCCAGAGGCCTGGTGCAATGTTTATTTTCCTTCCATCCTTTGATTGCCAAAGGGAGTACGTAAAGCTTTGCAAAGTAAGCGTTGAGCACCCCTCTGGCACTCAAAGGGTTAATAAACTAGCAACAGAAACTTTTCAGTGTAATTTAAAGATGGCTGAAAAAACTAAGCAAAAAAGTAGCCTGCGGCACCTTGTATTCCCTGGCGGTCTCCCATCCTGGAAATCACCAGTTATACACAGTCCTATGACATCATAGTGTATTTGAATGGTCCTTAGGAAGACAAAACAAATTCGCAGAGACTTCAAGATGGATGAAGGCACCAGATACATGGTGCAATGTTTATTTTCCTTCCATCCGTTAAGGGTCAAAGGGAGTACTCAAAGTCTTGCAAAGCAAAGCGTTGCACACCCCTCTGGCACTCAAAGAGTTAATAAAACAGCAACAGAAACTTTTCAATGTAATTTGAAGATGGCTGCAAAAACTAAGCAAAAAAGTAGCCTACGGCACCTTGTATTCCCTGACTTTCTCCTATCCTGTAAATCACCAGACAGTTATACACAGTCCTATGACATCACAGTAGATTTGAATGGTCCTTAGGAAGACAAAACAATTTGGCAGAGACTTCCTTGTAACAAATTGGCTCCTCGATTCATTGGTCCTTTACGTGTTTTGCGCAAAATTAACCCGGTGGTTTATGCATTGGAGCTCCCTGCCAATATGCACATTCATAATGTCTTCCATGTTTCCCTGTTAAAGCCCTTGGTTTGCAACCAGTATACCTCTTCTCCTGTCCGTCCTGCTCCCATGATAGTTTCAGATCACGACCAGTATGAAGTTCAAAATATTCTGGACTCCTGTTTGGTCCGAGGGCAACTACAGTACTTTATTCAATGGAAGGGATACAGTCCAGAGGAGCGCTCCTGGGTTCTAGCTGGCGATGTTCACGCTCCTGTTTTAGTTCGCAGATTTCATGCACGATTTCCTGACAAACCCAGCCGGCTCAGTGGAGGGGGACCTTTGAGGGGGGGATACTGTCACAGCTTACCTTGTTTCCAGTGCCGCCGCTTCAGCGTCATCTGCAGGTGCGAGGCTTCAGAATGAAGCAGGCCTTTGTTTTGCGCCATACTTCCTGTAGTCTCCTTCTTTCTACTTCTTTCCTCTGAGACTACTCCTCCTACCTACTTACTGAGGAGGGGCTTAAAGGGCAGCCTGAGTCTGACTCAGTTGCCCTTGCGTTCTTGTTCAAAGCAGTTCTATTATCTTCGGAACTGTGTATGACCTGTCTGACTATTCTTTTGGTTTTCCCCTGTACCTGGCAGATACTCTACCTGGTGCGGCCCTGGGGCTCTGGCAGACTAGCTTTGATACTGACTGCAGGCGTGAGTCAAGTATCGCTTCCTTATACTGACTGTAGGCGGGAGTCAGAGATACGCTCCATTCTGACTGCAGGCATGAGTCAGATTTTTTACTAGCTTAGATCAAGACTTCGAGTTTCGGTTCCTGTTCCGTTCCTGCTCCTGGTTCCAGCAGAGACTACAAGTGTCTTCGTCCTAGTCTGTAGTAGAGTGGTCCTCCGTGGTGCATCTGGTATTCCCTGCATGAACAGTCATCCTCTTTCACTCTTTCAGTGCTGGTTTGCTCACCAGTGCTCACAGTACAGGGAATACTACCAGTGGGACTTATGCATAAAAGCAAATTGTACACAGGGGACAAATAAAAATGTTAATTGACTTAAATGGGGCTTTTAATGCCAGAGAGATCTCGAATGCACTACATAGCCCGATGTGTGTAACATGCCATAGGCCGTTACTGGGGGCTTTACTACAAATTAAGGAAAATCAGCTCTTCTCAGGAGACTGAATTCACGCGGCCAGAAACAGCAGACAGGGATACCGCAAGCCACCATGGGTTTAAACATCGGTCGGCTCCTGATTGGTTGATCAGAGTTAAAGGGCCGCTATTGACTTTACATAGGGAAAAGTCGTCCCCTATGGATTGTTGACGAACTGCAATACATCCGACAACCAGCAGGTGTCTCCCTATCTCGAGCATTATCTTGCTTGGGAAGTAGGTAGCTTCCTGATTGGGTGACAAGTTTAAAGGTCCCCATAGAGTTAACATTGGGGAAAGTAGGCGGCCCAGGGATTGGTCAGTTAGCTGCCCGCCCAAAGGATCTGATAGGCCAAGACAGTCATGATAACCTTGGCCAGGATTGGCCAGCTGAATCCAACCTCCTGATTGGCCAGGTGTTGAAGCAGAATATTCAGACTAAAAAGATGCTTCAACCCCCTGGCCATTGTTCACATTGTGTATTCGAGTCCCTCAGCCCTTTGTCCTAGTGTTTGTCTGGCCCTTTGTATTATGTTTACACCGTATGTCACTGTCCTTTGTTTTATTTGTCCAGTATTATACTGTAATGTGGTTAACGTTGTATAAAAGAGCAAGGGTTGTACAATAAAGTGTGTTACCGTCTGGAACTTCATCCATGTCCTATCATCGCTGATGGTATCAAGGGTCCCCTTTTGGCCCCCATTCAGGGAAGCAGCTCTGAAGAATGACCGGCAAGGCTACCTGCTTGTAGCCGACCTCAGGAGGCAGAGACCCGGTACAATGGCATAGGTCCATGCGCAGACTTCGGTATCCGTTACAATGTGTATCAGGAGAGTACTGGTCTAGAGGTCGGGGGAAATTGCACCCCAGAGCAGTCATAATTGTAGGTAGGTGAGCCATTGCCTAACTCCATCTCCTGTGGTCCCGGCCCAGAACTTAATCGGGTTGTCCATGCTGTCTGCAGGTAGCCTGAAAGTTTATCCATCCAGCAGGCGACCTGTTTTCTTACATACCACTCATTTTCTTTTTTTTTTTTTTTTTTTTTTTAAGATCTGCCAGATCCTGCCTTCAAATTGTACATCTGGATGTCTGGTAGTTCACTGTGAATTGTGTACTTTGGAAGACAAGACCTGGAAGGAGAGAAAGAGAAGGAGCGAGAGAGAGAGAGAGAGAGAGAAGGAGAGAGAGAGAGAGAGAGAGAGAGAGAGAGAGAGAGAGAAAGAAGCAGGCAGCAAATCCAACCATGGTGCCCTCTGGAGGTAGAGGAAGAAGTATAGGGAGAGAGGAGGGTAATAATAACACATTATTGTGGCTCTACTGCAGTTGTAAGCTCTGTGGTGTCTCCTGTGTAACTCATTTTCAATTGCAAGCTCTGTGGTATCACTTATGTAGCACCATTTCAATTGTAAGCTCTGTGGTATCTACTAAATTACTTGATGAGGCTGAAAAAACAGACTTGCGTCCATTGAATTTAGCCCATGCCATATCACCCTGTTAATTCAGAGTAAGGCAAAAAAAAACAAAACAAAAAAAAACATTGATTCCATTTCCATTTAAGATCCAAGTGGGTAAAAAAAAAAAAAACATTTCTTTACTCGATATGGCATACGGATATTTCCCCAGATCAACATGTTATCTACTTTGAAACCAGTATTATTCACAATGTTCTGAAATTACTTTGTGCAAGAAATTAGTGCCTGCAAGCACAGCATCCACGGCAAAGAACTCCATAATTTTACTACCCTTACTATATTAAAAAAAATCCCTGCTTTTTAGTAAAAAGCTCCTTTCATCTTGACCTCTTGTTTTTCTGCCAAGCTTCTTAAGTAAAAAGTCCCTTTAAGAGTTCTTTGTATTGACCTTGAATATTTTTTAAATGGTAAACCTCTCTAATGTATACAAACCCAGTTTGGCTAGTCTCTCTCTTTTTAAAGTAGAGCCTTCAATTCCTATGTAGGCTTTGCTGCACGTCTCTGCAATTTTATCAGTTCAATAATGTCTTTTTTTTTTTAATAATGCCTTTCTTCCCAACATTAAGAAGGTGGCTGCAGCGATTGTAGAAATGGGCAACTTGATTGTAGTTGCCCCCCCACAGGTCAAAAGCTGTCAGCCCTTCCCTGGTGTCTAGTAAGGCCGAATTAATCTTGAGTGTCATAGGGGTGGGTATTGCATTATCTTATGTTCCCCTCTGGCATCAAAGGGTTAACAAGGGGACTGATGGACAAGCCCATTCTTATCAGTAGTGAGTAAGCCACATTGGATCACTATTCAGTCCACAAGGAGAGCAACAGCTTTATCCTATAATATAAAAGGCCAGAATGTTTGTCCGATGCAGTCATGCGTAGTAGAGACTGCCCGAACACACAGAATGCTGGGAGTTCTGTGCTGGGAGCATTCTGTGCTCATGCCTGCATCTCGTCCACCGCCAGTGAGGAGGAGGCAGTACGCAGAGCAAGACCAGCCTCTTTACCTCACCAGACCTTGGAACGTGTACAAGGGCTTGTACATTCAATTAAACTTTGAAAAAGGAAAAGTATTATTTCTGTAAGTGCTGTATTTCTTACACCGTACCTGCAAATCATTGTACTGTACATCCTTAGAGTAGAATAGACCCAGACAAACTTTCAGCTCCAGGACCATTAGGCTTTAATCTAGTCTAGATATCTAGTGCATAATACTAAAAAACATGTAACGCAGAGTCTATTCTCCTACAAGGAGACTGCAACTGCTGTGAGAAATATTATGCATATGCTATTGCAGCACAGTCTTGATTTTGGGGTGCAGTACTGCCATGGCCTGGTATGTTATGGAGGTGCTTTGGCTACAGAAGTCTATGTACAAATATGATGACTTGAACATAAATCTCCATAAGATGCTGTAGCAACATCACCAATGTAAAATTTCAGGCCATGGAAGTACTGCACCCAAACATTTCAAGATTGAGCTGCAATAACTTTTGAATAGAACTTCTATCAGCAGAGGGAGTGCCCTTATTTTGCTCAGCAGGATTAAAGATGCAATGTATTTTTTTTTCCATATTAAGCATTACGATCCCTTTGAAGTTTTCATTCTGCAGAACTGCATGCAGAGGTGTAACTAGAACCACTGGGCCCTGGTGCAGAAATTGCCATGCTCCCCTTGACCACATTGCCCCCCATCTCCACACTGACCCCTACATTGCCTCCAATCTCCACATTGCTTCCCCCATTTCCTCCAAGCTCCTACCTCACTGGTGGTCCAGTGGCTTGGAAGGAGAGGTCTGTGCCTCCTTCAGCACGTGTCATCTCTTCAGTAATGCAGAGCACCAGGAGATGATGTCATCTCCCGGCGCTCTGCATTAATATAGTGCGGAAGAGGCTGCTCACCTAGTTGCGGGCAGTCGCAGGGGGTGGCTGCAACCCCCATTGTTATGCCACTGACTGCATGGGAAGCAGCGCAACCCTGCAGTGTGTGTATTTAATTAGTAGCCTACATTAAAATGGCACCTAGTCACATAACTAGTACAGGTATGCACAACTTGGATCCTATGGGCTGTGACATGCAGATTTATATCATTTCCATGGCTCATTCACTGTAATGGACTTAATCAGAGATGTCATTAATCTTTTAACCCCTTAAGGCCAATGCATTGCACACCTATCTGGTCCTTAAGGGGTTAAAGAAGTAGTAACCCTTTGACTTTACATAGTCTCCAAGTGCCTATACTAGGGAAAGTCAGATTTTCTATACATTTTATTATTTTGTTTTGATCTTCAATTATTGTTAATCACTTAATGTTCCCAGCAAGTAATATCCCTGGATCTGTTTCTAGAAAGCTTTCCAACAGGGACCGTGAACACTCAGTGCTGCAGGGATAGTGTAACATATCACTGTCTCTCTTTCATAGCCAACTGACCTGAAATCTCTCTTGAAACAGATCCAGGGAGCTTACTGTCAGGGACATAAAATTTAAAGGGGATGTATCACCTTCTAAAAAGAAGTCCCCATATGCTTTGTTAATACAAATTACACTATAAACGCTGTTTTTTTTTTATTTTGAATTTAACTACTTTAAAAGATATTTTATCTTCTGTGCTGTGCACTTCCGCAATATGTGCACAGCACAGATCTTCAGTCAGTCCTATTTCTCCTACCACCTCCCTCCCAGCTGCCCTAGGGAGCGCGTTCACGCTTCCCTTTGGTGTGCTGTGAACGGCTCCTAGCGTTACAGCAAGCTGCGGTTAGCATTATACTGATGTTGCAACCACAGTGATACTACTACTGCAACCTCAGTATAATGCTAATCGCAGCTTGCTGTAATGCTAGGAGCCGTTCACAGTACACCACAGGGAAGCGTGAACGCGCTCCCTGGGGCAGCTGGGAGGAGAAATAGGACATACAGAAGAACTGTGCCGATCAGCATAATGGGACACTCTTATTCTTCGGCATAGCTCTTCTGCACTTGAAGATAAATTATCTTTTAAAGTAGTTAAATAAAAAAAAATAAAATAAAAAAAGCATTCATAGTATAACTTGTATTAACAAAGTATATGGAAACTTCTTTTTAGAAGGTGGTACATCCCCCTTTAAGTAAACAGATGAAAAGAATAAAAAATACTATAGGTAATATGACACTTCATATTGTGCACTTCCAGAATATGTAAAGCCAAAATAAAGCGTTACAATCCCTTGGCGTTGCACACCCCTGTGGTCTTTAAGTGATTAAAATTTAACTTCTAGCTGTCCTTGAGTTCTCTTGTACACCACAGAACTAGTGTGGATATAAAATCATTACACTTTATATGTGTTTTAAAAGGGTAGTAACAGTTAATATCTATATAAAAAACAGAGGCTTTTTGTACTTACCCATAAATTCTTTTCTCTTATTCCATTGAGGAATGCAGAGAATATGGGGTATAGGAGCGTGTCTATAGGAGCCAGGGCACGCTAGATGAAACTCCTCCTACTTCCACATGCCTATAACACTCCACCAATCATATTACTGTTTTTGTCTAAAAAAGTCTGGAAGGTAACAGGCACTATAATAGATCCGCTAGGAAGAGCACTGTATCCACACCCAAATTAGTTTTCTGTGGGCGTTATGCACTACATCCCTCAATGGACCAAGGGAAAAGGATTTATCTTTAAGTACAAAAATTCCTTCTTCTCTAGTGACATTGAAGGATGCAGGAACCAATGCAGTCCCAACATATTTAGAGGACATCTTTTGTTCCTCTTGCTGGTTGATGTAAGCCACTGTTTTGGAGTTGCCTGATTGAATCTAAATGGGCAGATTCTGTAGGAGATTTGTCCATGTGGATACTGTGTTGTAAATGGGACGCAACTCCAGAATATTTATGGGTAGTTGTGCTTCGTGCTTTGGAGACCAGCGGTCCAGAATGGACACAACTCCCTTTCTGAACAGGATGGCATCTGCTGTGAATACCTTCCACTCTGCTATCGAGAACGGTCTTCCTGTCAACATGTTTTGATTTGTTCTCCACCACTGTAGCAAGTGCTTAGTGGTCTTTGATAGAGTTATCATTTGATGTAGATATGCTGTATTTCTGGACCAAAGTAGTTCCTGTTGCAATGGACGCATGTGAAATTGCTCAAATGGTACTGTTTCTATTGTGTCTACCATTTTCCCCACCCGTTGCATGCATCTTCCTGTAAGCTCTCATGAGCAGGGCCCTCTGATCCTTCTGTTCTCCACATCTGATTGTACTATTTAATATCTCTGTATGTCTATTCCCTATTGTACAGCGCTGCGGAATTAGTTGGCACTATATAAATAGATAATAATAATAGAGATTTCTGGTTCTGATAGTCTTTTGAATCCTGTTCTACAGTAAAATCTTTTGATTTACTGAATGGAATATCATGTCCAAAAACTGAAGTCTTTGTAGAGGAATTAGATATTTGGCGAGACTGATAAGCTGTGATGATTCAGTATCTCCATAGGGATATGAAGGTTTTCCTGTAGTAGCTCTTGAGAATGAGCATTTGTTAATAGACTAGTTTAAAAGCCCATGTACACAGGCCACAATGCCATCCAGCAGCCCCGGCTGGTGCCCGGAGCCTCTCTGATCACTGCCCGAGCTGCAGTCATACGCAGTACAAACTGCCTGAATGCGCCACGGCTGATACAGAGTGGCGTGCTCCGAATTTGGACCGTAGTCCTCTCTGCACACCTTCCTAGGACCAAGCATTCCCAGGAAGATGCGCAGGGAGGACTCTGGTCTGAGTTTGGAGTGCCCTGCTCCGTATCAGCTGCATTGCGTTTGGGCAGTCTGCACTGCACGACTGCAGCGTGCAGTCTCTACTACTCTTGACGGCTTCTGACTAACATAGGAGGATAGTCAAGATATGGTGTCAAGTTAACACCAACTGACCGAAGATACACTACCAGAGGCACCTTCACTTTGGTGAACACCCTCAGCACTGTGGCTAGACTGAATGGAAGAGCCATACATATATAGTTCATTTTGAAATGGAAATAGAAGATATTGGTAATGATCTGGCCAGATTGGTATGTGTTGGTAAGGATCTTTGATATCGAGTCATGCCATGAATTCTTTTACTTCCCTGATCTGACTCAATCTTGAATTTTTGTAGCCTTAGAAATTGATTTAAGGCTTTTAAATCTAATATTGGATTAAATCCTCCATCTGTTTTCGGAACTATGAAAAGGTTGGTATAAAATCCTTTGTTCTTTTGAAACTGGAGTCACCACTGCATTTGTTAAAAACTGACAAATCACTTGATGGATTGCCTTTTGAAGGATTTTGTCCTGTCTCCTGTAGGCAAGCTCCTAACCCCTATGGTTCCTGCATCCATCAATGACGCTAGAAAAAATACATATTGCGGATTTTATCTTCCTGAGTAAAACAAAGGAACTCCCACTTCTGAAAGGTGTTTTAATTTAAAAATTAGTGCAGCTCAAACTTGCATTTTGTAGGTGTAATATATCATTGGCATGAAATGTTACAGTGGAACTGCTGCAACACCAGCCTATGGTCAGCTCTGGTGAGTTGAACATAAACCTCCATAGGATGATGTAGCACTATTTCAAGCCTTTGAGAGATTACATATACAAAATGCAAGTTTGAGCTGCAATAATGTTTGAATAAAATACCTACAAATACAGATTTTTTTGCATATTAGGCGTTATATCTATATATTAAAGGGATAGTGTGATATATATGTACGGAGAGGAGTGAATGAGCAGAACTATATATAAAGATCAGGTTTAAGAATATTTTGGTCTTTTATTGATGTTATTTTACGGATACCAGAATAAATAAATGAAAACTAGGGAAAAGGCAGCAGAGACATCAATAGCATAGTAGGGGTTAAAAAAAAAATCTACTTAAAGGGATAGTAATGTTTCATAAAAAAAGCTGCTCTAATTAATAATCATAGTATTTGGACTTTGTAGAGTGTTATTTCAATTCTGTCAGAGTTGTAGCTCAAGAGTAATTCAATGACAAAGTATCCCCCTCCCACCCCTTTTACTGATGTAACACTGCTCAGCCAGATCAGAAAGGAGGTGCCCAGGTAGACTGCAGAGAGGGACAATCTTCAATTAAGACAAGGGAAAAACCTGAGAAACTTGTCAAGGGGGGCAGGGCTTTCATTGTAAGAAGATTGGCCCCTGCTGTTATCTGTCTGGTCTTACAACCAGATTCCCCATCTGAGAAGAGATTGTTTACACTAGGTAAAAGGGGCAGGAGGGGAAACTTTGCTTTTGAATATCTCTTAAAGCATAAAGGTTTGAGAGATAAGACTTATATCATTCTTCATATTTTTTAATGCCTACAAAATAAAATAAAGTTAAAACAAAGTATTACTATCCCTTTAAAGGGGAACCTTACCTTTGAAATAATTGGCTCTAAATTTGTTCAATAGAAAACATTAAGAATTTGTCCTTCATGCAAGTCAGGAATATTTGTTTTTGCATTTGAACTCTATAAATGGACAGAGACGTGTTAGAATCTTGAGAATAGTCTTCTGTGCCATAAGGACCACGGTATGCACTCTCTCTCTCTCTATGACTAATCTCACTAACACTGATAAAGTCTATTATTCAGTGTATGGATGGGAAATCTAAATACTGACCTTAAATGATGCACAGCAAATACAGGCAACTACATATATTCATAACGTATGTAAATAATATACCAGACTGCTATATGAAGGACATCTACATAAGTGCTTCTGTTAAATACATTAACCCTTTGAATGTCAGAAGGGGTACTCAACGAGTTACTCTACAATGCATTGTGTACCCATCCGGCACTCAAAGGGTTAAGAGCCACATACTACTATGAGTAAAGACAATGCCATACAGAGAGGGGGTTTCCAGTTGCCTAGAAACATCCCTTGCAAATTGTTTTGAGAGATTTAGCCCCCAATCATGAGAAATCTTTACTATGCTTGAACATAACCTGGAACCTTCCTGTCCCAGGTCCCCAGATAATCAGGTAGGTGTGCGGTATTTTGCTTGAAATGGGCAAAACAGGGAGTCGGCGGGCAGGACAGCAGGCTGGGTGCTTAGTGACCTCTCAAAAACAGCTGTTAGCGTTACAGAATCTTTCCACTTTTCTTTGTCCACAAAGTCTGCTGCAAAATCATTTAATTGGTAGAGCAAGGTGGACTGAAACAGAAAAAGGAAAGTTGCTGAACCCAATCCTATTGGTTTTCAGAAATTATGGTAACACTGAAAGTAGTCTGATTGGCTGGTTCGTATCTCCTACAATGGAATCCAGTATCTGGAGCTCCGCAGGAGAGATGAAAGGAATATGGCCAAGTTCTATGCCCAAATATACGTATACATTTTGGGATCAATCTGTAACCCATCTCGATGGGTTTTCCTTTGATATATATGGAAATGATCTCCTTTTCCGCTCATGACCACAGGCTCCCGCTGATAAATCTCTAGTGAATATTGGTTATCTCGATGCACTTTGTTAACCCAATTTCCTGTACCTGCATCATGATATATGCTTTTATATATGATTTTTTGCTTTTGTACTTATTGAAATATTCAAATAACATTTGAAACTTTTTTTTTATGTTGGGATCAATGCTACAGCACAGTGATTTGTTCCTGTTGGGTTGGATACAGATCTAGCCTACCAATGGCTCTACATAGAATATAAATAAGGAAAAAGTTAGTCTCTACACCTCCGCTGAAGGCTGCTGTGCTGGGCGGAGTTATTTGTAAATGCCCTGCCTCCTAGTGGCAACTTAACCATGTTTCACGTGTTAGACAATAGGCGAAAGAGAAATAGTTGTGTTGTACCAGTCTGATTCATCTGTCATTAGAACACCGAGCTGAACAACCAACTGAATTGGAGGGCAGTGAGTGTAAATCTGGTACTAACTCGCCTGTGCTCATGTAGGGAAATCCTAACTACATGATCTGGTAATGGGCCACTGATAAAGAACCACACAGCCATAAGGGAATTTAGAATTTTCCCCTTCACTTACGTGACTTAGGTCCTTATGTACAAAAGAAATTTTTTTTCTTCGGTATATAAATCGTGTGCCTGACATCTCCAACTAAGTAATACCCTTCTGTGTATAAATTGTGTGCCAGACATCATCACCTCAGTAATACTCTTCTGTGAGGGAATTGCAGGGGGAACACAGGGACTGTGAAGGCCAGTTTAACACAGAACTCTGAGTGATGCTGCAATATAATGACCCTAGTTGTATTCAGCAAGACAAGAGCAAGAGGAGACATTTTGGAGCAAACCAATTGTACCATAGGGAACAAATAAAAATTGGCACTCATTTAAAGCGGAACTACCAGCGCTAAAACACTTGAGCTGCAATAATTCCCCATCTGGCAACTAGCTGCTCAGTATCACTAGTCGCCAGAATTATTACCTGGTTAAATAAAATTATCCATTGTTCCCGGGCTGACCGGCAGGACGGAGTGCAGACATCTTTCCATAGTGACATCTGCACGCCTGCGCTGTCAGCCCCAGCTGGCGCTACGAGGCATTGCTAGGAGCCATTTGGCGCAAAAGTCATTGTGCAGCCACATCGCTCTGTCTGAAGCACATATAGAGGCGACGCCAGGCAGGAGAAACCATTCAGACACAATTGCCCTTCAAATTACTTTATTAGCTTTGTAATCCGGCAAGTGATAAATCTGTTTTCTTTAACCAATGCACAGGAACAGGAATCTCAGTTGGTTGAGGGTCTGTGGAGGAAAATATATAATATCATTGTCAACCATATTGTCATCTGAAAGGAGTGCATGAAACTGCTAAGAAATGCTATGCACATCCTTCTATTCCATAAAGGGAAAGTGATGTATGTAAATGTAGTATGGTGTTTCCTGCACAGTAGCACATGGAGGTTTCCAAGACAGAGATACGTCATGCAAATGTCATTACAGCATTTTCTGGGTGCTGTATTATGGAGGGCTACTAATACAGTCATTCATAAGGACCAATAGCAACAGTACCACAATGAACCATTTGACTGCCACAGGGGTTATCCAGTGCATTCAAAGGGTTAAATAAGCAGCCACAGAAGTACTGCACGCAAAATGTGTAGCTAAGTTTGAGCTGCAATAACCCTTGAATGAAACATCTTCCGGTAATGTGAGTGCACATACTATATTATTCATATTTCATGCAAATTTTTCTTTAAATGGATAATAGAAATAAAAGCAATAAGTGACTTTCCATTCTATATTATACCCCTTGTGTCCAACACCACACCCTAAGCATTAACCTCTTTTCATTACCTGCACAGTTTCTCTCCTTAACCCTTTGAGTTTCAGTTATCCAATACAGTGCAACCTCATGTGAAGGATACCACTCTGGCACTCCAAGAGTTAAGTTACCCATTCAGTTGCTCAAACCCCCCACCCCACATTTGTATTTACCCCTTCACTACTCAAACTATTTACTGCCTTAAGTCTTCTTCTACACAGAGATATTGTAAGACACATTAATTAACCCTTTGAGGGCCAGAGTGGCACACAATGCATTGTGAACCCCCTTGGCACGCAAAGGGTTAAAAACAATGAATGCTTTTCTCCCCCCAGACTGGTAGGGCACCGAATATTCATGACTCACTAGGAACGAGGAGGAATGGTTCAAAGACCATATGTAGAAAGAAAGTGGACAATAATGCAGCAAACCAAATGAACTAGCTGTATGGGACAAATTACAAGATTCATATGTTTATACAGGGTTTTTACCCATTGAAATGATAGCGAGGTCAGAGAGTTCCAGCATTCAAGAGGTTAAAATTTCCAAATACAATAAAATGTAGTGCTGCAATAGCTGGATGGCCTCACCTTGCCCACTGCTGGTTTAAAAATACACTCAGGTATGGTCTATATAATGGGTGGGAAATGTGAGGTCCTCTGGTTCAGCCAGACTACAACTCCCATCATCCTCTGTTGACAGAAGATGGTGGGAGTTTTAGTTTGCCAGCAACAGGAGGGCCTCATATTGCCCATCGCTGATCTAAAACTAAATACATACTTGGCCCATTCCACGTTGAGAATTAGATGATCATAACCGAAGCCGGACACCCCAGCAATGGCACGAGCTGCATCCTCTCTGCGATGGAAACTGATAAAAGCAAAACCCTGACAAAAAAGACAAAGAAATACATAAGGATGGCTGGGCAGGGGTGCTACATAGCAAGACAAGAGGGATTTGTGGGACATGGTACCCATCCCTCCCATTGCAGGGTAACACAGACAGGAGGGATCTACAGGGCAGATTTCCCTGATGAAGTGGAGTGGTACTCCACGATAAGCATTTGGCTACTACCAGTATAGCACTCTTAGCATGATAAGGGTTCCTCCCATGCCCCGTGAGAATCCAGCCTTTTCCCAACAAGCAGCAAAAAGCAGCCCAGAGTCACGGCATCCAGATACGTGTGGACTGTGCGTCCTGTGGTTTGAACATCTGGACTCCATTTCTGCAGTATCAACAAAAGGATCAAGTTTACAGGACTGACTGGATACTGGACCATAAAAGCAAGTACCGACTTCACAGAGGACAGGTTTTGGTGGACATTTCCAGTGTCTGGGACCCTAGAGATGCCTTTGCCCCATGCGAGTGAATATATTGGTGTTTTTATTAGTTCTGCTGTAAATAAATGTTACTACACTTAGATGGCATGTGCCTCTTCTCTGTGCTTTTATCTTTGCTACTAGATTGGTCCCTCCCACTTCAAGGTGACGGCGAGCGCTGTCATGGAGTCTGCCCCTTATTCAGTGTGACACACACAAGAGGGAAAACTATGGGGTGGGAGAACAGAACATGGAAGACAACAGTATGAAGGCACAGACTTCATGTCACAGCTGGTACCTTTGATTGGCCAGTTGTCTTGTCTTTGGCCAGATAAATTCGAGAAATGGACCCAAATGGTCTAAAAAGCTCCTGGAGGTCAGTCTCCCGTGTATCTTCAGATAAGTTAGTGACACGGATGGTGGCATTGTCATCGGCTGCAGAGGAGATAAAAGGATTAAAGTGAGGAACAGAGGAAAATCATCTCAAAGACAGAAAACATATCTCCTGACTGACACATACAGCTCATGTCCTCAAACTGATTATGTGGAGACTAATGGTTCCATTAAGGGTTATGTATTCCTCTAAACAACTAACTAGTGGCAGACAGTGGAATAAGACTGTTTCACAATAAAAGCAGCTCCAATTAATCTTCATAGTATTTGGGACATGGAGAGTGTTATTTCAATACAATAAGATTTGTAGTTCAAGAGTAACTGAATGATAAAGTATCCTCTTCCCACCCCTTTTACTGATGTAACACTGCTCACCTCAGAGCAGCAAGACTGTCCAGATGGATCACAGAGAGGGACAATCTTCAGTGAGCATAAGAAAAAACCTGTCAAGGGGGCAGGGTATTGCTTATGCTCACAGTAAGAAGAGTGTCCCTTGCTGTGATCTGTCTGGTCCCAGGACCAGGTTCCACATCTGAGGGGAGGAGGCTTACACTAGGTAAAAGAGGCAGGCGGGGGGATACTTTATCATTAAATTACTCTTGAACTACAACTCTGACAGTATTGAAATAACACTCTCCATGGCTCAAATACTATGAAAATTAGTTGGAGTTGCTGTTTTTGTGAAACATTACTATCCCTTTAACGGGACAAATACTACTTCCCACTGATTTAAATGGGGTTTTAGCTCACTAATTGCTAGAGAGGTCACAATGCATTGAAAATTGATTATTACAACATTCTACTCTCTGGTCTTCCTGCCTCATCTTTCTCACCTTCAGTCTGTTCTCAATTCAGCTTCAAGAATAACTACTCTTCCCTCTCCTGAAATCCCTTTCTTGGCTAACTATAAGGCCTGGTATTTCTTACAAAATTCTTCTCTCCTTTAAGTTGCTTTATTCTTCGGCTGCATCTTACATTTCTGCTCTTATCTCCCGTTACACCCCTTCCAGTCACCTGCGTTCTTCAAGGGTCTTTCGGTCATCTACTTACATAACTTGAACCACCTCACAGCTACAATCATTTTCACTAGCCGACTTTGGAATGCCCTATCACCATCCACATTCAAGCATCTACTAAAAACCCACCTGATCAAGGAGGGATCTCCGTAACAATACTCTCACCGTGCACACTGACAGTAACATTATCATCATTCTGCACTTCCTTTACTGAAGCCTTGAACTTGTACTTATGACTCTCCTCCTACATTCTGTATATGTTGTCATGATTACTGATTAGATTGTAAGCTCCTTGGGGCAGGGTCCCCTTCCCAATGTAAGATTCCAGTTGCTGCACTCTTTTCCCCGCTAATAATGCGATGATCACATTTTAGCCTGACGCTCTTAACCGTGTCCTGTATTTCTGTATTGCACCATTACTATTTCTGTAAAATGCTGTTTACATGTATGGCGCTACATAATTAGAAGAAAAATAGATACTACATTGTGGTCATAAAAAAAAAAAAAAAAGGATGCAAATTGTGATACACAACAGACAATGCCAGCCTGTGTGCATTAAGTATAGTCAAGATGAACAATTTGAAAAATGGTTGCACCTCAAGATGTCAGCTGCTAGTGCCATGCAATCCAGCACCCACGTGACTGGATCCAGATGATACAGTGGAAGAACAGATCCAGACTGAGCTGCAGTCGCCACAATAAGCAGGTCCATATAGCAAGCTGTGCTGGGCCAGATTGGGTTATGAGAAAGACATGGGAGCCTCCTCTCTTACTTCTGCATACTCTAAACCAGAAACAGAACGGAACACAAATGTTCAACCAAAATATCCATGTATCATTACAATCTCTATGGTTTTAGCCAATGTTGCACTCGTTGTTGCATAGGAAATTGAAACCTTTTAAGCTATTCAAGAAACCATCAAGTCAAGCTCTGGTATCACCCACTTGGCTGATATACAGTTAAAATCGACTGCTTGAGTTTCCTACTCAACTGTATCAAGTACCCAACAACTTAGGAAATCTGCTTTTACACCATTTCCCCACAGAAAATAAAAAGTGCCCACTGGAGGATCACGTGAACCTCTTCCCAGCATGCACTACTGCAGCTGCATTCTGAATAGGCTATGTACACCACATTTATGACATTGTCCAACTTAAAGCTCATTAGACTACACCTCAATAACTGACTCCAGAGAACCAAATCCAGTCAGACTGCATGGATTTTCAGCTTAGAGATCTGTAAAATTCTTTACACCACTGACCCAGGACAAAGTAGTGAGAAAACAAAAGGTCACTTTGTAGACAGACAGAGGTGTTCATCATCACCCCTCACCAACCAGTAAATGAAAATGGTTTGCCAATGAAGACCAAAGTTGTTTTCAGAGACAGTGACAAACTGACAAAGCAGTTGATTGGTCCTTCTCTAAACTACCTCAGAAATACCAGCTGAGGAAGCACCAACCAAAACAAACAATATCCTTTGACATCCTTGATAGCTATCATTCTCCAGAAAACTTTCACAAAGTATCTGTCAAAAAGAACCAGAACAATCTTGCTGTTTAGAATTTGCACTTTGTCTTCTTGGAGGAAGAATGGTTGTAGAAATGAGATGAACCTCATGCCCAGAATTAAAGATGCAAAAACCTAGACTCAAATCCAAAAATACCCATGCAGGAGCGCAACATACAGCCAAACCTCAAATAACTGTGTTTAGACTGAATAGTGACAACAAAATCATTGGAGTCCAAATTACCCCAAAGGGAAATACAATCACCTACGTAAAGGTCCATGGAAGTTGGTTACCAGACTGAAGAGTGGTACATTAGAAATGTCCATCATGGAAAAACAAACCGGACAAATGAGGCTGATCACAAAATATGGCATCTGCAAAATCCAGACGTCAAAATAACTCTCTGGGACACCTAGCGGCAATGAAAGAACATCTCTAAGTTGAGAACACGCAAAACGTGTTGCTAACATTCAGCACTACAAACAGTTTGGAATAAAGAAAAAAGTCAGTTTAAATAAATTAAAAAAAAAAAAAAAAAAAAAAAAAAAAAAAAAAGAGCAAGCGAAAAGACGAGAGAGAGAGAGAGAGAGAGAGAGAGAGAGAGAGAGAGAGAGAGAGAGAGAGAGAGAGAGAGAGAGAGAGAGAGAGAGAGAGGAGAGAGAGAGAGAGAGAGAGAGAGGGAGAGAGAGAGAGAGAGAGAGAGAGGGAGAGAGAGAGAGAGAGGGGGAGGGAGAGAGAGAGAGAGAGGGGGGAGGGAGAGAGAGAGAGAGAGAGAGAGAGAGAGAGGAGAGAGAGAGAGAGAGAGAGAGAGAGAGAGAGAGAAGAGAGAGAGAGAGAGAGAGAGAGGAAAGAAAAAAAAAAACAAAACATAGCAGGAGACTCCAAAACACTTATGGTCTGCCTCTTAACTGGGATACACTGCAACAACTACAGATAGCAATTCTTAAATCAGTCTTTAAATTGGGCTAGATGAAAAATGTTCCATGACCACCACTCTACCAGTATTCGTCACCTCCACATAGTAAGGCAGCAATTGTCGTTACTGTAACCAGTAAGAGAAAATGTTACCAGTGCCTAATGGGTAAAGATACTCACAACAGGAAAGAATAACTCATCAATCGTATTCAATAAATGCATATGGTAACCCTTTCATTACCATTACTCAAACAGTATAAAAAAAATTAAAAAAGTAAAGAGGATGTTAACCCATAGTTACCATTAGTAACTTGCTTATTAACTGTAGAGAAAAGAAACCTAAGAGGAGATCATGTTACTTTGTTTAAGTATATGCAAGGATCTCCCTAGTGAACTTTTCAATACGAGGCCGAATCAAATAAGTACGGGCCTCCCGTTATGATCACAGGAAAGAAGAGGTTGTTACTGTATTATTTAAAAAAAAAAAAAAAAAAGAAAAAAAGTAAGGTCTGTTAAATTGTGGCATTCTTTGCACAAGTATGTACTAACGGCAGTTACAATTGATACATTTAAGATAAGATTAGATAAAATAGATGCATTTCTTTCACGAAGGAACTTACAGTGTTATACTGTGTATTAGTAAGTAAAACAGGAAGTTTTGATAAACAGACTAATACTCATGTTGGAGCAGGAAGGTTTATATAATTCATTTTTTCTTGGCTATGAGGCAACTTAGTATGTTACTATATTGCCATAACAGACATGTAAAGAGAAACAGAAAACTCTGTCAGTAACTTTACACAGGAAATAAAACAGTTCATCACTATAACTCAAAACAAGGAGCCAAAAATCATTCCAGTAATGTAATCGGATAGTCTGAAAAGGAATTGTAACGGTCCATAGGCCGTTACTGGGGGAACTGTTCTGGAGCTCCCCAAAGAGAGACTGTTTCAGGACTCACTTGGCCACCAGGCACCCAGTGGAGGGGTTATTCCGACTAGGAATTATATTCGCCGACTCTTAGTCGACACGGTGCTTTGTGGTCGACACAGAGTCGTAGGAAAAGGATTCGCCGACTCGTAGTCGACCAGGATCTTTGTTGTCGACACAGAATCAAACTATTCCCATAGTGTCAGATCAAACGAGTAGGCGGTCATCCAATTGGCTGTCGACCAAGAGTGATGTAGGGAATGCCACTCGAGGACCAAGTCTTTGTTAAGGACATCCGTAAACCCAGCCCATGGGTCGTATGAATGGGCCAGTTGGATTGTACTTCGCTTTGTCTCCAATTCAAATTGGTTGGGATTGGAGCAGCCAAAATAGAATTATGTTAAGTTAATTCAATCATTTATGTCTTTTGCTCATGCTGTTTACAGTTCCATTGTTTTATTGTTCATCAGTGGTGTATAAACGAGAGTGGGGTTTCTCAATAAAATGTGTTACTTGCTTGGAACTACAAAGGGCTAGTGTCTCGTTATTTGGGTGGTTTAAATATTCCTCTCTGACACCCATTCAAGGGCTGAATTCACTTTGCTTCACAGTGGCTACCAAGATCCGGGACTACGACCTCGCCTACCCGCTGGCTCGACACTGCAGAGAACCGATTTCTTCGCCTTTTGATAGAATCTGGGGCAAATGATTGACTCTTCGACTCCCAGTCTAGCTCTGAGTATTCGACTTTGACTCCCAGCTCGTCGAACACTTGGTCTCAACAGCTCGACTGCGACTCCTGGCCAAGTCGAACAGTACTGTCGCCCTACGTTCACCGGGAAAAGTAGCTCCGGCTAGCTGACTTGGAGAGAGGGGGAATCGGAACGATGGCTAGGGACAACCCCAGCGTCCTTAGCTTCCGTTACAGGAACAAACTATAGGAAACAGTTATGCATTCTGTACCAATACTGAATGAGTTAAAAAAGTAGTAATCACCTTTAGTGCCATTAAATAATGGGAGAAGCTGGCAACCTCTTCAGAATGAATGTAGGTGAAGAAAAAAAAAAAAAAAAAAGCTGACTCCCATAGCTATAAATTTACTTAACTGAATAGGATAAGGTCCCCGATAGGAACCGTTAAATTACATAACTCCTGAACTGAGGACTACCCTTGTGGCAAATATTTTAAGACAGGTGATAGAGTGAGGGACAGGGTATACACTGCCATTCCGTAGTAAACAACATCTAAAGACTGAGAACGTGTGTATTGCAGAAATTTGGTAGAATCTGATCACCAGTCCTTAACGAATCCTGCATTCTTAGAGCAATTCATCCTGGGATAACTCAAATACGTTATATTAAGAACTAGTGTAAAAGCCCGTGTGCACGGGCCGTGGAGCAATGAGATAACTGCAGTACACAGAGCAGGACCGGCCTCTTAACCGGTTAACATTACCCAGACCTGCTCTGCGTACTGCCGTTACCTCACTGCTCCGCTCGATTGCGCCGCCTCACTCACACGATGCAATCATGCACAGTAGGGACTGGCCGAACACGGGCAGTCTCTACTGCGCATGACTGCATTATGACAAACTTTCTGACCTTTTATTATATAGGATGTGGCCTCAGCAAAGGCACCATTTCTGTTGCCAAGCTAGCAAAAAAAAAAAAAAAAAAAGAGAGGAAGGGAGATGGCAGGAATGTATGATTTGAACTACCATGCCAATTCTCTAGTATTAGTTTTCTCTAACCATGTGGATGGCAGGAGAGGAGTATAAGTGGGAAATTCTGAGTCTGCTACATCCGCAGAATGATAGAAGTTTGTTTGGCTTAAGAAATAAATTAAAAAAAACTACACGTCAGCCTGCTGATTGGTAGAAACAGAGGTGGAGCTTCCCACAAATTAATAGGCTGCCGAACTGTTGAAACTTCAGTGGAGGTGCTTTGCTGCTTTCATTTCTCCACAGTAAGTCTCATGCCAGGAGTCCCTGTAAGAAGCCGGATAACCTACAGCCCAGAAATATAGTGATGCAGCCAAAAGAAGATTGCAACAGGCCATGAGGTCTGGGATATAACAGAGCCAGATAACGAATCAAGCATAAAAAAAATTTATAAAGTAATGGCTTCCACACATCCTGAGAAAACAGGCCCCATAGATATATACGCATAAATGTCAAACAGTGCTTGATCTGCATAAGGAGAGGCAGCTTTGTAGTCAAGGAAATTACAACACATTGCTGTGGGGGAGCAGAAAAGACATTCTGGGCTGTGAACTACAATAAGCGCATGTCTCCAGTGCACTATACCCGTGTCAAGACATCAGATTGTGACCCCTGACAGAGAGGGACATACCCACAAGTTTTCCACACTAGAGGGAAGTACATTTCCATTTTGAGATTGGTCCCGTGCAGTCTCCTGTGTGTGCTACAGATCAGAAGACAATGCGGTGGGTATGTCCACTGTATGAGGAAAGGTGTCCAGGGGAATGATGAATTACGTTATATACAACATGGCTGCAAGGATACAAAATGGTCACACTGCAAGGTCTTGCTAGAATGACTAGTTCTGTTGTTTCTCAAAGTCAAAAACTATATAGCTAGCATGTTTCTTAGAATGGAGTCGTTCTTACTAAGGGTCATAAGACTGTGCTGCCTTTTTTTTATATACATATGTTGACTGGAGTATAAGAAACACTTCTTAGTCTGCAATGCTGTATCCTGTTGCAAGACTACACTGAAACGTAATGTTGCTACATAGACAGAAGATAATGTTATATGCTGCCTCTTCTACAATATATGTGGCATCCTCATACTTCCAAATAGTTTAAAACAAATATTTTTTACATTTTATTTTTAAAGGGAATAGCAGTAGCTCCCTCGTATCCTTCCCACCTCATGTAGAGAGGAATAGAAAAAAAAAATGGTGTCGGAGAGACCAGCCCTGATAATTCCTGCAAGTAAGATGCTGAAAACGGAGGAAAGGTGTAACTGGGTAGGGGCTAAGCAGGGCTGAGAGGTGGTCTCCCTAACTCCTTCTGGAAAGAGCTTAACTGAATGATACTTGTGTTCAAAAGTGGACAAAAGAGAAGGCCCCTTATGGCACAGTTTCTTTCCCCCAGAATTGCAACTCATTAGCTCGGGGTTAGCCAACCTCATTCCTCAAGAGCTACCAACAGTGCATGTTTTTAGGATAACCCTGAATCAGCATAGGTGAATTAATTAAACACAAAGATGGATGATGTGCCAGGACCGTCAGCAGTGGATATGCTTTAAAGGGATAGTAATACTTCATTATTACTATCCCCCATGTTGTAGCCCTTAAAATTCTGAATTCAACGATACTAGCAGCATCTCTCAAACCTTTATGGTTTGTGAGATATCCGCTTTCAAAGTTACCTCTCCCCTGATGTCAGCATTCTATCTGACAGCAGGGGAATCCGGTCCCGGTACTGGCAGTGTCTCTGCAGCAGTGCTGAGATCTCTTTATAGAAACGGAAATCCTTCACTAAAATGGTCTTCTACGTATGCTTGCAAACCAAGCACACGTAGAAGACTATTTTAGTGAAGGATTTGTTTCTATAACGCGATCTCAGGACTCCTGCAGAGGAGCCGCTTGCTCACTGACCGGATTCCCCTGCTCTCAGCTAGAAAGCGGACGTCAGGGGAAAAGCCAAAAAGAGGGAACTTTGAAAGTGGATCTCGCTGAAACCATAAAGGTTTGAGAGATGCCGCTGGTATCGTTGAATTCAGAATTTTAAGGGCTACAACAAGGGGGGATAGTTATAATGATTACTATCCCTTTAAGGATCGGTGACCACCTTGTCACGTCATGGAATTCAGGGATGGCAGCGCAACTGCACACCTCTGGCATCCCAGAATTCACTGCTGGGAAAAAAAAAAAAAAAAAAGTGACAGGGTCCTTAACTGCCGCCCATCCCTGGATCGGGCGGTCATTAAGGGTTTAAAGTGACCGAGCAACTGATTGATTCACCTGTGCTCAAGCAGAGATATCTCAAAAACATGCACTGTTGGTAGCTCGTGGACCGGGGTTGGCTACCCCAGCTTTAGCTTATTGAATAGAGACCACAATGTGCCAGATGGTATAAGGCATTAGTTGTACCTATTACATAAATATTGGCTACAGCAGCGATTCTCAACACTAGTTCTCAGAATACAACAATAGGTAAATCTATACAGACAGACTGATGGGAAGCATGGGACTTGCCATGTATATAAAACAGGGTACTCATGTGTCCACTATTCAACAACTAGAACTGGTCTCAACCACTCTCTCGGCAAAGAACAGGAAACCTGAGGCCCACCAGCTGTTGTTGGACTACATAAATAAAAGTCCCCTTCTGAACACCAGCTGGTGCTGTTTCTTATAGTTTGATTGCAAATAAAAGTTTGAGCTGTTATCATTTTGGAATGAATCATCCTCTAGCAGTGGGAGTATGTTTAACTCTGCACTTCAGTATATTTTCGTAACAGAATTCTCACTTATTCCATTCATTAAAGCAACAATAAAGTTTTGTCACATGTTCTGTCTGTCCTGGGCCCTACATGATGATGATGATGTGCATCTAGACATGATGTGGACTGTCTACAATAGGATCTCTTCACCTGGGTGACCAACAGTGTTACGATTCAGCATCCTTTAAGCTGTTTTAACTCTCCAATCTATGGAGATCCTCTGAAGATCCTATCACATCAGGCTTCATAGCAGACGTGTGACAGGGCCAGTATACCTAAGAGTCAACTGTATATAACTGCCTAATACGCACATGGATTGTTAAATGACTGGAGATTTCAAAGGGCACTACCGTTCAATATCGCCTGTGTGAACAATCTGCATGGCAGATCAGACACAGACATGGAAATGTGGCAAGTGAATCTTGCATTCATTCAATTCTGGGAAGCACAAAAGTTGCAAAGTGCTGCATTTTGGTGTGTTTTGGGAAAGAATAATAACCTGTGTGAACTGTATCATCAGGATGAGTGGTATAATAGCTGCCCATGTGAACCCAGCCACATATAAATGAAGATTCCTACCTCTGCGATTCGGCTGCATGGACTCTCCTCTCCTGCTTCCCCCATCCCTCAGACTTGGAGGAACATATTTTCCAGTCTTGCTCACAGGGGCTTGTGCTGGCTCAGGTTCTAAAAGACAGACAAAGAAACAATAAAATGATTGCCATTTCATAGCATCAGATCATTTTAAACCAGTCACTGGGTAATGTTAACAGTTCAACTGATATTATAACAGCTTGGAACATAGCAGTGATAGCAAACGTTCCTTCTGTCATTATACTGGCACTGAAAGCCATTAACCACTTGGATTCCAGGTCTCCAACACAATGTATTGGACACTTCTAGTATCCAATGAGCTAAACACATTCCAATCACCCCCATGTGGAGGAGACACTGACCAGCGCCAGGTGCTTTCTCTTTGTCTGCAGTGGACAAACCCAGCTGCTCGGCAAGCTCCTTCTGCATGGGACCAAGCGTGTCCTTGTATGGGCACCGTGTGGTCCAGTGGTCACCCTTACAGATTCGGCAAGACACAATCTTCTGACCCTTCAGCTTGTTCATGGGATCCTCCTCCTCTTGGCTATTTAGATCCTGTGGAGGGAAAAAAAAAAAAGATGCAAAATGTGTCCATGTCTTGGGATGGGAAACAAATGGATGCAGGGTTGCCCTGGCGAGGAGGGCAGTAGATGGTGTAGTGCGCCAGTGTCATAGGGAACATGAGAAGAGCTAGTATATAATAAAAACACAGTACAGATGTCAGGAGAAGTAACAAAGGCATCTGAAGGAAGAAGAGCAACATCAGAGGCACCAGTATCGAGAGGTTCAGAGGTGATGAAGAGGTGCCATTATCTAGAACAGCAGCAAAGAGTGGAGCAACAGAGGCACCAATTCCAGAGAAGCAGTAGTTGCCAGTATTGACAGCAATGTTAGAGGTCTGTGGGGCAGTTAAGATAGGTTGGAAACTGAGATGCCAGTATTGAGAACCATTTGAGCAAACAATAGACACACCGATGATGGGAAAAGACAAGGAGTTGGAGGGAGGGGTAACATTTGAGGCACTGGGTTCAGGGCATCAGAAACACAGCCAGTTCCTGCACTTTCATGCTCACCTCCTTGTTTGTGATAAACGTCATCAGAACATCATCACTGACTGTGGTGGTGGCCACATTTGGACCAGGAGGGTCATATTCCGAATTTCCAAATTTCTTCCAGTTCTGGAAAAAGAAGGAGATGGAGGTGGAGAATTGTGGGATTAAAAATTGTTCTGTGGATCTTCTGACATTGCCTCTACACAAAAATAAACACACTGCATATTCCCCTTCTTTACTGACCCCTATAACTCACACCAACCCCACATTTATTTACCCCATACCTTACACCAACCCCACATTTATTTACCCCATACCTTACACCAACACCACATTTATTTACCCCTATACCTTTCACAACCCCACATTTCTTTACCCCTATACCTCACACCAACCCCACATTTCTTTACCCCTATACCTCACACCAACCCCACATTTACCCCATACCTTACACCAACACCACATTTATTTACCCCTATACCTCTCACAACCCCACATTTCTTTACCCCTATACCTCACACCAACCCCACATTTCTTTACCCCTATACCTCACACCAACCCCACATTTACCCCATACCTCACACCAACCCCATATTTACCCCATACCTCACACCAACCCCACATTTATTTACCAGCCCTGTGACAGACCCGCGTCCTCATCTTCACACTCACCTTCCTCCGAGCCACAACCTTTGAAGCTTTGCGTGTTTCAATTTTAAAGGTGCGGACAATCTGTGGAAAATATTAATATATATATATAAATATGACTGCACATATAAAGCAACATTTAAAATATACAAGCCAACGTCAGTTATAGCAGGAACTGAAAAGGATTGGGGTAGGACAATGAGACCCCAGTGCCATATGAGAGCCAGCAGGAGATCAGTATGAAGATTTTCACTTTGGAAACAGTGAGAAGAGTTTTTGATGCACTGTAAGATGTGTAGAGAGAGTATGCAACAGTGACTTTTCTCTAAGGCAACAGCAAGTTTAATCATTTAAAGGACCAGAAGGGTGCGCAAACCATAGCAAAGCATTGAGCTGCACAACTCTCTAGTACTTAAAAACGTTAAAGGCATAGTAATGTATATTATGAACAGTATACACTGTGAGAGGTTCCCTTCAAAAGTGATTACAACTACATTGTGTTTATTTTAATTTTCTCCTCTTTAACCCTTTGAGTGCCAGAGTGATAAGCAATGCATTGTTCGCCCGTCTGGCACTGAAAAGGTTAAGGGGGGGGGGGATGAAGAAGCAAAGGTGTCATAAATCTCCCCATTAATAAATAAATACAATTACAAAAAAAAGTGAGGGAGGGAAAATGATCATGGCCAAAGCAAGGAAAAAGACCACCACAGCAAATACAGCAGTACCATGAACTGTGCTTGAAACCAGGCACCAAAAGGATACACACCAAGACATACTAGGAAAACAACAAAGGGGCCAGCACCAGAAGTACTACACTGTTGACTACCACAAACAGTAGTACTTACTGATGCAATATAATCTTCCACTGAGGTAAAACAGACTCTCCACACAGAAACTGTGGGGAAAGAAGTCGGCATGTAACACACTTGTGCCGCTATGCCACAAAAGGTTGGACCTTGAGGCACGAGACTTATTAACCCTTTGAGTGCCACATGGAAACACAACTCATTATCCTGCATTGCCTCTGGAAAGCAAAGGTTACGAAAGGTATAACCAAGAGCGGAAATAGAATTGTCCCAGTAAGTAGAACACAGACTTGAATTATGACTACAATAAAAAAGGCCACCTAACCACGTCCTGGCCCCCTCCATACAGAACAAAAGAAAGACAGGAATAGAACAAAGGCAAAGCAAACAGATGACATACAGTGGATATAATAAGTCTACACACCCGATACAATGCCAGGTTCTTGTGATGTTAAAGAATGAGACAAAGATAAATCATGTCAGAACTTTTTCCACCTTTAATGTGACCTATAACGTGATCAATTCAATTGCAAAACAAACTGAAAACGTTGAGGGGGGGGGAAAAAAAAAAAAAAAAAAAAAAAAAAAAAATCACACTAACCTGGTTGCATAGGTGTGTACACCCTCTTATAACTGGGGATGTGGCTGTGTTCAGAATTAACCAATCACATTCAATCTCATGTTAAAGAGAAGTCATTACACACCTGCCATCATTTAAAGTGACTCAGATTAATCACAAATAAAGTTCAGCCGTTCTAGTAGGATTTTCCTGACATTTGCTTAGTTGCATCTCAGAGCAAAAGCCATGATTTGCAGAGAGCTTACAAAGCATCAGAGGGATCTCATTGTTGAAAGATATCAGTCAGGAGAAGGGTACAAAAGAATTAGCAGAGCATTAGATATACCATGGAACACAGTGAAGACAGGCATCATCAAGTGGAGAAAATATGGCACAACAGAGACATTATCAAGAACTGGATGTCCCTCGAAAATTGATGAGAAGACAAGAAGAAAACTGGTCAGGGAGGCTTCCAAGAGGCCTACTGCAACATTAAAGGAACTGCAGGAATTTCTGTCAAGTACTGGCTGTGTGCTACATGTGACAAAAATTTCCCGTATTCTTCATATGAATGGGCTATGGGGTAGGGTGGCAAGATGGAAACCTTTTCTTACAAAGAAAAACATCCAAGCCGGCTGAAGTTTGCAATAGTCAAGTTCCCCAAAAGCACGTGGGAAAATGTGTTATGGCCTGATGAAACCAAGCTTGAACTTTTTGGCCATAATTCCAAAAGTTATGTTTGGCGCAAAAACACTGCACCTAACCCAAACAACACCATACCCACAGTGAAGCATGGTGGTGGTGGCAGCATCATGCTTTGGGGCTGGTTTTCCTGAGCTGCAACCGGGGCCTTAGTCAGGGTGGAGGGAATTATGAACAGTTCCAAATATCAGGCAATTTTGGCACAAAACCTTCAGACGTCCGTTAGAAAGCTGAAGATGAAGTTCACCTTTCAGCACGACAACTACCCAAAGCAAACATCCAAATCAACAAAAGCGTGGCTACACCAGAAGATTAATGTTTTGGAATGGCCCAGCCAGAGCCCTGACCTGAATCCAACTGAACATCTGTGGTGTGATCTGAAGAGGGCTGTGCACAGGAGATGTCCTCACAATCTAACAGATTTGGATCGCTTTTGCAAAGAAGAGTGGGCAAATATTACCACGTCAAGATGTGCCATGCTAATAAACCCCTACCCAAAAAGACTGATTGCTGTAATAAAATTAAAAGGTGCTTCAACAAAGTATTAGTTTAAGGGTGTGCACACCTAGGCAACCAGGTTATTGTGAGTTTTTTTATTTTTCCCCCAACGATTTCAGTTTGTTTTGCAATTGAATTGTTCACGTTATAGGTCACATTGAAGGTGGAAAAAGTTCTGACATGATTTATCTTTGTCTCATTCTTTAACATCACAGGAACCTGGTATTTTAACAGGGGTGTGTAGACTTTTTATATCCACTGTAACAAATCCAAGTAAAGAAGCTCATATCTCTTCCTAGAATGATTAGGATAGTAGAAAGAGGGAAGAAATTACCAAGTCCTAATTCAGATAGAAACACCAACTTTGTCCAGAAGTCAAAACAAGCCCTAAGACAGGAACACCTCACAAACACAGATCCATCTCCAAAAGAAAGATGTATGTCTAGGAGACCCTGTAAGTGTCACCCCGTGCAAAACGGTGTGAAGCTCCAGAATTTCCTCAGTATTAGGCTTGAACAAAATGGTTAAGACCACAATTTGGACAATGAGCAAACAGAGGAACAAAGCCGTGGTTGAAGGAACAGAAAATAGAGGTAATAGGTAATCTTGGAGTAGACTAGTTCTTATACTGAAAAGCAACTTCACACAAACATGTATGACTTAGGAATTAATCCTCTGTAGATGTCACGGAAATGGAGGCAATTAGAGTGCACTAGTAGAGATAATCATGATCATTGAGACAAAGATGCTACTAAAAAAAGGATATGCACTATATCTCCCTCGTAATGTATTGATGATCCAGAAAAACATGGTCAGCTGAGGACACAGACCAGTCAGTCTGAATGCCCAGGGGAACAACATGGCATACACTTCCACCACTTCATGGACACTGGCATTGAAAAACTGTGGTTATGTATTGCATATGGCTGCCATCAACTATTGATGGGAAAGGCCAATGTTTCAAACACAGAGTTAATTCACACTTGCCTAGGTCAATCATTGACCAGCTGAGGAAATCCGCCTTAAAGCCCAGGCATCTTTGTTTCTGAATCCCTATTGATGATTGACTTCTGCAGTAACAGAGACACTGGTATGGATTCAAATGGAATCAGCCGCCAAGACTGTTGCAGAAGTAATGGACAAAAATAAATAAATAAATAAAAATATCCTCCACAGAGCAAGAAAATACCCTTCTTGTCTGAAACAAATCAGATGCGACTCCTGAGATGGGACCAATTCTTTAGAAGTTTCAAGAGCAATTATGTAGGTGGAGCTGAGGGAGGGGAAAAAAATAAATAAATAAATAAAAAATAAAAAAAGAGAGTCAAAGGGTTTCTTCAAGCTTTTTCCTTGTTGTCTTCATGTAATCCAGACATGAAGGTTTTCAAGCACTCAGAAGGGCTGCAACAGAATGGATAAAATACAGACTGGAAGTGGGCATAGCTTATATGGCAAGTTGTAATGTGTCAGATCCAGAACAGTTTGTGCACTGGTAGAGAGTCAGAAAAGATATGGATAAGTGGAGTATCCAACAGTGAACCCTAAGGACCTGCACCACCAGTCACAAATATGCTGTCAACAGAAAAAAAGACACTATCTTATCCATGATGTTGATCACCTATAGTTTCAAATGAGCTGCCTTTTGAGCACAGCCTCAGAGACACTCTGGAAACCATTCCAGAAGAAAAACAGCACAGGCTTGAAAAGTTTATGGAAGGAACTTCAGGAAAAAGATGACCTGATATAGTTTGGCATATAAATATATGCCTCTGTCTGCAACCTGAATCAGAATGGTGGTACTCAAAGGAGTCATCCATGTTCCTGCACAGAACCTAATACACATACATCTTTTGTTGGGAGACCTGTAGCATCTCAGTGACTCTCTCAATAAAGGCATTACCATCAGTGTCAGGAGGCAGAACACCTGAACACTATTAAAAAAAAAAAAAAAAAAAAAAAAAAAAAAAATTTAAGGCAAGAGTATACCCCTTAACAATCGGCGCGGCACGGTCAGTTAAGGACCATGGAGCATTTTTTTTTCCCACTTCAGTTTCCTGTTCCGGACTCCCCGAACGGAGTGCAGCCGTGGGGGGAGCCCGGAATTCCATGACGGTCATAGTACGTCTTGGGTCGTTAATTCAGATCAACCCATGACATACTATGACCGTCAAGGGTCATTAAGGGGTTAAGTGTTTAGTAGCAAAGTACAGTGATTGCTTTAGACACATCTGACATAGTAAACACTGATAAATAACAAACGTAACCTATGTGTGCACCACCCAGTACTTCCAAACAAGACAGCAGAGCACCTCAAATACACAGAGTGGCCTCAAAGTACCAAGTTTACGAGTAGGGCACATACCAAACACTGTTAACCTAACTGTACCAGACATACACTCACAACATAGTGCAATGACAGAGAAAGAGATACAGATAAAGAAGAACAATACCATTTGCGAGAAAGATACATGTATAGTACACATCTTACATAAGTGTCACTTTAGTGGATTTAATATGTACACATAAATGCCATAATAGTATTAGCTGTAGATATCTACTTCATAAAGACATGGAGTATGAGACAACACATACATATCAGTGTTGCAGTCATCCAGGAGCAGAAATAACTCATAGATGATAGAGAAATCCTCATGAAATTGTGAGCATATAAAACACCAGTTACGCCCAATAGTACCATCTGAGTGCTTAATTATATAATAGTGGGCCCATATGCCCCAAGGGAACACTTAGCCTCTTGGGTGCCAGGAAAAAAAATATGCACCAGAGACCTCCTCAACATCCAGGGGGTGAGGCACTCCAGGTGCATGAATCTGGTGCGTAGCAAGCTGGGAAAGAGGCAACTGCGAAAAGCCGGGCATAATAGGCACATATGAAATTACTGCCATATGATCTATGGAAAAATGGGTCCGAAAATGAAAGCCACTATGTGAAAAAGTCTGCTACATAGCCTAAGAGTACTCCCAAGCAGGCTACATGTGGATCCGCCTTGTGACCTTAAAACCTGGCAGGTCTCCCATACAAAACAGGTGATATTTAAACACACACAATCAGGCTTTCTTCTATGGCACTGAACTTGATTGACACCTGTTTGTACCATAAAGAATAAGGCTCTGAACCAGGAACCTTCTGTATAAGTGTGCTGTTCCACGCTGCAGAGCCACTGCACCCATCTGCAGTGGGATTAGTGGCCACAATAGGAATAAGAAGGGAAAAGAAAAGAATTAACCCTATATGACAAGCATCGTAGAATAAATGTATTGCTTCTGGGAGTCAAGAAGATAAAACCCAACACATGATAAAGGGGTACTCTCACAGCACTGAGGCTTCCTCACCACTCTGCCCAGTGCAGCTTCAATAGAAATTAACCGGTTATTTGTCTGGGTTGACAAAGTGATCTGGACCCACGGCACAGGTGAGGTCACTCACATAGTAAGGAGGAGGAAGATGCTACAAGGCACAGCCTGGTTCTCCCACCACAATATACTTTCATCTGAAGAAAAAAAAAAAAAAAAAAAAAAAAAAAAAAGCTGCAGCCCATGAAAATTCCTTGCACACACTTCAGAAACTGAAGATAAGAGGAGCTGGGGGTTAAGTGAATATGGGTGGGAGTGGCCAGTTTCAGGATTCTCTTTTCTTAAAGTGGAAAGAGCTTAACTCATGGTCCCAGTGTCATCACAGGACAAAGGCCCTTTTTCTTTTTTTTTTTTTTTTTTTTTTTACACACTGGCAAGGAGAACAGAACACGACCCCTGTTAGTTTTATATGGTAGACTAGTTTTAAAGCCCGTATATATGGGCCAACACTGGAGGCGCTGCAGTCACGCGCAGTACTGACTGCCCAAACACGCCGCGGCTGATACAAAGCAGGGCGCTCCGAATTCAGACCGTACTCCTCTCTGCACAGGTCTCCGGCCTGAATTCAGATCGCCCCGCTCCGTATTAGCTGTGGCGCGGGCAGTCTGTACTGTGCATGACTGCAGCGAGCGCAGCAATCTCTACTGCCCATGACGGCTTCTGACAAACATACTTAGCAAATTATAATAATATAGGATTTCCTTTTAAGTACCCAAACAGACAAAATGTGTAAATACAATCAAGATGATGCTATTCATATACTCTACCCCAGTGGTTTTAAAAACTATCCCATGCCCCCTACCAGGTCATGTTTGCAGGATCCCTCTGAGTGAGTGCAGAAGAGTTCAGAGGTTCAGTCATTTAATTTGTATGCCTGTGCACAAGTGGAGAAATCCTAAAGGATCCTCAGGGACAGGGTTAGGAAGCACTGCTCTATACAACACTCAAAGCAAATCAGCACTAGCAGTACAGGGAAGAGAGCAGTAGCCATGGGCACAGGTAATAATGTATACCAATAATGCCCACTGACTTAAAATTTTAACAACTTGAATCCAAGGTGTTTCCAGTGCAATAGTAATCTGGTTGATAAGCCTGTGTCCATCTTGTTCAGCCTTCGCTGTATCACTGTGTTGGTCCAGGAGAGAAAACAAAACAAACCTCTACTGAAGCCATTTCCAATGAAACCCCAAAGTGTATTAAAAACACAGTCTGATATCACCATGGAGACAAACAAAAGGTACTGTAATGTAGGAACCAGACAGGGAAGACAGTAATTCAAAATATATACACACACTAGTATGAAAGCCCGTATCCATGGGCTAAAGTGCCATCCAGCGGCCTCCACTGCTTCCCCCGAGCCAGGAGCAGAGACAGGCGGTAAGCCGCCCGGAGCTCCCCACTCTGGATCAGCGCATTCAGCCAGTCTCATATCTCAGGGTAAAATGGGCAACAGGTAACTACCCCTGCACAGCATGTTAGAATGGCATTCAATAGCACTCTGTCACAGAATGTCCAGAGTAGATGGATGTTATCATCATCAAAAGGAATGGTAGAATGATTCAGTAGCCAATCTGTAGTCAGTCAGACCAGAGGAGAAAGACAATTTTATCTTTGTTTTATTAATATGCCATACTTATTTATACCCCCTCCCCCTTTTTATTATGTGTATATATTACATACACACAGACTCCCACTACGTAAAGCAATGCATGGCAATGACATTTAGATTTTGGTCATAAAGTGATAGTAATGTTTCATAATAAAAGCAGCTCCAGTTAATAGTATTTGGGCCATGGAGAGTATTATTTCAATACTGTCACAGTTGTAGTTCAAGAGTAATTGAATGATAAAGTATCCCCCTCCCACCCCTTTTACTGATGTAACACTGCTCACCTCAGAGCAGCAAGACTGTCCAGATGGATCGCAGAGAGGGACAATCTTCAGTGAGCTTAAGGAAAAACCTGTCAAGAGGGACAGGGCTTTCATTTTCCTCACAGTAAGAAGATTGTCCCATGCTGTGATCTGTCCGGTCAAGAGACCAGATTCCACATCTGATGGGAGGTGGCTTAAACTAGGTCAAAGGGGCGGGAGGGGAATACTTTATCATTCAATTACTCTTGAACTACAGCTCTGATGCTGGTCCTTAGGGGTTACATATGTAACAATTTATTCTTCTAGCATGGATTAGGTTAACCATCTTTGTACAGAAGAGGTAACTTTTATCCAGACTGAACAATTTTGCAGTATAGTAAGGTTTAGACACAGATCTAGAGCACTGGTTCTCAATTATATCCTCAGGGACCACTAATAGACCGTGTGTTTAGAATTTCCCAGATTTAATTCACCTGTGCACACTGACTGAGACTGTGATTAATTCACCTGTACTCACTCAGGGAAATGCCAAAGACATGGTGTGATAGAACACTATTTTGTTCCTCCTTACAAAGTGACTAACTCATGGACATTGGGAACAGGGTGTGAATCTGCTGTGTGTTGTTTAAGTTAATTATATGGTAAAGAGCTAGGGTACAAAACTTACTGCTTCAGTCTGCCTTGGCCATGTCCAACCCCTGTCCCCAACAACCTCCCTAGGTTCTGCAGCCCTGGAAACTACAGGTTCAGCACCTATGATAGTGTTAAACAGAACCATGCTGTTTCTATCGCAAACGGTTTGTTCCGAGGAGCCAGGCAGTTTATGCTTGTACACTGAAATATCATCATCTCTAAACAAATGCAGAGTCTATCAGAACAAGGACTTAGGGGATCATCAGGCCAATGGGATTATCTGGGAGGTTCATGGATAGGAATCTAGAGAGCCAATTGTGTAAGCTGGGATTGGATGGAATCGGTTTCAAACCCAGCACCCTGCTGCCACTCTCTGGATTGGTTGGTTCAGGTTTCTGAGGTGACTGTTGCCTCCAGATGTGTATGTAGTGTGTGTGTATGTTGTGTGTGTGTGTGTGTGTATGTTGTGTGTGTGTGTGTGTGTGTGTGTGTGTGTGTGTGTATAAGACAGAGACAGACAAAGAGGGAGAGAGTGTGTGTACTACATGCTGTGGTTTTGTAATAATTGTTCTACCGCGTATGTCATCACAGTGCAGGCATAGTCTCCACTGGCCCAAGAACACTTTACCAATAAAATAATTTGTGATTCCTGTCCATTCAGCATGATCTGTCCAGCGCAAGGATTCCGCCACACATGGCATGTTAGTGGTCTCTGAGGACAAGTTTGAGAACCACTGATCTAGATCATCATTCAAGCACAGTCAAAAGACAACTGTCTTTCCTCTGTGGTCCTCACACACTGTCTGCAATGGTCCTACCTTGATTTTCTTGTCATTTTCATCCAGTTTATATTCCGTTATGGTTTTGATGTTGCCGTTTATGACCTCACGGGGAGTGTCCAGGACAACTAGGGGAAATTAGGTTTAATTAGTGACAGCTCTGATATAATAGCACATATACACTGTAGTTACACAGTGTATACCCACAATTCAAGGAAGCATATAGTTTGTGACAGTACAAACAGTCTCATTATGTTCATATGAACCTTGATATAGGTGCACACAGTAGGCTTTGTAAGCATGTACTTATAATAGATACATAAAGCTGTAGCTGTGCCCGTATGTATACATGTTACTGTATATCCCTTTGAGTGCAACAGGGGTAGGCAACGCATTGCTTTGCAAACCACTCTGGCACTCAAAGGGTTAAATTCATAAATGGTTGTTTCTGTGTAGAAGCCTTTTGATACTCACAGCTGGCAGGGTCCGGTTTGCTGATGGCTGGACTTAAGGGTTCCACATCTTCACCCTCCTCCTCCACCTGATCAGCCCAGCTGGGCTTGGAACTGGGACACAAAGGACAGACATTAGAGTTTCAGTGTAGCACACATAGTACTCAACCTCAAACCTATTAATCCTTTAAGTGCTGGTGGGGTAAATGCATTGCATACCCCTCTGGCACTCAAAGGGTTAAAAGGAACAACTAAACTGAAATTAGCCGATATGCCTTAAAACAGAGTACACCTACAGCTACTATATGTAAAAATTAGTAATGTTACTTTTAATTCCTAGGATATACGCCAAAACTTGATTTTTTTAAGGCATGTGTAGACTTGTCCTATTCGGACAGCATTGATTGACTTTTGTTTGAAATAAATGCCAAGCCACTTAATTTATTAAGATTAGTATCCTCTCCTCTTGAATTCAAAAAGGTTACTACATTGTCTCTGATTGTTTAAGGAAACAAAAATTACTATCACTTCGCACCATGACTGCAATGTTAATGGGAACCCTGCACAAAAACAATGAAAGCTCCCATAGAGCATATACAAGACTAGATTTTAGGCTTCAGAAAAAGCAAAATTTTGCAGATGCTAGCATGAAATACAGAGTACAGACCATGTTAAAGGGATAGTAATGTTTCACAAAAACAGCAGCTCCAATTAATAGTCACAGTATTTGGGCCATTGAGAGCGTTATTTCAATACTGTCAGAGTTGTAGTTCAAGAGTAACTGAATGATAAAGTTTCCTCTCCTGCCCCTTTTAACTAGTGTAACACTGCTTACCTCAGATGTGGAATCTGGTCTCTTGACCAGACAGGTCGCAGTAAGGGACAATCTTCTTACTGTGAACATAAAGAAAACCCTGCCCACTTGACAGGTTTTCCCTTATGCTCACTGAAGATTGTCCCTCTCTGCGATCCATCTGGACAGTCTTGCTGCTTTGAGGTGAGCAGTGTTACATCAGTAAAAGGGGCGGGAGGGGGATACTTTATCATTCAATTACTCTTGAACTACAACTCTGACAGTATTGAAATAACACTCTCCATGGCCCATATACTATGAAATTAATTGGAGCTGCTTTTATTGTGAAACATTACTATCCCTTTAAGGGATTATTGTTCCTTTAATTGATATTTGGCATCCCCAGAATTAAGAGGTGATCTCTCTTGCTCTTCTCTTTAGAGCAAGGCTACTCAATCAATAAAAGCATAATATTCAAAAGTGGATCAACTCTATGGTAAGTCAGCCCTGCCAGAGGGAACTTTTAGCCAAGTGAAAGTTAGACACATTGCTCTACCTGGAGCCTCTTGAGCATTCAAAGGATTTAATGCCTACATTTAAATGAAAGGGACATTTTATTTGTACCCTATGGTGCAGTTGGGTTACCCCAGAAATGCTCCATTTTTTTTTATTTGTAAATATTCTCTCCCTTATCTACAGCTGAATAATCAGACTGACATCCTAATTACGGATACATAATTTTAACTGGGACTGTCTCTTTAAACATACCTTTTTCTGTTTAATCCCAGAAAACCAGATGGGTGTATAACACATTGCAAAGAAATATGCTGCACACCCCTATGGTCCTCAAAGGGTTAAGCATCAGTTTATTCCCACATTTAGGCTCTTATCTCTCACCGTATGTATCCTATATTCCAGCAAACTTTTCTTATTCCAAGATAAACAGACCCTTCCTTTAACCCTTTGGAGTCCCAGAGGAGTACACAATGCGTTGCATACTACTCTGGTACTCAAAGGGTTAATACAATATCTTTATTAAAAGCTCATGCCGCAGAGTAGCATACAAATCTGAACAGCCCCACGGGTTGAGTTTTCCATTAACACCCTCAATAAACCCTCTGAGAACCAGAAGTGTGCAATACACTGCCAAGCTTTAAAGGGATAGTATTGTCTAATTTTTTAGAAAATTAATCTTGTAGCCATAAAAAAAAAAATAAACTAATCGACCCACGTGCCATCTCTCAAACCTTAATGGTTGAGAGATATTAGCCACTAAAGTTCCCCCCTCCCTCCCCTTTCCCCGGATGTCAGTGGTGTAGCTGACTGATGGGGAATCCAGTCCCGGGACCGGCGGAGGCTCTTCAGCAGAGCTGAGATCGTGAGATAGAAAAAGAACTACTTCATTGGAACGGTCTTCAAAGTGTGCTCGGTAGACAAGGCCCACTGCCTCAGGGTAACTTTGGACTCTTCTCTTTCCTTCACCACCCGCATTAATGAAGTAACCAAAACCTGTCACTTCTTTCTTCGGAATATAGCAAAAATCCAGCCACTCCTCTCTCATGCAACAACAGAAACCCTCATGCATGCTCTTATCCTTTTTCACCTGGACTACTGCAACTCTTTACTTATTGGTCTTCCTGCTAACCATATCACTCCTCTCCAATCAGTTCTTAATTCAGCCACCAGAATACTTTTCCTCTCCTCCAGAACAGTACTCACCCCACCACTTTTAAAATCACTGTCATGGCTTCCCATAAAGCAGCATATCAAATTCAAAATCCTTCTCATATCCTTCAAGGCTCTCCATCACTTGTCCCCACCTTATATTTCATCTTTGATATCCCTCAATATACATGCACGTCCACTACACACCTCGCATGGTGAACGACTCTCTGTTCCTTTAACCTCTACCTCTGTATCACAACTGAAGGCTTTCTCCCTTGCAGCTCCCTACCTCTGGAACCCCCTACCACCCATCATTCGCCATGCCTCAACAACGTCAAATCAAAGCTAAAAGAGCACCTCTTAAATATAGCACTACCATAACTAGGGAAACATTATCTCATATGTCAAAAAAACTGCACTTCCTCCTCTACCAGCCTGTATCTGTATGTCGCCCATCCTATACTTAAATTGTAAGCTCAACGGGGCAGGGACCTTTTATCCTAATGTATACTCACCTGGTGTTCCCCTTATGATTGTCTATATAAGCAATTAGTCAGTGCACATTTTGTACACCTTCTATACTAAATGTAAACTGTGAAGTGCCAAGCACACTAGATGGCACTATATAAATAAAAATACACAATACAATACAAACAATGTGTTGCACACGCCTCTGTTCCTAAAGAGGAGGTCAGATCCCTTTACCTTACATCTCACAGCCTTAACTCTAGTTAGCATACATGTCCCTACTGCCAATCTTCATTTGCCTATGCCAAAGATTAGCAAGTTATTTCTCGTGGGTTGTTTTTGAACTACAACTCTCTTGGTATGTTGAAGGAAGATGTTCTATAACAAAAGACAAATAACAACGGGTTGCCAAACGCCTCCATAAGCTATATACCTATTCTGTTCTCGTTATTACATAAACAGGGGTTATGAATAAAAAGAGGACCACTCCTAAGCAAACCAACTGCACCATGGGGGGGGGGGGGGGGCATTACCAAAAAACTTATATAAGTCTCCAGTTAATTGCTCCACAATGCACTGTGGTCTCTCTATAATTCAAGGGGTTAAAAATTACAGTTTCAAGTCTATTTGATTCTTTGTTATGGACTTTGTTTTGTATCACCATGCCACTCTTCGTTACCATCTGTAGGGGTAGTGAACTCTTGGACCTCCAGCTGTTGGGGACTACAACTCTTATCAATTCCAATCCGTGGTTGGCTGGTGATGTTAAAGTTCCAAATAGCTGGACATCCAAAACTTGACTGCTTCTAATCTATCGCTTAAACACGATTAGACAAGGTAAAAAATTGTATCTGTCACTGAACTACAAACCCCATTATTCACCGGCAGCCATTGACTGCCGGAAGATGATGGGTGATGCAGTCCATTAACAGCTGGAGACCTCACATTACCATCCCCTGTATCAGTCCCTCTACAATGTTGTATTCGTGTTCTGTGACCCTTCGCCATTCTGTGGCTTCTTTCCTAGTCCATCCCACGCTCCCCTGGTCTCCGTTTCTATCCTCCGCACTCACTCATAATCCCCGGTCGGCATGTCTTTGCCTAATCTGATGGCGCCTCCGGAAGTTGAAGAGAGCAAAAGTACCCCCACACTTCACATTTGGCAAACCCGGAAACCGGAAGCCACAACGCTCCGTATGTGACGCTCTAGTACAGAGACTCTAACTTGAACTCTATGGTGCTGAGAAACTGTGGATGTGTTGCGATACAGGAGCTGAACAGAGTACACGTTGAGGTGGTGTCATAGGAAAGAGATGCGGTTCTGGTGCATGTTAAGAATCCCACAGGGAATTGGAAAAAAAATATTTAAATGCGACTTATAGGCCCCTCTCTGACGTCCACGGGGTTAAAATTCCTATTGAACTCGGTAGGATTTTTATTTGTTGCCTGTGATGTGCCTGGTTTGTTCCAGAATGGCACCAGATTTTAGTGAATAAGCCTCAGTGGAACCAGCATATTAAGTATCTCTGGAGGAATGTTGTTTGCTCTGTGTTCATTGAGGGATACAAGGAGTACCCGGTAAAGATAAGGTTAAAATAATGAACAAGAGTGTTTTAAGTCACGTATTGTATATTCAGCCTTCATTCTTTTTCACACCTAAATAAGATACCTAGTTGTCTTAGAACATTGCTTTAGAACTATTACACCATTTGAAATGAACTGGTGGATTGCATGGTGGAATAGCTGTTTAAGTGTTTTCTCCCTTGGTACCCTTGACATAAAGAAATGGGATGGAAGAAGGGTGCTGAAGGACATTGTGTACACCTTTGTTAGTATTTGAAGTACCCAGTCATCTGTAATTGATTCTCTTCAGTGTGGGGGTGTAATGAAGTAGTCTTCCTCCTAGTGGAGGGACTCCGTATTCCCAATTTCATGCTCTGTTGAGTTCGGGCTTGAAGGTTTACATAAATTTTTCTTTTGGCCCCAGTTTGGTTTGGCTTTTTACTCCATGTCGAAAGAATGCCCCGGTGTGTTGGTTGTGGAGTGTAGGGAAGTGTTTCTATAGTCTCTGGATGTACAGAATGGAGTATTTTTCTTTTTATAATCAGACCTTCGGGTTTTGTTTTGTGGTAAGAGTACTTTTACCACTTGTAGCTTGACTGTTTTGTCTAATTCAGGGCCAGGTAGCATAGAACCAATGAATTGTATGGCTGTTAAAGGCATAGCAATGTTTAATAATGTTTCAATGACAAAGTATCCCCCTCCCGCCCCTTTTACTGATGTAACACTGCTCAGCCAGAGCAGAAGGGAGGTGCCCAGGTAGACTGCAGAGAGGGACGATCTTCAATTAAGATAAGGGAAAAAGCTGAAAAGCTTGTCAAGCGGGGCAGGGCTTTCATTGTTCTCATAGGAAGAAGATTGTCCCCTGCTGTTATCTGTCTGGTCTATGGACTGCATTCCACATCTGAGAAGAGATGGCTTACACTAGGTAAAAGGGTCGGGGAAACTTTGCTTGTGAATATCTCTCAATATCTTTTAATGCCTACAAAATAAAGATACAACAAAGTATTACTATCCCTTTAAGCTTTCTTGAAGGCTGAGTCAGCTTTTCAAATCTTAAGCCATAAGCCATGAGCAGCTACAGTGATATCCAAAATAGCTGCAAAGTGTTCTGCTATCTCCAGTGATGCCTCCGCAGTGTAGATTGCAGTATCTTGGAGAACACCAAATAAGGGGAGAATATCTTCCTTAGGTGCATTATTTTGGATTGCTTGTAAAATTGTATTTTGCCAAGTTTTCATTGCTCTCCATGCCCATGCAAAAGCAAATTTTGCTCTAGTAAAAGCCCCTGATCTTTCAGCGCTGCCACACTCTGTATTGCAATGATAGCACGTATAGATAGCCTAGAGATTGTGGGGTCCACCACTGGTGGCGTAGACCATAAATGTAGTCTCTTGAAAAGCGATACATTTAAGTAAATTTTTGAGGAAGGACTAAAGATTTGTCTGGGTTACGCCAATCCTCTTGAACAGTTTGCTCTAGCTCAGGATAACAATTGTATATATACAAGGAAGAATATATGCTACAAACACTAGCCGCAACAATGAAACAACTCTAGAGAATGTCCAAATAACACAGAACTGTGCCTCACATAGTGGACTCACCTGTGTGCCTTCGGTGCTCAGCTCGATAGGGGCTCACCAAACCCGCTCGCAGTAGTAGATGTAGACAAAGGATTCAAGTGGCACTCCATAAACAGATAATAAGGCGTGTAATAAAAATCCAAAATATTTATTGCAACTGAATAAAAAAAACACACTGAGGACCACCAGAACACAAGAGTCAGAGACCCATACAAAACACCCTGAGGGTCTAACTCGTTTCACACTTTAGATGGCGCTTACTCATAGACATAACCTCACACCATCAATCACAAACCTTTATAAAAAACTAAAACTAATTCACGCCTGTTAAGTGAGCCTCATTGTGAGATCAAAGACTCTAGACTACCGAACTACTTGGCAGATCCAAGTTTAACCCTACTACAGCCAAAGGAAATAAAGTTGGAGAGATGTTTATTAGAGGGATATCCTCCCTGAATCACTGATAGAAGTATATGTATATATATATATAAATATATATACACAAATTAATTGATAGCATATCACAAGAGTGGTTCTCATATATCAAACCAGCTCGCCAACTCAACCACCATAAAGTGCTCAGAAGACTGCTGACAACAATAAAAAATATACATAACAAAAGTATACATACCGATAACTAAAATTTGAGATTTTCAAACAATATGGCTTATATACCACTCCAGATTCATACCTTCCGGATATCGTGTATGCAGATGAAATATCCAGAAAGCTTCTCTCTTATTGAGGAGATCTATTATGTCACCTCCCCTCCATGGTAACAGTTGAGTTGAAGAGCTGGTTTGATATATGGGAACCACTCTTGTGATTATGCTATCAATTAATTTGTGTAAAATATATATTTACACAAAGGAATAATAATGATTCTGTCAGCATGTTGCTAATGGTGTTCTGGGATAACCGCATATATGCGTGTGTGCACACCCCATTGATACATGCACTCGTTCCTCACTCTGTGACTAGCTTCATCCTGGAATCCAGGCCACCCATTAGTACCAGTTTGTTTAGTCTTAGTTGAGAAACGGTGCATATAATCCTTTTGACCTTAATGTGGTTAAGATGTGGCCTTCCCTCACCCATTCCGGAACATTGACCAGAATGAGGTGAGTAAACCAGTAAGCTCTTCATCAAGTCAGTCGTACTTACAGTTGTTGACAATGTCTTGACATTACAGTTCTTGAGAATGTCTTTATTACCCCCATGTGTAGCAAGTGACTACTGTTATTTGTCTTTTATGTAGCTCTGATCCAATGAAAGCAGGCTCAGTTACCAGCTTTATTTTATATATAAATAATGTATGTATACATGTTCCAGGACTCTGATTATTAGAGTAAGGATTCCCTCATCTGGTTAATAACTGAAAAACCATTACAGAGTCCTTTGATTGGATGGAAACCAGAGGGAAGAGATGGAGAAACTGTATCAAAGTGGTAGAACCCTGAGAGGCATAAAGTCAAAGAAGAACATTTGTGTTTGGCTTTTTATCTTGTCATCTCTGCATTAAAATGCTACAATTTGATATTTCTCTCCATTGCATCTCTTTGTGCTTTAGCAGTTCTTGTATTCCTATCTGATCACGTATCCACAAGAACCCACGCAGGGGCTCTACTGTCCAGGAAAGCCAGCTGTGTAACCTCCACAACCAACATCACAAATCCTGACTGGCTCGTCTTAAATTTGGGTACCAAAATGAACTAGTACAATATGTTTACATACAGAACTGCCAAAAATCTCCATCCTTGCTGAGGAAGAATACGCAGGCCCTGGATACCAGGTCAATCACTCCTGCAGAGACTATCCTGCCTGATAAAATGCACCTACCAAGAAAGTTTGCCAGAACACAGACACAAAAAAGTGAAGCAGAGGCATCATTATAAGACAACCAATACCCTAGGGACACTGCTTTTATTGGAGGGCTTCCATCTTAGATGCCTAGGTGCTTCAAGTAAATTATTAAAAATGTACCTCCCCACTGGAGAAGTAGTGAAAATCCAAAGGCCCACCTTGGGGATGCAGAGTACTTTCAAGGAGCTGGCTTATGCATCCAAAATGAGAGGCTGAGGATAAGCAAACAGCACAAGGGCCTGTTCTACACAGCTAGTAACTGCACAGAAGCATCAAGTCTTAGCCTTCTAATGCCATTACAGAGAAGAAATGTCCCGTAGGTATTAGACTAATCTCGCCCAAAAAGACATTCCAGTTCCAAAATGATAGGCAAGTCTCCTCTGCACAGAAACACCAGCTAAACCCAGACCCAAGTTTAGGCTCTGTTGGGCCTAGTCGGTGAGGAGGAGCTGGATTTCCTAACAAGGCTGAAACATCTGGGGTTAGCTGGTGTTCACGTGCAGAGGGGCCTTTCCCATCGTTTTGGAACTGGACCTCCCTTTTGGGAGGCATTTGTCTAATATGTACATTGAAATTTCTCCCCTGTAATGGCACTAGAGAGCTAAAATGTGAGGCTTCTGAGCAGTGACTAGGCGTACAACAGGCCACTGTGCTGTTTGTTCATCCTCAGAGCCTCTCACTTTGGATATGCATTAACCCTTTTAGTTTGAGGTGTATGCAATGCATACCCCTCTGCCATTAAGAAGCTGGCTTAGCTTTTATCATTATTTATTTATTTTCAGCACACCAGTAAGGCTCAGTCTTTGGGAAGGAAGAGTATGAATCCATTTCTGAAAGAGAGTACTCTTGCATCTGTTGCATAACAGTCTTGTCCAGTCCCCAAAAGGAGGGGGTCTGAAAATGTGGAATGCTGACACTGCAGCATAAACACGCGCACTGTTCATAGTGTATATTTTGCAGGGAGTAATTATCCCTCTGCAGGCATACAAAAGAGCATGTGGGAATAGGCAGATCCCCTCCAACTAAGTCCACATCAGAGCAGAGAAGCATGCATGAAAGGTGCACGCAGTCCACAGTGCAAGTGCTGCTCCCTCATGAAAGCCCAGACTGAAATCGAAGAACTCTTCTAAACATTGGGGCAGACTTGAAGCATGGAAGCACACTGTAAAAGCAGTCAGTCAAAGTTCAGGTTGGTAGGACTGACCACCCGCCCCACTCTGCCCAACAAGTTCAGAGCAGAACAGGCCAGCTATAACATCCTACCCTTCATGCCTCACTCTGGCTGGAGCCTACCTGTATCAAAGCAGTTAAAGGGACACGAATATCCCATAAAACATTTTTTCTTGTTTTGCAGAGGTTAAGAATATACATTATTTGCAGCAAATCCCATCTCTCAAACCGCTATGATTTGAGAGATATTCGCATTGAAAGTTCCCCCTCCCTCCCATTCTCCTGACATCAGCCGGTGGCTCTGCAGCAGAGCCGAAATCTCGTTATTTAAAAACAGTTACTTCAATGGAGAGGTCTACAAAGTGTGCCTGGTTTGCAAGCACACTTTGAAGACTGTTCCAATGAAGTAGTTTTTTAAATAACACAATTTTGGCTCTACTGAAGAGCCTCCTCGAGTCGGCCGACTCTAATCTCAGGCTGTCAACTTAACAGCTGACGGCAAGAAAAGGGAATCTTTCAATGCGAATATCTCTCAAACCATATCGGATTGAGAGATAGGATTTGCTGCAAATCATTTATTTCTTTAACCTCTACAAAACAAGAATAATTTTTTTATGGGACATTACTGTCCCTTTAAGCAGTACAATGTTCCCAGCCTAAACTCCGCAATGTCTCTGGTTTGAGCAGAAAAGGACTAGAGTGCCCCCAAGTGAGAATTTAGAATTATACAGCACATATAGCTCCACTCACTTCACTCAAAATGGAAAGATGGCATGGGATGTCAGTACAAAAACTATACAGAGGCAAAAAGGGAAAATTAACTCACCGATATTTCTATTTCTTCTGTGTCTCTCATTGGCAATAGAATGGAATATACACAAGCAGTGTACCAGAAGAGAGGGTGAATTCACTTAAGGCACAAGAACCCCTTAAAGGACAAACCCCTGTGCAGATAGTAAGAGTATGCTATAGAAAATATACTGCCATTACAATGGGTCTAATGCTTGCAGGACCTTCCTTCTATACTTAGTTTCTGCTGATGTCTGGATAGAGCTTTTAATGCTTGATAAAAGTGGATATTGACAACCATGTAGCCGCTTTGCAAATGTCTTCCAGTGATGCATCAGCTTTACTAGTCCATGAAGCTGACATGGATCTGGTAGAATGAGCTTGAATGTTAAAAGGAGGATGAATACCTGCATCCTGATAGGAAAGTCTTATACAATCCCCAATCCATCTTGAGATGGAGGCCTTGGATGCTGCGTTACCTTTGAACTTACAGAAAAAAATGAATAATTAGGGAATCAGATTTGCAGAATTCCTTTTTTTCTGCCCAAGTAATATGAAATGCATCTGACAAGATCTAGATTATCAGTCTCTCTCTTTTTTGGATGAATGATTCCGGCAAAAGGAAGGAAGCACAATCTCCTGGTTAATATGAAAATCTGAGACTACTTTGGAACTGAAGGAGGGACGGTCCGAAGAACTACTTTATCTCAATGGAAGACGATATATGGCGATTTGCAGGATAGGGCATGAAATTCACCCTACTCTTCTGGCTGATGTTATTGCCATCCAGAAAACAATTTTAAAGCAAAGGTTCTTAAAGCAGAACTTTCATCTTCATAATATTGCCCCCCAATACATTACTAATATAGCGATAGGCAAAGGAATACTTGGATTATGCTGAATAAGTCCACGTTACTAAAATAATCCAGCTACTTCTGCAGGCATCCAGGGCACAGAGCTTACAAGAGAAGCTCAGTGTGCTTGCGTAGGCAGCAGCATCCGTTACCTTAAGGTAACCAACAAATGTCACCACCAATCCAGGCAGTGCACGGGACAGGCAGCACAGACTCAGAGGTAACTTTTCTCTAAGATGGCTGCGCTGTTGTCCACTGGATGCCTGCAGAAGATGCTAGATTACTTTAATAACTTGGACTTATTCAGCATAATACAAGTATTCCTTTTGCCTATCGCTATATTAGTAATGTATGGGGTGGGGGAATATTATGAAGATGAAAGTTCTGCTTTAATGGATTCTTATACATGGGCTCAAAGGAGGAAGAGTTTGGGAGTTGATCTGGAACCGTATTCAAGTCCCAGGGAGGGATAACTTCCCTCTTTGTCTCACTCGAGTTAGTGCCTTGATAAACCTTTTGACCAGAGCATCATCGATAAACTGAGTAGCCAAAATGGAGGAGAGCGCAGAGAGTTGAACTTTAAGGGATGCTGGCTTCATTCCTAAGGAAAAACCTTTCTGCAGAAAATGTAATATTGTATTTGAGGATTTTTGGCATTGGGGATACTGTTCTCCTTGACCTGAAGGCTTTCCATACTCTGCAGTATATCTTGGCAAGGATGGTGTTTAGAACATCCTTGGAAAGTCCTTTAGAGGAAATGACTGCTGCTCAGTCTCAAAAAAGCTGGGTTGGGAGGACAGACTGGTCCCTGGGTCAGTAGGTTTTGAGGCACTGGGAGATGCCAAGCTGGGGAGATTGACATTTGAACTAGGAGAATACCAGACTCTTCTCGGCCAGTCTGGTGCAATAAGGATTATTTCTGCTTTGTCTCTTACTTTCCTCAGAACATCTGGAATGAGAGAAATTGGAGGAAAAACACATATGCGAGTTTGAATGGCCACTTTATTTTCAGAGCATCTTGGCTTATGGCATCTAGATATTACCACCTTGAATAATATTTTTGGCATTTCCTGTTGACTTTTGAAGTCATGAGATCTTTCTGGCTGGCACCAATTCTGTGCGATGGCCTGGAAGATGCAGTCTTTGAGGGATCACTCCCCCTGATCTATTGTTGTTCTGCTGAGGTAGTTGGCTTGTTGATTTAGATTTCCAGATATGTGGGATTCTGTGATATTTGCTAGCTTCTACTCTGCCCAAACAAATAGTTTTGCTACCTCCTCCATCACACCCTTGCTCCCCCTTGATTCATTATGTACATTACTATCGCTTCATGGGCTGATCTTCCCCAGAAGGTGGACCTTTAGTAATGATATTCTTAATGTTCTTGCCTCCAATATGTTTACATGAAGCATTTTCTCGGTTTGTGACCACGTCCCTTTCAGTGATAGGGATTGCCGTACCACTCTCCATCTACTGAGGCTTGTGTCCGTTGTAACTCTCTCTCAGTCTGGATCCTGGTGGGAACGTCCTTTTCAGGTTCCTTGTTTTTGACCACCATAGCAATTCTCTTTTTGCTCATGGAAGAATCTGGTTGGACTTGTGAAGTTTCTTCTCCCAGAGTCTTAGGAAATTGTTCTAAAGAGCCCTCCTGTGGAATAGTGCACACAGTATTATTTGTATTGTTGAGGTAAGAACTACTAGAAAGACCATTAATTTGTGTGACTTTTGCTTGGACAGTCTCCTGAAGGATGAGACCAGTCCTCAGTCCTCTGAGAAATAAGCCACCATCTCTTGTGTGTTCAGTCAGACAGGTTTTTTCCTGGCTTGGAGTCAATCCCTTTTGAATCCTCCCCTTTGATTTCCCGCCTGCCTTGGTTGTTCAAAGGCATGCTGCGAGTGGTACTTGTGACGTGAGTCCTGGTACTAGAGGTCAGTACCACCGTCACTTCTCTTCTTCTGCTGCACCGACATCCCAATCCCCATCATTCGTTCAGCATAACCCCTCCAAGAACCAGACAGGACCAGTTTGGAGGGTAAAACTTAGAACTCTTTATTGAACAACTCTTTGGACTTATATACACCGTTAATCACAAGAATCACAAACTGCACACAAAACACTGAAACATACGGTAAATACATGATACAAAGGCGCAGACATGATTAGGTTATCTAGACAAAGGATGTAACAATGGATATACATTGGGACAAAAGGTTGAGGGTCTAGGATACACATTCCTAAACAATGGCCAGGAACTAAGCATGGTCCCTTTACAGGGTGGGAGACCAGTAACCTGTACGGACTAAGAGAAAAGGATTTAACAGGTAAGACTAAAATCCTCTTTTCTCTGTCGTCCAATACAGGGAACTGGTAACTTTGGGATGTCTAACCATTAAGTTCCCCAGGGCAGGAAGAAAGGCAAGGACCAGGCGCAGGCCCCCAAAGTCACCAGAGCACCAATGAACTAACGAATCATGAATAGCTCAACAATAACCTCAAAGTGTCAACGGACACCGAACATGGGTAAAAACAGACCCCAGGAACTGTTACACAGCACACTGAACTAGAGCCAACAGGGCTCAAAAGTGAAAGAGTACTGAAGAGATGAAGGATATCCTAGACAGGCAAGGCTGCCTCTAGGATCTTCCTCCCAAAACTGGAATCAGCCGATGCCAGCACATCCACACGACAGTGTTTGGAAAAGGTATGCACAGATGACCATGTGGCCGCCTTGCACAACTGATCAGCAGTGGCCTGATTTTTGTAGGCCCAAGATGCCCCAATAGACCCTGTAGAATGAGCCGTGACCCTAAAGGGAACAGGCTTCTTCCTAAGTTCGTAAGCCTTACAAATAGTGGACTTGATAACAGAAGCAATGGTTACCTTGGAAGCAGGCTTCCCTGCCCTGGGACCATCAGTAATGACAAAAAGAGTGTCAGACTGTCTCAGCGGCTCAGTGCGATTCACATAGAACTTGAGACAACGCACAACATTGAACAGGTGAAGATCCTTCTCCTTGTCAGAAGTAGGGTTAGGGTAGGAAGAAGGAACCACAATCTCCTGATTAACGTGGAGCTCAGGCATCACCTTCAGGAGAAACTCCTGCAAAGTGTGAAGTACAGCCTTGTCCTTATGAAACACCAAAAAGAGTGGCCTACAAGACAGGGCATGCAGCTCCGCAACACAGCGAACAGATACAGTTGCCAGGAGAAAAGCCATCTTCCACGTCAGCAGAAATAGTGGCCAATGACTCAAAGGGAGGGCACTGAAGGATGCCCAAAACATAGTTTAAGGTCCCACTGAGGAGCGGGAGTCTTAAACACAGGACGGGTATGGGCAACGCCTTGGAAGAAAACCTTGACATCAGGAAGAATTTCAAGGCTCCTCTGAAAGAAAACAGAGGGAGCAGAAGTCTGAACCTTAAGAGAACTCAGACTGAGACCCTTATCCACACCATCCTGGAGGAAGGAAAGGACCGTAGGAAGATCAAAATCCTGAGACAGGTCCCTATCAGCACACCGAGATAGAAAGTTAGACCAAACTCAATGGTAGGCCTTAGAGGAAACCGGCTTACGTGCACTAAGCATAGTAGCCACCACACCAGAAGAAAATCCCTTCTTCTTCAAAATGGAGGATTCAATCTACATGCTGTCAAAGCTAGATGATGAACATCCTCCTTCCACAAGTAACCCTGTAGAAGAAGATCTGGACGGGAGGGAAGCCAAAGGGGTTCCACCACTGAGAGATCCAGAAGCTCTGGAAACCAAGCCTGCTGAGGCCAGTATGGAACAATCAGAATGACTGGGCAGCTCTCCAGTCGCAGTTTCCACAGCACCCTGTTCAACAGGGGAATGGGAGGAAAGATGTATGCCAGAGGGAAATTCCACGGAATCAACAAGGCATCCACTGCTAGAGCCAGGGGATCCACCCAGCGAGAGCAGAAAGTTGGAACCTTCCTGTTGTTTCTTGTTGCAATCAGGTCGATGCACGGAAGACGCCACAACTGGACAATGAGGCCGAATACCTCTTGATGCAGTTCCCACTCTCCACTGTCCACTGTTTGTCGACTGAGAAAGTCTGCCAGAATGTTGTCTGCGACAGGAATATGAACTGCGGAAATGGCAGGGACATGCTCCTCTGCCCAGGACAAAATAGCCTTGAACTCTAGCCAAGCTGAGAGACTTCTTGTGCTGCCTTTCTTGTGGATGTAGGCTACCGCTGTGGCATTGTCCGATTGTACTCTGACCGGGCAATCCTCCAGCTGACGTGTCCAGTGTTGCAGGGAATTAAATATCGCCCGAAGCTCCAGGACATTGATGGGAGAGATTCCTCCTGGGACCACCGGCCCTGAGCATTCAAGTGCCCCAGGACCGCTCCCCAGCTGGAGAGGCTGGCATCTGTCATCACTGTTGTCCAGAATGGCACCAGGAAGGGCTTTCCTTTCAGGAGATTGTTCAGGTTGAGCCACCACGAGAGGCTCAGCTCCACGTAAAGAGGGAGAGATAAGGAGCTCTCCAGGAGATCCGGTTGACCCCTTCATGCCAGGATTAGAAGCCTCTGAAGTTCCCTGGTATGAGCCATGGCAAACGGAACCGCCTCTATGGTGGAAATGAACTTCCACACCAGGGATGACAGCTTCTTGGCTGGAACTGGATCCTGAGACAGGACAGCTTGGACCTTTTGTGCTATCTGATGAGCCACTTCGTCCATGAGAAACACCATCCCTCTCTGGGTGTTAAAAAGGAGGCCCAGAAACACCATCCTCTGTGAAGGAACAAGGTCCGACTTGTCCAGATTGATGATCCACCTGTGACGGGACAGAGCCTGATTGCAATCTTGTACCTGCTGATGAAGGAGTTCCGGAGAAAATGCCTTCAGAAGGAGGTCATCCACATACGGGGTGACTTTGATGCAGTCTCGATGTAGGATGGAAATCAAGGCTCCCAGGACTCTGTTGAAAACTTGAGGAGCAGTGGTCAGGCCAACGGGAAGGGCAGAAAACTGGAAATGCCCTCGGTCGCAGGCAAAGCAGAGATATTGTCGACTCTCTGGATGAATGGTAATGTGCAAATATGCATCCTGAAGATCCAGAGAAGCTAGAAATTTACCAGGGGAGATGGCAGCTATCACTGTGCGTAGCGACTCCTGGCGGTACTGGGACTTGACCACAAAGGAGTCGAGATCCTTCAAATCCAAAATGGGATAACAGCCTCCGTCCTTCATGGAAACCACGAAGAGGTTGGAGAAGAATCCCAATCCTCTTTCCTGAGGAGGAACTGGTTCCAAGACCGCCTTGTAAAGAAGGGCCTGAATGGCTCCCACGAAAAGACTGCGCTTTTCTGCTCCCAGAGGAGAGCGAGAAGAGAAGGTCCGGGAAGGTGGAAGGGAGGTGAAGGGGATCCTGTACCCCACAGCCACCACCTGCAAAACCCACGGGTCCGCCACAGAGGCTTCCCAAGCCAATAGGTAGTGGCGCAAGCAGCCACCCACCTGCGGGTGGGGACCCGGATTCGGTGAATCATGCAGAAGGTTTGGAAGCCTTGGGCTTAGCGGAGGACTTAGGCCTCCATTGTTGCTTAGGCGTGGATGAGGCGCGCAGAGCCTGAGCCACTGCCTGGGTCGATTCTGGCGGAAAGGGATGATAAAACAGATTTTGCTTGACAGGCATCTTCTTTCTATGGAGCACTGGCAGGTGAGTACTCTTCCCCCAATGGCTTCACTGATCAGATCCTTAAGGTCAGGACCAAACAGTGAGGTGCCCTGAAAGGGCAAAGACAGGAGAGCTCTCAGTGTCAGCAGACCAGATCTTGAGCCAAAGAGCATGTCTGGCTACCACAGACATGGTGGATGCCCTGGCTACCATGCGCACAGTGTCAAACAGGGCAGCAGAAACACAATGCTGAGCCTCAGAGATGTTGGCGATAAGCTGCAACATGTCAGTAGTAGGAGCTCCCTGACGGACAGCTGAAGTGAGCTGCTCAGTCCAAACAGCCACGGCTCTATTCACCCACTCCACAGCAAATGCGGAGCGCAGGGCAGAACCAGCCGTCGCAAAAATGGCCTTGAGAGAGGTCTCAAGCTTTTTGTCAGTCCAGTCTTTTAGAGCAGATGCATCAGCCACAGGCAAGTCTGTGGACTTAGAAAGCCTGGAAACAGGGGCATCCACCTTAGGAGAATGAACCCATTGAGCTAGGGTCGCTTCAGAGAATGGGTAAAGCTTAGCAAATTTCCTAGAGCCAGACTGTTTTCTGTCTGGAAACTTCCACTCCTCAGACACCAAACGGTCAAGGGTGGGGTTAGGTAGAAAACAAGTATGGGGCCTGACAGGCTCCTGAAACACAACAGATGGGTCAGAGGACACCTCCTGTACAAAGGGAATGTTCAGGGTGTTCAATACAGCCCTGATAAGGCCCTCAGCTGATGGAACAGGATTAGCCTCAAAGAGGTCCCCAAACAACAGAACAGTCTTCATCATCAGAGTCCACCAGTAATTCCTCTTCAGAGGAATCAGACACATCAGGTACACCCGGCGGTATACGCAGGGAAGATCTGATAAGGGTGGGGGCCTGCCACGAGTGGAAGACCCCCTGCAAGGTGGATGGAAGGAGATGTAAGGTAGACCGGAGGTCCCTGGTAGTAGCCTTAAAGGGACAGTAACACTTCGTTTTAACTTTATTTTATTTTGTAGGCATTAAAAAAACATGAAGAATGATATAAGTCTTATCTCTCAAACCTTTATGGTTTATGAGATATTCACAAGCAAAGTTCCCCTCCCCGCCCCTTTTACCTAGTGTAAGCCATCTCTTCTCAGATGTGGATCAGGTTGTATGACAGTACAGATAACAGAAGGGGACAATTTTCTTTGTATGAAAACAATGAAAGCCCTTCCCCTCTTGACAAGTTTTTCAGCTTTTTCCATTATCTTAATTGAAGATTGTCCCTCTCTGCAGTCTACCTGGGCATCTCCCTTCTGATCTGGTTGAACGGGGGGGGATACTTTGTTTGTGAATATCTCTTAAATCATAAAGGTTTCAGAGATAAGACTTATATCATTCTTCATGTTTTTTTAATGCCTACAAAATAAAATAAAGTTAAAATGAAGTATTACTATTACTTTAAACTCTTGCATCTAAACTGGCTCTAGTGCATGGCTGGAGGTCCCTGCAGGGGATTCAGGGGCAGCAGCACATGCTGGGCAAACATGACCTGAGTATTCTCTAGGTAATCCTGAGTGACATGAGGAGCAATGGGTGACAGAGATGCCCCAGTATCCTAAGTCTTAGGCCAGGCCCCAAGGTCTAACGGAATAGACATTCTCACAGAGTCAAACCATCAAAGTATCAGAAACACCCAAAAAAACAGTGGTAGGCGAAGGGTTAAACTGCTGAGGAGAGGAGGAGAGTCCAAGCCCTGCGTAGGATACTCGTGAATAGAAGGCACAAAATGGCTGCCAAGGCGGGATCCAATCAGAAACTAGCGCACAAAGCAAGCGCTCATGGGAATTGTAGTTTCTCTAAAAAAGTACCCAACAGTGCCCAAAGCCCCCTGAGCCCCCCAACATGCCCAGAATGTTGACCGGATAACAGAGCAAGGGCAGACCAACAAAATGAGCTCTGACCTCTCTACGTGGAGCGGTTGCAGAGATATGTCCCAAGCTGTAAAGTCCCATAGAAGTGAATGGAGCATTGGCGCCTATGCGGTAAATGCGCGCAAACACAAATTTCACAAAGTGAATACCAAAATGTAAAATCACTCAAAAGCCCACTAGAACTAGTCAGTAGACCCAAAAAAACACAGATCCCAGTAGGGAAAGTGCCCACAACCCCCTAAGAGATGCTAAACCGGCAGCCAATGGGTTAAGTTACCACATAAACTTGCTCCAAACTCCCCACAGACATACAGATAAACCCAATGAGTGCATAAGTATGTAATAGGAACTCCAAATGAGACCCCTGTGCAGAGGGGAAGCATGTGACAAGTGGACTCAGCACTCAAATGGTGCTCACCTTTTAAGCAGGTCTTCTATCTTCAGATTACCATATATCAAGAAGTCGTCTCAGTGAGCAACTCCTGAAGAAAGAACTTGCAGCCAAGATTTTCCCCCCAGCGTTTAGGTCCACAAAAGCACCTGGTAAACTGAGCTATCCACATTTGGGTGATGGGAATTGTCATTGATGGTAATCAGCCTAATGATGGTATCCCATATCTAATAGAAAAATAATAAAAAAGCTAAAACTATAGCAGAACTGTTCTCTTGCCTTGTGTCTTGACCAAGGAAAAAATCTTACTGGATGGGGATTGGCTAGCTGCAAGCTAGAGGAGGTAGGCTCCACCCAGCAGTCACTTCTCAGAATTGTTCCTGCCTACTTAAAGGGGCTGATCGCCTACCCAAAGTTACCAGTAACCTGTATTGGACGACAGAGAAAGAGTGTAACTTGTGAAACTATGACGGAGTCTCTGTGTGTTATTCCTGTGGTGGTCTAAAGAGTCCTCTCTGACTTTCACCCAGGAGAGGTATTCAGCGTGGACGACACTTAGTCCAGATACCTGCGACTTCGAATCTGACTCGACACTTGGAAAGCTGCCGACTCGAAACTTGGGGGATTCGCCGACTTCGAGGACAGCTGGCGGCGACTCTGCTGGAACCTGTCAAGTCAACTCCCCGGACTGTCGACCCTGCTGGTCTTGTCGACTTTGACACACCGTTGACAACATAGGAACGTCGAGCTTCCAAGTGATCGAGTGCTGCAGATAACATCCGACTGGCTGATTCAACTCAGACCGGCCGACTCTGGGCAGGAGAGACCCGGAACGACGGCTCAAGGCTTCCCGGCCCCTTGAGCTTCCATTACAGCAACCAACTTGGCCTTGGAAGAAGAATCTACCCCCATGACCAGATCCATAAGGATCAGTTGTGCCACTACGGACACAGGAGGATTTTGCGAATAGCTTGATAATATCTAAATGGGATTCACAAGAAATGGTTTTCTTCTTTAATAACTGCTACTTCTAAAAGTTTGGATCTAGACATAGATTAATTTTCCTCTAAGTCTGTCAATCATATCCTCATGATCTGGAAAGACAGGCTATAGTAGTAGCGGCTTTCATCTTTTGAGTCTACCTTCTTGCATTTGGATCTGATACAATCCTGAATGGAACTGTGAATAGGAAAAACTGGTGACATTTTCTTTCCCTATGAAGGTAGTGTCTATGACATCTAGTTCCTTTTGTACTTCAGCAATACCTAACCTTTTCCCTCAAACTTTAAGATTCAGCTTTGTCACGATTAAAAGAAGTTTATTCCTCAAGGATCTCACCCTCCTCTCCAGAGTTATATAAGGAATCTAGGACTTTGATACTAAAACTTCTTCCTGTGCTTGGGGGAAACTGACAGACCATCATCAGGATCATCAAGGCGGTCTTTTTTCGTGGGGACAGCAGATTGCTGCATGGACAAAAACTTATCTTGCATAGGTGCTTTCATCCATGTTAAAAACATAACATATCATGCCCAGCAGCTTTCCTCAAACATTCTATACACAACTTACTGGTATCCAGACCTGGCCACAGCAGATCTCCTATGGCAAACTTCAGCATGTTTTCCTGCTATGGAACACACACGTGACATCACCTCGCTTCAAAAGGAGATAAGAGCTGGAAGCACTCTTTCATCCAGCTTGGTATGACCAAACATAACTTAGGAGGGTAGGCAGAGAGGGAGCCTTTAAAGAAATTGGATTGGTTCTACAAGCTGGGGGGCAGAGACTAAGCCCATTCTACTGCCATGGACTGGGCACAGAAGAAATTAGACATTGTTTAACATAGGCAGATCAATGCATGCTCCTTGAATGGGAGCAAGAAAATAACTCACTGCACCCTAGTGGTTGACAGGTGGGAAAATTAGGCCTTCCAGCTGTTTGCCCTGCACACCATGATAGAGGTGTTTAAATACATGCAGAATTTATTGGTTCTCACCAAGATCTGCAAGCGAAATGGGGGGATGGGCTTGGGGAAGAGAACCTTACAGTCCTAGGGAGGTCCTCTAACCATTCTTGGAGCTTCCATAAAATGAATAAAGTAACATTTCCCTACAGGTAGGCATGTGAATATGTTTATATATTATATACACTTGTGTCGAGCCAAAAACAGATTTGCTTTAAATGGTGGCATTAACCCCTCAAGGACCATTTGAGACAAAGCAGTCACATTTGTTTTGAAATGGGGCTTAGCCACTTATGAGAATTAGATCTGCTACAGTAAGTTTTTTGCCCTTATCTATTTGGAGATCTATTCCTCTTCAAGGTATGCCTGAACAGAGACCACATCAGTCATACAAGCTACTGGTGCATGAATAATCCTGCTTAATTCCAGACGGATTATCCATTATAGCAACCTAGGGTCCTTGGCAATGAGGGGCCCTGGCTGCAAGTGATGAGTCACACAGGGTCTCCCCTGGTATTGCTGCCAACACCTTGTCAGATGCCCTTTTTATTGAAAAAACAGCACCATACAGTTGCACCCACTTAAATTATAGCACAATGCCAGTACCTGCTAGCAGTCCTCTGTCATAAGCACTGGATCAAGATATGGGGCCCCAAAATGGCATCTTGCCTAGGGCCCTATGGAGCCTTAATCTGTCTCTGGTCAATTCAGGGGTAATGCATTACTGAACTTAGTTGAAATTATGGTCTGCTTAAAGCAGGGAGCGTGTGCAATTTGACCCCGTGGTGGTTTGTTTGCTCCAGAATGGCTCCGTGGCTGCATGCCGTTCAGGGAGTCCGGAACAGGAAGATTGGGGGGGGGGGGGGGATGCTCCATGGTCCTTAACTGACCAAGCCGCACCAATCGTTAAGGCGTTAAATGGGATCTACTTTAACCAAGTCTGGAGAGGTATCCAAAGCATTGGGCGCCAGAACTAGCAAACTCATTACACCTCAGTGTCAGTTGAATTTACTGAGCTAATTAAACATTGAAAAATTATTAAAACCATATCCAGACTTGCTTTTACCTACTTTCCCCACACAGAACACAAGTGAGCTTAACCCCTTAATGACCCTTGACAGTCCTGGTAAGTCATGGGTAAAAGTTAAAAAAAAAAAAAAAAAAAAAAAAACAGCTCCGTGGTCCTTTAGTGACCGCAACATGCTCATTAAGGGAGTTAAGCAGCCTATGTGATACAATAGTTACAAGATTTTTGCTAAATATCCTATATAACTTGCTAGGATGTTTGTCATGATGCAGTCATGTGCAGTAGAGACTGCCTGCATCCGGGCAATCTACTGCACATGATTGCGGCAACGTGAGACAGCATCGCGTGGAGCAGTGAGGTAGCGGCTGCTTAACCCTTCGAGTGCCAGAAGGGTATGCAATGCATTGTAAAGCAATGAGTTGCATCCCCCTCTGGCACTCAAAGGGTTAACATTACCCAGACCTTGGCAAAACATGACTCTCCAATGAGATTTTTCTAACCTACTGCTTTCCATCCTTCTCATTACTATGCATGTTTAAAGGGATAGTAATGTTTCAAAGTAAAAGCAGTTCCAATCTTCATAGTGTTTGGGCCATGGAGAGTGGTATTTCAATATTGTCAGTTGTAGTTCAAGAGTAATTGAATGATAAAGTATCCCCCTCCTGCCACTTTGATGCAACACTGCTTACCTCAGAGCAGCAAGACTGTCTGGATGGATCGCATACAGGGACAATCTTCAGTGAGCATAAGGGGAAAAAACCTGTCCGGGGGGGGGGGGGGGGGGGGGCAGGGCTCTTATTGTTCACAGTAAGAGGAGTGTCCCTTGCTGTGAGCTCTGGTCTGTGGACCAGATTCCACATCTGAGGGAGGTGGCTTACACTAGGTAAAAGGGGCAGGAGGGGGATTACTTTATCAATTACTCTTGAACTACAACTGACAGTAAGATAATCTTAGTATTTGAGCCAGAGTTAATTGGCGCTGTTTTGTGAAACACTATCCCTTTAACACCAGTTTATTAACCAGCCATGTGCACATGTGGCCAGCACTTAATGCCCATGGTAAATTTTTTTTTTAATGGATTCCGGACTCTCCAAACGGCATGCAGCTGCACGGGTATCTGGAATTCCATGACGTACATGTATGTCCATTAGGCACATCACCTCAGGACATGTATGTCACAGGGCATTAAGGGGTTAGAGGCTAATATAACAAGGCTGCCAACTTGTTAGTGGGATAGAGAATATGGGGTCAATGTGGCTTACTTTGAAACCCTACAAAGCATGTGGAATCCTGTAAAGCAGCGATTAAGGCAGGCAAACCATGAAAATGCTTTGAGGTCCTATATACATAGTGATCTCATCCAGTTGATGCCAGCTGGGTACTGCAGCTGAAAGCTGTGCCCAGATTTGTTGCAGCTAACTGGGGAGCAGATTTCAACCACTGGAAGTGTCTGGCAGGGCAGATTGCATGATACCTGATCAGAGTGGTATACACTGGTAGCCAAAGAGCTACCAGTCGCTCAAGCTACTTTGAGACCCCTTCAATAAAGGGTTAGGAGAATTCGCTTTGCATTGCTGCATTAATTCTTCAGTTCCTAAGTGTTAGTAATGTTTCACAATAAAAGCAGCTCCAATTAATCTTCATAGTATTTGGGCTGCAGAAAATCTTGGTACTGTCAGTTGTAGTAATTGAATGATAGAGTATCCCCCTCCCACCCCTTTTATGGATGTGACCACCTCAGAGCAGCAAGATTGTCCAGGTGGATCACAGAGAAACAACCCTCAGTGAGCGCAAGGCAAAAAACAGTCATAGGGGCACAGGGTTTTCCTTACGTTCACAGTAAGATTGTCCCTTGCTGTGATCTGTCTGGTCAAGAGACCAGATTCCACATCTAAGGAGGTGGCTTATACTAGGTAAAGGGCTGGAGGGGGATAATTCAATTACTCTTGAACTACAACTGACAGTATTGGGACATTTTCAAAGGCCCAGATACTACAAAGAATTGGAGTTGCTTTTATTGTGAAACATTGTATCCCTTTAAAAAGGGGGGGCAAGCATGGGTGGGCAGCAATGGATCAAGTACCCCTGTGGAAAACCCAAGCGCAGAGTTAGTGTGCAGGTAGCCTGAAGATTCTTCAAATGGTTACTCAAAAAAATACAAGAAAGATTTTATTTGAAATATTACAACATATAAAAACTACATTACCACATGTACAAAGTGGAAAGAAAATTGCAGTACAATGTATAATAAAATCCAAAGTTCATTAAAACGCCGAAGTGCAGTTGCACAGCTCATTGCAAAGATGCATCCGATAAAGAGCTGGAATGTCAAGTGGATCACAAGAAGCCCAAATTCGAATGAGGTTTTGCCATTTGCAGTTCACATTATAAAAAAATGTTTAAAATGCCCATGGCCACAGGGCAGGTAGTACTCCAAACAAGTTAATCAGTTTCCATTTTCTCTTTCACAGATTCTGTAGGAGAAAAATGTAAAAGTTTAGTGTTACTGCATTTTAGGATGTAAAGTTTCTCCCCATGTGACTTCCTAGCTTAAGCCAGTTTGAAATAAGTCAAGCCTAACGAGGGTTGAGACTGTACATTCTAAGGGGCCCATGTTCAGACAATGGAATTCCTGACAAACTGCATGCACCATAGTGGGTAGATTTAATTTTAGATGGGGCTTTTAAATCTGAATGCTTGTTTATTCACAATGAGATCAAGGCATTAGAACAAATAGATTCTAAATTACTTTTATGTTGGTTGTGGAGAATGGCATCATCTTTAGATCCATATGGTTGCAAACAGTTAAAGCAGTGATTCTCAACCAGGGTGCCGTGGCACTTTGGTGTGCCACAGACATCAACTTAGGGTGCCCTGTGTTTTCTATGAAGACTAACAAATGTTTAAATAAAGATTTATAGAAATGGTTATGCACAATAGATTTAGTTTTGTTACTATGATTATAAAACCTAATAACTGTATATGTATGTATTATACCCTTCTTATGCCCTTGATAAAGTACATTAAATATGTTAGGGGTGCCCTGAATGTTGTAGATTGTGTTGGGGTGCCCCGAACAAAAAAAAAAAAAAAAAAAGCTACTCAAGCCCAAAAAGCCATTCCCCTCACATCTGCTACTTTCTACCAGGAAGTACTAGCTATTGTACCTAAACCAAGTAGTATGCATTCAAAGATATATAGTTTAGATGGCTCTTGATAAATTGTTAGTTCCACTTGAAGAATCAGATGTGTAAGCAACAGCTTCACAATGTGTTGTGCACCTGACCCTTAAAAATTGTTGAGCTTTATTTTTGCAACGTGATTGCATTAAGCCTATTGGAAGAAAACCAGAGTTTTAGCCTAGTATAACCAAGTGGAGAGGAGAACCCCCCCCCCCCCAAAAAAAAAAAAAAAACCACACACAACACAAAACCAAAAACACAAACAAGCCACCTTGTTATTGGGATGGCTGCTCCTAGTCTGGTTAGATTTAAAAGGGACAGGTTTCTCAATGAAATACAGCTAGGTGGCAGGGTTGCTATTGATGTGAAAAGTAGTACCCTCCTTTCTCTGTAGGACAATTGCAACAACTTTACTTCTATAATGACCCCCCCCCCATATGCAAGTTTTCCCCATTGCAAATGAAGACTGCATCATGTAGATATTCAGTGAAGCATCACGGCATGTCCACTTTAGCCCACAGAGTGCCAAAGGAGTACCCAACATACTGCAAAGCAATGCGTTTGATACCCTCTGGAACTAGAGGTTAAACCTTTTAATGACTACAGGCATGTACACCACATTTAGGTTGTGAAAACATGTATTTATTGTACCAACCTGTCTCATTTTCCTTTATTTTTGCCAAGACACATGACTTAATCTCCAAGCCGATTGCTCTGGATAGAGGTGGAGGTACTGCATTACCAACCTAAAACGAGTACAGAAGATTAGTTTTCAAACATTATAATGAGTATTGCTCCCTGCAGAATGAGAATACGAACCTGTCTGTGTTTATCCAATACATTTCCAAATAGTCTGTAGGTATCTGGAAAGCCTTGAGAACGTGCACACTCCCGAACACTCACCACACGATGTTGCTCTGGGTGAAGAACACGACCCTGCAAGAGGACGAGCCAAGAATGCAGATTAAACATATGCTTAGACAATTCATTCAAGCCATCTAACAAAACCCTGATAGTGACAATGCCAATCTGGTCTAAGGCAGTTTTGATGTTTAACTTTGTCACTTAATGCATGTGTGATAGACTTACAATTCAACAATGCTCTGCATAATAGACACCCTCCTGCCTACCAGTGTAGGGCAATTTACATAGACTTATAATGCAGCAGGGCATTCTTAATCCCCCCCACCCCTGTTAGAAAGTGGGCAGCTTTCAGACTGGCTACCTACAGTGTTGTAGTATAGTATGTAGACAGCCTTCTGATTGTCACCTACAGTTCCAAGGCAAAATGCAATGTCGATGTGTAACTGTTTGACAAGGCTCTGCTCTCATTGGCAGCTGCCTGACATTTGCTTTGGACAAGCATGAGTGCTTTTGCAAGCAGGTGGCTGATTGGCTGCCACCTGTTTCCATCTTGTCACTGGTTCCCCTTTTGCTTTGTTGAAACAAAAGGAACCTCCAGATAAGCACGGTAGTGTGTGTCTGGAAGAACTTTTCCTTCTGTAAGGGGAGTATTTTCTTCTGTAGATTCTCAAATCTTAAGTGTTTTTTCCCTGGGGAAAAAAAAAAAAAAAAAAGCGCCCACCCACACAAGTAGGGCAAGTGACTGGTGCGAGCTACTAGTTTAGTCATTCAGCTATGGAAGAGGGTCCTTTTACCACAAGGTCACTGTGTCCCCCAAATGGTAACCAAGTTTTCAGACAGAATACCATACAAGCAAATGTTGGCTCACCTGTTTGCCCATGGGTTCAGGGTTTGTGACAGTTGTGCTGAAGAAACCGTCCCATTCTAGTCTGCCATAGAGACCGGCCCAGTGGTTATGTCTGTTCCCTGTGTGTGGCAGGCACCAGGGGACTAGTGTGTTGAACTGCCGATCTGCAGGGTCACACTGTTTACCTAGAGAGATATGGTGGTGGGGGGGGGGGGGGATAGAGAAAGTAAAGTTAGAGAAAGTTGAGAAGTGTTAGAACCACAGCATATTGTACAGCACACCCCAAATAAAAAGGCAAGGACATTTTACTGCATCATACTAATTGACACATTTTAATTGGTCCCAGGCTACTGCCTCAAAGTTACACATTTATAATCTTATTTTAGACAAGCAGGATGGGGGAAAAAGGAGCATTTCTGGGGTAGTAGCTGTGACCAAGATACTGGGGCTTTAAGATGGAGTACCAGATGGGTGCTGACACATTGCAAATCAGTGTATTATAAATGTTAACCCTGCCAGAGGGGTATGTTTGAACATCAAATGGGGCTTTATCTTGAATTCAAGGGAAACCCATTCTAAAGCATGCACCACCATTAGCAACCAATCAGCTTTGCCCCCCTAGGGAGGTTGTCAATGGATAAATACCTTCAGCACAACAGCAGACTCCCCTCAGTGCCCCAGTGCTGCTGCGGCCGTTCTTCTTGTCATGATGGGTGTATCGCAGTTTCCTTGTTGTGGTGCCATCTGATAAACGGACCTCCATGTTAGGGAGGTCTCGCCAGTCTGAACCAGGAGCGAGGGGTATGTGCCTCATCCGGGCTGCTACTAGTGCACTCATGTCCTGCAGAAGAATTGCAGCGTCGTCAACAAGTGGATCTGCAGCTCCACATGAATACAAGTTATTGTACAATCAAAATGCCATTTCATTCATTCCATGTGCCAGTGTAAACAAAACTGTGCTGGATTTTGGATTTAGAGCAGAGTCTCCAAGTAGCTGGCAATTTTTGATACCAGCGAGTAGCTCTCCTCTATTCAGGTAGAAAGCTTTAGGACTTACCAGAGACCAGTCCAGTTGAAGTCTGCTCCCCAGTTAGCTGCAGCCAGTCTGGTCACAACCAGCAAGTTGCTAGTAAACACAGGTAGTGTGCCTTACTATACACATTTTCATTTTTTCCTGACCCATTCTGCTGTAGTCACCCTTGACAGCCACTTGCTTATAAACTGAGTTTTGACAAACCATGCAGATTATACCCAAGGGCATAACTACTGGGGATGCAGATTTTTCACTTGTGTAGGGGCCAGCATCCATGGGGTCCCCATCTGCCCCACAGTAATAGATTCAACATTAGCATTGGGACCCTCCAGACATGCCACTGTGACAAGCATGTTGCATTAGTGAGATTCTGTATTCACTCCATTGTAACACTTTGGACTTGTGTTCATTAGAAATTTGTCACTTAAAACTATAACCTATTACACGTTTAAAGATGGGGAAAGCCCCAAGTACACTAAAAATCTGTAGCTCACCGAAGAGCCACAGGCTTCATCTGCAAAAAAGCAGCATTTGTTCTATAAGGACCCTGGACCATCATGGGTTGTTATAACCTTAGTACCCATGACAGTCCTGGAATTCCAGGCTGCATGCTGTTCGGGGAGTCTTTTTTTTTTTTTTTTTTCTTAATAAAATTCCAAAGTCCCCAGTCCTTGAGTGACCACACTGTGCGTGGCTGGTCCTTAAGGTGTTAAAAGGGAACTTGCACCCCAAAAAAAGATTTTTTTTTTTTTTTTTTAATATAATTGCCAAGTATTTACTTTAATACAAGCACACTTTGCACTAAGCATTGCAATGTGATGGATTGAAGCTAGTAACTTATTGATAAATGAAAAATACATACTGGTGAGGTGGATAGTGACTCACTTCACCAGTATGCGTTTTGCCTTGATCATTTAGAGTTTCAGCGTGGTGGAGTGATGCTACCAATGTCACTGCATCACACTCTAACACTTAATACATTACTTTAGTGCCAAGGGTGCAGGAATAAGTACTTTTCATTACGGGAGACATTTCATTGTACGGGAGCTTGCTGTTCCATTATGTGCTGCACATCAATATGAAGGGAAGAGTGAATGTGCTTCCAGGGAGCTGGGAGGGAGGAGAATTTGACAAGGGACATCCAGCCGGTCTGTACCCAACTAATCACATCACATGGACATTTTATAATAAATTAGATTTGATATATAAAGCCAATCTAAAGACCATTTTAGTAGATGAATCAAGTAGTGTCTTGGTATGAAAGTTCCCTTTAATGTGAATAGTTTCCAACCCTTTGAGTACCACAGGGGTACAACACTGCATACCCTTCTGTCACTCAAAGGGTTAGTGTATCATCTCCTTGTAACAATTTTACAATGCTAAGGTGGTCTTGTTTTTTGTGCAGTAGGTTTGTTCCTTCAGTTTGCAAGAACTGGAGATGGTTTACTACGTACAGTTATGAATACATGTTATTTTTAATATAGGTTGAGTAGCTCAGTTCAGATTTAATCAAATAGTAAGCTCCCATTAAAGAGGGATTTGTTGACCCTGCTTTAGGAGTTTGCTAGGAGAATAAGTTTCTCTCCATCACGAAATAGACCCCCTCACCTTACAGATATGATCCCTGAGAATTGGCTGGTACTGAGAGCCCCGAATCTGTCTCTGAAACCAAGACTGAGGTTCACCATTATAGGAGATCTCCAGTGCAGAAGCTCCATTACGGATTTCAGGAAGGTCTGACATGGTGTCCCTGACTGTGATCGTTCTGAAGAGACTGGAGTATGTTCTGTGATTGGAAGAGAATTGCACATCATTTACTTTTTAATTAGGAAACATCCTTACTATAGCCCCTTGGTCTCAGATATGGTACTCAACAGGTTAATGGAGACTAAGAAGCCCAATGGCAGCTTATTTGAGTTGATCTCAAGTTTAATCCACCGAATCCCTCATTTTGAACACCTGTCTTAATGCAGAGGTAGGTAACTTGGCTCTGACAGAAAACCACAGTTATCGTCCCTCAGGCAGATTAAGATAAGTCCTACATGTCAAGGAGTAACAGTTGACTACGCCTGCCTCAATGCAAGTATTTTAATAAACTTCAGAGAGCCTTTAAGCCACATCTTAACAGGTGTTAGACAATTAGACTTCACATTTAATGCAGACTTCTAGATGAGTCATGCTACATGATTATATACAGATTCTTATTCAGCCCTATAGAATGAAGTAGCCTCCTGCATTAAAAGGGGGAATGCTACACCAGTTAAGCATCTCACATTGTAACCTGAAATCACAGAGCCCTTCAGTACCCAAGAGGCAATTTTAAGAATATACCTTGTGATGTTGCTGACATATTTCTTATCATCTACCACAACACTAAGTTGACAGGCACGGGGAGCAAACACATGCAGAGGCTCAGGGAACATTGGCAGCTTTTCTCCTGGGGCAGCAGCAAGTATGATTGCTCTTCTTCGGGTCTGTGCTACACCGTACTGACCAGCCTGCAGTAGAGAGCACACAGTTAGAAAGGTACAAACAGGAAGCTGTATTCCAGATTTACGATGCCATTTGGAGCCAGGACTCATGGTTAGCAATCCCTTGATCCAGTTAACCCCTTTGAGCACCAGAGGGGTATGCAACACAAAGCAATGGTGTATGCCTGGCACTCAAAGGGTTAATCTAACAGTAAAGCCTAAAGGCTCATTTGTAGGGGAACACGACAAACTAATCCTCTAACAGGAGGGGGAAGAATGGCTCAAGACTCCATAAAGCTAGTGGAGCTACTCATCCAGGATACCACCATTAAAGGGATAGTAACTGATGAGAACGTAGCTCCTGTTAATGTTCATATTATGGTTCATGTTGTGCTGTACATAAAATGTGACTTGTAATCAAAAAGTCAACATAACCCCCTCCTGCCCTTTAGATGTGGAATCCAGTCAATGACCAGGCAGCTCAGTGTGGGACAACTGCTGAGCATAATTAAATCCCTGCCCCACTTGACAAAGGAGGGCAGGAATTTCATTACACTCACTGAAGATTGTTCCTTGCTGGTTGTTGTCCAGAACAGATGGGAGGGGGGCATTATGTAGGTAAAGGAGGCAGAGAAGGGGAATACTTTAATACATTTTCTTCTGAAATACAAGAATTTATATACAGCACTACATGAACCATAATGAGCATTAACTGGAGCTACATTTGCATCCATAACCATCCCTTTAGTGCGCAGCAGGCTCCCACTTAGTCTAATATACTAAGTGGGATTGACCACAAGTATTAACCACAAAGCTACTAGTTTAGTGGTAGTCAGACTACAGCTAATCTCAGTTTAGGGTTTAATTTCTTTAATGCAGACACTAGAGAATGGGTGTTCAGCTTGACCTCCATTTTAAAGATTCAGTCTAGATCTGGTGTAGTCAACCCAGGGCCTCGAAAAAACAGTACATCTTTTCATAAAGTCTGAATACATGTGATCTGTAGCTCACCAAGCAGAGCCACCAGTGCTCAAGCAGATCATGAAGACATTTGTTAGCTAAAGGATCTCTACACTGAACCAGACCAGTTATTGTAAGAACCTTTAAGGTCCATTACCTGAAGGACACCAAATGTACACTGGTATCCCATCCTTACAAGGCAGCGCAGGGTAAGTTTAAGCACCATTGACCTTTTGAATGATACAAAATTCCTGACATTCTCCAACAGGAAGAATTTAGGACGGTAGTAGTCACAGTAACTGGAAAGAGAAAGAAAGATTTAAGATTTTTAGTTGGGTAGCAATTTTGAACCATCTCAAACTGCTACTGCCTGCCATTCAAGGGAGAGGGTGGGGACCCCAGAAAAACTCTGCAATACAAGCAGAAGTGGGTAGCATTCACATTCCCTGCATAAGCCTGCTACAGAGTCTACTGCAGTGGTGGGCAGCCACAGGCTCTACAGCAGTTTATCCCTAGCATGCAACTGGCTTGTTTTGCAAGTTTAGCCCCATACAATGCAGGAACACCACACCAGGGAGAACAAGTTCTGAAACGTCCCCCCCATATTTGTCTACAGGGGGCCCAAGTGCAAGCAAGGGGAGCGGGGGAACCCACACACAAAAACGAAGAGTTTTAAGGCAGATGAGATTATGTAGTGTGGATGCCTACCTGAGATATGAAACCACCAAGGAGTTCTTGAACTTTGAGTAGGTCCTGGAGTTAAACCTATTCATTCCACTAAAGCCTTGACATGGTGGCCCTCCACACAGCATTTCCACATCACCTTTTTGAGGTAGCCGCTGCCCCAGAGAGTTTGTCTTCTCCCCAGACATAACAAGCTTCAGAAGGATGTTACAGTCCTCTGTAAACACTGTAGTGCCAGGATTGTTCAGCCTAAATGCTTGTGCAGCCGGGTCCCACATCTCTATTGCCCATTTGGTCTCAGATATTCCTGCAATTAACATTTACAATTTCTTGTATTAGGCAGCAAGCTTTAAATCAGTGTTTAGGAACAGCGTCTGTCCAACAAGCCAAGCTTACCAGAGAAGACACTGGTTAAGAATGACACCATGTTAAACATCCACACAACCATTCAGCAGTTTATTAGGCATGTAAAGTTTCAGATACACAGTGGAAGGCCATCTCATTTACATCACATACCTGCTTGGTGGAATCCCTCAGAAAGACCACCACAGCCAGAGAACACGTCTAGTGTTTGCAGCTTGTGTACTCTATCCGTAGCAAGCTGGTCGTTTTCTGATCGTACAGAGCTAGTTTTCCCCTTGCCTGTAATGTAAATAGATATCCATAATCGTGAAAGCTTCCTAGAAAGCAATTTGTCACCACTCAAAAGGTGTTGCAAGTGCAGTTTAGGGCAGATGTTCAGCAACTGGTGGGCTGACTGTAGGCCTACAGATCCAATTTTCTTAATCCTGTTGTACACATTTCTGCAAAAGTTATAATGTAAGCTGGCATTTTTAAAGCAGATCAAAATGAAATTTCTTCAAATTCTTAAGATAGCAATAACATGCATACTATTATGCTGAAGTCTGGAATTAGTGAGAAATACGCCGTTTAGCAGGCAGCAGCGCAGACATCTTGCAGAAAAGGCATCTGCAAGTGCTGTCCTGTTCACCTCTAGGATTGAGAAGTGGAGTTACTTTGTACCTTAAAGTACCAGCAGGGACTGACTGCACGTGCACAGAGCACCTACAGCAAGATCCCTGCTGAAAAAGTTTTATTTCTCACCAGTTCTGGACTTATTCAGCATAATAGCATTATACACTTATTGCTATGGTAAGATGGGGGTGGGGGGGGGGGGGGGGGTGAAGAATCAGTTTTTCTTGAAGAGCAAGGAAGGTTTTGCAGACAGGTGGTATGGTTGCCATAATCTGATCAGATAGTTGCAGACAAGCTTCCCCCATAAGTGTAGCAATAGTGCTACTTGGCAGCAAGACATTCTGCTATCAAAACACCAAGTTAACGTTTTTTTGGAAGCAGCATCCAGAAGTTTCCTTGCTAGCAGAAGCCCTAAACATCTTTAATTTACAATAGGCAGTAAATCTAAAACAGGAAAGCCATTCTAGAACACTGCTCTTACCTTTCCCCTTGCCCTTTCCTTTCCCTTTGATAATGGCACTACGGGCATGGTTTGGAGGGTCCTCAAAACTCTTGGTCTTTGCATTGTAAGCCTGGAACAACATTTTCAATTAATCACATTGTAGAAAACAATTAAGTCACTAACTTTCTAGCAGTACAACCAGACATCCTAAGCACTGAGGCAACATGACTTCAGATCAGAGCTCAGGCACTCAGTGTAATCATTTATGATCTTTTGAAACAAATCATAGGAAAACCACCACCATTGATTTAATCAGTGCTTTTACACATCTGAATGTTTGTCTCAAATGCACTAATATGCTGAAGACCTAGAATTCAAGTGTCAAAGTAAAGTACAATTTAAGTAAGTGGAAAGGTCTATGTTGCAGAACTGTATTTTAAGTTTCAGTGCCAGGTATCGAACGATACCTCTGGCACTCAAAGGGTTAAGTTTCTTGAATACAGCCCCTAGTACTAGGATAGAGAACTATACCTCCAGGAAGTAAAAGCGATCTACTCCTCCAGCTGAATACTCCTGAATGGATTCTGTCAAGTCTTCACCATATTCTATTGTACAGCGACCCTGAACATCCTTGAAATCCACTGTAGCCTCCTCATCACTCCAGTATAGCATGTTAATGTCTGCATGGTAGCTGGCCTTCATAAACTTGTGTGTGTTTTCAGGCCTGGGAAACAAGGAACCAAGTTAACCTGAAGTGGTCTAGTAATTTAAATTCTTTGCAGTTATGTTTTTGTGGAAGAGCTGTTGCACAATACATTGCAAAGTAAAGCATCACACAACTGGTCCTCAATTGATAAAGGCTATGAATCTATAAAGTTTTTATATGCTACAAAAGTAGCAGGAGTTCATTTGTCCCCTTTATGGATGCAAATAGTCAAATTTCATCCTCAAACCTACCTGTAGAACTTGTAAATTCGCAGCTTGATGTCTGCCTCATTAGGTTTTCCATTGCTGCGCTTGTTGCAGTAGATCTCTTTGATACGGCCCAGTCTGTAGGGCTCTGGAGCATCCAGGTTGCTGCCCTTGATGTAGTCTGAGGACTTCCGATAATATTCTGGATACAAGTCTTCATCCACGTCATCTTTCTTGTGTGGCCGCTTCACGGGACTGCCCACTTTTACACTGAAATGTAAAAGGCAGCTTTACCCCTTAATTGAGTGATTCAGCTTAAACATGAGCCTAAAAAAGGCTTTACCCACAAAGTGGATCTGTTACAGTTTAACACTTACAAAAGACAAAGATGCCATCAGATAGCTTGACGTGAACACTGGGACTTGCACAAGTATTTTCTTCCAGACTAATGTTTTCCTCTGCAAGGTTCAAGCCTGCCTCCCGGTGGAGGCTCGCACCCACCTTGAAGTGGTGCAACCATGACTATGTTCACATCTGAATGCATGCAAGAGCTCCCCATTTCTATAGAAGAATCTTCCCTCACATCACCTCCTGAGTGGTAGTGCCATCCAAAGCACATCTATGTGTGATGGGCTTAAAGTTTGGGAGAAGCAAATTTATACTAAGATACAGTGTGTTGTGGGATTAAAACTGTTCTGGAATAGTTATAGCTTGATTGTGTTAACTCTTTAGTGCCACAAGGTTAAACACATTACGAAGCAATGCACTGGATACCTTTCTGGCACAAAGAGGTAATCTTAAGATTTAGAAGCCATCTTATTTCATTAGAAGTTCACAGTAGTCTGCATATGAGGCTGCAGTTTGGATGCTAATTGGGATGTCAGGGTTAAGGGACATTGATTGCAATGGTGATCATACACAAACATTACCATTTGTTAACTGCATCAGTTTAAGGCACAGCTATAAAGTAGACTGCTCACCTTAATTCAAGGTTGCATATTTGAAGACTGCCTATGTCATGTTAGCCAGAAGATGTATGGATAGAGATTCACACTTGTTACTGTATGCCAACTCTGTGGTTGCAGAGATTCATGTACCAATTAAGTTTGCAACTATGTTAGATGTTTGACCGATTTCAGGAAATCACTTCCCCCCCCGAAACTGAATATTTCATAAAACATACATTGGGATTTTTGGTTAATAGGACATGAAGTTTTCAAAATATGACTAGAGTTCACCAAGCTGCTGCATATGATAAGCACACCCCCACCCACTACACATTTTGGAGCAGGTTGTCTAAACAGCCATTTATAAAGACTGTAAAAGTCAGGTGTTAAGGAATACTATGCAACACTTCTGACAGCCATGCATCATATTCAGTTTATTTAAAAACTTGTTATGCAGACAGCCAAAAGAAGTACTAAAGCCACTGTAAACAGGAGTAGGCAGTCTTTGACATGCTAACGTTTTAGACTACAAAAGGTTGCCTGCCTAGACAGTTAGTGCAACACTGGCCATTTACCAGGAATGGTCATCTAGCCAGGACTCACCTGAATGAAAATGCATCAGGAAACAGTAACACTCCATCTCCAACTTTATATTGGATGTCGTTCTTGGAGGCTATATTGTAACATACTTTAGAATCCAGGTCCTCCACAGGATCAGACACTCTGGGTATCTCCTTTTGCCTTATTTCAGCCAGTCGGGCACAACTAGTGCAGAACCTGAGGACAGGCAGAGATTTAGTCTGCTTGATACTGAAGCCAGAAGCAGTACAGAAATGTCACACGAAAGCATGCAATAGCCCATTTGTAGGGATACGGGACAGTTCATTCCTTGTTAAATAACAGATCGTGAGGTCAGTCCTGACCCTCATGAAGAAGGGGATGGATTTAGTCAGTTCATCCCTGTACACTACTGCAATACGCAAGATAAGCCTTCCAAATAAGGTTCACTGGCCATAGCAATACAACTTGAACTGCAAATAGTCAGCAGCCAAACAAAGGCTTACGGAGCAGGTCCAAGTACACAAGTCTCAATGTTCAGAAACTAACACGGACAATGAGTTTTATGCCATGTTAAAAATGCATTAGGTGCCTTTTACTTGTAAACAAAATTATTGGCATTAACACCAATGATTAGATGAGAGCACACCTCTTTTTAAAGTTTTAAACCCTGGTAACTGCAGAGCTCACCAGAAGCTCTATGTACAAAAGGATCATTTCTGGGTCAAAACCAATTGACTCACAGGAGATTTATATTCCAACAGCCAAGAGAATAGGTCCCACAATTGCTCCACTTTCATTGTACATCTGTCAGTGTTGCTTCACTTTAGCCCTTTTAGGGTCTCAGCTAGTCCTCAAACACCCATGGATTTTCCTGCAAGCATGTGTAATTAGATAATCTATTTGAATCGCCTGTTCTTGTGCAGGGAGATCCAAAAACAAAGACAGTTTATAGGGCCTTTTGAGGACTGCTGTTGACAAATAAGACTTTATAGGACCAGGTGTGCACACCACTAATCCTTTAAGGGTTAAGATCCAGTTACAATTCATATACTTTTCTCCTGTAGTGAATGGCAGCCAGTCTAGTACTAGCAGTGTCATGGTTTAGAGGTCAGGAATAAAATGCTCCTTGGAACACAGGATATCATGTCCAGTGCTCACTGGTTTAGAAGCAGGTCACCATCAAACAGTAGTACTAGTTTCTAATGCACTTAACTCACTTATGCTTATTGTCTTCTGACTGCTGCGAGTTGGGTGGCGACTCAAAACGGGCATATTCTGGATCATACCACAGCTGGTAGAAATAGGTCCTTCCATCATCCTCCACCACTTTGATTTCTGTGTCCATTCCTCCCTAAAATGTTTTATGAGATTAAGACTTTAGCTACACAACTATAATACGAAACACCCTACATGCAAGACCCCACCTAGACTAAATCAGCTACAGGAGACAGCTTAAACTGGGCCGATTCCTACATAGAGTTAATCACTGCAGATTCTCTCCACTCCAGGAGAGCGCCATGGAATAAAGTACCATGCATCAGTACAAGCTTATATAATGGATGTAAGTATTCAATACACGACTAGTCATAGGTCACTGCCAGCTGTGGCCATTGAACTGACAACAATCAGCTTTAGGTGACCTGGAACCATGAGAGGCCATGCATAGGATACACATGTTCTATAGGCTTCTTTACACCATGTTCTTTAGTTTATTCTAAGATGCCATTTGTGTAGCATTTTCCCAGTCTTGTGGAAGGCACTTATGCCAGACTCAAAGTGGAGCAGGCCTTCCTCACATCAAAATTATTCATCCTGTCAGCAAGTGTCTGCATGTCAACCACATAACCCTGTTATGAATCCTTTGAGGTAAAAACAGATGAATGGAATGTCCCACCCAGCCAACATGTGGACATTTCCTTAGGATTGGAGATTAAAAGCATGCAGAATGTGGTAGAAGATAACCCCCAGACAACTAACCGAACATTTACAATAGGGAGAGGGACAGCATAATTAGTTACTTCATGCCCCCTCCCTGTGGCTGGAGATGGAAACCTTAAGCAATTAAAGTGTACTGGAAGGTACTGCAATGTGCCCCCAGCCTCAGGGAGAGGGATGCTCTATGTCCAGTACAGCACGTAGTTAAAAGGACAGTATGTTTGTACAAAGTCAGGACAAAAGGGAAGAGCAAGTGCTGACATTTTACTCTAGTAGTCAGATCAAATCTAAAGTTGTGCACTTCAAGCATGCATACCAATAAAGATTTCCATCTGCCTTGTCAGATTATAGCCTGTGTGAAAACATGGCACATACTTTGAACCATTCGCTAGATATGGCATGAAGTGGAGATTAGAGGTGCATAGCAGAGTTGAAGGGCCTAACAGCCACCATAATACTGCACTAGTCCACAAAATTATCCCAGTGTCTCTAGTTAGACTAGAAAGCCATGATAGTTACTTGGGAGAGGACCTTCATGTGATCTATTTCCAATAATTGTGACTTTGCTGACAGGGGAACATAGGGACCCTGGGATAAAGAGAAGAGTGACTGCACATACTACTACAACTAAGAACTTACAACACAGGCACATTTTCCTACAAGTTAGCTTAGGGTTGGACCTCCAGTTACTGGAGACTAAACACATCACTCCCAAAATAGGCCAACAGCCAGCTGGAGTATGATGGGTCAGATTGAGGCTCATTGTTCAGACTACTGTTTAAGCCTTTAAAAACATTGTTACAGGTTTAGGATTCACCCTTTGCACAGAAGTTTACTGTATAATCCCCTGGCCCTTTATAAAGGCAAGACAAAGTCTTAGCTGTGGCAGTGTCTCACCTCCATGAACCAGTTCTCAGATGGAGCCTTGTAGATTACATTAACCTTGCCATGGATGTAGGACAGCTGCATGTCTTCACACTCGTCAACCAGAAAGAGCTCAAGGGGATCAGATGTGGCTCCAAGGACTGTGTCTGTGCCAAGGCAGAACCAGTGTGCGTGGAACATGCACCCGCCGACATCCTCCCACATTGATGTGATCCTGTGGGGGAAGATATGAGCAGACATGAAGAGAAAACAGACATGTTTATGGGACTTCAACACAAGAAATCTCAAAGATTAATCCCTTTTAAGAGGAAAGGAAGTTACCTCCACAAGTCACCTCCTATAAGAAAGGCAAGAGCCAATTTAAAGAATGATGTTCAAGTTTTGTCCTGAGAGCCACATCTGTTCAACTTTTTTGGAGAGCTGCTATTAGAGCATCTTCAAACAGTAAGACCTTTCTTTAAGGAGGGAAAGTGTTAGTCTCCCACACATTGCTTTATACTATACTACTACCAGCATTTACAGTTTTAGAATGCCCATGCACTGTTTGCTGAACAGACTACCTTTGCAAGATACACAAAAGGGTTAATATCTAAATATATAAAGCTTACTCTGTTTAAAAAGTGATGCCGCAATAAAATAAAAAAAAAAAAAAAAAAAAAAAACACAAACACACCCCTCACCCACTTTAAGACATTACCATCATTCAGACATGCCCATAAGCCCTCTCGAGGCCCCAAAGTAGAAAGTTCCCGATTTGACTTAATACATCAGGACCATACCTGGGAACATGTCAAAGTGAGTGATGCTTAATGTGGCAGGGCTGAGCAGCAAGATGGAGTTTCACCTTAGAAAGTAACAGGGTTGGATGTCAGCGGAATGGACAGAATTGGGTTTTGTTACCCAAGAATCTCAAAGCCATTAAGGACAAGACTTTAAGCCAGTCTTAGATTGCATGCACCCTGTCTAATAAATTATTCCCCGTGTGACCTGTGGGGGTGGATAAAAATAGGATTTTAGTCTTACCTGTTAAATCCTTAGTCCATACAGGTTACTGGTAACTTTGGGTAGGTGTTCTGCCCCTTTAAGTAGGCAGGGACAATTGAGAAACATGTGCATGGTACCCTCTAACCTTAGCTGCAGCATCCCGTTAGCTTCAGTAAGTTTTGGAACAAACTACAAGTAGTCTGCAAGAAGACAGACAACTCCTGTGAGCATGAACCCAAAAGTGGCCCCCCACGTTCTGTCACAGGAGAGCCAAGCAAGGTCCCTTGAAAGGGTGAGACAAGTAACCTGTATGGACTAAAAAAGGATTTAACAGGTAATACTAAAATCCTCTTTTCTGTCGTCCAATACAGGTTACTGGTAACTTTGGGATGTCTAACCATTAAGTTCACCAGGGCAGGAAGGCAAGGACCAGGTGCAGGTCCCCAGAGCACCAATGAACCTACAGATCATAAACAGCTCAACACTAACCGCACAGCACACTGAACTACAACAAACAGGGCTCAAAAGTGAGAGAGTACTGAAAGGAGATCCTAGACAAGCAAGGCTGCCTCCAGGATCTTCCTGCCAAAACTGGCATGAGCAGATTCCAGCACATCCCCACGATGGGGTTTAGAAAAAGCGTGCACAGATGACCAAGTGGCCTCCTTGCACAATTGATCAGCTGAGGCCTGGTTCTTGTAGGCCTAAAAAAGCCCAATAGACCTTGCAGAATGAGCTGTGAGCCTGAAGGGAACAGGCTTCTTCTGAAGTCCTTAAGTCTTACGAATCGTGGACTTTGAAGCAGGCTTCCCTGCCCTAGGACCACTCTGGAAGGGCAAAGTATAAGACTGCCTCAACAATGTACACAGAACGAGACAATGCACAACATCCAACAGATGAAGATCCCTCTGTCAGAAGTAGGGTTAAGACAGAAGGAAGGGATCACAATCTGATTGATGTGGTATCGGAGTTCCACCTTCGGGAGACACGTGAGGTGTGAAGCACCGCCTTGTCCTTGAGAAAGGCCAAAGGATGGTCTACAAGACTGGGTATGCAGCTCCGCGACTCAGCAAACAGACAATCCCCAGGAGAAAGCCCATCTTCCACGTCAGCATACGTAGAGAAATGGTAGCCGAAGACTCAAAATGAGATCTCTGAAGTACTCCCAAGACTAAGATCCCACTGAGGAGCAGGGGAATTTAACACCGGACTGGTATGAGCAACCCCCTAGAAGAAAACCTTGACATCAGGAATGATAGCAAGACTTCTCTGAAAAAAAGCGCAGAAGTCTGAACCTTAAGAGAACTCAGACAGAGACCCTTATTCACACCATCCTGGAGGAAGGAAAGGACCGTAGGAAGATCAGAATCCTGAGACAGGTCTTTGTCAGCACACCAAGACAGAAAAGTAGACCAAACTCTATGGTAGGCTTTATAGGAAACAGGCTTACGGGCATTCGCATAGCCACCACGTCAGAAGAAAACATTCAAACTTGAGGATTCAGTCTCCATGCCGTCAAAGCCAGAAGATGAAAGTCTTCCTTTCAGAGGTAACCCTGTAGAAGAGGGTCCAGACGGAAGTTGAAGGTTCCGCCACTGAAGTCCAGAAGCTCTGGAAACCAAGACTGTCGGGGCCAGTACAGAGCAATCAGAATGACTGGGCAGCGGTCCAGTCTCAGCTTCTGAAGTACCCCGTTCAACAGGAGGAAAGATGTATGCCAGAGGAAGTGTCCATGGGAATCAACAAGGTATCCACTGCCAGAGCCAGGGGACGCAGCCAGCGAGAGCAGAACATTGGAACCTTCCTGTTGTGTCTGGTTGCCATCAGGTCGATGCAAGGAAGACCCCACTGCTGGATGAGGAGAATGAACACCTCTAGATGTAGCTCCCACTCTCCGCTGTCCAGTGTGCCATCTGAGGAAGTCTGCCAGAAATATGAACTGCAGAACTGGCAAGGACATGCTCCTCTGCCCATGATAAAATAGTCTTGACCTCTAGCCTAGCTACGAGACCTGTGCCGCCTTGCTTGTCGATTTAGGCTACTGCTGTGGCGTTGTCCAATTGTACCCTGACTGGGCAATCCAGTTGCCGTGTCCAGAGATGTATGGCATGAAATATCACCCGAAGCCACAAGACATTGATGGGAAGGAGAGATTCCTACTGAGACCACTGGCCTTGAACACTCATGTGCCCCAGCACAGCTCCCCATCCAGAGAGGCTGGCATCTGTGCCAGGATTAGAAACATCAGAAGTTCCCTGGTGTGAGCCATGGCAAACTGGACTGCTTCTATGGTGGAAATGAACTTTCACACAGACGACAACTTCTTGGCTGGAACTGGATCCAGAGACAGGATAGCCTGGACCTTCAGTGCCATCTAATGAGCCACTTCATTCATGAGAAACACCATCCCCTGAGTGCCGAAGAGGAGGCCCAGAAACACCATCCTCTGGGAAGGAACAAGGTCTGACTTGTCCAAGTTGATGATCCACCTGTGATGGGAGACATGAATGCAGTCCTGCATCTGCTGGTGAAGGAGTTCGAGACGAGGTCTTCAGAAGGAGGTTGTCCATGTATGAAGTCACCCTGATGCCGTTCCGATGTAGGATGGAGATCAATGCTCCTAGGACTGTTGACGACTTGGAGCTGTTAGGCCAGAGGGGAGGGCAGAGACCTGGAAATGCCCTCTGTCGCAGGCAAAGCGGTGATACTGCCAACTCAGACAAACCAAGCACACTTTTCAGACCATTTCAGTGAAGTAGCTTTAGGTCTTTCAATGTCTGTTCTGCTGAAGAGCCAGATGGTCCTGACATTGGATTCCACTGCTGTCAGCTAGATGCCAGTCCAGGGAGGGAATCTTTTGCTGGGATTATCTCAAACCATAAAGGTTTGAGAGATAGGAGTGGGGGCATTTAGATTAATAGCTGAACTGTGTTGTGTTCATATTCTCACAATACTATCCCTTTAAGAGCTTTGTTCCACATGCAAGTTTTGCCTTGTTGCCAGACTGAAATGCAAAGTTAAGCAAACAAGTTGAATAAAATGGTAGCAAGCAAGAGATTTGTCAACATCTCCCTCAGCTCATGTATCAAACCTCATTAACGACAAATATATATATATATATATATATATATATATATATATATATATATATATATATATATATATACATATACAAAAAACACAAGCTTTCCACATTGGCCTTGGTAAATCAGCTTTGCATTCTAGAAACAGCAGGAAAGAAGCAATTGAGGGGTGCAGGGAGCAAGAGTGCAGTATAATATTTGGTCTGTTGCCATGAAAAATCAAGTAGGCAAACTGTCAGGAGAGACTTCCATTAGCCAATGTGACCACATCATTGTTAGGACAGAAATTGGGCATTAAAAATCTCTACTTAACCCCTTAAGGACCATTGCTGTACTACTGTCACAGCAGTTTGGCACTTAAGGACCACTGACTGTCCTGGTATGTCATGGAGTTCAGAGCTGCCATAAACTATTACGCATCATATATTGGAGGATTTAGTGTTCACCTGCTTCTGACTGAAGCTAGTTGTGCAGAGCATTCATGGTGCCAGAGGAAAATGGTGTAGCGTATGGTACTCTGCACACTTCAGACACGCACTCAAAGCAGTGAGAATAAGTGTGGCAAGACATCATGGTCCATTTTATTAACATTTTTAAAGAAAACTTTCTAATAAAACGTATCCCATTCAAAGCACTTTCATGGTTAACATCTACACTATTGTCTCTTCTACCCACTGCACATTCCGTTAAACTTAAGTGGATGAGAATGAGCTAAGACAAAGCAATCTGCCACATACAGACTTCCCTGAAGAAGCTACATTGCAAAATAAATAGAGAAAAGCTAGTCTTCCCTTGGGGAGAATCTGCTTCCTTCCATAGAACAGTAAAGAGATCCACAGGGAGAGGCGCAGGGGTAAAGTAGGACAGGGGAGTGGGAGATTAGTTTTAGGAAACATGTGGCTCACAATAACTTCCAAGAGGCTGCACTGGCAGCAGTCTCCTGTACAGGCACAATATTTTGTATAAAAGTATTAACCCCTTAACAACTGGCTGCACAATGGTCACTAAAGGACCATGGAGCATTTTGTCGATCCAACTCAGGGCTCCCCAAACTGCATGCAGCCACGTGGGGAGCCCTGAAATCCACGATGGTCCTGGACCGTCAAGGGTCGTTCAGTCACTTTTACCCATGACGTACCAGGACCGTTAAGGGGTTAAAGGGGAACACTCCCTAAACTTGAGTCCAGATTTACTTAGTAAAACTAAGCAAGCTTTGGTTTTTTGTTTTGTTTTTTTTTTTTAACTTTAATAATGCATCTTACTTAGTGTTTGATATTCAAGGCTTAAAATTCCCCACGTCCTGCGGCACCCCACCTCAGGGCTACCCACCTCCCTCCCATCTGCCCTAGGGAGCGTGTTCATGCTTCCCTTGAGGTTATTTCTGCTGGCCAATGTTACAAGCTCTGTTTACCATGCTACTGAGGTTGCAACCTCAGTAGAAATGGTAAACAGCTTGTTGTAATGTTAGTCAGCAGAAATACACCTCCAAATGAAAGCGTGAATGCACTCCCTAGGGAAGGTGGGAAGTCCTAAGGAGGCGTGCCGCAGAATGCGGAAGTTGGAAATTTTAAGCCTGAAAATCTTCAGCACAAAGATGCTAACAAAAAAAAAAAAAAAAAAAACCCCAAAGCTTAGTTTAAGTAAATCACCTGGACTCAAGTTTGGTGAATGTTCCCCTTTAAAAATTATAAACCACAGAGAATCACAATGGCTATGTTCTCCCATCTACCCACAATATGCCAATATGCTCTGGTCGCTCAGGGTTTAGTTGTACAGAGCTGCGGAATTAGTTGGCACTAGAGAATGTACCAAGTTGCATTGCCATTTTCATGCAGTTTCCTTTAGACCAAAGTGGCTCCACTTTGTGGCATTGGCATGTAATAGCATTTGTTCTAATTGATTGAGACTCCTCACATAGCAGAGTGTAAGTGGAGCTGCATACTATCTACGATGAAGGAACCCTCATGTACTTTGTAATGCTACTTAAAAAGCGGACAGCTTGTTAGCAATAGTCTGTTTTAGTATACAAGTATTTATATAGTTCTTTAATGAAGACCATTACTGGCACAGAAGAAAGGTCTGAAATTGGAGAAGTTACAAACCTTGCCAAGTACAGCGGTTCTGTGGGATTATCTGGACTCACAGAGACACAATCACCAACTTCCAAGACCTCAGAGTCAATTGATACCTTCATGTAATATTCCTTCTTCCCTTCAGTCTGTGGTAGGAGGAAGAGACCCAATTAAGCATTTCTGGTCCAGAATTAAACAGCTAGGTTTTTACATAATCTTAAAGGGATAGTAATACTTAAAATGTAAAAAAAAATATGTTGTAGGGTTTATCCTCCTGAGTAAAACAAGGGTACTCCCACTGCTGAAAGGTGTTTCATTCAAAAGTTATTAATTTTCAAAGTTGAATTTTTTAGGTGCAATATCACAGTGGCCTGAAATTGTACAGTGGCGCTATTGCTACACCATCCTATGGAGATTTATGGTCAACTGACCAGAGCTGTCCATAGGATCGTGTAGCAACAGCGCCACTGTACAATTTCAGGCCACTGTGATATTGCACCTAAAAAATTCAACTTTGAAAATTAATAACTTTTGAATGAAACACCTTTCAGCAGTGGGAGTACCCTTGTTTTACTCAGGAGGATAAACCCTACAACATATTTTTTTTTTACATTTTAAGTATTACTATCCCTTTAACATTTACAAGGGGAGGTGGCAGCCAAGTACAAGTCAGTCATTGCAGGTATGCATTGTCATAAGCCACTAGGGGACTACACGGTCCGTATTAATGCTTTTTAAATTTGATGTTTAATCCCTTGATTGAAAGGGTCTACTGCAGAGATCTCTTGTAATGAAGGGGTTAAAATCCATCGCAAAAATTCTAAGTGGTGCTAGTCTCCTGTGCAACTCCTTTACCTAGAAGCTAAAATATGAAGTTACTGATATCTATGCACAATACAAAAACAAATGTACCATCAGAGACATGAGACTCCAAAGTGAGACACTGGGAAAGTGTCTGCCCTGTCAGTTGGCATTTGCCTCAGAATTTCACCTCTAACATCCATAGACATGTCAGTGATGCAAGTAGTTAAAGACCTTTTACCATTCTAAAGGTTGTCAGCACAAAGGAGTGAGGGAAGATGTTCCTGCACCACCACAAACAATGTTTGAGCATACCAGACTAGTGACTCGCAACCCTGGTGGAGGCAGTAGCAGAGAATAGGGTGTGAAGTCCACAGCTCTGCCCTCTTAGATACCCCAACCCCAGTACCCTGACATTAGTCATTAAACCCATTGCAGTGCCCCAGAATTGCACCAAATACTTTACATGCAAGTTAACACCTGCATTGCCAAATGCAGTCTCCACCTCCATGAAGCTGTGCTCTCTTCAGTACACTACACTTTTTTTTAAACCTGAAAAGGGTCACTTAACGCAAACATGCACTTTAAAGGCTACATTAACCCTTTGAGTGCCAGAGGGGTAAGCAATGCATGCTGTACCCCTCTAGCACTGAAAGGGTTAAATGGGACTTAAACAGCCAGCAAGTGATATAGGTCATAGTTTTTTAGAGACCAGCAGATGGAGAGCCAGACATCAGATTGAGACAGCCACCAGCTGATGGCTTTTCAGCTAATGGGGATTCAGTTGTGGTCCCCAATTACATGCTGTAAACCCCCTGATAAATGATGTAATTGAGTGGTTACTTTGACAGGGTCTCCCAGCCATGAAATCCTGTTCTTTTTCTCCTGCTTCTTCTTTCGCCCTTGGAGGATCTTCTTGGGAGATGGCATTTCTGGGATTACATCATCCACCTCCTCATCTTCATCTGCCTCTTTGACAGCCAGGTTTGGACACCTGGGAAATAGTTAAGTTGGGAATGAGTTTTGGCCATGGATTATAACTATTAACAGCACAAACTGAATATACACACTAATTCAAACATACCTCCTCTGCAAGCAAGCTTGTTTACTACGGCCTCCACCTCCAAACTTCACCATGTCTTGGCAAGCTTTGCACTTTCCACAGTCTGGTTGCTGGCACACCTGAGGTGAGATGAAGCCATTAATTTTAATTAGGTTACATGCCCAAGATGTCCAGCATGCTGCTTTGCACCATTCTTTAACATTTAAGTTATTAAAAAGCCCAATTTACAGTAGTTTGCACTGTACAATATAGAAATTTAGTCTTCCCCAATGCAAAGGGCGGTAATTCTGGAGAAGGAAGCAAAAGTCCTAGTACTTCACACCTTAGTTTCTGTGAAAGGGATTTGTTATTTTCTTTTGCAGGAGGGCAGGGAACTTTAGATGTCACTACCTCAGCTCTTAGACCATTTCATCCTGCCAAGCCTGCTCATTTTGACACATTGCATAGCCAGGACAAAAAGATAAACAGGGATACCTTCTCTCCTCCACTCACTGAGTAAAGTCCCATGTGCTACATAGAAGAAATTGCTATAGTGGAACCAGTGATACCAAGTCATCCATCAGGATTCCAGGGGGGTATGGGGAGTCAAAAAAATACAAAAAAAACGACAATAAGAGGTGTAAGTAATTTGTCAAGTGCGCCACCCATGAGGATGTTTAACATCCTACCATTTTCTCCCTTAGAATGGGAGTCAAGTGGCAGTCTTCCTGGCAGCTTAGACAATGCGCAAGCTTGTTGGAGTGGAACCTTCTCAAAGTTTACATGTTCCAGTCACTAGTACAAGACACATACCTCGCAGACACCACAACGCCTACGTTTGGTGTTATTTTCCTTGTCCTCATCTTTCTCTATCTGCTCTGAGAAGAAAGTGTCAAAGATCAGATACACCAGTCTGGTGGTTGTGGCTTTTGTAGGTCCTTTGTCCTTCTCGATCTTTGTGGGGTGCCTGATTGCTTGCCTCCTAGCAGCACGTCTGCAAGGGAAACAGTTAACAGGTTGCCATGACAAGAAAAATTTGCAAAATTGCCATTTGGCAGCTTGAAACACTGAATTCTGAGCTAGTTGGCTTCCTGTCTAGCGCATGCTGTTTGCCACTGAAAAAGAGGATCCCATCATTTAGGAACATTAAGATCGCTATGCAGCTCAGGCAGCTATCCTGGAGCAAACAAACTGCACTATAGTTAGCAACACATTGTAATAAGAGGTGCATCCCCTTGAATGTTACTCTCAACCATTGCAAACAATGCATTGAAGAACTAGTATTCAAGAATTTCTAGCCACCTTAATTTGAAAGCTCCAGAACAGCTCCTCTAATACACAAGGACCTTAGTACAGAAGGGGGGGGGGGGGGGGGGGGAGTGGGCATCCAGCTACATGAGACTACAACTCCCATCACCATAGATGTTGACTTATTGTGGTTATCTGCAGTTGTAGTCTCCCAACAGATGGAAACTCAAGACTGTCTACAAAAGGTTCCCTCACACCTCCATGTTTGCATAATTCCATCACGCACCTTTTGCCCAGAGTGACACCCGCCAACTTGATCAGGTCCCTCATGCAAGGAGTTATAATAACAGGCTGTTCATCACTGTCACCAGCTTCGTCATAGCTCTCCACCTGTTCCACCACAAACTGGGCATGCCTCAACAGGGAGTCTTCTGTGAAGCGGTTGAAGTTCAGTCCAGCAGGTGGGACAGTAGTCTAATATGGAAGAGAAAAATAAGGCTCTGCATCAGGATATATGGACACAAACATCTGCAAGTACCTTGCTCTATTTACCAATCAACCATGAAGCCAAGTAAAACTCTGATGCCAGAAGGTTTAATCCCTCAACATCCAACAAATTGTTAGAATGTCGTTTTGAGCATCCTAGTCCCAAAAGCTGGGAGAGCCAAGAGGCTGTATACAGACTTGAGCCTTATACATCCTGGCACCTCATTTACTAGACTAAGCTCAGGACAGCTGCTTTAGTCAGAAATATTAAAGATATTTCCAAAGCTTTTCCAGTAGCTACTTTCTACAGACTTTTGAAGCAAAAAGGTATTTAGCCAAAGAAGTCTTACAATTGCTCTCTAAATGGAGTATTCTTGAAGATCATGGCTCGATAAGTCCAATGTTTCATGATTTAACACTGAACTGCAGTTATGAACTAAAGTTAATACATTAAGCCAGTCTGACATCTCACCTCAATCTTGTTGAGCAGGTCTTCATAAGACACATCAGGATTATTCTGCAGGAACTCTACTACAATCTTGCTCATGTAAATCTTCTCCTGCATCAGTGCAAAGATGGCGCTATATTCATCACTGGGATCCATCAGTATGTAGTCAGCAAATGCTGCAAGATATCAGTGACAGGCAGAGTTTGTCAAACACTGCAGAAGTTCATAAACCTGCCAGTTTAGGAAAAGACATTGCTTAGGTCTTTGGATTAAGCCTTACCAGTGGTAAACCCAATCAAGGCCTTTTCACCTCCATCAAAGCCTGTTATCCACCACGCATTAATAGGACCCAGCTTCTTTGCTCGTACCCCACCTATATAAACAAAAAAAAAAAAAAAAACACACAACACACAAGGATAAGCATAAACATGCTCAGATCAAGTTTAGATCAGACCAATTTTACTTGGTAACCAAGCATAAGTTATTGCCACAAGGCAATTTGCTGTGTAGCAGGGAGAAAAACTGGTTCAAATAGTGTCAGCAGCTTGTCACCTTCTGCACAGATCCCAAATAGCAATGCTACAAGGCAGCTTTATCAAATACATAAAGAGTTAGCCTACTAGCAAGCAGCCCCAATTTAATGGGGGTACTAGGGATTTGAGTACTAAAATAGCAGCAAAGGAAGGGGGACCACTCCACACACTTACCATCCAATGATGGGTTGTCATCATAAATGGGTTTAACAACGCCACTAAAGTACAGCTCAACGTTCTTCTCGATCAGGCCAGAATCAAAAGGACACAAGTGGCCCCTTTTATCATAAACACTGAAAAGAGAACATGCAAGTCAAGATTAAAAACGTAAATACTGTAGGCCACTACAGAGTAAGAAAAAGGTTAGTCTAACTACAGCAGCAAGCTGAACCCCTGAAACAAATACAATGCCTGAATTTTAACATGGGTGGGCATTCAAGAGGCAGCTACAAGTCTACGTCAGGAATGCTTAAACTGTCCTCAAGGACCATAGCAGGTTTAAAGGATTCCGTACAGTGAAGCAGTTACAGAATCTGCAAGTCTGCATTTTATTTTTAATGGATGACCTCTGCTCTGAGTAAAGTATTCCATCGATTACTATTTACAGGTCTGTTCAAGGTAAAAAAAAAAAGTTATCACCCTCAGACATCTTATGTAGACAGTTTGGTTAGTCTCGTCATAACACAGACCCTCCAATCACTATCAGTTTTGCTGCAAGTCTCTGGTTTCGGGTACCAGTTCTTGAAGACATTAACGAACTGGAAAGTGCAATCTATTTTAGATAAAAACCTTGCTATGGATTTCTAGAGGCAGAATTATACTACCATCTTATGCATCTGTACCCCTGTTTATGCAGTATAGTACCCCATTTGAACCAAACACGGCTGCACATGGCTATGAAGTCTATTGTCCATCAGTAGACCCAAGCCTCCAATAAGGCTGCCCTCCCCCAGTAGTGTCCCATTAACAGTTCATGTAGCACGTTTCTGCAGCCCAAATACATAACTACATTTATCCATATTAAACCTCATCTGCCCTCTGTCCATTCACTCCATTATAAAAAAGCGCATAACAGGGCTCCTTGGACTTTGGTCTCTTAAAGGGATAGTAATGTTTCACAAAAACAGCAGATCCAATTAATCTTCATTGTATTTGGATTATTGAGTGTTATTTTAATACTGTCAGTTGTTCAAAAGTAATTGAATGATAAAGTATTCCTCTTTTACCTAGTGTAAGCCACCTACCCTCAGATGTGACAGTTCACAGCAAGTGAAATCTTCCGTGATAATGAACCACCCGACAGGTTTTTCCTTATGCTCACTGAAGACTGTCCCTTGCCGAGATCCATCTAGTCTTGCTGCTGAGACGACAGCACTGAAATAACTCACGGCCCAAAACAAAGATTAAATGGAGCCGCTTTTATTGTGAAACGTTACTATCCTTTGTGGAACCCAAGTACTTCAACTTGCCATTACAACAGGTGCTCTTATCCCCTACTTCCTAGAAACATGAGTGAGGAATGAAGTGCTACAGTTCTGAATCTTTCCAACCCTGCAGGTTTAGACATTGTGGGAAAATTCACCACCCTCCAGAGGGTCACAGAAATCATCTAAGGGCACACTGCAGGGAGCTGGTAAAAGACATACCATATTATGTCTAAGCAGTTCACATAAGATGTGAAGGACTTTGTTAGACCCATCTTTTAAGCAGCAGTTATTCAGTTGGGATAACCTCTCCTATAGATACCAATTAAGTCCATGTGATAAGCGACCCATGCCACAGCATGCTCATAACAAAGATATCCTCACGTCATGACAGTGCTTTGTTAGGTCTGAGAAGACTCGTGGCATATTTCTACCTGCATTTAAAGCCAGCTAACAATTTTCACAGCTCCTGAAGCTGAAAGAAATTATGACGTAAGGATGTCTTCAAGTGCAGAGCTGTCACATTTCTAGCACCAGTTTCACAGTTGCAGTGATAGAGACTCGGCACAGTTTCAGACAGCTATAAACACTGCTGTTTGATACACCACATTAAAAGCAGTGTAAAAGGCCAAGTTAAGTGACAGACCAAGCACTATCCCTCTGATATCTAAACACAAAATGTATCTTCCCGAGTCAAGGGAAGAGACAGCATGGTGGAAACTAAACGTTTCAAACTGTGGAGAGGTGTTGCAGATTTCATCTGGTCCCTGACCAACAATGGCTTATTAAAAAAAAGTCACTGGACCTACGGACAGCAATGTACATGCAGACCACCACCTTCCACCTGGAGCCATGGCCAACAGCTCCAGGTGGCTGGGTGCAAGTTGTGTCCCGATGCATTAGATTGCTTTTGGTTTGTTGTGAGACCTAGACGCCAAAATCCCATACCTGTCGAGGTACAAAAATTAAGTTGTTTCCTTAGAGAAATTCATCTTGATTTGAACAACTTCAAGGTCTACATTTGAACCCAAGGAGTAAAACAGCAGAGCAGAAAGCCAGATGTAGAATTTATAGATCCTTCTTAAAGGGATGGTAATACTTCGTTTTAACTTTATTTTATTTTGTAGGCATTAAAAAAACATGAAGATTGATATAAGTCTTATCTCTGGTTTAAGAGATATTCACAAACAAAGTATCCCCCCCCTGTTCAACCAGATCAGAAGGGAGATGCCCAGGTAGACTGCAGAGAGGGACAATCTTCAATTAAGATAAAGGAAAAAGCTGAAAAACTTGTCGGGGGGGGGGGGGGGGGGGGCTTTCATTGTTCATACAAAGAAAATTGTCCCCTTCTGTTATCTGTACTGTCATACAACCAGACTCACATCTGAGAAGAGATGGCTTACACTAGGTAAGAGGGGCGGGGAGGGGAACTTTGCTTGTTAATATCTCATAAGCCATAAAGGTTGAGAGATAAGACTTATATCATTCTTCATGTTTTTCTAATGCCTACAAAATAAAATAAAGTTAAAACGAAGTATTACTATCCCTTTAAGTCACCAGGTTCTCTATAGAATGCGACTCATTTCTTAGAGGCATAGATAACTGCCTGGAGCCTGATTCACAATCTATATATATAAAAGAAGACTTTGTGCCTGCCAAAACACACCCAGGGGAGGCATAAAGCAGGAGTTACTACTCCTATTGGGTGATTCAATCATGCAGGGAGTTGGCCCGCCCCCACTATGCAGCCCGCCCACCACTATCAAAGTCAGAAAAAAACAATATGGCCGCCACTTGCTCCTACACCACAGACAAACACACATGCCCCACTCACACACACACAGACCACCACACACACATGCCCCACTCACACAGCACCACACAAACACACACACATGCCCCACTCACACAGCACCACACACACACACATGCCCCACTTACACAGCACCAAACAGACATGCCCCCACTCACACACACAGCACCACATACACACACAAAGCCAGAAATACATATGGCTGACACACACACACAGTCACTCACCCTGACTCCCAGAGGCAGCAGCAGGACCTGTACTGCAGCACCAGAGGAACAAAATTGCACTCAAAGGGTTAAGGTAGGTCCTCATTGCTCAATTATTTCTTCACTGTCATCATTTGCCATGCAAGACACAGGACAGACAGCCATCAGATTCACACTTAACCCACTGACTGCCACAGGGTTGTGTATCAAGTTTTACCCCTCAGGGAGTGTGTTCAAACCCCTCACACTGTAAACTTGCATTTATCTCCCACTTCTCCTCCTTCCCCAGCCTATTACTAACACTTTTCCATATTTATGTTAAGCCCCACCCCCTACTCGCGATTAAGCCCCGCCCCCTTTTAACCCAGATTGCCCCATTGCTCTCTCCACATCAGCACCACATGAGGGACTCCACAAGTAAAAGTTCACAGGTATTACACACTCATGCCCCACTCACACAGCACCAAACACCCATACACACACACAAAGCCAGAAAGAAAGATGGCTGACACACAGTCACTCACCTTGACTCCCAGTGGCCTCAGCAGGACCTGTAGTAAAGCCACTGAACGGTGCTGCATCACCAGGGGAACAAAATGGCACTCAAAGGGTTAAGGTAGGCCCTCATTGCTGAATTACTTCTTCACTGTCACCATTTGCCATGCAAGACACAGGACAGACAGCCATCAGATTCACACTTAACCCACTGACTGCCACAGGGTTCTGTATCAAGTTTTACCCCTCAGGGAGTGTGTTCAAACCCCTCACACTGTAAACTTGCATTCCCCTCCCACTTCTCCTCCTTCCCCAGCCTATTACTAACACCTTTTCACATTTATGTTAAGCCCCGCCCCCTACTCGCGATTAAGCCCCACCCACTTTTAACCCAGATTGCCCCATTTGTCTCTCCACATCAGCACCACATCAGTCCCCTCTAGGGACTTCACAAGTCAGTGTTCCCAGGTATGAACACACTTCCCACTGCTATTTAACTCTGACATGCCTCTCTATACCTTAACCCTTTGAGTGCCAGAGGGGTACACAACTCATGAGCACATGTGTTTCTGCTCATATATGTTGCGTGTCTGTGTGTGTACATCTGTTACATATGTGTGTCCATGTGTGCATCTCCAGTGTGTCTGTGTGTACATGTGTTTTGCATGTCTCTGCCGCTCACTGTGTGTATGTGCATACCTCCCAACATTTCACAGGGCCAAAGAGGGACACGTTAGTTTTAGGTGATATTATTGGGGGTGTGGCTGGTGGGCGGGGCATTAGTAAGAATTTTTAGGTTATTTCATGACCTATTACTGGCTATTTATGTAACTGAATAAATGATTTAGTTCAAGACCAAAGTATTTAATTTGCACAGACTAATGTATAAGCACATATACTGAAGTTTATTGCTTTATTGCTGTAGAACAAAGTAATACACACCACACAGTCAGGGCTGGTGCAAGGATTTTTGCCACCCTAGGCAAAACCTAATTTTGCCACCCATTTCGCTCCACCCCTTGTGTCCCACCCCTTTATACCCTGCCTACTTATACCCAACCTCTTTTCATGATTGTCCTCTCTCTGCCCCCTGAGCCACTCTGCCCCTGTTCTGGAGATGCCTGTAAGAGATGCCCCCCACCAGCTCCAACTTGCCCCTTATCAGCTTCACTTTGGCCCACCAGTTCCACTTTGCCCCTATCAACTCCAACTTGCCCCCACCAGCTCCACTTTGCCCCCTCAGCTCCAACTTACCCCCATCAGCTCCACTTTGCCCCCCATCCTCTCCAACTTACCCCCATCAGCTCCACTTTGCCCCCCATCCGCTCCAACTTGCCCCCACCAGCTCCACTATGCCCCCAGCAGCTTCAATTTGCCCCCATCCGCTCCAACTTGCCCCCCCATCCGCTCCAACTTGCCCCCCCATCCGCTCCAACTTGCCCCCCCATCCGCTCCAACTTGCCCCCCCAGCTCCACTTGCCCCCCCCTCAGCTCCAACTTGTCCCCCTCAGCTCCACTTTGACCCTCATCAGCTCCACTTTGACCCTCATCAGCTCCACTTTGACCCTCATCAGCTCCAACTTGCCCCCATCAGCTCCAACTTGCCCCCATCAGCTCCAACTTGCCCCCATCAGCTCCAACTTGCCCCCATCAGCTCCAACTTGCCCCCCCTCAGCTCCAACTTGCCCCCCCTCAGCTCCAACTTGCCCCCCATCACATACCTGTATCTCCCGCGCAGTCTTCTCTTCAGTAATGCAGAGCGCGGCGGGAGATCATGACTCCCAGCGCGCTCTGCATTACTAAAGATCCGACCAGATGAGGGAGCGCTGTAGCAACATAGACCTGACTGTGTTGTGGTTCCTGGCGTGGTGTGTGTGGGCGCACCTCTTCTCCGCTGCATGCCCCCGCCCCCAGTACGTGTGCGCCCTAGGCCGGCGCCTACCTCGCCTATAGGTGGAGCCGGCCCTGCACACAGTCTGACCTCCTAAAAAGAGGGACAACAGGGTGGGAAAGAGGGACAGAGGGATTTGGCCCTCAAAGAGGGACACTTGGGATGTATGGTATGTGTCTGCCTGTATGCTGCATATGTCTGTGTTTATCAGTGTGTCTGCATTTCAAACACGTGCGCCCAATGGTCATAACATGACGGGCAACGCCGTCCCATGTTGCTAGTACTAGTATAAAACCCCAGGATTGTTACCCAGCATCCACCTTCACAGGTACAGCACCTGGAACTCTTAATCTTCAGAAAGATGGGGCTATATTAGATACCATAGGATATACACCAGATCGCCTCAAGTATACTTAAATGCTCCCTTTATATCAGAAAAAGTGAGGGAAATACTATCCATGCCTATAGATAGGAAGGGCATATCTGTTCAGACATATTACTGAAGTTAGAGACTAAAGACAAGTCACTTAGCCCTTTAACAGACCATTGGAGAGAGTAATATGTCGCAGAGTTACAATGCCCACTTTTCTGGTCCTTTTTGTGATGTATTTGTAATAGGCAAGCTTTGACAAACTGACCTGAAACTGGTAACTTTGTGCTGGGGGAGGTCATCATAGCTCTCAAATCCATCCTCATTGGCATCAAAGAGGGACAAGCGCTCATCAGTTAACATCTCTGGCTCCTCAAGCTGGGGGAGGGGAAAAAAAAAAAAAAAAATATAGATTTCTCCTTGTGAACAAAACTTGTCCTAAACCCCTATTTCAACTGGGAAGACTAAACACTGAAGGCTAAAGATGCTCTGATATGACACCAGGGCTGAACATATGTTGGGTATAAACAGACACTAGCGATGCCAGTGTGTGGTTACATTTATACACAAGCCAGGAAGATACTTTGTTATGCTAGACACCCACCCTTCAGTCCTAGTCAGACCGCTCTGACCCAGGACAGCTGTCATTCCTTGGATCCCCAGAGTCAGTGTATGATGCTGAACCTGTAGTTGCACTTGTTCCTTCAGCTATTGTGCAACTCAAAGTAACAAGGAGGCTGCATGTGTGCCAAGTGTATTAAGATTGTGGGAAAGTCATTGGTATAACTGCAGTGTATTTTCCATATGGGGGGGGGGGGAAAAAGAGAAAAAAAGAGAATAGGCTTCAGACCTGCTATAATATGGAAAAGGGAACATGTGGGGCTTTGATTACGACTACCATAAGCAAGAGGGATCTAGATCTCTAACGGGCAAGTCATTACAGGGCTGGCACATTGCAACTCCTAGAAGGTTTATTCTTTTGGGAACCCAAAATAGAGACCTAGACTAGCTGGTGGTCTGCATCACTACAGACTAAGCCCCATCATCTGGCCCTTAACAGTCATAAGCTAGGGTTAGTCAGTTGGACAACTCAACATCTCTAACCAGCTACTGTTTTTGAATGTCAGTCCAGATGACTATAGATGACCTAATCTCACTTCTGTGACCTCTGTACAATAAAAATGGCATTGTAGCGACAAAGTTACCATGCTCCCACAATTAAAGGGACAGTGTTAAGATCGATTTACTTACAGCATCATCTGGGTCACCTTGATAGTACTTGAGATCAGGATCATCCAGGTACTGTCTGCAGTCCATGCATTTTGGTGGAGGAGTCTGACCAGGAAAAATATCAGTAGTCACATTGGTAGCAAATATCTTGCGAACCCCCCACCACAACATGCACAGCACCCAAATATTTTCATGTCCACACTCATTGTCCTCAAGAGCCTTGCTAGTTATCCAATATAGTTGGACAAAACATTACCTTAGGTGGCTGTACAGGTTTTGCCTTTATAGATACTTCTGTTTCAGACCTTATAATAAAAAAAAAAGAGAAACATTATGAAACAGTCTGGTTTGTGTTATCAATTTCACACTTTGCGCTGGGATTTGCCTAGACAGGTAACCTCCAGTTATGCCTACTTCGTGTTCCCACCACCCCTTTGATCTTTTGTAGGCCACTGCCTATTGTTTAGTATGATAACCTGACAAGTCAGTCAAACATACTGAAGCCAACTGCAAGAGATAGATATTCAACAGGAAACTGCAGCTATAATGTACAATATCACACACACATTGCTATGACAGCCACATAGGCAAGTGATCATCATAGTAGGGATTTTACTGCCTAGTAGGACAAAGGTATTCCCACTGCTAAGAGAATCATCTTTAAAACAGACTTCGTAAACTTTATATACATTAAGAACCCTCTAGAAAGATTTCCATTAGTTCAGTTCCATGGGAGGAAAGTTAGTTCTCTATAGAATGCAATAGTATAGAATTATACCGTCAATTTGACAGTTTTGAACAGTTACGATGTTTGAATAAAGAGTGAGAGTACCATTGTTTTCTACACAAGAATAGCTTAAGTGTTTTCATATACTGCTTCTTTACACAAAAGACAATATTCCTAGTGAACATTTTCCTTTTAAATAGCACTTGTGACCAACTCCTTAAAATCAGGACCTTGTGGGTAATATTCAGGAAAGAGGTGGGACAATTCCAGAGCAAGCCAAAGGCTCGGTCTGGAATGGACTTGATCTTTAGACCACCAAGGAGGGGAAATAGATAGTCCAGTCTACCCTCACTGAGATTGAGATGTTTGTTGCTTGTAGAGGAAGCATCAAAAGTCTCCTGATTGGCTAGTTCATCTGTGTGCCATCCTGGTAACTGTCAAATTGAAAGTGCTGCCAGGACAGAAGGAGTGAGTCTATGCACTATATTGTATAGTTTACACATTGTAACTTCTGTACAATTGTGGTGCTGACACAGGAAAATTCAGTTTAACATGCACCAAGGTGGAACACAATATTCCATGTCACAGCTGAGCTTGGGTGCAAGTTACATGCACTCTGAACATCTTGGATACATGTTTATTTGCAGCAAAGCATGACAATTTGTGTCATCTATTACACAACGGAATTCAAAGAATTGTGTAGATACCAAGTTTAAAAAGGCATAATGTTTACAGTGACTAGTCATGTGCTGCCCAACTCCGAGAAGTCTAAAGTTAAGATTCCTTACCCGCTTTCCTTCTCTTCCTTAGTTTCAATTTTTATCCTTTTCTCCTCATTTTCCTAATAAAAAAAAAAAAAAAAAAAAAAAAAAAGGTACACAACATGCACAAGATTGAAGAGCGGGACTTAAGTATATAGATTTTTAATAATCTAGAGCTAGAACTGTAAGGGCTTTTCCATGGAGACTTCAGTTAAGGCATGGTAATGCTGCACATAACAGAATATATTGACAAGTCAGGCAAGCAGGTGGGCAAAGATTCAGCCTGAAGCTGTGGATAATAGGATTTTAGTGTTCTTACTTGTTAAATCGTTTTCTGTTTAGTCCATATGTAACATGTACCATGGGGTTGTGTCTTGTCTTCTGGAGGGCAGGACACATTGCAAAAGAGTCTGGGGTGGAGACTCTAGCTCAACCCCACTGTATAGTCATTTACCTAGCGTAAAGTAATAAACACAGTATGGCCAATCCATCACCATGAACTCTGGAAAATTGGCAGGGGGTTGAGCAGGAGGAAGGTGAAGAGTCTCCACATGAAATAACCTGTTTTTTGTAGTGTGCCCTGCTCTACAGGAGCAAGAGAGTTGACCCCATGGTACCAGTGTTCCATATTGGACACAAGCGAGAGATTAGGCAAGTCCCAATTCACTGTATAAGCCAGAATAAGCCTTACAGGACTGAGTATTTTAGTCTGTTTAACAGCATTTTTTAAAAAGCCACCGTTAATTAGGCATTTGTATATAACCCCCTGCAGTTTAAGACAATCTATTTTTCCTTTTGAATATTATGCAATAGATTGTTAAAGCTCTCCAGCACCCCAATGCAGGTAAAAAAACCTTAGGACCAAACCCATCACAGAATATTCATCTGTTGAATACCTTCTCTTGCAGCTGTTCTCCATCCTTTGGCGATTCAGTTTCCAGTTTTGCTTCAGGGCTGTCATCACTGCATTTCCGCTTGCTTGGTCTAATGAGATAAACCAACAAATGATCACAGTATAGCAGCCAGGAACAGGTCTCAGTATTCCAGTACATACAATATACATTTATAAGTGTTCATGTGGCAAGACCAGTTTGTGTTTGCCTATAGGGGCTTCAAAAGCCAATAAGTGCACCACCCCCACTTCACCGTTAAGCAGTGGGATGACAATCTCTGGAGTGCATAAAAGTTTTTGGATGCCAGTTGCGGTTGCCATCATGGATTTAAAAGTTTCCCTTTTTGGGAAAAAGGGCAATAAATTGTAAAGGCTCAGCTTGTTTTGAGCTATAAGCAGAGAATAGTGCAGAAGCAGGAGTACCCCTAAATAACCAAGTAAAAAGTCCTACATTTCTTCAAGTTACTCAAAGTTCACTTGATCCACTGACAGACCTCTGGATTCCTCACAATTTCTCAGACTAACTGGAATTCTATTCCTTCCCTCAGAATATAGGCACTTAACCTCTATATAAGAGACTGTGCCTGAGGTTTCATTTAACTAAATGAAGGCAGAATTTCTAGAGGAAATTTTAGTGTTTAACACTTATGGGCAGAGGGTTGTGCAACCATGAAGATATGCAAGAGTTGATTATAATACCCTAAAACATGACAATTCCTGAGAGCTAGAAGACAGCATACTGACCCTTTGGAGAACATGGAGAGGATTGTGGGTTGTTTCCCTGTGCTTCTTGATGGACGTGAAGAGGCTGTGGACTCTGAAAGAAATTTACAAGATTAGAACAAGACTTAACAGGGGAGAATTCTAAATCTACCTAGTGTCAAAGCCAGTAGTGCATTTGATGCATTGCAAATAATCCTTTATTTATATAGCACACACAGATTCCGCAGCGCTTTACACTCATATTGGTTCCTGTCCCCATTGGGGCTCACAATCTAAATTCACCTATCAGTATGTTTTTTGGAGTGTGGGAGGAAACCGAGACCTCCAATATTCAAGGAGTTAAGAGGTACAATTAATTCAAAAAGGTTTACATTTGTCCCCTTCAGAAGATCAGGCCCAGAATTGCTGTAGTTTATTTTTGCAGATATGGCCCAAGGCCCAAATGACATCAAAAAGTTAAATAGGTTGGCAAAACATCAGGAACATTTGGAAAGTCAGGATAATGAACCATGCAAATGTGGGATAACTATATTGGAGCCATGGAATGCAGGTATTTCAGGGCAACTGGGTAAGGAGGGCCACAGCAGAAAGAATATAGTGCAGCTGCAGTTTTCATACAGAGCTCTTGCTGGTGAGGTGGACCCAGTTAAGAGTACAACTTAGTATCAGCAGACCAATAAAAGGAGAGGCTAGAAGATTGAAAGAAGGGCATTTACTAATGCTGGCTACTAAATGCCGCTTAAAGAACCACCGGCAAACACCCCCCCCCCTCCTTTAGGATTTGCTGGACAACTTAAAAGCCAGTGTGAGTTGCCCGTGTGCCTTTGTTAAAGAGAACCTCTTCAAGTCAGTCCTGGACGTTGTGTCCATGGAGGCAGACATAACTGTCTCCAGGCAGACTACACAAGCCTACTTAATCCTATAAGACCCAAGTGTGACATGCCACATTAACCCCTTGAGGACCAGAGGGTCTTAAGACTTCCATCTGCTGTGGGCAGAGTTTGCCCTATGGTCATCACAGCAACTGTAAAGACTGCCCTGAAGGATCTGACATCTATGAGTGAGTGAAGAGGTCTTGAACAAAAATGCACTGGGAGGCCCATGCCCACAATTAGGCTTTACTGACTAGAGTGGGTGGGGTGTTTTATTAGGTGTTAAACACAGATACTTTCTTCACTGTATAGAACTGCACAGGGCAACTGCGAGTTACTCTATCACCTACATGCATTTGCAGGGAGCTTTCAGACAAGGACTGGATTCAGTACAGGCCTCCCTGCAGCACTGGTCTGTATGTTACAGAGGTTTTTCTGCCTTGAGCAGAACTGCAAGTGTGAAACAATGAAAATAAAGCTTTCGGCACACAAGACTGAGGTGTTCCCATCTGGGACATAAGCGTGCAGAAGTATGAATAGGCAGTTGGCATGTGCAAGATTGGCAACACTAACACATGCCAAACAAATCTGCTATGTTCATACGGGAAAAATATTCTCAAATCCCATTGATTTAAGTGGGGAGAATAATACCCTGCATGCCTGGTCTCAAGTGCAACAAAGGGGTTAAATATTCCATTTAAAGGTATAGCAATTCTTAAACCACACCTGTATATATGTATTTTTCCCCCCCCCCCGTTTTATCTTCCCGATTAAAACAAGGGTACTCCCACTGCTGAAAGGCATTTTATTCAAATGTTATTACAGCTCAGTTTTTTTTAGGTGCCATCAGTGGCCTGAAACTGTACAGGGGCATGGTTGCTATGCCATCCTATGGACAGCTCTGGTCCTGGGACCATAAATCTCCATAGGATGGTGTAGCAACAGCATCACTATACAGTCAGGGCACCGATTCTGCACAAAGAAAAAAAAATTGAGCTGTAAATAACTTTTGAACAAGACACCTTTCAGCAGTTTTTCAACTTTTTCTTCTTCTACATTTTAAGTATTACTATCCCTTTAAGTGAGGCGAGTTCTCTTAAAAGTTTGCTCTGCGACTTACTCTTGTTCTCTCCATTTGTCCTGCTTTTCCTGGGCTTGCGTCCCTTAACTACAGGTATTGACTCCGACATCTCCACATCTTCCTCATCACTGGCACAAGTACCATTTGTGGAGCACCCATTTGTCTCCCCATTTAAGGTGGCATCTCCATTCTCAAGGCTCAGTTCCTTCCGCAAGAGGGCACTCACTTTAGTCAGGTATCTCTCCTGGAAGGGCAAGAGTTAAGCACAACAGTAATTCACATTACAACTGCATATTGAAGTGCACCATTTACCAGGACACACGCCGACCTACACATGTCATCTAGTATATCAACACTACGCTATGAGTCTAGGCAGAATCCAGGCATTGGAGAATCTAATAACCAACACTGGGGCAATGTTTGAACTAGGAAGCTTATGCAAATTCATGACAGTATGTTAGAAAAACCAATCCTTGCTGTGATGTGAAATATACATATACACACTACAATATTAAACACCATCGTGAGTGGAGATGTCTAACAGTTCAAGAGCCACATGATTGAAATCCTACACCAGGGGCACAGAGGCTCCAAAATGGAGATAGTGTTTTAATGCAAAAACTACTGCCCCTTCAGTGGTTTTATCAGCTTGCAATCCCCAAATCACAAGTACATACTGACATGTAAAAAATTTAAACTCTGACAGATGCAAGCAAATAACTGCAATTTGTTGCATAAACCACTAGAAAGCAAAGGGATAATATATCCCCAAGTTAAGCTCAACATGAAGCAAAATACCATGTTTTATGCATAACGCAAAGAGCAAGTCAACTGCACTATATGGGAAGTTTATACTCTTTACATCCTATATAATTCGCTAAATCGTGTGTAACGCCGCGACATGTGCAGTAGACACTGCTGCGCGTGCTGCAGTCATGCGCAGTAGAGACTGGCCGCGCCGCGGCTGATACAGAGCTGGGCGCTCCGAAGGAGCGTCCAGCTCTGTATCAGCCGTGGCTCGGGCAGTCTCCACAGCGCATGACTGCCCTGCGACCGGGTGGCAGTGGCACTGTGGCCCGTGTAACAGGCTGTTCAACTAGTTACTACATAATATACCAAAGCCCACTAGCACACAAGTGATTAACCCACTGAGTAGCAGAGGAGCAGCTAATGCATTGCAAGAATGTATTGGTCAACAACCATTCTGAGTACCAGAGGATCAGGGGGTCTTTACTACACCAGTTTTAGTTGTGCTCAAAGTGTTACTGGCAACTGATAAGTCAACTCTTCATGCTACAGACCAACACATCCAAAGCAGAGTGAGACCTTAGCCTAAAGGGTTTTGTACCTGGGTTCCACAGAGACTGTGTAGAACTAGAGTCTCCTTACATTTTATGAAGTAGAATGTATTGCAGAAGGTTGGTCTTTATAAATCAGAGTCGAATTAGAAGGGGAGGAGTAATGTTTTAACAAGGAATGGTGTGCGTTTGTTCCTGCTGAATAAAACGCAAGTGTACTCCCACTGCTGGCAGTAACTTTATTCACAGTAATAGTTAAAATCATGTAGTGTTTTATCTGTTGCACCACATTCTATGGAGAGCAGTGCAGCATTGTAATGCTGTCTGGACACGAGTTCAGCACCAAGGTGTGATGAGGATGGGATGGCTTCTACAAGGTTATCAACTCTCCCAATTCCAGTTTTATTCTGCAAAGCCCATGGGTCAACATCTCTCAAACTCCAGATGAGACCTTGCATAGGTTCCACAGAACATAGGCTTAGGAGTTACACTGGAAACTGCTCAGTGTTTTGGATTTACAAAATGTTTACCATTCCATTAACTGTACAGTATTTCAATGGCATGTTCAGTTCTATGTAGAATCCTAGGAACTTTACAGAGCACTTGTCAAAAGCAGTGTGCAAAGATACAAGCTGCACCGGAATCAGATGCCTTTGAGTCTAACCCAGTTGCAGTTACTGGCAAACTTGTAACTGGCTTTATACAATACACAAATATTGATACCAAGGATTAAGGGATTAGTGTGAATTTATGAGGGAAGGACAGGCTGTGTTCCAGGGTAAAAACACTCAACTTGAACAAGTCTAATAGGAGAGCCATGCTGCACACAAGGATTCATAGGTTGCTATGCATTTAAGCAACCCAGTTTATTGGAGCAGCTCAGACATTTGGGGTGGAATACATGCATGTTACTAAGTAAGGACAAATGCGCCAATAAAGTTTGTAGCAAAGCACAGTTTCTTCTGTAAGGCATAGTTTGATCAAGTTATTCATTCTTCAAATTAAAGAAGTAATAGCCAGTAACCATCTTAGTTAAAACAGCAAAGTGATCAAAGAGCCTATACGGCAGAGAACTTTGTTTTCTATTCCTTAAAATGTATTTACAATTGAAGCAATACAGATAAAGATAGACTGGTTCTTGTGCTGTACTCCATGGAACACCAGGTTTCTGTTAAGTACAGTTTCAGAAATTCCCTAATGTTAATCTAGTGGCTCAATGGATTTGATGGGAGATGGCATGTACCTCAGTCAGCTCCTCTTTGCTGAACTTGCTCTCCAGGTCACTCAGCTGGTTTTTAGCATCTGCTTCCAAGAAGCCAAGCACCAAACTCAGCTTTTGTTTTATGCATTCCTGCAAAAGAGAAATAATGTTCAAGATATCCACCTGCTTCACAAATGTGATTTTATTATGAGTACAGAGATATTTGTAAGAAAGGTGGCAAAATAAGACTCGCCATCATAAGAGCATCTCTAAGCATAGTTAGTTTTAGGCTAGACATATTCTGCCACACCAGCAGTCTGATTTGCAGTTTCTGTAGAAAGTGATAATCCATTGACTGACAAGTGTTTTGGTACTTTACACCAATTATAAATATAATAACAAGCACTTAGCAGGCTTGCTGTGGGCCAGGATCAGAAATACATGGACTGTGTTATTCATTGATAAAATGTTAAACACCAGTTATGGCTAGCAAAACACTTAACCAGTTCTATTTTATAAAAAGTGCAGTATGAACATGATTCATATAGCACCAAACGTATGCAGACATTGCAGAGCTACACAATATAGACTGCTTGTCAGTGACCCCAATGGTAGTTAACCCTTTGAGTATCAGGAGTGTCCAGATCACTGCAAAGCAATATGTAGGATACATCTGACATTTAAAGGACTAAACTAATACAGTTCTCAATCCATGACCTCAGGGCCCAATTGCAGAATTCTTCAAGTCTTCTGCTTGAGCACGAGCTAAAGAGAGGCTTAGACACTGATCCACTGGTTGAGTGGAGAAATTATGACTGTTAATGGGCCCCGAGGACATGAGTTTAACAATAGCTAAACTATTCAAGAACTGCAGGATGTAAGTTGAAAAGTTGTAATGGCAAGCAAGTAATTTGGTCGCTGGACCATTCATCCATCCGTACTAGTCAGTTAGGTGAAAATTTAAGATCGGACAGGCTGCATTGGGCACATGGGCTGCAAGCATGTTGGACTGTTGAATAATAGAGCTGTTACACAGTGTAGGAGATCTGGGTGCCATCAGTACAGATACAGTGACACAGTTTGCAAAGGGAAGAGATGTACATTGAAACAAGCAATGGCCCCCAGGACTGAGCCATGCAGTATTCCAACAGTGGGAGGAGTTAAGTAGAGCCAGAATAGGAAACACTGAAAGTGATATAATTCACATCAGTGAAGTAGCATCCCATTGCACTTAAAAGGAGCTGCCATTAAAGGATTCTATAAACACACTAGTTACTGTATTACAGAACATCTTCCTTTCAGCAACGATTGGTACAATACAGAAATACAGTTGATATATGTGCATTTGTATTGTACCTGTCATTGCTGAAAGGAAGATGTGTCGTAATCAAAGGATTTTATGATTCAGTGTCCTACCATCAGTCTCCCTGTTTAGACTTTGGTCCAGTGAACCCATTTAAAGGCCAGGAGTGAAATGCACTCCATAACCGGTACAGTGTTAATGCAGCGTAAGCAGCCTTTAGCTCCCCAGCTGTCAGGGACTAGCGGCCAGAGCACCAGTGACCGAATGGGATTGATTGTATTTGCATCAAGTGCAAGAGGTTGCATTTTCCTGGTATAAAGTTATATAAAAGTACCTTCTCAGACATTCCATCCTGATCCTCCTCCAAAGCCTTCAGCCTGAAATTAAGATTGAGAACAGTTAATGGAGAGGTTTTTCTTGTCCTATAGTGAAGTTTGTGTGATTCAATTACTCCAGTTTCCTGTTGGGCACAGGGACCATATTAAAAAAAGCTCAAGGTGGTTTTAACAGTCTACTAGACTGGCATGCTATGCACTGTGCAGCACACTCCTCTGACAATCAGCACTTACCAACTAGCATTCAGTGTTTTAAAAGGCCCAATTTGGAATGGCCTTTTTACCTCAATGATACAGATTGTTTGCTCTTCTACAGTTTATAAAGCAATGCATCAGGTCTCTAGAACATGAGCACACAGGACTGCCAGAGTACTTGACAACTTTTGCATACGGCATCCTGTAAGTGACCAGACCTACACAGAGTTAAGAAGAGAGTTTGGAAAACTTGGTGCTTAGTGTAAATTTGTTAAATTTAAGAAAGCTGTGTATGCCAATTTAAAGTCAACCGTACCCTCTGCTTTAAAGGCCAGTTAATAGCTTGAGGTTTGATTAAGTAGTTGGGAAGCCTAATGACAGCAGAGCTGTATTCTCTGACCAGTCACGTAAAACAAGCATAACTGCCCATTTCCAGAAAGGGAAGAAAAAAAAAATAAAATAAAAACCACACACACCTTAAGCTGCTAAAAGCTCTTTCAGATGGGCAAATAATCCTTTTAACATGGAAGCACCACCTGAGAAGAGTTCTTGAAGAGACAACTGTAAGCTTCCGATTAAAGGGATAGTAATACTTCGTTTTAACTATTTTATTTTGTAGGCATTAAAAAAACATGAAGAATGATATAAGTCTTATCTCTGAAACCTTTATGGTTTAAGAGATATTCACAAACAAAGTATTCCCCACCTGTTCAACCAGATCAGAAGGGAGATGCCCAGGTAGACTGCAGAGAGGGACAATCTTCAATTAAGATAATGGAAAAAGCTGAAAAACTTGTCAAGGGGGGGAAGGGCTTTCATTGTTTTCATACAAAGAAAATTGTCCCCTTCTGTTATCTGTCCTGTCATACAACCAGACTCACATCTGAGAAGAGATGGCTTACACTAGGTAAAAGGGGCGGGGAGGGGAACTTTGCTTGTGAATATCTCATAAACCATAAAGGTTTGATAGATAAGACTTATATCGTTCTTTGTGTTTTTTTAATGCCTACAAAATAAAATAAAGTTAAAACGAAGTATTACTATCCCTTTAAGGAAGGAAATAGCTTTGTGACTCACTTTGGTACTGACTAAAAACAAAACAAGACACAAACTAAGCATGTTACAGTAGTATTATCCCAGAGTAAAAGGGAGGACTGCTCCTTCTCTTTAAGTGAAAGGAAGGGCAGGTAGCCTGCATATCCCCAACCTGAACTCTGATCTATAGAAAAATAAGACTAAGTGTCCAGTTGTGGCATAATGGGTTAACAGCAAGAGGCAGTCAAGTGCCTTTTGTTTGCCTTCCACTGAATACAGACTTTATATAGTTTTACCCAACTTCAACTATGATTGTGATCCACAGCACCCAGCCTAGTAAGGCAGGAAAGCAAGAGGCTGTTCACACAGGTTGCAACGCAGCACCACTGCCTAAAGAACACCCAAGCAAAACATTTTGATGCTACTCTTCAGTCTACACAAAAGCTGTAGCAGTTAGCCTCGCTAACAATGTAATACAACTCTAGGCAGTGTGAGGGCCTCCAGACAACTCCCATCACAAGGAACTAAAGTCTGACAGCATCTGGTAGGCATCACATTGTTCATATGGCAATTTTGGCCATGTTAGGGCAAGCTCATTGATGGGCAGACATGCAGCAGGATGGCACAGGTACCCATGCAAACCTGCAATCTTTGTTACCCCACACTACCTACACATTAACATTGCAGTCTGATCACATCATCCACCCTTTATGTAATACTTATATGCAACACCTAATCCACATCTGACCCAAGTAACATATGGATGACTGACATAGGCCAGCAGTTTAATTCAAAACAATAGCATGAAAGCAAGGTGGTGAGTGTGAAGAGTACATTTCTGATGGCTCCATCCTCCAGGGTGTGCAGCCTTACAATGCTACACCATCACAAGGTATGGAGACACCTTCACTTGGGTCAAGTCATATTAACTCATTGTTACTAGGCATCAGTGCATTGCAGACAAGGGTGCTCGAGGCCAAGTCACCTTTCAGTAGAATACATGAGCAACAACATTTGAAATCGTAGCATTTTAACCCTTTGAGTGCCAGAGGGGTACACAACACATTGCGTACCCCTCTGGCACTCAAAGGGTTAAGAGACAGCAGTGCCCGGCAATATGAAGTCACCTCTGGCACCCAAGTGAATGCACTTGACCATGTTGAAAGGCGATCCAGTATCTGGACTAACAGACTTAGATGTATGCTGAACTGAAACTAGGCACCTAACAAGTGCATGTACTACAGTATATGGGGACCACTTTACAGTTTGTTTTAGAGGCTCGTTGGCATCCAAAGGGTTAATAACCCTGCAGGCATCTTACAGCGCATATCTTCCAGAAACAGTACAAGCTTTCAAGATTATGAGTTTGTAGGGCATTGTGGACCCGTATAGGGTTAACAACAGTACATTGGAGACCTCCCAGGACCAAGCAGTTGATCGTCACTGACGTCACCACAACGTCACATACTACGAACCAGCCCAGCACTTACCGTCTCCTGACATCAGCAGGCAAGGCCAAAGCAGTGGACTGGGCCGGCATAGTTTCAGTTGTATGAGAACAGAGGTAGTAGGTGCGAGTTTCCGCCTGCCAGATGAGGTATTACTACACTGAGACTAGCCGGGATTCAGCGCGGGACACCGATACGATTCCCGCCAGGGATGGAGTGCGAGAGATGAGTGCACTGGAGCCGAAGTCCTTACAGGAGAAGGCGCGAGCAATACGATTTGTGGCGCGAGACAGCAGCTCACATTAACCCTAACCCACCGAACCGCCTCTGCTTTTCAAATGGGAAGAGCAAGCCGCCCGGCGCCGTCACCTGACCCCGCCCCCTCACTCTCCCGCGCTTTGTTTTCAGCTGCTTTGGGGGAAAAATGGATTAGTCCGGCCAAGCCTGGAAGCATAGTTAATGTATTGGCTATAATATTGTAGTGAATTTTAATCTGGAGGGGTGTAACATGATACTGTACATGGTTAAGAGATAGTGATTATCGGAAACTCCGCCTTTTCCTACCCCCACCCTAGAGTCTGCTTTGGACTGGTCCATCACGTCCCCTTCGCGCGTTTATGACGTAGCAGTTCAAAGGGTATGGTCTTCATATCAGCTGGAAAGACGCGGGTTGTTTTTCTGTGACGGATGGTGGCGCCAAAATCAATCACTCTGGAAAACAACGTGCACCAAGAGCAGCTTATGTGGACAACATTAGGCCTCGCCGATGTTGTGTGTACTACAGTTGCTATAAACATTGAGGGACCTTGTAGTTTTCAACAAGTGGAGAGCATCCGTTTTCTCAGCTTAAGTGGCAAGATCATCCCTTTAAAGAGATAGTAATGTTTCATAATAAAAGCAGCTCCAATTAATCTTCATAGTATTTGGGCCATGGAGAGTATTATTTCAGTACTGTCTGAATTGTAGTTCAAGAGTAAACGAATTATAAATTATCCTCCCTCCCTCCCCTTTTACTGGTGTCACTGCTCAGGTCAGGACAGCAGGGAGGTGTCAAAGTGGATTGCAGAGAGGGATAATATTCAATCAAGATAATGGAAAAACCTGTCAATGGAAGCAGAGTTTTCATTGTTCTCACAGTAAGAAGATTGTCCCTTGCTGTGAGCAGTCTGGTCTGTGGCCCAGATTCCACATCTGACAAAAGGTGGCTTACACTAGGTAAAAGGGACAGGAGGGGGAAACTTTATTATTCAGTTAGTCAGCTCTCACAGTATTGAAATAACACTCTCTGTGTCTCAAATACTATGAAGATTAATTGGAGCTGCTGTTTTTGTGAAACATTACTATCCCTTTAAGGGTGGATTGTTGCCGTTTCAATTTCAAATGAAAAATAACGACTATATATATATATATATATATATATATATATATAAAATGAAAAAAAACTATACATATAAATATTAATGCAGCTAAAGGAAACCGCATTATAAGTGTCTTGTGTGCTTGAAGAATTGAAGTGCTATTTAATGCTTAAATATTGCTGTGGCATTTCTTTAACAGAGAAGGGAAGACTGCAGGAAAAAAAGGCTAATTCAAGTTATAATAATACCAGAGATGCTGCTCATAGATCGAGTTAATGAGACTAGCAAATCATAAAACGCACACCTTTATTAGTAAATATTTAAGAACACGCTTTTATTCCCACATTTATGTTGCTACTATAAGAATTAGCAGGGGTGAGGGGACTTAATCCTTTGAGTTCGCAACGCGTTCCGTACCGCTCTGGCACTCAAAGGGTTAAAAAATGAGCAAAACCACTCATAGGAGTATAAAACATTAGTACAGAATAAGGAAATATGGACTTAGATGACTGTGACCACATGTGCAGCTCTTAAATTTGTATCAGCTGCTAGGCAACTGGTAGCCAATTTAATAAATGGATCTATATACAATAATGTTAGTACCAATCAGTGGTGACTCTAGGAATTCTATTTAGGAGGGGGGCACACATGGGGCAAAAGGAAAAAATGGAGGGGCCTCTTAAATGTCAACTTCCTACACCTAAAATAACGACATTCACACCGGTGGGTATGTGTGTAAACACATGTCAATGGAAGACATCGGTAGACTGGTAAACTACAGATTTGTTTTCCTAACAAGCGTTAAAGCTCTATCGCAATGCATCTCATCACCAGTGGTGTCTGTAGAAATTTTTCAGAAGGCCCTAAAAAGGGCAGAACAGCTTCTAAAACTACTGTTGCTTCGTGAAGCCTGTTCAAACTGCAAGGTTGCAGGTTCGAATCCCAGCAGGGTCAACTCAGCCCTCTATCCTTCCGAGGTCGATAAATGAGTACCATTGATTGGGCAATAATAACATCTATTATTTCAGCTGCCGCTCTCGGTTAATTCCGAGAGCGTGAGCTGAATGCGCTTTGAGTCTCACTGGGAAAAAGGCGCTATATAAATACTAGTTATTATTATTATTTTTATATTCATGGCTTAAACAGACAATAAGGCAAGCATGCAGACTAAAGTCTGCTCCAGTTCTGTTCAGAATCACACCTCATTCTGGTAGGTCCATTAGTACTTCTTAGGCCTTGAAGAATCAAGCTACTGTTGACCAGTTTTGCAAGGCAGCTACATTTTCATCTGTCCACACTTTCACTAAGTTTTACAAAGTTAACGTTCTGGCATCACAAGATGCTAGTTTTGGCCTTAAAGTTTTGGAGGCCATTGTTCATAAGTTTTCTTCCCTCCCAGTTGATTTGGGAAGCTTTGGTACTTCCCCATGGTCCCTGCATCCCTTAATGACACTAGAGAAAATAACAGTATTTTGATTTCTCTTAGGTCCAATATGGAACACAGCTACAATGGGGTTGAGTCCCTCCTTCTGGAGGGCAGGACATATCACACAGACAGAGTCTTTGGGGAGGAGACTCTCTCCTCCTCCAGCTCAACCCCCACCTACTAACTCCTAGAATCCACGTGTCCTGCTAGAAGATGGATGGGCAAAGACACCCAGGCACTTAGTTTTTCTTTAGGTTTTTCTTATTTTCTTCTTAGGTATGTGGCTATATAGTCCCCTATTAGGCGGGATATCATCACTGGGCTTCCCTGGAGTGGATTGACCAGTTCACTGGTCCTTTTTGGCTCTTTTCAGCCCTGTGGAGGGAAACTTGCTGACAAGGTTTCTCTCATGACAGGGTCTTTGAGGACTCTAGCTGCTCTCTAAGATGGTAACTGTAATGGGACTATGGCCCTTACCTACGTAACTCTACTCTAAAAGTACTGAATTTACATATAGACCAGCCAGCTGCCCTACACCTTACAGTGGCGTCACCAAGGGGGGCCTGTGCCTCCCCAATTTTCTTCACCTCCATCTTGATTAAATAAGTGCTTCCTTGCGAGTCGTGGCTTTTTTTTTCATTCTGGCTCTATTCATTCGGACAGCCTGAATGAACAAGCCAGTCTGCCACTCTGCCTGGTCTAACCTAAGCAATATCTGTCAGTCCGGTGCATTCCCAACCACGTTTACCAAAAGCCAATGAGAGAGGACAGTTTTGTCAACATGCTCCTCTCTCATTGGCTTGCTAGTGAGCTTGATGGCAGACACAGCAGAGCGGTACTGTGGAGCATGGGGTTTACACGGAGTGGTGCAGGCAGAGTTCCTTGCATTTCAGATTCAGGTATCCATTCAGCTTGCAGTGATGTAGCTGAGGCAAACTGCACCCCCTGCCGTGTGAGGAGGGGGGGGTTGGGCTGTTTAGATGTATTGGAGTCATGGGGATCCCCAAACATTGCACCCTGTTGGCTCTTACTCCTGGTTAGTCCATGGGCTCACATGCATGCGGTGGCAACCATTGTATAGAGAACGTATGCTGCGGAGTTAAAATTGCACTCAGCTGAGTGCTTGCATCTCGTGAGGCCCAAGGCTTAGGAGAGGCTAGTGGCATTGCATAGAATAATAGTGATTTTGAGAGACTGAGACTCCCCAAACATAATTACACATTTTGTACACATTGGGTTGTGAGTCAGTTCATCCGATTCAGAGGCTTCATAATTAACCTCTTGAGGAGCTGAGTGGGTGTGCAAGGCAATCTGATGCAAAAACCTTTGGTCCTCAAGAGGTTAAAGCGTAACATCATTACTTTAATCTGTAAAGATTTGGCCAATACCAGTTCCTGTGGTGTTTTATAAGTGAAGTAATTAAAATCTGGATTCCGGATTGTAATCATCAGAATACTGAGAGCCCTGCAGCGTTATCTTTTTCACATGTAGTTCTAGTTCCTACCCCTTCGGTCATGCAGTGCAACATGTTGATTGATGTTAGGCTGCACAGTGCACAGAATGGGTCCGAGGGGGTGAGTGAACAGAGACATTTAGTTAACACTTTGCATGCGAAAGGTTATGGGCAGAGAGAGTGAAACTAACTGAAGTAGAAGCTAATGATGCCAGAGCAGCTTCTACTTTCTTCTAAAACTAATATTCAATAATTCATGTTCCTATAAATGTGATGCCTATGGTAGTTCCCTCTGGGGCAGGATGGGCAACATGTGGCCATACCTCCCAACATTTCAAACTGCCAAAGAGGGACACTTGTGTTTTAGGTGGTGCAGCTAGGGTTGTGGCTGGTGGGCTGGGCATTATAGAGAATTTTTAGGCTGTTTCATGACCTATTGACACCTTCTTGTGTAACCTAATAAATTACTTATAACAAGACCAAAGTATTTTATTTACACAGACTAATTTATAAACACATCTACTGATATTTACACAAACAATAATGTGAGTTTTATTGCTGTAGAACAGTATGATACACTTATATACACACCACACAGTCTGATTTCCTAAAAAGTGGGACATCAGGGTGGGAAAGAGGGACAGAGTGATTTGGGTCTAAAAGAGGGACTGTCCCTCCTAAAGAGGAATACTTGGGAGGTATGTGTGGAACTTCACCTCTTGAACTACAACTCAAAACACTTAACTGATGAAGTTGTATTTCAACAGCTGGAGAACTGTGGGGTAAGCTGGCCTAACATTCTAACTATAAAACAGAGTTGCCATACTGGTGTCCCTCCATGTAATCTACTTGATTTTGCTTGTCTGGGGTGTTAAGTGTCTGTATATACATAAGCATATATTTAGGGCATAGTACTTCCATTTACATCCCTAGTAACTACTACTTTCTGACAGTAAGGTACTTAATATACTAAGGGAAATGAGTTGGGGTATATGCTAGGCCAGCTGATACATCTGATATAGCTCTTCAGGATGAGGTTACTGTAGGGTGACCAGACCTCACCTTTAACCGGGGACATATAGGAAATAGGCATATTTCAGGACTGCACTTAAATCAAAGCAGCCCTGCAGTATGCATTTTTCATATGTGTCCCCGGTTAAAGGTGAGGTCTGGTCACTCTAGGTTACTGGGTAGCCCAGTGCACATCTGATATCATAGCTATAGAGTCCAGAAAAGTGATAATCAAGTAGGAATCATGTGGCACTCTAGTCCTCCATAGGAATATACATGATTTAAAATTCTCAGTAAGGTTTGAAACAATGAGATTCTAGAGAGGTTTCCACTGCATTGTTTTGCAATGTGTTGGAGTACTCTCCAGCACCTAATGGGTCAAGGCCTTTGGCTCTTGAGCTGGTGGGTACTACAATTCCTATCATCCCCAACCACCTTACTGAAGATAGTGGGAGTTGTAGTTCCCAAGAGCTGGAGAGCCAAATGTTGCCCATCACATTAATAGGGGTTATGTTCTAATGTGGAGCGTATACACATATATATTGTATATAATATATGTGTGTGTGTGTGTAATATATATGTGTGTGTGTGTGTCTGTGTGTATAAAGGATTGGCATTCACGCTTCATATACCTAGAATAGCATACCAAGCAAAAGCTGTGCTCTTACGGACTTACTCCCCAGTTAAACCATTTATTGGTATTATAATGCAACATTTCAATGTTGCACTATTATACCGATAAATGGTTAGACTGGTGATTAAGGGCCTCCGTTAAACATATTTATAACAGATGTGTATGTGTGTGTGTATATATATATATATATATATATATATATACACACACACACACTACATAAAATTAAGCGTGTATGTGTGCACATGTGGTTATCATCACTACAGCTGGCGGTGAACACATTGTTGAATTTTGCCATGGGCTCTAGGCCCAGATCTTTCTGAAGCCTAGTAACACCCCTGCACCTACTGACTACCAGTCCGATTTTAACACAGAGGGTCTCCTGTGCATTATCCTGAAAGGGTAGTAGATAAGAGGAATAGCCTACCAGCAGAAGTGGCAGAAGTTAATACAGTGACAGAATTTAAGCATGCATGGGATAGGCATAAGGCTGTCCTTAACATAAGAAAAGACCAAGGACTAAAAAAGGTTTCAGGTTTTTACAGCAGGAAAATGGACAGACTAGATGGGCAGAATGGTTCTTACCTTTCGTCAAATTCTATGTTTCTGTGTTTTGTCTTTATGTGCTTTTGTGGAGATATTTTCACCTCCCCCTGATTGTACATTGGTTTCATGCTTTCCTGAGATATTCCCTGGGGGATGGGGATCTGGCAACTTTTGTACTTTAGGCCAGTTTTAATGCACCAGCCACTTTAAGAATGGGAGCTCGCTCGCCACTATCTTTTTTTCCATTGATTTCTATGGGATATATCTCTGCAACCGTTTAAGATAAAATGGACAGAGAAAGCTCTATCTTCTTGTCTCCTCATGCCCTATCATCCGGAATGCTTTCTCAGTGTTAAAGGGGCTTGTGGTGATCTGCGAATGGAGTTGTAATAGTTGCTAAGCAACAAACAGAAAATACTACGTTTGCCAGAATGCCCATTTTTCCAGTTGCCTGTCAGTTTTACAGAGGCCATTTTACTTTTCTCTTGCTTATCCTATGCAGAGGCAGGCTCTCCTTCTCCAGATTAACTATTTGCTTGCCAGATAAGTGTTTATTCCTGGGCTATTGTATTGTTTTGGGGATATTTTATAGTATTTCAACTAGATTTGGGGATACTTTATTGTGGGAAGTAAGCCAGACTCTAAGGGCATGGGGGTCAATCCAAGGCAAATGACTCAGGGGCTGCCCTTACTTCCCTCACAAATTGTTCATCTTTCCAAACGTGGCTTCCTAGAGAGTATTCAGGGTCTATATACCTCTTTTGCACTTTGGACCCCACTATTCCCCCAGGGCCTCCAACACTGATCAAGAACCAACATGGTTCAAGACATTGCTGTATTTCAGAGGCCCAAATCCCCTTCTCTCTGCAGGGGGTACTTCAGTGATTTCTAGGTGTCATTCACAAGTTCTTGGGGTTTCCTCTGAGTAGGAATTTCCTTCAGATGAGGATGATGATGGGGAATATGAGGACATAGATTGTTCCTACTTCTGTGGATATTCCTATGAGGCTGATCTGCTCCTCTCTGTGGAGGGGCTCGCTAGGGCGGTCTTGGAGACCCTTCAGGTTCCTGATGCCTCTGATGAAGGAGCTCCCTCTCTGGATGTTTTCCAGAGGTATAAGAAGTCTCCCTCCTTTCCACCCAATAACACTCTTGACCAGATCCTTATGGCTGAGTTGAAAACTACTGATAAAAGGCTTTTCCTCTATAAACGTTTTTCTAAGCTATACCCATTTTTGGGTATTGCTTTGGCACAGTGGGCTTCTCCCTCCCACTGTGGACCCAACTGTTTCATTGTTGCCAAAGATAACCGCCCTTCTGCTGGTGGATGCAGCGGGACTCGAGGAGCCAGCAGAGGCTATATTCTATTCTCAAAGCCTCCTTCTCTGCCACTGAGGCAGCGTTAAGACCTGTCTTTGCCTCTCCCTTGGTTAACAGGGAAGGTGCCATTTTGGGTGGGCAACTGGTTTATGCTGTCCATGCTGATGTGGCCAAGGAAGACTTATTGGTCCTTATGGCTAACATTAAGGAGGCCAACAATTATGTTTCTGAAGCGGTCTTTGATGCTGTCAGATTCTCTGCCAAGGCCTCAGCTTTTTCTGTTGCTGTGAGATGCAACTTTTGGTCTGTGGACAAATTTTCTAAGAAGTCACTGGTTTGCTTGCTGTTTCAGGGCAAGTCTCTGTTTAGCCCTAATCTGAAACAGGTCTTCAGTTACACTACTGGGGGTATGAGCACCTTGTTGACGCAGATCTCTTATAAGCGTCCATATCTGGTGAGGATGGCACATCTTTTTCAGCCCCCCAAACAAGGGTGCAGAGAAATTGTTGTGCACTGCTTTTTGTCTTGACCCTGCATCTGATAAGGAGAAAGACCTCCATTTGTTGGACATGGTGCGTTTTATCTGCACTAAACCTTTATTGCAAGGCTGACTTTTTGTTTGTCATACTAGAGGGTTCCAGAGTTGGTCAGGCAGGTTTCAAGGTCACCATTGCACCTTGGGTAAAGGATACCATATGCCTTGCGTATGAAATCAGGAAGAAGCCTATTCCCTTCAGGATCACAGAACACCCAACCAGATCTGCGGGTGCTTCTTGGACATATAAGACTGAGGCCTTGGCTGGACAGTTATGCAAGGCAGTGACCTGTTCCTCCTTACATACATTCACAAAACACTACTGTAAGGGGAACCCAAGATGGTGAGTTGTCCTAGGGAGTGGTGACAGGGTTCTCCCTCCTGAATTTGGCTACAGATGGTTTGCTGAGCTGGGATGACTGGAATGCAGGATCCATGAATGGGGGTCGGAGTGGACAGGACACCCTTGTTGTTCAAAACCACTAACATACTTTATTGAGGGGACAAGGGACCTTTTATAATAAAACTATATACAATGGGAAAATTGCATAGTAAAATGGGACAATGGCACAGTAAGCATAAAAGGGACACCAACTCAATTCAATCTTGCTTCTACAATATCCAACCAATGGAAATCAGAGCAACAAGGAACAGGCCACCTATCCAAGCCTTGCCCATTGTATCTGAAGTGTGATCAAATTATCTAACTTAATTTTGTCGTGCCGGTTCCCCAACCAATGGGAAGCGGAGCTACAAGCTGAAGATGGGTGTCAACCAAACACCAGATGCTCTACTTGTCAAAGCAATGTCACGCATGTTGTGGTGTTGCTTGACAAGCAGCGGCCAAAGAGGGGAGAGCCTATCAGTTGAACATACATTGTGTACAATACACCTCACAGATTTATGGCTGCCAATCAGACTGCCGCGTATATTTCAAAAGAAAGGTGGCATTCTTCCATGGAACTCTGCCATCGAGTGCCGGGTTTAGTCTTTGAATTTCAGTCCTTTTTCCCCCATTTCCAGGGATCTCAGAAGAGTCTCCCAGTAATGACCTGAGATGAACCCCCCCCTTCGAGTCCACTAGCCAGGGGTTAGTGAGCTGACGATGACTTGGGTGCGTTTAGCCCTGGGGGTTACAGGTCCTCCTGTTGGGGCAGACCATGCATGTTTTTATTGTCCCATCCCAACCTGTATTTTATGGTGAAGTTGAAAGTTTGGAGTGCCAGGCTTCAGTGCAACAGGTATTTATTGTCCCCTGACAATAGGGGGTTGTAGTCCGTAATGACCAAGAACTCCCGGCCGTACAAATAAGGTTGAAATCGTTTTAGAGTCCATAACAGTGCAAGGCATTCCTTTTCCACCACAGCATATCCAACTTCTTTGTTTAACAGTATGTGGCTGAGGTATGCAACGGGGTGCTACTACCACGGTGACCGTGATTGCTCTCCGGGATCACTGTTGCTATTTGCAGGAGACATTGTACTATCACTTCCTGAGTGTCGCTCTTATGAGCGTTCACTACTCTTATAGGTCTGTGGTAATTGCCAGAGTCAGTCTCCGCCTACTTGCTAAGCCTTATAGTCCTCATTCTGCCAGTACTCCTTTGCACTTTCGAGGTGTACCTGTGCGCTAGCTCTTGTGATTATCTCCTATGCTCTGATCCATGTATGACCTCTGGCTATGTTTGACTCAGGCTATGTTCGATCCCTGACTTGTTGCCTTCCGCTCCAGTCTATCACGGTGCCTGTGCTCTTTTTGTTTTTTTTTCTGTCAGTTTAGCCTGTGCCTTGTTCCCATTGGCTACCGTGTGTTAGTCCCACCTAGTATGACCTTTATATACTGGGTTGGGGGCACCCCTCCGGTGCCCTTTCGTGTTGTTCCTGTGCCAGTGCTTATTCTGCTCAGTGTTTCCCAGTGTACCGACTTGGCCTGCCTGACTACTCTGCATATTGTCTACTGCCCTTGTGTGTACCGACCCGGATTGCCTGACTATTCTTCTGACGTTCCTGCTCCATGATTCGACCTTGCTTGCCTGACGTTCCTGCTCCATAATCTGACCCAGCTTGGCTGACATTCCTGCTCCATGATTCGACCCTTCCTGGCTGACATTCCTGCTTCATGATCCGACCCGGCTTGGCTGACGTTCCTGCTCTGTGTATCTACCCGGTTATTGGCGTTCCTGTGCTGTGTCGCCTAGGCGACATTCTGATTGTCTGGCAATCAGGTTATTTCCTCCTGCAGAGTACCAGCGGCTAGTCTCCGTAACTGCCCCGACAGTTGAGCCACCGGTTGCCTCCGGTTATATTTCTGCAGAGTGCAAGTGTTTTCTCCATTACTGCTACGGCAGTTTACCTTGGGCCTAGTTTCCGTTATTGTCTCTGCTCAGTGCAAGTGCCTGCCTCCGTTACCGCTCCGGCTGTTGAGCCACCGGTTGCCTACTGTTATACTTCTGCAGAGTGCAAGTGTTGTCTCCGTTACTGCTACAGCAGTTTACCTTGGGCCTAGTTTCCGTTATTGCCTCTGCTCAGTGCAAGTGCCTCCCTCCGTTACCGCTCCGGCTGTTGAGCCACCGGTTGCCTCCGGTTATACTTCTGCAGAGTGCAAGTGTTGTCTCCGTTACTGCTATGATAGGTTACCTTGGGCCTAGTCTCCGTTATTGCCTCTGCTCAGTACAAGTGTCTGTCTCCGATACCGCTCCAGCTGTTGAGCCACCGGTTGCCTCCGGTTATACTTCTTCAGAGTGCAAGTTTTGTCTCCGTTACTGCTACAGCAGTTTACCTTGGGCCTAGTCTCCTTTATTGCCTCTGCTCAGTGCAAGTGTCTGCCTCCGTTACTGCTCTGGCAGTTGAGCCACCGGCTGCCTCCGGTAGACTTCAGCAGTGTGCAAGTGTTGTCTTCGTTACTGCTACGGCGGTACCTCATGTGTCTCTGTTCCCAGTGTTGCCTAAGCAGCTCACGCTAGTTCTGCTTAGCTGGTTGTTGGCGATACGTATTCCACAACTGTCTATGTGAAGGGAGCTCCAACACTGACCTCTCTGCACATGGGACTGTTTATACTCTGAAGATCTTTAACCCATGCAGGACCTTGCTCCTGGGAATCCATCATATCTGCCTGACCTGTGGCAGTATAGACTGTTGTGGACTTATTGTGTATGCTGGACCTGTGTAGGCATATGTATCTATAACCTGTCGAGTGTCTGTACTATTCTGCTGATATACTACAGGACCTGTGAAGGTTATTTAATTACTGTGATTTTAATAAAACTGTGTTTTATCCTAAACCCTGTGTCTGTGTGTCAAACAAACCGTTACACAGTCTGACTCTTGGCTCCGTCTGATTACCTCCTCTGTGCTGACCCCGGCTCCGGCTGACTATCCAACACGGTACCGACCTTGGATTGGCTGACTAACTGCTCTGTGCTGACTCCGGTTCCGGCTGACTATCCGATACGTTTCCGACCCTTGACCTGACTGACTCCGCTCCTACGCTAGACTGTGCTCTAGCTGATCCCTCTGGTACAAGCTGTGCTCAGTATCCTCCCGCTGTGCTGGACTTTGTCTTTGGCTATCCTACGGATATAGTTATGGAACTAGAGAGAGTGCAGAGGAGGGCTACAAAACTAGTAAGGGGAATGGAAAGTTTTAGTTATGAAGAAAGGCTAGAAAAGTTAAACTTGTACACACTAGAAAAATGGTGTCTTAGAGGGGATATGATAACACTATATAAATATGTTCAGGACCCATACAAAGGGCTCTCCAAAGACCTTTTCATTAACAGAACAGTACAAAGGACAAGGGGCCACCCGCTTAGACTTGAGGTAAGGAGATTTCATCTACAACAGCGGTAGGGTTTCTTTACAGTAAGGACAATAACGGTATGGAATTCACTGCCTGAGGAGGTGGTGCTATTGAATGCATTAGATTCCTTTAAAAAGGGCCTGGATACTTATTTAAAAGAGCAGAACATAGAGGGATATGTACGTTAGTATTGGGATTAATATTTAGTTAGTGCTTGTTGATCCAAGGAGAAATCTGATTGCTATTTGGAATTAACACGGATTTTTTCCCCCCATTCAAGGCAGAATTTGAAATTGCTGTATTGAGGGTTTTTTTTTTTGCCTTCTTTTGGTTGGCCCAGAGGAACGTTCCTGGGTAGATCAGTGTGATACTTGCGCTCCTGTTTTGTTGCGCAGATTTCATTCTAAATTCACGAATAAAGTTGGGCCTCTTCCACGAGGGAGAGATCGTTGAGGTGGGGAGTACTATCACGGTGCCCGTGATTGTCCTCCGGGAGCGCTGTTGCTGTTTACAGGCAACATTGTACTATCACATCCTGAGTGTCGTGCTTATGCGCGTTCGCTATTCTTATAGGCCTGTGGTAATTGCCAGAGTCAGTCTCCACTTACTTGCTAAGCATTATAGGCCTCATTCTGTCAGTACTCCTTTGTCCTTTCGTGGTGTACCTGTGCGCTAGCTCTTGTGACTATTTCCTATGCTCTGATCCATGTATGACCTCTGGCTACGTTTGACTCTGGCTACGTTCGATCCCTGACTTGTTTCCTTCCGCCCCGGTCTGACCCATGGCTCTGTCCAACTACCCGCTCTGTGCTGACCTCGGCTCCGGCTGACTATTTTAGCTTGGCTGTCTAACTGCTCTGTGCTGACTCCGACTGACTATCTGATACGTTTCTGACCCTTGGCCTGAATGACTCCGCTCCTACACTAGACCGTACTCTAGCTGATCTCTCTGGTACAAGATGTGCTCAGTATTCTCCTGCTGCTCCAGACTTAGTCTCTGGGTATCATATACTGCTTGATACAGACGGTTCGTGCCTTTGGGTACACCCAGGCATTTGAGTCACCGTTGACCGTAGCTACCCTAGCGTTCTGGGGAATTCTAGTCGCCATTGCCTGTAGGTTTACCCTAGCGTTCTAGGGTATCCAAGTCTAATATCTTGGTGTACCCTAGCGTTCTAGGGGAGCATTTCTCATTTTTGTTTGGGCGATTCCACTTTACCTGCACTAGTAGCTACTGCTATCCTTGCTACCTTCCCATTCCATAGTCAGACTGGGATCATTTCCTGTTCCTTCAGTGGATCGTGTGCTGTCTCCACACCTCGTCCTGTGAGGGTTGGGGAAGTGCTTTCCATATTTATTTTTTGATTTTATTTTAATAAAGATATTGATTTTACTGTGCCTGTACTTGTCAGTGTTGTTATTCCATTGTCACTCCGTGACAGCTCCTCTCTGATGTCATTATCCTGGCTCAGCATGGCCCCTAGTTCATAGTTCAAGGCATCTGTGTGAACCAGAAAAGTGTGGTTAAAATCTGGAGCTGCTAGTAAAGGTTTCCTTCCGAATGCCTCTTTAAGGGTGCAAAAGGCTTGTTTGCACTCTGGACCAGGTCACATTGCAGGGCAGGGCTTCCTTTGTCAGATCCATGTGGGGCTTGGTCAGGGAGCTGTAATGGAGCATGTATTTCCTATAGTACCTTGCCATCCCTAAGAAGGCCAGGACTTGCTTTTTGGTCTTGGGTATAGGCCAGACCATGATGGCAGGTATCTTGGCTGGCTCTGGTCACTGCCTCAGGAAATTCCGTATGCCAAGAAACGTCCTCCAGTAACGAACTGTGATCCGTTACACTCTGGAAGGTAGCTGGGGCATCCTTAATCCCAAATGGCATTACAGTGAATTGGTATAGGCCATAGAGGGTGATGAAGGCCAACTTGGCTACCTCCTCAGGGTCCAGTACCCTCGGCTAAGGTCGAGGGTGAAGACCATGCCAGCTCCAGTGAGCCTGTCAAGGATCTCATCTACCTGGGGCATAGGATTAATTGCATAAGTGACAGTCCGGTCATTGAGCCCCTGGTAGTCCACACAGAACCGAGTGGTCCCATCTTTTTTGGGGACCAGGTCTACCAGGGAGGCCAAAGGACTAGTTGACTTCTCTATTACCCCCAGTGCTAATATATCCTGGATCTCCTGGTACATTCTTTTCAGGACAGCTGTTGGGTAAGGGAAGTGAAGCCGGGCAAGGGGAATAACAGAGTGGGCCACCTCTGGATGATGTCCCTGATCTGTCCGTTCTGGTCAGGGTTAAGGTGGGGCCCTAACGGGAGAGGGTCAGCGTGGAATGGTGCCTGGGTGGAGGCCAGAAGATCAGGAGTTTCCTGATCTTCTGTCTCGATGCCGACTGGGGTGCAGATTGTGAGGGGAGATTCCTCCCTAGTGTTATAAGCCTTCAGGGCATTTACATTGCAGGTTCTCTGATCCTGCTGCTTGGCCGCTCGAGCTATCACATAGTTGGTATCCCCTTGCCTATTGATAATCTTGTAGAGCCCTTCCCAGGAGGTCTGCAGCTTGCTTTGCCTAATGGGGCATAGGGCTAGGACTTGCTGGCCAATACTGAACTCTTTGTCCCTGTACTTTCTGTCATAGTAGTGTTTCTGTCTGGCCTGGGCAGTCTATAAGTTTTGCCGGGCGAGCCCCTTTAAGGATTCTAGCTTGTTCCTAAACTCAACCACATACGTGACCGCTGGGGTCTCCTCTGGGTCACACTTACCTTCCCAATATTCCCAGAGGACAAACAGGGGTCCCCGGGTCTCCGCCCAAATAATAGCTCAAAGGGGGGGGGGGGAATCCAGTGGAATGCCGAGGCACCTGTTATTGTTTGGCTGAGCTGCTCTGCCCTGCTCTGCTGTTGACTACTGCTGCCTAAGCTACTCTAGAGCTCTGCTGTTGATTACCACTGCCTTTTCTTCTCCTGTCAGGCTGAGTCAGCTGATGCTTAATCAACTGCCTTGACTTCTCAGTTTCCATGGTTACTCACCTGACAGTTATCAGCCAACCCCTTCCAGGATATTTAAAGCAGCTTGGCTCACTTCTTCCTTGCTCTTATGTCTGACTGCAGGAGCGTTCTACTGAGTTCCTGATTATCTGTGCATGACCTGGCTTCCTCTGATGTCCCTTCTGGCTCCTGATTCCTGGCTTGTTCCTGACATCACTGATCTCCGTATTCCTCACCCTGGTTTGGCTGAGTACTTGTCTTGGTTCCTGACCCCAGCTTGTCTTTTGGTTTACACTTCTGGATCATGATTTTGCTTCATTTGCTTTTGTTATTTTAATAAAGGTGTTTTGC